>OY979694.1:228596781-229870798 GCA_963855945.1 Thereva nobilitata
TTGTTTCAATAGCTCTGGGTAAGTTCAAAAACTCATCACTGCCGCAACACTGCAATATTCAGCTACAGACTTCCAATTGCTGAATTCTGCAGTGTTGCGACAGTGATGAATTTTTGAACTCACCCTCTGCTACGATGTTATCTTTGCCCGGAGATTTGTTGTTTTTTAGCTTTTTCACTGCGTCTTGTACGTCTTCTAATGTAGGCATGTCTCCCGCTAGCTCTTCTGCTAGTTCCATGTTTTCTGTAAGGGGTTGCTCCTCATCTCGAGCTAGCAGTTCTTGAAAGTGTTCACGCCATCTAATTAGAACTAATTCTTTGGTACTTAAGATCTCTCCATCCTTATTTTTGCACATGGTTATTCTGGGCTTGAAACCGACTCGTTGCTCCTTTACTTTTTTATATAGTTTCCTGACCGTTTCGGTTGTTCGCTTCTTCTACTTTCAACATTTCGTTTTCCCAGTACTCCTTTTTCTTCGCTTTGTGAACTCTTTTCTCCTGTCTCCTTTTTTCTTTGTATGTCTCAACTGCATTTCTCGTTCTGTGTTTCTGTATCATTACTTGATATGCTATATTCTTTTCTTGCGTTACACGGGTACACTCATTGTCGAACCATTCATTTCTGCTTTCACGGGGCTCGTATCCTAGAGTATTTGATGCTGATTTTTTGATTAGGGTCTTCAAGTTATTCCATTTAACTTCTATGTCTTCGGCGTTGTGATTATTTGCATTTATCACTCTTCTATTTATTTCTTCCACATATTCTTCTTGTTTTGCTTCTTCTTTTAATAATTTCACGTTAAATTTTCTTTCCCTGTGGTTTCTCGAGTTCACGAACTTTATTTTTTATTTAAATTAAAGGTCCCAAAATTCTTTAAGAGATCTGATAAAAAATTTTAAATTGTTTTTTTCAAAATGGCCAAAAAAATGCAATTGTTGTTATTTGAGTAATAAACAGAAGTAAAAAAAGTAACCAAAATTACATCCAAAATTATTTTAGAATATAGACCTATTCTTCATTTTTTGGCCTTTTTTTACCTTATTTGTTGTTTTCATTTATTTAACTTAGTTTATCCTAAAATTTTTACGCCTTTGTTAACAGGTATTTTTTTAATATGAAAATAAAACCATAAAGCTGCTTAAATATTACGCATTTAAAATTATCAGTATCACTGCAAATCTGAGGTTTTAGAAGAGTTCTATTTCAAAACGCTTAAAACGTTTTATTTTAACGTCACCCATTTGATTAACATTGTCGACACTTTTAAAACACACTTAAAACAATGTTAATCAAATAGGTGACGTCAAAATAAAACGTTTTAAGCGTTTTGAAATAAAACACTTTCAAAAGCTGAGATTTGCAGTGATAAGACGAGAAAAAATATGAGCGACCCATATTTCACGCAATTATGGTAATCCCCACCAAGGCCAAGGGTACCATTTAGCTTATTCAGTAAAGCGCATCTCGTTCTATTACGGAAGCCAAGCAATATTGGAAGTGGTTTGTAATTAGTCGGGGGACCGCTTGGAAAAACGGCACTCGGGTTGCATTTTTTTTTATTTTTTATTTTTTTCACTTTTTGCACTATAGTAGTATGTTTTAATATAATATCTAGTTCTATCAACAAAATTTTTATTATTCATAACCAAAAACATGCTACAAACGTTTACTAATTAAACACTTAAGTGTTTACTCATTAAACGCCGCAAAGTGTTTAAACGCTTTAAGTGTTTAGAAAGTAAATACTTGAGTATACAGTGTGTGGATAAAAGAAAAATAACTGTGATGTCGAAAAGCGTTTTAATTTTATCGGTCCCCTATTATGTACCAACCCGGTGCAATGCTGCTTGACCTGCGGGAACGAACGAGAGCTGCTCTATTGACTATGCTGAATGCAACCTCCTTTGCAGTTGCCAAGATACTTCCCTGTTTATTTCTCCATAAGTGTTTATCATAACTAATTGTTTAGGTACTCTTTCAAATGTTTAATGGATGAAAAAGTGTTTTACATTTAAACATTTCTAAATTTTTGTACTTAGCTTAAAATTATTACCTTAAGTCATCGTTTCTCAGACTTCTTAGTGTCGCGACCCCCTGAAACGACAAAAAAATGAAGTAAACAATTTTGCGATCGCTGGAGGAGGAACTTGCGCCTCTTAAGAAAACCCACGAACTGGGATGCTTGTTTGGCGATTTGGAATATGCAGTCATACCATCGTAGGTCTTGATATGGTCCCTAAGATATGAAGAGGTGGGTTAGGCATTAGTTCTATACCATCCGTGCTGCAGGTTTTATCGGAAAAAAACCATTCTGGTGGCCCCATCGAGGATGTGTTCAATGTCCCTCTTGATTTAGTTTGCCACAAGTCCGCGATCTTCAAGAAAGGATCTGACACGTGCTTGTCTTGGGGAAGCTGGGGATTGGGTTGGGAGGGACAGAAGCTAGGTCATTTATGAAGATGGGGCGGGTGATCTAAATTTAACCTTGGGGGCACCGGCAGAGATGTTACGGGCCTGAGATTTTACAGCATCCAACACTACCTTGATTGAACGCCCGGAAAGATCCAGTTCATCAGAAATGAGTCAACACCAATAGCTTGGAGTTTAAGTAATAGAGCAGAGTGCCAAACCCTATCAGAAGCCTTGGAGGTATCCAGACCAACCAAACCAGACTCACCAAAGCGATGCATACCTTGTTTGAGGTGTTCGTTCAAGGTTACGCCGGGCTGACCATATAAGCAAAATATGTCTCAAATTGCATTTTTTTTCTGTAAATACCATGCTTAATTGTGGCAGACGAATGAAAATAATTCGATGAATATTTGACGTGGAAAAACACATACAAACTGATGAACAGAGACAGTGGAAGTGAATTGTATCTCAAGCTAAGGCTAACCCGGAGCTGGAACCATATAATATTGATTGAAAGTAAAAATCAAGTATTTGAGCGATTTACTCGGTAAGAAACCAAAAATTTAGTCTGATGGAGACGGCAAGAAAACAAACATGTTTAATCGGACTCCATCTTCTTCCGTTAACATATCGGTCGTAAAATTGAGTTATTGCCGCGAAAATCATGACAAAATTTTTTTTCGATTTTATACGGTTGTTATTACATGGTTATAAAATATATGATTTTTTTGGACAGATTGCGACCCCCATTGTATCTAACGGTGACCCCCAGGTTGATGCCTTAAGTGTTCAATTCCTGTTAAACACTTTAAGTGTTGAAGGATAAAACACTAAAATGATTACATTTTGGGCATTAATCACTTTTTCTGTTTAAAAAAAACACTTTTCCTACCTATTAAACACTTTACCGGTTAGAAAAAAACCAATGGAGTATTTTATTTTTAAACGCCTATCAAACATTTGGATTTTCAGTGTATCCTTAAGAAAGTCTAAATTAGACATGTATGAAAATATTGCAGGTCCGTCCTTTATAAAAATCTACTACAACGTTCTATAAGATTTTTTTAGATTTTTTTTTCTTCTTAATAAAAAACATCAGTTTTTTTCCTGGAGCTAGAGTAGATACTAGTTTTTTAAAAACAGCCTTGAATTTTCGATTAAAAAACCTTTTTTTGTTAAATATTTAATTGACTTTTATATATAATTCTTCCTTTATTATAATTTAACGAAATTTCTATTATAAAACAAAAAAAACTTACAACAATTCCACAAACATAAATTTTCAGTATTAATACAAAATGTTCAATTTTGAATGGCTTTGCTCCAACATCTGGGAAATAGTAAATAGCTTTTAAGTTTCGACGGTATATATAAAGTGTTACTTCGTTCCAATGATTTAATAATCCAGAAGCATGGATATAAAGCATATATTCATTTAAATTCTCACGAAAAATCCAAGTACCTTGAAACAGGAAACAGGTATGAAATAACGCAGAGCAAATATCCAATTCCTTAAAATGGGGTGTCAGATCATTATATCGACTCTTGTCTACCGCACCTGATTCATCAATTTGTAGATATGAAAGATTGAAATTTTTCTGGCTTTCAATTAACTCCTCATAATCAAGGCCGGCAAATAAATCTGTTGAAAAATTAAGTCTCTTTGCTACACCAATTAGGTTCTGTTTTCTTACAGCGATTTTAACTTTAAATTTTTCCAAATCGTCTATGGTGTCAACTGTATTTAGAAATACTGTACGAGCGAAAAAGCTTACCATTCTAGCCAAATATATGTTGGATACTACAAATCCCAGAAGAAGAACGAGTGAATAGAAAATAATCCATTTGTTATTGTGTATTCCTGAATAAGGTAAGTAAAGTATTCGGAGAATTATTTCAAGGAAGAACTTTCCAAAACTCTGTTCTTCATTTATTGCAACGGCAGTCAAGTATCCTGCTAAGCTCGTCAATAAAATAAAGCCTATTAAAGTGTACCAAACCAGTGGATCGAAAGGCAGAACAATATACAGTGATGCTGGTATCGGAATACTTGCTGGTGTGTATACGCATAGCTTGCTCATTAAAAACGGATAAGACATGTAGTGGATAACATTCACTTGTAAGATGAATCCTGACACTAAAATATCTACTATATCCTCATTAAGTAAATCCGGTTCATGATTATCATACAATAAAGAAGTGTTCTTGTCAAGTAAAATCAGAGTCGCATTAAAAATCTTCGAAAATTGTTTCAAGATTTCATATCCAAGTCCTGTAATATCCTCCTCGCCTCTGCTGTTAACATAATCCATAATATAATAGCTATTTGGTTCAAAATTTGTACGAATTTCGGCTCCGTGAAAATTTCTAACCTTACCAACAAATAATTTGGTCACATCAATCGAAGTTTTTTCCTCAGCAGGAATATTTAAGAATGGATCATAACCGAAAATGCCATTTCTTTCATTTTCTTCTACGAGTGCAATAACGTTTACTATCTTCTCTTCCCAGCACCACTGAAAAAGGAGTTTTAGATTAATATTATCCATTTTGTTTGAAGGTAAAACAATAATTATTTTTGTTGCTCTTAGACCACAATCTAAAGTATCACTTATCACTATCTTCAAGTCATCACCTCGTTCATCCAGAAACACAATTGATAAAATATTTTTATGAAATTGCTTAATTTGTTCTTTATCCATTACTATATTCACCCAAATTGTAGATAAAATAACTTTTTGGTGAAATTCTCGAGCGAATTTTTCGGCTGCTGAAATGCTGTTATCACTAGTTTCATTGGATGAAAATATCACCAAATGTTTAAATTTGTAAACTTCGCAAAGTTCTTCAGTTAATTCCCGTAATTGATTTATATTTATTGAATACGAATTTCGTATTGAAACAACTAATAACAAAATAAACACTAACGAAAAGTACATATTGGTAGTTCGGGTTTCAATGAACTGAAAAGTAAGATTTTTTCGGTGTGAGGCTTCGCATTGTTCATGATAAATTCCATGATTGATGATTCCAACTTTAATCTTCGTAATTTCTTACACGATTGTCTTTTTAACTGATTACTTTTTATGATATAATCGTTTAACTGAATAAAAAATTATTGATTAGTCTTTATATAACTGTCTGAAATAATGGTTGTGCCGGGGCACGAAGAAGGGAAACTGCCATTAAGGCCAAAGGATCATCGACACAAAAAAATAAGAAACAACATGCTTGCTACTATTTAACATCCAAAATCTCTTGGGCTTCCTCTTAGGAATGTTTCGTATGGTAATAGTAAGCATGGCTTCCACGATTTTAAAAAGTTTTAAACTATTAATTTCCAACTTTTGGATAAATTTCTCAAAAGTCTCCTTCTTCTTATTTTCACATGCTGATTATATATTTACAAAATTAACATTAAATAATTAAAATAAGCAGAAAAAGCTTGCAAAATTAAATAATTTTCTTCACTGTATTCCATTATTCCAACTTGGCATTTGTCATCTGTCAGTTTCAATCATATTTGGATTAGATTTCAAATCGAAATCAGTAACTCAATCGAGAAGAACCGAAAACACAGATCGTATTTCAAACCACTTTCAAGTCGAGCTTTCGATCGCATTATGTAACCACGATATATGTTTGCTCAATGTTGACCAAAAACAACAACGTTTTGATGATTCAGAGTGCAGTTTGGAGTTGTTTAGGCGAAATAAAACAGGGTTTTCTTATGCGATGTGACAACGGATGAAACATGGATCCGTCACTACGCCCCAAAGGCAGATCGGCAGTCAGCTGAGTGGACAGCATTCGGGAAAGCCATCTAAAGCGACCACAAACGCAAATTCAGCTGGGAAGGCTATAGCGGCGAAAGGCTATTTTGGGAAGCGGTTCAACTATTTTGAAAATGAAAAAAGGATGCATAGTGAATTTTACATAGTTAAGGAAAGGGCGAAATCGCGAGAAAAAATGGCCCAAATGAATAAGGAAAAAGTGCTCTTTCACCAAGACAATGCACCACACAAGTCGATCGCAACAATAACAAAATAGCCCGAATTGTACTTTGATTTGCCTCCGCATCTACCGACTTCTCCAGATTTAGCCTCGAGCGATTATTGCCTGTTCTCAAATCTCAAAAAAAAATGGCCGCCGGAAACAAATATGGTTTCAATAAGGAGGCGATAGCCGAAAAATGAAGCATTTTTTGAAGGGTTGGCCAAATTGTTCTACAGGGTGTATACGTTTAAGCTTATAAAGCGGCCGGCTGTGTAAGGGTTTTGGATAGACGAACAGAAAATCGTATGGGAGGGGGGAGGGGTAAATCGTAACGGTTTAATTAGCTAGGGCGCTTTGAAGTTTGAAGAGCTATTCTCATAAATAACGAATCAGTGTACGCAGAATACTCCCACATTATTCATAGGAAATTGTCCAAGCTTTCCAATTTTGCAAAAAAAAATTATTTAACTTGGAAAAAAAGGTGGTTTTAGTTTTTTGACTTTGATGACTCATTGCTCTGGAAGTTGATAGGGTAGAGGCTTGACTTTTACAGTTTTAGATAGGTGGGAGTATTCTGCGTATATTGATACATTATTCATGAAAATAGCTCATACGGTTACAAAAATACAGGGTGATAAGTAAACCTCTAGCAAAAAAACACACAGAAGACACCTCTGCGTATGTTATTGCGTACTTGGATTTCGTAGAAAAACCTTTGACATTCATGAGACACAAGTAACAATCACTCACGTGATCCTTAAGCCTCAATTATACTGGACGCAACGGAACGTAACGTATCGGATTGAAATGTCAAAATGAGTTTTATTACAGAGAAATTGTATTGAAGTGATTATACTGGACGCAACGGAACGGAACGGACCGGATTAAAGTTTCAAAACTTTGGAACGTGAAGGAACGGACGGATTGAAGTGTCAAAAGCAGCATTAAAAACAGCTGATTTTGTTATTTACTATTTAGCCCAAAATGTCATTCGAGTTTGTGGAAAACTTAATATCGGCAGTGCAAGAAAATGAAATTTTGTTTAATAAAAGATTGCAGGGATACAAAAAGTTTAAGCTAAAGTGCAAAATTTGGCAAAACATTGCCGAAAAATTATGTAGTATTGGTAAATATAAGTTTTTGTTGAATACTTGTATTAGGAATTCAATTGTTTTTATTTTGTATTTTCAAGACAAACAATGCATACAACGTTGGCGTAGCTTTCGTGACAGGTTTGTTAGTGAATTAAAAAAGCGAAATACAGCTTCGGGCAGTGCTACCTTAGAATAGGAACCGTGGGATCGTTTAAGCAGCATGATGTTTTTAAAAGACCACGGCGCCCCGAGGAAGTAAGCGATCACATTATTTCGAAGCAAAGAGTATTTGTAACAAATTTTACTTTCAGAACAATTGGTAGCTTTCAAAATTATAATGACAATTACGAAACATCCTCAACTTCTCAACTTTATGAAATGACAAACTGCAGCGACTATGTGGTACTTGAGGAATCACCGGCACCAAAAATAAAGACTTCGCAGCAGTATGAAACCACAAACTGCAGCGAAAAAGTGTCAGCTGGGGAATCGCCGGCACCAAAAAGAAAGATTTCGTATGAAGCGTCAAGCTGCAGCGAAAATGTGCCACCTAATAAGGAAACACCGGAACCAAAAAAAATAGAAGGTGCAACGATACCACTCTTTTGGAAACCCAGTTTGCAGAGGCAGTAACTGGGATCAAAAAGTACTGCGAGAAAGTTACAATAGAGGAAAAAACCCATATAGAAAAATTTATGTCTGCAATGGGCTCCAAATTGTCAAAGTTATCCAGAACGACACAAAATAATGCAATTTTGCGGATTTCCGAATACGTGATAAAATTAGAAAATTCGGAAAATCTATCATTACATGACGAGGTGTATTTATAAGTAGATATAGTAATGTGCAATGAATTAGAGGCAAGTTTATTTTTTATTTTAAAGTAAATGTTTTGTTTTCATATTTTATTTTTTACTTGTGATATGAATTAGAGGTAAGTTTATTTTTAATCTGGAGTATGTCGATGTTTATTTCGATATATATATAAGAATTAGAGGCCAGTTTAAGTTTATTATTCTATAGTAGAAGTTTTATAACTTAAATGTTTACAGAAAATAAAAATATATGTTAAAAAAAACAATACTTATTTTTATTCCAACATTAATATCCAATTTCTCAAAAACAATTTCTTTCTTGGAAAGGAACTGCTCCTTATTCTAAAAAATAATTTGATAAAATATCGCGTTTTGTGAATGCGCTCACAGCCGCATTATGGCATTGGGGACGAAAAGACCTAAAAGAGGACCATCCATTCCCAACTTCACGTCTCCATTTTCCTTCGTGCATATTCTTATCTTCATCTTCCCAGTCCACAAATTTTGCGTTACAATATTGTGATTGGTCGTTGAGCATTAGAAAGTTGTGAAGAGCGATAGTGGCGAGCACAATTTTATCGGCATTTTCTGGGAAGCATTCCAGTGTTGTTCTTAATATTCGCCATCGTGCAACTAAAATGCCAAAAGCGTTTTCGATCACTCTTCTTGCTCTACAGTACCTATAATATTAAAGACTGTTTTTCTTCTATTTAATAATACGCCGGGATACGGTAAACATTGTAAAGAGGTAAAACATTGTCTGCTGGCATTGGGAGTTCCCCCGAAAGGAGCTTTCTTTCAAATACCGATTCACGTAATATTCCTGCAAATGAACGATACCGTTTTGTTTTCTACACTATACATAAATAAAAAATGTATTACCTCCGTCACTCTGGCTTCCATATGCACCAACGTCAACTGCTGCAGTAAACGTGTACCTCACATCACATGAAGCCAAGAGTACTATGCTGAAACAGCCTTTATAATTGTGAAACTGCGAACCTGAATTTGGCGGGCATTTAATATTAATATGTTCCCCGTCTATGCTTCCTACACAATTCGGCATATTCCACAGGTTGGAAAATTCGGTCGCTATTTCTTTCAATTGATGTTCTGTTGACTCTGCTACCTATACTGGAGATAGAAAACTCCATATCGCTTCCCACGTTTCCAGAATTATATTTCGAATTGTTGTCTTGCCGACCTTATATGACCAAGCACGAAATTGGTGCGAAACTCCTTGAGATAAGTAGCTGAAATTATTTCGCATTATAAAACAAAATCGCTTGTAATTTACTATATAGATACCTTAGAGTTATTGCTAACCGACACTCTGGATCAATTCGTTTTCGCATGGATTTTTTTAATGACTCTCCAATTAAATCCAATAACAAATTGCAAAGGGGTCGGCACATTCTTGTCTGAAGAAAAAACTGCTCCTCGTCGCATAGCTTCATTTTCTTAAAAGTTGTGTGAAAGTAACCTTTTAACTGCCTATTTATATTAATGGGACGGGACGCACACTCCATCTCATTTTTCTCCTCCTGTTATTGCGTTTAAGTTTTTTTAAAATTTTATACATATCACAAAGCATTGCAAACATAAAAATAACTTTGTGAAAGTCGCCCATTTTTAAATAACTTTTATCACTTTATTTAAAATATCTATTTGAGAGATAAACAAATGCCATTTGCATACGTTCGATTCCTTCAGTATAACCAGCAAAATTCCATCCCGTTACCTCTCCGTTCCGTTCCGTTGCGTTGCGTTGCGTCCAGTATAATTGAGGCGTTAGGCTCTCGCCCAATCATTGGTTGACGAACTAAAGAAGAACTAAATGAACTACTAAGGAACTACAAATGTATACCAACAGTAGCAAAACGTTATCATGAAGTTACTCCTTTTCTATACGTGATAAATATAAATGGTTGTTTTTCTGGTATTAGGGGCATGATTATTTACAAAATACGCTATAATATTTTTCCGGGAAATTTTAAGTGTTGCCTAGCGTTATCAGAGTATGCTGGCAGTTTCGCAAAGTAATGCATGAACGATTTCTTGTGACAAAATATTGTTTAAATTAGCAATCATTTGTTTAGGGTCTGCGGGTAAAATTGGTTCGATTTTCAAAGATGAATTAAGATCGTGAACCAAGATTTTATTTGTAATTAAATGAAATTAAACAACTGTTCTTTTTCAATTTAATATTGAATTTATTTTAATGTTTAATTCTTCTATTTACATAATTCAGAAAAATTTCTGTTATAAAGCAAAAAACACTTGCAACAATTCCACAAACATACATTTTCAGTATTAATTCAAAATGTTCAATTTTAAAAGGCTTTGCTCCAAGATCTGGATAAACGGGAGTTCGTTTTTTGTATCGACTATATTCATAAAATGATACTTTGCGCCAATGACGAAATAATCCAAAGGCATGAATAAAAAGAATATATTCATTAAAATTTTCACGAAACATCCAAGTGCTTTGAAACAGGAAACTGAGATGAGATAACGCAGAGCAGATATCCAATTCCTTCAAATGAGGCTTCAATTCGTTATCTTTACTCTTGTCACTACCGCCTGATGGATGGACATAGACAAAAGAAATATTTAAATTTCTCTCGCATTCAGTTAACTCCTCAAATTCAAGGCCAACAAATAAATCTGTTGTAATATTAAGCATGGAAGGTATTGCACCCAGTTGCGATTTTGGTACTGCGATTTCAATTTGAGATTTTTCTATGTCCTCTATGCTGTCAATTGTTTGTAGAAATACTGTACGAGCGAAAAGGCTTACCATTCTAGCCAAATAGATGTTAGACACTATAAATCCTAGAACAAGAACGAGAGAATAGAAAATAATCCATTTGGTATTGTTTAGTCCTGAATAAGGTAAGTAAAGTATTCGCAGTATAATTTCAAGGAAGAACTTTCCAAAACTGTGTTTTTCTTTTATCGCAATGGCAGTCAAGTATCCTGCGAAGCTCGTCAATAGAATGAAGGATATTAAGGTGTACCAAACCAGGTGATCGAAAGGCAGCAAAATGTACAGCGATGCTGGTATTGGAATGCTTGCTGGAGTGTATACGCATATCTTGTGCATTAAAAACGGATAAGAGAAGTAGTCACTAAGATGCACTTCTAAGTAGAACCCTGACACTAATATATCTACTATATCATCATTAATTAACTGCGCTTCATTTTTATCATACAATAAAGAAGTGTTTTTTGTTAAGTACAGTCAACGTCGCATTAAAAACTTTTGAAAATTGTTTCAAAATTTCATATCCATATCCCGTAATTTCCGCCTCGCCTCTGCTGTTTACATAATTCAAAATGTATTCGCTATTTCGTTTAAAATTTGTACGAATTTCTGTTCCATGATAATTTCTGACGTTGCTAACAAATAATTTGGTCACATCAGTCGAAGATTTCTCAACAGGAATATTTAAGAATGGATTATAACCAAAAATGCGATTTCTTCCATTTTCTGACACGATTGCAATAGCGTTTATCATCCTCACTTCCCAGCAATTGTCAAAAAGTAATTTGATAATCTCCACTTTGTTAAAAGGTAAAACAACAATTATTTTTGCTGCACGAGCAAAAGTTAAACTTGCACTTATCACTGTCGCCATGTTATCACTTTGTTCACTCAGAAAAGCAATTGATAAAATATTTTTATGCATTAACTTGACTTGTTCAATATCCATTACTATATTCAGCCAAATTGTAGATAAAATTATTTTTGGCTGAAATTTTCGGGCGAATGTTTCGGCACATGAACGGCTGACCTTACTTGTTTTATTTGGTGCAAATATCACCAAATGTTCAAATTTGTAAACGTCGCAAAGCTCTTCAGTTAGTTCAGTTAAATGATTTACATTTATTGAATACGAATTTCGTATTGAAACAAGTAATAACAAAATAAACACCAATGAAAAGCACATGTTGGTAGTTCGTGTTTCAGTGGAATGAAAAATAAAATCTCTTTTATGACAACTTCTCATAGTTCACGACAATTTTGATTGATGATTAAACTTTATCTTCCTAGTATCTCACACGATTGTATTTTTACATGATTAGTTTTCATGATATAATCGAATAACTAAATAAGCAAATATTGATTAGTTCCTATACAGTGTACATAGGTTATTAAAGATTTATGTAACACTAAAAGAAGCACTTTCCAGATTTTGGTACAATGAAGCATAACCACAGAAAACATACGCGTGTATAAAGAATCAATATGTTATTTAGATTTATTTGAAATTGTATTTATGGGTCGACCACTATTGAACCTGACCCTTTTTGATTTGGCTGAAACTTTGTAATTTCGCTCTACCCTATCAAAAACATTTTTCATAATTTTTTCAAATTTTTTTACCCAACCCTAACAATTTTCAAAATTTTTTTCAAAAAACCATAACTTTTTCAAAAATTGACCTATCGGCGCGGTTTTTTTTTCAAAATTTTTGTTTTTTAATAACTTTCTACAAAAAAATACCAAAAAATTTTCAGAGGTTAAATTATATGAAATTTTTCAATTTTTTGTAAAAAAAAGCGTTACTTTTTCAAAGTACGCCATTTTTTCTTTTTTTTCTTTTTTTAAAAAGCTTTGATTTTTTCTGAAAATAATCTCGCAAATTCCAGAATGGGCCTACTTTGTTTTATATTTTTTTTTCGATTCAAAAAAAAATTTTTTTAGTTTTTTTCGATTTTCAACTCCCAAGTAAGTAAAGTAAATTTTCAATCGTGAAAAAAAATATAAAAAAAAATCGGCCCACTCTGGAATTAGCGGGATTATTTTCAGAAAAAATCAAAGTTTTTTTAAAAAAAAAAAAATAAAAAATGGCGTACTTTGAAAAATTAATGGTTTTTTACAAAAAATTGAAAAATTTCATATAATTTGACGTCTGAAAATATTTTGGATTGCTGCAGCAATTTAAACCCTGATTTATTTACTAGCGGCTATGCAAAAAAAGCAGTTCTTTAAACTGACAGACAAGCAACAATCCGAGCGATAAAGTATTGTAGTACGATATTCAAATTATAAAAGTTTGGAAATATCAAGTGGGAATACAAGATTGAGAGTTTCATGCATTAAAGGCCGATTCACACCGCCGCGTTCTCGAATGCGATTGCGTTTCTAGTGCAATTGCGATCAATCGCAACAAAGCAGTTTAAATCAGGAGTGCTAGCGTTCAGCGATTCCTGTCGCGTTCAGTTTTGTGAATGCGTCCGGCGGCGAATTGAAAAATCATTGAAAGAACATGGATACGTAAACTTTTCAAGTAATTTCGAGCATTTTTTATAATATGACTTTTTTCGGGAAGTAGACCCATCTCAAGGTATGGGGTAGGGAGGTAAAAATGGGGTTAAAATTGAAAAATATTCTGTCGCTGCATATGTAGGTTCTGTAAGGGGTAAATAACCGTTAAATACTAGTGGCAAAAGACCATTTGCTGGGGGTGTGAGGGGGTGAAATGGCAACTCCAGCTTGGGGTGGCTTGGGGAGGGTGCAGGGAATTGCAGGGAACTGATTTATTATTTTACCATTCGCGATTGCATCGCGTCAGTGTCAAAGTCCTTGATCGCAATCGCCATCGTAATAGACATCGCAAAAGCAATCGCATTCACAAACGCGCCGGTGTGAATCGGCCTTAAGGGAGACCCCCCCCCACAATGAAGGCGTTTTACGTTTACTTTATACGATCGCGTATATTTCAGCACAAAATATACCTACGTGGTGAAATCTGAAGAAATACTTTTGGCAAGTAAGACAAACTTGCAAATATTGGAAAAGTGAAAGGTTTTGTCCGCAAATTAAGAACAGCTCGGAAGCTGGAACTTACAGATTTAACAAATTAATGCTTTGCGTGGCCATTGGAGAAATAATGGATAACTTTATTATGGATTGAATAATGTCCAACAATTTTTATCCTACGGCTCTTACTTTTGAAGTTATTAGCAAGTTTGATGATAAAATTGGCCTTATTTGGTGTTTATTTGGAACCTTTTTGCAAAGCCTACGTGAAAAAGTACTAAAAAAGTACTAAAAAAGTACTAAAAAAGTACGAAATAGAGCCAATTTTAGCATTAAAATTGCTTATAACTCCAAAAGTAAAGGCGGTAGCATAAAAAGTGTTTCGACATTATTGATAGGAAAATGTCCAAGCTTTGCAATTTTGCAAAAAAAAATTAGTTAACTACGTTTTTTATGGAGAAAATTTTTAGTTGGTTTGGTTGGTTGGTTTTAGTTGAAATTTTAGTTAAAAAAATCGAAATTTTGACTTTGATGAGTCATTCCTCTGGAAGGTGAAAGGGTAGAACATTGAATTTTACAGTTTTAGATGGGTGGGAGTATTCTGCGTACACTGATACCTTATTGAAGAAAATAGGTCATAGGGTTACAAAAATACAGGGTGATATGTGAAAGTCTAAAAAAAACTTTGGGTGGTTTTTTTTGGGGGGAAGGAGGGGTTTTAGAGTTGGTGCCCATGGATTTATCTACATTTTTATAACTATCAACTTGCAAAATTTCAAGAAAATTCACCGAAAGAAATTTTCCCATACAAACGGTGCGGGGTCCTTTCGAAAAAACCAGTTTTTGAGTGATTTTTTTTCCAAAGAGTGATATCTGCGGCGGCCATGTTTTTTTTTGTGATTGCGAAATTGTTTTCTTAAAAAGTCCCAAGGAAGCTGTGATCTAATTTTCAACTATTTTGGAATTTTGTCTCCTTTCGTTGGTTTTTTTTGTTAATTTCCCCGGACTATTAGGCTAGGTTCTCACGGCATTGTACTGCACGTTTTTAGCAGTATTCGATTTTTACCGTACAAACTGCGGGCTGTTCACACGAAACATTTTTATTCGTGTAAAAAACGAATAGCCACAGTTTTCATACAGCGATCTCCTTGAGTAGACGTGTGGATATGGCTCCATGCGTTGTTGTTCTTTTATATTAATGAAACATATGAGCATTATACATATTACAAATCAGTATAATCTATTATGTCTGACTATTGTGAAAATGCAGATTCTACAGACTGAGGGCTTTGAAGTGGAGCTTATACTGAATTCAAAGTGCTCCTAGAATTTATAATAGCAGAATTTTTATTCACTTGGTATTCCTGACTGAAATATCCTCGATGGCTACTGGATGGATCACTGGCGTCGCAATTAACGTCTATAGATGGTTATTTTGACGACTACTTTTAATCTTTTTAAACAACTGTAACACACCCATTTGAAATTCAATGACTAGACACTTGTTCAGTTGTTATTCGACAAAAAACGTATGGCAACTTGTCGTGTGAAAGAGATAATGTCATACTATGCGCTACTGCAGACCGAATACGTTAAAAGTTCGTTCGGTTTGCTTGACAAGTCCGGTGAGTATTCGATAAACGTGTTGAGCTGTGTACGTTAT
The DNA here is from genome assembly GCA_963855945.1 of Thereva nobilitata. Taxonomy (NCBI): domain Eukaryota; kingdom Metazoa; phylum Arthropoda; class Insecta; order Diptera; family Therevidae; genus Thereva; species Thereva nobilitata. The sequence goes on from OY979694.1 coordinate 228,612,532, forward strand.
TTTGCAGTACAAGCGACGTGTGAACGGTTCTATGCTCAATGTATGCGCCACTACTTATCCGGTAAGATTTATCGCGCAAAAAAACGTGCAGTACAATGCCGTGTGAACCTATCCTTAGGGTGGGAAAATTGGTTCAACTTTCAAGCTAATCTAAGGTATAAATAAAGGTCATGAACCAAGAATTTATTTGTATTTAAATCAAATGAAAAAAACTGTCCTTTTTCTATTTAATACTTAATTTATTTTAATATACAATTTTTCATTTTACACAATTTAGAAAAACTTCAATTAAAAAACAAAAAACACTTGCAACAATTCCAAAAACATACATTTTCAGTATTAATTCCAGATGTTCAATTTTGAATGGCTTTGCTCCAACATCTGGATAACTGCGAGTTCGTTTGTTGTATCGAATATATTCATAACGTGATACTTCGCGCCAATGATCAAACAACCCAAAAGCATGAATAAAAAGAATATATTCATTAAAATTGTCACGAAAAATCCAAGTTTTTTGATACAGGAAACTGAGATGAAATAATGCAGAACAGATATCTAATTCCTTCAAATGAGGCTTCAATTCATTATCTTTATCCTTGTCACCACCGCCTGATGCGTGCACATAGACAAACGAAAGATTCAAATTTTTCTCACATTCATTTAACTCGTCAAATTCAAGGCCAACAAATAAATCTGTTGAAATATTAAGCATGGAAGGTATTGCAGTAGTTATTTGCTGTTGTGTTAATGCGAGCTTAATTTGAGATTTTTCTATATCCTCTATGGTTTCAACTTTTTGCAGAAATACTGTACGAGTAAAAAGGCTTACCATTCTAGCCAAATAGATGTTAGACACTATAAATCCCAGAATAAGAACGAGTGAATAGAAAATAATCCATTTGCAATTGTTTAGTCCTGAATAAGGTAAGTAAAGTATTCGGAGAATAATTTCAAGGAAGAACTTTCCAAAACTGTGTTTTTCTTGTATTGCAAGAGCAGTCAAGTATCCTGCTAAGGTCGTCAATACAATAAAGCTTATTAAGGTGTACCAAACCAAGTTATCGAAAGGCAGCAAAATGTACAGCGATGCTGGTATTGGAATGCTTGCTGGAGTGTATACGCATATCTTATGCATGAAAAACGGATAAGAGAAGTAGCCACTAAGATGCACTTGTAAGTAGAACCCTGACACTAATATATCTACTATATCCTCATTAATTAACTGCGCTTCATTTTTATCATACAATAAAGAAGTGTTTTTGTCAAGTAAAATTAACGTCGCATTAAAAACTTTTGAAAATTGTTTCAAAATTTCATATCCAATTCCTGTAATGTCCGCTTCGCCTCTGCTGTTTACATAATCCAAAATGTTTTCACTATTTGGTTCAAAATTTGTACGAATTTCTGTTCCATGATAATTTCGAACCTTGCCGATAAATAATTTGGTCACATCGGTCGATGATTTCTCTTGAGCAGAAATATTTAAGAATGGATTATAACCAAAAATGCGATTTCTTTCATTTTCTTCCACGATTGCTATAACGTTTATCATCTTCATTTCCCAGCACCAGTCAAAAAATATATCCATCATCTCCACTTTGTTAGAAGGTAAAACAATAATTATTTTTGATGCACGAACAAAAGTTAAAGTTCCACTTATCACTTCCTTCATGTTATCACCTTGTTCATCCATAAAAGCAATTGATAAAATATTTTTATGCATTAACTTTACTTGCTCAATATCCAATACTATATTCACCCAAATTGTAGATAAAATAATTTTTTGCTGAAATTCACGAGCGAATATTTCCGCTGCTGAACGGCTTTATCACTTGTTTCATTGGATGAAAATATGATCAAAAGTTCAAATTTGTAAACGTCGCAAAGCTCTTCAGTTAATTCAGTTAATTGATTTACATTTATTGAATTCAAACTTCGTATTGAAACAAATAATAACAAAATAAACACTGATGGAAAGCACATGTTGGTAGTTAGGTTTCCAACGGAATGAAAAATATGATTTCATCGATGTGAAGTTCCGCGTAGTATCGACAGACAATTTTCATGATTGATGAATAAATTGTTGTCTTCCTAGTTTCTCACACGATTGTATTTTTACCTGATTAGTTTTTATGATATAATCAAATAACTAAATAAACAAATATTGATTAGTTTCTATATAGTTTAGATTTCGGTTCCGAAAATGAATTTCGAAAATGCCAAAATTAGGGGCTTTTAGGGGCTAATTTGGTGCCAAGATTATAAATTAGGTGCTCATAAAATGAAAAGAATATTCAAGATTCAATAATGAAGCCAGAACATCACTTGGAGCTAGCGCAACAACAAACCACCAATGGTGGCAGGATAGGTGGCTCAGTAAGATAGGTGCTACGCTAAGATATACCAGAGCATACCTGCTTGGCTAGGATATCAGAAAATGGTGCAATTGGTCGTCGTCGTTTTATTGATTATTTTTTTTATCCCTGAATGTATCCTAGGGAAAAACAAACACGCCTGTTCGCTTGGATAGCCACCTGGCGACTGGCCACAGTGAGGCGCGGACGGTATGGACAACGAAGCGCTAACACGCACATTCGTTCGCTTGGATAATTGATCCTGCCACCTAGCTAGCCACTAGGCGCTTAGCCTGCCACTTATTGGTATGAACGTACACTTAGAGGCGAAATTCTTAAACGACTTATCCTTATATTGAGGCTCAGACAAGATGGACTTTTACAACTACACGTATTTCAAAAAATTGCGATTTTTAGCGGTTCTTTGCAATTTCTAATTGATTTCGCAATTTTTTGAGACCGGACCAGGACAGCTCGATCTGTATTAAAGACTTACACAATTTTGCTATTTAACTCTTTTTTGTACAGCGCCAACTTTCTTTTTTAAACGGAAAAACTGTTTTTCGCCAACTTTGGTCGCCATTTTTAAAAGGACGCTCTACGGAAAATTTCCAGTTTTTTACATACCTTTGTAGCCTGTTAATAGTTTTTGCAAAAAAACGCGATATTTTCGACAGATTTACTGGACTATGAGTACTTAGAGGTATACAATTGGTTTTAAGTGCAATAGTAAAAACCCAGCGGGAAATAGAAGCATTCACTGATGCATGAAGAAGCTATCCTTGGGCATCTTAGAAGTGCTTCCCTTCCGTATCCCTATCCATATCTTTTTTGCCATTGCTTGTCATTAGCAAGAAGCAGTTTGTTCGATTTTCTTATAATTAGCTTCCTGGGAAGCTATTTTGAAGATTTAAGCTTTACAAGCAGTAAAGCTTTCATTTTTGCTTCTTTGGGAGAAGAGAAAAAGGTTTCGCTCAAAAGAGAAAATTTACCAACAAAGTTGAAAATACCCAGCGGGAAAAGGAATCATACCAAGAAGCATGACGGTAGCCTTTTTTGGAAGGCGAGAATTCCTTCCTTTTAGCATTCCGCTCCATATCTTTTTTGTGCAGGCATGTCATTAGAAGGAATGAGTCGAAAAGCTCTAAAAGCTCATTCACCTTCCCCACGCATTCCCGGTAAGGTGTTTGTGATACGTTCTCTTTTATTTCTTCCAAGGAAGTGCAATTTCTTACACCTTCTAAATATATTGAGATCCTTGGAACATATTGCTTTAATCATTTTATAATAATCTTTTAGATACACATTTTTATAGACAATGTAATGGTAAATTGTATTAACTGAATAAAAACTGTTCATTAATTACATATCCATATTTGGCCATTCCTTCCTACTTTTGTGGAACTACGAATACGAACTCCTTCCTAAAAGCTTCTTGAAGAAGGCCTTCAAACTTTTCCCGCTGGGTAACTTTTGTAGCTCGTATATGCACAGGAAAATATTCCAAAATGCTTCTGAAGCGCGACAAGGAATCACTTCCAACTTCCCGCTGGGAAGCTTCCGTAAACATTCAAGAGAGAGATCAGTACATTGGTAAATAGAAGGCTTAATTTAAATGATTACTAATTGAAGAGGTAATACGTGATAAGAGCTTTTTGAAGCGAACAAACCCCAATTAATCGCTACAAAGTTGTTAAAGATTGAATAGACGATCGACTTAGGATACTTTAGATATCTAGTTTAATTACTCATTAAATGGGATATTTCTTCAAAACTTATATTTACGTAAACTTGGTCTAAAATTTGTAAGCTTTTATTTACGTAAACTTTTAATGCCGGATCTACACGTTTGTCAAGGCTTGTGTAAGCTTGCCGACGCTTGTGGCCGATCCGGTCGAGTGTGGATTCTCGGTAAAACAAAGCAAACGTTTTCAATTGGCGAACGCTTGCAAAGGAAGTTTGCGGCAAGCGTTTGTGATGCGTTCACACGTTTGCTTTAAAAAAGCCAAGCCTTGACAAACGTGTGGATCCGGCATAAAACTTTTTACGAAAAGCTACAAAGCTTTAATTTAAGAAAAGCTACAAAGCTTTTGTCAAAAAAAGCTTTTATTTACGATAAGCTGCAAAGCTTTTATTTACAAAGCCTTAAAGTTTTAATTTACAAAAAGCTTCAAAAACTTTACTTACGAAAAGCTTTGAAGCTCTAAGCTTTTAATTTACAAAAGGCTTTAAAGCTTTTTATTTATTTTATTTTAAGGTTTCAAAGCTTTTATTTACGAAAAGCTTCGAGCTTTTATTGCGAAAAGCATTACAACTTTTATTTACGAAAGGCGTAAAAGCTTCGTTACCTGTGGTAAAACAGAGTTTTTGGAAGAGAGGGGCAAAACGCTCCTTTACTTTTAATCTTCCTCTTTCTTGGCTCTGTAATTTACATACACTATCAAATCTCTTCGTATAGGCAAGAAAGTTACACATAGTGAACTACTTGCCGTGCAGACCGAGAGTAAGGTGGAATACTGATTTCACTACATGTAACGAGAATACTCTTGGAGATAAACGGTTGGATGCAACAGTTCGATTGGCAGATTGATTAAATATGTAAAAATAGATAGTAGTAGGTTTAATGGGTTCTATTGTCACTGTATTGAAAACTCCCGCGTAAAATATTGTTTAAATAATAATAAGGGTCCGTAGGAAAATTGGTTCAACTTTCAAGCTAATCAGATATAAATAAAGGTCATGAACCAAGAATTTATTTGTGTTTAAATCAAATTAAAAAAGCTGTCCTTTTTCTATTTAATATACTTAATTTATTTTAATATACAATTTTTCTTTTTACACAATTTAAAAAAAAATTCAATTATAAAACAAAAAAAACTTACAACAATTCCAAAAACATACATTTTCAGTATTAATTCCAAATGTTCAATTTTGAATGGCTTTGCTCCAACATCTGGAAAAATGGGAATACGTTTTTTACCTCGACTATATTCATAAAGTGACAATTTGCGCCAATGATGAAATAATCCCAAGGCATGAATAAAAAGAATATATTCATCAAAATTTTCACGAAACATCCAAGTGCTTTGAAACAGGAAACTGCTATGAAATAACGCAGAGCAAATATCCAATTCCTTCAAATGAGGTCTCAATACACTATCTTTACCCTTGTCACCACCGCCTGATGCATGGACATATACAAAGGAGAGATTTAAATTTTTCTCACATTCATTTAACTCCTCAAATTCAAGGCCAACAAATAAATCTTTGGAATAATTAAATATGACGGGTATAAAGGTATTTAATTGCTGTTGTGTTAATGCGATTTTAATTTGAGATTTTTCTATATCCTCTATGGTTTCAACTGTTTGTAGAAATACTGTACGAGATAAAAGGCTTACCATTATAGCCAAATAGATGTTGGACACTATAAATCCTAGAAGAAGAACGAGTGAATAGAAAATAATCCATTTGCAATTGTTTAGTCCTGAATAAGGTAAGTAAAGTATTCGCAGAATGGTTTCAAGGAAGATTTTTCCGAAACTGTGTTTTTCTTTTATTACAAGAGCAGTCAAGTATCCTGCTAAGGTCGTCAATAAAATAAAGCATATTAAGGTATACCAAACCAGGTGATCGAAAGGTAACAAAATGTACAGCGATGATGGTATCGGAATACTTGCTGGAGTGTATAGGCATATCTTGTGCATTAAAAACGGATAGGATTGGAAGTCGATATTTTCCACTTGTAAGTAGGTGCCCTCTACTAAAATATCTACTATATCATCATTAATTAACTGCGGTTGTTTCTTCTCATACAATGAAGAAGTGTTTTTATCAAGTAAAGTCAAAGTCGCATTAAAAACTTTCGAAAACTGCTTCAAAATTTCATAACCAGTTCCAGTAATGTCCGCCTCACCTTTGCTGTTAACATAATCCAAAATATATTCGCTGTTTGGTCTAAAATTTGTACGAATTTCTGTTCCATGATAATTTCGAACCTTGCCAATAAATAATTTAGTCACATCGTCCGATGATTCCTGTTCTCCAATAATATTTAAGAATGGATTATAAACAATAATTCGATATCTTTCCCTTTCTGCCACGAGTGCAATAGCGTTTATCATCCTCTCTTCCCAGCACCAGTCAAAAAGTAATTTCATAATCTCAAATTTGTTAGAAGGTAAAACAATAATTATTTTTGATGCACGAACAAAAGATAAAGTTCCACTTATCACTTCCTTCATGTTATCATCTTGTTCATCCATAAAAGCAATTGATAAAATATTTTTATGCATTAACTTTACTTGCTTAATATCCATTACTATATTCACCCAAATTGTAGATAAAATTAGTTTTCGTTGAAATTGACGAGCGAATATTTCGGCATCTGAACGGCTGTTATCACTTGTTTCATTGGATGAAAATAACACCAAATGTTCAAATTTGTAAACGTCGTAAAGTTCTTCAGTTAGTTCAATTAATTGATTCACACTTATTGAATACGAATTGCGTATTGAAACAAATAATAACAAAATAAGCACCAATGAAAAGCACATGTTGGTAGTTCGTGTTTCAGTGAAATGAAAAATAAAATTTCATCGATATGAAGCTCCGCATCGTACATGAAAATTTCCATGATTAATGATTAAACTTTAGTCTTCCTACTATAGTTTCTCACACGCTTGTATTTTTAACTGATTAGTTTTTATGCTATCTTCGGATAACTAAATAATCAAATATTGATTAGTTCCTGTTCAGTATACATTAGTCATTAAAAATTTATATAGCACTAAAAGAAACACTACCAGATTTTGCTACACCCAGCGGGAAATGTAATGGCTAGGTAAGCGAGGTGGTAATGAGCTGGACTAGGCTGGACCTATTACCTTTGTGTTGAAATAATAGGTTACTTTTTTACATAGGGATGTCCTAGGGCGGTAAGTACTTAACCTAAATTTCCAGTAGAATTTTTCGATTACCATGTAGGCAGTTACACAAATCATTAAAGAATTCTTGGGTTACCAGAGTAACCCCTCGCTAATTTTCCCGCTGGGCAATCAAGCACGACTACAAAAGAACATACATATGTATAAATAATCAATATGCTTTTATTTACGTTTCAAAGATTCAAAGCTTTTATTTATTTAACTTGAAAAATGTTTCAATGCTTCAAAGCTCTTATTACGGAGAACTTAAAAGCATTTATATCAGAAAACCTTTCATTTATGGAAAACTTGAAAGCTAATTTTCTAAAAATTTAGTTGCCTTTATTAATTTTATTTACGAACAGCTTCTATGCTTTTATTCACGTAAAGCTATTACTTTCGAAAAGATTTAAACCTTTTACTTACGGAATGTCTCAATGCTTTTATTTACGGAAAGCTTTAATTTACGAAGAACTTTAAAGCTTTTATATTTACAAAAAGCTTTCTATTTACGAAAAGCTTCAAAGCTTTTAATTTATTTTTCTTACGAAAGGTATCAAAACTTTAAAGCTTTCATTTACGAAAAGCTTTGAGCTTTTATTTGTGAAAAGCTTCAAAATTTTTATTTATTTTAAATTTTAAATTTGAAAGCGTCAAAGCCTTCATTTAAGAAAATCTTAAAAGCTTTTAGTCACGAAAACTTTAAAAACTTCAAAACCTTTATTTATTTTACTTACGAAAAGCTTCAAAGCTTCTGAGCTTCCATTTACGAAGAACTCCAAAGCTTTTATTTATAAAAAGCTTCAAAGCTTTTATTTACGGAAAGCTTCAAAACTTTTACTTACGAAAAGTTTCAGACCTTTTTATTTATTTTATTTACTTTAAGTTTCAAAGGTTCAAAGCTTTTATTCACCCAAGCTTCAAATCTTTTATTTGAAAAAAGCTTCAAAGCTTTTATTTACGAAAGGCGTCGAAGCTATTATTTGCGAAAAGCTCCAAAGCTTTTATTTACGATTTATTTACAAGCGCAATTTACAAGGGCATTCTTTTACCTGACCGACAAGGGACAATCAGATCAATAAAGCTCTGTAGGACTATATTATTCAAATTATAAAAGGGTTAGAAGTGTCTAGTGGGAATTGAAAATTAAGAGTTTCTTGCTTTAAGAGAGACACCTTACAGGAAAGGCGTTTTAAATTTACTTCATACGATCCCGTATAGTTTGGCCCAAATAAAGTTGTTGGACCCATGGATCTGAAGTAAAAATTTTGTCAAGACTAGCGTACGAAAATCGGAAAAGTGAATCGTTTTGTCCTCCAGTTGAGAATTTTCTCCTCTTTTACTGTATTGAAAACTCCAGCGTAAAATACTCTTTAAATAAGCAGTCATTTGGGGGTTAGGGTATGAGCGGGAAAATTGGTACAATTTTCTAGCTAATCGTGAGATATAAATTACAATCGTGAACCAAGATTTTATTTGCATTTAAATCAAATTAAAAAACTGTCCCTTTTCTATTTAATATTTAATTTATTTTATTATTTAATTCTTCTATTTACATAATTCAGAAAAATTTCTATTATAAAACAAACAAAACTCACGATAATTCCACAAACATACATTTTCAGTATTAATTCAAAATTTTCAATTTTGAAAGGCTTTGCTCCAACATCTGGAAAATAGGAAGCATGTTTTTTGTCTCGTGTAAATTCTTTAAAGGCGACTTTTTTCCAATGATTAAATAATCCAAAAGCGTGAATAAAAAGGATATATTCATTAAAATTTTCACGAAATAACCAATTCGTTTGAAACACGAAACAAAGATGTAACAACGCAGAGCAGATGTCTAATTCCTTCAAATGAGGTCTCAAATCATTATAGTTCTTGTTGCCTTTTCTACTTGATGAATGGTGGACATAGACAAACGAAAGATTCAAACTTTTCTCACATTCAGCTAATTCCTCATATTCAAGGCCAATAAATAAACCTGTCGACAAATTAAGAAATTTCGCAACACCAGTCAGCTGCTGTTTTGGTACTGCGATTTTAATTTGAGATCTTTCCAAATCCTCAATGGTTTCAATTGTTGGCAGAAACACTGTTTGAGCGAAAAGGCTTACCATTCTAGCCAAATAGATGTTGGACACTATAAATCCTAGAACAAGAACGAGTGAATAGAAAATAATCCATTTCCTAATGTGTAGTCCTGAAAAAGGTAAGTAAAGTATTCGTATAACAATGTCAAGAAAGAACTTTCCAAAACTGTGTTTTTCTTTTATTGTTGTGGCAGTCAAGTGGCCTAAGAAGCTAGTTAATAAAATAAAGCTTAGTAAGGTAAACCAAACCAGATGGTCGAAGGGCAGCATAATGTAAAGTGATGCTGGTATCGGAATATTTGCTGGAGTGAATACGCATATCTTCTGTACTTGCAACGGGTAAGATGTGTGATCGATAAGATGCACTTGTAAGTAGAAGCCTGACACTAAAATATCTGCTATATTCTCATCAATTAACTGATCCTTCTTTTTTTCATACAATAAAGAAGTATTCTTGTCAATTAAAGTCAACGTCGCATTAAAAACTCTTGAAAATTGCTTCAAGATTTCAAACCCAGTTCCAGTAATATCCTCCTCGCCTCTGGAGTTAACATAATCCACACTATATTCGCCAGTTCGATCAACACTGGTTCGAATTTCGGCTCCATGATAATTTTTGATCCTACCAACAAATAATTTGGTCACATCGGTCGATGATTTCTCTTCAGCAAAAATATTAAGGAATGGATTATATCCGAAAATGCGATTCCTTTCATTTTCTTCCACGAGTGCAATAACGTTTACTATTTTCTCTTCCCAACACCAATGAAAAAGCAGTTTTAATTTAATTATCTCCACTTTGTTTAAAGGTAACACAAAAATTATTTTTGGTGTATAAGCATAAGATAAAGTTTCGCTTGTCACTAGCTTCAATGTGTCACCTTGTTCATCCAGAAAAACAATTGATAACATATTTTTATGAAATAATTTAATTTGCTCCTCGACCATTACTAAATTCACCCAAATTGTAGATACAATTAGTTTTCGCTGAAATTCACGAGCGAATATTTCAGCATCTGAGCGACTGTTATCACTTGTTTCATTCGAAGAAAATATCACCAAATGTTCAAATTTGTAAACGTCGCAAAGCTCTTCAGTTACTTCAGTTAATTGATTCACATTTATTGAATTCAAATTTCGTATTAACACAAATAATAACAAAATAGACACTAATGAAAAGCACATGTCGATAGTTCGGTTTTCACTGGAATAAAAATCTTTGGTGTGAGGCTCCGCGTAGTAGCTACAACATAATAACACAATTGTATTTTCAATTAATTTGTTGTTATGCTATTATATAGAATGTCTAAATAGAAAAATATTGATTGACGTAATTCATTAAAAATTTATATAGCACTAAAAGAAACACTAATAGATTTTGCTACAACAAACCCCAACCACTAATGAATATAAAATTAATATGTTGGTTTAGTCCAGGGAAATTATACATTGTGTTTGTGAAATATTCCGGAAAATCAGAATATTGGTATGAACCTTGAGTTTGTTGTTCCCTAAACGAAATGTCAGTAGTCCTCATCGTGCCGCTTATAATAATTTTACGCTGGGCCAATTATTATTACTATTGCCTAAGCTGTTATTTCTGTTTCTAATATATAATTCCTTCGGTGTGCCGTTATAATTCTATAACAGCTCGCTGGGCCGATTTTCATGATTCTTTTTTTGTTTTGCAGCAATACGAACTGCAGGCCTGGAAAATCGACCGAAAAAACGGAAACTTCAACGTTCAACATTACCCGCAACAGTGCAATAGGAAAACTTTTGATTAAATCCAAACTGATTGTTTGGGGCGAATGTACAAAGGCGCACAACAAATCAATTGAAGCACTAAACATGTCACTGCAAGATATTCGACGCAACATCTTAGGGGGTCAAATGGTAGTAACGGCCTCAGGGACCATTTGTTGGACCCAGAACTGCACTACTTTCTGGCCCAGACCAAACGTCTAATATCTATTCTAATTTGAATACCCCTAGAGAGGGTTGTAAAGAAATAGGTAATCCACGATTTTGTGGTGGCCGCCAGATTGGTTTTAAAATGACATAACATAGCTTACTGTATTCTACTCGTCACACTCTTTCATTTGACCAATGACAGGGGGCTGTAAAGAGAAAGGCAATCCGCCATTTTGTGGTGGCCGCCATGTTGGATTTAAAAAAACATCACATAGCTTACTGTATTCTACTTGTCACAGTCTTTCATTTGATACCAATGTCAGGGGGCTGTAAATAGAAAGGCAATCCGCCATTTTGTGGTGGCCGCCATGTTGGATTTAAAAAGACATCACATAGCGTACTGTATTCTACTCGTCACACTCTTTCATTTGATACCAATGTCAGGGGGCTGTAATGAAAAAGGCAATCCGCCATTTTGTGGTGGTCGCCATATTGGATTTAAAATGTCGTCACAAAGCTTACTGTATTCTACTTGTCATACTCTTTCATTTGATACCCATGTCGGGGCGTAGTAAAGAAAAGAGTACTCCACTATTTTATGGTGGCCGCCATATTGGATGTACCTTAAAATTGAATATACTATATTGCATTGTCTTCAGAACCAAAGGTGTGTGCCAAATTTGAGCACCACCGGATATCGGGAAGTGGTCGAAAAACCGATCGCAAGATTTATTTACATTTCACGAGCAGATTTTAGCTTTCACCCTCGCACCCCCACCCCTGAACCAACTAGGTTGTCAGCAATTGTCGAAAACGGCTCCCCCCACATCCCCTCTACATATTAAAAACAAAATTGGAAGGGTTACAGATGGGTTTCAAAACTCGTCTCTGTCTCTCCGTCTATTATAAATGCGAAAGTAACTCTGTGTGTCTGTCTGTTACGCTTTCACGCCTAAACCGCTTAACCGATTTTGATGAAATTTGGTACAGAGATAGATTTGACCTTGGAGAAGGACATAGCCTATCTTTTCTCCCAAACCCAAGTTTTGAAGGGGTTGAAATAGGGGATGAAAGTTTGTGTGGGAGTCCGTCATTATTGCGTAGAAAACTATTAAAGCCACACACCATTTGAACCCGATCAACTTCAACATATGCGTAGTTTTCTTGACAATGCAATGTGACCATTTTGTACAAAAACAAATATGGCCGTTCCAAGATGGCGGCCTTTTTTGCGTTTGACTTCCTCGACCACGACATGGGTATCAACTGAAAGGGCATGACAAGTAGAATATAATTAGCGGTGTAGCGTCATTCCAAATTCAAAATGGCGGCAAACACAAAATGTCGGAAGTCATAATAGAGTAAAAAGTAGAAAATATAACCGATCAATTTCAAATTTTGCATATATGCGTAGTTTGCTTGATAATGCAATGTGAATATTTTGTAAAAAAAAAACAAAGACGGCGGTTCGTAGATGGCGCCGATTTTTGCATTTGTTCCCCGACCCCCGACATGGGTACCAAATTAAAGGGTATGACAAATAGAATACAATTAGCGGTGTAGCATTACTCCAAATTAAAAATGGCGACCAACACAAAATGGCGGAAGGCAAAAAAGAACTTCATAACTTCTGAACTTCACATAAAGAACTTCAAATTTTGCACATACGCATACTTCGCCTGACAATGCTATCCGACCATTTAGTAAAAAAAACTAAGATGGCGGTTCCAAAATGACCGATTTTTGAAATTGTGTTCCCCGACCCCTCCAAATGGGTATCAAATGGAAGGGCTTGACAGGTAGAATACAGTTACATAGTTGCGTGGCGTCATTTCAAATTCAAAATGGCGGATTACCTTTTTCTTCATAACCCTCTCAATTTTCCATGAACACCTGACTGTTACTGATCTGTTCAAACTCTGCCACAGCAGAATGCGTTATGTGTTACTTTCCCTCCTATGCCAATGGCGAAAGTACTCTTGAAATCACTCCGTGGGGAAAGTGGGAATTTTCTCTTGTGTTTACTCTAGACTAAGTTGACATAAAAATAATTATAATTTTCGGATCAAGTGTTTTTTGTTAATTATTGAAAGAAAAAATAAAAAACATTTGTGGTATCAATAAAAGCTTAATCAGTATGTTTAATTATAAATTACACTAATAAATACCAAAAAAATTGGTGGCAGCGGTGGGATTTATATAATAATGTTATGAACTTAATTTGTGGATATAGTCCAGGAGGGATAGAAAAAAAGTTGAAATAAATCTACCCTGCGATTTTTGGACGCTATAATTAAGAGAAAAATCGTAGGAATTCAATGAATGTGTTTTGGAAAAATCGGTCCAGGAGAACAGGTGGTAAAAAGTTAATAATGGTAGCAAAAACACGTTTTTCAACGTTTTAGGTACCCATTTTCATGAAAAGTTTGTGAGGTTTGATTTAATACCTCATAAACGCTTTTGAAAACAGGCACTTTTATTGATTTTCTGAAAAAACACCTTTAGGCGAAGGGGAAGTGGAATATGGTGTGGATTTCTATTCAGTAGATTTCGAGAAATCAAAATTTTTTCTTGTCAGGCATATATGAAAACGCTCGAAAATTTCCATCGCAGGAACCTCGGCCGGCAGAAAGCTTGCCCACACCATATTTCACTTCCCCTTCGCCGCAAGGTATTTTTTCTGAAAATCAATAAAAGTGCCTGTTTTCAAAAGCGTTTATGAGGTATTAAATCAAACCTCACAAACTTTTCATGAAAATGGGTTGGTAGAGCAACTCTTCGAGAATAAATAGGGCTTTTCAAAATAACTCCAGCACCACCGTGAGCCTTGTTCAACCTTTTTTCCTGAAACGGCTGTTTTTACATTTTTGAGATTTACGCGAAAAGCTATAATTATTTTTGCATGAAATTTTTATTGTAGGTAGGCACTAACAGAAGCCACAATTTCAGCCCTGAAAGAAGGTTCTACGATAATTACAGTCCCTGTAATTAAATGTCAAAAAATGGCCATATTTCGCGGTTTTTATTTTTTTGCGCAAAACCCTGTTGACCGATTTCAATTGTCCAAAACTCATAATTTTTGTCTTTTTAAGCGCTATTACGTACTATTTTTTGTTTTCCAAAAACAAAATTTTTTCGCACCTAAAACGTTGAAAAACGTGTTTTTGCTACCATTATTAACTTTTTCCACCTGTTCTCCTGGACCGATTTTTTCCAAAACACATTCATTGAATTCCTACGATTTTTCTCTTAATTATAGCGTCTAAAAATCGCAGGGTAGATTTATTTCAACTTTTGAATACTTTTCCGCTATCTCTCCTGGACTAATAGACAAGAACGTTTTAAAAATATTTGAAAAACGTGATAAAAGAAAAAGCAAAGACAAGAACAAGACGAGGGCAAAGAAGGGCAAAAATACTATGTAGAAAGAAAAAGAACAGGCTAGGTTCAGAGTACAGTGAAAAGTCAATAAAAGAAACTGAAACCAAAGTACACCTTCTTTTTTGAGATTTTATTTTTTTAAATAAATTAAAGCAACAAGTCAGGAAACATATTTATCTGATAATAACATAAAAAGCGATAAAAGGACAGATAGTACAGAACGCCTAGGTATGACAACTGTCATCGCCAATAGATTGCGTTACCAAACGATGTTAACTGACTTTTTTCTGTGTATACTTTATGGTATTGATGTGGACAGCTTTGTTCTGTTATGAATTATGGCGTTCGTGATCCAAGATCTAATTTATATTTAATTCAAACTTCAAACACTATTTAATATTTAATTTATTTTGATGTTTAATTCTTCTATTTACATAATTAAGGAAAATTTCTATTATAAAACAGAAAAAACTTACAACAATTCCACAAACATACATTTTCAGTATTAATTCAAAATGTTCAATTTTAAATGACTTTGCTCCAACATCTGGATTTTCGCGAATAAATTTTTGATTTCGATGAAATTCAAATTTTGATATTTTTTGCCAATGATCGAATAATCCAAAAGCATGAATATAATGAATATATTCATTAAAGTTTTCACGAAAAATCCAATTGTCTTGAAACAGGAAACAGCCATGAAATAACGCAGTGCAGATATCCAATTCCTTAAACAAATCATTATCTTCATTTTTGCCTTTCCCACTTGATGCATGAACATAAACAAACGAAATATTCAAATTTCTCTCGCATTCAGTTAACTCTTCATATTCAAGGCCAACAAATAAATCTGTTGAAATATTAAGCATAGAAGGTATTGCACTAGTCAGTTGCGATTTTGTTACAGCGATTTTAATTTGAGATTTTTCTATATCCTCAATGGTTTTAACTGTTTGCAGAAATACGGTACGAGCGAAAAGGCTTACCATTCTAGCCAAATAGATGTTGGACACTATAAATCCTAGAAGAAGAATGAGTGAATAGAAAATAATCCATTTGGTATTGTGAAGTCCTGAATAAGGTAAGTAAAGTATTCGTAGAATAATTTCAAGGAAGAACTTTCCAAAACTGTGTTTTTCTTTTATCGCAATGGCAGTAAAGTATCCTGCTAAGGTCGTCAATAAGATAAAGCATATTAAGGTGTACCAAACCAGGTTATCGAAAGGTAGCACAATGTAAAGTGATGCTGGTATCGGAAGACTTGCTGGAGTCACTACGCATACTTTGTGCATTAAAAACGGATAAGACAAGAAGTTAATAAGATGCACTTGTAAGTAAAACCCTGACACTAAAATATCTACTATATCCTCGTTAATTAATTTCGCTACTTTCTCATCATACAATGAAGAAGTGTTTTTGTCAAGTACAGTCAACGTCGCATTAAAAACTTTCGAAAATTGTTTCAAGATTTCATATCCAATTCCTGTAATATCCGCCTCGCCTCTGGTGTTAACATAATCCAAAATGTATTCGCTATTTGGTTTAAAATTTGTACGAATTTCTGCTCCATGATAATTTTTGATCCTACCAACAAACAATTTGGTCACTTCGGTCGATAATTTCTCTTCAACAGAAATATTTAAGAATGGATTATAACCGAAAATACGATTTCTTTCATTATCTTCCACGAGCGCAATAACGTTTATTATCTTCACTTTCCAGCACCAATGAAAAAACACTTTTAATTTAATCATCTCCACTTTGTTAGTAGGTAAAACAATAATTATTTTTGATGTTAGATGAAGTAAAGTTTCACTTGTCACTAGCTTCATGTCATCACCTTGTTCATCCAGAAACACAATCGATAAAACATTTTTATGAAATAACTTAATTTGTTCCTTATCCATTACTAAATTCACCCAAATTGTAGATAAAATAACTTTTTGCTGAAATTCACGGGCGAATATTTCGGCATCTGAACGACTGTTATCACTTGTTTCATTCGAAGAAAATATCACCAAATGTTCAAATTTGTAAACTTCGCAAAGCTCTTCACTTAGTTCAATTAATTGATTCACATTTATTGAATTCAAATTTCGTAGTGAAAGAAATAATAACAAAATAAACACCAATGAAAAGGACATGTTGGTAGTTCGTGTTTCAGTAAATAGAAAAATAAGATTTCATCGATGTGAGGCTCTGCACAAGTTAATGATAATTTTCATGATTGATGATTAAACTTTTATCATCTTATTTTCTTACACGATTGTCTTTTCAACTGATTACTTTTTATGTTACAATCGAATAACTAAATGAACAAATATTGATTAGTCTCTATTTACGCTAATAATTTATCAAAAATTTATATACCATTAAAAGAAACACCAATAGGAATGCCTCACTTGCTAAATCTATTAACTCCACTTTTCAAGATAAAACTCCTCCCAATACTGGCCGTTTTCAAATTATTCAGTTTTTTGTTTATAACTTTTTATTTTTAATACCGAATTGTTAAAAATTTCAGATTATGATTCCTCTTCATGTCCTCCACCTACCCTATAAAGGGTTTCCTTGGGTGAAATTTTAAAATCGATTCTGTTCAACAGTGTTTTCGTAGAACTTGTTACAGAGCTTAAAGTGTCGCTTCTGTTGGTGCCTACCTACAAAAAAAATTTATGATAAAATAATGATTACTTTTCACGTAAATCGCAAAAATTTAAAAACCGCTGTTGCAGGAAAAAAGTTTTAACAAGGGCCACAATGGTCCTAGAGTTATTTTGAAAAGCATTATTTATTCGCAAAGAAAGCAAACCTATTTTCAGGAAATGTATGTGAGGTTTGATAAAATGCCGTAAAAACTCGTTTGAAAACCACCCTTTTTTTCAGTTGCAATAGTTTTTTGCATGAAAAGCTTTTTGTTTTTGAGCGTTTTTTTGAAAATCGGTTTTTGACAGTTTTATTAATTTGTTTTTCATCTACAGGTCCGATTTTATTCAAAATACATTCACATAATTCCTACGATTTTTCTCTTATTGTGTTGAAAAATTGTAGTGTTTTTTGCTTTTAATAAAAAGCTCAAAAAGCTCACGAAATAAAATGATCAGTATGCGATGAGATGGAAAGGCCTCAATACGGTCTTTGAGATACTGACTCAATACGTCAGCAGATCTTGGTGATACAAGCCTCAATCAAGCTTTCTTGAATGAAATCACTTAAGTACTGTTTTCTACCTTAATACCACTATATTTTCATTATGATGGGAACTTTCATTATGATGGTCAAGGAAATGATGGGGTGACACATTACACTTTACTTTCATTTGCATCTGGCATATCAAGTGAGGATATAAACCTGCGTGTTTTTTGCTTTAATTTTACGCTGTTTTAATTTGGAATATTTAAAAAAATATTTTTTAAAGTAGTAAAGAAAATATCCTTGCAAATTGTTGCTTAACTAACGTGAAATCAAATAATTTTATGTTAAAATGTAGTTTCCAATTTTCCAACAGATGTCACTTAACCGAAATTACAGTCCAAATGAAAGTAAAATACTTTCATTTTGGACTTTCATTATGGTGGGTTTTTGCCACGATAATGAAGGTTACTTTCATTATGATGGTATATGTGTCACAGGTATAAAGCTTAATACGCTTGTAAGAACAATAAATTTTGTTGGGGGAATTAGAATCGAAGCAATATAGGCCCAACTATAATGCACGTAAGAAACGCAAATCACCTGGACGGTCTTATGGAAATTAATGTTCTCGGCTATATTGGACGTACGTCGTCCATGGTTTGTTTCGTTAAGTTAAGCTCAACGTACGTTTTGTGAAATGATTTGTAGTTAGAATGACGACAGTTGATTTTTGTTGTTGTTTTGTGGGTTTTAAAGAAGAAAGAGTATTGAAAACATTGTGTATTTATACATTTTAATAATTTTAAACTTTTGAAAACTTTACGTATACACAAACCATTATATGTTTGACGAAAGTTTAATATTTACGCACGTCGGCAGTTGAGCCTTATGGCTTTCTGGTTCGTGCTGTGGGAATCAGCTGTTGTTTCTGTCTGACATCTGGTCTTTGCTGTAAGTATATTTTTCTTGATAACACTGTTGAACAGAATCGATTTTAAAATTTCACCCAAGGAAACCCTTTATAGGGTAGGTGGAAGACATGAAGAGGAATCACAATCTGAAATTTTTAACAATTCGGTATTAAAAATAAAAAGTTATAAACAAAAAACTGAATAATTTGAAAAATGAATTTTTTTGTTTTGTTTCGTTTTGTTATAAATTTTAGGTTGGTTTTGTCCGTTTTGTTATTATTTTTTGGTTGGTTTTGTCCGTTTTGTTACTATTTTTTGAGTTTTGTAAGCGGTAAAACCCAAAAATTTTTTGTTTAAAAAAATATTCAACAACGCTAAACATTTTAATTATTTGTTAGTAATAACTATGCCAAAAACCAAGTAAATCGAACAACTTTTTTTTCCGAAAATTTCAAACTTTAAACATTAATAACTTTTTATTTACTACACCGATTTGCATCAAACTTGGTAAAATATCATTTCTCAATGACATGAACCAAGTCCACCAGGTCCCGACCTTGGGTGATATTCGCTGTTCAACAGTGTAATGTTTTTTGATATTTATTAATTTAATAATGTATTTAATTTAGGACTTGGTGGGAAATCCTTGGAAAGGATTTTTGATGCTTTCCAATCCTTTAGTGTTGGCAGGTATTTAGTTTTATGGAACGTTGCTTCCTTTTATTTGAATGTCTTTCATTTTAGATCCCGAGGCCAGTGAAATAGATTTTCAATTTGGGTAAGTTATCTTGAATACTATCAATTGACGATCACACTAATTATTCTTCCCTTCCAAGCAGAAAAAAACGGTGATAAGAGACGAGATCTACTCGATATCTAGAAGGAAGAACCAAAAATGAGTGCTGCTGAAACCACGAAGGAGAAGACATGTCCAATTTATTATCTTGGTTCAAATAGAAAATTAAATTATTCAATTTCATTGGATTCCCTACGGCCCCACCTGCAACATCCACTTTTGAATTTTATTAAATCTTAATGTCAAAATAATTTATTGGCTCTTAACTGTACATATTCAAAACAAATTGCTCTGATAGTAAGAAGTATTAACACTTCTAAAAGACTATTATCAAAGCAATTTGTTTTTTTATTCGAAAATTCTAAATGATTTTTGGAGATAGCTTTGATTTTTGATGATTTTTGGGCGTGCAGGGAGGCTCTGAATTAAAAAAAAATTTCGAACAAAAGTTTCATATGTGGGTTTGCATTATTCTCCACCAACCCCTGCGTATAGAAGACTTAATAAAATCGGCCAAAATTGCAATGATGTTCCAAAAATAATCTCGCCTGTGGGCCATAAATCCAATGATAATGCTTCACCACCGACTAGCCTAGTCTATGGAGCCTATTTGGTCTATTGTGCCAACCTCGCCATTACAAACCTTCGAGGTTAAGGGGTAACACCACTGTAGAGGTGCGAAAAAAGGCCAAATTTTGGGAATTAATTTAAAAAGTATGGAAAAAGGGATCGAAATTCTTTTCAGGCGATTGATCAAATATGTATTCAAGTGTAAAAAAAAATTTTTTTATTGACTTTGTGTTACAAAATGGTGGCGCCACAGTCGTTTTTCGAAATCGCGTTTTTGTTAAGGGCCTCCACGGGTGGACGGATTTCTCCGAAAGTTGAAGACCTGGAACAAAATCCAAATAGTTTCCTAATCTATTTGACCTTGCCCATAAAAGTACGTAGGATTTTTTTTTTAAACTGATTTTTGGAAAAATGTCGCACTTATGAAAAAAAAAGTGATTTTCGGCAAAAAAATTAGCAGTAAATTGTTTATAAAATTTTTTTTTACAACGAATCAAAAAACGGCTACGTACTTTTGTAAAGAATGCAATTGTGAAGCTAATGTCAAAATTTCAAACCGATCCATGCAACAGTCTCCGAGTAATCCGTCCACCCAGTTCGAAAAACATGGTTTCCAGATAATCGCGCTTAAAGTTTTGAAAGTACTCTAATTTTTGAAAATTGTATTTTACCTTCACTATGCGATGTAATGTAAAACACGTTTATTATTGTGTAGCGCACCCTGGTGGGCACCTGGGGAACCAAAATAACCTTTTTGCTATAGCAGCACTTATTATTTCGGCAGGTAAGAGCAATATACAAGCAATAAGTCGGACCAACGCGTGCTCCGAGGCGCCGGAGGAAAATCGAAAATTAAATCCTTCAAAATTATTTTTCTGTTATAGGACCAACTGCACATTGTTTTTGTTATCCTGAAGTACACTTCAAGCCACAAAAAAAATTCCATTTTTTCAAAATCCTACAGTGGTGTTACCCCTTAAGACTTTGATATAGCCTAAAATTGATTTAGGATTCATAACCCAAATCTCCTTTATTCCGGGGAAATTAGCATTTTAAGGAGACAAAATTCCAAAATGGGTGAAAATTGGACCACAGCTTCCTTGGGGCTTTTTAAGAAAACAATTTCGGAATCACAAAAAAAAACAGTTTTTGGCAAAAACATCACTCAAAAACTGGTTTTTTCGAAATTTTGATCAGTCAATACGTAACGTTATGGCCTACAAAAAAGTCCTTTTGTCATTTTTGCGAAAACCTAACCCTTTCGAAGTTATTCAAGGTCAAAGTTTCCAAAAATCACATTTCGGCAAAAAAATACTTTGAATAATTCGGAAAGGTCAAGTTTTTCGAAAAAAATTCAAGAGGGGTATTTTGTAGGCAATAATGTTTTGTATTAACTGATCAAAAAATTTTTTACGAAAAAACCAGTTTTTGAGTGATTTTTTTGCCAAAAACTGATATCTCCGGCGGCCATGTTTTTTTTTTGTGATTCGGAAATTGTTTTCTTAAAAAGTCCCAAGGAAGCTGTGGTCCAATTTTCAGCCATTTTGGAATTTTGTCTCCTTTCGTGCGTTTTTTTTGCTAATTTCCCCGGACTATTTGGGAACAGTGAAGCCGCGATGGAGGAAAATCAATCTCTACCAAACTGTAGCCTAACAATTGCGCAGCAGTTCCGATTTTCAGGAAGGGCTCCGTAGAACCGACAGCTACAATCAACTACCAGCCCTGCTCTGCTGGCAGTCTCCGCAGGTCTGCCCGGCTGGTTATGTGGGTCTAAAACCTTCTTCATCGTTTTTCAGGAAGGTCGTGGGTCGATACGATTTTACTTCCTTCCTTGTATGATCTTATCTCCGCTTTGGGAAAATAGACTACTCAAGTCTCTCTCCTCAAAATATGGATCAATCTGCGAGAAAAAACACTCATGCATGGCAGCGCTCCGCCATACCATGCTAAGGCTAAGTTAAACCGTAGGTCACCTGGTATCCGGATTCCTTGATGACAAGATGTGGCCTGAGGAACACGTACATTCGATCCCGGAGCAAAGCCTCCTTGATTGAACCGTGTTCGAGTCATGTTCGGAGAGAGCACAACCAAGCCCCAACCGCCTGTAAACAATATTTCGTTCTCAATTTGTACTGATAGCATATTACAGAAAGAAGGAAGATAGTAGTTTCAAATAAATGCCGATGAAAATGATGAATATTTTTCCCTCTTTGATAAAAAAAAACTGACTGTCCACTTATGACTCCATAACTCAATTTACTTATCCTGAATCCTGGCAATGAAACAAAATGACCAGAACTTCCTCATCACCGATTTTCCACACATTTCACCTAATGAACTTACTGCAGCTCGAGCCGTGTTCCATAATCCTGTCCTGATAAAAAATAATTCCATATCGATTCGAGTTAATTATGCTGAATTTAAAATTTCCCCCAGAAGATGCAACATCAATTAATCGATTTTTGATTAACGCAATTCACATGGATATATAAGGTGCTGTCAGACGTTGCAAGGAAAGCGCTTGCTGCGAGCTATTTGCTCTCTTCCTTGCAGATAGAGCTTTTCGGACGCTCGCAGCTGCAGTCACACCTTGCAAATATTTGGCTCCGTGCGAGTGAAAATTCGCTTTCATGAAAGTACTTTTACTGAACTTGTACAAAAGCACTTGCATGGGGTGTCAGACACAGCAAGTTAAAGTATATGAAATCTCAGAAAGCCTCTTTATTGCTTTTTTTTTGAGCGTAACAGATTGAACGTGAAAAACAAAGTGCACAGTCAGTTTTATTATTTATTTTGTCAATCGGTGGATATGTCTCAACAAGTGCAAATGAAATTGGCGTTGTTGCGACGCCAGCGTGTGCTATTGTATACAGCAGCGGATTTCCTTGAAGAGGAAGAGGAAGAAATGCGGCCAAAAACAGAGCGAGCAGTTTGGGTGCGAAAGTTTTATGAGCGCGGAAAAGTCAACAAGAATTATACATCCCTCATGAAAGATTTGAGTTTCGAGGGCAAAGAGTTTTACAAAACTTTTGCTCATGTATCGATGGAGCAATTTAATTATATTTGCAGTAAAGTGAGACCCATAGTGCGCAAACAAGACACTCACATGCGTGTTGCAATATCAGTAGAAGAGAGAGTGGCGCTTACGTTAAAATATCTTGCAACTGGCGATTCATATGGAACTTTGTCGCAAATGTTTCGTATTTCGCGACCGTCCATTGTGGCTATTATTCCACAAGTGTGTCATGCTATCTATAAAACGATGAAAGCAGAATATTTAACAGTAAGTATAATTTTTAATTTCTAAACAAAAACTTCAGCAAAAAGTGACACTGGAAAAAATAATGTAGGAAGTTCTACTTCATTGAAGCCCACCAATCGGACACCTAATCGGTTGCAGACAATGCTTTTTCAAGTTGCATTTCTGAGTCTTCTATAATCGCCTTTGAAATTAAAATTTTTATTTTTTCCTTAGTACGGGCAACAATGCCGTCATCAGTTATGTTGTCTAAATTGGCTGTAATGTAATCACCAAATTCTTGATTTTTGCTAACTGGCCGTTCCTGCAATTTCTTTATTTCATCTTGTGTTTCATTCAAAGATGACATAAGAAACGTCCAACGTTCATTCCGCACTTCGTCCAAATGTGTTGTCCGTTTGCGCTTTCCATGCGGCGTAGCAAATTGAGAATTACGTGAAGTTTCCGGAACAGGTTCCGAGGTCAATATATCGTCTGTTACTGAATCCAGACTCACTATATCTGTTAACAAATTTTGTACTGCGGCTTCCTGCAATAAAAAATACTACTATAAATTTTCCTTTCAGACTCCAAACAATGAAGAACAGTGGCTAGAAGTGGCCAAAAAATTCGAGGAAAAATGGAATTTACCCAATTGTATTGGCGCATTAGATGGCAAGCACATCATGTGCAAAGCCCCTAAAACTAGTGGCAGCGAATACTACAATTACAAGGGAACATTTAGCATTGTCCTATTGGCATTGGCGGATGCAAGTTACAAATTAATTTATATAAATGTTGGAGCTAAAGGTTCTGCTTCAGACGGTGGTATATTTAATTCATGTCCCCTAAGCAACGCATTATACAACAACACGTTAAATATACCCAGAGATAAGCCACTTCCAGGGCTCACAATACCAGTCCCGTTTTGTGTTGTTGCTGATGACGCTTTTGATATCACTTTTTTGCAAATATCTCTTAAACGGTAAAATAGTATTTACAAAGTATGTAGATTATGCGATTATCTACAAAAAAAGATATTATACATTTTCCCCTACGAATTGCCATTTATGATATCGCCGTTTTAAAGATTTAAAATACTCATATGCACTCATTCGCTACTTGTAAAGGTCATCAGACGTTCAAAAAATCCTTTGTTGGACTAGACTAATCATCGTAAAGCAACATAATTAGCCTCATCCTTTAGATAAATGTGTATTCTTTTATTTAGTGTAAAGAGCAATGAATGACTCCGTTGGAAGATATGTAGGCTTAAATCGATGCTGTGCATTTTGACCTGGCAGATTTCGTTCTCAGAAAAATGCGTTATTAACAGTATATTTTTTTTGGCTTTTCTGATGCACCAAACTATTACCTAAAATATTTGTATACACAATAGTGGTGTATTTCGAATAGTTTTCTAGCTATAGTGAGTTTTATCGTGAACAATTAAAAATTTAGTTGTCATTCAATTTCGGCATAATTATACAGGTGAAAATTGGTTCACACCTTAAAAACATCATTATAAATGAAACGACAAAGGCCCCCAAAAATCCGGCTTTTGCAGAAAAAACTATTCAATGTTAAAGATAAAAAGCAGTTTTTTGCAACTACCCCATAAACGGTGTAACATACAATTTTTTTTTCAAAGTATGCAGTTTAAGCGATTATCTTGAATAAAAATATTTCCCGACGACCGATCGCGTGTCAGTCTCGACATTTTATTTATAATGATGTTTTTAGGGGCTGTACCAATTTTCAGCAGCTTCCCAATTATCTTTCAGTCTTTACCTTTTTTATATTTCGATTGAACTATTACTGCTGAAAGTGAAAACGCTTGCTAGTCCAGCAATTGCAAATGAAAGCCCCTCGTGCAAGTGTTTCGCTCTGAGAGAGTTCGCTAAATTTCACTAAATGTACCAGTCACACTAGGAAAGCACTTCAAGTGAGAGTGCTCGCATGAAAGTTGCAAAATGCTTTTATAAAGTACTCGCAAGCTAGTCAGACGTTGCGAGCATAACTTTTAGCAAGCAAAATGCTCGCAGCAAGCGCTTTCCTTGCAACGTCTGACAGCACCTTTATGATCTGATGAAGGCGAAATGAAGTCAGGAGGTCGTCCCTGTAGGCAATCGATTTCCATTATTATCTTCGCTCATCATTTATCTCAATGTTTTACGTTGCTGCTGGGCTAGGGTATATCCAGATACGGCATGGGCCAACGATTTGTAACATGGGTCCATTCTGTGTGGTCAGTCCAAGTCACATTCCTAATCTGTAGACCATTCCTCACCGATTATAACCAGTGGAGTTACAATATTAATGATTTCCGTGACCACCATAGGATACCCTCGCCATAAGTCTCTGCAGGGTAAATGCTCACTTTATGCCTGCGGTATGACCGCAAAATATCGAATTAATTGCTTGAGATTTTCAAGTCGAAAGAGAGGCTTTAAGTGTGGTGAGCAACGTGGAAGGAGTTATTCTATGAAATTTTTTTTTTAAAAATTTAACAACCCTCTACCTACCCTTCTGCTAATCAAGCCTGGTCCATTATGTTCATAATTGTACCCTAAGTAAAATATTGTTGATGAGCGCCATGTAAAAAGTGAAAGAGCCTATAAATTTTGCTGGAACCCAAAACCTTGTAATATTTACGCAAAACTCCCGAAAAAAAATCCGGAATATGAAACGAAGAGTGGACGGACTCTGAAAGGTGTACTTAAAATCAACGGCTGATGGTGGACACGGGATGCAAATTGTTAATATTTATAAGAGGACAGAAAAAACTTTGATAAGATTTCCAAGGCTGTGTTTTTAGGGAGGCAAAACTTATTGGAAGGCATTATACTCGGGGATTTAGCTATAAGCACCACAAAAACATATACAAGATTGCAATTACTTAAGTGCTTTATGATTGATAATTACTTCCAAGAACATGAGTTGTAGTTATGTGACATGTGAGGTTTTTGATTAAATAAGCTTAGACAGACAAGAGGGAATTTACTCGCAGTCATAACCATGTCAAGTGTCAATTTATGTCATATTTGAACAAACTCCATTGACTGAAGCGAGAGTGGAAAAATTCAAGATACTTTGATGCCATTAAAAAATCAATAAAAATTGAAAAACTTTTTAAGGGTGAAGGATCTTTACAATGATTTTACGATATTTCGCAAAAAAACGGTTTATACCGAGTCTCTGCCCGCTTTAAAGAGGTATCGGCGTAGACGTCTCCCACCCAATATCCCAATCTGCGGTGGTTTTGAAAATGCAGAATGCACGAATTCATTGTGTCCATTTATATTTTATATAATACTAGCTGGGACCCGGCGCGCCTATGCTGCACCCATAAGCCAATAGGAGTAATCAGTTGATATGAATTTTAATAAACAGAAGGAGTGTTTGCAAAAAAGGCAATTTTTTGGTATTTTTGATTCCAAATAACAAAATGTGAAACTATTAGGCAAATTCGTCGGCCATATTGGCGCGGCCACTTTGAATTTATAAGTTCTGATCATAAATTCGTTATTTGCTAGCTTAAAAACCCCAGATATCGATTTTCATTGGAATCGGAACACAATTGGCAAATTCGTCGGCCATATTGGCGCGGCCATTTTGAATTAATAAGTTCTGATCACAAATTCGTTATTTGCAACTTTGAGAACTGTTTGTTTTGCGAGGGCGCGTTTCGCTTCTTTTTTTTCTTTTGTACCTAAAATTTTCTCTGCAATTACCTTTTTTCTATTTTCCTTGAGCGCCATCTACCGGAGTGTATTTGCGCCATGCGGTTTACCGAGATTTAGTCAAAACGCACATTCTGTGAAAGTTTCAGCTCAATCGACCGTCTAGTTTTTGAGTTTTAGTGTCGCATTACAAACCAACCGACATTCATTTTTATATATATATAGACTAGCAAAAAACGCGCGTGCGTTGCAACGCCTTTAAATAACAAAAGATTATACAAATAAAAATTTAGTTGCCTATAAAAAAAGAAAGTGCGTGTCAACACCGGCACGTGACTGGAGTTTACTCCTGAAAAACGATTGTCTTCAAATCTTCAAATATATACAATAGGCAAAGGTAGTAAATGAAGCCATATATTTATTTATATTGATAAAATATATCACATACATTTTATTTTCTACTTTTCTACTTTTTAGTCTTATGTCTTGCGCCATTTTGTGGTGGCCGCCATATTAGATTTGAAATGACGTCATACAGATTACTGTATTATAATCGTCACCGAGCGTTGTGAAGAAAAGGTAATCCGCCATTTTGAATTTGGAATGACGCCATACAACTAATTGTATTCTACCTGTCATGCCCTTCTATTTGATACCCATGTGGGTGGGTCGGGGGACACCATTGAAAAAATCGGCCTCCATTTTGGAACCGCCATCTTGATTTTTTTTTACTAAATGGTCGGATTGCATTGTCAGGCAAACTATGCATATGTGCCGCCATCTTGGAACCGCCGTCTTTGTTTTTTTTTACAAAATGTTCACCTTGCATTGTCAAGCATTTGAAGTTTATCGGTTATATTTTCTACTATTTGGTCGAAGATATGTCTTCCGACATTTTGTGTTAGCCCCCATTTGGTATTTGGAAGGACGCTACACCGCTAATTATATTCTATGTGTCATACTCTTTCATTTGATACCCATCGGAGGTGGAGGGAGACAAATGCCATCATAACATTGGGGTGCATGGGCATGCTGTAATCGTGATCTTCTCATTCTCAAAGTAGAAGCTCTGGATCTTTTGTCTTGTAAGCGTGCACCACGTTGTTCATTTGTCTCAGCTGCTCTAATTGCTGCCATTTGTCTCACCTGTCCCCTTAATCTACCAATTGAATAATAGTTCACGTTACCATAGTGGAAATTTTGTCGTAGGCCGATTGTTGTTCTGCAACTAAGGGTTTTTTTGCTACGGCAAATAGACGGAGGTCTTCAACATCAAATTGTTATTCTCTCAATAAATCTAACTCATAAATATCAAAAGGAGAACTTTCTGACGCTACCATTCTAAGTTCTTCGTTGTTGATGTCTAGTCATATTCCTTTAATTTTGATCAAAGCTTCATTAAAAATACTATGCGAAAATGAGATACTATTGTTTCGGCTAACGGTACTTTCTCGTACTCAAAATCCCTAAATACAAAATCTCAGATTTACAACCGGGATCCGGTCCTGGCCTCTCGCAACTGCTCTCTCCGTTGGTCCCGATTCTGAGCAGATGTCATCCAGTTTGGCATCCCTAAGCTTTGGGCGTCCTGGTCTACGCCATCCTTCCAGAGGAGGTTGGGTTCCTTCTTATCCATTATATAGATCAAGATTTTCAGATTTTCCAATTCTTGAAAAACCTACATACAGCTAACCGCGAAAAGACACTTAGCCCCACAATTTTTAAATTTTAAATTTTGATCATAAATTCGATATTTGCTACCTTAAAAATTCCCATACACCGATTGACCAAAAATTCGTTATTTGCGACCTTAAAAACCCCAAGATACCCACTTTCATTGGAATCGAAAAAAAAATTAACAAAATTCGTCCGCCATATTGGCGCGGTCATTTTGAATTTGTATGTTCTAATCATCAATTCGTTATTTGCTACCTTAAAAAATTCCAGATGCCGATTTTCATTGGAATCGCAATAAAATTGGAAAATTCAACCATATTTCGGCGGCCATTTTGAATTACGAAAATCTGGCTTCGCGGTGCGGGAGACCCCACGGACCTTCATGCAAAAATTCAAAACTCTGCGATGATTTTTAACGAAGCTCTACAAGACAGCGCCATCTAGGAGTGGCTTTAGAAATTAATAGAATAGCCTATGTTCTTTCTTTCAATGCAAAATTTCTTTTAAGGTTAAAATTTCATTAAGATCGGTTACACGGTGTAGGAGCATATTGCGTACAGACAGACAAACATTCAGTTAAGATATTTTTAAGGTCTTTTGCAAATTAAACACACGAAATTAGTAAACGATAGTACAAAAAAATACTTCATCGTCCAATTACCTTAAAACCATTTCAATTTTCCATCCTGTACTGTTTGTGCTTCCTACTAGAGGCTGCTTTAGCCAGTATAAAATTTATTTTTACCTCTTCCGTATGTTAACAACTACTCTCACTCATTATAGCTCCAACAATACAATGCAACATAAAATCATACGAATGGTGAACCCATTACAAACTGGATGACAGCAATGAGGCATTACAATTACAATCATATTCTGTGCAGAGTACCAATTTCACGGTAATAAAAATTCGAAATGCAACACGGACACTGGTTTACGATACTTTGTAGCTCTGATTTTATGGCCACCTGGTTGTAAAATTGATTTCACAGTAGCTCGAATTTGAAACTAGATATTTGCGGTGAAACAAAATGTTGGCGTGGATACGAACGTATAAATTTTCACCTACAATTGGGAGTCATTTATTGCATTATATAATGTACGGTGTTACAATCCGGCTCCAATACAATATGATTTATGAATCGTGACTACCTTCGGTAATGTAATATTCATCAGTTTTTTCACAGCCTTTTTTCACGCGATTCAAAGATCTGTGCATATGAAAAAATTGATTTAAAGTTAAGCAGGGATAGTTTCTAGAGTTTATACCAGGTGATGATAGACGATGAGCTAACTTTGTTGGTGTTGTTCGATTTTTCTTAGGCGTTTGACAAAGCTACCCATATTATGTTATTAAATAAATAACGATCTCTGTTCAATCTATCTTATTAAGCAGGTAAACTTATAGGATCGTATTTAACAGACCGCGACAATGAATGTGCGCTTGGGTGAGAATATGTCCAATCTGGTCAATATTTTCAATGGAGTTCCTCAAGGATCTATCTTTGGGTCCTTATTATTTTCAATGTAATAATCATCTGATCATCTAATATACTGTAGGGGTATAACAGGTCTGCCAAAATTTTACAGGTTATCTTCTGCCTCTGCGACTACGTGTTCCCCGCAACTTAAGATTAGCCGCTCCCCTCACCCTTCTTTTCACGCCTTCTACAATCTAGGCATTCGTCAGTATTCCCGAACTTGTTCGATAACTGATAATCGTCGATTCTTTAAGTCGCCCTCGATATTCTTTATTCCGGTTTTCTTCGATGCCGATCGCTGAAATCTTCAGTGTGCCAGACGGTATCGCCAGAGAAGTTTACGTGGCAAGCGGTTATCATCCATTCGACACACATATCCAAACCATCGTAGTCGCCGTTTTTGTATTTCTTCTTTGATCGCATCTTTGTCTAACTGTCTCGTTTCGAAGGCGATCGCGAAGTGAGACAACGAGAATCTGCCTCAAGCATCGCATTTGCAAGACCTCGAGCTTGTTGACGTCCGGCTTCAGCAGTGTCCGCGTTTCTGATCCGTAAAGAAGAATCGGAAAGATCAACGTTCTGTAAAGGCGTACTTTCGTTTTGAGGGTACTATTTGTTCGTTTCCATATATGCACCACTTGATCGAGGCGAATGTTGCTGTTGCCTGGCCGATGCAGCTGTGAATGTCGGCCATCGATGCCACTTTGTTTTCCGCAACCTACTGTTCCAAATATTTGAACATCGGAACCTGTTCGATTTGAGTTCCATCGATGCAGTGGCGTAGCGTAGTAGGGGCGGCAGGGGAACCTTTAGGGGCCGGCAAAATTTCACAATAAATAATAATAATATCTGGTAAATATTATTTTTGCGGCACGACCTTTCGAAATGAACACGGAATTTTTTATTACTTATACTGTCACGAAATCGGGGAATCCCCTTTCTTTAATTGAATGTATAATAATGACATCTTGCTCATTGTAGCGACTGGCAACACCGTCTATACAGGGATTCCCCGCATTTTATTTTGTGCTTGGTTTATTTATGACTAATATTCAACGAGAATTCCTTCTATCATATAAAGAATAGTGTTCCATATTGTACGAGGGTCGTCTCAAAAGTAAGTTCCACTATTTTTTAAATCCGTGTCGTTGGCGGGAAAAGTCTGGGAGTCTCAGGGAATTTGCAGAGGTGTAGACGGAGGACGGTAAAATTTCTATGCGCGTGCGTCGATCGATCCGACAATCAGGCTTCAGACACTATGGAGAGTCCACTAGCTCCGCCAAAACACCAAATAAAGCGAAAGTTGTGGAATCCGCAAAATGGCAAACGTTCTTTTGAGATTCGGGTGTTGTTAATCAATTACCTTCCCCGTAGGACCATGATCACAGCAGTACGCTTTTGTGGGGTGTTGCAACAACTCAGAAAAGCGATCCAAAACAAAAGGAGAGGAAATTGACAAAAAACCGTCCTATCGCTCTGTTGAATCCAGAAACAAAATTTCATAACAAGAAAAGGGCTTGGCCGAATGTTATGAAATTTTTTACAGAGCATGTTTTCGTTAATACGTCGGTAGTCGTGAAAGTCGGTATCATATTTGGTACTCGCGATATTGGGCGGTACAGAAATCGCGAACTTCGTTCAAACAAAAAAACGACTCGACCGATTTTTATGAAAATCTTTTCAGATAACTTCGGTAATACGTGTCGATCGGCAGCTCAATTAAGTCAATATCATTTTTAGTTCGCGCGATTCGTGCAGGTACAAAAATCACTTACGTCGTTTAAACAAAAAAACGACTCGACCGAATCTTATGAAAATCATTTCAGATCATATATACTTCAGTTAATACGCTTAGATCGGCACCTCAATGTAGTCGATATCTTGTTTGGTTCGTGCAATATCGTGCAGGGAAAAATGACCACATACGTACGCACACACAAATATATCTCTTCTCAAATTTTTGCTTAACATTCTATTGGGACCTTGAAAAATGAAAATAAGTTGAAAATTACGATTTCGATTTTCGGACCGATTACAATAACTTCTCTATAAACTGGGAAGTTAATAAGAGGGCGACAAAATTTTCTTCCGCCCCGGGCGGCCGACACCTACGCTACGCTACTGCAGCGATGTGAACACTGGCTTTCGATCCGTCCGTTCTGAGCACTTTGGTCTTTTCCGCAGACTTTGTCTAAGATAATCGTGGTTGATATTTCTGATAATATTACAATTAAAGGTTAACTTCGTTGATGTATATGCCGCTAAGGATTATCTTCTGCTTCAAACAGTGTCCTAAGGGGCAAAAAACTTACCATATAATTCCTATTTCAACCTATTAATGTGAAAACCCCTGCTTATTTACGTACTTAAATAAATAAAATTAGTATTTTAATTCCACGATTGGCTATGGTTTATTTGCATGAATTCTATATCCTATAAAATTCAAACTGAATTTAATTAAAATGTATTTGACAGTGAGATTCTTTTATATAAAACTCAGCACTAAAAATTCAAATAAAATTTTTATATTTTACCATATTTCTTTCCTCATTCTTTCCTCATAACAGAAATAGATCTAGTAATTTTGAAGGGCTGTCGCCAACTTGAAGCACGCTACTATTACGTCCATTAAACAAATTTTTTATTGCTACTATTAATGTAAAACAGGACATTTTCATTTTGCAATAATCAAAATGCGATCCCTAAAGCTGCTTTTATGGCAATTAATGGAACAGAAATGGATTCAGCTTAAAATGATGTCATTTAATAGTGTTTCTAGTAATTTGCATGATTTCCTAATTAAAAACAATTTTGGTGCTAAAAACAAATTTAGCGTTGTACAAATTGTATAAAAACAGCAATCGAATTACCATTGTTAAACTTTTATAGTATTGATTTTATATTAGGAATTTACAATTTAAATTTACAATTGCATAATTTTAATGTTCTCATATTATATTCAACTTTTTGTATCTATCCAAGGATAACACAGACAGTATCGTTATCAGCCACGTTGAAAAATACAAAGGTTGGAGGGTATTGACAATTTCTTATAAAAGAGTTTGTAATAGAATTGACTCCTGAGGAATATCGTTTCACGTACCATGTTTCTGTATGTTTTAGTTTTTAACTCAAGAATCACCCTTTTTAATAGAGATCCGTAGCATCGTTGGTCACGCCATCGTACAATGTCTACTAGTAAGCTTAGTTCGACGTATAGTACAGGTATTAAACCATGAATAGCTGCGCTACCATTGGCCATTGAATGACTAAAGCTCGGAGGTAAGTCCATTGTACTGGCAATTGCTTTATCGATCGTTCAGTAGATGGCTTCTGGCCTATTCTACTACCTCCTGGCTATATCGGAGAAAGGGCACAGGATTTACTGAAAAGACAGAAGATAAGAAAGAAGTATTATTTTCTGGGTGGGAGAAATGAAAATACCAAAGACCATGATGTTGCCGCGTGAAATCAAATCATGGACTTCTGCAATGATAGTGAGCGCCCTGCTACTAGGCTAACGAAGCCAAAAAAATTTTAATGGATTATTTTCCTAGTGCTAATTGGTATACCACGACCCTGTAAGTTCACCCCTTATCAATCGCCTTCTATCATGATGTATGCTGCTAGCTTTCGGTGGAATTGGATAATATTTCTTTTGTTTGTTGTTAGGTTATTTTTCTATTTATTTAAATGATTTTATCATATCCATAAAATTATTTATTTAAAGACTTCAAAATATAATTTTCATTAAAACAAACAATAATTATGTTCCCACAAAGCAATTTTAATCAGTCCTTCATCAGTCTCATTTTGCATGGTTAATAAATTCATTTAATTTGCCTAAAATATTTGCATTGTAAATTAAACTAGAAATTATTTTGGCTAATTCATAAAAGTATTTGATTAAATTGTGGTAATTATGGGAATAAAAGCTATTATCAGGTAATGATTTTCCAAATTAGAGCGATTGTTTAAGCGGATGTGTAGTGGAAGTTTAAAGCCATATCGTGGAGGCTAAGAATTTTATCAGTGCCCAAACCCCTTGTCTGGAAATCTCTTTTGTCTTTTACAACATATATGTATACATATAAAGCAGGCCACCGCCGCACAGTGGGGCAAATAGCTCATTTTTTGGACAAACGATAATTCCCAAGCCTGGAAACAATGAAACTTAAAATTTTTTTTAATCTATTCGTTATAAAATTACCTTCAATTCTATCAAACTGGAATTTTGAAATTTCAAAATTAAAGATGGCTAATCCAATATGGCGGACATAAATTTTGTATGTAAATTAAAATTTTATCAAAAGATTCTTTAAAATTATAAAAAATTGTTACTTAGGGGTTTTTTTTGGAAACCAAAAATTAATTAATAATTATTAATTTCAATAATTTTAAAGAATCTTTTGATAAAATTTTAATTTACATACAAAATTTATGTCCGCCATATTGGATTAGCCATCTTTAATTTTGTAATTTTAAAATTCCGGTTCGATAGAATTGAAGGTAATTTTATAACGAATAGTTTAAAAAAAATTTTTAAGTTTCATTGATTCCAGGCTTGGGAATTATCGTTTGCTCAAAAAATGAGCTATTCGCCCCACTGTGCGCCGGCCCAAGCGAGATTGTCTTTCGGTGCCCTTTGGTTGACGTTTTCACATCAAATTTCAGGTATTTCAGATTTTTCGAGATAAATCTTTTTTCGAGCACTGCCGAGGCAGCCTTAGCATGATGGAGGTTTATCTGGACTAGCTTCATATTGGAAGCAGTATTTATTCCCTTAGGGGATTTGTGAGCCGTTTCCGCTGGCGGCTGACCCCTAAGGATTTAGGTAGTGGTTTTAGGGTCACAGCCCGGCAATAGAGCATTTCAATAAAGCATTTCTTCCCAGAGTTGCTTCCCCGGAGTTTTCGCTAGCAGCATCTCTGGAGGCAATGTGGTTGTTTGTATCGGATGGTGAGGCATTAGAGCTTGCCCAAGTCTCCTGTGATGTTGAGATGGTGGAGAAAGTCACCTCCTCGTCAGAGGAAGCTCCCCCAGCCACCAGCAGTGGTCACCACCCTGACATTCGAGCAACTTAACTCTTCCATTCCCGGAGTAGACCGTCCGCCGCGGCTCGTCAATTGACCTTTGGTCCACAGGGAACGTCATCTCTGTGAATGGTGGGCGAAGCACTCCAGATACCTGTATTGGACCCCTATCCTTTTCAACATAATGTCAGAAGGGTGCTCTGTAGCCGCCGGAAGCACCCGACCACAACCTGGCTGCGCTTGAGCTTTTCCTCCTCTACAGCGACTTCTGGGTGGACTATTAGACCTCTCAGCCACGTGGATACGGCTGAGCAGCAACCCCCAGGAACCTGAGCTATTCTGAGCCCTGTCACGACTCGGCTATCGCCTCCAGAACACTACTTTGCACGGCAACTACTTGTTACGTGGCCAGGAGAGTCTCTTTATAATCAGTCGCAAACAAGCTCATTCTGACACTTTCTGTTATTTGGCAGAAGGTCGGCTTTGGGGCCATTCTAGGCTTCATTTTGGTGTATCGGACATCTTTTCTGAAACCGTATGGCTGGAGCCTTCACCCTTTTCGCCGGGTAATTGTGACCTGGTAAGGATCCAGAGGAACTAACACTCTACTTATTAAGAAGATTGGTATCCGTCTTCTCTTCAGGGGCCACGCAGAAGGTCCCCGTGGTTTCGGAGGTGGGCCTCTGGGGAGATCTTCCAATGAAGGAATGATCTCCGCGTACTCTTCATTGAAGACGGATTTCGAAAATTCCCTCCGCTCGGTCCACATTCGGCACCCTGCTGCATGGGTTCAGAAATATCTTAATTGGCTCTCAACGGTCCATCCTCAAAAGGCAGAGCTCCGTATTACCATGGGCAGGCTAAAAAGGAAGGTCGGCTGGTATCGGTAGTCCATCGTTAGTAGTACATTCATGCAGTATCCCGATTGCTTACACCTCGGGATTGCGAGTTTTTATCGAGTTTGGTCTCTTGATCCTGCGTATTCAGTCTGCTCGATGGACAGTCAGGGGCCTGCACTCACCTCTCCATGGAGGATCTGGCCTAAGGCCACGTACGGTCGCTCTTGGAGTTAGCGCATCAGCACCGATAAACGCCAAATGATACAAAATGGTAAAGCGTGCATTCTGGTCGCCATAATCAGATTGTGTGTAATCTTTTTAATTTTTACGTTTATCAGCGCTGATGTACTTTCATGACCGCACAATTCTGTTTCCAGCTTAAGTTGGAAGGTGCGCGGGAACTGTATTGCAAATACACTCACGGTTTTCTTGTCATGGTCACTGTCGTAAACATGCATGAGCTTGTTTGTATGTCGTGAGTTTGTTTAACTGTAAAACCTGTAACTGCACAAACTTTCATATTTGCATATTTTTTAGACATAAAAGTTTGTGGGTACAAGGACAAGGTACAGACATCGATGTATTTTGCGATACATCGTCGTAACATCGATGCCACAAAACGATGCATTGCATCGAAAAAAACATCGATGTTTTCCCTTAATGTCGACCCCTATAATCTAGACAGACCCGTGCCTCGACACACTCTGATGCTTTGGAGCCGTCGGTGAATGGGCGCAGTCTACTCGATGGGCGCAGTTCGATGGACCCATAGACCCACGATGGGGTCGAAGGAGGCGTGGAGAATCGTGCAAGGGACGCTGCAGACAACCCACCAGAAGTTTAAGCTATACGAAGCTAAATAACAAAGAGAAAGGCAAAGAAATAAAAAATAAATTTAAAAATAAAAATATAGCTGGTAGCTGGTAGCCAGTCACGCGGGAAGAATAGAAGATATGAAGGAAGTAGTTTTTAGGCCTGGCTAGACATCCACAGAACCGATAGACAGTGCCAGTGAATTGGATAGCAAGCTTCATCTAAGTCACCTTTCTAATAAAAGAAGCAAAGACGTAATTTCACTGTTCCGGCTCTGGTGAGCACCCTTTCGAGGGACCCGATGACCCCAGACCAAAGTAATACATTTACGGCTTGGGTCAGTCTGGACTAAAACGTCATAGAACGGGGTTGATGAGTTTAGTCAGTAGGAATCTGAAACTACCGCCTGAGTTCGGACTGCCGGCGATCTCTCCTCGTTGGGCCTAGGCCTTACAGTCAGTCGAGCACACATCTACTTGCTGTTCAACGACGATGAAAGATGATCACCTTTCTATCGTAAAAAAGGGGTCTTATTCAGCACTGGCCCCTACATCAGCGAGCCGTACGCCGGCTTTGGACGTACATGGTTGTGTACATTCACAGGACCCTAATTGGCTTGAGACTCTATCGCTTGCCGAAGGTCTTTTTACACGAGTTGAAAGTTGTGCAGACTTGAAAATGATCTAATTCCATTAATTTTTAGAAGGACCTATCATTAAATTTTGAGTATCCTTTTCAGGTATGAAAAACACCACCAAAATTTCGGCGAAGAGGGGGCAACCCTCATGCGATTTAAAAATTTATCATTGTCATGGCTTGAAACAAAAAAAAAACAATGATTTTAATATCCAAGTCCTTTGCACGAGCTGCAGGATCCTTTTTTGTGTAATCAGGCCACCAGACCCATCTAGACAGAGAACGTAAAGGCAAAATCTTCAGGAATTACGTTATAACGGAACGTTAACCAAAATAATCTTGAAATTCGCTCCATTTTTCGACGTTGAATAAACAAGCACAGCACTGCAGCCATAAGCTTATCGAAATAACACATATTTACTTCATTTCATCACGATAGTATTACGGCATGGCTTCGCTGGGGCCTTAAACGGATTAACTCACACCATTTGTTTCCTTTTTTTCATATAGTCCCACTGATATCCTGGATCCTGATATCCCTTCTGGTATGTGCCGCCTTTTCACTCGGTATATACAGTATTGCTCGCAGGCAAACAACTTTTTATAACCTAATTCCCGGCTAACATTACCTGTTTATGAATTTTCCCGGGGAGCAGTTCCTTTTTTCCGGGGGGGGGGGGCGTGAAATCCTTTGCAGGTGCCCAGTGGCTGGAGGGGATTTCATTAGGGTGAAGGTACGATCTAGCATTATCTTCTGGAGGTGGCGGACGCCCTTAGTAAGTTTCGCCGTCGTCCCCCCGTGTAACAGTTGAACTGGCGTCAATGCTGTTGTCACACGAGACTCTTCGATATCGTCGGATTTCCGTTGCTGGTAATCAGATGCCTTCGCAGAAGAGCCGAAAAAAATCGAATAAAACTCTGCTATCGGACCAAAGTCAATAAAAATTGATCTTCTTGAAAATTGCGAAAGGGAAGGGGCAGAGCAACCACTTTCCTGCCAAAATAAGGGCTCGATGATACCATAAGGACATTTGAAAGCATTTTTACGCCTCATATTTTTTATGGCGCGCAATTTTCAATATCTAAAGACGAACGTCACGATAAACGCGTAGGCGGATAAGGTAGCCCTTCAGTCTAGGGGTATCCTGGCATTCGGATTTGATGAGTAAGTGGCTAGTCAGCCAGTCAAGTATATAAAAGCTGTTTGTGGGCGGCACGTGAGCACAGACAATACCAACAAAAATCAAGTTTTATTCTCTTTAGATAGAAACCAAGGCTACGACGGTTATCGTCTTCGACCGTCAAACTTTATTGCATTGTCTCCTTGACATCTAAAACTTTTCATCCTGCATCGCTTAAAGGATTTGACAGCCTGGGATCTGCTGCTCGATTCCCTTCCCCGCATTTTTCAATTATATCCTTGAAATCACCTCAGTTGAACCATTATTAAACCCTTTTGTGATTATCCCCGGGCTCTAGTGAAGTGAGCCTGATGAAAGGCATAAATCAGTGCCTAAGCAGCAATCAATGCTCGTTAGAAGCCTCGTTAATTACTGACTGTCGGTGTAACTTTGAAATAATAAATATTTCCTCCTCCCTTTGTCCTGGCGATGATGGGGAGACACGGGGCTCTCGTTGAAGTGAATTTCAATGATTATTGATCACTTCGATTGGGGATTTTCTCCTATTGAAACTGCCGAGGATTAAGTACTCCCACTAAATAGGTTAAAGCAAGTGCACTTCAGCACCAATTTGACGAAAGTTTGAGCTTAACTATGTGGAAAAAAGGGAATTTTTGAGTTGGGTTTTTTTTTAATTGGAAACTTTGTAATCGAGTGGGAAAATCAGGCTTAGGAATCACAAGTCTGTACTACAAGTCCGTCATGTCGTTCAGGTTATGGTGCAATGTTTGTAGTTAGCTTAATTTGAAAGATATATTTGTAGTTAGCTTAATTTGAAAGATAGAAGAAAATAGCATAGGCTAAGGAGTTCGGGCGTGCAGAAACAGGCGCGGATCTAGAATTTTGTTTGGGGGGGGTCACGGAATTAAAAGTGGCGGTAAAAATTCTACTCCTAAAAAACAAAAACAAAACTAACCGAATTTTCTGGTCGATTAAGGGGTCTTGTCGGTTACAAATTTTCAAAAAATCGAAAAAAAATTTTTTACGGATTTTACTAGTAGTGGAGTCGAAGCATCACATTTCAGTGAAAAAGGAATGTTTCCAGTCTTAAATTTTTTTTTTCGTAATGTTAGTTA
Source organism: Thereva nobilitata (assembly GCA_963855945.1). Classification (NCBI taxonomy): domain Eukaryota; kingdom Metazoa; phylum Arthropoda; class Insecta; order Diptera; family Therevidae; genus Thereva; species Thereva nobilitata. The sequence goes on from OY979694.1 coordinate 228,652,268, forward strand.
CATCGAATACTATACGAAATGGACATTTTCTATTGCAACCACCGCTACGTAAATTATGGGCCGTTTTGTGAAAAATCTACCTTTTTGGTAGTTCTTTCTAAATATAGATGAGAATTTCACGGTATGTGTAGGTCCAAAGAAAGCGAAAAAAATTGAGACTGTTCATTATGATATTACCTATCGGCGCGGCGGTTACAAAATGAAATTTTAATCTGCACACATAACCTCAAAGAAAATTAAAAACTGAAGAAACTGCTAAATTTTGGTTTTTTGGTTACAACTTCGGATGTTTTAAGTAAAATTATACTTTATAATAGGTCTGTATGTTTGAAAGTCAAGTAAAAATCCAGTAAAAATTTGTTAACTGCTGTCAAGCAAAAAATAGTAAAGACGCGGGGAATTCAAACAAACAGTTCCCGAGTAAAAGTCAAGTAAAAATTTAGTGTATCTTTTGAAATGTTCCGGGCGAAACGTTTACAGTAGTATTTTTCACAATTTCACAACAAAACGCAATGCCATCTGAGTTTACTAGAATTTACTTCAGCTCAAGAGCTCGTGTAAAAAATAGTAAGAGGGGAAATGTAAAATTTTTACTCGACATCTAAAACAAACAGCTATCAAGTAAAAACTTTTTACTAAAAGTAAAAAGTTTTTTCAAACATACAGACCTAATGTGGACAATAACTAGTAAAAATTTTAAGTCAAAATATCTAACACAAGTCTCAAAAATTAACCGCAAAGTTGATTGGGCAATAACTTTTGTTCATTGCATCAAATGAGATTCCTTTTTAATTTAAGTGTAGGTTTTTTTATGCACTTGCAATTTTTTATGGATGGTGGTCAAAAAAAAATTCTTAAACTTGAAAAAAGTGGAAAAAATCGAATCGAAAATCGCGAATTTTTGTATTTTTTTACACGACTGCCCCAAAAAAAGGAGTGTAATGTGTTTAGGTTTGTTGTGTGTATGTACGTTGTTTTCTACCACCATAACTTCTAAACCCCTGAACGGATTTAGATGACTGGGGTACCGTTAGAATCGTTTAATGAGTCTGAGTAACATAGGCTAGGTTAATTTTTAAAAAAACAATATGGCGGCCGTCAGACGCAATTTACATAACGCCCAATTTAATTTTTTTTTCTGATTGGGTCAATATGGGTATCAAACGAAAGGTAAAATTGAGACGAATTCAAATATATATAACACTTAATAGATATGTGTTAAATGATCGCGAATTTTAAGCTTAAATAAAATTAAATTACTCAAAACGTCTTTTATTAACCCATCACCATGAATGAACACTTAATAGTTAAGCCTAGTATGCTGTTGAGGCGAAATTAAAATTCCTTAAACAAACGCTATGTAACACGACTGCCCCAAAAAGGAGTGTAATGTTTTCAGGATTCATGTATGTATGTTTGTATGTTTCTTTGTTCCACCATAACTTCTAAACGCCTGAACGGATTTAGATCGCTGGAGTACCGTTAGAATCGTTTAGTGAGCCCGAGTAACATAGGCTTTAATTTTTAAAAAAAAACAGTATGGCGGCCGTCAGACCCAATTTACGTCACACCCGATTTATTTTTTTCTTCTTCTGATCGGGTCAATATGGGTATCAAATGAAAGGTCTCATTGAGACGATTTCTGCCTAATCTATCAGCGTGTCTAAATTTAGATAGAATAAATCAAACTTCGATAACTTTACTTTTGCATTAAAACTGTATCTCAATAGTTGTAAGTGCTATAATAATAAGAAGTAAAATAAAATCACTTAATAAAAACTACATTGGTTTACGAATTATAATCACTAAAATATCATAAAATAAAAAACAAAATAATTAAAAAATTAAAAAACACGACGCCGAATTAAAAAATGAACTAAAAAGTCAAAAACAAGTTTTAAGTACTAATGTAAAACAGAAACAAGGTAGAAGATATTTTATTTATTTTGTTAAGTATCACACAACTATCGTATATGTATAATCTGTATTTTTGCAGCCGGGGTACAAAATGTTACGAGAATAAGTACAATTAATACTGTACCCGACTGAAAAAATACAGATTATACATATACGATAGTTGTGTGATACTTAACAAAATAAATAAAATATCTTCTACCTTGTTTCTGTTTTACATTAGTACTTAAAACTTGTTTTTGACTTTTTAGTTCATTTTTTAATTCGGCGTCGTGTTTTTTGTCAATTTTCTTCAAAAATTCCACTTTTTTTTGATAAAACTCTTTTTGTTTGTATTGACCAAAAAATTTAGTTTTATCAAAAAAAAAGTGGAATTTTTGAAGAAAATTGATGAAAAATTACACGGTAGGTACACTTTTAGCAGATTCACCGTGTCTAGAAAAACCGTATTTTTACCCTTGCAACACGGTAACTCTCGATTTACATTTGGAGATACTGCACCCGACTCCCCCTAACTTTAAATGTAAAGCCAGTATATAAATAACATACCTACCTTTCGAAATGTAAAAAAGCGTGTTTGTTCGGGCTAATCTTGGAAACGGCTAATCCGATTGCGATGGGACTTTCACGGGAAGATTCAGTATAGTATTGGCATGTTTTAGGCTTCACTCGGTTCCGACTTTTGATTCAGACGGAAAACTTGATCCGATAATCGGAGAAAAGCGAGTGGAAACTATTTTTATTATTCCAATTGTAAACCTCAAAGCTCGGAAAGCTTAATCCAATTTTAGGACTTTCACAGGATGATTCAGAATCTTCTTAGGCGTTTAGCCTACTTTTCACTATGATCCGACTATCGGGTCAGACCGAAAACATGACTCGATAATCGAAGGAACGCGAATGAAATGCTGTCAAAGCGAGATATTCTTCTTTCAATTTGCGGGAATACTGTGAAGATTATGGTTTGCCATCTCCGAAAATGATCGATGGGTCTGATGATAATAGGTGGAATAGGTTAAGGGTTATGGGGGCTCGGGAGGTGCTTATCTCCCTCCTCTTGGATGTTGTAGGAGTTCGGAAATACTGACTGCAAGAGATTATTCTACAGTCGAGGTATGTGCCCAAAATTATGTTTTGCAGATTTGTTATTTTTTTCATTATACGTTTTTCCTATCACGGACTGAGCACACATAAGTTTTTTTTTTAAAAGGCGTTACAACGCACGCGGGCTTTTGCTAGTTTAATATAAAATCAAGAAGTGTCTCACCTCTATTGCCTACAAGCAAGTATGTAAACCAATTCCTTCCGCCGATTTTGTAAAACTTTCTCTATTATCGATTAAATGGCATGTCGCATAATTTGTTGTTGTGGGACTGTATTTTGTAATCATATGACTTTTATTGGATAACACTTTGCTTACATAAATATTTCATGATTTATTATTATTTTCAAGGACGACTTATAAAAAGAGCTGAGAAACGAAAGATTAGCATATCTCGTCAAACATGTGAAAAATTATATCGAAAATGTTTTCAAGGTCATTTTAATATTATAGTTCCGTAGACATATTTCAGGATAAGTATTTTAATATGTGCATTTAAATTCAGAACATTTCCAAAATTTTTATTTCATGATAAAAACAAAAATCATTATTTAACTTTTCTTTTGGCGTATATAAAGCACCAAAATCTGAATAAATATCATACATTCATTGTTTTTAGAGAATACATATATCCGATAGGCTTCGTTCTTTAAACAATAACCTACCATTAAAACTCTTACCTTAAATTATGAAAAATATGCAGTTAAATTCTTACCTTACATTACATAAATATTGCAACTGAACAAATTGCCATTTATTATGGGTTATTAATGCAAGGACATATGTATTCAGAGTTTGCTTCATATTTCTGTCCTTCTCCAAAAATAAAAGCAGCACTTTTCTGCGAGGCATCCTTCAAGGCTTCTTCCATCACGAAAAATAATTATCATTGCTTGAGCAGACACTGAAAATAAAATTCATCCATTTCGTGAATTTTTCATGTAGTCTCGAGTGCTGCCATACCTTTGTTGTTGTTGGTATATTTCAACAAAAGAACAATTTTCTTTTCAATTTCCTCGCTTTTCAGCATATCATAATACCGGGCAAATCCCCATCTTCAGACCCTCGTCAGCAGCGCCCTCACCAAAAGCAACTCATGGTCGCGTACTTTTTAACCGCTAAATTGTTGAGTAAATTTCATAATATAAAATTTTTATTGTTCACCCACCGCCATTACTATTCTCGCCATGGCCCATTCGTAAGCCAGGATCATAAATAACTTTCTTGTATTTCCACCCACTCTCCACATTGTCTACACTCTCAACGTTGTATCGCCCTTGAAGTCCTTTTAGTAGGAGTCGTCATGAGACTTGTAACTAGGTTTTTTTTGAAAAAGAAAAAAAAATATAAATAAAAAATAGAAAAAAAAGGATTCGCGAAGGAAAGTTGCATCTCTTCTTAATTCCTTCAAAAACAGACACAGTGACAGACGTTGACAATGGCGCTGCGATGCAATTTTTAAAAAGGGTTTAGCATATCCCGAGACGAAATGTGTCTTGGAGGAACAAAGTTTTCTGAAAATGGCTTTTTTATTTTGCAAAAAGCAATTATTTGGTGCATTTTCTACAATCCTTACTACAACACAACAATTTAAGTTGTTGAGATTTGCGTAATATAACGATACTTGAAACAGCCCGGATGCAACACGAATCGACTAGATTCGCGGATAATCGTTAAGGACTACGAAAGTGTATATAAAAATGCAAATTAGAACACGAATGAAGAGTGCTCCTCCCTCCCTCCAGAAAAGGAGAGATTTTTCATCATGAAAATTCATGAAAAGCTTAAAAACTTGAAGAAACTTCACTTAAGGAATTCCTTTTAGAAAATTCCCACTAAATTCACGCGATGTAATTTATTAAATTAGACGAGTTTTAATGCAAACCTCATGGAATGCTGAACTTTTGTGGAGATATAACATATTTTTCGTTCAACACATTGAAAAATGTGAAATTTTTTTTGTCAAACTTTTACCGCATACCGTGAAACTTTTCTTCAATGTTACGCAGCCCCTCCTTACCTTGTCCTTGGTTTTCGCGTGAAATCCGCGACTTGATAATTCACCGTGAATTCATGTACAGACGTTACCGTAGGACTAAGTTGCTTAGGTACCGTAATGACTACAAACGGCTCCGCAACCTTATCAACAGTAAGGTTAAGTCTGCAAAACGTGAGTATTATTCCCGCAAGCTTGATCCCACTTTAAATTCTAAAAAACTCTGGTCTAATCTTCGTTCGCTGGGCATCCATGCTCCTGTGGTCATCCCGTTTGATGCTGATGTAAACCTCCTCAATGCGTCTTTTATTCAATCTCCTCCTGAACCTGCTTCCTTTTCTGTTTCTCCTCCACCTGACACACTTAGTTCTGATGGTTTTAATTTCCGTTGTGTTGACACAATTGAAGTTCTTGAGATACTGCCTTCCATATCTTCCAACAGCATTGGCTGTGATGATCTATCTCCCCGTTTTCTTAAGCTTCTCTCGCCGCTAATCGCTGAAACTATCACGCATATCTTCAATTACTGCCTGACAACTTCTCAGGTTCCGCTTCTTTGGAAAAAAGCCATAGTGATTCCTTTACCTAAAAAATCCCCTCCAGTTGACATAACAGATTTTCGTCCCATCAGTATTCTTTCTTTTCTTGCCAAAGCCTTTGAAAAAATCCTTTATATACAAGTACTACGATATCTTGAGTCTAACAACCTTCTCTCTAAATACCAGTCTGGCTTCCGTAGATCCCATAGTTGTGAAACGGCAGTATTAAAGGTAACGACTGATTTGCGTTCTGCGCTCGACAATGGTGACATTGCCTTACTGGTTCTTTTAGATTTCTCCAAGGCATTTGATTCTGTGGTTCACTCTCTTTTGCTCTCCAAACTTAGCCAACTCTATCACTTTTCTTCTTCTGCCATTCGACTCTTTGCCTCTCTTCTCTCTAATAGGCTTCAATGTGTTCGCCTTAACAATGCAATATCCTCGTTCCTACCTGTGTCTCTTGGAGTTCCGCAAGGCTCAATACTTGGTCCTCTTCTCTTTTCGCTGTATGTTAATGACCTTCCCGCTGTCATCCATAATTGTTCCTACCATCTCTATGCTGACGATCTCCAGCTGTACTCTTCATGTAATCCCAACCAGATCGAACAATGTATTTCTGAATTCAACAGCACATTATCCCGAATTAATGAATGGTGCTCTGTAAATTTTCTTAAACTTAATCCTAATAAATCCCAAGTAATGTTCCTTAGTCGTCGCTCTCTGTCCCTTGGTAACGTCTCGTCTCTTCTACTCAATAATATTTCCCTTCCTATTGTTGACTGTGTCAATAATCTTGGAATTGTTATTAACTCTAAACTTTCTTGTTGCAAACATGTTTCACTTATGCTCTCGAAGATATATGGAACATTACGCAAACTTTGGCTCTACTCCAGTCTTTTGTCCTCTTCTATTCGGCTTAAGCTTGTCAAGTCCCTCATCCTGCCACATTTCCTCTATGGCTCTCTCATATACGTATCTTTCGACTCATCCTGTCGTCAGCGTCTCAAAGTTGCTTTCAATGACTGTTTAAGGTTCATATTCCACATGAGAAGATCTGATCATGTGTCTGGTGTCCAAGATTCCTTGTTAGGTTGTGGCCTCTTTCGCTTTATTGATATCATGGCTTTGGTCCTCCTGCATAAAGTTTTCTATACTAAGAGCCCTCCCTACCTTTCTGACTTCCTCATGCCTCTCCAATCCCAGCGTTCAATTAAATTTGTCATTCCTGCACATCATTCCCTAATTGGTAGTCGTTCCTTCTTTGTGCACTCGCTCAGACTTTGGAATAATCTTCCTAACTATATTCAAAGAATAGGCACAGCCAGGGCTTTCAGAAGGCAAGCTGCTCTCTTTCTATCTTCTTCCTCTTCCTCTATTTAGTATTTCTAATCACTCTCTCTCTCCATCTTTCCCACATTTACTTCCTTTATCTTTGTCCTTTCGCTTTCTGCTTCCTTAGAATAGTACATTAGTTCTTGCTTTTTTCTAGTGTTTTTTTTTCTCTTTATTTAAGTTTAGAATATTTAGATACTAGATTATGATAAGTTAAGTCTCATAAATAAAAATATGTACATAGCATGTAGTATAGGTACTATAAAAGATGTAAATCTTGTGTACTTTAACAATAAATTATTATTATTATTATTATTATTATTACTTCACGGTAATAAGTCATGTAGGTTTAAAGGTTGACAATCTCAATAATTAGGGGATGAAGGTGAGTGACTTTTAACAATAAATATAAATGAGAGAAGTATTTCTAGGAAGGTAAAGTGGAATTTGAAATGGTACAAATTTTTCAAGTATTTTTTTAGGTTTCATTTTTCTTGTTCTCCAACTGCAGTATCTTCTTCTTCGTATACTCATTTAATCCCTCGCGGGACATAGGGCAAAAAGAATGGCCCTATAGCGGACTTTGTTTTGTGCGACAGTTCTCGGCTTCGTCCAGGATCTTTCAGTTTTGTCCTCTGCTAATAAAGTACTCCACCACGTAGTTTTAGGTCTTGCAGCTCGACGCGTTCCTTGCGGATTCCAGTTAAGAATCTGTTTGGCTAGATTCTCGTTGTCGGGTCGCAAGGTGAGGCCAATCCAATCCCATTTCCTAAGTAAAAGTAATTTAGTTGGTATATTCATGCGTAAACCAAATACAGACGTAAGGACTTATATTTTAAGAAGCATCTATATGCTCTCGGAACAAGCACGCATAGCGAAAAAATGCGCCCAATACTATTATGACACGCTCCCGCTACGGGTGCAAAATTTTCAAAATTCGCCTACCACACGGGCACGCATTCTGCCACTAATGGCACAAAAATCTAAAAATGCACTCGCCAGATTATGCACTGTTACTGACGTATTCGTAATCCATCATTCTAAACGGGATTGTCGTTTTACCAAGCGGTCCCCCAACTAAGTACTAACTACATCCAATGCTGCTTGACCTAGGGAATCGAACGAAAACCGGTCTACTGAGTATGCTAATGGCGCCCTTATGGCCACCAAGATAATTGACCGTTTTCTTTGTCCTTCGTCCTATCGCTTCGTTTGGACTGTTCCGTGGGCCTTTTATTGGTACATGCCTAAAACGGGCTTCATTTGGAAAAGTAGAATTTTTACTTAGGCGTACTCTGCCTCCAGACCTTTTGACGCTGCTCAGGCCTGTTTTAGGCTAAGAACATCCGAGTATTATTTTGACTCGGGTTCCTTCACCTAATTTTGTCGACTATCCTTTCTGGGCCGGAACGGTGCAATAGTTTTTCATTTCTAATCATTTTTTTTGTAGTCAGGTATTGGGTCCAAAAGTACCGCGGCCATTCACTTGGCCTATTGTACTACAACCCTATACCTCATATTTGTTGGCCAGACCGCTGGAACAAGCTCAGCAGCTTGCCTAGTGGCTTGTCGCTTAAACCTGACTACTCAAGCTTCCCGGGCTCCCGACCGCAAAACCGGGCTCGTCCAGTGATTTGAAATGGCTAGTTAGATGACGTTCTGTTGAAATCGGGACTGGTAAAGGTAGGTCCTGCTAGCCGTTTACAGAACTAACTAAAGAGGTCACTGTTTCATATCTTTAATAGAGCTTGTTTTCATCACGGTACAGAGATTTTCTTGTATCACGTCATTGAAAGCGTGTAATTTAACTTGAATGCTGCCGGTTCCATTTTTTAAAGTAACCCAAACCAATAAATTTTGTCCGGTTTCATTTCGCATGATATCAGCTATGGGATACACAAGAAATCACATTTTAGAGCGGAATTTTTACATTACAGAAAGTACGATTAACTCGCTCTTCTTCTTAAATGGCGCTACAGTCCTTGTAGGACTCTAACATCTTCAAGTCTCTTCTTCCAGTCGTCTCTACGTCTTGCTAATTCTCTCCAGTTTGTTATGTCTTCCCCATCCACCCATCGGGCTATTCCCAGGCAGGCGCGGATTTAAGGGGGGTCACGGGGGTCATGACCCCCCCCGCCAAAAGCGCTCGCTGTTTAAAAAACAAAATTGATCCGAATAAAAAAAAAACAAAAAATAACCAAACGTCCAAAACCGACCCAACTTTTTTGCAAATTAAAGCAACGACCTTAAAAAATGACCTTCAAGGTCAACTACAGATTGATCTATACTCTTTCTATTGTATTTTGATTTGTAAACTCTGAAGTTAGCTGCACTCTTCATCAAAAACACATTAGGGCACGTTTTCTGCCCTACTCCGCTCAAATTAGGGGCAATTAAAGAAATTTTTCCCACAGCTATGAGACCGGTGCCAAGTGAAGAATATGGGTTGTCTAATAGCCTTATGACACTGGCTTCATCGTAGGCTGAAAATGCTGCATTGGCTATGCTGAAACCAGAAAGAAAAAATTCAAAGGAGATTTTCCCATATGTAAGAGTGAGAGGAGTATACTCAAACTTCTCTTGGCTGGATTTTAAGTGTTATAAAAAGTCTAGACAACTGTTATAAAAAGCATAGGAAAAGAATGAAATTCATGTTCTTTTTTCTATGCTTTTTATAACAGTTTGCTGCATCTCTCGACTTTTTATAACAGTGAGGAATAACAATAAATTGACGTGATTATAAATATAATTTAAGTGATTATAAATATATAAGAAGTGGCAATAAATATAATTGATATTGAAGTGGCAATATATATAATTGAAGTGACAATAGATATATTTGAAGTGAAGGGGTAAATGTTTAGAATTGGGGCTCCGGAGTAAAATCGCTCCAGAAAAAATTTTGAGGTGTTTACGGTGATTTTTGAATGTCCCAATAGTAATTTCAAGGCGGGGAAGACATATTTTTCTTATTACAACGTGTGGGGGTTGCGAATTGGGGGATTCCTTCTGTATTCACTCACAACTATCTGTTATAATAATCAGACAATTGTTCTTACTCTCACATGCTATCTCTGTCACACAATATAACAGATTTCGTCATTTTCAGCCTAGCCAAGGCAGCATTTTCAGCCTACGAAAAAGCCAGTGTCATAAGGCTATAAGCATGATTTTCACAACCCGTAGTTCGAAAAAAGGGTTGTTTTTGAGAAATATGTGAATTTTATAGTTTTTTCGGTCAAAATATTAAAAGAGCAAAGTTATAAGGCATAAAATTTCCTGCAAATTTTGCCTTCACTGTAAAGCTCGTTTTGCGCCTTTTTTCAGACTCTGTTGATAATCAAAGCGTCCAAAGAAAGGCCGTTGAAAAACTACAACTACTGCTTTGATCTCAAATACAAATGCATGACTCAAAATCTAAAAATGGCGCAAAACGGCCTCCATCGGCGAAAATATGCGGAGTTGGGAAAAATTGTAAAAGTAAAATTTGTAGGTAATTTTATGCTCTCCAACTTTGATATTTTGGTGGGGTGGTACCTCTCATCCTCCATACTACAGTGCCGTGGCCAGACAATTGGGGGATTTGGGGAGAGTCCAAAAAAATTTCCCTCGCTTCGCTCGCGCATTTCTCTTCATACAAACCCATCCCCTCGACAGAATAATGGCCCATATGCTGATTTCTGTGGCTAATACTCATTTGTATGGCCCATTCTCAATGAAGTAAAATTGCAAATAATGAATTCAAATAATTTTTATTCCAAAATAATTTTTCGTTCGCCTCGCTGGCGGGCACCCTAAATCACCTGTGCAGTTGCAAATCCTGCACATATGCCAGCCGCGGCACTGCCCCACTACCTCCTTCATCCACAAAGTTCGTGAGGAATGCTCCTGTGAGCGAACCGTCTAAATAGGCCCTTAGGAGTAGACATTTTTTTCGCCACTTTTAATTCCGTGACCCCCCCCCCAAAAATAAAATTCTAGATCCGCGCCTGTTCCCAGGTCGTCCTACATCCACCTAACTCGTTCTTGACTGGGTTTATTTTATAAGATATTCAGGAACTTATGGACACTATACGCAAATTTGTGGACTAGTTGAACCAAAAGAAATTCTTCTTTTAAGGGTGTTAGGTTTAGAATTTCGACTAATGAATTGCGTGAAACATCAATTAATCTCCTTTTGAAACTCTTTGTACAATACAAAAACTCACATTTCATCCAATATAATGTGAAACATGCAAACCATCTTTGACACCAATTCCACCTACAGTAAGACACCAATCGTTATAAATTTCTTCTTTTCACCGCAAAGCACACTGTTCGCGTGCCCCACTAAAAAACGCTACAAAAATATTACAACTTCTCATCAAACCAATGTCAGGCATGTGACAGCATTAATGATTTTTTCACTTTGTTAACTAACATCAAAGTGTCCCATAAAATCTGAGAGCATGAAGACACCTCATTAGCATTCAATCCCAGTCAAGTTCCATGTGAAACAGTTATTAATTTCCTATTTGGAGACTGTCTGAAAAATAAGTGATAATTAATATCGTTTTATCCTTTACCTGTCCTTATCTGAAAAGATCCATCAGAGCAGATAGCTTTAATTACAGCTCCAAGATAGCCCCGCCACTGGGGTAAATTGATGCTCGACAGCAAGGTGTCGAAGTCTTTATCGAAGATGCTTGTTTGTTTATTCAATCAAAATGTAAATTTTATGTGCACCTACATAACGTAACCAACTACCACCATCCGGATACGATACAGTCCGTAGATTGGGTTTTGATGTCAGTCTTAATTAAATTATCGTTCTCTTTCATCGGGATGGTGCTACCTTGTCGCCGCACCATCATCAGGCCTTTCATTGGCGATTCATTATCCATCAGTGAAAGGAAAAAAAAGAAGAGTTTAATTAAAACATCGAATCGTCGCCAACCGCACGACGATGGCAGTTTGGAGCATCACAGTTTGGAAGGATTCTGTCATCTACTTAAGCAGTGATTGATGAAATAAATATTCAGTAGAGAGTCGGCTTTTGGGGTGTGCTCCTCGAGAGTTCATCAAACGGCCTTCCGCTTTCTGCTTCTATTAATCACTGGGCCTTTTCAAACTACATCATAAATTAGTGCAATTAGCAGTGTCCCTTGACTAACTAACACCTCTCCCAAGGAGTTGAGTTCATTCGTAATAATTATTCCTTTAGGGATTAAAATTCGCCGCTCACAAACTTTGGGATTTCGGCCATAAAATGATCTACTTTATCACCTCTCTCGGCAAAATTAATTCAAACTCGAAGCCGCAAAATTTCGTTAAATTTTCGTAATTTTCAGGGAGAGTTCAGAAAATTTCGCAAAATCCCATTTCAGAATGTTCATCCACTCCCGAAATGAGATTTGCCCCGAACTTGGCTACAAATTGAAGAAGACAAGTTAAGAGCTCCGATTATGAACGGCATAAATCCCCATCAGTATGGAAAACTCTGGAGGCTCATTTAACTTTCAATTAGACTTTCAGCCTTTTACTGTCTTTCCTCGTGACTGGCTGAGCCCCCAGCTCCGCAGAGCTGTTATTAATTCGAGAATGATATTGAGGAGCGCCCTTCGTCCTACCGCAGGAGGCTCGCCCTTCGAACAGCACTGATTTGTTGGATGAGTCTCTCTCCAGTTCATAATGCTGACAGCTAATTTCTGATAGAAGATGGAAATTCTGGGCCGGCTGAAGGGTGGTTTCTGCGTACTTAGATCGCTGCGAGGGCTGAGGGTGGGCGAAATTAATAGAATTAAAATTGGGTTTTCAATTATCGTTCAATTGAAAAGAAATTGTTTGAAAATTATTAAACTTCGTTCAGAAACAATAACAACTTTTGGCACAAGAGTAAATTAAATATTTTCTGGTGCTTAAAGGGGTTTGGAAATAATCAGAACTTGAGAGGAATGGGTTACTTACACATTATTATTATGAGAGTATGGGGGGCAACCCATATGGTGAACACCGAGGTCAAATTAAGCCTATTATGCACATACCTCCATAACGAAAACGACCATTAGAACTCCGGACGAAGGCAAGAAGTTAAAGAAGACCGGACTTGAGCAGGGCTTATAAGGTCTCTGATAAACAATCTTCTTTTAAGCTAGATCAGAGCAGGATCATCAGAGAGATCATAGGTGGAAGTCTCGCCGCCTTCCATCCAGAGTCCGTATTCTGTCTCCTAAAGCTGGCTTTCCACGGTGCTAATTTTGCAGATTATCACGGCGCCCGACGGTGCTCCGTACCCATCTGTTTCGAATATCACTCACTGTGGGAAGCCAGCTTAAGACAGTCCAAGCTTGTGGAGGCGATACCGAAGCCCGTCAGCAGACTATAGAGGCATAAGTGCCAACAGGTTTAACGCTCGTGTTGTACATCCAGTACATCATTCTTACCCAAAAGCCTTTTACAGGTCCTTTTACTGATGGCGTGTCCAATTGAGCGCTCCACTTCCGTCTCTTGTCCAGTATTACTACTACCAGATATTTAATTGGGTCTGTGTACTTAATTTTCGTACCGTGGATGCAAAAAAGACCTATGTCCAGTTTGCAAAGTTGGGAAAAATTTTTCAGGATCCACAACCAGTGACCAGAGCAACGGGGACAGAACTCGATATTTAGGGCATTATAAAAATCACCCTCGATAACAAAGTACGCAATTTGCTTAACAAGGAGGGCTTTCTCGATTTTGCTGATAGGTGGTAAAACAGACCAGGTTTTCGAGAATCAGATCGAAGCACTTCTGAAGAAGTGCCAGGAAAATTCAATCTTCGCCCGGGTATTTGTAGGGTTAAAATGAGGCCACTGTTCAATTAACATTATCCCAAGATGTTCCCAGAAAAGCTTCGGGTGCTTAAAGCTGCAAGAATTGGTCGCTATACAAGCATGCACATTCGAAAACTTAGCAAGGCTCTTTCAAACGGTCTCAAGTGTGTTTCTAACTTTTCTGACGGAAAATCGCTAACAAAGCAAGCCTTCTCTAAAATAATTGCTTGCTTGTAACTATCACAAACATTCTACAGTTCCAAATAGATAAAAAATATGGGATCGCTTTTGAATATTCTGCATTGGGTTTTTGTTTTATATTTATTACTAGCATAAAACCCGCGTGCGTGGCATTTCCTGATGTGGAGAATTGGTGCTGCCATTTTCATCATAATAAGTTTGATAAGTTTTGATCGTAAATTCGTTATTTGAATCTTTAAGAACCCTTAGATATTCACTTTCATTGGAATCGGAATAGAATTAAAAAAATTCGTCCGCCATATTGGCGCGGCCATTTTTAATTTATAAGTTCTAATCATAAATTAATTATTTGCTATCTTAAAAAACCCCAGATACCGATTTTCATTGTAATCGGAACACAATTGGCAAATTCGCCGGCCATATTGTCGCGGCCATTTTGAATTTATAAGTTCTTATCATAAATTCGTTATTTTCTACCTTAAAAACCCCAGATACCGACTTTCATTGGAATCGAAAGACAATTGGCAAATTCGTCGGCCATATTGGCGCGGCCATTTTTAATTTATAAGCTCTGATCATAAATTCGTTATTTGCTACCTTAAAAACCCCCAGATACCGATTTTCATGGAAATCGGAACACAATTAGCAAATTTGGGTGGCCATTTTGAATTTCGGTCATATTTCGGCGGCCATTTTGAATTTCAAAAATCGGGCTTCGAGGTGCATCATGGGAGGCCCCCGCGGAACTTCGTGCAAAATTTCGAAGCTCTACGATTACTGGTGCGCCCGCTATAGCGCACACATCGCACATACACGCATCCATACACGCATACAGAAACTTTCTTTTATTAATATAGATTATTAAAATGATTTTTTGCTTCAATTGTCGGAATAACTTTCTACCGAATATGAATATGCATGCAAACCTGTAAAACCGAATGAATTGGCAATGGTTCACCAATTGAAATATGAAGAATAAAAATGTTTCCACGAAATGCCCAAAGAGAATTACAAATAAAGTTACGTGATATGAAAAGAGATTTTTCCTTATTTTTTTATGCCTTTGGGTGTCTTATCGTTTTCCACATTTGGTTTAACAGCAATATATTTTCAGATATGCTTACTTTATGCATTTGCTTATATGCTGCTTATATGCTTGCTTTATGCATATATCAAATGGAGGTAATTTCCAATTTTCATAAATGGCCAACCCTCATCACAACTTCGCTGATGACGGTACTCTGCGATAATCTTACATCTTTGGTAATGCAGGAGTAGACTAGAAAGTGTAGTCTGACTCAATCAAGAGCAACATTGAACTCATTCTGGCTGTAATATACAAATCCTACATTGGAGTTCTATTCGAATACAACTCCTTTATTTCGGACGACTAACTTATAAAGTAGACCGAAAAAAGGCTTCAAACAAATTGATGATGACTGGCCATTGATCCTTTGGTCCATCGAAGGAATGGAGCAGCCCTGACAAAATATCGATTGTTCCATAGAAATAAACGCTCTATGGCCTCCACGGTAGTCTTATACCCACAACACTAGATTAGCCCGCCCGGCTCATTGTCTCTGCTGTACAGCCAACAGGGCGCGAAAGGCCTTTACAGACTAGGAACTCTTTCCTCAATAGAAACACTCGATTGTGGAACAATCTTTCACAGTCTGTATTTCCGAACGTATGCAATATCCAAGAGTTCACACCCAGGACTCATCGTCATATCCTTCAAAACCCTCCCGACTCTTCATGACTTGAAAGCTGTTCTATCATTCCAACTAAGCTCACCATGGCGTAGCTAATGACATGGCGTACTAGTAGTACAAAGGGTAGTTCTTGAGCTGAGAATGGTCATATAAAAAAGACAACGATGATATCCACGGCCAATCTTCACGAAGTTGTTGGCCACTCACCCTATTCATCAGACCTAACCCCAGCGGTTTTCCCTGCTTCTAAAGCTTGGCTTAGAGGTCAGATATTTTCATTGAACGAGGAGACCATAGCATACGTACGTAAACACAAGTTTTAAAGGTCAAGATGCCAACTACTGTTTGGAAGCTTTTAAAAGGTTAGAGCATCGCTGGGAAAGGTGTTTCAAATTGAGAAATACTAGTTTTTGTGTTAGGGTCGAAACTTTTCAGACTACCTTCGTTTTCCCACTTAAGCAATTTGGCATCTTACATTTGTAAATAAGTACCAAAAGCGACCTTGACATCTACCAATTACGATACAGATACTTTTGTACTCTTTCCGTAAATATGTAACTAATCACCGCTTGTCATTCTCAACACGAAACATAGTTCAATATTTTTGAGTTATTATTGGGCGCGTATATCAATCACGAAAAAGTTCGGACAAGCGCAAAGGATATTAAAAACTTAATTCAAATCCATCCAAAGAGCATTTTCGTGTCTCGAAAACTTTTCTGACATAATTAAAGAAATCTCATTTGACTCATTTGCATGACCATTAAGGTTGCTTGTCCCGAAAATTCGATCGGCTCTTAACGGTCTCAAGAATAAACAAGTCAAACTGATGATTTATGACCAATAAAAGGTTTATTGAGGACTAGGAGAAGTCTACTTAAAATTGGAAAAGTTACGCTCTTCTCTCTTCCTGCCGCGGCCGCCACTGCTTCTTCTTCGTCTTACGCTCTGTTTTTTTTTTATTCACCCAAAACAATTTGGGGGCAAGTAGTAAAAATGTTATCAAAGAGCGCGCACAGGGGTGGTAGGGGGAGCCATGAACTTTTTACACCTACTGTGAACGTTCGCTTTTTTTACGAGCCACCCACCGAGAGAAGTTTTCGTAGATGCTATACACTTTTGACGGTACGAATTAAAAGTCATCAAATGGCAAAAGGATATTAAAAACAACACAAACAACAACAACAACAACAACAATGGCTCGGATCGTGTATATTTGCGGTGGAGCACTTTTAGTATACCTTGTAGTATCCTACCTGTGAAAATGAAGTGTTTTATGACATGTTAACTTCAGAATAAGACTATTTTAGTGTGCAACGTTTTGTAGTGGATCGTAAATTTCGTTTAGTGCAAATTTCTTATGAGATTTATTATTTTGGTTTTGTGGTGTTATCGTTAAATTGTTGGATTGTTAATGGGTCGAAGTTATTTCTTTAATGGCTAATCACGATTTTGTTTGTCTAATCTGACAATTTAGAGAAGGTATTTGTTAGTTTTTAAGATGATTTTGGAGAAATTTCATAATTACTATGTATAATACTTACATTTGTTGCTTCCTAAATCCGAATCTGAGTAAAGTCACTGCAGAACCATGTTAGTAAAAGTCCACACTTTCTCGTGTTGCCTCCTGAGTAGTATAGCAATGCCGGTTCTGGATCACTTTCTATGTATGCGTGTATTAGTACGTGCCCCCATATGAAGAAAGGCAACAACAAAAACTAAAGCTTTGTAGGAGTAAAACTAAAGCTTAAAGCTTTTCAAAAAGCTTTTCTAACAGGTCAGGCAGTTGTTGGGATTACCCCATTTCATTTTTAATGGGGTTTGCCAAATAGGGCCGTTATGAGAAATTGATAACGCATTCCTCACTGCAGTAGAGGAAAAACCATAAAAGAAGACAACGAGCTTTCCATTAGCTCTGGTTATTTGAGTGAAAAAGCTGCGCTTTCAAACAACCAGAACGAATGGGACACTCTTAGTCTTCTTTTATGGTTTTTACTCTATCTCTGATTTTTCTTTGTGTGATGCTTATGAGGAATCTAACGGAAAAGCCATCTTTCAGCATGCTTATCATTTGCCACATGGGGCACACAGGCTGCATGAGGCATGCCCCTTTAAGGCCGGGCGCACATTGAGACGCAGGCGACACAGGCAGAGCAGCACAGTTTGTGGGTTTCATGCTTTTTAAGGAAGAACCGCGAATTGCAACGCAGAGCAGGTGAAACGAATACTGCACCAGGCGTAGGCTTCGCGACACTTGTGGATGGGGCAGAAAAACTGTGTGCCACGTGCTGCGTACGGACTTTTTATTTTAAAAATGGAAGAAAAATTAATAGATTTTAATAAATTTTCAAATTCCTCATCCGTCTCCACTTTCGGCTGGCTTAAAGCAGGTGATAGTCAATCTAGCGTTTTTTCCGTCGGCTGGTAATCATCTTAATCTCAGGATTGCGATAATTGACCTAACTTCTTCTTCTGGGAAGCTGGCAGTTTTGAGCTAGAGTCTCCTTGTGGTGTTCTAGCTGTCATCCTCTAGCTGTCATCTTCACTCATTGTTAAAATTTGGCAATAATCTATTATATGGATTGTTATGTGCAAGCAACACAATTCAATTCAAGTGTTAAAAAAGATGCCAAGCATATATTTGTACCAAAAAAGGAAGGCGTTAAAAACATTTCAACGACTCTGTACAATTTCATTTTGAAAACTTTGTTATATAAAAACTACTTTTTTTTGATAAAATTAATACCACACCAAAATCTCTACCATATCCACATTTACTAGGTATCCAGTGAATTACGGCCTTAAGCGCACTGTATTCAAAAGATAAAGAAGCACACCTCAAATACGCTTTTCGCCAGTTTATTGAGTTTTTCATATAAGACTTAGAAGATTCCGCTTTATTATATACCAGTGCGGGGCCTAGAAAAAAATTTATATCATAGGAAAATTCCTTTTAGAGATTTGGAAAACGGGGCAAATAAAGTGGCAGTTACTTATGCGAAAAGAAGCAAGGATTTTCAGTTCTTTCTGTTTTTTATAGATCACCATTCCGAGCGATTCACCTACATTCAAACACACCTTATCTAAGCAGTTACCGCTCGAACATCATCAACATGAAATGTTATGCAAAATATTCTCCTCTCATAAATTTGCCGAAAAAGGTCGTTATATTTAAATATGCAGGAAATATCCCAATAAAAATAAATCGACCGCACGAAGGTACATAATCCCTGGGAGCCCATAAAATTTCCCCAAAAAGAAAGTCTTGATTCAACAAAAGGCCATAAGATTTGAATGACATAATTTCACTCGGCAAGTTAATTGTATTCACCATAAATTCGCAAATAAGTTACACGACAGATCAATAAAAGTAACAAGACTCCATTTTATGCGATTTGTTATTCTGCATAAATTTTATGTTCCATTTATTTCAATTTGCCGAAATGAAAATTGTTCGGGAAACTTTCGCTGTGATTCCTAACGACTTCCGCCCTTGTACCCAGCGCCCAGCGAAAAATTCGGGTTATTATTACCTTGATGGGCTTCTGCCACGCTTATTGCCGCCGCAGTACCGTTCTAAGTCGCTGGGGGTGGGCCCCCGGGAGCGGATTGGAAACATGGCGGGCCTCACTAATAGTAATAATAATAAAAGTAATAATAATGGAGCCATTCGATGACCGAATCGTTAAATTTTATCGCATTAAGAGCATAGAATTTCACGACTATGCTCTGGAAAATTTCTAGTTCCAAAGCTGATTTTTTAGTGCGATTTTCTATTCTGCCAAACCTGAATATTTGCGACTAAACCGTGATTTCTGTTATTATATTTGGGGTGGGGGGAGTTAATAATTAATAGAGTAGAAGTTTCTGGGTGTACCCAAAACGAGCAGATCAGTGTCAGACAAGAAGCAGGTTGTTATTTATTATATTTGGTCTGTGTAAAAGAATCGTGGCGTTTTTCCGATAGAAGGCGTCAATTGCAAAGAAGTCACGAAACAACGATCACAGCGACACCACTAAACGTTCATTTGAAAGGTAACAGTTCGAGTGTCACTTTGAGTGTATAAATTTTAAATGCATTAATGAAGTGGTTGCAAAGTTGTTTCCGCTGGAAAATGCCGATTATTACGAAAAAGCGAACAACTTTACGCATTCTGGAAAGTCTGATCTGATAAATGAGTCACGCTCTTGTAGTCAATTACTAAAAAAGCTGATGAAATTCTAGAAAAATTCCTGAAAAATAGGCATGTCCGCAGTCTCGATATTGGTTTGAACCTAGGAATTAACCACAAAGCTGTTTTCAACCCTTAAAACACAGCTGCTTAGCCGTCACAAGCGTTCATAATAGAGCTAGGATTAATACAGAAAGAAGGAATGCTATGCGGTTTAGTTGGTAGGTATAACCATTGATTTTGGGAGATCTTGTTTTGATGCATCCACCGTATAGTCCATATATAACACCTATCACTTATTCCGATGTTTGCAGAACTAACTCAATGGAATTAAGCTGGGTTCAACTGAAAATTACTTAATTCGGTTATTAAACCAGAAACTACAGATGTTTTTCCCGAATGGTGTCATGACTCTACCCGAAAAAAATATATAATTTACAAAAACTAAAAAATACGCTTTTATTTTAAAATGAACTAAAGAAAAAAAATAATTTTGAATATAAAGTTTCTTTTGCTCCAGCCAGTATATGGGAACAACCTACCTTTCGAAATCTAAAAAAGTGTAGGACTCTTTACCTATATTCTTATTTTATTAACACTGGAACTTTTCGTAGGTTGTTCCCATGTAATGGCTGGAGCTATAAAAACTTTATATTCAAAATTATTTTTTCTTTTTAATTAATTTTAAAATAAAAGCGTATTTTTTAATGTTTTTAAAACTATATATTTTATTTTCTACTTTTTAGTCTATTATATGTCTTCCGCCATTATGTTTTGACGCCCTATTAGATTTAAAATGACGTCACACAGCTCACTGTACCATACTCGTCATACCCTTTCATTTGATACCCATACTGAGGGGTTTGTAAAGAAAAAGGGAATCCGCCATTTTGTGTTGGCCGCCATTTTGAATTTCGAATGAAGCTACACAGCTAATTGTATTCTATTTGTCATACCCTTTCATTTGGTACCCATATCGCGGGGCCCTGTAACACAATCGCAATATTCGGCCACCATCTTGGAACCGCCATCTTGGAATCGCCATCTTGATTTTTTTACAAAATGGTCAGATTGCATTGTCATCCAAACTAAACGTGTATGCAAAATTTCCGGGAAGTGGGTCAAATTTAATTTCCAAGATTTTTTTACATAGTTAAAGTTGAAGCTAATAAAAGCGAATTAAAATGACGAAACGCTATCGATAATAATGGAGCCAGACCTAAAGTTTGTTTTGGAGAATTTTTTGTATTAATCCACCATCTGCGGTTCGTGCCACATTAATAAAATTTTGCTAGTTGCGATCTAGGTACGTCACATAAGGCCCTTCACCATCTTTCCAATCCAATGACTGGGACTTGTGTTTCCGACGCCAACTCTGTCCCGGGGCGAAAATATAAAACTGAAAAAGGACTGAAAATAGACTGAAAAATGAATTTTAGACGGAATTCTGTCCGAAATAAGGCTGAAATTATTATTTACACTGAAAACTAATATCACTTACCCTTCATGAGTATAAAACAAGACTGAAAAGAGGCCGAAACAAGGTTGAAATTTTTATCATTGTTAGACTTGGAATATTCTTAGGAGGGACTCGGCATTTCTTGGACTTAGAAAAATCATTTGATCATAGCTTGAGAAACAAACTCTTTGGCTGCAAAATTTCAGCGTGGCTGGTAAAAATGCAAACCTGCTCCCTCATACTTATTGATGATGACACTATTTTGCTCTTCATTTGAATCATTAAGTTACCGTAGGAATATAGCAGCTCTACAAAAATTTTACCTCTTTTACCAAAGCGTGGGTTCACCGAAATAATTATCTTTCTGACTATGCGACTATGATTTTCCCGAAACACGTTCGTTTATAAGCAGAACAATTCGACTGTGGAACAACCTTCCACAATTAGTATTCCCAAACTCATACAACACCCAAGAGCTCAAACTTAGGGCTCATTGCCTCCTCCTCATGCATCCCCCAGTCATATTTTTTGTGGGAAAACCAAGCTTAGGAATCTCCCTTTGTACTACCAGTCTGTCTTGTCGTTTAGGTCATGGTGCAATGTCTAGTAGCAAGCTTGGTTTGAAAGATAGAAGACAATATGACAGATCAGGGAGGTCTGGGGGGTATTGGAGCAAGTGGCGATGGACTTTACGCTTGAACTCTTGGGTGTTGTACGAGTTCAGGAAAACTGATTGTGGGAGATTATTCCGCAGCCAAATTGTTATATTTATAAACAAAATTTTGAACGTTAATGTACTTGTCACTTCCTTTCATTTGATACCCATACTGAGGGTGTTGTAAAGAAAACGGTAGTCCGCCATTTTGTGTTGGCCGCCATTTTGAATTTCGAATGACGCCACACAGCTAATAGTATTCTACTTGTCACACCCTTTCATTTGATACCCATACCGAGGGTGTTGTAAAGAAAAGGGTAATCCGCCATTTTGTGTTGGCCGCCATTCTGAATTTGGAATGACGCCACAGAGGTAATAGTATTCTACTTGTCATTTGCTTTCATTTGATACCCCTATCGAGCGCGTTGTAAAGAAAAAAGTAATCCGCCATTTTGAGTTGTCCGCCATTTTGAATTTGAAATGACGCCACATAGGTAATTGTATTGTACTTGTCATACCCTTTCATTTGATACCCATGTCGGGGGTCGAGGAGCAAAATTGCAAAATTCGGCCGCCATCTCGGAACCGCCACCTTGATGTTTTTACAAAATGGTCAGATTGCATTGTCACGCGAACTATACATATATGCAAAATTTCAAGTTGATCGGTTATATGGAAGTGGGTCAAAATCAAGTTGCAAGATTTGTCTACATACATACTGTCAGAGGCAAAAGTGAGTTTACACCCGAAATTTTTTTCTTCCGTCTCGGATTTCCAGGAATTCGATGAACATAGAAAACCAAAATATAACTCAAATTATTGCACATGTATTGACCTAAACTTAACAAGAAAAAATACTTCAAAAATTTGAAATAACACAGAAGGAGATCATATATTATAAAAATAGTCCTGTTTTTTGCCGTCAAAAGTGAGTTTACAGCCGCTAGAAAATTACCAGGAAAGTAACGGTAGTCCCATGCTAATATTTTGTTTGCGCTACTTTTCTTTGATCACTGCATTTAATCAGTGTTTGTTGAAGCGATTGTAGTTTGTACTTGATTTTGATTTGATTTTGGCCAGAAATACAGTATTTGAAACAATGAGAACGGAAACTGAATTAGAAACTAGAAAAATCATATTAAATTTATGGCTGGAACACAAATCCTAACGGGAAAGTGAAAAAATCATTGAAAAATTTCAAAACACGGGAAGTTTAAAAAAAGCCCTACATTTCTGACAAAAAATAAGAAAATATTGACCCAATCAGAAAACAAAAAAAATTGAATGTGACGTAAATTGTGTCTGACGGCCGCCATATTTTTTTTTTTAAAATTAACCTAGCCTATGTTACTCAGACTCATTAAACGATTCTAACGGTACCCCAGCCATCTAAATCCGTTCAAGCGTTTAGAAGTTATGGTGGTACAAAGCAACGTACATACACACAACAAACCTAAACACATTACACTCCTTTTTTGGGCAGTCGTGTAAAAACGTGTGCAATTTTCTAAAAAATATAAAAGTTTTGGGGTTTCGTTTTGGAAAAATGTGCTCTTTACGGACGAGAGCAAGTTTGAAATATTTGGGAAAGAAAAGTGCTCAAAAATATGGCGTAAACTCAGCATTTGATGAAAAAATGTTTGCAGCACAGTGAAACATGGTGGAGGATCGGTCATGGTCTGGAGGTGCATGGCAGCTTCAGGAGTAGGAAACCTTGTGTTTATCGAGAGCACCATGAATAAGGAAGGCTACCGAGATATATTACAACAAAATTTAGCACCTAGTCTTGAGAAACTCTGGCTACCAAGGGCATGGGTATTCCAACAGGACAATGATTCCAAGCACACATCGCGCTTTGTTAGGGAATGGCTTCTCTACAGAACTCCAAAGCAGTTACCCCATCCTCCCCAATCACCAGATCTGAACCCGATTGAGCATTTGTGAGATCATTTGGACCAGAAAATTCGGCAGCGGTCAGTAACATCGAAAGGAGGCTTGAAGGAGGCCTTAAAGGGAGAATGGCAAAAAATAACGGGGGATACGACAACTAAGCTGGTCGAATCCATGCCAAGGAGGCTAGATGCAGCGATCAAAGCAAAAGGGGCACAAACTAAATATTAGACAACGAATATTGTTAGTTTAGTGACCATATGCCTGCAGCTGTAAACTCACTTTTGATTGCAAAAAATAGCACTATTTT
The DNA here is from genome assembly GCA_963855945.1 of Thereva nobilitata. Taxonomy (NCBI): domain Eukaryota; kingdom Metazoa; phylum Arthropoda; class Insecta; order Diptera; family Therevidae; genus Thereva; species Thereva nobilitata. Next base: position 228,676,341 of record OY979694.1, read on the forward strand.
TATAGTTTAACGGCTCATATGTTGTTAACACAAATTTTTGAAATTTTTTTTTTCGTTAATGTTTTGTTATTAAATATGTAATAATTTGAACTGTGTTTTGTTTTTCTATGTTCATTGGATTCCTGAAAATCCGATGCGAAAGAAAAAATTTTCGGGTGTAAACTCACTTTTGACTTTGACAGTACATACATACAAACATACATACAGGTGGACAGGTGCAATTTACGGTTTGTTCAGAAAAAAAAAATGGGCCATTTTTTACAAATAATTTTTGGAAGCGAATGCAAAAAACCGCATTCCGATCCGTCCGCGCCCAACCAATTAGGAACTTTTGGCCTTTTTAGTGCTTCATTGCTTCGACTATAGGTATTGTTCGTAAAATCAGTAAGTAAGTAGAACGCTACTTGTATGTTGTGACTTAATTAATCCATCAAGTAAAAAGCACTCAAATTGACCTTAAAGTGTCCTTCTAGATTCAATCACCAATATTGCAAAGAGAAATAGGATCACATCAAAAGGAACTTAATGACCCATCTCCGTTATAATTCGAAATAAACTACTACAAAATCTAAACGCAATTCCCTCCACCACATATCACAATGTCAACCAATTCGAACATTTCAAACAAACAAACTCTCCACAACAAAACATATATGACCTTAAAAAAATCATTCACTTCAACGAATCAAAGAGCGACGCAACCGGGAAGAGGTGCATCCTCACGCGGAAATAGAATCCATTGAGAGCATTACGTCGACAATAAAATTTACGGCAACAAAGGATGCATCCGGCAGGATTAAAGGTGCATAAACATTAAGTGGAAGGCTCCTGCTGCACTAAAAGCATCCCGTTGGCAATTTAACTAACCACTTCCCATCGTGGCTCAAATAATTATTGCCATCCTCCAGGTATACGAGTATTGTGTGCTTTGAATTCCGCACAACATTGTAATTCACGCATGAATTGTAATCTGCAGGGAATAACTTTTAGATTAATTTCCAGGTAAAAGTCTATAGAAATTTATTAGAGCTGAAAATATTCTATTCATTATTCAATTTTGTTATGGTGATGATAAAGGATGTTTTTTTTTCGAAGGATGTTTGAAGTTAGTTTATTTGTAGTTTTTGGTGTGCTAAATAGTGGTAGTAATAGTAAGCAGACGGAGAAAAACCATAGTTATATAAGATCGGTGGGTTCATATCATTTCAATATGCTAATCGATATCATCGAAAATGTTCGCGAAATTTGTTCCCTTTTATCAATAGTGGGAGTTTTAAAAAATTTTAAACGACGAAGAAAATGGGCAAATATCCTGGTGATCATAAAGGGTGACATTAACATACTCAGTAGGCCGGTTCTCGTTCGATTTTGTAGGCCAAGAAGCATTGGACATGGTTAGTACATAGTTGGGGGACCACTTGGAATAACGAGACTCGCGTTTGGAATGGTCGATTACGAATACATACATTCATATCTGTAATAGACGCTGGAATGAATCTAATTTGTAACTCTTGAACCCTTTTGGAGCATAAAACCACAACTTTGTATATTACCTAGTCAAAAACTAGAGAGTTCTCTAAACCAATTGAAACTAAGTTCATTCAATCAGATTGGTAGTTTCTATTCAATAAAATATCTACAATTGATATGTATATCGACTTCATTCTGTTTCAACAACCTTCTTCAGTTACCTAGGCCAGTTTCACACGGGCCAACAGCCAACCAACAAAAATCTGCTGTCATCGTTCATTCCCTGTTGAAATTCGATGGAAAGTCGTATGGGCTTTCACATGAGACAACTTTTTCAACCAGGTGGACATCAGAATGCTTTAGCTTATTGTTGTTGTTTTTAATCTTAATTCCCCCTTCTGCTATTTCTCTCTCTTTTCTTCCAGAAAGAAGAAACAACAACCACACAGCCAGCGCCGCGCCGGCCCTAGCCCTTGATCAGGGTAGAGCGAGATTGACTTTCGGCGCCCTTAAACTACTTATTCGCTTCGATCCGACTATCGGATCCGGCTATCGTATTCGATTATCGGTACAGACCGAAAACTTGAGCCGTAGGAAAGCGAGTGGAAACTTTTTTTATCATTCCAATTGTAGGCCTCAAAGCTCGGGAGCCGCTAATCGGATTTTAAGGCCGCTAATCCGATTGCTTAGGGTACTTTTTCACTCTGATCGGACTAGTGGGTCAGCCCGAAAACTTGAACCGAAGGAGAGCCTGATGGAGTGAAAACTTGTTTTATCATTCTAATGGTAGGCCTCAAAGAACTCTATCTAAATATTTAGGTTTGTCTAAGTAAATCGTGATCGTAGGCACCCATTTCTTTCTGGTCCGATTTTCGGGGATAGCGTTACCTGCAGTGTGAGCATTATTAGGGATTTAAATAAAGCTCTTTGCTCAAATTGAATGATAAAAAAAAGTTTCATTCTATCAGGGATATACTTTTTCCGATTAGGTTTTCGAAATGCAGACTTACCTCCATTTTTTGACGGCCGCTCCAGCTATGAAGGATTTTTATTGATTGTAGTAGATACGTTGTCCTTCCGTCTGTATGGGTTAATCTCGGTTTTGATGGTTTACGTTTCCTTTTCACTCGGTCAAGTGGTCGGTTATTTTATTTACAAAGAGACGGACAAGCCGCGTAATGGGGTATATATACCTCAATACTGAAGGATTGTGTAGTAGACAAATTTTATAGAAATAATCGGGCACTGCTGCCACTGCAAGATATTGTTCTTGTTCTTTCAATATCCGGAAATACTCTTGATCATTATGCTGTGCCATCTCCGCAAATAATCGATGGGTATAATAATCATTTAAACACAGAATGTATCGAAAAACTCAATGAACCTAAGTTAAACAATAAACAAAAAGAAGACTACCAACGTATCCTCAACAGTTGTATATATTTTTTAGACGCACCACGCGGCACTGGCAAAATTTTCTAAATCAATCTTATATTAGCCAAAATACGTGCAGATAACAAATAGAACTGGATTGCTGCAGCATTACTCCCTGAAGGAAAAACTATGCCAATCGAAGAAAATTATATAGAAAATCCTGCATGCGACATACTTATGTAAAAGCAGTTATAAAGCTAAAGTTTTACAATACTGAATGTTTGTTGTCTGAGATGAATGTACCATGGGAAATAACGTATAAAAATTCACTATCTGGAAAAGTGTACGACTCCAGTTAAAACGCACTATCTGGAATAGTATACGACCTAGGTCAGTGGTGGCGAACCTATGGCACGCGTGCCAGAGATGGCACGTACGAAAATTTTGCTGGCACGTGAACGATTTATTATTAAATTGGATTTAATATAGATTAATTTTAAAATTAAGCCATGTTTTGGATGAAGTTTCGTGTGCTTTTTTAAAATGAACCCGTCCAGACATTACAAGGGTACTTAGTCCAGGGGCCGGATTCCGCAATCGTGAGTGTGCATGGTCGATGGTGGAAAACAATTCCCTGTCCAAAAAGTACTGATCTAAGGTTTGAAAAGTTCCTGATGTTTGTAAAGGGTAACGTAATTTTTGCACGATTTTGCACGGGAGTACTCGGATTTTGACAAGTGATGTCTTGTTAGGAAGCTATCGCTGTGCGGTATCCAGAACAGGTAACTTTATTTAGAACGGTTTTCATTCCAACGTGTTTATTAGATATTAGAAAAACTAATGCTAAAGTAGTGCTTGTAATTCTTAGCCCAAGTCTTTTCATTTAAACAAAAAAAGGGCTCGACCGAATGTTATGAAATTTTTTCAGAGCACGTTTTCGTTAATATGCTTCGATCGGCATCTCAAAGAATTCTATATCGGTTTTGGTTCATACGATATCGTGCAGGTACAAAAATCACGTCGTTTAAACAAAACAAAAACGGCTCGACCAAATTTTATGAAAGATATGTCAATACTTTATCTATAGCTTAGTATGGAGTTCGAAAGGAATTCCGTTCCCCATGTAAAATACACGTAAAAAGATGCACGGAATTCCGTTCACCAAATTTTTCCGTGCCCTTTTTGTTTTATGAGTACGCAGTTCGAACGGAAAACTATTGGTAATATTTAGCTTGTGCAATTCTCTAACAGGTGGCTTGCAGGGAATTGGAGACTTTTTTCCGTTGGAACGGAATAATTCTTCGACAATTATTCCGTGTTGTGTGTTAGGTAATTTTGACAGGACGAATGAAAAACAGCTATTGCCGTCAGTTCGTGGTTTTATATGTGATTTTTAACAGTCAGCTGTTCGCTTTTTCTCAACTGTTAGCTTTTCTCCACGGTATTCTACACGCAATTTTTCCGTGTAGAAATATTTACCAAAAATGCTGAACGGAATTCGGTGCGAACTCCATACTAGGCCGAGAGTTTTTTCTTAACGTTCTTTTTTCTTAAATATTTAACAGCTGCTCAAATAAAACGCGTTGCAATTTAAACGCGATGACATTTCCGTCCACTGCCTTACTTTTCTTTGGCGATCATTTCAGCAAATGTACGTACTTTCAATTTACGTGTAGAGCGCTCGAAACGATTTTCATTGGTAGCACACTCATCAATAAATGCTGATGTCTTCCCTTTTTGATTGAACATTGAGCAAAAAATCTACGATTAATCGCTCCCGTCGAAATATGAAATATCATATTTTTATAAATATCGCTCGCGAAAGGATTGACCGTATGCTTAAATGCTGATAACAAGGCTATTTTGTGTCTGTTACTATGTACAACTTTGTGCTGCTTCAGATCCTCTTTTACATGGCTTATTATTTTTGTCGATTTTATTGGTGCTCGCAATTTTCTGGGAAATTTTACATAATCAGCCGTGTAAGAACCATTTTGCACCCCCGCCAGATGTAAAAAACGGTTTTTCGTTATTAGTTATCCACAAACTACATACGGTCAACATACTGCTCATATTTGAACCGGAATTCCTACATATTTATAAAAATATTGTGCAGAAACGCACCCGCGCGCAGCCCCTGGACTGGTGCCAATGTTTCATATTTTTTATTAATAGCTAATCTGACTGTATGCCGTACGTGCTCATTATCAAACTGCGGCCTCCCGGAATATTGTTTCAATTGAGTTGCTTCAAAGTCTTGTTGAGCACAAGTATTATTTTAATGAAAATAGGCGTTGATGGAAAATGCCAATATTATTAAATTTTTCTTTAATTTTAAAAATTTTGATTCTGGTCATATATTATTTTTGTAAATTAATTTTTGAAATTGTGTAAATAAAATTGTGAAACCCGAAAATTAAAAACTGTCCGGCACGCCAGCAACACGATAACTAATATTTGTAATTTTCTGGCACGCACACATAAAAAGGTTAGCCACCACTGATCTAGGTCATTCTTGTGTATGTAACTTTTTTAGGTAATTGTTTGGCGAATTTTTTTCTCCAATTATTCCCGGGAATCACCCCATAACCGATTAGCATTTAAGTCTGAAACATCCCGTATATTATGCACATTTTTTGTACTTCCAGTGCCGTGCGGGCGATATCTGTGCAAGCACAGGACATCAATACGATACGACAAAATACGAATACCAGAAACATCAGCGGCCCTTTTGAGTATCATATCTGTGTTAGCAGTGTCGCCATGATAAAACATAACACAGACATTTTTAAAGTTGCCGATGTTCGTCTCAAGCTGGAATGTATTAATTCAATTTTTTAGGGGCCCCAAAGTGTGAATTTTTGAGCTGCACAGTGGGCGCCAAATTTTGTAAAATTAATGACCTTTTTGGCGCTTTTTTTTGGGAAAAATGGGCAAATATTATGGGCGAAGTTCTGCATAGGCGCCAAATTTTCCCGGCGCTGCAAAATCGACGCGAACGAGATTGCGAGCGAAAGCTAGTGTTAAATAAATAATAACAACCAAATTTTTCAAAAATCAACTTTATAAGGCGCTGTGGGGTATTGGTATTAAATAAAAGGCACTTGATTGATTATGCACTGATTCTTTATAGACTTGATCTGATCGAGTGCTGAACAAGAACTGATCGAGTAATTTACTCTCGGGTGATAGTGTGATAGTGGTTCCGTAATTTATTGATTGGTAACCGCTACAGGCGCCATCAAAAAAATTTTTTTCGCTCTAAATTGCTTTTCACATTCATTTTGGCCCCCTTTGCCACCTGGCGCCTTCAGCGACCGCGCCGCTCGCTCTACCCTAGGGCCGACGCTGCACACAGATGTCAAAAAGTTGACTTGAAATCCAGTGAAAGAATTGGTTCACAAAATCTGCCCACTACTTCGTCCTCTCTCAACCCCTTCTCCACAAACGACGTTTTCAGTCGATTTTTGTTGGTTGGCTGTTGGACCGTGTGAAACTGGCCCTAATAATGACTACATTTAGTTGCCTCTTATTTCTGCAAAACTCTTGAATAACTTGAGCCAAATAACAAATTATCATTTAATATTTTAAGGATAATCTCTGTACATTTTGACAGATAAATGAAATCGATAAATACACCTTTAATAATTACGGTATTAAGATGAATAATCGTGCATTGAAGGGCATCGTTAAATCCGTATTTCATCACACTTAAAAAAAATGAAAATTTCACGTACCGCACACACACACGCACAGTCACAGTGAATCTCTTTATTATTATGTAAACGATTCAAGTTTCCAATCAACAAAACATTTTCAAGCTTGAAAAGAAATCTTATATTTACGCAGCTGCTCGAGGAATATTTTGTAAAGAGATGAAATGGAAAATAACAAAACAAAAAAAAACGAAGTGAAATACTCGTACACAACAAACAATCCATGATTAAACCTCTTACCTTGAACTCACCTGAATTAAGACCCACATAACTTATGGTGTCAGCAAACAATGAGCCATTATGGATGTCATTAAAATGAAGACGTCAGATAGCCCAGCAGGGGATTCTGTCCCAAGCTTATTGAATTCATCCCTTTCTGGTTCTTTTCAATGAATAAATTCCGTTCATGTTCTTCGATTTATACATGTATGAATCCATCCCACAAGTGCTTCGGGTCTTGTATGGTACGAATCCGAATCCGAATCATTCACACAATATACAAGATATGTGATCTCCATTAAATCGGAATTCGAAAGTGCATTACCGAGATTCCATGACAGAATTTCGCCTAAGGGAAGATTTATGGATTCCTTGGAATCCTTCCACAGCTCGCACGTGATGTATGACTGTAATTAGTCGCATAAATATTGCTCATTCTCCCCCAGAAAAGGGGTAATAAACCGAGTAAATTGGACAAATAAATTAAAATGTCGTAAAGAGTGAATCAAAGCCTGCAGGATGGGAATGCGGCGTCATCTTATCTCCAATTAGGGCGCCTAATAACCCTAAGCCGAAAATCTTTACTTTTACTAGCAAAAACCCTAAAATTTAAGCCCTACACACAAGCAACACGGCTATGAAAATGTAGTAAAATATGAATTGAAATTAATATCGGTTGACCGCCATTAAAGGGCCACAATATGCCCGGGGATTAAAGCTCTGTTTAAGTGGCTCCTGAATGGCAATCGAACTGTCGCGATTGGAGTAGGGGAAGAGTAAAAAAAATTGGGTTTCCTTACACTAATGGGCATTAATGTCACCTGGCCCGGCTCTAAGACATTTCTCAGAGTGATTTATGCCATTCGCATTGGAAGCGCAACTATTGTGGGTAATACTACCCCGGCTAGGGACAGTATCTACCCAGTCGATCGCTCTTCATTCAGGTGAACTATAAAAATTAATTAAAAGATAAACCCCAGAACATATTAAGTGCCGCATTAGCAGGCCATTAATTAACAATCATTGGGCCTCCTCGAGACCCCGAAAATTGTTATGGGCCGCAAGGAATCGGGGTCAATCAGGAATTTCAATTTTATTATTCCGTTGTTGTCCGTCGTCGGGTCTGGATTTGGACAATTTTAATAGTCTTCAGATAAGAGCAGCTCATCCGGGATGCTTGTCTCACCTGAGTATTCACAGCGATTTCGTTGTAAACACGATTTTATTGCTTTATGGATATCGGTTAAATATTAAAAATGATAAAAACCGCCAGTGGGCTGCGCTATGGCCAATATTGTTTTTGATATCAGATTCAAACAGTTTGTTGAAAACGTCATGGGGATTTTAGTTGCTGTTTAACAAATTTTTTTTAGAATAAATAAAATCCCATAATATTTCATCCATCCAGATTTTTACGATACTAATTTGGATATGAAAGCTTGCGACAGATAATAAAATGGATTTTGTGGATCTGTTAAAGCTGGAAATTATGGATTAGTGGAAAAATTAAAACGATAATCAACAAACAAATTATTTATGAACGTAATCATACTTTAGAGATAAATAATATAACGGATTACCACTTATGTCCGTAAACATCAATGGAGATTTTACGATATTTCTTCTCACGGGTAACTTTTAGCCGCAATTCGTAGGTAGATATCTTTTTCTCCTTTTTCTATTTACAATCTAAAGCTCAATCCAATATTGTAAACGTTTGCTTAAGTTCAAAGTAAGAGTTTTTAAAGCAACGCACGAAAGCATCTCCTCACTTTCGAAGTATTTCGGATTTCAATATTTTACGTATAGCAAATGTACTGTGATTGATGCCGTCACAATGCATTCGCTATGCGTAAAATCTCGAAATCCGAAATACTTCGAATTAGTCTTGAATTTTATGTAGGATAAATTACGTTGATGTTTATGATAAAATTACGATTAAGGATAATCTTTTTTATTTTTCATATGGACAAATCAAGCTTAGGAATCACTCTTTGCATTATCAATCTGTCATGTTTTTCAGGTCTCGCAATGCAATGTGTAATAGAAAGCTTAGTTTGAAGGATAGAAAAGAATTGGAATGGTTGGTGGAGGGGGGTGCGGGGACTCGAGTCGATGTCAACGAGCCTTGCTATTGATGCTGTTTATACTGACTTCAGCAAGACCTTTGATAGAGTAAACCAACATATTTTAATTGCTAAACTATTAAAATTTGGAACATAAGATCTACCCTAGAAGAGGACTTCATGTTCCAGGCACAGCCAGGGCAAAATAAGAATTGGCCAGCATCCAGGGGGTGCTCAAACGATATTTAATTTTAATATAATTTTTTACCTCAGGATTTCTTAAAATTTTGCTCCCGCTACAGGCATGAAAATCTAAAAATACGCCCGCCAGAAGACTACACGCTTCTGCGACAGGCATCAAAATTGGGCTCGCCAGAGGTATGCACACCTCTGTTACAGATATCAGAGCTGCTGTTTGACATTGCACTCTATACGAAGAAAATATATTGTCGAAAGTACAAAGGGCTTTCCCTGAGCTCTAGTCTTCCACATAAAAAAAAAAAAAATATATATTCATAATCGACAATCCCAAACGCGATTGCCGTTTTACTAAGCGGTCCCCCAATTAAGTACTAACCACGTCCAATGCTGCTTGACTCACGCAATCGAACGAGAACCGGTCTATTGAATACGCTATGTTCACCAGGGTAATTTCCTGTTTTCTTCCTCCTATACATTTTCCTAGAGTTCGAATTTTACTCACTTTAGTATAGAAAAAGTATGGACGCACCGTGCTTCGTTCGGACTTTTTCGTGCATCAGCTGCAAGGGCTGCATTTGGTAAAGTAGAATTTTTACTCAGGCGTACCGTGCCTTATTTGAGTGCCATACAGGCGTTTTGACGAGTTTTGGTCTGTTCATCACCTCATTGCGATGGGGTTCAACCAAATTTCAATGATGTTTCCATTGACCTTTCGCAAAGAATTGAAATCCAGGATCAGAATAAGACATTATGTATGTATTAACCCACGTTCAATATTCATGACATAAAAATATGAATCCATAACATTAAAAAGAATTTTGTGCAAAGGTCATTTTTCTTGGTGGGATTTTTATTATTCTTTAAACAAATTGAGTTTCATTTTATTTTAATTTTTTTCTCCTTCGATGACAGAATCGAAACTTTTGTATATCTTCAAGTTCATTTCCATTACTTCTTCTAAGTTAGTGATGAATATGAAAAAGAAACTTCTACAACATGAATTAGCAAGACAACACAACTATTTGATTCACCAGACCAAATAGTAGTTGAAATAACTGAAATTTTTGTTTCACATGAAATAACTTCAATAAATTCAAACATACCTTTACGACACAGCTCAGATTTCACGTATTTATATTATAACAGTTTGAACAAGTTTCTCTATATCACCTGAGCTAAGAAACTTAAGAAATGACAACACGAATGCAATTTGGAAGTCTTAACTTTTCCGCGTATACCACCAAGCCTCTATCCCCATTAACCTGAAACAGTCGACATTGAATATATAATTAGGAAAAGTTCATACTCCGTAAATAACTTTTCAGTAAAAGTTTTTAATTAATTTCCCTTCGGTGTTTAATTTTACCGCAGTTTTATACTTTTCCATAAGATTTCAGCAAAAATCTCAACCAACTTCCTCCTTTTATTCCTGGAATATCATTACACGAAATTCATTTACCGCGCGTTAGGCACAAGAAAAAATCTAGAGAGGAGATTTCTGAATGAAATCCAAACAAATTGCAGACCTTGAAAAGTGAAACTCTAAACAAAAACAAAATAATACCCAAGAAAAAAGAAAGATGCGAATACAGAAAATCAGCGCTTTTAAGGATAATAGTAAAAATTTAAGTCCTTTTGGTTTGTACAAGAAAAAATAACGTATATACTTGTACGCATGTATCACGAGTGGCTACCAAAGCATATCCTTAAGAAATGTAAAAAAAATAAAAAAAATAAAAATAAAAATCCAAACAAAGCCCAAATTTTATCAAAAATATAAAAAAAAATAATACACAAAAAAAACGAATCCCCATGAGCAGCTTTATTGTAAATGTTGGGATATGATGAATCCCAGAGGCTTTTCACTTTGATAAATGCTGATGGCACTCGTTTTCATTGATGAAAAATTGCTTTCCTTCTATTACGCCCGATTACACATTTACGCTCCATCAGCTGAAATAGACAAACATCTTGAGAAAAATGAAAAAAAAGGAGAAGACGTTCAAAGTGTAGAGAATATTTTTACAACTTTGAACTTTCCCAGGAATGAGAGCGACTGAAGGGAATTTAACGAAAATATTATTTTTTTACCTTTTTGTTTAATGACGTCATTGTACAAGGCTTGATAGAAAAATATTATTATTTATTTCTGTTTTTTTGGAAACGAGGCATATTTTAAATTAAGATTGGTAAACATGATTTGAGTTGTATGACAGAGAAGTAGTGATGGACCACCTGCTGGAAAACACTGGAGGGCCTCTTCCACGGTTTGATTCCTCCTGGTAACGAGGGGCGGCAGGGTGATCAAATGCGAGGATCAGTTCTTCTTTGATTTCCTTAGCAGCAGTGTTGCGCAGATCAACAATACCTGGTAAGAGGCCAAGATCGGCAAATCGGAAATCCCTAGCAGCCCGCATCTAGTTACCCCGGATGAAAGTCGAGGAAGAAAAGCTCCTAAAGTGTCTCAAGCTTCAAAACCCAGAGGTCCCGACAGATAACTGGGTCGTTATCAGGAAGAGGAGGATACCATGGAACTGCCGAAGAGCAGCTCGTCCTTTCTCATTTCAATCAACGAGGAAAGCCTGGCGCCTCTCGAAAAGCTTTAGTTTAAGCCAATATTTGGAATGCGTCATGCCAAGATGAAAATATTTCAGGTGGATAAGGACGAGCTGGACCAGTTTAACGAAACAAGGTGTCTACTTGAAGAGATGCCTCTAGCCAAAGACACCAGAGAACTCAGCGGAGGAAGATGCAGATTGTCCAGATTAATCTCAAGCATTCGAGATGTGCCTTGGATAATCTGATAGTCTTCCTCAGAGAGGAGGACATTGGCATTGCCTTAGTTCAAGAAGCCTGGGTCAATGCTTCCAGAATGTAGACCCCATTAATTGGAAGCCAAGAACTTTTTTTTTTCAAGGAGGTAAAAAGCTTGTGCTACAGAGACGACTCATGCGCCCATAACTGGCCAATCCCTCATGACCGTTATGTCTACACATACATACACACATACACACCAATTCGAACATATAAAGTCATGCTCATTTGCATATATTGATCTATGTACAAATGAGATTTAAAAGCTTCCTCGACGTGGTTCTCCCCGCGGGACTGGCTAATAAGCATTACATCACGGGGGTCGTTCAGCTTTATTTAGATGCTACTGCTCATGGCTTTTCTTCGCCTTTCTCTATTTCTCACGGCTTCTTCTAGCCTTATCTTTCTACGGATGGCTTTCAGCGATGTTACCACTTTCCTCCACACGGACCTCATCATGGGGCCTCATCGGACCTCATCATGTGGCCTAGGATGTTTTCCGGCGTTAGTGGCGCCTCGGCCATATCTTCTAATTCCGCCCTTTCATCGGCGAATCCCGAGCAGGTAAAAAAGACGTGCTCTGCGTCTTCTTCCATCGCTGGGCATACCGGACACAACGATGAATCATCGTGCCCAAAGCCGTGGTGTATTTCCTATACCCCCATGTCCACTCAGGAACTGCGTGAGGTCGACACTCAATTCTTCACGTTTCCTCGTAACCCATATTTCCACATTAGGGATAAGTCTGTGGGTCCCACTTCTCTTGCCTTCCCTTACGGACTCGCAGCGCGCAATCTGCCGCCGTATCATTCTTGACTCCCTTCTACCATATTCTGGGTCATAGAGACGCATGCCCTCTCTCGCCAGAATGTCTATGGGGATCATCCCCGCTATCTCGTACGCCGCCTCGTCGGACGTGGTCCTGTACGCGCAGCAAGCGAGTGCACTTAGGCTGTATGCGGACATCTATTTTCTACTGTTTGCAGTTAACGCTGCTGCCCACGCTGGCGCTACGTAAAACAGGACTGAGCTAACCACCCTCCCCAAGAGGCGGCGGCGACTTGGTCTAGGGCCCCTAACATTGGGCAGCATTCTAGCGAGAGCTGCACAAATCGCCGACGCTTTGTCTGCCGTGCCCTCCAAGTGCGCTATGAAGTTAAGCCTACGGTCGATCATCACTCCCAGGTACCTTAGGGCGGGCTGTCAGTGGATGATCTGTTCCCTTACCTTTATCCTTACGGACACTATCTTGCTCCATTTGCTGATCACCCGAGTAAAAATAAAAAACGGCCTTATAAAGGGCGAACACCGGCCGCTTGGCTTTTTAAGGGGCATATGATGGCCGTAGAGTTTTTAACCATTTTTAATTGGAGCACATACGGCCTTACGACGGCCAAATTTGACCAAAAGATTTAAAAGGCCAAGTACTGAGCTGTAGAAACGGGCATTCGACGGGAAATTTGAGCCAAAAAAGGAATCTGCACCAAATGTATTGTTGAATGTGTTTTATGGGAACTTCATCATTTTCGTTATGTACAATGGTTCTTTCGATTTATCCTACTTAAAGATATCGATGCACAAGATAAACGAGCTCGCCAGTCGTCGGTTTGTTGTACGTGAAGTGTGTGGTGCGTGTTGATTTATATTTTAGTGGGAAATTTTGTTATTTAACGGCTTGAAAAAAAAATACAACCGAAAAAAAAGCAAACATACGGCCGCCGTACCACCGTAGTATGGCCGTTATTGGAACTGTAAGGCCGTTGTTTCACCGTCAATCGCCCCCTGTACGGCCGTACTGTCCTGCAACGAGCCTTCTGTTAACCGCCAAATGGCCGAGGACTATGTTTCAATCACAGTCGGCATTTGCCCGTTCTAGACCATCATTTATTTTTACTCGGGCAGCACCTCTTCGGTCTTGTGCTTAGCAAGCTTCAGCCCAGCACGTTATGGCCACGCTTTTATTTCCCAAATTGATTCGTTCGCATACAGTTCGAAGTCCTCTGGGCGTTTTCCTACGACCACTACCTCGATCTCATCCACGAACCCGATTGCCACTGCTTCCTTTGGAACGCCTGAGTAAAAAATAAGACTCACTCGCACTTATCATAAAACAGGCACGCTACGCCTAAGTAATAATTCTACTTTCCCAACCGGCTCTTGTTCGATTGCGACGATCAAGCAGCATTGGACGGTTAGTACTTAGTTGGGGGACCGCTTGTTAAAACGACGCTCGCGTTTGGAAGTGTCGTTGCCAACCATTAAACCAACCATTAACCAACTAAATTGTTTTTAGTAGCAATATTGTTATTGGCACATTTCCATCCAATCTTACCTTTTGCAGGTAGCTATTCTTTGAGGTCTCGTAAATTTTAAGTATCTCCATTTGAAAATAAAATATGACCCTAAAATGTTTCATAATACTAGTTCATAGCCGCCTTTTAGTCGTTATTGAAAGTCCTTCACTAAATCATCTTAAACTGTTAAAAGAGTTTGCATAAACTAATTTTTATTTGGAATGTGACAAACAGTGAAATAATGAACCTCCTCACCATGTTGCGATCGCATAAATTTCTTTTGGGGTACAAATTCACACTTAATACAGCTCTAACATAAAACATATCCTTGTCACAGGCCTCATTGCAGAACGAAGACGACCAAACGGATATGGACAAAACAATTTTATGTCCAGAATGCCCCAATATATATCTCCCGCCCCCCTTACTACCAATAAAAGGGTTGATTTGTTGCCATCGTAAATGCATAACACGTCAAAATATTTCTCATATTCCGACAGATTTATGCGATTTCTATTTCGAAGACATCTTCGTTCTAGGGTCAAATAATTTTGCACGCAGGTCACGTGCCCAGTTGCCCCAATAAAGCACAATCTTAACCAAAACACATCACAGAAAGAGAACTGAAAGATATTTTCGAATGGCCATTCCTTATCAGATAACGAAAGGCAAAAATTAGCATACAGTTACGATGGCTACATATGCTATTGTGTATTGCTTGTATGTCAGTACTCAAGGATATTGTTGGTGAATTTATCTTATGTTTATACTATACACGGTAAAAAAAGGAAACAAAAATCCCGTTCGACTCCTTGATGGGAATTTAGTGAACCTATCCCGGTCGTCCTTTTTTTTTGCATTTCAAAAGACTTGAGAAACATATACAGTTACATAAATGCAAAAATCAAACAACAAAACACGCACATCCTATATCCAGTTCATCCTTTTTTCTCTCGGAGTTCCTTTAGAGTTTATTATGCAGCCATTCTCTTCATGTAAATGCTCTTCGGGGATATTGTAATTTGAGTTTTACTACAAGTATATTGCACTCATGCGAATCCCTGAATTCTAAATTCAAGGATCCAAAAGGATCACTGATATATTTATGCTAGTATCAAATGTCGAATTGTGTCTTGTGTAATCTTTCGTAAAATACGAGTTATTTGAAATGTATGTCAGGATTTCATTTTATGGGGATTGGTTTAAAATCAATAAATTCAATTTCATTGCTTTTTTGTTGTGTTCAAGTTTTGTTCTTTTTTACGGGAGATTTTGTTTTTGTTTTATTCAATTGGTGACTAGCGTTTTACATGTCCTGCCATACTTAACAGGAATGTGATTTTAAAAAGAAAAAAAATAGTCCTGAAAATCGGAAACAACAAAACTTAATATAACAAAAACTCCTTTTTCACACTAATCTACTCCACAAACCAAGAAACTAATGCAGTCCACATGGTCTCCAGAGTGGGTCTCCAGCGCTCGTTAAGTTTCGTCCTTTAATTAACCTTGATGTCGGACATAGCCACAATCCCTGTTTTCCGGTCGCAAAGTTATCTAGTACTTATGGACATTTTAATGTCCATCCAAAAAGGAGCAATCTCGTTGATAAGTGCTGTAAGTGTGGAACGTAATTACTGTAGAGATGCACAAGCATTTCGGATGCAATTAACTCAGGTGAATCCTGGTGTTGGACTCGTGCTGTTTGTGCAACCAGGAAAATTTAAACGATGATTCTCCACTTAAAATTGCTCTCCTGTCCTGTGGATTTTCGGATTAACAAAAAAAAATTCGTTCCTTTCCGTGAAAATTAAGGATTTGAAGAAAACTTGAAGTCGAATGAACACAATAAATTTGGTCTAGAGTGGACATTGTGAATTGGCGAATTGGGTTGAAAGTATACTTGCAATATAACATGTGTGTAGGTACAAGCAATAAATCTGAAGGGTTCACGTTAATGTAAGTGGTGATAACAAATTTTTTTCCTAAACGCAGTATTCAATATTAAAATATATTATGGCTTCCTGTTGGACTACCATAGGTTAAAGAGGAGAGGTATCGCATGTGATTAATTAAACGCACGTTCCGTATCAATTTTGGACTCACGAGAATGTGATCATTACCTGCAAGCGTTGGCCACCGGCAGTTGATGCACACTTTGAATTAAAAACTACCTGCTCTGACCTACTAGAGGCCAACCTGAACTGTGGCATTAAATTTGTAGGGGATATCGGCAGACGCTTAGAATGGAAATCTAACATATGCCTACCTTCTGGCGTCCGGTTTGGAATATAGACGATTCAAAACCCTCTTTGAGAGTTGGACTAGACGTGTAAGTTTTACTGTAAGTTTGTTTAATTTTTTTTGATAAAACTAAAATATTTTTTGGCATACAAAAAAAAGAGTTTTATCAAAAAAAGTGGATTTTTTCGAGAAAATTGACGAAAAAATACAAAAATTCACGATTTTCTATTCGATTTTTTTAAGTTTAAAATTTTTTTTTCTTTCAACACCTTAAAGTGCATAAAAAAACCTACACTTGAAATAAAAACGAACCTCATACGTTGCGATGCACAAAAGTTATTGGCCAATCAATTTTCAAATTTGAGGTTAATTTTTGAGACTTGTATTAAAAATTTCGACTTGAAATTTTAACCAGTTTATTGCTCACATTATAAAGTATAATTTCTGAAAATTTCATCAAATTTTACTTAAAACGTCCGAAGTTATAACCAAAAAACCAAAATTTAGTAGTTTCTTCAGTTTTTAATTTTTTTTGAGGTTATGTGTGCAGATTAAAATTTCATTTTGTAACCGCTGAGAGGTAATATCATAATGAACAGCCTAAATTTTTCGCTTTCTTGGGACCTACACATACCGAGAAATTCTCATCTACATTTAGAAAGCACGACCAAAATGGTAGATTTTCCACAAAATGGCACATAACTTATGTAGCGGCGGTTGCCAGTGGTAGAAAATGTCCATTTCGTATAGTATTCGATGTAACTAACATTTTAAGAAAAAAAAATTGAGACTGTAAACAATTCCTTATGTTTTGCTTGTCCGACTCCACTATAAAGATAGTGCATCCATGTGGCAGGCGGGTGCAACCCTGTGGCGGGCGAGTTTTATTTTTACTCGGGAACAAAACTAGCACGCACACTCCCGCCACAGGGATCCACGCTTCCGCCACAGGGATGCACGAAATCGCCTGTATTGCTTTAACAAAATGTAAAAAGTTTCTCGTTCCATTGCGTAGGTCAAGCAGCATTGGAAGTGGTTAGTGTTTAGTTGGGGGACTGCTTGGTAAAACAACACTCGCGTTTGGAATGGTTTATGCCGATGCGGATGTATTTATAAATGTTCATGCCTGAATTTTTAGATTTTCGTGCCAGTGGATGCCTCTAGCGAACAAATTTTTAGATTTCCGTACCTGTGGCGAGAGGGTGCATCCCTGTGGCGGGTGCGTGCATACTTTTGGGTAATTCTTTTACAAACCGTACGGATTTTGATGAAAATTGACCGACACATTTCCGATTTGACTAAAATTAATAAAGGTACCATATTTTGAAAACATATTTTTTATGTAAAATTTAACGGAGAATACGTTAAAAATATGAAAAACTGGTTACGAGGTTGGGGCCGTTGTAAAAAATTGATTTAAACAATTAAATTGTTAATAACAATATGAATTTGTTAATAATTATTATTTAAAATATTTTTTTCTCAAGAATCAGTCCTTTAGCTTTAAATTGAAAAAGAAAAGAAGTTTGTAGCTCAAATAGAACCGGAGTTATACATTTATAAAAATGAGTCTCCAAGCCAAAAAACTCGCTTTTCTCAAATTTTCAATTATTTGTATTTATCGAAAATATGTCGGAAAAAAAATCCTCGGACACGTATCTCTTATTTTTCGATATAGAATCGGTAAAAAAAATGTTTGCCAAATCGGAGATGTGTCGGTCAAAAAGGTGTTCGGTTTGTAAAAGAATTACCCTTTTGTGGCGTCTCTATTTGTTCGCTATGCGCGCTAGCAGCTGTCGCGTGCGTGCTAGTAAGAAAATTAACCTACTAAATTATTTTTACTCGGGAATCTCCCTGGAATGGCATTCCACTATTCCATTTGATTATTCTCTTTTGAGCGAGCTTTTACTTTCAAACTTGATTTCATATTCTGTTGTGCGAAATCAGACTTTATTTTTCCTGACTTCAAAATTTGAAAATGTATGGGAAATCAGTCAAAAATTGAACCTCAGTAGACTAATTTGCTCAAACTTGCGCAGCCGGTGAAGCCGGGGTATAATCATACTCATTTGACCTTCGCCTTTGGCATCCCTAAGCTTTGGCCGTCTTGGTCTACGCTATCCTTCCAGTGGAGCGGCTCTTTTTCACAGCATTCAATCAAGTGATGCCATGATAACTACTGCACACTATAATCTCTCTTTTTTTATGTCCCTCAATCGTTGTCAGTACATTCGGTTAGAGCTTTATAGTTTACAAGCTCCGCAGCGATGCGGTCAGCCACAGTAATCTAGGAGTTAAGGCCCTGGACCACCATCGCAGAGGTCCGTGGTTCGACTCTTCCCAGTGCCATGGTCGTTTGTCTGTCTACTTCTCCCACCTAGATAATATTTTTTATTTGTGGTCTTTCGTCTTTTCCATATTTCCTTGCACTCTCCCCTGCCATCGACTGTGAACAATATTTTGTGTTAACTCAGCTTTCTATGGTGGTAGATTGTATTGGAGCCACCTGTGGTAAAACCCTGTGTTAACGTTGTTGCTCTAGTCGGAAAAATAGATATTACACTTCAACTCACTAACACAAATAGAGAAACAGTTGGGGGGGGTCAGAAATGTCAAGCATTCAATTCGAAATGATCAGAAAAACACACGCACACAGTCAAGTACTTAATCGGAATATGAATGCTTACGTCGCTGCAAGAATACGAGTGTGGAAATCTCGGTTGTTGTCAATCCGGTTTGCATACTCCAGAAAGAATACTAGTGTGGAAAGGCCAGTTGTGTGGAATGCCCAGCTTGTCAGAGTGGTGCTCTATGATGTCGTGATGATTGCTGTCATCCTGGCTGTATTCCTTCAGGGTCTGTTTCGGATTTCGATTGCTCTTCCTTACAACAAAGGCCAAGTCATCGAAGATATAAAGGTGGTATCCAGTGCGCTCCATCTTTTGGCTGACTAGCAACAAGTGGTAGTTCGCCTATTGGGATGCTAATCATCTGAAACTTTGATCTCCGGAGAGATCTGCCTGCTTGGCTAGGAATTGGCTTTGACGTTCTCCATCTATGTTCCTATGTTCGACAGCTGACAAGAATTTCGTAACGCTTTCTACAGAGCCTATCTATCTAGCTCAGCTCTGCATCGATCTACTAGCTTGCAACGCATCATCACCCAGTCTAGAGTTCTTTTAGCTGGAAGAATAAATAAAAAGAGTAAAAATAAAATTATTGCGCAGATATTAAAAGATAGTAAATGTCCAAATAATTTCAACAATACATAATGCAAAATTATACTAGAATCGCCCTCAGCACATTGTTCTCGATCCAAAAATTTCTCTGTATAATCGACTAGCTGGGACCCGGTGCGCTTATGCTGCTCCCAAAAGCCAATAGTAGTAATCAGGTGATATGAATTTTAATATGCAGTAGGAGAGTTTGAAAAAGGCAATTTTTTGGTATTTTTGATTCCAAATAACAAAATGTGAAACTATAAGGGATCTGACATTTTGATCGAGACAATAAAAACCATCCATTGACATGGCATTTTTCGAGATATGAATTTTCATACACAGATGAAGTGTCTCAATGAACCGCTTATTTTCTGTATTTTGGAAAGCTGGGACCCGGTGCGCCTCGCTGTACCCAACGTTTAAACATTTAAAATCAATCCAAACCATCAAAATTGAACTCTTCTTAACCATTAACGAAAAACCATTTAATTGGAATCGGAATACAATTCGCAAACTGGCCGGCCATATTGGTGCGGCCATTTTGAATATAAATTTTGATTATAAAGTCGTTATTTGCTACCTTAAAAAACCTCAGATACAGATTTTCATTGGAATCGGAACATAATTAGCAAATTCGTCGGCCATTTTGAATTTATAAGTTTTGAACACAAATTCGTTATTTGCGACCTTAAAAACCCCTAGATTCCCACTTTCATTGGAATCGGAATAAAATTGGCAAATTCAACCATATTTCTGCGGCAATTTCGAATTTCGGACATATTTCGGCGGCCATTTTGAATTTCGAAAAACGGGCTTCGAGGTGTATCATAGGAGGGAGACCTCCACGGAACTTCATGCAAAAATTCAAAGCTCTGCGATGATTTTCAACGAAGCTCTCCATGACAGAGCTATCTAGGAGTGGCTTTAGAAAGTAATAAAATAGCCTATGTTCTAAGTTTGAATTTAAATAGCACATGGTTAAAATTTCATTAAGATCGGTTGCACGGTGTAGGAGCCTATTGCGATCATACATACACACATTCTTTTTTATATATATATAAGATTACAGTAATTACAGACACGTTTTCGCTTTATAATCACTCCGCTTTACAATTAAATTTACCTGTAAGACATTAATGCCCACAATCGCTTATGCAACACCTAATAACATAATCATTATAAATTGCCTGGATTTAATCTGCTACACCTGAAATGTACTGAGTCACTAATTTTTATAGTTAATCTTTCGATCAAATAACTGCAATCAATACATTGCGACTTTACAAGAAGCTTCGATATCAATATTATTACTCACCTGTTAATAACACCTTCGGTTATCTTCTACTTTTCTTAACACGTACATTTGCTTCATTAAGACAAGCATGTAAGAATTATACAAAAAAAAACGAACTTGACTTAATTTAATGACATAGCTAATAAGTGACAACGTATTTCTGTTCGTAAGTTTCATTTTAATGACTTCAATCCGCTTAACTTGTAAGCAGCCTCGTATAGAGTCATTTCAGCCCACGTAAACATATTCCAGGTAAATTTTACCTGCACTATTTATAAAGTAAATATTTTATACAAAACCTAGATGCAGTTAATTAGTAGTAAAAAAATGAGTTTAATATCTGCTCAGTCAATTCCACCCCCGCATCAGGTGATTGTTAATAATTATGAAAGTGATAATTTCTGGTGGCAATTACAAAGGTGGTAGCGGAATGCAGCATATCGCAGCTACAAAATTACAGTTATTTAGATACTATGCTCACTAGAGCTGAAACTATACCAACTAGTTCTCTCCCACTAACAGAAATGTACAAATATCGTGCCTTAAGCTATGCACGCAGCTCTGCCGCTATAATTATCTCCTCGTTTAAATGCCACTTTATATACATCCAAGTGAACTTTTGATCCTTGCCAGGAATCGTGTTGAAAATTTCGAGGAAAAATTTAATTAGTGCCTTTTGCTTTGCTACAATTATTAACTCAAGACTAACTTTTGGGTAACAACTATATCCTTTCACCCCCGCCCTTATTCATTGTTACTTATTATCTAATTAAAAATTATCGATTTTTGGGTTGAACCTAAAATGTTAATAATATGAACCGAAAAAGCATCGAATTTGGCCGGTATAGGGCCGTTGGCCCTTTTCAATATTGAGATTCTGCTTCGGTTTAATTTATTCTATTTATTTAGGAGCCAATGGAATTGTGATCCTGGGGACCAGACCCAAAAACCCAAAAATATATATGAATTTTAGATAAGCAATTACACATTTTGACCAGGAGCGGTCGTTAGGTAAAGAGCGCCAAAAACGATTTTATTTTCACTGTGTTGCACAATGCATCCTGTATCCACCGTAGGAACACTGAAATAATATAAATATTATTTTCAAATTTAAAACAAATTTTATCTTTTCATGGCAATGGTGGGAATGGGCACGCACGTTTAATTTGGTTCATTATTTTCCAGCATTTTTGTTTATTCATAGCTAATTGTGATGGTTGGCGTTGTGGAGCCTCGTTTTATGTTTAGGTTTATTTGTTTAATTTTATTAGCAAATAGGCGCGCAGTGAATTGTAAAATTTGTTTTGGAAATTATTAAGGGGCTTCGGATATAGTCGTAATAATTATAAATGGATGTAATTTCCTATGAATTAGTTAGTTTATTGTTGTTTTGCTTCGGGTGGTTTTTAACGTGAAATTAATAGCGAAATTGTTACTTGTGTAGTTATTTCACCGTGTATATGAAAGATATCCAGTACTGACCTCTTATACACTCCTTCCAGCAGCAGTCCCGAATTATCCCAATCTACCCAGTTCGGGATCCCTAAAATCTGATTTTCTTTTTTAATCTATTATTCCAGTAAAAGTTTGTTCTTCCTCCATGTCAAATACATTAAGTGGACTTAATCTGCATGAAGTGCAGTCGTTCACCGACCAGGCGCAGATTCAAAAGGGGGGGGGGGTCACGGGGGTCATGACCCCCCCCAAATCAGTGCCGCGGCCAGACAATTGAGAGGCCCTGTGCAAAAATTCAGCGAGAGGCCCCAGAGAGTTCAAACAATTTTTTCGCTCGCTTCGTTCGCGGGTTGACCGTCCCCGTGACAGAATTATGCCCCATATGCTGATTTGTGTGGCTCGCACTCATTTGTGTGGCCCATTCGATGAAGTAAAAATGCAAATAATGAATTCAAATGATTTTTATTGCCAAAACAATTTTTCGCTCGCGAGGCCCCAACACACGGGGCCCTGTGCAGTTGCACATCCTGCACATATGCCAGGGAGCAATGGGACAACCCACTGCAACCCCGATAAGATGACTCTAGGTAGAGGGACGAAAAGGGACCCGCAAACAGTGGTCTGATTCGATATCCCTCGAAAATCTATATATATATATATGCCAGCAGCGGCACTGCCCAAAAGCGCTCGCTGTTTAAAAAACAAAATTGCCCCAACTCAAAAAACAAAAACAAAAAATAACCAAACGCTCAAAACCGACCCAACTTTTTTGCAAATTAAAAAAAAACCTTAAAAAATGACCTTCAAAGTCAACAGCAGATTGATCTATACTCTTGCTATATGTTTTGATTTGCAAGGGCACGTTTGTTTTTAATCCACTAGAAAATTCGGTTAGTTTTGTTCGTTTTGTTAATTTTGTTTTTGGTTTTTTAGGAGTAGAAATTTTTTTTCGCCACTTTTAATTCCGTGAAACCCCCGCCCTCCCCCCCCAAACAAAATTCTAGATCCTCGCCTGTCACCGACGTCAGTCTGCAAAGCGCGCAAACGTAGATCCCAAATGAAAAAAAAGCTTAATAAAACCTTATAACTCAACTAAAAACATAAATCAAAATTTTAAATCCATACCTACACAAAAAACATAGTCCAATCTAAATTCAACCAAACTCACTGAAAAATCAAAATACAACTAAAGTAACGGATTGCAAGTTCGCCACGTTGGCTTCCCAATCTCTGTCGTTCGGCTGACAGGATTCGCCACGTCTAATGCCTGCACTACACATCGGAAGATGCCTCAGCCCTGGATACATCCGCCGATGTGTAGAGGGGGTTTTTGCTCGTCTCCGGACAATATTTAACATCCGGAGATACGTCTGTCCTGAATCCATTCTTGACGGATTTTGAGCCAGACGTCAGAGCGAAGGCAAGGCTTGTGTCCACACATCTGCCGACGCATCAGTGTTGTGCGCATTTTGAATGCAGGTGGACGCGTCGGTGTATTGTTTTGAAGTGTATTGTTTTGAAAATGATTCACACTTAAGTAATAGCGATAAGTGCTAAATAAATAAATAGCAGCGGCCGCTACTGTCTCAACATCCATTTTTTGATGTCTTGCGTCTTCCGATGATCAACACAGACTGATTGATACGCGGACGTGTGGACGGCTCGCGGATTTATTCCCGGATGCATCTGTGGATCATCTCCCGGATGTATCTTTCGATGTGTAGTGCAGGCATAAGAAGTCATAACACTCCTCAAAGCAAGATAACACTCTCGGTCCCTTGCCTTTCCAATTTTCAACAGATCATGGTTTAGTGCGTAACGTTCGATAATCAATCTGATCAGTATACTGGCATGATTCCTACAATCCTTCACCAGGCCAGCATTTGACATATCAAGGTCCGATTGTTTAGACCTTTCTTCACCAAACTAGTTGAGTAGCCCTAATAGGGCATCTAATAATAAGGTATTAACTTTTCTTTTAGGTTGGGTCTTCACCTAGTGGAAGGTATACTTCCTGGTTTATTTGGTAGTAGGGTATTGCCGGCGTGACAGCCTTTGCCAGCTAGTTAGCGAGATTCACTTGTTTTAGGAGGAGGAGTCTTCCTCGTTGCATATCTGGCTCAGCCGACTGCTTAAAAAAATAGCTCATACAGCATCGCAGAGTTCAAACCTGAGCCTCACCTCCTTCTATTCAAGTATCCCCCAGACTCCTCTTAAACTTTCCTATTCTTCGAGTTAAGCTTACTACTAGACATGATGGACTGTCTTAGACTTTCACATAAAAGAGTGGAGGGTGTCCGGACTGGGCCAATGAATCAGTTTCTATAAAAATAACAGACTATCGCTAGTCGGCCACCTAATCAGGATGGAGGGCAATCGTATTCCAAAACTGCTCATGGTAGCAGAAAATTCGTAAAATAGACTAGTAGGCAGACCCAGGAGGAGATGGATAGACTCTGCGACGGCTGACGTAGGGGTTAGGGCGCCCGAATACCTGAGGTCGACTCCGCAGCATGGTCTGTCGTCTTCCCAATTCTCCCAGCTAAGTAACTTTCCTGCTTCTTGTCTTTCTTAAAAAAAGAAATCGATTTATTAACTTTTGCACAGCTCTAAATAATCTAATCGCCTCTTAATAGAGTCACAATCCTTTTCACAATGCACAAAGATCGTGTTTTAAGTGATCAACACTTTATCATTCTTCAAAAAATACCACTTAGTATCGATCAGTGTTTTTCTGAGCTTACTTCATTTTGAGATTTTGAGACCATGTAGCTAAGAGAGACCTTTGTCCTTTGTCTATGTCCCTTGGATTAAGCTTCCGACTACCACCCCAGACGTCCTTGGTTCGAATCCAACCCGCAGCATAGTACATACTTTACTTTGGCAATTCTCCAACTTATGTACACAAGACCGGTTCTACACGTTCAACTTTTTCGTTCAACTTCAACAAAGTGTTAAAGTTGAGCGAAAAGTTGAACATGTTGAACTGGTCTAACATTCCATATTTATTGCCTTCCGTCTTTACAGCAATCCCCTTACATTTATGCCTTTTCGACCTTCCAAACGCGAGTGCCAACACCAAGCGATCCCACAACTAAGTTCTAGCCAAGTTCAATGCTGCTTGACCTCTGTAATCAAACCAGAGCCGGTCTATTTAGAATGCTAATGCCGTTTTCTTCGGCCTATACAATTTCTTAAAGCTCCGCTATTACTCCTTCGCAGCGATTTGGCAGCAATCCAAATTAGCTCCTTTTAGTAGCGCTCCGAATTATCAGCTGGGATATAGAGCAAGATGATTAAAGCGATCTACAATCATTTTGTTTCAATCTTTACAGCAACTCTCTTAATACGTTCTTAAAAAATATATGTGCGAACGTTATTTGGATCCAATATACAGAAGCTGCTCTGTGCGACCGTAGATAAATTTTACCATCACTTTTCAATAATAGCTGAAAAAAGTTTTTCGTTAAACCGTCACTTAAAAAGCATTGTGACAGTGAGAGTAAGTGATAACACATCATCATCATCAACATAGCAGAGATAAAAAATAATAATCACATTCACACGTGTACAATGTGTCATTTCATTGCAGATCGTTCATTTTCCTAAGTACCAACGTATCTACGAAAAAAAAACATGAGGCATCTGAAAAACCTCCACGTACACAATGACAACCGATCCACAATACCATAACCTTCTATAAACTTCTATATAGAAGGTTATGACAATACCTTTTTCTGACCGTAATTTTTTTTTTCAATTTGCCACCAAATTCAACGTAAGAATGCCAACCAAATCAGTTGAGGTTTTCTTCGCGCATGTGAGGAAATGAAAATTACACACAAATAAACATTGCGCACATATGAATAAGACATGTGTTTATGTATATTCCAATTTCCTCTTCAAAATCTTACTGCGCATGGGAAATGCGACTTTTGTTTGAGAAACCTCATCTCTTTTGATTAGGACTCGATTCTGGAAGGACTGGTTTTGAGGTAAATTGGATTCAATGCACTATCATCGGCCTGATCTACAAGGAAAAACGCACTAAACTCCAAAGCCGCCATTGAAAGACCATTATAACCGATCTTCAACACTTTTCGTGATCCTATTTTTCCAATTCGTCGCGAAAACCTAAATAACTACCCCAACCCCACTACTCCTTTTCGCAAAAATCAATTTGGGCCAATCCCGGCGGCACTGCAATACCGGGTCGACCCGCGACAGAGGTGGAGCAAGCCCCTAGCACTCCGTCTGATTCCAAAAATCAGTTTAACATTTGTTGTCCTCCTATGGAGGATCTATCAGATGTTAAGCTGATAAGAACAGATACTACACTTTGATCTTAGCCATAAGGCCGAGAAGCGATAACCTGAACAAACTTCATCTTCGTATATAAGTCGTACAATTTTGAAATTACATGTGAATTATAAGCATCAAAGGAAAATTTTATTTCGTTCGTTTTTTTATGTAATAAATTTTAGAGGTGTTTTTTTAATCTGTTACAGGGCAGAACAGAACAGCTTCCATACAAAAGTCTTGTCAAATGGGAAATTTTAAATTTCCGTTTTCTCACATACGTTTTTTAACTTGACAGTTGACAAATAAAGTAAAATGTTTTGTTTCCTGAATGAAAAACAAGAAAAATTAATGGAGAGATAAATAAGACCGATCTTTATCCAATATTAGAAGATATTAAAGTGCCCAAAGCCGTAATTTATGTAAATAAAAATGAAAATTTCTATTGCCGTTTTTTGAATGTTCCAGGTCAGAACAGAATAGAACAGATTAAAAAAACACGGCATTTGTATTAAATTTTTTTTGTCATATAATAATAGGACATTGGATTGGAATTTTTTTTCTAGTTGTGTATGCATTTGGATAACTATGACTTGGGAAAGGCTTTGAAGCCCAAAATATAATATACGGAACATGATAGGCTCGATCTCCAAGAACACTGCCATATACTTACGTAAAGGATGTTCACAACTGCGGTGCCTTTTCAGTATTAATTGTGTCCTAGTCTTTGGTCCTTATATGGGAGTGGTGCATTAACTATACTATATCATAGCATGACGATGATAAAATAATGGACTCTACCTAAAAAAAGGCAAAAAACACCGATCTTGTCGATCGCATATTTAAGAAAAAGAGTTCCTTAGTTCAGAAATGGTGAGTGGGAACGGCTATCAAGATTTCTAGAAATGAAGTTAGTGATGGGGAGACGGGTTAAACGATTGTTAATTAAAAGGGCAGCGAGAAGCTTCCGAAATCTCCCATTATATATTAGCTTAGCTCAACCGGTGGTGAGTGCTCGGAATTTGCCATCAGTTACACAAGGCTCCAGAATAAGTGCAAGGGTATGATGCTTCTTAGCGAAAGTCTTGCACGGGGTGGAGGATGTCCTTTTGACATGGTGCAGGTTCAACTGGAGTGCCCTTATAGCCTTCATTTAAGCAGCGTTTGACAAGCCTGGTAGTCATACCTTACGACCCTTTGTCGTGCCGCATTTAGTCTTGAAGGACACTAGTTTGCCGCCTCTTCCGCCGCCCGGATCACCACGAGTATTCTTTCTGTACCCCGCCGATCGATCTGCCACAGGTCGTTGGTGACCTTTGCTATAGGTGCGGTGGCCAGATTTACAACATTGGTCCGGCGATCGGGGTGAGATCAGGTCCGTTGTTGGATCGCCCTGTAGTCTTGCACTAATTAATTTATTAATAAAACGATGTTAGATCACTGAATTGTGAGTTGAGTGTTCCGAATGATCGTTATTGATCGTTCTGATCGTTTTAATCGTTTGGGCATTTGGTGTGTGACTTTGCGTAAAACTTGTTAATAAAGTTTGTACGCGGTCACCACAGCTCCTTGGCCGAACTACCGGAATTATTGCAATCCTCTGTATTCAAGGAATCACTGGGAGGTGACTGCCTCTTGGGGGCATCCTTAAGGATCAGATTGATATGGGCGAATCGATAAGCGATCTTAGGCTATTTCAGGCTAATCAACTTGTCCATTGGAGCACTATCATGACCAAGTATGTCTGTCACCGGTTGTCTGGCGACCTAAGGGAGCGATTTGAATGAGGTATATTTACTCCAAGGCCACCTTCAATTTAGATTTCACACGTTGGATGGTCCTCAGAGCTAATCCTACTTCGGAATTTCTATGTCGAAGTATAAAGACTAAAAATTCGGGTTGTTCGAAGCAGTGTTTTAGCTTTCATTGATAATAATGTTTAATATTATTTTAAATTTCCATTAAAGCCACAAACACACCAATTCCCCCACAAAAACTGTCTTCCTCCATTACTGTGACTATGAAATTAAACAATAGTTCAAGATATCGCCATTCAAGCTCCTCACCTTTTCAAATCCTTCTCTTTTGTTGTTTATCGAACAGTCATCACCCAATTATTGTTCAGACCCAACAGTGGAGGAGGAAATGCACAGATGGATTCTCCTAAATTCAGTATTCATTCACCATTCATCAGGAATCATCGAAATATTTAGTGCAAATGGATCCAATTTCCGGAATGAATTGCCATTGAACATCGCAGGAGTTATGAATGCTTAAATCTGGATAGATTTTAGTTGGAGCAAAATTCACTTCGGATTCGGGATTAGCAGTCATTCGATGCTGGAGTTATTAGACAGATAAGATTTGCTGCAATCATTTACTATTCTGAAATGAATGCACAAAACCCAACCGATGAAAGAGCTTACAATTTGTTGATTAGTTGCGGAAACTTACAAATTGTTCAGTTTTGGTTTTAATTGTAATGAAGATCGATTGATGTGATGATGCGGTAGTGCTGTGAGTGAAATGTTTAGTGAGTAGACGTGTTTTTCGAAGCTCCCGCATATTTCAAAATTATCCAAATTTGTTTTCCAATTTTCA
Source organism: Thereva nobilitata (assembly GCA_963855945.1). Lineage (NCBI taxonomy): Eukaryota > Metazoa > Arthropoda > Insecta > Diptera > Therevidae > Thereva > Thereva nobilitata. The sequence goes on from OY979694.1 coordinate 228,705,606, forward strand.
TAAACAAAATTTTTATAAACTTCGACACCGCTCTTATTTTTCTTCAGTTTTGTTAATTTAGCAGTGGTTCTTACAAAATAAAAATGTCAAAATCGCAGCAAACAAGGTCAAATACTAGGAAAGTTACTGACACAGTAAACGTCCCAAATCCCGTTAAGAACAGTACTCCTTCGGCCAACAAGCGCAGCGATGATAGCATCAGCAGGACACCAAGATCCACGTCAATAGCTGCTCCGGATAACAACCTTGAAGTCTTGGAGAAACGACTTCTACTAAGCTTCAATAGAATGCTGAATGAGCAGTGTGCCATTTTCGAGGATCGTCTTAGTCAATTAGAGTCCCGCTTATCAGCGCGAATTGACGCAATTTTTACCACCTTGAGCAGCCAAATGACTAAATTAAAAGACGATGTAGAAACTGTCCAGCACGACCTTGCCGTGGTATCTAACGAATTGGAGGATTTACGACGCCAATCCAGACTCAATGACGTAGTTGTTCGTGGTATTCCAACAAATGAGAGCGTCAACCCGAAGCAGATTTTGAAATCTCTTGCTGCCGCCATTGGGCATGAACTATCGCCCTATGTCAATGTGTTCCGGCCACAGCAGCGACAGCGGTCAGAGTCCGAAACTGGCAGCATCAAAAAGGCGAGTCCGATATTAATTGTCAAGTTTCCATCAGCAAACGAACAGCAAGAGTTCCTGAGGAAAACCCGCCAGCACGGCTCTCTTGCCCTAAAGCAACTAAATCTGGGCTTTGCTTCCGACAGTCTTGTTCACGTCAACGAAAGCCTGACAACAAAGAACAATGACATATTCCTCACGGCTCGGAATCTTCAAAAAAAGAATCGCGTCGCTTCGGTCTTCACTCGTCGGGGTTATGTCTATGTTCAGCTGGAGAGAAACAAACAGCCACGTATATTTAAATCAGCTCTTGATTTGAATGAAGCCATCAACTCTTCTTCAACTCCAGGATGTCCCTAGTGAATTTGGAGCAACCCGCTTTCTTTGTGGAGTTTCGTATATGCATGCTTATACTTTTATATTTTTTTTCATTGTACATATTTTTATTATTTCTCTTTTAGTTCTCTTAGACTTATTTTTAATTTCTCTTAAGTTTATTTTCAATTTTTATATTTTCTCTTCTTGGTGTTGTAATGTTAGAATATTATTGCATGTTTTTAGATTTTGAGATTTTAACCGCGCCGCATCCTGAACCCACTTTTTTACCCCATTTCTGTGACTTCGGTTAAGAAATTACATATATATGAACAAAATTAGAACACTGCTCAACGTTTTCCAAAGCAGAGCCCAGGGCTTAAATTTTTGCCACATTAACGCGCGAGGTCTACGTAATAAAATCGATGAATTCCAGGAAATTTTTCGTGGATCGAATATACATGTCATACTGGTGTCTGAAGCCTCATTACGCGATCATGTCCCCTCGAAACTTGTTTCATTAGATGGCTACAATCTGTTTCGAAATGATCGAAAAAATCGTTCTGGTGGTGGAGTAGCTGTTTATGTTAAGGAAAACCTCAGGCCTTTTAAAGTTAAGGAGTCTGTTTCTAATGCTTTGGAGTTCCTTAGCATTGAAGTTAGCTGCGGATATAGCAAATGTCTCGCCACTGTGGTTTACTGTCCTCCTCGAATTTTCTCGTTAACTGAAGCAAACGAGCTGGAATTATGGCTCTCCGACGCTACCCATAAGTATGAAAATATCGTAATTGGGGGAGATTTTAATGTAAACATATTATCCAATAATGCACTTTCCAAAAAATTTCTCAATTTTTTCAACACGTTTGATCTGAAGCCCGTTAACCAACTTCCGACGTATCTAAACAGTAGTAATCCATCGTTGTTGGATCTCTTTTTTGTGTCGAACGTTGAAAATGTTTTATTTCATAATCAGATTAGCCCACCTAGTTACCTCGATCATGACATTCTGTATCTATCCCTAAAATTCACAGTCAGAAGCACTCAGCAGAAATTGTTTTCCTATCGCGATTATAAGTCTATCAATATCCCAGCACTACTGCATGAATGTTCCTTACTACCTTGGGATCGAATTTATCGCCTCCCTGACATAGACAACCAAGTAGAACATTTCCATTCGCTGTGTTATTATCTACACGAATCTTTTGCACCCGTGAAAACAAAACGCGTATTTCCTTCTACCTCTCCTTGGTTCTCCCCTCAAATAAGTCGACTTATCTCTGAGAGAGAATTTTTGTTTAGAAAATATAAGAAAAACAAAACTGTTGTGAATTTAAATGCCTACAAAAATGTCAGGAACTTAGTAACTTTCACCATCCGCAAAGCAAAAGCGCAGTTCTACTCATCTAAGCTTAGCCCTAATTTACCTGCTAAGAAACTTTGGAAAAACATTAAACAACTTGGCATTCACGGTGATGAAGGTGAAGCCCAGATCAGCCTTAGCGCTGATGAACTAAATAATTATTTTATCGCCACAACGAATATACGCGAGGTGCCTCGTTGCTCTAGGACAACTGATAGTAACACTGACCTTTTCAGTTTTCGTAATGTGAATCACACGGAAGTCCATAAAGCTTTTTACTCGATTAAATCTGATTCAGTCGGTCCAGACAATCTCCCACCCATCTTCCTGAAGTTAATTTTTCCTGTGATCCTCCCCTATATCACTCACATCTTCAATAGCTGCCTGACAAAATCTTGCTTTCCGGTTCAGTGGAAAAAAGCAAAAGTGATCGCACTACCTAAATGCAAATCCCCGAAAGGCCCCGCTGATTATCGTCCAATAAGCATATTATGCTTCTTAGGCAAAGTACTGGAAAAACTAATGTCATGGCAAATCGAAGATCACTGCGAAACCTGGTCCCTGTTGTCGAATGCTCAATCTGGTTTCCGCAAAAGGTGTAGTTGTGAAACCGCACTACTGAAAGTGACCACCGACCTGCGGATGGCTCTTGATTCTGATGACATTGCTTTTCTTGTACTTCTTGACTTCAGTAAAGCATTTGACAGTGTCAGCCATCAGCTTCTAGACACTAAGCTAATAGACCACATGCGTTTTTCAACATCAGCTGCTTCCTTAATTCGAGATTACTTACATAATCGATGTCAAAAAGTGTGGCTACAAAACTCAATTTCGGATCCTCTACCAATGACGCGCGGTGTTCCCCAGGGTTCCATACTAGGACCGTTACTTTTCACTATGTATATAAATGATCTCAGCAGTGCTGTAACAAATTGTAAGCTGCACATGTATGCTGATGATGTCCAAATTTATTTAAATAGTCCCATTGGATTGGTAGAGAACTGTGTACACAACATCAATGCCGATCTTGAGCGTATTTATCAGTGGTCTCTATCCAACCACTTACTACTAAATGCATCTAAATCCTATTGTATTCCAATGTACAGGAGTCCATTAGACTTTTCATTCCTTCCACCCATCATCCTCATGAACACGTACTTACCTTACCAATTACGAGTCAAAAATCTAGGTGTCTATCTGAACTCGCAATTAACCTGCTGTGATCAAGTTTCTCATACCCTATCTAAAATATATGGCAATTTGCGCCGTCTGTGGCTATACGCCTCTATTCTGCCCATAGAAACTCGATCAAAGCTAATCAAAACATTAATTTTACCATATATCACTTACGCCAGCCTGGTTTTTCCTTCTCTTGATGCCTCATGTCGAGATAAACTGAATGTAGCATTTAATGATTGTACAAGGTTTGTTTATAATCTTCGTCGATTTGACCATATCAGCCGATATCGTTCTTCCGTTCTGGGTTGCACACTTGGTGTATATTTATCCCTCAAAGCAATGTCGTTTATTTACAAACTTCTACACTCTGACCGCCCATCATATCTCCATGAGTATCTTCGACTCGGTCGTACGACTAGAAGAGCACTCCTAATTCTACCTAGATTCTCCCATTTAGTTGCGCAGAGATCTTTTTTTGTTCATTCTATTCAATTATGGAACAATCTACCTGCTGAAATACAGAGTTCGGGGTCTTTGAGTGTGTTCAGGAAACGTCTCCTTAGTTACTTAACTAGTCAATAATATTCCTTCAATCTCACTTCTTGTTAGTATTCTTTTCTTTTTTATTTGTTTTGTTTTAGTTTCTAGTTTACAATTTCCCAACTATTTAAACTTTATTTTGTTTTTTTTTATATTTATATACATTCTTTTAAATATACATTTCACTCTCCTTTTAATAGCCATATTGTTAATTTTAAGTACATACGCTTTTAGCGTTATAAGATAATAATAATCTTGATGTACTATTTTTAAAATAAAGTAAATGTAAAATGTAAATGTAAAATGCTGTGTCTCATTAAGTATGCTATTGGAGAGTCAATTCAATTGAAAGATTTGTACTATGAGTAGAAGTACTTCAAAAGTTTCACTCGAAAATAAGCTGATTTCGTTATGCTTTGTTGTTGGTTAATGAATTCTGTTAAGTTTTGCTCGTTTTGTATCAAATGAGAAACAATGGCAAAATATGGGTGAATTTTCAAATCAGCAAAGTATAAATCTGCTTATATTTTAATGAATGGCCGCAATGGCTTTTGTTTAGAGGTAATCTTCTCAATGAAATGACTTCATATAGGGGCTTTCGTTTATAATATGAACATTGGTATGTGAAGTGCAAGTACTATGTAGTGTAGACGTTCCAATGGGACTTCCAATAATTCCAAAGCGGAAAATTTACAGAAAGGGAAAATTGAATGCATGTGAATATTCTGTTTTAACACATTATTGAAGCAGTAATACCCTATGTTGTTTCATTAGAAGGCAAGCAGTATTCAGAATTTAAAATACATATAGCAGTACTGGGCTCTTAAAGGCATGCCAACAATCAAATGCATTCAATGAACAGTCTGAATGATCTTGTTGAAGGTTTTAAACTCAAAATTTTACTACACAATTATGAGTGTACAAAAATAAGGTTAGTGGAGTTCCTGGAGCGTTAAAAACATGAAAACCTCGGATTTCAGTTACGGTGAATGAAATTTAAAAATTCAATATGGAATGTTTAGCTAATAATATATATATAAAAAGGTTTACCTATTAAAAAATTGTGATCTTGATTTGAATGACCAAAATTCAAAATGGCCACACAAATTTGCCAATTGTGTTCCGATTTCTTTGAAAATCAGTATCTGGGGGTTTTTAAGGAAGCAAATAACGAATTTATGTTCAGAACTTATAAATTCAAAATGGTAAGTCTTCCACCTTTTTCAATATATTCAATTGAGTGTTCTTCGGAAGTCCGTACAACATGACAGTACAGTAGTGACCAGCTTGTAAAATCTCCTCAACGGTTGCAAGATCATTGTGTGTGACGTGTGTAAATAGGTGTAAGTATTTCTGTGCCTAAAATGTAGGTATAATGCGTATTCATCAATGGTCCAATATACGTGTTCTCATATCTGCAAAAATTGGTTTTTGGTTTTTTACCCATAACTCGCTTAGTTTTTAAGCTATCAAGTCCTTCCGAATAGCATTTTGTAGATTTTTTAAAGAGCTATAAGCTCATATAAATTAAACTTTCTTCCACCCCTTATTTTTGAAAGGGTTTGAGCTGAAAAGGCTTGAACAAGTTACTATTTACGAACATATGCACACTGTAAACGGCCATATCTTACTCAATTTTTATCCAAAAAAAAAAATTGTGTATTAAAGAACACGAAGCAGAAGTGAAACTTCGCGTACATATTTATGTCTATATGATCTTTATTATTGTATTTTTTTCTTCATTTGCTCGTGTCTTGTGTTATAATCTAAAATATGAATGAAGCAGGGAATAGGAAGTAAGAACCATAATATTTTAACTCAATTGATAAATCATAGTATAATGAATATTTTGAAAGTAATGCAGTACAGTGTATAAAATCAAAAACATTTCGCTGCTTTTACAAAAACTTTATCTTTAATAAACAATCTTAATTTTTTAAATAACCGACTCCTCATTTTTACTTTACCGATGCCTGCGCCATCTATGTACGAAATTAAATAAATTTTAAATATTTTCCTGCTGGTTTGGTAGAATTTGTTTATATGGCATCACTTAATTGCTATCATGGCTGTCGCTGTCACCTACTTGGTGATCTTCGCGAAATTCATCAGTTTAAGTTATTAAAAACCAAAATGTTAAACGAGATAGAGTGAAAACTAAATTGTTAGTTTAGTTGTGCATTCATTGAATTGTGAAATTTGTTTGTGTTTTTTTGTTTGCTGCTCTTTTGGCGGTGATATTCATCAGCTTGGTTGTTTAAATCCAAAATGTTTAACGAAATACAGTGGAAACTAAATATTTAGTATGTATACTTGTGCATTCATTGTGTTTGTGTTTTGTTGTACATATTTAATTTGTTTCAAGATTTTTGTTTTTTTCTCGTTATTTTGTAAACGAATGAGAAGGCAACTTCCGTTTCATACGGCAGTCCTTGTTTTTGTTGCCGATTCTGAATTGTGACAGTTGTAAATGAGTGAGAAGGCAACTTCCGTTTCGTACAACTGTCGTTGTATTCGTTTCTGTTTTCTTAATTCACTCGTACTTGCTCGAATCACTTCAAAATCCCCGGAGCGAGAGCAAGGAAGTTTCACTTCAAAAAAAACCCAAAATTTTCAGAAAGGCAGACCTACGATTCTGTACTCCACAAAAATTTGCGTATCATTAATGGTTTTCCAGTTATTTTGAAGGAAAGGCAATACTTTACAAAGTTACAAAAATGCTCTCTTCGCTTCAAGCTCAATTTTTTTCAAAACTAAGCACTGTAAAACGGTCAAACTTCTAGATCATGTTACAAGCACATTAATAAAAGGAATTGTGAAGTGGTACCGATTATTTTCAATGGCGGTGGTAATTAAGAGGTGATTTTCACATTTTTTTGTCGCCGAAAAAATAGGGATCAACTTTATTTTCGTCATAACTCGCTTAGTTTTGATGCTAGAGACTTTTATAAAAAAAAACAAAAATAAAGGTTTTTCAAGCACTTTAAAAAAGGTTTTATGAGTTTTTCCCGAAAAATGCATTGTTTTTTATTTATTGCAAGTTGAAACTTTCAATTTTGGCGTTTGACAAATAAGAACCAACCTTCAACAAGCTATTACTATTTTTGTATTGGGTCTACAGGCACCATAAACCAACAATTTCTTTTGTTTTTTTATAAGCTACATTTTTAATAATAATAATTTTTTCGCTAAAATACTTACTTTTTGAGTTAATCGCGAAAAACCGTCTGAAAACATGGTTTTTTTAGTTGAAAAATTGACATTTTCACTCGCGAATAACTCGAAAACTATTGACTTTCAGAAAAAACTTTATAGAACAAAAGTTGCTTAAAATTAGCCATTCTATCTATTCGCGGACTTATTTTTAATGAGAAAATTTTCACCCCCAGGGTAAAAGCACAAAAAATTTTTGGTAAACTTTGCAATTTATAGTATAAAAAATAAAATCCCACTTCGACCACGTAAATTCATTCACCGTAACAAAAGTCTGAGGCCAAAACCCCCAGGCACTCCACTAGGTATGTTATGACAAAAGGATTCAAACTGCTGTTTTAATTGAGTGCAATTGAGTGCACGTCCAGTGATAGTGGGAATAAGACGAGCATAACAATCTTTTTTTTAACAATAGGTTGGCAACTGACGTTAAAGCTATGATCTTTTTTGGGAACACCGCGATGTTGCCCTGCATTGGCTCCTCCGTAGGTGCCTGTTGTGCTCTTTTCTGCCGAAGGACATAGTCTACCGAGAGCCTCTGCTCGAAATTGTATAATGACTTTTTGATAACAATGCCATCGCACTCTCTAGGGCATGGTTTCTCAAACTGGGGGTCGCCATTAGACATAAGGGGGGTCACAATCTATCAAAAAAAATTATTTTAACAAACAATGTGTTTTAAAATTATAATCAAGCTAACCATGCAATAACAACCGTATAAAACCCAACGATTTTCGGAGTAAAGGTTCCACAGATATCCGTGACGTGACGGCGACTTCAGTGCAGTACTTGAGGCATCAGTAAAAAAAAAATAGCGGCACGATGTAATTCCATAGAAACAAGTTGGGAAAAGCGCGGCATGTTCCCACACATCCGGCGCAGTTAGGCACCGACGTTCTCAGTACCCTTCAGACGTCCGCAAAAACAGCAAAAAATACGTTGTTACCGATTTTTTTAAATTTATCCCGGACGTGAAACAAATGTTTTTTAAATTCAATGGAAGATTTTATAAGAACTCAACACAAAGTTCGGTAAAGTTTATTTGAAATACACTCAAACTTGTTCTGTGTAATCGTTTTTGTGCGATTTCTTTTATTCGGAATAGAACAATATTTCCCCACAAAGTAAATCTGTATAAGTAATAAATGTAAAGTTTGATTTGATGTAAGCTGGCTTGAATGCCTAAATGTACTTCATCCTACATATGTAGTACTACACATTCGTGTGGATCAACTTCTCGACTTTTTTTTAGTAAATCACTAAATGCGTTTTGGCTCATCTCGTAGAAGTTAGTTTCGTGGTCCACCAATCCACTATATAAAGTTGCGAACTCTCCTTCCACTTCCGGAAAAGTCTACATGGGATAAACCCACTCTCTTTTCAATTCTCTTCCCCTCGTCTAAGAGCAATGCAATTGCAGCACGATATTCCACTCTAACTTCCATGAACACTATTCAAATTTCAAAACTAAAAAGAAAAGAATGTCAGTGAAAAATTCATCACGGAAGCCACTACTAACACGGAAAGCATCGGTGCGGTGCCGTCACGGATATGTGTGGATCGACCTTAATAACTAAATTTTACGACAGATTTGACGGAAGAAGATGGAACCCGATAATACACGTTTGTTTTTCCAGTCGGTCGTCTCCATTAAACTCAATTTTTGATTTCTTACCGAGAAAATCGCTCGAATTTTTATCTTTCAACCAATATTATAGTGAGGGGGTAGCAAGATTTTTTACTTAATTTTTTGGCTTTTTAGGGGTCGCAACACCAAAAAGGTAGAGAAACGATGCTCTAGGGATACAGATTCCTCCAGAAGATGCTCTATTGCTCATTATATAAAATGTAAAGTTAAAGTCCTTCAACGTACAAAAAATAAATTCCAACATAAATTTCACTAATCCATCTAAAATACTCATCTTTACACAATAAAAAATTCATTCAGCATTGGAGAAACCACAAAGTATTCATCTTTCTCTCAAATCGTCTCTGCCAAATTGCTGCTCCTCAAATACCTTCACAAATTCCAAATCAAAAAGGAATGAAGAAGGGAATGCAAAAAAAACCACAAGAAATAAACTACATTCACTTGAACTTTTCTGCATTTATTCCCGATTATTTTCCAGTTCCGAGATAAAATTGCCAAGGAAATGGTTTTCAATTCTTTCGAATATCCTGACGTTTGGCCCAGAAGTCCTTTGCACACATGTGGTGATTCCGGGGGCATTTATTCCTGCAGAGGGATTTAGCAAGGAGAGACAACCTTACTCCAATGGAAAAGTGCAGAAAAATAGAAGAAAGGACGAATGAATACAAGAAAAAATGAAAAAAAAAATACATTTTACATTTTTTTTTACTGTGGTAAAACTCCGTAAGAGATTATCGTGGTTTGGTTAGAATGTAAGTTTCAAAAGCAATAAAGGAGAGTATTGAAATCTCATGAATATTATCCTGTCATGGATATTCACTGGGATTGGTTTTATTTTCTGCGATTGTGTGAGAGAATCTTAAGGGAAAAATAATAAGAGCTTATTTGTGTTTGCAGTAAATTTTCTATGGAAAAACTGTCAAAATATGCTGTATACTATATATTATTTATTAGGATAGATCACACCATTATTTGTTAATAATATATTTCCTAAAAATATATTCCAAGCTATTTCAAATATTCTAAGAAAATTCCTGAATATATCTTCCCGACCATCGCGGAAATCAGAAATTCCTCGAACTTCAGCTTAAAATTCCAGGAATTCTGTGATTCTAACTAGAACTTTCACAAACGTGTCGGCTTTTGCAGGAAAATATATAATTCTCTTGACTATTCAGTCAAATCCTGTTACCACGAATTAGAAATATGTTTCCAGCAATTTCTGTCGTATTCCTGTGATTCCCATTTATCAATGACTGGGAGCAAAATTTATTTCCTTCTATCGAATTACGCATTCAGTTTGTAACATTTCTAATTAGGAAATTCCTGGAAGTATATTAGCACTGCTTTGATTGCTGAATATATTGTGAATGTGGTAATTTTCTGAAAGGCGTCAGCGACAGGTCAAAGCTGTTTTGAAAAAAAGAGAAATTGGAGAATTGGATGAGGCAGAAAGACGTCAATTTCACTGGCACTGGCCATTGTAAGAGCGATACAAATTGTAGTAAAGCTTATTAGTCCGGGGAAATTAGCATTTTAAGGAGGCAAAATTCCAAAATGGCTGAAAACAGCTTCCTTGGGACTTTTTAAGAAAACAATTTCGGAATCACAAAAAATAAAACATGGCCGCCGGAGATATTGCGTTTTTCCTTTGTTTTCCTTGTATCTCGGTTTCTATGGCTAATGTCACATGAATCTGAATTCAGACTCTGAATTTTTCCGAGTGTCTAAAAATGCACAGAAACGAATTGTGCCATGTCACATGAATCAGAAATTCCACACGGTCTGAAAAAATTCAGACTACTCAGTCTGAAAATGTAGTCTAAAATTTTCAGAATTGGAATAAAAATTCGCTCTTAATTAAATGTACAGGATACAATTTCCTCCTCCAGCCGTCGCGTCGGCCAGGGCTATCATCTACAAATCTTACATTCGTCCCTATCTTAGGTTCATCGCTATTTCCTCATGCACCCCGCAGACACCCATTAACCTTTCTTATTCCAGACATCTGGCTATGACGTGAACGATATGACGGACTGATAGTACAAAGGGTAACTTAGACTTCCACATAAAAAAACACTTTGTACAAAATTTCGCATAACACTGGTCTCCTAGCTACGGTATATGAAATATTCAGACTCATGTGACACCAAAATCTGAGCTGAAAAAATCCGAGTCGGAAAAATTCAGAGTCTGTATTCAGACTCATGTAACATTAGCCTATAGGTCGTACAACAACAACACCATACGAAGGCCCAAAATGTTGACAATGAAATTCTCGAGAACTTTAGTTCTTACAAACATGTTGATCCGATTAAACCTTTTAAAGTTATTCAACGTCAAAGTTATCAGAAATCACTTTTTGGCCAACAAATTACTCAAAAACTGGTTTTTTCGAAATTTTTTTTGATCAGTCAATAGGAAACATTATTGCCTACAAAAAAGCCCTCTGCTCATGAATTTTTTCGAAAACTTAACCCTTTCAAAGTTATTCAAGGTTAAAGTTTCAAAAAATCAGTTTTTGGTCAAAAAATGACTTAGAAACTGATTTTTGAGAATTTTTTTTTGTTCTATTTATACAAAAGATTATTGCTTCTTTTTCGAAAAATTTTGCAAAAATCAATTGAGTGATTTTTTGGCGGAAAAGTAATTTTGAGTGGTTAAAGAGTGCTGGTCGCAAACGCTGTGCAGGGAGTTCCAGCCATTGTTCAGCTGCACAAACTCGTCAGAGGAAAAGCTACTCAACTCCGGCCAGGAGACAGTAACTGAGACGACCACCAACTGGGTGTTCCTGTTATAGAACACCCATTTTGGATCGGCCGGGCGAGTCGAATCCAGGAGAGCGGAGGTCGGTCGGTATGAGCATGCAAAGGCATTACCAGAGAGCTCTATTCATTCTTGAAAACATTGCCATGAATGAGAAGGTCGGTACTGTGCATGAGCGAGACTAGTCTGGCAAAATAAAGTTCCAGCCGATTTTTGTAGAATGCAACAAACCGCTGGCACTAAATCAAGCCAACCCTTCCGAGCCGCGTGAGGTGCAGAAGACAAATCCTCGAGCCTCGACCCTCTCCTAAAAAGAAGACCGAGCGAGAAGCCAAAAAAGGCCAAAGCTACACAGGGTCCCCTCAAAAAGCCTGCTGTATCAAGTAAAGCTGCGGCAGGCGGATCACAGTCATGCCCAGAAAGGCTGCTGAGCGAGTTGGTCAGAGATCACCTGCGAGTACCTTTGATAGACGAGAGGGCTTTGGGGGACCATCAGACCAGAAATCTGGGCGGAGGTGGAAGCCAAACTGTTGGAGATGGTGTTGGACTAAATCCTCTCAGGCAAGGGAGGAACGACGCCCTACTATGACTCCTCGGGTGTAGTCAGAGGTTTCAGGGTAATCAGATGTGAAGCCCTGGCCTTAAAGGACCTAGGGAGTCACTAATATCTGTGACGCATGGGAAGGCCAGAGTCAAGCTAATCCCAGCTGTGAATATCCTGAGGAGATCTGGAGCCTGCATCTGGTTGCCTAAAATCCTGCTGTTTCTATGGATGACTGTGTGGTCGCCTGTGGGTCACCTGTAGAATGAAAGCCGGCTAAGGTTTGGCAACAGGTATGCCAAACTGAAATTTGTTAAAAGCCTTTTCCCATAGGAGGAGTCCTCTAATCTGGATGAGCTGGTGGAAGGTTTGAGTTTGGTGGAGCGCACCCAGGAAGCACTGGGAAATGCTTGAGATCCAAAACAGCCACAGACAACCTCCAAATTTTTCTAAAAGAGGAGAATCTGGATGTCGCCTTAATACAAGAGACCTGGTTCCGAGGAAGGAGCATCAAGGGGCTCTCGAACAGGCAATACGACATGTTAAGCCAATATCCTGTATCCTGGTTAAAAGGCACATCAAAGCCTACCTCTGCCCCAACATCAGTTCATCAGACTTAGCGGTAGTTAGATTGCCCTTTGGAGGGGAAGCGTCTTTACTAAGCCTTATCCTATATGGCTTATGACCTGTCTGCACCCCCAGGAGAGTTTGTGCAGATGACAACAGCACTAAAATCGAAAGGAGCCAGCCTGGTCGTAGGAAACAACGCGAATGCGAGTCATACCCAGCAACCGACCAGCAACTCAAACCTAGCTGTGTGTAACTGGGGCAAGCCCCAACCTTTCCTAAGAACAGAGAATTTCCAAGGTTATGAGGAAGTTCTGGCCATCACGCTGTCTACGGACATGGAAACATTCAAAGTACAAAACTGGATGGTATCAGATCAAGTGTCTTTCTCGGATCACCGATGGATCCGCTTCAAAGTAAACCTGAAGGACTGACTGAAAGAAGTTCAGTCCGATTGCACTGTAGGCAGTCCTACACCTACCTACCTAGGCATAGGATGTTAGGATAGCTGAGCCATTGGTAGATCAAGACCGACTACTGAGACCGATGGTAAAATAGGCTAGGTTTAATCATTTAATGAAGACTGTGTACGCTGTTCCTTGAGAATGACGAGTATATCTTCACTTTCTATATCAATGGGCATAGATAGTGAAGACCAGGGTTTCGTTGTTCAGCGCGACCTTGATTGGCCAGTTTCACACGGCCCAACAGCCAACCAACAAAAATCAACTGAAAACGTCATTTGTGGATAAGAGTGTGAGAGAGGACGAAGGTGTGGGCAGATTTTGTGAAGCAACACTTTCACTGTATTTTCGTCTGTGGTTGTTGTTGTTTTTTTTTCTGGAAAAGAAGAGAGAGAAATAGCAGAAGGGAGAATTAAGATAAAAAACAACAGCAATAAGCTAAATCATTCTGTCGTCCAGTTGGTTGGAAAAGTTGGCTCATGTAAAAGCCCATACGACTTTCCATCGAATCTCATGAGAATGAACGATGACAGCAGATTTTTGTTGGTTGGCTGTTGGCCGGTGTGAAACTGGCCATTGACTAAACAAGTTTGAGTGCAGAATCTTAAAGCAAATTACTGAGCGATTATACAAGTCTTGCCTATAGGGGCTGCTAAGAGTGCAATATGTCCAAGATTCGGTACTCCTTGACCCAATACATCACTAAAAGAAAGAAAGAACCAATTTCTTAAGCTAACAGTTTTCTAAGGACGAATCTTTGACTTCCAAGTAATTTCATAATATTCAATGATGCCACAATATTTAAAAAGATCTATTTAACTGTATAATAGTTCCCCAAAGAAGTGGATAAGGACACCATAATTTCTTAAGAGGATAAAACTCCACGGGATTCATCCCTTAAAACTTACCCTATTACATGAAATATTATCATCATCACCGAAAATTCTAAATGAACTTTAACAACCCAAAAACCTTTAAGGTATTACCTTAAACTCCTTAGTAAAAAAAATTTCCCTTGAACAAAAATAAATTTTTTAATTCAATTTAAAAAAAAAATTTTTTTCTAAAAAAAAACTTTTGGGATTTACAGCCGCACCTCTCCCAAAAGAGATTTCTTGTACCTATTTTTTCCGTGTTGTATTTTGTTTTTGTTGTGTTTTGTTTTGTGTTTGTTGATGTTTTTTTTTGTTGCCGAAAAACCCGCATAACGGTTCTCCAGGAGCAGCGTTGCGGAAAATTAACAAAGTGTGTTTACAGGTATTACGCGATCTTAATAAAGTACAAGTTACTGAGCTTCTTTTAATTAAAATAATTACCAGAGTGTGTAAACGTAAACAGGCTGCTCTGTCATATATTTAGGCTTAAATTTCTCAAGGACACAGCAGAGCCTCCCCAGCTACCGTGCTACCGGGATACGTCATTTATTCTGCTAATTAGTTGCGGCTTTTCTGCCTCTTAATTATATGCACAAAATTAATTTCAAAGCAGAATGGTTCATCCTTAATTTTTAGCACCGTTTTAGTGTTTGTGTAATAAGGTGGTTGCGGTTTGTACTCATCGGTGGTGGTTTATTTTTTGGGGGGTGGCGGGTGTTGTTATTCGCTTAAGGTTAAGGAAAGTTTTTATCGGGTTTTGAGGGTGATTAAATTCGTGTTTTATAGTCTTCAGATTTGGTAAATAAAAAAGACAATATTTTGCAGTTTTAGAACTTACCAAGGCTATCCAATTGATTCTCGCTGGTCCCAACCATTCAACCGTTTCAGTTTTTGAACCCACACTTCTCTAGCTGGGGAGCCCAGGAAGAAAAAAAAAAAATACGAGTGAGAAAAAAAGAATGAATTGTGCCACCTACAGGTATCGAGGCGCAGTCTTGCAATTAAGAGAGATAACGACAAGACCTAAGCAGATAGGCTAGTCGGTGAGGCATTTTCATTGCAATTTTGGCCCATAGGAGAGATTATTGTTGGAATCGCTTCGTTTTAGGGTGTAGTTAAACACCCTAAGTTTGCCCACAAATTGGTTGACCGCATAACTTTTTAATTAGGTTATTGTGAATAAAATAGGCACTTTTTTATATTTCTTTCAATAGCTCCGTTCCTGCTAACTTTTAGTATAACATATGCATTGGGAAAGCTCTTCGTTATGAAATTCTCTAAAAAATAAGCCCTGTTAGAGGTCGCTAGGTGCAAGGGTGATCTTGCAAATGGCTTCCAAAGTTTTCAAAACACGTTATTTTCACTATTTGTTTACAGGAAAACAACTGCACGTAGAAGAATGAAAATTCGTAAAGATGGTGTTTATGTGGTCCCGGCAATGAACAAAAAATTTCAACAAGATCGGTTCATCACTTTTTGAGTAATTAACGATCTAGTTTGTTTTTTTACCTTAATTAACAATGCTGCCATTTTGTGTAGGATCAGTTTATAATTGGGAAACTCATTCAGAAACCTTAAGAAACAATTGAAAACAAATGAAATCCCGTTGGAGTTTTTGAAAAATCGCTATTTTGATCGATTTTATGAGGTTTTTTAGGCACATACCTTTTTATACGCGACATAAATAAACATACATATATGTTGTTATATTTTTACTTTAGAGAATTATATCTATTTTTTTATTACAAATTTAAAAAAAAGTTAATCCTAGCATTCACAGGAGCCAAGTTAATTTTTTTAAAAAATTTCGTGAGGGCTTATTATAAGTCATACAGGGATCAAATATATAGAGGTACAAATTTTAAATTTTTAATGTAATTTTGTTACTATAATTGCTATTCTACATTGAAAAATATTCATACCTTTCAGCAATGGAAGTGAAAGAAGCAGATGAATGGAGCATTAAATGCATTTTATGTAAAAATGAATTTGGAAACGAAGAAGTAAGGACATTACAAGCTAAGAGTATTGCAAATTGTATTGCATCAAGTAAAGCCAGAAAAGACAAGAAACATCTCATTTTGAAAAAACATTCGTACATTGTTACCCATTCTTCATGTGCAAAGCATTATAATATACAACGTAACATCCAAATAGCTACATCACAAAAAGGAAAAGCCACCACTTCTTCAACGAGAAGATCATCGAAATTATTAGATTTTTTTGCAAACAAATGCCTGTTTTGCGGTGAGGATGCTTCTGACGATTTTGTGAAAGCTCAACAGAAAAATAAAAAAAATTTGAAAATTATTGTTAGAAAAATTACACATTTAAGTACTCATGCTCAGTTAAAAAATTTTTTAGAACGAAGTACTGAACCTTCAAGCTTTCAGGTCTTACATAGATTCAATTCTATAAATAATATGATAGATGTGAACGCTAGATATCACGATTTTTGTAACACAAAATATCGAAAAGAAGCGCAATCAGTAACAGATGCTCCCGAAGAACAGCATGCAGCAATTTCATTTATTTGTACTTATATCTGTGGACATAAAGAAGAATGTCAATTTTCTATTCGGGATATTTTAAATTTATCAAAAATTGAACAGTGGCCAAACATCCGAACATTAAAAAGAAAACTGTATGAAATTTACGGAAAGTATATAATTATTCATAGGTCAAAGGAAGGTCCTGTTATATCATTCTTCAATTGCGGACTTAAACAAACACTCACTGATCAGTGGTATTTAAATAAAGACGAAGATGAAGCCAATGAAAGAATTAGGATAATAAAAGTTGCTTCAAAAATTATTTTAGAAGATATCAGAAAAAAATATTACGACACATCGGCATATCCTGGTACTGAATCGTTAGAATCTCACATTGAGGATGATATTCCCGATACACTTCGTTTGTTTTTAGAAGAAGTGATTTTAACAAATCAAAAATCAATTGTTAAACTAAAAAGAAAAGTAACAGCAATCGCTCATGTTACTTGATAGATTCTATAGATTATAGAATTTTGTGTTACTTTATAGATATATATAGAAATCAACTTTTTCGTGTTTACGAGTAAATTATACATATACTTTTCTTGTATACGCCTTATTTTTACTCACAAATAATAAAATTCTGTCAATGAAAAAATCAGATTTGCCTAATTGTTAAACACAACAAAGGACTGAAATATTGTTTTATTGAAAGTACTAGTAGTAAAGTTCAACCTCCATATATTTGATCCCTGTACGACGTATAATAAGCCCTCACGAATTTGTTGGAAAAAAATTAACTTAGTTCCTGCGCGTGCTAGTAGAAACTTTTGTTCTTAAAATTTATAAAAAAAATTGCAGCTTTTTAGATATGCAAGGGCGTATTCTCTAAATTAAAAATTTAACAACATATATGTTTATTTATGTCGCGTATAAAAAGGTATGTGCCTAAAAAACCTCATAAAATCGATCAAAATTGCGATTTTTCAAAAATTCCAACGGGATTTCATTTTCAATTGTTTCTTAAGTTTTCTTGCCGGGACCACATAAACACCATCTTTACGAATTTTCATCCTTCTACGTGCAGTTGTTTTCCTGTAAACAAATAGTGAAAATAACGTGTTTTGAAAACTTTGGAAGCCATTTGCAAGATCACCCTTGCACCTAGAGACCTCTAACAGGGCTTATTTTTTAGAGAATTTCATAACGAAGAGCTTTCCCAATGCATATGTTATACTAAAAGTTAGCAGGAACGGAGCTATTGAAAGAAATATAAAAAAAGTGCCTTTATTCACAATAACCTAATTAAAAAGTTATGCGGTCAACCAATTTGTGGGCAAACTTAGGGTGTTTAACTACACCCTAAAACGAAGCGATTCCAACAATAATCTCGCCTATGGGAGAATAATACACTTTTAATCATTTTTTCCTTCTCGCCGACTAGCCTAAGACTTAACTGGTGAGAAAACAAACAAAAAATATTTATGAAAAATTACCATCAAAATACTTAAAATTCTTTAGAGCGATCAACCGCTTATGAACCTACACACACGCAGTTTCATGCATCTGAAGCAAAAGCTTCTTTGGAAAATTGAAGCCTTCAGGTTCAGACGAGAGTTTTAATGACTATTTGAAAAAAAATCCGTTGTTAAGCTGTGAAATAAGTTCACATATACAAACACAATATCGTGTAGCTACATTAGAAATCATCATTGTGCATGGGAGGATTTCTTCGTGGTTCAGAATCCCGAAAACCTGATCAAAAGTCTTTTTAGCATCTAAAAGTAGTTTTTTTATATGAAATTTCGTACTTGGGGGTTTTTAAGGGCGCTGATTAAAGATCCGCTATCAATTTCTCAAAAAACAAAATGGCGGATACAAAATGGCGGACGGTTTTGCTTAATAATCAGCCAAATTTCATGAAACTCGTTATATGGGGGTTTTCGAGGGCGCTGATCTTCAATAATACTAAATTTATCTATTAAATTGTTTTTACGAGAAAGAAAATATCTTTTCTTTGTAAAAAGATGTCTGGCTTCAGAGTTGCTGAAAAATAAAATCACTTATTATGAATATGAAGAAAAATTGTATTGTATATTTTTCAGCTAGGTGCAGCTAGGTGCAGCTAGTTTCTTATTTATTTTAAGCAGAAATGTATACTGGACAATATGCGACCAGTTTCAAGGCGGTACCTTGCGAACCTATTTTATCAGTGGAGTTATCTGAAGCGCGTCCTCTTAAATTTGTTGCAACTTACCTTGCTAACAGCTAACGTAATTTGCAATAAAGGTTTCGTTTAGTGACGTTATAAAATTATACTCACTTTCAAGAGAAGAATCCATGCGTTACTTTTACAATGCACTAAAAAACAAAAATTCCACAGCGCTTTGAATGCGGAGTACTTTTTCTTACTTAGCGAAGATGAAATTTCAGTCGCGAAACGCCCACTTTCAGAACGAAATATAAGGGATCCCTGGAAAATCTACTTACTTTTAATAGTTCCAAATGATGCTAAGGGCTTAACTACAAATATTTGGCGGGTCAAAAGTCCCTAAAAAAATACATCATTTTGGGACTTTTGACCAGGTTTTCGGGATTCTGAACCACTGTGCAGCGGGAGAAATTGGGAGCGCTGCCAAATATTCTCCCAAGCGTTACTGGAGTTTTCAAAAATTTTATAGAACGAAGAAAACGGGCGATTATCATGTTGACCATAAAGGGTGACATTATCATACTCAATATGTGGAACTGGTATGTGAACGGGAGCACTGTAAGCTTTTAAAGGAGTGGTCAAAGATGGCTATTGCAGCACTCCATTTCCCGCTGGGTTACCTGATGCTTTCTGGGGTATTTTTCGGATTGCACAGTTAATAAGGTAATATAAACGAGCTCATGGAACGGCGCACTTTTGTGAAGGTTATTGGTAGAAAAAACTCAACCTATTAAAAAATCTTGCATAAATTGGATCAGACAGCGATCCGGTATCGTGACAGCATTTCTGTGATTGTATTCACCGCTTAGATGTCAGGTTCCATCGAGTCTCCTTACTAAATGTAAAGGACTGAGTCAGTTGCCTTTGGAAGCTTTGCATATTCCCATTTTGAGTAAATATTGGAATTCGTCCTGGAAAATATTCAGTTGATACCCTGAGCTCTCCTAAGTTTAGCAAATATTGCTGATGGTTTGGTCCCTATGTAGTGCGTAACTATGATCGGCGACTTGGTTCTATATGTGCAGTGCCGACGCATGGTGTTGGGTCAGACAAACCCCAACGAAACTGTTATTTGCTATTTTACCTAGAAAGGAAAGCAGGTCGGTCACTTCATTGCGAATCGTAAGATGGGCCTATGGTGTACAGAACAACATGCAGAGTTCCACAGGGATCAGTCCTGGGCCCTCTCGTGTGGATCACAATGTATACTGATGTGTTGGGGCTAAGCCTCCCAAAAGGAGCAGTTGCGATCGGGATCGCGGATGACTTGGGGTAGTGCTCGTAGGACGGACGCCTTCATGAGATACAATTATGGGAACGAAGTGATTTGGCAGATTAAAGCGTGTTCTGTAAACGATGGTCTGACGCTTGCTGAGCACAAAACTGAAGCTGTGAAAACGAATAAAACATTCAGTCACAGCCCGCCCTAAGCTACCTTGGAATAATGATCGACCGCAGGCTAAATTTTAAAGCACACTTGTACGACATGGCGGGTAAAGCGTCAGCTATTTGTGCAGAGCTCCCAACATTGATTCCCAGCATGGGGGCTCTAGACCGAATTGTTGCCTCCTGATGGCGAGGGTGATTAGGTCAGTCCTGCTATACGCAGCGCTATTAAAGGTCGGTGGACCCACAGACTTATCCCAAACGTGGCGAGGTACGTTACGAAGGAGCGTGAATTACAACTCCACGAAGTTCTTGGGTGGCTATGGAAGGATATAGAAAATACCTCCATCGTTTTGAGCACTATGACTCAGCGCTGTGCCCGGCATGCTCAGG
Source organism: Thereva nobilitata (assembly GCA_963855945.1). NCBI lineage: Eukaryota > Metazoa > Arthropoda > Insecta > Diptera > Therevidae > Thereva > Thereva nobilitata. Next base: position 228,726,183 of record OY979694.1, read on the forward strand.
TATCCAGGATGACGCAGAGTATGTCTTCTTTTATTGTGTAAGGTTCGGCGAACATAGGGCGGAACTAGTGGCATTGTACGAAGTAAACTCCCCGGGGGTTATCCCCTTGAATTCTAAAAGCGGTCACAAGTCACAACGCAATGACAACTGTGTGGTGAGTCTCAACTTAAAAGCCTAAACTAAATGTAAAATAACGTAGAATCGAAGTAGAAGTGAAGTAAACGTAACTTTTGTAAAAATTACAAAGAAACCAAAATAAGAAATTTATAAGAAGAAGAAGTTTGTGACTTCTGACTGGTCACAATTTTAGACGGGGGGGGGGGGTAAGAATCATGGCCATTATTTACATACCTTCTAGGAATACTGGAATACTACGAGAAGAGAGCTTAGAGAATTGATGTAAATAGGAAAGAGATAGAGAAGAAGGAAGGAATATTATCTGAAAGGAAGAAGTGAAAAGTTTAAGAACTATGGCATTGGGTGGAATCGAATCATGGACCTCTGGAATGGTCGTCGAACACGTTAACCCCTTGGCTACCGAGACAATGTTTTATGTGATAACGCTCCCGTTTAAAAGACAGTTGTCATTGTTCCTCTGCCAAACACCAAAAATATTTCACTTGCAGAAACGACAACGTCTTGCATCGCTATGATGAATTCCAATATCACCCTAATCTGCAGAACTGAGGTTGTGAGCTGGGAATGGTTGCCACCTATCTTATAGCATTCCACGAAATCCGAAACCGAGTCTATTGATACTTCATCCCCTCTACTGTTGATTTCTAAGTTAATTTGTGTTGCTTTCCTCGCGGAAACTAGACGTTAAATAACGCGTGAAAAGCAAATCATTCCTCCTGACATTTTCTACTCGTACCAAAAGGGCCGGCAAACCTCAAAATTGAAGCCATCTGGAATGAATCGCGATAATAAGATTACTACACTAGCTTCGATTTTTTCGTCTTCGCCACCCCTTTACAATTTTCTAGAGCAACCGCAGTGCAGGCAACATTTGAACACAATACTTTGTCGGGTTTTTTTCTTGCTGGTATTGTTGTTGTTGCTATTTACCTGCGAGGTGGGTGTGAGAGGTGGGAAAATCTAGAACACGGGAAGGCAACAAACTTGAAAATTCAAACAACTTTTCACAGTTTTAAACCAGTGCAGGAGAAGCATTCCACGCATTTCAAATATCGCACGACGACAGCAGGAAAATGAGCAAAATGCAATTTTAAAGTGGAAACCTGCTCCAGAAGCCATCGCTTATGCGGCTTCAGTAAATTGTGGAGAAAATTTCTTCCTTGGGCAAATTTTCTTTTTTTTACTTTCCTTTTATTTTCTTCTTTTTTCTTTTTTTAAAGAATTTGTTTTGTTGTCTTCTTGACAGAGGTGTTAAAAGTTTTGTTACTTTTGCGTCCAGTGAGGCTGAAAATGCTGTTTGGAATGTCTTTGTACATTGAAGAAGATATAATTAGGAAACATTATGATAAATGGGAGACCACAGACAGCTTACAGCCGTTTGATATGTTAACAAGAATGCAATGAACTGAACTGAAAAGCTAAGTGGCAGTTTGTTAAAAGGAAAGGAAATAAACCAATTTATAAAAAAAGAGAAAAAAGTGTGAATGAGTAGTTTCGTTGGTGTTAATTTATGTGCAGACGACCAATGGCGTTTATAGTGATAGCGTGAAATATTGATTGGATACAACTCAACCATGTCTTGGGCGCCATTTAGATAGAGCTAATCTCAATATAAAACAATTGGTCTATGGGTCGCAAAGGAATCTTAATTTTCAAAGTCACCTTTCAGACTCAAGAGATAAAAGGCCCGAGGCCCTGATGATGTTCACACAAGGCTTCTAACAATTGAAGAACGCTGCATACCACGAGGATTCCTCTACCTCAAATTGAGTATCTGATTCGATCTAAGTTGATGCACCAATGTAAAGCGTTAATAATATAACCATACAAAAACTAGTCGAATAAACGTGATCGTTTGTTTGTGCTTAAGCAGGTAAGAACTTCTAGAGGCCCAGTGGAGCGCAAGTTTCACTGTGTTTCGGTCCTTAAGGTTCCTTAGCTTGCTAATTGATCTTACTAGTTCTGTTTTTAAGAGAGTATTGCAAAAGATTTCAATTGTGCCCTTATTCAGCAGCGCTGAATTGCAAATTTCATTAGCCTCCACTGCTACTTGACGCAGTCTGATTGTCATTTGACTTTGGAAGGTTTATTAGCACAATGTGTTGACTATTCAGCACGGCTGAATTGTATTAGCGCTATGTGGTGTGCTCCCATCCATTTCAGAATCTTTCGCCCTTCTTCCGTTATAATTTATTTGTCACCGAACAGTGTCCTGGTGTTTAATTAAACATGATAACTTGATTTAACGAATTTCGTCGGTTTGTGGAGGTTTCTCGCCTATGCTTACATGTATTCAACAATATACTCCGGAAGGGTTAGCAGTTTTTACTCTGCCGATATGCTATGCCGGTTCATGGAGTCGAACTGTGAACCTCTAGGACGGTCGGGCGTTTTAACCCCTAGGCTACCGTTCGACCTGTTATCTTTGCACCCATGTTGCATCACCTTGACTTCATTTGCAACTTCCGATCAGTAATCATTCGACACTTCTTTGGTCGAAATTCAAAATTTTTGAAACAAATTTTGCCAAATATTAGTTTCGTTTGACATGAGCTAAATATTAGTAAACTTAGGTCAAGCTTGTTGTAAGTTGTATAAATTCGGGAATACTGATAGTGAAAGGTTCACCCCCAATTGAGTTGTTCTGCTTATAATCAAATTCGCAGTGTGCTCGTGGAGGGCTGCATACTGTGCAAGTGACCCGAGCTTCCTATCGCTGGGCAATAGTTTTCTTTCCAGAGCACCTGCGAAACACCTCTCCCACTCAAACTCCCAATCAGGATAGGAAGGCTCTGGAACTACTAGGATATTGTGTGGCTCCCAAGAGCTGGTAATGTTTGGCGCTGCATTAGACTACGTTGATCTGCCAACGACACTTTTATATAATAGCGGAAAGGCTTCAAGAGGTACAAACTGGCCAAATATGGCAACGATGCAATTATACCCGGAAATGGTACAACTAGGACTAGGTCGGCCACTCTATACGATACGAGAAATAGGGAAACGCAATAATGGAATAAAAGTTTTATCCTTAAACCCGAAAAACTCCTTAAACAAAGAGAAAAAAACTTTAAACCTTTGCTCCAATGATGAAAAACAATTAAAATATAAAACAAAACTTTTATGGAATATTTTCCAATTTAAAATTCTTTTACGAAATTTAATTTTTCCAACAATAAAAAATAAGTTTTTCTTTAATGGCTCCACAAAAAAAAAATTTGGAATTATATTTTGTGCGCTGCGTTATGAATGCAATTCTATTTCTGCAATGGCGGTAATTTCTGCTCTAGTGCTGGCGCGAAAGAGGAACCGTAATTGAGATTTAGTGCTCCCATCGTAGCAAATGTTGAAAGTGCAGAAAGTTCATCGTGAAACACTTTCTAATAAAACTGACTATTTAAAAATTAAAATACCAAAAAAAAATTGGTTAAAAAAGGGTGCTCCAACACTGCTCCAAAATTACGGTGTACTCTGTGTGGATGGAAAGTTTTGCCTTAATTTTTGAAACAGTTGTACTTTTTGCATCGATTTTTTGCTTTCAGAGTGGATGCGATAATGCATGAGAGGAATATATGAGATGCAGAATATTGCTATGGGGTATTAACTTGTGAATGGAAAGTTGCTGGATTATATTGGAGTTGTTTTGTAATTAAAATAAATATGAAAGAAAATAGCGATCTTCAATGAACATTCATTAGAACTTGCTTATTATGGAGTAACAATTGTCAACGAACTTATTGAAGCTGTTATTCGTGATATATAGTACAGGCCTAACGTTTGGTCAATTTATATCAACTATTTTATACCGTTCTCACCGCCTCGAAAACACGTGTTTTCGTCCAAAATTCGCGTTTTGGGCAAACACACAATCGAAAACAAGGGTTTTCCCATACAAATCGAAAACAACTTGGGAACCTGTTTTCAATAAAAACGACCACGAAAACAAGAAAAGTGTGGACAAGAACCCAATTCAGCGTTCAGCACTTTTTATGCGCATGTCATTTTCCGTATCGGAATTATTGCCTTGGAAAAAAAAATTTAATCCATGTTCGCATTGATCCGAAATTACGTGATTTTGGAAAGTGATTTCGAAATTAGGTATGTAGAACCGTTCGCACTAAATGGAAATGATTTCGTTCCGGTGTTTTTTTTTCTGGCACCACGCAAATCTTCAATTTTTTCAGCCCAAATTTTAACTAGCGGCTCTTCTAGCAAAGTCCATGGGTACTATCAAATAAAATTAAATTAAACAAAAACACACCTTAATGATTCTACTCGCAATTTATTGGAATATAAAAAAAAAAATATTTCATATTCTCAATAATAAAAACTCGAATGCATTTCGATTTGATTTACAAATCATCATCAGCAATCACGACTGAAGTAACTAAAATTTGCGTTGATCCATAGTAGGCATTAAACGATTTGAAACGGTCCGGTGTTATAGGAGAGAGAACAACACCGACTCGATGTTGCCATTGTCCAAATTAACGGTGTTATTGGTTTTGTGGATATAGGCACTTTCATAGGCATCGAGTCTTCTCTCGTCACGCACGCTTTTTATCAACTTTACGTTGTCAATAGAAATATTCAAATGCATTTTCTCTATGGCGTGAGCTGCAAATGCCGATTTTGTTACTTGCCTCTGTGTTACATATTATATCGATTCTACGTAGTTCGGTGTTTAAAAAATGTCCATGGGTACTTTCTTTTACATTTCTTGGGTTTTTACATTTTGGAGAATGTGAAGTTTAAATTCAAAGTCAAATCAGTTATTAAAAAGTCCAACTGACAATTTCAGCATCAATAGTGACGTGCTGAATTGGGCTGAATTCGATTTTCGGGTGCGTAATTTTGCCTAAATTACGAGATTTGAGATGATTTTGAAATCACCAGAACATATGGAAAATCACACGATTTGGAACGTGATTTTGGTTAAAATCACGAAAATAGCAGAAATCACGTAATTTCGGCTCAGCGCGAACATGTTATAATAAGAAATAATTAAATTATCCTTTTTGAAGTCGGTTAAAAACTAAATTAAATAGAGAGAAACTAAAAGATAATTGAAAAGGAATATCCTTCAAAGAGAAAATATATTTTTTTTAATATTATCTGCCATTTTTCTAAATAAGCTGTCATTCGAAAACAAGAAAGGCGATGTGAACACCTCATGATTGAACTCACTGAACTAGCTATGAGTTGTCAGTAAAATTTTATCATTTTATGTTATGTTTTGCCATAACATAAAAGAATTCTCTAAAATCCTATTCTGTCAGACAAATTTTATTTAATTTTATAGATCATAACATAAAATATTTCCTGTTACGCTTCATAACATAAAATAATCTAAGCAGTACATTTTATATGTATTTTAACGCATTTTATGAAAATAATAGACGATAATTGAAGATATTTTCAGGGTAGCTTAAAAACTGTATAACATCTAAAGTATTACAATGTAATTTACCATTATTATGTATGCGATACTTGAACATATGCTTTAATATAATTATCCAAAGTTATTATGCATAATACTATTTATTTTCTCACATATCATGTGTTCTCGTTGACAAGTGTTTTTTTTTGTGGAAATAGACTCGGACAAGTGCTGTTTTTGTAATCATCAAAGTTTTTTTTTGGAATTATGAATATACTTGACTTGTTTTTTTTAAATCTGATTAATAGGAAACGTCGAGGACTTTGCCAGCTATCGGTTGCCATCGAAATCTCATTTTCGTGAAAAACTGACAAGTGCGGTTTTTGGAATAATGTCTTCAATTACATTTGCGTGAAAGTAGTTTTCATTGAGTTTTGAGTTAAATTAAAAATTAATATGCCCAATGCATTATAGTCCAGTCAAATTAGTCAAAAAAACACGATGAAATTGCATTTTAAGAGGTACTGATTATTCTTACCTAATACTTCCCATAATTATAATTTTCAAAAGTTTTTAAATACCTAAAAATTCGTAGCCTCGGGGGCCTCGGTAGTCTAGGGAGTAAGGCGCCTGGCTACTATCCCAGAGGTCCCGGGTTCGAGTCCCGGCAGAACCCCACGGTCCTTCGCCTTTCCCACCTTTCCTCCTGTCATAGCCTTCCGCTAGCACTGCCCCGCTCCACCAAGCGCATATCATCGGTTGGCTGATGGGATTCAACTTGTTTCAGGAGGCATAACACTCCAGCGAGTTGTTTCTCATTGCCCCGATGCCAGAGTCGCGATAGAAATGGTTGGGTTTAGGTGGTTGTGGCAGTTCCTTTCTACTTCTCTCTTCCCCTTCACTATCTATCGACTAGAGCTTGCTGTTCGACATTGCACTCTATACGAAGAAAATAGATTGTCGACAGTACAAAGGGCTTTCCCTGAGCTCTAGTCTTCCACATAAAAAAAAAAAAAAAAAAAAAAGCCCCCTTGGTTGACCTTGGACCCGCTGTATCGCGCACATAAAACGACATGGAGTTTCAACCAATAACGAAATATTCAAAAAAAATGGCGTTTTCACTTTTTTTCAGGCTCGTCCAGTGCGAACTTTGGCGTTGGATTGCTTGCAAACGAAATAAGCGATAACGACGATTAAGGGCTCATTCTAAAGGTAATTACTAGGACTTTATATTTGTTAATGGGCATTGACCCAAAAAAATTAACATTTTGCGAGTTAGATGCAAAAAAACTGCATTCAACCCTCACCACAAGGTCATGCTTGGAATTTGACCGGCCATTACTTGGAGCTAAATCAACTTACAGAGATGGTTGAGGGCTCATTTTTTAAATAATTTTATTCTCCACAACTTTGCCATTGATCATTTTCAACTATCATTGCAGGCAAACGACCTATTTAATATAAACAAGCTTTAACTCTTTTTCAAGATGGCGGCTTTTCCCAACCCCCGGCAACCCCACAAACTTGGTTTTATCATTGCCAGATGTGCCCGAACAAATGACAAAAAAAAAATTCTGTACCTCTTAAAATGCGATTTCATTTACTAATTTGACTGGACTATTAAGAAAGTTGTATTTTGTCAGATACTGAAACAAGGCGCGCTTTGATTTTGTTTGTTTTCATTCATAATTTTATTTGTTTTCATTTTCAACCGATCAGCTGTTCAAAACGTAATAGAACCCATAACGGATTGTACTAAATATTTTTTGTTATGTGTTCATAATAGCCTCGACACACGCCAATCAAAATATGATGAAAATTCCTAATTTATGACAAACGCCCTTACGGGGTGGTACACGTTAAAATACCTCATTATATTATGACAGTTGTGGTGTAGTGCAAAATGTCAGAGAACGAAAAATAAAAAAAAATTATATCTTTGGTACGTTGTTGCCCCAATGGAAGGGAAACAAGTATTACTTAATTTTTTAATATGGAAAAAAGTAATATTTTTTATTAATTTTCAAGTAAAATAAAAATAAAAATCAGCTGACTCTGGAAAAACGCCTAAAAGTGGGCTTTTTAACATGATCTATCGTTCGACAGATGGCTCTCTTTTGAGATTTTGTACTAGATTGACCAAAATTTGCCTATTCGGTTTTCCTAATTGATGAGGTTCATATTCCTAATTAATGATGAATTTTCGTCATAAATGCGTGCGAGTGTCGAGGCTAAAAAAGACTTCATAAAATAATTTTAAGAAAGCATGACAGAATACGAATTTTTAAAAAATTTTATTTTTATTTTATGAAGAATAAATTTTATTATCATAACATAACATAAAATATTGTTTTATGAAAAATTACAGAATAGGAACCAATATTTAATTTTAAAGAATTAACAAAGAAAACCCTTTTTACAGCAAGCATCTAGCATGAGAACTGGACCAAACCTTTTTTTACCCCATTTTTGTTTATTTCCAATTATCCTCGTTACACATTTCGGCATTTCCAAAGTAATAACAATTTGTTTCGTCTCATGTCATGCTTTCACTTAAAGGTGGAGACCGAAAATTTCAATTTTCACCCTTTTTGTATTGCACCTTTCGGGACATGTCCAACGTCATCTGGTTGCTTTATTCACAATTTATTAGAGTCAAACCTAGGGTGGCCAACACATAGACATGTCCTAGATTACGAAGGCAGCCTCTAGTCCCTATATTCCATCCTGCCTTGTTAGGGAAACCCGAGAAGTAAATCAAATTAGAAGAGAACGAAAACTGGTCATTCCCCAAAAATACATTGGGAGCCCCCAAAAAGGGTTTTCGTTGCCGACTTCCAGCCGGGACAGAGTCATGTTTAGGGATGACTGGCATATGTTTATGTTACACCAGACCTGCCACAAAAGGCCCGGGCATCTTTAGTTTATTCGAATGAGAACCGGAATCCTGAATGGGTCCCATGTGTTCCGAATCATGGCTGTGATTTGTCTCTGTACAAATGAGCTGCTCCGTAATTATTGAGGAGCTCCGAGGAATCTAGAATCCTTGTCACATTTTATCAGTTAATGTTGGTCTACAAATTTAATACCCACAGATAGATATAGTCGCAGTTAACGAAGGCAGAGAAATGTTGATTTATAACTTAAAGCATGTCTGTTGTATATATAAAACGCCCAGGACACCAGGAATGTGATGAACAAAGTACAATAAAGTACACACGGTCACAAGGACACGTTCATATATGACACAGAGAGAGAGTATAATGTCTAGGAGAAATGATGATGCGAGAATATCACGATAGTGGTGTGTCCTGGTTGCATCTCCATCCCAGTTATACCAGGACCACATGTGTTTTGTCCTTGTGCAAGGCTTATCGTGAGTAATCAGTGGCGCGTGATTTATCGGGATCGTTAGTCCTGCAGCCGAGCATAGTGAAGGATATTCACTGCGAGTAGTGCAGTTATCATTTATCTTCATGTTATGATGTTGAATCACGGTAAGATGAATACCATTTGGATTTGAAATTGAGTTGAGGTAGTATTAAGTTTTTGTTTGTTACATGCTTGAGAATGATTTATGATAGGTTTTGGCACTTGTGGTTGATGTATGATTTTATATTCTGTCTAGACAAAAGGTGATGGTGATGTGAAAGCCTGCTAAAGTCACCGAATTGTATCTTGTTAGTCAAATCAGGATTGTTTTATCACGTAGAATACCATTCAACCTTTTTCATACCTTTCCAAACACCAATTAACTGAAAATACACTGTCGTATCGTTTTTGTTAAAAGTTGGTCTAGTTTTCGACAAGAACAAACTTTATAGCAAAATACTCTAAAGGTAAGAAGATCTGTTGCCATGATAACTAAAAGTGTACACATCGTTGTTGTGTTAGTAAATAAATACATAAATGACCAAAGATTAAATTCTCTCTTCTTTTGGGGGAATTTCACATCCAAAAACTTTAATTGCATCCAAAAAGGGGAAATACACATATAATTCAGAACATGCTGCATACCAACACAACACTGTAATCTTATTGAAACAGAACTAATTGGTTATGTCCTGTTTCCCACACAACAGGATGTAAAATGTTAATATATAATGTTTTACTGGCATTACTCCCTAACAAATGTGTAAGAAGAAGTCAAATAGGGCTTTTCAAAGTTGAACATATTCGCAATGTTTGGAATTTCTTCTGTACAATTTCGTTTGCTAATGAAAGGTACTATGACTGGCACTTTCACAGTGTTGTGTGTTTGTTTCTAGTAAATTTCGAAATACTTTACAAGTTGCAGAAATTATAATTCAAATTACACTGCAAAAAATATTATCCGAACAGATTTTTTTCAATTTAGAACAACATAAACCTTTGCACTGTAACAACGAGTGAGACTCGTGATGTGACTTACAGCCCAAAAATAGGAGGAAAACAAATGCTTTCTACGAATCTTACAGTTCAAATTAAAAATGAATTTTCTCCTCTTGAATTTCAGATGTTTATACAACTTGCACAAACCTCATTACACTTCTTCTTCGTACTTTAGGGTGCACTGTCCGGTAATTAAGAAAATGAGTGTAATGATACTCTTCCTACTACGCCGCAATAGTTTCCTGGTCGCGAACCTAGAATGCATAGGAAGAAACCGTTTCTAGTTGACTAAGTGCAGATGTGTTGTGTACTTACAGCGTTCGTTTTATTTCAGCACAGTACGATGTTCTGGAATCCAAGCCCTAGAGCCCAAGTAGATGGTTTCGGAAATATGAGGTATTTGCCACAGCTCTGACTGCCCAGGATGTCCTTCTTTTATTGCCTTCAAAGACCCGAGCCCCAAAGAATAGTGATCTGATTGAGAATACCCAGAACATCAAGAGCACATTGGCAATACTAAACTAATCCGGCCTTGGTCCCATGGACTGTGTTGCTCTTATTGCGTCGAAGATGACAGAAAGGATGAAAATCGGCTTGTAGCCCAAGCTGAGAGGTCTGACGGAATAAACTGAGCCCTGGCTCTGTCTTGAAGCTATTAGCGTATTATATGAGCCCACTCTGCGACATTGAATCCAAAAGGGGCAATAGTATTGCCACTTCCACAATCCCTACCAAAACTTTGACATTTTTAGAATGTCTTCACTGAAGCCCAAGTGGCCATTCGTTATCAGTTTCAGGGCATTGCTTTTAGCGGATTCCCTAGCCCAAGCTAGGCAGAGCTCCTAAAATACATAGCTTTCGAGAAGTACGAATTGCCCTGGTTATGGAAATGGAGGCCATTCTCTGACATCCTACATTTGATAACAAACTGAATTTTTTTTACGAGGGAGAATCTCACAGCGGTCTAGCAGCAAGCCGCATGTAGACCCACATGCTCCTAAGGGCCCCCATACACAAGAGATCCATTAATCCAAATAGATCCGAGACAAGCCAAAACCTCGCCGTTTATGGGGAAGCTTGGATGGACTCGTGGTGCTATAGCCGTCTAGTGAGATTTTGAATTGCTCCGAATCCATGAAGCAATCGGGCAATTTACTGGCTTACTCGTGTGTGGCAAAACCCCGAGTCGAATGCCGCAGGGCTATCCACTGAACTCGCCGTATGTGTGCAATCACCGATCCAAATTGCCGGCTTTAAGCATGAAAGCTTAAGAATGAAAGCTTAACAATGAGAGTTTCTACGAAAGGTTAACAATGAAACATTCAATGAAAGCTTAACAGTGAAAGCTTAAGCAAAAGCTTAACAATGAAAACTTAACAGTGAAAGCTTCAATAAAAGCTTAAAAATGAAAGCTTAAATGAAAGCTTAACAATGAAAGCTTCTACGAAAACTTAACAATGAAACCTTCATTGAAAGCTTAACAGTGAAAGCTTCAACAAAAGCTTAACAATGAAAACTTAACAGTGAAAGCTTCAATAAAAGCTTAAAAATGAAAGCTTCAATGAAAAGTGGTTAACAATGAAAGCTTAAATGAAAGCTTAACAATGAAAGCTTCTACGAAAACTTAACAATGAAACCTTCAATGAAAGCTTAACAATGAAAGCTTCAACAAAAGCTTAACAATGAAAACTTAACAGTGCAAGCTTCAATAAAAGCTTAAAAATGAAAGCTTCAATGAAAAGTGGTTAACAATGAAAGCTTAAATGAAAGCTTAACAATGAAAGCTTCTACGAAAGCTTAACAATGAAACCTTCAATGAAAGCTTAACAGTGAAAGCTTCAACAAAAGCTTAACTTGACAGTGAAAACTTCAATAAAAGCTTAACAATGAAAGCTTCAAAGAAAAGTGGTTAACAATGAAAGCTTAAATGAAAGGTTAACAATGAAAGCTTCAATGAAAGCTTAAAAATGAATGCTTAGCAATGAAAGCTTCAATGAGAGGCTAATAATCAAAGCTTCAAACTGTACATTGAAGGCTGCAAGCTGAAGGCTTCAAATAAAGCTGAACTTCACAAATTACACAGAACGTCTGGAATAGACTGACTGATTGGAGGCTCGATTGTACTAATTTTAGACTTGAGCTTAAAGACTCGAGACAAATAGAGGCCTTAAGAGTTTGGCTTGTTGAGAGTTGCCAGCAGCTTTGTCTGCAAAGACCAGTTTAATCAAGGCAGTCTTATTTTCCTGGTAAATGATATCAGAACCGTTTTGTCGGGGCTAATACTAAGTCCTACTTGCGTCACCTTGGGTCAACCAGGTTTGGTCATTGAGTAGCTAAAGAGGTTCATCTACAAAAAGTCACCACAGTAGCGGAGATTAAATTCTTTTCTACGAACATTATTTTACTATGGTGCCCTCCAGAGATTTTTGTGTAAGCGTATCCTTTCGCTCCTGTAACGTCATCAATTTCCCAATTAGATTATAACAAAACTTTGAAGAAAAAACGAACATGTCTAGATTTGTTAAGCAAGGAATACGAAGCAGCGTATATGTACTTCAATATACACTAGTAGAAAAAAAGGTGTCGAATGATAAATATACTTTTCTAAACAAGCAAGTCTCTGTAAGCTTTTAGTTTGTTTTTCGATTACAATAAAAGCAATAATTTTACCAAAACCCAAGAGAACCTCGCTTCGACTTTTCAATTATTTTTTGCAAAGAGACCGGACTGCAATAATTTTACTTGCCGCTACCCTAAAACCACCCCATCGCTCTACTACAAACAAACAAACAAACATTTTTTGTTGTATCCCGATTTCCGAACAAAGTTACCTTTAAAAACTCAATAAAACTCCCGGCAACCTCCTGTTCGATCGACCGCCATTGTCACTTCGCACTGGTACAACCCATTTCATTAGGGAATAAAAGTTGCAGACTATTGAAAAATACAAAGTCTTTCTTGGCTCAAGGATTTTCCTCTGTGTATTTTTTTTTTGTGTGTTTGAGGAAGAAAAAAACGTTATCCTTTGTTCCAAGCACGGTCCAGATGTCAACATTAACCGCTTGCAGCATGCAGCAGTACCGACAGCTTACTTTGTAGAAGAAAACGTTCAGGCAAGAAGGAGCGCTTATCCACAGCTCAAGGGGACTATCAGAGTGTTTTAGGGGCCATAAAGAGTTCCACTCCAGTCTTAAGGTGTTCATAAATCACAACCGGTAACAAAAGTTATATTCTTGGGTTTTTGCCTCTTCAGGTACTTCCCATAAAAACTAAAGAAAAACTTGGAGAAGTGAAGTCTTCTGTGCGCCGGTGAAGGAAGCGCAATACTAAAAATGAAAAATGCAAACAACACGCAAAAGGAGTGTAGTCCAAAGACCCAGCGACGACGACTGGCTTTTGCCGAAGAAATTTATCGCGATTTTGTTTGAATATAACCTGAACAAAAGCTTCAAGTTTTGCATGCAGTGTGCTCCAGGAAAACACCGGGATTTAGTAGTCCAGTACCGCGCACTACTCTCTTGTTCAAACAACCCTATTTGGTTCGACGTGCCAAGACCGTGTTGTTGCTCTAGTGTCAAGAACAGCGTGAAATGATATAAGAGAATTATTGCGCGATAGTGGAGCGCGTTTGCGGCATGAATAAATATCGAACTTTTATCTAATTCAATTCGTTATCCGAGGGGGGAATCCCCCGATGTCTCAATTTTGTAGATTCATAAATTTGAAAGTAGCAAACACGACGACAGCAGGTGAAACACGTGAATGCAGACAAATGAGGTTGTTTGTATGCAAGACACCAGACCAACCATCCTCGTTCTAATGTGACACATGACACAGAACGGATTTTCTCGTACCTGTGATGGATTTATTGTTGTCGAACTTTTTGAAGGCCCAGACTGTGTCTGTCTTTATAAAAAATAAAATAACGAACAATAATACACTTCGGTCATTATAACTGAACCACGAAGTAATAGCGTCTAATAGAAAGCGCACGGATCGACTCGCAAGCACGATCCATGAGCAAAATTCATAGTGTGTCGCCTTAAAGACCATAGCTTTATGTCTTATAGTCTTATGTTTCCGGTACCAAAAAAAATCTTAGTTATGAATATTTAACTGCTTCAAACCATATGCTCGAGTAGAGAGTAGGGTACCACCAAAAAAAAATTTCCATATGCATTTGACTCCCGCACGTACCGCAATCAGATGAAATCACATCGGATATGGTTCATGGGTCATAAATTCGTGTGGTGGATTTTACCTGTGCGCGTTCGGCTTTATCGCTCATTCTTACACACAAAAGACTTAATCACAGGTTAACCAGGAGATCTGCCCAGTATATAATCGTCAATCGTTATAAGGAACATATAAAAATTTTTACGATCGCAATATTAGTCACCCATGGGAGTTGATTTCATGGTTAATGGCGGCGTCTACGCGCATATATAGAAATAGACTTGAGGTCAATTCGACAACCGCAATCGATTAGTTTTCCTCGTATCCATAAATGTCAATTAATCCCTAATAAAATTCGATATTTCAAAACATTATTTATGCAAAAAAGGATCCAATTACCGACCGTGAAGTGTAGAAATATCCAAAAAGAGAACCCCGCGTTGTTGAAATCGGATTAGGTTAGGATTTAGTTTTAAGATTCAAAAATTTTTTTGTTCCATCTATTTTGGTTCTTCTTGTTCATATTACTTGACGTGACCTCGATCACCTGAACTGGTGTTCGAAATTAGAATTTAAGCATAATTACGACGATTAGCGAAAAATTTCGTCTGTCGAACTTGGATGAAGATAAACCTTGTCGTGATGTTTTATACATCAACCGAAAATTTTTAGGCAATCCAGGTGGGGTGGGTCGAAGGGAGTTTTGGGTTGTAAGTGAAAATCGTATTTCCTAATTAACAGGACTCATCGTTGCTGAACGTTAAAACTAAGCTAGCAACTGGATAAGGTTCCTGTAAGTGAACATCTACCCCTTACCAAAAAAAAAACAACTTGTATCCTCCCCGTAAAAAGTCAGTAAAATGGAACGGTGAAAAAGGGAAGGCGTTGAAGAGAGTGTGCGAGAGAGAGAGAAACTTAATTCTGTTTCAAACCGACCCATTAATTATGTACTGATGTGAAAGACAGCTTGGAAAAGGATAAATAGGTCCCCGGCAATCAGTCTTAATTACAACTGGTATCCGGGGATGAAAGCCTAATATAAAATACGAAGGGCCTACAAATGAGTGAAATTAATTCCTTGACGGTAGCCACTTAGACTCGTAACGGTTTCGCAAGATGAAACTTTGTGTTATTTTGTGTAAGAAACTGGAACCATCGGCTTTGAATTTCTTGAGGAGAGTAGTAGTACCTATAGCAAGTGTTGGGGGTGCTACAATTGTCCTTCAACTTTAAGATTGTATTTCTTTTATCATCCATGTATACGAGTAAAAATCCTGGAATTTTTATGCTTAAACTTTTTCATTAAAAATGCATGATGTTTGTTGAGGATTTATAGTCCAAAGTTTCTTTTAAGTTTTTTAGTGTTAAAGTGAACATTTCAACAGAAACGAAGACAAAGATTTGTGAAAAAAGTGTTGAATTGTTTCCCTTTCGAAGTTATTCAAGGTCAAAGTTTCCAAAAATCACTTTTCGGCCAAAAAATACCTTGAATAACTCCGAAAGGGTTAGGTTTTCGAAAAAATGACATGAGGGTTTTTTTGTAGGCAATAACGTTTCGTATTGACTGAACAAAATTTTTTTTCGAAAAAGTCAGTTTTTGAGTGATTTTTTTGCCAAATAGTGATATCTCCGGCGGCCATGTTTTTTTTTTGTGATTCCGGAATTGTTTTCTTAAAAAGTCCCAAGGAAGCTGTGGACCAATTTCCAGCCATTTTGGAATTTTGTCTCCTTTCGTGCGTTTTTTTTTGCTAATTTCCCCGGACTATGAAGGCGAGGGCACCATGTATTCGGCCATTCCATAAATAATGCAGTTTTTCCAAATGCATGCACTGAAGGTCGGCGGAGGTGGTACCGTCTGATAACTTTACGAATTCAATAAAGGCAACAATGTAACCGAAAGTGTAAGAAATTTTAATACACGGTATAGAGAAGGAAAAAAAGCGTAAGCCGTCGCCAACGGTGGCACAAGAAATTCCGAGTTCGGAATCACAAAATAAGCCTCGTTCTGGAAGAGGTGTGGAGGTTGGACGAGGAAGTTCTATGAATCCTGGTGGAACAAAACCCCGTCGTGGCAATTTTCGAACAAGCGGAAAAGCTGGTCAAGTCATTCAACCGTTCATTGACACCTTTACGCCATCGGGATAGTCAGCAAGTTAGGTCAATGGGCCCCTTACCAAGTTTTGGATTCTAATCTCAGGAATGCACATTTTTTTTGGGCTGGAGATAAAAAGTTGATCCTGCACATGTATGCATGTTAAGCGCAAAAGATAATGGGTAGACAAAGGAAACATCCCGGAACCCCAGACTAAAGCAAGTCGTCACCAACGTAAGGTAATGCGATATGGAGTGGAGAAAACTACACAACTCAGACTTTGCACTAAGAATAACAACGAGCTAAAATGATTACACGCATTTCGAAAATATTTATGGACTCACCCAATACCTTGTTTCGTTTTCATTGCAGCAGCCCTAGTTTTCGTTCAATTTGACTGAGGCGTCTTATAATACAGTTCGTGATGTTCTTCCAATACCTTCAATTTTATTAAGCCAGTATTTCGGTGGTGTACGAGGTCATTGTGCCTCTTCGTACCTCACCATGAAAAAATCATTTACTCTAATGCCGAGTTGAAGACGATGAAAGGCAGCCCATCATGAGATGTTCAAATGGCTTTATCGCGTTTCATTCTGTCTAAGATACCGTTGTTTAAATTCTATAAAGAGATTATGCATTGAGTTTTGAAACGACGGCCATTTTTCTATCGCCTGCTTCAGGGCGTAAAATCCGATCACTTGGTAATTTGCGTGATTACTAGCATGACGAGGTAACCTATGATGTTTATAATATAAGCGTCTAAAGTCTTTTGCTAGATAACGAAGAAAGTCTGATTTGCAGTACTAAAATAATAGCTGCATTCTGTGTTACCTACTTTTTTACGGACTGGAAACAGTACGTTTTTTGATAGAATTCAGACATTGCATCTTGCAAAATTTTATAATAAATCGCTTTGTGTAGTACAGACCATCTATAACCACAAGAATTTGGTCAGCACCTGTAGTTTTCGTGTTCTCGTACAATCAATTATGTGGTGCTAAGGCAGAACCCGATATGTCAAACAAAAAATTTTAGCTTATATTGCCAACAGTCGAAAGTTTATGAATGAAAATGTTCCCCAAAGCCAAAATTGTAAAATGATTCTCTTAAAAAATTTAGATCAAAACTAAAGGGTCCAATATGTCCATATGCTTACAATACTGCGACGACATAATCCAATATTACTTGAACCAATATCGACAATTACCTATTTTGACATATCGGGTTCTGCCTTAGCACCACATAATTATGATTGCAATTCGAAATATTCTCCGATCATGTATTAAGAGCAACTAGGACTCAAGAATGATTCATTCGATTAACGACGTAGCGTCTCTGTGGGCCGGTTATTTTTGCTGCATACTTTATTGATCAAATTTCACATTGCATACTTTTAGGCGCGTTTTTTTAAAAAAATCTTCTTTGGCATTTAATTCGGAATACTTTTAGCTGATTTTTTTTGTATTTATACCTCTAAAGGATGGAGAATTTATGAGGGGATATTTTACTATTAGACTGCCCCTCTGTTATATCTACTAGTATCTATCTATTATCTGCTAGTAGGACCTTACATTACAGAAAAAAATTCACTTTAAAGAAAAATTAAAGATGAAAAATTTTCAGAATACATTCTGAATTAAATTAGGTTAGCAATATGCAATTATTTTCAGCCATAATCCAAAATGAATTTAAAACATCTCAAAAATAATTAATGACAATGTTTAAGTCAGTTTTGTGCACAAGCAAGAAGAACGGAATAACCTTGAAAAACAAAAATTTAATTGAACCTGTACTAAAGCACCTGTTCCACAAGCACAGGTAACCCAGCTCGAAGAACATGGAGCAACCCCAGACATTTACCTGAAGGAATCAAATCCGAAAATTTCATGACGGCTTCACTCGTAAAATTCGCCATTTAGAGAGCGAGAGGAATCCCACACCGTCAAGATTCAGGCATAACAGCGGATCCATAAGCAGCCGTAATATAATGCCGTTAATGTGAATGGCGCGAAAATACTTTGCCACTATGTTAATAACGTCTTGTGCCTTCTCCCCTGTTGGTAGGCAGCTGCCGGTGCCCCCCCCCCCTTAAACAACCCCCCGGGCAGAACCCCTCGTCTATGGCTGAATTATGATGGAATGAAATTGCTTCAACGTTATATTCGGAGGGATTTACTTTTCGTGTTAGAAATTACTCGGGCGGGCTCACCCCAAAAACCGTGCTACCCCCATACAAACCACCCCCGCCTCTACCACCAGAAAGTGGTGTGGCAGGAACGCTCGAGCCCTACATGTTTGCCTTTGTTTATGAGATAATTAAAAGCTCGGGGGAGAATTATTGCGCTTTCCTGCTAGCATTCACCAATTCGCCGCCCTTCGCCACAAGCGCCGCACTATTTTAGACCCAAAATTTGGTTTACGTAAACTTTTATATATTTGGCCCAAGACTAGAGCGAAAGTCCTTAGAGTCCTAAAGTCTTGATATATTTTCGCCTCGGTTATTTAGATGGCGGATCGCTAGCAACGCCCCCCATACATAAAGCGCGCGTCTATTTCTGATTTCGTCCCGGGCGGAGATGCGGTGTCAAGTGGCTCCTGGCTTAAGTGCCCCTGATACTCATTTAACGCCTGAGTACATATCGCATCGTCCCGGGCAGGTCCTGGCGGCAATGGGGCGACACCCTCTCCGCATGGCCTTAAAAGCCTTCGGTGGTTATCGAAAAACTATTTAATGGATTCCAGGTGGCGATGGTGGAGTCAATTTCAAAGGAAACGAAGTCTTGACATGACTTTCCCTCCGGCTATAACGTGTTATTGATGGCATGTGGTTATACTTTCTCTCGCGCGTATTTTTCGTGATTATTCAAAATAAAAAATAAGGGTAACCTCCCCCCACACAAAAAAAAACAAAAGTTTTATCTACGTCAGTCCACCATGTTCGTGCGAGCATCGAATATGTTACTCTTTTCCATAAGAGAAACGTAATCAGCGCCAATTGATTGATTGGGACAAATTGGAATGTAGTCGTTCCACATGGCGCGAGCCTCGTAAATCTCCCGCCCAAAGAGACTGGCCCCAAAAATATTTTTTTCGGCGGTACGAATGCAAAAATGAACATTATATGATTTTCTGCCAATTAAAGGAAATTTCTAAATTGAATACGCGCCACCTCAAATAAATCTCGACGAATTCACTGTTTCGCCGCCCATTTCCAATTTTTTTGCACACAATCAGCCCAGATGATTTGTCAAAATATATGAATTTATGGATGTTTTCAATTAGGCAATGTTCAATTTCTATTTCGAATTCGACAGCACTTAATAAACGAAATGCCGCTATCGTTAATAAAATTTCAATTGTGCGGCGAGGCGGCTCCTCTGCGAGTTTCGGATTGTGGCCTCAATTAAAGGCTTCCGAGCCAATTAAAATTTTAGGGCTTTTACTAATCAATTTTGGTTATATGGAATTCGATGCATTTTTTTTTGTACTTGAGTCTGGTACGAGCGGAATTCTTGATTATAGTTAGAATAAACCAAATTTGGGAGTTGTATGCTCTAAACACAAATTTCTGGTATTCCATGCAAACGAAGAGTGTTCATGGTAACATCGAGAGTTGTAATTAGATAAAATCGATTTCAGATTTCTTGAAATATAATTGGGATTCGATGATTATGAAGAGAGTAACTCCTTCACTGGCGTCATTAAAGAATATTTAAAAATGAGTTTGAAAGAGGTGCCTCTTTTTTCTTTTTCTTTTTTTTTTATGTGGAAGACTAGAGCTCAGGGAAAGCCAGTACAATGCCATACTTAAAATGAGGCGACGGGCCATTATAATGCCAATATGACAAAAACAAGCAAATTAAAGAAAGAAAGAAAATAAATACCAGTGAAGAGCTTTTCTTACTAGTTTGCTTCTAATCTATATATGTATTAATACGCAAGCATTTTTTTTGTACAGCACTTTATCCGACTTCCACTAAACCGATTTTCCTCAAATTGGTTTTATATGGAGGTCGGAGTCGTAAAGGTGTGCACAAAACAAGAATTATTCATTTATCTCAATTCTGTCACTCAGAAATGAGTATTGCATTTCCCAATATAAAATGATAAAAGGACAACAACAATATAAGGTAGAAATTACGGTTAGCATATAAACAGGCGAATATAAAAATTTATTATTAAGGTTTGTGAATCGACTAAATTTCATTTGCCTAGATTGCTTAGCGAAAGTTTGCCGTAGTTCCTTTTCACTACGCTTTAAACAAATCAAATTGGCATTTAAAAATTTTGTTTGTTTTTGTTTCAACAAATTAGATTAGAAATAAATGCATATACTATCGCAGTAGGGCAAGAAAAGTGCCAACAGTCACCTGGCGGCAATAACTCAAAACAGCAAATTTTTGAGTTGTGCCATTTTTCTTGCCGGAGTGCGATTGAATGTCAGCGTCATTCCGCTTTCTTTCTGTGGAGATTTTTACCGTCCCGCAAATTTTAATTAAAAAAAATAAAAAAATAAATAATAAAACAAAGTGGAAATTATTATCAAAATATCACGGTAAGCGATGGTGTTTTTTAAATGAAGAAAGTTTTGTTTAAAGATGCGATTTTAAATGATAATTTAGTTTTTAATTACACTTTTTTAAAACAATTTTTTTTGTTTTTGTTTAAAACTGATAGAGAAATTAAAAAGTGGCAATAGTTCAATTAAATTATTAACTGAGCTATTTGAAATGCGTAGACGTCAAACTTTAACGGAACGGATTGCTAGAAGAGTAGGGAGAGACGGTCGAATTTCGACCAATGGGCGATACTAGTATGCATTAAACTGCATCAGAGTAAGAGTAAGAGAGTACGAAACCCATGCTTTTATATTTTACAACCTCACCTCGTCTCATTTCATATTGGAAACTTTACTACCCCACAGAAATAGGAGAAAAGAAACCCACCACTACCTCGCCTCATTTATCTCAAAGCACAATCATATACCCGTAGGACATTATTTTTGAACCGGGACATTTAAAAAAATTGAGGTCTCAGTAAACTATACTCTTTTCACCTCACCACCGGTCTCAAAAATGAAATCAACAAAAAAGGTACTAAGCATCAAAACTATTCTTATTCGACCTAAGGTTGGTACTGTAGCGCAAGCCGCATACTTGCCAAAGGACTTCTTACGGATAATAGAAAGAGTTTTCTTTGCCATTCCCTCCGATGTTTGGCTACCAGTTGAGTTTTGGGACGTGCAGAGTGAAAGTTAAGTGAAGGTATCTACATCTAGCGGTTGGGAGGTTAAGAATGGGTATGTTAAGCTAGTGGTGTGAGATTTCAAAAATGTTTTCGTCTAATTCTGGGTCTATAATTACCCCGACTTGACAAATCTCAGCAAAGGCAACGCTGGAGATCTGTTGGTTAGATACTAAATTCAATACATGGGCTAAGGAAGGTCCAAGCCATCATTTATTGGTCATTTTTACTTTTAACCAGTCTGCCTACATAACCGGAGCATACCATGACCGTGCTATGAACGTATCAGACCAGAAAGACCACACGCACTACTATGCCTACTGCAACAGATCGACAGCGTTCTATGCCCATTGCCCGTATGCAACGCGTAGAAAGAATATTTTTTGCATGTGTCGATACGGTCACGGTCATGATATGATACGTTGTAGTAGGCCGACTCCTTTATTGGTTCGTAGCAAAATGCCGCGAAACTTTTTTATAACTCGAAGCAATCAAAAAAAGTTAAGTCAAGCAAGAGCCATGCACCTTCAAAATATTTCTTTTCCCTTACATAACACACCATACCAAAAACAAAAAAAGAAAATTTAATTACCCCTTTTCTATCCGTGGAACATCTTGGGAACAAT
Organism: Thereva nobilitata; assembly: GCA_963855945.1. NCBI lineage: Eukaryota > Metazoa > Arthropoda > Insecta > Diptera > Therevidae > Thereva > Thereva nobilitata. The sequence continues at coordinate 228,748,210 of OY979694.1, forward strand.
CCAACGCGCAGTTCATTTTTCAATTGGTCCTCATTAGTCTTCCTTCATTTAGGTGCTGTTCCCAGGAAGCTAACATCTAATTCCTTTCAAGAAAACGCTATCAGCCGGGCGGAGACTAATTTAAATGCATTGAGGTCGTAATTTAGTCGTTTGTCACCTAAAGTTAATTAGCAGTTCACAGTTTAGTGTTCACCAAGAAGGACAAACGCTGTTATCAAAGGAATTTAACCAGCGGCGCGGCGCGGTGCCTACGTCCTTGCTTGCAACAGCTTAAATCCGCAGCAGTAGAACACGGCCGGCGCACCAAGCTATCCCGCCCGATAGATGTCGGTGTAATAGTGGAGGCGGAAATACGCTGCATTGTCGCCGCGCATATAATTAATGACCCACTTTTGAGTACTAGACGTTAATTAAACGACTAAGATATTTCTGTGTTGTCTCCTGCTTTGTTTCAACACACAGAGCAAGCACCGAGAAGGCCTTGAAATCTAGCCGCTTCAGGAATTCACTTTTTCACACGCCTTCGGGGTGCATGCATTCCCAGAAAGTAAAACCAGAAGTATCAGATAAGACTCGATCAGACACAGCTAACTAATAGCCCCCCATAATCCGTGCAGCAGAGCTGGATGCCCCTGAATTAATTCCCGAATGGGGCTCCTATGACCCAGTGATACTTCACTCGTCGCGGGCATACCCTTTTCTGGGCCTATAAATCAAAAGGTCACAGCGGCTAAGGACAGGGCCAGAGACTCCGTCCTCCGTCGTCATCCGGGGAGGCTGCAGCAACTCCATTAAAGAAATTTTTCCGATTCTTGGAAGATTATTAACGGATAGATGAGGATCGCTACACTAGTCGCCTGCAGGTTATTTATGGCCGCAATCCGGCTGCGTTGACTTAGGTTAGGTTCTAGGAATAATTTAGATGCCCTCCTCTGTAATTGAGTAATATTAATTAAAATTTTTATTAGTCTACAGGTTACCTGTTTTCCAGGTTGTTTTTTTTTCTTCAGGTATCTCTTTTGAATTTTTATTATATTTGTGGCCTTGATTTTGGTAAAGTGGGGCTGAAGCTATTATGGAAATAAGGAGTGATCTCATAGAAGAAAGAAGGTTGTTGAGTGATTCATATTAGACATCTTAAAAATTCACTTAACTTACACCGTTCGCTAGAAAATATTGTAATTAATTTCGGTGTTTTTAACAGATAGCAATTTATATTTTTTCTTTCTTTCTTCTTTCCAGCAAAGTATAGGCTCCCATTGCCGCATCTTGGACCAATTATACGAAAATTGATCCAGTTTAGTCCAAAAAAAGCATTCTCCCCTGCAAAAAATCGCATAGAGCTACCAGTAGGTAATTGAGGACATCATGACAAAATGTCAAAATTCGATCAGGTTTTTTTGTGGAGAATTTGATGAGCTTCAATTTTTATAGTAGCTATTTACCTCGAAAAATCAGTAGTGGTTGATAAAAAGGTGGAAAACAGCAATTAACCATCCATCAACCACTATAAAAAATTACATCGGCTGCAACTTTGAGGGGTACTTTTCAACATGTCATGTCCAGTGGATAGCAGTAAAAATAGAGTATTTCCTCCGAATTCTTTCGGACAGCACCGATTTTAATGAAATTTGGTAATTAAGCTCATCTTGCCCTCCTCTTCAAAAGTTATATGTTCCTGATGTGTGCTTTTTGTTTTAAGGGAGTGAGAACTACCCCTTTTGACAAAAAATTTGAAAACAATATATTTAAGCAATATTGCGATTAAATCATGTTTAAATATGTAAAATAAACTTTCTTGCACATACTGGAATGTAATTTATGATTAAATTAAATGTTTCAACCCCTAGAAACCAATTCACAAAAAAAATAGTTCTTAACAGTTTAAAATTTCTTCATGGTGCATTTATGATAAATCAGAGTCCCCTCTTGGTTTATACATACTTTGTAATTTCAAGACGAGAAAGATATATTTTTGTTATGGGGGGCGGGGCGAATTACGGCTCCAAGCCGAAATCGCTCCAAAAAAATTTTAAGGTATTCACAGCGATTTTTGAGTGCTCCAATAGTAATTTTAAGCGGGGACATATATTTTTGCTATCGCAACTTTGTGGGGGGGGGGGGGGGTGCGAAGGGGGCTCCAAACCAAAATGCTCCAAAAAATTGTTTATGTTTTCAGAGTGATTTTTGAGTGTCAGTTATTGGATGATTATGAAGCGCCCAGCTCGGTCAGAAGAGGGTCCGTATAATATTCTTTGCTTTATTTCAACATATCATTTCGTACAAATTGCCCTTATCCTTTAAATTAGCTGCCATGTTAATATGTAAAATAAAAAACAGAATTGCGTACATCATATACTCAGTATAGCGGGAAAATCAAATTATGTACATTATAATACCATACTTTATTAAAAATAAATCTATAAATCATCGGAAGTCACGGTATACAGAAACAAGGTAATGTAATGGAGAAATGTCATTTGAGTGCTGACGTCACTTGGCACGCTCTTCCCATATAAAATCGGAGTTGTGTTGTTGTTTCTACATTATTGCTGACGTCACTCGGCACGAAATTTCTACGATATTCGAAGCTGTCAGTCTCTGTTACATTACCTTGTTTCTGTATACCGTGATCGGAAGTATCATCACTACCTAAATCATCTTCCTGATCCGTTATTGGCGGATCTGGGTTTGTAAATGAACTCTCCTAATAGGCTGCCGTACACGGCTCCTCAATCAACTGTCAATACAACAGTTTTTGATGATTCTCTTGCTAAGACAAATAGTAAGAAGAAGCACATTGAGTATGTGTTAGTTTTCACGACAAAAATAGTTGTTGAAGATGTTACAACACCTCGTCCCTTCCCTTTTACCCTCTCTCCTACAAATCCACTGTGTTGATTGTTGATTGAGGAGCCGTGTACGGCAGCCCAATGTGCTCATTCAGAGCATCAACTGTCTGTACAAGGGAACCTAGTCTTACAGCGCTGCTCTTAGTGGAAGCCTTTACAAAAGACTCAGACCGCTTCTGTTCCAGAAAAGCTGACAAGTCTTGGACCCGCCTCAATTTTTTTAAGGCCCATTTACAATGTTGCGAGAGTGCGATGCGAGGACGAGACGAGTCTCGCCCAATACTCGGTCTCGTTCATAACTCGCGATTCAATTTACAATAGTGCCAGTACGAGTTGTTATACATTGCGTCATTTAAAAGTCTGCCATGGAAAATATTTTGACAGCGCGTGCGTGACTCGTCTTGTTCTCGCATCGCACCCTCGCAACATTGTACATGGGCCTTTAAATGTTCGGGCGGAGCTCCGCTAGTACCTACCGGCTTCTAAAATTTCATCCAACTTTGAACTGCTACTGAGATTAATACAATTTACATGCAATTTCAATGAAAACGCGATTGGTTTTTTAACGATTACTTCCTCAATTTTAAAGATATCTAACCGCTCTAAAATTCAATTTGCAGGGAATTTCAAGGGCTACAAGGCAAAGTTGAACTGTCTTGAACCCTTAGTTTTTGAGATTTTAAAGTTTAACTGGCTCGGGAAAGGTGGTCTTCGCACTCACATGCGAACTTACAACCAAGATTACTCAATTACTTTTCATCGTACAGAATCAAAACAATAACCAAAATTTTCTCCAAGAAAAGCCCTTTATTTTTCTACTTTTTCATTTTTTTCGTATCTCACTTAGTTTTTTAGTTATTACGGAAAAAAGGAATTTTTTTCAAAAATTTCAAAATTGATTACTAACGTAAATCTAACTTTTTTTCAAATATGGGCATTCTAAACCGTTCAAACTTTTAGAACATATTGTTAATACTTAAACAAAGTTAATTGTACAAGGGTTTTGTTTACAATTCCTGCCGTGAAGCCATTGGTTTCATTGTTGCTTTTTTTGACGAAAAATAGAGACAAGCATATTATTTTCATCATAACTTCGTGAGTTTTGATGCTAATGAGTTGTACCAAAGCTGATTTTAAAGGTCTTTTCAAGTACTTTAAATATGGTCTAATAAGTTTTTCTTCAAAAATTCGCCGTTTTGCCTTTATTTAACGTCGAATGGTGCGAATTCATTTTTCGGCGAGCAAACGGTCATCTTTAACGACTCATAAATCGAGTTGTGTTTCATCTACAGAAATAAATAAAACACCAATTGATTCATTATCTAAAAGCTTAATTTTTGCTAAAATTATTTTTTTTGAAAAACGTAAGATTTTTAAGTTATTCGAGAAAAACCGTTCTAACACATGAATTTTTTAGATGAAAAATCAACAATTTCAATCGCGAATAGCTCGGAAAATATTGATTTAAAGAAAAATATTCATATAACATTTTTTGCTTCAAATCCATCCTTCTATCGATTTCTGCAGTTATTTTAAGTGTGCCAATAACCACCCCCTAGAAGGGGTGGCATTCCCCAGAGAAAAAGCACACATCAACACAATATAGCTTTTGTTCGTTGAGCTTCTACTTAGGTACTGTCCAAATTTCACGTCAATCGGTGCTATCCGAAAGAATTCGGAGCCAAAAACCGCTATCCACTGGACTGAAGGACGATATAACAAAGTTCATTGAATTTTTCAGATTGCCATCCGTGCAAGTCCCTGTATAGACTGCATGCTTTAAAAATTTGATCAATGTTCATAATAAGGTGGTGAGGTCCTACAGTACTATGAAAGTATTTCCTGTTTGGAAGAGGAAAATATATACTTGAATTGTAAAATACGAACGTTACAGAATCGATACACTCGTAGAATGAGATGGGAACGCAATTGCCCAAGGGGCATTTCATCAAACTTGACGTTTCACAGTTTACAAAATCACAATAACATCATCCAAAAATCCTTGACACAATCAAGACGATCATTCAAATCATCTGCAAACAAATCTATAATTGCTTGCCCAACATATCTCCTCCATCGAAAAAACAGACAAACTCCTTCGTAATCACAACTCCGCCATCCATCGCCCCCATGAAACTGAAGTATAATGGGACATCCACAACAGACTCCGACTCCACTTAAGCCAGCGCCGCCGCCCGTTCAATAACTCCTAATTGGGTTGCAGCATGAATCAGTTGGCGAAGGACAAAATAATTGCATGTAGGAACGAAGAGCACATGGGACTCAATAAATGTTCTAATAACCAATAAATTTTGCCCAGATGCTAGGCCGGGCCATGCATCTTCTCCCGCCGGGCATATCCCAGCAACATCCGGGACAACTGCAGCCAAGTCGACAAGTAGTTTGCATACAAACGACTTTATTCCAAGAGACATCCGTATGCATACGTCGCCCATCTGACGTGGCTGAAGTGCCTAAATCCTAGGTACTTGCACCAGAAGGACGTTGTGAAATGCAGCTAGCAAGTGGACATGGACAGCCACTTAAGCCAGTAGCTGCATTCGTAAGCAGCCACCACCAATACTCCTTCGGGCACAGATTCACCACGAATAGCTGAGGCACTACTGATGGTGCTCGGTTCGGTGGAGGTGCTCCTCTCAAGAGGTCAGATTTCAGGGCCTTTTCTGTTTACCATCACGAATACCTGTCATGGATGTTTGTTTGCTCAAGTTTTTGGGCAAGAGCAATCGACATCGTCTGCGGATACCTTGGGTACGTGCTTCACTAACATCCAAAACTACTTGTCGTGTTTACCAGCGGGCTCCTCGCGTGGCATATTAAAATTAAACAGTACTGGACAAATACTCGATCCCTGGGAGAGCGGGGCCGTAATTTTCACTCAAATTTATGGCATGGGCGTGTGACAGCGGGTCATCTTGATTTTTGTAGAGCTTCTTCTTTGCTTTGGCGCAGCTGTAATCGAGTGGTGTAAGTCGTTTGTCCACAAGTAATTCGATAGGAACGTGAAGGGCTTCGTGATGCCACCGAGATCGCGAGTTCCGCGGCGAATGGAGTTTTGGCCACGGCTAATGTTACCTTGGCGCAGACGCGCAATTCGCGCCAGATTATTTTAGCTTAAAAATTCAGAGACAGCCAAGGGTCGATTTCAAGAAATTTAATAGCCACAGTTGCGCTTCTTCAAAATTTATTTATTTAAAGCAAAAAAAAAATTTAAAAAAAATGCAACTTCCACCGGAAATTGTGCTTTAAGTCGAGATACGCTTAGTTAAGACCTTCATTCAGGAGAAAACGTTTTGACTCATATGTTTAAAAATTCTGGCACAATGACCGATTCCTTGTGGGTATAACATGTCACGATCGTTGGACCGCTCTAAATCAATGATAGGAAATTCCAACTGTGCCACCGCGTTGAAGTTGAAAGAGATCCGTCAGGTAATAGGGCGGCACAATTCAAAGGTAGCCTGACGGGACCTGATAAGCCTCTCTGGTTAACAGAACTCATGTAGCTGAAGGTTTGATTTGGGATTCTGTTCTTTGGGAGATTTGGTTTTAATGGGAATCGAGAGAAAAGGGGAACATCATAACTCAGATGGTCAAGGTATTACATCGGATTTCGATTAGATTTTAAGTTTGAGGAAGTTTTTTACATAGACACGAATCGAGGCATTTACTGTGATTTTATTTAAATATTCTTTGTAAGGAATTGTTTGTAGAATGTACAAGATTACGTTCTATTCAAATTCAGATGGTTGTTGCTGAGGGAATATATAGATTGCCTGTGAGAATGAGGAAGTGAATTTCATGTTGAAGACTGAAGCCATCAATGAAACTCAATCGACATGATATTGTAACAGACCAAAACATATCGGATGCGCTACTACGTGTTTTGTACAATGGACTTAGATATGGTTCAAATTTTACTGATCTCCTTTAAGCTTATTGAGGGTAAAATTTCATTTGCGACACGATCGAAACTACTTTTTTCTAAAAATGTCGTGTCGCGAAAAAGACGGAAGATCTACTCAGAAAGAGGGCGTAAAAGAGAAATAGAGCAATAAATAGCTTTTCATGCATATAAAGGCGAAAGAAAAGAAAGAAAGTAAGAAAATGAAAGGCGTTGGAAATTTCTGTTAATAATACGATCATAGGCGAATAGGTTGTAATTTTTTGTCGGGTCGACTATAGACCGCTGCTAGGTCTATACCTCCATAACTCAATATTAGAGCTCACTATTACTGCTTTCCAGCATGCCTGTATGTATGTATATTGCAAGAAGAAACCTGTGGACATCATACCTCACGAAGGTGTAAAAGAATACTCCATAGAATACAAACAGTGGCAGACTTCCAGGACAGTGAATTCGCTTTCAGCACCAAGGCCTTCCAAGAGGGCCTGGAGGAATTCGGGATCCAAAAACGAATATTGTCAGTGGATCTTCCGCTGAAAAGTAGAAACATCAACAGCAGCTTGTAACAGCAGAAATGTAAAGACCTCGCTCTGTTTCACAATCCAGAAAGAAGAGGGAAGACCCTCTCGCCGATTTTTAGCTATTGGTAAGATTCTAAAAACATTAGAAAATGACAGATGGACGTACGTGGACGATATGGATATCCTACTACTGTAAATTTTTTCTCCACAATCATCAGCCAAGTTATGGAAGTTATGGCGCCAGCTCCCATTGAGGATATCGACTTTACCAAATGGAAGCCCCGTTACAAAAATTTTTTGTTTTGATTTTTGTTGCAGTGGGATTCATGCAAATTTCTTCTTTTTGGTGTGAATACTACAACATACAGGATTCAAAAGTAAGGTCCATTGCTCCCTCTTTCAGTACCCTCAAGACTCTTGTTAATTTATCCTACCCTCTATTACTTCCTTCGAACCAAGCTACTAGCTTTCTATGGCAGTAAGCAAATCTACGACGGCAATTGCCGTCTACGGCCTTGATACCGCACATGATGTTCTGGCTCTACAGCTGATCAGAAGTAACTAAACCAATGCTGCCATACTGTTTGGCCGTGTGGTGACCCGTTCTTAAGAAAGGATATAATAAATCCAGACTATGCCAAGTCCAAATAACGATAGGTCCCAAAGTAACGGACCTTTTTGGACTGAAGTAATGAACGTAATAGTCGCTATGCTGCCACCTTATCTATACCTCCAAGCAGCAGGCAGTCTACTCTGTACTGATGTTACGGAAATCGGGTAGTTGGGTTGAGAATACGCAATACACTTTGCTTTCTATCACAGGGAATGGTAAAAGGGCCACACACATCTCAAGGATCACATGACAGAGAACCTCAACTTCTACCCAGAAAAACTTCCACTTCCAGCTTGGCAAATCCTATGACAGTTTTATACATAGGTGGCTCCAAATCAAAGTCGGCTGTAGGAGCTGGAATTTTCTCCCGTTGGTACAACCTCTAAGAATTTTAGCGCCTCCTTAATTCAGCCAGTCAAATAAACTGATGGCAATCTTCAAATCCGGGGGTGGGGTGCGACAGCGAGGGAGACCCAACCTCCGCTGGAAGGATGACCTAGACCAAGACTCTCAGAGCATAGGGATGCCAAACTGGATGACATCGGCTCAGAATCGGGACCGGTGGAGTGAACAGTTGCGAGAGGCCAGGACCGGATCCCGGTTGTAGAGCCGTTAAAGAAGAAGAAGAAGAATCTTCAAAGCCTGTCTTAAAATGCATACGTAGCACTCTTCCTTGGTTATGAGGTGCAGAATAACTCTTCAGTGGATAATCAAAAGTTTCGATAAATCAAATGAATTAGCTACGATCACCTTCACCCAACGATATACAGTATATAACCAAGCCGCTGTGTCTAACGAAAAAAGATTTTACCATGCACTTCCCTTCAATAGCAAATTCCAGGCCGAGGTGATATTGGGCCAAGACTAGAAAGACTTGGCCTGACTACAACAAACACATCGTTATATACTTAGGTAAAGGTTTTCTTCAGGAGGGCGATTACAGTATGTGCGATCGGCGCTAGTTGTGTCACAGCCCTCAGTCCTTCTACATACCTCATGAATCTACCAAAGAATGGTGCAAAACCTGGCGAGAGACGCGATTTGGGGAAATAATTGCTGTGCATTGATAAGCCTCGATGTGAAAATTCTCCCAACTAGGCGAAATGTCGTAAGATGACAGATGTAATTCTGGTCAGTCAGTATACTGAAATACCTTGTGCGCATAGTGGTAAAGCTGTTGTTATTTTTAAAATAGGCAAAAAATCTTTTAGGCTGTCTATTTCTGTTTCATTTCATACTATTCATTCATTAAAAACTAAGATAAAGATCTTCAATGATGCTTTACTTTCTACGCATGCATTAAGTTGCACGCGATCTTTTTTTCTATCATGTTTACACGTAAAAGAAGTCACAAATTAGTTCGATAGCCCAAAAACCTTAAACATTTTTTTGGTATTTTATTTTCTACCAAAAAGGCAAATAGACTTTAAGAGAAGAATCCACACAGACAAGACCATTACTTAAAAAAGTCTTATTAGAAACTTTTGAAACTTTTCTTCGTCTAAAATTGAAACCCTTTACTTTGACGGATTGGAAACAACAATTTCACGGTGTTTAAGAGATCCGGGATTAATGCAGCAATTACTTCTACGCCTTTCTCTAATTAAGTCTTCTACCGATTGGAAGGTAAGAAAACTCCAATTACCTGAATGGCGGATAGATTGATTTTATCAACACAGAAAAAAGCTTGGCTTTGATCGCCGGTGAACCGCATCGCATTGGATTTCGCTGCGAGCTTCCTTCACATCGTGCAATCAATGGAAAAAAGAATTTTGTGCATTTCGCGGACGGCAACTTCACAGAGGACTCCGAAATGCCAGATTCGACATCTTGAAAGACACCATAAAACTCGCCCTGGACGTTATTTCTGTGTCACCAAGGATTTCCACGGAATTATTTATGTTGCTCTGAAGTGCCGAGGAAGTCATAACTTGTGCGGCGTGGGGCCCCAGAAATTTAGGGGCGAAACTATCCAGCATCATTGTGGCGATGACGCGTTTGTGCTGGTTTCTGGACCAAGTGGTTAATGGCCGCATGCTGGGATGTGCTGTCGGGGCCCCGGGACAAGACCCTTGAATCGAAAATCATATCTATGGGGACTATATGGATCTATGAAGGATGCCCTAATTCTGATCGGTGCATTATTAAGCATGCCCTCGCCCTAGCCTGTGGCTTGCTGTCTATTCCGGCAGTGATTTTAATTAAATTTTAATCGACAGGCTCTCCAGCAGTTCACACACAGCGTCCATCCGTCCTCGGTACCCATCAGATGCAGATGTCCCATTTGGGGCCTCGCGCTGGCGTCAATGTTGCCGATTGTTGTTGTTGCGTGCTCCACGCTGCAGACGGGGAATTAAATTGACGTCTCCGGCATCCCGGGATATTGTATATCACTCAAGTTTATTTGGTTACAAATTGATATCGTTGTGGCTCGTAATTATCTGCATGTCGCTCAGCCCCGAGGAAATTAGTTTTCATTAGGAAGACGTGCGCCGCTGCTCCTTCGTATGTTGAACGTTGTCTTCTCCTCGACCGCGGTACGTGTATGGCCGTTGTTTGGATCTGCTGAAGGAAGCCACATTTCACTTTAATTTTGTGGAACTTTTACTGCTTTCTTCTGGATTGCAGCAGGACTCATAAATATTATTCTCGTGGGATCAGAACTTTATTGCTGCATCGCAATAAATTCTGGTTCGAAGGAAAGAAATATGCTCGGAAAAAGTGATTTTACATTTGAAAGATGCAAGAATTTCTGTTGTGGTGCACTCACTTGGGGCGTCATTTGCAGTACACTCAACTTTGCTAATAAGGAATCGTACTGATAAGTCGATTATTTATTAACAATGGACTTACGTCATTGCTTATACATATTTTGATTCGATGCAGCATTGGAAAATTTTCATAACGAGCTTTGGTTCATTTGAGCACATATAGCTTCCAGGAAATCTTGCGACAGATGTTCTTACTTGTGACTAGGAAAGAAGCAATAAAATAAATTAGGCTCTAAGGACAATTCATTTCTCTTATTGACGTTATTTCTTAAAGACCGAGATCTAGAGAAACTGAAGTAATGGCTCAAAACTGTGTGTAAGTGTAGTTAATGCTCTAAATCAGTGGTTTCCAACTTTTTTTTTCAACCAGGGACCACTTTGATTTCATAATTATTAGCAGGGACCACAAGGTTAAAAAATAAACTGTATCAATCTAAAAAAATAAACTTTAACCGAAACGTTTAATTAACATAAGTAATCGTAAAATTCAAAAGTAACATTAATTAACATAAATTGAAAACATCATTAATAATTCAGTTTGCATCAATCAGATTTTTGAGCTTGCATCTTCTGCACAAGTTCTTGGGGTAATACTTTCAATCAATTTCTGGACTTGTTTTTAATTATTAGTAAAGCAGAAAATCCTTGTTCGCATAAATAAGTTGGGAAGAAAAGCATAAGATAACGCAAAGCGATATCTCGAATTTTAGTGTATAAAATTGCTTTTTAACGGTAAATCTGCTCCAAAGAATCAGATTCAAATGTATCCTTAGGCGCCCATTACACGCAGGGGCGGCGCTTTCATAGGGGCGAATGGTGCACTTGCACCGGGCGCATTTGGGCGGGGCGCAATCTGAATTTGTTGAAAGCGCTATGTTCAGGAAGGCTGGCAAAGTGGACCGTTTTTATTCTATGCAAAATTCTACAGTGGAACCTAATATATACAGTGCAGTGACCACCGATTATCTCATGAAACAAGAAGGCTTGGAGAACGACATAGGGACCCCTGCTATGGAGATTCGAGTGTATAGGTCTATAGATTTGTGGAGCCAAGGATTGTGCAAGGGGAAACACCAAAACACATCCTGGAGCAGATGATGAGGTTGGGGGATGTGTGGAGAATGGTGGCAGTGGCGCTGAAGGCCATCTACCAGAAGCTTAACCAGTACGAAGCATTAGCGGGATAATTTTGTGAAGTTAAAGCGCAAGCAAACCCAGCATAAAAGCAAGATCCCGAATAAAATCCTGATTGGACACAGGTTTTCATAGGTGCAAATGGTGCACTTGCATCGGGCGCAATTAGACGAGGCGCAATTTCAGAAATTAAGATTTAAAAAAAAACTCAAACTTTGAAAAAAAAAATTAAAAAAGTGTTCCCGTGCCTTCATTTTCATATATTAAAGGAACTCCACAGAGTGTTTATGTCTTTTTCAATTGCCTTCACTGCGATCAAAAATGGAACACCTGATGGGGGCCGCAATACTGCACCGGGCGCAAAAAAACCAAGCGCCGGCCCTGATTACACGATAGATTTTGCTGGCAGTTTTGCCACAGTTTTGCCTACGACTGACTGAAAACCTAACGTCTAAGGTGATGACTGACGTAATCCTCCGTATATTTTGATTTCCATTAATCATGACTGGTGGAATTGATAGCCGCTTGCATGAACGTGTAATGACCGCCTTACAGTTTTCTATCATTTTGTAATTCAATAAGTTCTTCTTGGATTTTTTCGGCAACTTCTCTAGCATTGGTGCCTAAAGCGTTGTGTAATAGATTTTGCCCAACTTAAGCTTGTGTACTGCTATATTCTGGGAAGTAACGATTGAATTCATCAGCCAACATTTGTAGATGACATTTGATGTTTTTCATGTATGCTTTCCATAAACGTGTCATACTTTTTGTCGTTAAGGAGTGCCTTTAACGTTGCACGAACGCATTGTAATTGTCCTCGCCAACATGACTAATCCATAGTTGAAGTTTGGAAATAAAAGCCCGAAGTTCATCTTCAAAGATAAATATGTATATTTGCAACACCTTCTAAATGTCTGTTTCCCGAACTTTGCAATTGCAGTTGGCTTCACCAACCTCAGTTGAATAATGTTCAGTTCAATCGACATAAGTGGCTTCAACGGCTAAAATCCAGTTCATGTTCAGTTCGTGTGTGAACTTGTTACTGCTTTTTCGCCAGTAGTTAGAAAATGCAAAACTCTCACTGGAATGGCATTCCATTATTAACTTCAGTTCGAGTCCAGTTGGGCGAACTGAGGTCTGTTTTATCCTCGATTGAATATGTTGAAATTGTATGCGAACTGAGGTTATTTTAAAGTTCAGTTCACCAATTTGATCGAACCTGCGCAGTTCGCCCGGTGAAGCCGAGGAATAAGTGTGTCAAAATATCCACATGATAAGCCAAATGTATCTGGGATGTTAGATCAGAAAACTGCTACAGTAAGTCATTTATTTATTTCTCGCCTAAAAACATCTCAAACTCTCCCCTGAGCTCGTATAATCTTTTCAGCATGTTACCTTTCGACAACCAACGAACCTCTCTGTGTGAAGGAGGCGGATCTCATGGATTTTTAAAAAGGCGTGAATTTAAGGGACTACTTTTGATAACACATTTACTACTTTTATGGCATTTAGGAAGAGTGTTGCAAGCTAACGCCTGGCCACGAAAGATATAATCCGATTTTAGTGCTGGCGGATTCCTCTGTTTGACTAACGTCGCTGGACCGAAAAGTGATCCTAACATCACTGGAGCGCCATTCGTACAGATATGGTCTTTTGGGGACCATATTTTAGCTCATGCGGACAACTGGTTGAGAGCCACTCTCTAAATACACGGGGAAGCATGCGAGCGAACCCAGTTGGGAAAAGAAGAACCAATTTTAGAATGCATTGCGAAGGAAGCAATTGGCTTCTTCTCTAATTCTTGGCAATGCAGAGGATAATCGGTTCTATTCTAGAAAGCGAAAACAACTTTCCTGGGATAAATAAAGTCATGCGATAGTAGACCTCTGTAGCCTAGGGATAAAGGGATAAAGGGATAAAGATCGAATCCTCGTAGAGGCGCATGTTCCCTCGCTTTCAATGTGTTTGAGTTTAAAAGCCTGAATATAAATAAAACTTGCCCATTGTTAGCCTGAAACATTCACGCACAACATCAAAACGCCTATATGGCATCCAAAATAGGCACGGCACGCCTGAGTAAAAATTTTACTTTTTCAAATGCAGCCCGCTTCAGTCACGTACCAATAAAAGACGCACAGAATAGTTCAAACGAAGCACGATACGCTCACACAAAAGCAAAATTGAGGCTTTAAAAAATTGTATAGGAAGAAGAGAACGGGTAATTAGCTTGGTGACCATAAAGGGTGCCATTAGCACACTCAGAAGACCGGTTCTCGTTCGTTTGCGTAGGTCAAGCAGCATTGAAGGTGGTTGATACTTAGTTGGGGGACCAATTACACAAAATTATTTCTGATTATTTTTTTAAAAATAAATAAATTTCACTGTAATTTCCTCCCACGTACCCTTGAATAAAATATTGCATAATACGATCTTCCTTGAAATCGTTGTCGTCCTTTTTAGGTTACACAAATCGAAATCAGATGTGACAATGCCTACAAAAGGGTTAATTTCGAAAGCAAACAATAAATTAATTTTAGCTCATGCCATTCAAGGAGGCATAAAGTTATCGCAATTGCTCGTTTCCTTGGAAATAATCAACTTTGAATGAATTCTGCACACCTGAACTTTCACGTAAGAGAATTAATTTTCGAAAAGCCCATCATTAAAGTTATAAAATCAGGAAAAGTTTATTAAGATACAGAAATATTATCTAAAAGCCCCAAAAAGTATGTATATATATATGGGAAGAGGAGAGCAGCCCTGGCATGTGCTAAAGACAGCCTCCAAGGCATAAGGATATTCACCAGGATATATGTGGATGGCAAGCGCTGTAGAATGGTTTCCCATGAGGAAAGCAGCCTTTTGTCTCAGATGTGTTCCAGTTTCCTTGAAGACGATGCGAATGTGCCTAGTGCCATTACTTTAACGATATTTAGCGGCAAATCGTACTATATATCCCAGCCCCAGTTTGCCACCCTGTGCCGCATATGTTTCGGCCCCCCGTTCGCCGCACATACACCAGCAAGTTGTTATCTGCTAATGGGATTTACATGAACAAGTGGTCAATAATCATAATAGCTTCCTGGCTGTAATAGGCAAATGGGCGGAAACTGGAAACAAATGTATTCCGTTATCTTTTGTTTCTACATTTAAGGGCTCACAGCTTACTGGGTGATAATAAAAGGGCATATGTGTGTATGTGTTTTAAGTTTACTAGAAATAATGGGAGGGAAAACAATAAACCGGCATAAAATCCTATTCCTTGAGAGCCTTATGGATAACATCCTTGGAAAGTTTCATGCTAAAACTGTAAATTTGTAAGGAAACTCATTCGAAAGGTAAGAAGTGTTATTATGAAGGTACATTTGAAGATTCCTTCTGAATTGTAAATGTTAAGGGTTCTTTTGTATTTCAGGTTGCCGCATTCGCTTTTCGGGCTCTTACGGAAAGGTTCAACCGGAAGGGGGCAAACTTTAATTTTCTTCAACAGTAGTAACTTTGATGTTGTAACTTATTTACGGGCCTGGGCAGAAGGAGTCGGTACGGGTTTCAATACAGTTTCCACTATTTATATCAACTAATATCTTGTTTTTACACTGATAAGAAACTATGCAAAGGGTCCAGGGATTATATACTCGTAAGTAAGAGCCTAATTCGTTGGCAGGGTTTATCAGGAGTTATAGTTTTTGAGGGTATAAATCTGAGATATACGAGATTTCACAAAAAGAATGTGGCTTTTCTCGTGATATAGTGTAAAATTTTGTTAGTTTCATGGTGTTGGTACAACTTGCCTTTCACACTATTCCAAATGTGCTGCCGTTAAGTACCACATAAAATTTTTAGGAGGGTGATACCGATATCCCTTAAAAACTGTTCGGCCAATCCTTGGAAAGAGATATTTCACTCTTATCAAATCTTCACTCCAAGTTCATGTTCTATTGGTCCCATATGTTACGGAAATATTTTAAAAATCATTTTTAATATAATTTCGCGTTATCCTAAGAAAAATACCGAAATACTTTAATACCCCGGCTTCACCGACCTCAGTGGCTTCACCGGCTAAAATCCAGTTCATGTTTAGCTCGTGCTTGAAATTCCACATAATTGGCTTCACCGGCTAAAGCCCAGTTCATGTTCAGCTCGTGCTTGAAATTATTATTGCTTTTTCGCCAGAAGTCGGAAATTCAAAAGCTTTCTGGAATGGCATTCCACTATTCCAGTTGTTTACTCTCTTTCGAGCGAGCTTTTTCGTTTAACTTCAGTTCGAGTCCTGTTGGGCGAACTGAGGTTTGTTTTATCCTCAGTTAAATATGTGACAATTGTATGCGAACTGAGGATATTTTAAAATTCAGTTCGTAAATTTACTCGAACTTGCGCATTTCGGCCGTTGAAGCCGGGGTATAAAGGAGTTTAAGAGAGTTTTACTTGATCAGCATGCGTCATCCATTCAAACAACCGTTTATGTCCATTGTTCTCACTTGGTCGGACTACTTAACGAACTTTGTGTCGATTTCAAATATTGATACCAGATCGACTCGCACACTGATCTCTGGATTAACGAATTTCATTTCAACAAAGTTACATGATTTAAGCATCAACCAAAAATCAATCGACAAGTTTTTGAGCTTCGTTGTGTCACAATAAACCAAACTCATTTGAAATTCTATGAAAAGATGCATGGCTTTTACATGAGCGAACTTCTGCAAGCAACTCCTCCTCAAATTTCATTGACTTATATGGGAATTTCAGACGTAAGTTGGAGCTGCTAAGCTAAAAAGATCATTCACAATTTTCTCTACTCATTCCCTAGTCGTATCCGAACTTAGTTTCAGTCAACCAAGTTTTCGGTCTGGTCGGTCATATAAAAAAAGGGCCGATTACTTCTTGGACGGACCAGAAACCAGGTTTTCTTGTAACTTCTTCCTCTTCCGTTTCGGATTTCCAACCAATTTCATTTATTTAGGAATCCCTCAGTTCGGTTAGTCCTGGTCTACGCCAACCTTTCAACGATGGTTTGGTCTACATAGCTGAATTTTTCCGAAATTGCATATTCGTTGATAGAAGCGTCACTGGTATAAAGAACGTTTACCTCTGAGTACTTTTCAAAACTAAACTTAATTTTAAAGAACTTACAAGAGATGGGGTAACGAACACCATAGGTCATCGGTCCAAATGGAAACGAGCTACAAACGAACGCCTTGTTATATTGCCAAAGTGCAAAGAGTTTGTGTGGCATTAGCACACTGAACGGACCAATTCCTGTTCGATTGCCGAAGTTAAGCAGCATTGGGTGTGATCAGTACTTAGATGGGGACCGCTTTATAAGATCGCGTCAGTTTTATTATATTATATTTTATGCTACATCGTTTTAAATTTAAACTACTTCGTACTAGTTTGGAAGATTCAAAAGCAAAGATTTTGATTTGGAAGACAAGACCCAGTTTTAAAAATTTCAAGACGAAGAATTGGTGGCACTGGTGAGCAAATATAAATGTCAAATGCTTGACAATTTGGCAATTGCATTAAATAAAGTCGAAATGGCCGTCCTTAAATTGTTAGAGTTTATCAAAAGTAGAGCATCACGAGATCTCGACAAACTCGAGAGTCTCGTATTGGTCTCGACTCGAGAAACGAAACGAGAGTAAAGTTCGGTCTCGACAAACATATTCTCGTCGAGACGAAATTATTCGCTCAAGATCTCGTAGGTCGCTCGAGATCTCGTCGTCAAAATAATAGCAAACAAGTCTGGTAAAATAAAGTATCTGATGAAGCGCGCACGGCCTTATATTCAAAGCTGGGATGTGGTACTCACGCACATGCACATTGCCTCTTGTTTTCTCGCGCCGGTTACGGATAGGCTGAGTCTATAAGTATAAGAGCCGTGATGGGCTCATAAATTTTTATTTGTCCCGAGAGACGAAACGAGAGGAGACGAGACGAGACGAGATTAGGATGGGCAAGACCCAGTCGAGACGAGACTCGAAATTGTCGAGACTTACCGAGATCGAGACGAGAGTCTTAAAAATCTCGTCTTGTCTCGGTCTCGTGATGCTCTAATCAAAAGTCTTCAAAAAAATGAAATTTTGGTTATCATACGAAATGAAGCAAAGAGTGAATTGCGGCTTCAATGGCGAAGAACAAAAAGCCTTTGCATCGTATCGTCACTGGCCATGAAAAATGGAGGCACTATGATAATCCCAGGCATTAAGTACTATGGCGCAAGCCTGGAAAACCAACAAACATAATGATCAAAACCAAATATCTATAGTTCGAGTTCAATGCTCTTCGTTGGGCTTCGCGTTTTCGCTGCCTCCGCCTAGTTATCGTTGTTCCCAAAATCCTCTGACCCTTTCTCAAGTAACCTCTCTATTCTATTATAGTGTCATAAATGTCAGCTTACGTAGCGTAAGGACTTAAGAACACGACTACCACTCCAGAGGTTCGCGCTTTGATTCGATGCCCCACTATGGTCCTTCGCCTTGCCGCATCTCTCACCTAGATAACATTCCTTCTTTCTTGTCTTCCCTTTTTACAACAATTCTCTGCCATCGAAGCATATTAAGCGATTTCTGAAGTTAGCATTCTGTCGTTGTAGAATTGGATAAGAGCAGGTGTAGTAAGACGACGTGTTGGCGATGAAAGTTTGTCCATTCTTCTCTCCACTAGCTTTTCGACTAGAACTTGCTTTCCAATTTTCTTCAATTGTGGATATTCCCTGAGATCCCGCAAAGTGTATTCGTATGGTAGACGAATGGCTCAAAAACCAGAGATAAACCTGGGCGTCGGAATCTGAGGTGAAAGCACTTGTCGTAATAGAGCTCAAGCACATTTACGAGTTACTCTTTTTTGGATTCCGGATGACCTTTCCAGACTAGGCTTGGACACTGCATTCGTTGGAAAGAAAGCGGCTGTAGAGTCTACTCACGTATTTGGTTTTGGCGGCAGTTTATGATTGAACTCTAATAAAACATCGGAACACTAAAGGTCCATGCTTGGTTTGAAGCCAGACAGCTATTGAGGGCAATAGAGAGAGTATAAGAACACTGGTAGACTTGATTTTCGGGCACTGTGTCCTAAATTGACATCTATGGAGGACTGGACGAACTGAGGGAGGGTCCTACATGCAGGGTTTCACTTGAACAGGATGAACCTACTCTTCCGTTCTTTGACTCTGGCGCGTAGAAAACAAGGCCAAGGATCTCGAACAGCGCAGTTTCAGCGGTCAAAAATTACGCAAACTGGTGAAACTAATGTGTTCAACGAGACTGGGTCTTTCTATACCTGAGATGCAACCCGAACGGAATGCATAAAATTTAATTGTTAAAATCGTTTAAAAGCTTCTATCATCTGATTTAAGACTAAAAAATTGAAACCTAGTTATAACTAATTATTTATAGCCTTCTTTACCTTAATAAAATAATCCATAATTGCTGTCACAGCGATCGATCCTAATCCGAAATGGCTGATCACACTTCCATCAAACGATAAATCCCTTTCTTTCGCCCTATACAACCAAAAAGGGCCTACAGTTGCACACTTCAACCCCATCAACCCTAATATTATAGTTTTAAAAACATTTCCAATAGATCCTTTAAACGTACTTAAGGTAAGTTTATCCCACCCTGATTTAATCTACAAAAGAGGCTCAGGTAAATTCCCTTTTTGTGTGCTGCGAAAAAAAAATCGACAAGGAGAGTAGAGAAAAAAAAATAAGACAAATCACAAAATCATCCCATCAATGACGAGTGAAGCAGCATTTAAGGACAGGTCACAAAGTAAGGAATTTCCCCTTGATTGAATTTGATGAGCTCTTCATGTCATCATCACGATCCCTTCACAATAAGCGCTTATCTCGAGCCAAAGCTAAACTGAAAACATTGCTAAACGGGAGCTGGTTTCCTCCTGTTACCATCTAGTGACTAGAAGTCCTTTTATACCAGGACCAAAGTGCCATTCAATCACGGCTTCCAACACAAAAGGTTTTTGCCCTGGCCCCGTCCCTTTTTTTTATCAACTTGTATACTAGCGCCTTTCTGGCTAATGTGGATGGATCCTTCTTTGCTCAGGTTGTTGCCGTCTGTTGCGATAAGCGAAAATTGCTTCAAATAAGGGCACATTGTTCCTTGACACTAGCACAAAGACTACATGCCAGATATTACTTACGGGCCAGTGGGGCTGTATGTACTTTAAATGCGATAAATTTTTGTTAAATCCTTTTTTACCTTTGAGCCGTGGTCCCCGAAAAATTCTTCCTGCCATCCAAGGGTTGGGTTTCTTAGGAAAAATTCCTTGTGAATGGATTTCTTTAAAGGACATCAAGTACCATCAGAAATTCATTTCATATTGAATAAGTTGAAACGTTTCTCGAAAATAATGTTGGGATTTTATACTTTTCTTTCTTTTCTTTTGCTCATGGCGAAAAAAGGGAGGAATTTATTTTCTCGGGTCTTGTGCTGCACAGATGGACTGCTATTGTACGAGAATCCTCACTTTAACCCAGCGACAATCACAATTTTAATATTTTTTGCGTAGGGAATAGCAATGGAAGCCATAATTATAATGGAGGTGAACGTTCTGGTAAATTTGAACCTTTTGTCGCTTAGCGGGTATTGCAGCGCACTTACGAGCTTTTTACACTGCACATGATTTTGTCACAAGCTTTCGCCCAAGATTTTGGCCGTGATTTTGTCACTGACAAAATTTATCATAAGACAGCTCCGATTCTTGTTTACATTGCTGCGATTTTGTCAGTGACTTAACTACAGAGTCAGAGAGACATAAATTATTTAAAATTAAAATGGGCATCGAATCGAGGAATAATATTCTGATTTTATTACACATTATGAATATTTTGTCAGTTTTGAAACTCAAAAAGAAAAACAGGCGAAAAAACTGAGAAACATGTGGGCTAGAAAATGGCTTCTGAAAAGATAAGCTGGTCGGGACGTAGTCCATTCAAAACACGCGGGGGTGGGGAGGGGGTGTTGAAACATAACGTGCCCTACATGGTTTTTGGATCGCTGATCACGAAAATCGAGGTCCCGCAGTTCTAAAATATGGGCGGCACCCTTAAAAATGTCAAAAACACCGCTTTTTAAGGGTTTTTCGGGATAATTTCAATAATACTCAAAAAAAATCCAAAGAAATACACTTTGGGAAGGTGGTTGATTTTTACCAAAACAAGCCAAATTTTATGTTAAGGGATAAATTGAACCTGCGAGTGGAAGAACAGTAATATTCCAAAAATACCAAAAAAAAGCTAAGATAGCCATTTTGCAGTTTAAATGTAGGTCTATCGTTGAGCGGCAAATGAGAAATATTCCCGTCGATCCTGTCCGTTAAGTAATGCTTAGGAGATTGCAATGTGTGGAAGAAAGATAACATTTCAGGAATGTTACTGTTCTTCCACTCAGCCGCTGTGCTCGCGTAGTACTCGCGTCTGCCACAGCGCTGTATCTCGCAGTAGGCCGTTATTAATAATTCATTTGAGACATATGATAAGAAAAAATTGAGTTTTATCAAAAAAACGGGATTTTTCGAAAAAATTGACGAAAAATTACAAAAAATCACGATTTTCGATTCTATTTTTTTCACCATTTTTCAAGTTTTTAAATTTTTTCTTGTTCACCATCTTAAGCTGCATAGAAATACCTAAATTTGAAATAAAAAGGACCTTCATTCGAAATGTTATTGGCCAATCAATGTTCAAATTTGAGGTCAATTTTTGCGACTTGTATTTGATAATTTGACTTGAAATTTTAACCAAGTATTTTTAACGTTATAAAGTATAACTTCTAAAAATTTCATCAAATTTCACATAAAACGTCCGAAGTAATAACCAAAAATGTGTATTAATATCTAAACATTGTTATTTTCTCTTTTCTATATTCATTAAAAATGTTATCTTACAACAAGTAAATAAAAAACAGTTATGTATACTTATTTTTGAGAAAAAACTTTTATTGAGTGGAAGAAAGATAATATTCCATGATACATTATTATAGTAAATATATACAAAACTAATAATGCGAGTAATTTCCTATTTTGAGATAATATTTAGAACCCATAGATCTACAGATTTGCAATAATACGTTTTTTTTAAACTTCAAGTTTCTTTGATAAACAGTTTTTTTAATTTCCCGAAAAAGATGTTTTTGGAATATTACTGTTCTTCTTCTCACACGTTCAATTGTTTTTCCAACTTTATGCTTCAAATTCGATTGAATGGGTATTGTCAGGCACAAGTAAATTATTTGCAGCCCTGAAAGGGTTAAAACTACCCCTTCAATTTTAAAAATGAACTTTAAATAAAGAAAATTGCAAACAAATTGTAAAATATTTTTTCTGCTTTTTGCGGTTTCGTTGGTATTATCAACCTAAAATAAATTATTTTCAACTCTTGAGGGGGTAAAACTACTAAAAAAGTTGAATTTGAAAAAAGAATGAAATTTTTTTTGCATTTATATTTAAGTTTTGATAAAATATTATTTAAATATTTGGGAAATTTATTATAACCACATTTTTAAGGGGGTTAAACAGCCCCTAAATCGAAACAAAATAAAAAATAAATAAAATTTAAATGAAAACAAAATTTTTATTCAAACTCAACTTTAATTTAGGGATAGTTTTACCCCTTAAGGGTTGAAAATGATTTGGTACAGCTTGATTTAAAATAAAACCATTTAACTTAAAAGTTTTCTTACCTCTTTTTATTGTATTCTTTTTAGTCTCTTTACAAAATTCTGGTGGTCATTGGTTATACATACCATATTGCCAGCGCCATTTTGAATTGTTAATTTTGACAACAAATTAATTTTTTCCGACCTTAAACACCGCCAAATAGCGATTTTCAGTGAAATCGAATGGTATGTATTTGCCAAAATCGTACCGCCATATTGGCGTCGCCATTTTGAATTTTCAAATTTTAACCACAGATTCGTCATTTGTGACCTTAAAAACCCCCCGATACCGATTTTCAATGGATTCAGAACACATTTGCCAAAATCATCCGCCATATTGGCACCGCCATTTTGAATTTTCAAATTTTGACCACAGATTCGTCTTT
Organism: Thereva nobilitata; assembly: GCA_963855945.1. Taxonomy (NCBI): domain Eukaryota; kingdom Metazoa; phylum Arthropoda; class Insecta; order Diptera; family Therevidae; genus Thereva; species Thereva nobilitata. Next base: position 228,771,094 of record OY979694.1, read on the forward strand.
TGTGCTCATAAAAACCCCCCAATTGGAATCAGAACCCAATTGCAAAATTCGTCCGCCATCTTGGAACCGCCATGTTGATTTGTTTACAAAATTGTCAGATTGCATTGTCACGCGAACTCAATGTGTGTTCAAAGTTTCATAAGAATCGGTTTAGTAGAAGTAGTTGAAAAAGCTGTCGCAAGATTTGCCGTAAAGATATAAACAAACAAACACACAAACAAATATACGAGGTCAAGTTAAATAAAACCATTAAAAAAACAACAAAATTATTTTTTCGCAACACGGAAATTAAAAAAAAAACCAACAAAATTATTTTTTACAACCCGGAAAATAAAACAAAGTGTCTCCACTACAAAACTACTTTTCACACGACGAAAACCCTATGACTGATTATAAGAAAATAGAACATGTTCTATCTTCCAAAAACTCATGTGAGTTTGACATAAGCGAACTCATAAGGAAAATCATGTGGTGTGAATTGCTGAATATCGAACGTAGGACTTGTCTTGTGTCAACTCATGTGACAAAATCATGTAGTGTAAACTGCTCTTTAGTATAGAGAAGGATTCAAGGTCAAAAGCTTGGCTATGAATCAATCAAAGAGATGAAAAACTTCTAAGAAATATTAATAAAAATGATTTAAAATAACTGCCATTAATTTAGCTTTTATAGGTTCAGAGTGCACTGGACATACGAAGGCTCTAGTCGTAGCGTAGTCCAGCGTCTTAAGTCCTAGGCTACCGACACGTCTCGATTGTTTTACTTGTGAACAAAAATCCGTCGATTTATCCCCAGTTCACTTTCAATAAAAACAAAACACTTCACTACTTCTCCTGTTAAAAAAAGAAGAGAAGGAGGAGAGTACCTAGCAAAATTTCAAGGACTTCCAATATATATCAACAAATTAATTTCAAAAGCCTATCCATAATTTTTAAAACACCCTCTTTAAAAACCCATTAATAAACCCCCTCTTCCCTCACACTCTAGTAGCACTTTGTAACTGAAAATAGCATTGTATCACCCCTTTTAAAAATTGCTAACCAATTGCCAAACCACCCTGTGCAGGATGTCACAATTCCTCGTAATTACTGCGAGTCCACAGAATAATTTAAGCACTCAATTGGCAACTGAGGTGTGGTTTTTATTAGTGCGGAAATTGGTCGCAATTACGATAGCACGTGGCGAGAATTTCCAGACTGGAAAGGACATTAGTACAAATTGGGTGTTTTCTTAACAGAAAAAAAAATGTAAACGCTAAAAATAAATAAATTTCATTTTGGGAATTAATACGCAGAAAAATCAACTGAAAGTGGGCATTGGTAGCAATTGGGATGAAAAATCGCGCCATTAAAAAAACGATTCTGAAATACTGATTTTGAGTTTTTCATTGATATTTTAAATAACCTTGACTGATGCTTACGAATCGTAAGTGGAATGGAAAACACAAGAGATAAAAATAATATTTGCAGACAGTTTGAAGTAGGACAAAAGCGTAGGAATTTTGTGTGTTTTTATTTTGATATTTAAAAGAGTATACTTTAATGTATTCAAAATAATTCAAAACGTAAAATATTAAGATTCATTCAATGGTTATGTAAAGATTAGCAGATAAAGAGATTCTCGGTAAAGAGTCTGCAATATTTAAAAGAGAAAAGTGGAGATTTTCTTTTTTTATTAACAATATTTACGGCTTCCAATGCCTCTTTCACCTTCAGAACTCTTGAAGTGTATTAGCTGCTCAATGAGCTCCACTTCAGTGATTCCATACAATATATTCCTAACAATATACCTTTTATGGTCCTAAAGGCTTGTGTCTCACCTACGGCCAAACCATTGCTGAGAGAATCACGCAGATCGAGTTCGAGGAATTTCTTAGAGGGTTTTCAAAGTACATATGTATCAAGGAAAAGGTAAACCACATTTCAGGAGATTTTATAGAGAACTGAACGCAGACCCCATGGCTAGAGGCCTATAAAGCGGCAAAAATAACAATTAAAGGCAGGCGTTCCCCTACAATTGCATACCCAGCTCCCAGGCTAGTGAAGAGGAGATAATGATGGTGGCAAAAACGGTTGCCTTGTACCTCTAGACCTACACCTCTATTTTTCTTATGGAAAGCCCAGAAGACATTCTTTGTGCACCCAATTTGACATGTTATTAGCAGTAGTATAGCTAGAGCGGTCCTGCGTTACCCCCTTGCCCCGCTCCACTTCCTTGCCAACAAGCTGGGGATTTAAGTCCATTTTGGTGCCTGAAGGTATGCAACGGGGTTTATGTCCGTGGGGGGTGAGCTTTTGGTGCCTGAAGGTATGCAATGGGGTTTATGTCCGTGGTGTGGTGAGCTTTTGATGCCTGGAGGTATGTAATGGGGTTTAGGGGACTGGGATGTACGCTTATGGGTTTCCAATGGATTTAAGTTTATATGGTTTAAAAGACAGAGTCGCCCACCTCCCTTAAAGCTTCTTTAGTAAATGCGAAATATGTTTCTCCCCATTCAGCTTTTGTCACCGCGCAAAGTGGGATTAGCTGCACAGAAAATTCCGTGCTCTATTTTGTATAAATGGTCGTACCGGTGGTGGGTGTAGTGCGCTTAAGGTGATGCTATTAAGGCTTCCTTGTTTGTGCGAAAAAGACAACGATTTTCTTTATAGACTTCAGATTTCTTGACTATCCTTTCACGAGTGTCTTCTGGAGTTCCTTTCTTCGTTTCTCGAACATTATCGATGATCTGTCAAGGAAAAGACTCTAGTAATAAATTTTTCTCTAAAGAAGAGCGCTACACTAAATAGTCCAAGAGATAGAGTCGAGTTTTTCATATAATCTGTAACCCTTCCAATGCTGCGGGTGCGAAAGTTGGGGGTGCAAAAGTGAAAGTGAAAATCTACTCGTGATATGTAACCTTTCCGCCTTTTCTACCATGTGGTATAGGTCCCGTAAGAACTCAAAATTCAAGTGGAAGGATAACTGAGTCTTGCCAAAGGTGTGGAAAATGATCAGGGATGTGCCGCAAAATGTTAACAAGTCCAAGCAAATGTCCGCATGAATTAAACTAAAAAAAATCTCTAAGTACTCACCCCAATCGTCACAAAGACGCACCCCAATTTCTCTATCAAATTCTAAATTCCCTAATCTCTAAAGAACTTCACGACAACCAATTCATTCATCGCTCCAGAAAAGCGGAGTCCGTCAAACTTAATAAACGAAAATCCTACTTAATCTTCGAAGTATTTTTCTGGTCATTTTCGTGAATTTCTTAATCACTAAAAAGGCGAAATTCAGTGTAAGTGAAAAAGAATTCCTTTTCTTTCTCCTCTTCTCTTCCTTCATAAAGCGGATCCCTTCTAGAAAATTTTCCAAATGCATAATTTATTCTCATTAAAAGGTTGCGAGCTCAGCGAAGGTGAAATTTTCTTTTGTGATATTTTCTTGAGAAATCTGACCCGCCGCGGCCTGGACGCAAAAATAAGAAGAAATCCTTCTTCTCTCCTGACCAGAAAGGAAATGGGATTAGCAGCAGTCTGAGGGGAATATCCGTGAAATTTTCAGTTTAATTATCCTCTCTTTACCTTCAAGAAGGTGGTGATGGACCAAGTTTGCATGGCTATAAGTAGGCGAAAAATTAAAAAAAAAGAAGAAATATTTGGGTTTAAGAAATAACAAAAACAAGAAAAAAAACACGGAGTTTCTTATAAAAGACCCTTAATTGGTGATTCCAGAACGGGGTTGCGCTCGCTCGAATTATATATTTTAAGCATAATTAATCATGCAGAAATAATTTTTTTACTTTTTTTTTGTTATAAATTTTCATAAAATTGGCACAAATTAACCTCTAGAAATTTCAATTAGAAAACATGCTTCTTTAATAATTCAAGCTGGGTCTGATGTTCCCACATACAACTTCGTTATTGGTTCACCTTGAACCTGAATGCGTTTTAAGAGTAATTCCAATTTCCATTTCTGCGTTGAAAAAGGTAAACCAGGTACTTACTGACTGATATAACTTCACTCCTCCTCACTATTATACGCTGCTTTAGTTAAGTGGTCGTGCAATTACTTAGATGGGATTTTTTTAAAGAACCCATTTTCTCTGGAATTCGAAGGAGTTGGTGGCTCAGACAGCTGCTGCTGTAACCACTAAACCATATTGAGTTTTATTTTATTGGTTATAAAACCCTTGGAAGCAACCTCAAACCAGGCATGCCATATTGTGCAAGGTGGGAGCAGTCAAGATGTGCTTAAAGTTGCTCTAATTTATTTAAGACATTTTGTTGTATCTCAAAATTGCATATAATATTACTTATCGCTAGATTTGAGTTTCGAAATCTTTAAAAATACTTGAAAATTAATATTACCTTTTCACAAAAGGATACACATATAAAATACATGCTCACTTTTAAATAAAAGAATAGGTTTATCGGGGGAAAATGTCATTTTTAAAAGAAAACTTATTCTTCCTAATTCGAGATTTTTTAATCTCGCTTCCTACACTGTAAAAGGTCTAACACATTGAAGTGTGTTTTTTAACACACAAAATGTGTTGTTTAACGCACCAAAGTGTATTCAACACAGCTAATTGTGTTGTCAAAAAAAAGTGTATTATTTTAACACAGTTTATCTTGCAATTGACACGCTCTTCCGCGTTAAAATTACAACACACTTATTACTGTGTTAAAAAATAAGTCGTGAATTATGACCTGAAATCTAAACAACACCCTTAAGTGTGTTGAAACAACTCCCTTAACATTTATTAACACACTTTTGGAGTAACAACACACTTTTGAGCTATGAAAATACAACACACTTTTTGCTGTGTAGAATAATTTTAGTGGAGGGAAATTAAACAAAAAAAAATCAAAGTTATGATGTAGTTGGGTAGTTCGATCTTTTCTTTTTTTTTCTTTACATATGTCAAGGTAAAGCTAAAAAAATTTCTGCAAAATCAGGCCTGCGCTGCACGAGAAAATTGCATAAATGTGGATTTTTGATGCATTTCGAGTGCGTTACTACACTATTTTTTTAATTTCTCCAGTTCTGTTGGTCGTAGAAAAATTAAAAAAAATTGAAAAAGGTATAAATAATTTAAAAATGAATCCTAACCTTAAAACACAAAAAAGGTATGAAATTTTGTTTTTTTTTTACTAAAAACGCAATAAATAACGGGAAAATAGACGGATTTTCATAAAAATTGAAGAAAATGTGTATTTTGATGCTATAAATACGTGGTTGAAATTTCAAAAATAAAATTTGATTTTTACGGCAACAATTGGCACTTTTCGAAAAACATTAGAATTGCCGTCATTTTATGTCAAATCATCGAAGGGTAAACATTTTTTTTTTAATTTGTAGGTTTCTTTATGTTATTTCTTTTGAACATATGCAATACTTCGTTACTTTATTTAAAAAGCACATTTTAAGAATTTAAAAAAAATAAAAAAATTCAATTTTAAAATTCCTAAAATAGGCAAATGATTACGATACTTTTGCGTCATATTTCGTATGGAACCGAATTTATCCGTCAACATCCTCAAATAAGCTTTAATATATGGAACATGAAATATTTGGTCAAATAAATTAATAAAAATATGCAATCTTGGCAAAATTTTTTCAGGCTCTGAAAAACTCATAAAATTCAAATTACGAAAAAATTCAATTAAATTTAGTTTTTAGTTATCTCAGTTTTAGTTAAATTTTACTTAGTTTTCTTACATTCTCTTAAAATCAAATTCTAAGCTTTAAGAAATTGTATAGAACGAGCAAAACTGGTAATTATGTTCACGAACATAAATCGTACCATTAGCTTACTCAATAGGCCGTCGATTACGAAAGATAAGCAGCATTGGACGTGGTTAGTTCTTAGTCCGGGGACCACTTGGAAAAACGACACTGCTTGGAAAGACGAAAAAGGAAATGCAAAAGGCGAACAAAAATAAAAGCTTATCGAACCCTTCAAATGTCACATGAATAGATGTTGCATATCCGCAGGCCGCCATGAATTCTATTTTAAAAAGCTTATTTCTACTCAGGGCCGTCTTTAGGCATAAGCCGACGAAGCCCAGGCTTGGGGCCTCCGCCTTGAGGGGGGCCTCTTCATATTCGATTTTTTTTTTGAACAAATTTAAACGCAAAATTCAAATTTTCTTATTAGTTATCCAATGATAAAATTAAAAAATCTACTATTAGCATAAATAATAAGTTTTAATTTATTATGGGTTTTACGTTTTATAAAATATACAAAAATATTTTCATCCAATCAAACTTAAAATAAAATCTTTTATGTTTTATTAAAGTAAAAAATTTACAATAATTTACAATTTTTTTCTTGATTTTTTTAATGCAAAATCAGAGATAATGGTTTCAAAGTCGATGTTGTTACAAAGATCTGATTCATTAAACATTAGTGCCAAACTATTCAGTCTTGTATCTAGCATTGTATTTCTGTGCTCATCTTTAAGAAATTTTAGAGCTGAAAAAGATCTCTCTCCAGTGCAGTTTGTTACCATCATACATAAAAATATTCGGAAACATATTTCAATATTTGGGAAAGTTTATTAATATGATGGGCATCCACACGCCGTATACATCAAAAAACCGAAATAATTAGAACTGCAATATTTAAGGGGAATATCTAATATGAACGTTTGCTCACATTCACAGAATTTATAAAACATATTCTTTCAATTTTTTAATTACATGGTTTACAATAAAGTTTCAGCAAATTAGCATTTAACTAATTTGGGTAACCTACTTTTTCTTTGATTTAAGTGGGTTTTAGTATTTGTCAATTGACTTTTAAGCCTCCCAGTAGGAATTCTATGTAGCACTTACCGATGGAGCACTGATATAAGTAGTCATATTTTCTTAGGTGTTAGAAGAGCCCTTATATAACGCATTGCAATAGAAGGCAGATGGTAAGGGGTAATCCAGAATTAGACCCAGAGAAGTTAGAAATTTACGCGATGACTCAAATACGATTACAAAAATACGAAAACAAATGAGTCATCGGGTAAATTTCTAACTTCGTTGGGTGGAATTCTGGATTACCCCGTACCATCTGCCTTCTCTTGTAATACGTTATATAAGGGCTCATCGTTGAGCAGTTCTGTACGTACTCAAAGGTAAGTACTTATGTAACTACCCTAAGGAAAGTAAAAAGTAAGGCCTTACCTCCTATGACATCGTGTGTAAAAATAAGTACTTTTGTAAGGGGTGTGGTAAGGCCTACCCCTTACTAGTAAGGGATTATTTCAGTACTTCTGTAAGCTTACAAGTCCTACTGGGCTAATGCTTTATGAATATTTTAGGGGGGCCTCCATCTGTAGTGGCTTAGGGCCTCGCAATCTATAAAGACGGCACTGTTTCTACTGTGTTGTTTTAACACACTTCGTGTGTTGTTTAACACACTTTACGGAAACAACACACTTTAAAGTGGATTAAAAATGACTACAAGAAAACAACACACTTAGGTGTGCTTTTTCAACACACTTTACATTTGCAGTGTTTGGTGAATTTATAGTTCATTTACATCAAAGAAATAAGAAACTTCACTTAATACTAGTGAGGCATCATCCGCCCTCCATTCATAATGATAGCAAAAGGATATCAGCAATGAGGAAATATATTTCATGTCTTGTGACGGCTTGTTGTTGATGAGCTTCTAGAGCTATTAGGTGTCCAGAACCTCTTTACCCAAGGTTACGTAGATGATATTATCAACGTGGTTACCGATGAAATAGGAGATCCTCGTTAAGACGCATGCAACAAGTAATTGACTTGGTCTTCAGCTGGTGTGCCATTGGAGGAAACGGATAATGCTAGGATTGAAAGTAAACTGCAGACTCCATAGGTATCAGCACATGGACAACCTCATAGGTAAGTTTTAAAGGTCTCTGCCGACTATCAGCAGCACTTGTCGGTCCAGATGGGACTTAGAACTAAGAACAATACATTCCCATATCACCACCCTCACAAAGCCGATGATAATATAAGGGGCTTAGTACCAAGCTGCAATGACATCAAACTCCACTGGAGTCAACATACAGACAAGCTGATGAAAAGGACCCGCAGACCTCCCGGAACACCGTCAGAGAGGGGTTTATATTAAACGCCGTCCAATACTACCTTGATTGAACGTCGGGAAAGAAAATTCTTAATGGAGTTCTTTAGATTTTTAGATTTGGTTTAATCGCCAAAGTAGGGTGTCATATCCTCTATACAATGCTTTGGAGACATCCAGAGCAACCTGACCAGACGTACCAAAACGATGGATACTTCAGTTGACGTGCGCCGTCAGACTCATAACAAGATCGCCAATAGATAAACATGAGCCAGCTTCCAAGAGTCTGAGTAAGCAACAGAAAAGTATAAAAGGATAGAAGTATAGCCAAAAGTAGATTAAGTTAGATCAGAGAATTTATTGTGGTCATGCTCTTTGAAGTACCTTTACACTTTGCGAGTTCTGAAGAAATTTCCGTTCGTATAGTCTCGTAATCTCGGGCAAGGGCTACATTCATTCAACGAACAGCAATGATTGAAAACCTAAACTTGTTTCTTCTTCTCCTACTCCATATTTTTCTAAATAAATTTCTTCTCCACTAAGTTTTTGTTTCATGCTTAGTTAGTGAAGTTTGATATCGACTCAACCACACCTTTATTAATAAACTCGTTTGGCATTTGTTTTAACGTCATGCGACTCTGTGTCGATGTCTTTATCGATCGAAAACGAGTTATCCTTTGTGCATGCATAAGGATGCGTCCCAGTATTCCAGAGGCATCCTTCTCAAAATCATTAGCTTTAGACTACTAATGGTGATTGATTCGTTACTAGACTCTCTTCCCCATGTACCGAAGTGATATAACAAGCACCATAGGTGTCCGGCGGCAGCTCTAGCTACTCTAGCTACTAATTAGTCAATAGATCACCCCGAGAAGTTCTGGCTGAGTGCATCATGGCCAACAGGCAGTGTTGTCTAATATTTGTCCACTTGCGGTCCAATGCCGAGACTATCGTCTCAGTTTTTCTTGGAAAAATATTCCAATTACCACAAATTAATTGAGGAGAGGAGAATTCCAGCCCCATGGGCCCCAGTGGGTGCCTCATTACAACTTATTGCTATCGGATGCAGACAAAGGATCCCATAAATAAATTTTATGCCTTCCACGGGACGTTTATTAATTTCGTCTGCCACCATAAAAATTATATCCAACAGCTTTGTCAACGTTGTAACACGCTTCATCTGGATAAGTGGATGGATACCCGGGCGAACGCGTACGTGCCAGCCACCGACCGACGGACAGACTGACGGAGGAGGATTAACTTGAGCCGTCCGTCCTTGCAGCAGCGTTGCCGTTGCTGCTGCTGCCTTCATCATTGAAATGGATGCTCGCCGTGGAGATAATAAATCCCGTAATTGACTAAAATTAGCAACCCTGTAATCATATTTGAGTTGGGGACGTGAAATATTGCATAGATTGCCGAGGAATACTTAATAGTTGTGCGATGGGGTATTTATGGCCGCCAAGTGGTCGGAATACCCAATTTCGATGTGGGAAGCTCCCTCCGAAGTGGAGCTTTCTTCGCTGCCAGAAAGTGGATCCACCACCTTCATTCTGGTGGGGGAAAAGGTGCTTTCTTCTTCTTAATAAATTTCTCTTCTCATTCCTTGTCCTCTTCCAGCTTGTTTTGCTTGAGACGTTTTAAAGTGTCTGGCTGTGAATGCATAATCGTGCATCTTCTCTTTCGGCCCCGGCTTTGATTCGAGAATGCACAACACGTGTTTTCTGGTGGGAAGGTTGTACATCAATGTGGTTTCTTGAATTTTGATTATTTATGATTTTTTTTTAGTCGGGCGGCCCAATTTGGGGGGATTTGGTGCCAGAATAAGTCCGATTTTCAGATTAGACTAATTGGAGTTTCAAGTCTTGTAAATTAGAGCAAGTCTGGGGAATTGTGTGTTTTAATGCAAATACCCACTTGGGTGTAGGAGCTGTTTTGGTTAATTTAGAGTGTGTTGGGCCAGAATGGTGTGTTTAAGCGCGGTGATTTTGAATTTAATTTTTTTGTGGTTTATGTTTAGAGGTATTAGATTTTGCATAAATAAGCCAGAAATTGGGAGACTTAAGCATCTTAGGGACATTGACACATATGTATAAATTATACTAATTAGAAAAATGAAATAAAATCTCTTGAAAAAATTTAATTGAGAACATCTCAGTAGTGGAACCAAAGTAATTCTGCATACAGGGTGTCCCGTCACAGGTACATAGATAGTAGGAAAAATATGATCGACAAAAAAACACGAAAAGGTGGTATATCTCTGCCCGTTTTCGAGATAGGGCGTTTTGAATTTTGTTTTTGGGGAAAAAATGTAATTTAATGATTTAGAAAAAAAAGTTAGTGGCGGTCTATTTCCACGAATAGGGTATCTTTACTATCGTAACTAATGCCGCTTTCATTACATTAATAAAAACAATAGTGTAAAATACGAAAAGCAGAAATAGAGGGGTGTTATTTATAATAAAATATAAAAAAGCAATTTTTTCCCACATATTTCACTGTAACTCAAAAAGTAGATCGTTTAGGTCCTTTTTTCTATACTTTTTTAAGATCCTCAAAAGTTACCTGAAAATTTCTTGGAACACTCCAAGACTCCAGCTGGATTAATTTCCTGGTTAATTGCTCTTCTAGCCACCTTCATTAGGTGTTTCAATTCCCAACACACCCAAGATAAAAAATCTTGGTCTTCTACAGACGTCGGATGGCACACCATCTAAGCAGAGTTCTTTATCTCTTCCAGTAGAGCATGTGCACTTTTCAGGTGGCTTTATCCATCTGTCTGCCAGGTTCGTATGCAACATTTAAGTACATTTTGACCCTTCGTATTGCGGAGAACCCTAATTTTAATTTTATCTCTCTGACCGGGCTATCCCTATATACTGCTATGAAATGGTTCACCTAAATAAACGACTGATTGTTGCAGGCTACAACTTTGAACAGAGTCTATTCGCTGTTGTTTGTGCTTTAAGCAATTGCCAGTCATGTCCCTTTCTCACCACACATTTGAAATCGGCCATTCCAAGCGCGAGTTTCATTTTACCAATCGGTTTCCCAACTAAGTACTAAGCGGGTCCAATGCTGCTTGACTTACGCAATTGAACGATAACCGGTCTATGCTAATGGCACCCATAATTTTCCGTTTTTTTCGTCCTATACAATTTCTCAAAGCTTCAATTTTGCTCCCTTTAGTCTAGAAAAGGAGTGTTCCGTGCTTCGTGTGGACTATTCCGTGCGTCTTTTAGTGGTACGTGGATGTTGCGGGCGGTATTTGGAAAAGTAGAATTTTTACTCAGGAGGGGTACCGTGGTACCTCATTTTGGTGCAATAACGCACGTCAGTTGGCATTCGAATATGGAGCACACAGATGGCTAAAGGTCCCTGAAAAGCCTCTGATCTTACCTTTGAGTGCAATATCCAACTTTATCTTACCAGAGCCGCCAGATTGAACTATACTTCACTCTACCGTGATTATAAAACTGGATCACAACTCCAACTAGAGATATTATTCTATTCATCTATTAGTCTGGTACTACCGGCGTCACAGCTTTTGTCGGCAGGTTAGTGTCAGGTGCTATTGGGTATATCGTGTTTGTAAAATTGAAACCCAGTTAGAAAAATTGTTTGTTTTGATTTTTGTTACAGTGGGCTTCGTGCCAATTTCTTCTTTTTGGTGTAAAGTCCTTCAATATCCAAGAATTCAAACGCAAGGTCCATCGCCACCTCCTTTAATCCCCTCCAGACTCTTATTAATCTATCCTGTCTCCTATTCCTTTCTTCGAACCAAGCTTACTACAAGACATGACGAGCACAGCATGACGGTCTGGTAGTACAAAGGGTGACTCCCTTTTTCACATAAAAAAAGTAGCTGATGCTCAAGAGGTCTAATGGGGTCTCAAAAGATGTGAGAGCTAAGAAAGTGGAAGGGTGTCAAAGTCACCTTCTAAATGGCATTGCATATCAGGGTCATATCAATGTCACTGTCATTTATCTAAGCATGTAACGAATGGAGTATTGGGTACATTGAAAATATATTGGGTAGAGCAATCTCCAATGTCCGGTCCATAAGATATGAACCAAAAATATATTGAGAAGGTATAAAATTTAGAGATCGAGGTGCATATAAAACCTTAATTCAAAGCTTATTTATTGAACTACAGAGTTCCATCTCCTTTCCTGCGACCTTTATAAGCATGAGGATAAAACCGATTGGTGTTTAATTATTTAAAGGCCGTGGGAGTGTTAGTTTGAAGCCACGTGATCTTGTTGATGTTATTTAGTTCTTTCGAATATCGTAATACTACGGCTTATTGTCTGACATTGCATGATATTCTCGGTAGTACATGTACAACATGCTCTAGTCTTCCACAGAAAAAAGCCCATTACACTTTCCCGGAAAAAGGAATTATTCCTCTCCCAATAATTACTTCTTAATATTCCCTTTAAATATTCATGTTCCTCTTCTGAATATGAAATCAATTTCCCGATTAATCCCGGGCACATATCTGCTTTTTTTTTTTTGCCTGTAACAGACATGAACACGAAAAACCCACCTCTACCCTTCGGCTGTGAACCTGCCGTACTACATTCGTACAAATCCCCAAGGAGAATGTAAGCTGGAAATAAGCCGAGCCACCTCGAGGCACACAATACCCACTCAACTCTCGTAGATCCCTAAAATGAACCGGAAACATAGACAATGTCCCAACTGAAACCCAGCAGCAACAAAACAACACACAGAAGAAGACAAAAAAAATGGCAGACGTTTCTAGAATAAAACAACGCCAGCCTAGTAGCATCAGGCTATATTTTATGCATTCAGTCCGATGCTTGTGTCACTTTTGGTGTTTTACCTTTGATATGTGTCTAGGACACTGATTGTGACGGATCGTGTACGACACGGCATTTTTCCACTAATGGAATGAGTCCTTCCAATCGGGACAAATGTGCTACAGAGCAACGCCCATCGTATGTAGGACACATTCAGATTAGATACTAGCATGTATCAAAGGATTTATGCTAACACTTTTCCAGACAAATATGAATGCAGCCTTATACAAGATTGAGCCTGTTCAGCACATCCTTTATTTACCGGTGTTGTGATGTTCGTCCCTTTGCGAGTAAAGAAAGTTGTTTTTTTCCTCTCTCTATACATATAACCACAGGTCCTTTATACGGCATTTGCATTTCCCCTCTTTGTGAATAAAAATGTATTCGTCCTCAAAGTCGCTCTTTATTTACCTTGATTTTATCGATGCTCGATTTAAATAAACCTAAAAACTTTTCAAAGAATCTCATGCGGATTTCCTTTCGGAGTGAAACCATTTAGCAGGGTCAAAAGTTACATTTTTCTTGTGCTGAAAGACACAGGGTGCCTTTGCGTATACTCATGTACCTAGCCGCAAGCCATAAACAAGAATTAAAGATTAAGCCACAAAAAAGCATGTGAGTCTTGTGCTCGCATTTTAATGAGATGCGCCAAACGATTTTCCTTTGCCTAATTTAAATGTGACCTCGCCGACGACGAGTCAGCCGAAGTCAACCAGCAAAAAAAACGGACGTCCACCAAAAGCGCGGATTATACACCGCTCTGGTCTTAAGTCGGTAAAGCGTAACGCTGCGAACACCTCAAGCGGAATTCGGTCGTTTATTCATTCTTGTCACTTCCAAGGCGACGATGTCTTAGCACCTCTAAAGGTGTATAATGTGAATTTATTTACCGGAGATTCTCGTCTCTGATGTGTGTTACACGCCGGATTTGGCTGAGATATGCGCCACTTCTTGGAATATCCGGTACCTGCCGAAATGTTGCGAGCTGCGACAGCCCAAACCCAAAGGGAAGATCTTATTTTATGCAAAGTAAGTCGTGAATTCGCAACAAAGGCACACAAATTTCGCATTCCCGAGCCGCAGAACGACTGCGACTACGACTCTATCTGCCTCGGAAATCAGCTGGCGACCGTTTACCTAATCGGGAGTTTAAGGCGGTTTCTGGCCTCATTAATATCGGCTGACGATTCTTATCTAATGTCTGTATCGGGATGGGGCCCTGAATATGTCCCAACAGGCAATCGTCAGTCTAATTGAAAACTGTTTTGGTAGGCGGACGCCTTTGAGGGTGTAGCCGTGTAGCTAAGAAGCGGGATTCCGGGAACTACAATCGGTGGCGCCCATTGTGGAATTCTTATACGAAAATAGAACATCTTTTTGGGAGAATTAAAAGATCTTTAATTTTGTTTAATTGCTGCTTTTGCTGTAGACGTATAATTTCCCGATTAGCTATGCTGCTGCAGATACGTTGAACTTCGGGCGTTCATAAATCAAAACCTTTCATCAAGCTGAAATGAGTGCGATTAATTCAGATTTACAATTCTTTCAGTTCTTTTTGGTATAATTTGGGAGTTTATTGACTCACCTGTGTCAATATCTCCAAAGCAATTACATATTTCGACAGTTCATTCATTTCAAGTTAGAGTTTCAGAGCTCGTTTTTGTATTCGGTCTACATTAACTAAAATTTGTTTTTTATTAAAAAAATTTCCTCAAGAGGTTTTCAGCGCAGATTTTCAGAAGCATAATGAGTTCTGGAGAATAATGCTATATTATCGACCTATACCAAATAATAGTAGGCTGCTTCGACAGATACCGAATATTGTCCATTGGGCTTGTTACTGGAAGTAAGCACGATATCGACGAAAGAGTCCTTCCTATCCTGTCAAAATTTTTCGAGGCTCTTCTATGTCTTAACGCCTCCTTTATGTCTAGCTTTGGATATTTTTGCGGAATGTTCATTTGGGTCATTCCATGGTGACGGGTGGGACATTTTAACACATTTTTTGATATACATTCAGTTATTTTAAAGTGCAAACAAAGCACATAATACATACTGTATTTATGATAGCTTTCTTAGATATATTTTTTAAGATATGATAAAAGAAAACAATATAAATATATATTCTAACATTGTTAAATTCGTAGAATTACATATGTGACGGGTGGGACAGGCAAAACCCTTCTTTCTTTAGATACTTGCACTTGACGTTGAAATTCAGATCAAATAGTTCATATGAAGCCCTAATTTTATTGTAGTATGCTATTTGAGAAATGTTGCTAATTGTTTTGTAAAAAGAGGTAAGTGAAAAAACAATACGAACTTTTTTTATGAAGCTTAAAATGTTGTGACGGGTGGGACAGGGATCCGTGACGGGTGGGACGAGTAAAAAACTATGCACACAAAACACATTAATTTAGGCATATTTTATTAACTATTTAGTCATTTTTTGGGCTTGGTGTAGGGAATTCATGTTCTACATCTCTTTCGCTTTATAGCTCAGCTGCTGGTTTTAAATCAACGTCACTTTGGAGAGAAGTATATAAGTGAATATTTGAGCTTGCATTCTTCACATAATCGCACTTTTTTTTGAATTTAATGGAAAAATCAATATTCAACTGGGAAAATACAAAAAGTAATAATTTTATTTTTTACTAGAAGTATATTTCCGAATACTATGGAGCTTTAACAACACTTAAAGCCTAAAATTTATATAATTTCCGTCACTTTTTTTTCATTAGCTTGGTGTCATTTTCCATGGAATGACCCATTTCGTTCATGAAAACACTCCTTTTAAATCCTACTTTTTTTGGTGGCTATTGGGGAATTCTTATTAAATTGGACTGATCCGTTCAGTTCATTGTTGGATCTGGCTACATCTAAATTTTCTCGGTCTGTACTTCGATGAAAGTTGCTTGAATAAGACTTCATTCTGTCCAGAGGCTTCCAATGTTGCAAAATCAAGGTCATAGATAAGCAAGGATAGTCAATAGGATAGTCAAGGATAAGCAGCAATCCGTATTCTGATGCATCCATTATTTACATGGTGGCAGCTTCCACGTGTCCAGCGCACGCTGGGAGGCCTGACAGCATCACTGAATGACATGTCCAGGGTGAGGACAACGTGTCGGAGGACACCGGTGGTATAGAACTCAGATTCTGAGCAAAAGAAGAAAAAGCAATGCAGAGTGGTAAAAATGGCATCTTCATATCTCTCGCAGTTTCGTGAAGGGCAAGTGTCCAAAATATTTGGAAAATACGGACCCTACAAAGTTCTTAAGGCATAAAAGCCTCTGCCCTTTAGTACTAGGAACTTATGATAAGAGACGTGGGCAGCAGGGATAAGGGTGGACAGCCTGGAAATCGGGCGGTTAACTCTTCTTTACCGTAGAAATCGATCCCGGCTATGCCGCAGAGCTCTGTGAACGCAAATTACAAGCGGAATCAACGACGTAGGGATGGTCAATATTCATCGATGTTATCGAAACATCGATGTTGAACGTGAAAACATCGATATTTTAACATCGATATTAAGTCCTCTAAAACATCTATCCATCGATGATGGGAACAAGAACATCGAAAATCGATGTTTCCACATTTTGTAAAAATTAAATTGAGCTTATGCAAGCCTTCATTAAAGTAAAATTTCCAAACGACTTTTAAAATGTTAAAGCTTAGTACGGTGATCAGGCAAAATTTTGCCATCCCTTTAAAATGCATGTAAAAAACCTTGGCAACATTTTGCCCCAAGCACGGCAAAATTTTGACAGCGCAGCAGTACGCCGTTCGGGCAAAAATTTTGCCACAATAAGCATACTTTCTAGATTTTGTAGTAGATGGATTTTCTAATTGTGGAGACTTTTACTTGTCAAATTTTTGCCTCCAGAAATTATCTGGTAATTTTTTGTTGGCAAAAAGTTGGACAGTTGGATTAAAAAGTCGAAAGCAGCAGTTAAAATTTGTTTAAAATGGTAAAGGAATATTTATTTGTTTTATAATGAAAAGACAAATTAGGTAAAGAAAAAACTTTCCACTATTCTCCACCACTCTACACTTGGGTACAATTTTGCCTGAAAAATGATAAAAATGACGAGGCAAAATTTTGCCTGATCACCGTACTAGGCTTAACCTATCAATGCAAATTTCGTACTTGGCGAAGTAGTTCTTAATTTTTATGCCAGATGTCACTAATATATATTTTTGATTCAAGGTTAAAAAAGAAAACAAACTTACTACCGTTCTGTTTATCTGTAGTCTATGGTTAAATACGTTTTTTTTATTCATACTTACCCCGTTTATGACTAAGTCCAACCCAGGTTCAAACCAGTCATAAACGGGGGTCGAGTTGAAACTGGGTCCACTCCATAGAGAATTTTAAAAATGTTTGATTTTGGCACCAAAACTTCGATGTTTTCAAACATGGATGTTTTTTTATTGATGTTTATCGGACATAGATGTTTACTTACCGATGTTGACATCGATGTCAATATCGATGTTTTTCTAATATCGCCCATCCCTAAGCGACGGAACAGGAGCTGATTGACCTCAACCAAGCTGGGTTGTATTGGTGAAGCCAGGTGTAAAGAAGACACACCTTGGGCTGGGCCTTGGGATTAGGAGTGGTAGGGCCAGCGCGCACGGGCGACTTTTGTCTCCGCGACTGTTTCGTCGCTTTTATCAAGTCCGTGTATATGCATGGAGATGCGCGCATGTTACGACGTGACAATCGGCGCATCTCCATACATAATTTGAAAGTGATGAAACAGTCACGGAGACAAATGTCGTTTAAAGCGGCTCTGCTCAAGGACCTGAATTTCTTGCCTGATAACTTTCTTGAGAGGCAGCAGAATCATTGCACTTAGATTCGTGAACCAAAAACCCAAGGTCTGGCTGTGTTAAAATGTAAAGCAAATGACCGAGCAGCGTGAAAGGGCAGAATCTTACAAAGGAGAATGGTCATCCGAGTTCTTGATTCGTTGATGATCCCAGTCCAGATGGCAATGGCCAGACAAACTGCTCGAATGCAAGTATTTTACAGACACTTCTAAGTGGATAGATACCTCAGATACGTACTGCGCAAAATAGCTGCACCATTGTTATCTTTTGGCGTCCGAAGAAGAAGGTGAAAAAGGTGAAGCTTACATGGGAGAGAGTAAGCTGCGTTATCGTTGCCCACCTCTGATTGGAGAAGGAAAAGATACTGGATACGGTAGGTCTGTAAAAAGGTAAGAACAGAGGCTTATC
Source organism: Thereva nobilitata (assembly GCA_963855945.1). Taxonomy (NCBI): domain Eukaryota; kingdom Metazoa; phylum Arthropoda; class Insecta; order Diptera; family Therevidae; genus Thereva; species Thereva nobilitata. Next base: position 228,789,218 of record OY979694.1, read on the forward strand.
CGGAAGCATAACTGTCTTAAGTGCACTTTTGCTTCAGTCGTGTTAACATTCCTAGAGGTTAAAGGAAAGCGACTATTAGTAGAGGGAAATTAAACAAAAAAAAGCGAAGTTATTATGTAGTTGGGAAGTTGGATTTTTTTGTTTTTTTCTTTACATATTATGTTAATATAAAGCGAAACAAAAATTTCTGCAAAATCGGTCCTGTGCTGCACGAGGAAATTGCATAAATGTACATTTTTGATGCATTTTGAGTGCATTGATACACTAGTTTCTTAATTTCTCCAGTTCTGTTGGTCGTAGAAAAATAAAAACAAATTGAATAATACTCGTGAATGAATAGACTCTCGAACTGATTCGGTATAAATACTCTAAAAATTAATCCTAACCTCAAAAAGCCAAAATGTATGAAATTTTATTTTATTTTACTAAAAATGCAATAAATAACGGGAAAATAGTCGGATTTTGATAATAATTGGAGAAAATATGTATTTTGTTGCTATAAATACGTGGTTGAAATTTCAAAAAAAAATTTTAATTTTTACGGCAACAATTGGCAATTTTCGAAAAAAAATTTAAAATAGCCGCCATTTTATGCCAAATCATCATACGGTAAAATTTTTTTTTAAATTGTACGTTTTTTATGTACTTTCTTGTGAGCATGCGCAATACTTCGTTACTTTATTTAAAATGTCTATTTTAGGACTTTGAAAACACTAAAAATTTCAATTTTTAAATTTTTTGCCTTTTGCCAACTATGAAAAAAAAGGCAAAAACTGAAAAATTGAAACTCCTCGCCTCTTAGTTTTTACTTGTTAAATGTCATCGTAATGACACTTGTATGTGGACAGTGCGAAATTTAAAATGACACCTATTGTTGAAAGACCTTTTAGTTGAGTCTCTTCGTTCTTTACCAAACTATCGTAGTCAAGCCATAGCAAGAATTTTTTTTCGAGTAGAAGTTTTCAAAGTCTCACCCAAAAAATTTCATTTCATGCTTGAATTATTGGGTTAGGAAAGAGATAAAAAAAGAAGCTTTTGTGTCCTTATTCATGGAATTAAGTAGTTTGGAGAGAAAATAAACATCCGAATTTAGTTAAGGACCAGACCACAATAAATCCAGTTGATTTGTAACGGTTCCCAGCGAGGATATGCGAAATTTCGGTTAGTAGCAGAATTCCCACCAATTGTATGATCAAACAGCCATAAAAGAGGGTCACAAAGTGTTGACGATGTTTGATGACTATCAGTGCCCTAGTTTTACTAGTTTAAACCAATGATTAAATGTTTGAGTAAAATAACTGATAGTGGAAAATTTTTTTTTGAGGGATTGGATATTTCAGGATGGCAGGGTAGGAGCCAATAGGACGGCCAAGCAGTAGGAGTTTCCCCTTCGGAATCTTCATTTCAAGAAGTCCTTTTTTTCAATGAGTAGATACTCTGCGTTGACCCCTCCGCCCACCCCTGCGACCCATTTTTAAGGTAAGTGCGTCGTTGGACGACAGTGCTGAGGTGTGCGGAGCACGCGTCGTTTTCAGGTTAATTTTTCTTCTTCAAGTAATTGCCGCCTCCCCCGGGAATCATTAACCTCCCTATTAGTCAAACAGGCCGCCCAATGCGTCCCATTAACCGGGGAGTTTCTTAATGCGAGCAGCAAATCCCACACCCTACCAAGGAAAGTCAAATTCAAATTCGTTTTGGGGTAATGTGGTGAAGGTAGTTACTCAAATTGGCGCCCTAGCGTCAAATTTGTAAATGTTCTTTTCTTTAAGGCAATTACACAGACTTACTACTCCGATCACATTAATAATATTTTATTGTTATCTTTAACCCTCCAGGATTGTTTCTATTCTCATAATAAACTTCACAAACTTTGAAACATTCCTTTCAACATAAATTGCCCAAAAAATATCCAAACAAACATACTTCGTAAAAAATGTTTCCAAAGCATAAAACGAGTCCTGTGGCACATTACATTAAAAAACAAACTCAATTTGTATATTATGACCGACCACAATAATATTTCATCGATAGGAGTGTGAAGTACGTGACAGGTGTAGTGGCATAGTTACGATACTATGCGGTTAAAAGTTGTGACAAGCATGACGCACATTATGACCACCACATTAAATTTTGTGATTGATCTGTTAATGGTCAACGCTTTCACAACTTCGAGTAACTAGTAACAATTTCACAAATGGACTCTTTTTATTTATAATTAATTACATAATAACGATGTGATTTTAATACGCATTTCAGAAATTTTCTAACATAAAAAATAACTCAATCCCCAAAAACCCAACACCATTTTTTCTACATGAAACTTCAAACATAGTCCGACATTATTAATTGCAGCCCGATTAAAAATTGATAAAATAAATGTGATGATAAAATTTTCAACATGGTCTCCCCAGCGAAATATGTGGAGAAGAATATGGCGTGAAAAACGCAATTTTAAAATATTTTAAAGGCGCCTCAGAATTTTCGCACATAAATAAATCATCGCCGCTCATAAAGGGGCCAACTTCGAACACATGTCCACTTGTTGCGGGGACACATGTGGCTGGGTTCAGTGGTCGTATCGAAATGTAATTCGAACATGTTGCGGAGAAATGAAATGCGGGAGTTTTTAAGAGAGTTTTTTTAACGAAAGAGACTTGAACGAAAGCAGCATGCTGATGGGATTTGAATGTGGACTTGAAGGGAATTGGATTTTTTAGGGAGTTTTTAAGGGATTTTAAGGGTTTTTAATGGTTTTAAGTATGTTTTTCGCTTATTGGTGAAAATTAAAGAAGAAAACTTGTGAAAAGAGTTTGAATTTCAAAGAAAAAGTGATTAAAAATTGCTTTTGTCTTAGCAACAAAATTCTGAAAATGCTTGAATGTTCGTTAAGTGTTTAAATGAGTTTGATGCCAATGTTTGTTCTACAAGTCGCCAGCAACTTGCATTTCGTATGAAGCTCCCCCAATTAACGCAGTCGCATTGGGGCTCTCCATGGATGTCTGAGCTCGCAGCCAGTATCCAACTAGTGTCGTATGCCGACCACGGCGCGCTCCCATTCAGTTGCCCCAAAGAAACGTTCACACAACAATCCGCACGCAACAATATCCATCTCAAACCGGTTCGATTGCTATGCACCTTCTGGAACTGGGACTGCGCTGGTCTACGCCGCTGGGTCTGGGTCCTCGGATAGTACTGACGGAACATTCAAGCGATTCGGTTGGGTCGGTGGTTTAGTTCGCGTCCGTTCGAAACCACCTCCGATAGATTTTTTGAATATCGATAGCGCAACGAAACAGGCCCTCATATTAGCGCCAAGCCAAAAACACAGCCTAAAAAATCGAGACAACGCGCGCGAGCCACCAATATCCTTTCTTACTTACTACTAATTTTTTGTTGTTGTTGTTTAACTTAAAGGAAACAGTGTGACTAAAAAAAGGGCTCAAGATGACTCGTTTTTGAGTTATTTCCGCATTTAATATTTTTTTTTTAAAAAACGCCTTGATTCATTTTGTGACTTAATTAGTTGCTAGTAAAACAGCCAAAACATCTATATCCTTTCTGGAAAAGGATCCTTGCTGATAATATCCTTAGGGAGAACTGTTTTTTTTCTTACTATAAAATTAACGCCTCGACAGGATTACGGACCTGTAAACCAGTGCCTGTTCCCTCTGCTTTAGGGCAGAGTGGTGTTCCGCAGGGTTCAATCTTAGGTCCTTTGGTGGTTTTCTACTGTTGTGTATATGCTAAATTTATAGATAACCGTGCGCGGATTTTATGTTGAGTGTGGGTTTCTGCTGTTGTCCTTAATCTTAGTGAATATATATAATATATATAAATAATAATTTTTGCAGTGATGATACAATATATCTTAGCCCTAATTTCTGGTGTTCATTTTGTGGTGCGTTAATGCTTTCGGGGTTTAAAAGGGTTTGAAATGTGAGTTTAACAGCGGCACAAGAGTAGTACATATCTACAAAACACCCCTCTTATACTGCAACAAGTCCCTTAAGTTATTTTATTGGGCAAAGTTCCAAAATTTATAAATCATAAATTGCGGTTCTTAAGTGTACAAAAAAAAATAGAAGAAGAAGCAAAACGTAAATCGAGAGAAGAAAGAAAAATAATAATAAGAAATTGTTTTTGGTTTTTTTTTCTGTTTGTTATAAGAAAGTGTGAAGAGTAAAAAAATAAATAAAAAAAATAAAGAAAAACAACAACCAAGGATAAAAAAATAAAGAAAGTGTGTAAAGGCAAAAGGAGGGTAGTAGTATGATGATGATGATGATGTCGACAGGCAATGAGGATATATCAAAGAAGTGTTGTGTTCTCCCCACCACAAGATTTAACAAAAATTTCTTAAGGCGTTCTGTAAGAACGATGTGCTGTGATAAGAAGTGTTGGCACTCACACTGCCATTGGATACAGGCTGTAGCTGTTTACCTGGTTTTGACACAGTATTGGATAACGGGGAAAATTTTACCTGATGAAAATGGTAAGCAGAGTTTTTCCTTGTGTATATTATATTCTACTTTTCTCACTAAACTGGCGGCGATGACGACGGGGTAAAATGGTAACACACGGATGGGAGCCCTTTTTTTATATCCTGGGGTATAAATCTAAGCTCGACAGCCATTTGTATATTTCGAGGGGTGTAGTAGGGTCTTGTGTATATGTTTTTTTTTTTTGGTAGGTAAAGTGATTGAGGTGATGGATTTTTTTTTGTAGGTGTTGTTGCTGTTGTTTTTGTAGAAATTACCTTTCGTGTAAGCTTTCAGGTAAATTAAACTAATTAATCTCGACTCTGTTATATGAATGGTGCTAAAAAATGCATTACTGATAAGAAATGGGATTATAAGAACAAAATGAATTAAATATTGATATTTAAAGGTTGAATACTTTGTTTTTTTTCTGTAATTGTTGTTAAATTACCCCTTTTTGATTTTTTAAGGACTGGTTAACGTCTTATTATCAATTCCAATATGAAAGAAAATGAATTTTTATAATTAATTTACTTTTATAAAAATTTAAATTTCAATACGAACTTTGAATTTTTTTAAACTACTTACAATACAAGGTTAAAACCAAAACTAAAAACCAACTTTAACTAATTACTTTCAACTACATAAAAATAAAGTGGTTGGAAATGTATATCATCATCAACAGCATTAAGCAAAAAAAAAATATAAATAAAAAGAAAAGTAGAAGGAAAACGCAGAAAGGTTAAGGATGGAATAATCCCCAAATGAAAAGTTTCTCTCTCAAGAGATTTGTTGTTGTTGGCGGAATAAATCCTTCTTCCTTTTTGTCGAGATGATACCTCTATACTCTAGAGAGGATCTGTCTTAAAGGAGAATATAATTAAGTACGTAATTTCCTTTTAGTTGAGGGATTTTCTTTTAAGGTTTTACCTTGAAATAGTTTTAGTTAATGCATACATGCTGTTAACAGATTTTTTTTCTTTTTTTTTTTTTTAAAGTAAGGATTTTTAGTTAAAGAGGTTTAGTTTTTTTGCGGGGAGATAGAAAATGCGTTTAGGATGGTTATATAGCATCGATTTTAATATTTCACATTTTCTGTTCTATTTAATTAAATTAAAGTATTAAAAAATGTTGATTAATAAAAATATTTAAAAAGGAAAGAACTTGATTCCTTTAAGGACGCTTTCACAGTCGAAATATTTGCTGGAAAAAACAAAGAAAGTGAAAGAAACATACCCTAGAGAAAGTTTTGTTAAATGATAAGAACTTTTCGAGGATATTTCTAGATTACAGCCAGGCTCAATGTGTCAATCGATAACACAAAAAATTCTATTAAGGAAAACTAATAGATATCGACGAGATACTTTAGAAAGAAAAATCACTGCAGTCTGTGTCCAAAAAGGATAACATACATATGCTATAGGAAGTTTGTAAGAAATTAGAAGAGATAAAGTCAAGGAATCGTGGTATCGTTTGTGTCTCATCCTGTTTGTACTGTTCAAAAGCGTTGAAAATGGTGTAAGAATTGAATAGAGTTAAATGCCTTTGTTAGTTATAGTACAGCTCTTTGAGAACACAAGTATTATATCACACGGTCTGTAAATTGTTTCAACATTGTGCTTCGATAGCTTGGCTTTCATAAAGAATATTCGTTGCATCTCGATAGTTCTGCAATATACTTGAACTGATTAAAGGACCGCAGAGTGGCTTCACAATACAAAGGATATAGGATTTCGGTTTTTATAGATAGTAACATGTTAGGTGATAATTTATTATAAGGCGTATGTTAATAAGTCGATTCCTTTGTACTAGAGAGGACAGAAATTATTGACAGTTTATTGGCAATTGATTCATCAATGTAAGCTAATACCCAAGACTAGAGCTAACAGTGAAGGAAGGGCTCTTTGTTTTGTACTGTCGCTTATTCTATCTATAGAGTGCAATGTCGAACATTAAGTTCTCTTGATAAATACAGTTTATGTACACGGTGTTACTCCAGCAATTCAATACTACAGAGACAAAATGCTGAATTACACTACTAAAAATGATATGGTTTACCATAACCTTCTATATTTACAAGCCATGAACCAGCATCTCAATTGAGTTCACCGAGTTGTAGTCCGATTGGGCGGAAATTCGCTCTCAATATTTTCCTTGTTCATGGCTTGTAAATATAGAAGGTTATGGGTTTACGCGTTTGTTGTGCTTACAGGCGATGGCAGAGTATTCGACATGGAATCGCTGTACAGAAGAAAGACAAGAAAGAATAGTATATTCTGTAACAAGTTTGGAATGATGCATATTCCGCACAAGTGGAAGTTTGGTGGCGGTCCACGAGTGCGGAATATGCCATTCAAAACGTGTTGCAGACTATACTTTTTCTACGCCTCTAATTAGTTTTTATTAATATTTTGTAAAGAAAAACGAACCTTATGTAAAGCTAATGTCAAAAATATAATGTATAAGGCACAGCAAGATATTTTAACGCTAAATAACATATTAGTAGGGGAGTGTTCATTCATAACCATTTTGTAATTTAATAATTTGTTAATAGATGGACGCCGCAAAATTTATTAAAAAAATGCTATTATTTTCTGGAATTTAATAATTGAAAAGTTTATTTAAAGCAAAAATTTTATAGCGGAACATCATTGATTGTTTATTATTGAAACCATCCTTTTCTTTCTTTAATTAATAAATCTTTTTTTTCTTTAATTAATAAATCATATTCTTGGATTACGACGAACAGATGTCGCCAATAGTAGTCATTCCATAACAAGTGATGGAATGAATATTCCACACGGGTGTGGAATGCTGTTAATTCCGTAACTAGAAGTAATATCAGAACAGAATGCCTGTATTCTAACAGAGGCGTAGAAAAAGAGTATTATCTGGATGGGAGAAATTGAAGGCCCATGCCGCTGTGTGGAATCGAACCACGAACCTGTGGAATGATAGTCGAGGGCCTTAATCGTAATGCTATGTCTCTTGTATTTTTAGTATTTTCAAGTAAAATCTCTACAGTGAATTTGCATTCCATATTACTTCCGTTACGGCGTTAGCGATATCTTTCTGGATGATGCGAGGCCCACATCTTGGTAGCATAAGGTGGTTTAAAAGTCACTAGAATTTTAAAATGAAATTACTTTTTTTTACTTATTAATATATTAATAAGGACTCTGTTTTGAGCTATTCTCTAGGCGTCAATGCAGGTATTGGCAAAATTTTCGATTTCTTTCGTTAATGTTCTTCTCCGTGTATTTTTCGGTCTACCGACATCCCTACTATCTTGCGGATTACATTCATAGCGTCACGATTATTTGGATTGATTTTGTTGGTACTGTATTCTTTTTCATAGTTTCCCAAATAGCTGCCCTGTAGATTGTATTGAATGGTCGCTTGAAATCTAGGAAGATTATGTATAATCGTGACTTCCATTCTATACAATGTTCGAGTATTAATCTTAAGGTCTTTGAGTTGTCCATACATCCGCAACCTTTCCTAAATCCTACTTTTTGTTCTCTTAGCTGCTAATCTATTTTTTCTTCAGTTCTACAAAGAATTATGGAGGCCACCATATTTTTTGCTACCATATTTTGTATGGTAATACTTCTCCAATTTCCGCATTCTTTTAGATCTCTTTTTTTGGAAAGTTAATAATGTAAGTTATCACACACTGAAACGACAATTTTATTTCATTGTTTTTTCTGAGAAAGACTAGAGCTCAAAAGTAAAGTTAAGGTTATACTGGGTGCGAACTCAGTATGCTAATAGTCAGTACAGGTCGGAACTGTTCGTCAAAACAACGTGGTTACACTGTGCCGTACTTTCTAAATAACAGTATGTCTCTGCCTTCCAGGGAAGATGGAAACCATTGGATTTTTTAACAATACCTTTTATAACAGATTTTTGTCAACTGAAATGTCATTTCTAGCATTAACTTTCTCCTACAGAACTGAGCTCAACGTCAGAGCAAAAGCGAAAAAATCAACATTTTTTGAACGGTGGATATATTCTGACATGTTCGGGCGTGATCTGAAGAGTCGGTCGCAACCAAAGTAAACTCTCTCATACCTTTTACGTTCACACTACGTTCTGACGATTTCGTGAGAATATTTTTAGTCATAACTCGCATTCAATGTAACCCCAGCCTAAGGCTTCTTTTTTCTGTCGAATGGTCTGCTTTGAGATATACAGTAGAGAGACGAATAAAAACAGTGGTTTTACTCCATTCAATACAACCGCGAAAATGCTGACTTCGGCGATCGACATGATATGTCTTATCGCGAATTTTACTTACAAACGATAGCAATAGAGGACAAAGAATTACTATAAAGAGGGAAGAAGTAATATTACCTGAGCAGAGAAATGGCAATTCGAAGGACCAAGGCACAGCGTTGAATCGAACCACAGGTCTCTGGAATGGCACTCGGCTACCTCCAACCTAAACTGTCGAGGTAAATCACTTAAAGACCGTGAGTTTAAAACTGGCTTAAGTTTCTTCTGTTCATATGGTGGTTTTTTGACCCGAAAATGATTATTGTAAACTCTTTCTAAATAACATTCCATTGTTTTATTTGTTAAATTCTGCAAATTAAATTTCCAAGGTTAGGCTTTAATTAAATGGTCTACCGACTTTTCGCTCACCCTACATTTATCGATGTAGCTACAACTGGTATCTCCTTTGTGTTTTCTAAAACTACTGACTTTTTCTGCTGATATTGGCTATGTAGGAATGCTGGCTTCAATCTGCCAACGAAAATTATAACTTTTTTTATTGTTGAAGGTGACTATGAAGTCTGGACGTCACGATATAGACATTTGAAAGATTATGAAACCTATTTACACTAATCACACCATATTACTGCACCATGATGAGTACGTCATGTGAGATTGGTAATACAAAGAGTAACTCCTGAAGGATGTGAATTTTTTTTATGGAATGATAAAATGGGGCGCCGAAGGCTTTTGAAAGGCCATGCTATCTGGGTTGAAAACTGAAAAATCAGCTTGAACTCTTTCCAGTTCTCATGTGTAGTTTCAGTGTTGAACGTCTGATTACTGGTCAAAGAGTCGTCTGGGAGTTTCAGTTGCTTCAGTTTGTGTATGAAACGGCTCTGCTGCAGTGGCTTTGATGTCCTTCAGTACAGTTTATAATAGGCAATGGAGAACTGAAGGTAGTTTTTCTGTCCAACTTTCTCACTCATGACATTATTGATTGATTTTTAAAATCACCTATGGAATCAGCGCTGTAGTTGCATTTTTGTACACAAGCACAAGAACTGGGCTCCTCTATACTGCCACAATAGCTATCCATCGAGTTTGCCATACGTTTCTACCATTAAAAATTACAAAGTTATAAGGTCTACACTGCCCATGCCATATAGGAGTGTGAATGCAGTGTCAGTTTGGCTTAACAGCTTGTAATGAAACGAGGTGCCGGCGGTTCTCTCTAGAGTACTATATGGAAAAACAAGCTATGTTGTGGAATATGGTAGAGAGAAGAATGAAAGAACTGCCAACGCCAATATGCTGACTTACTTAACCGGCTCCCATCCGACACTACAACGCTGAGTTCGGGGATTGAAGACTAGATGGTTCCCTCAATTCCTAGGCAATAACAAAAGAAATATTAGGGAATTGCTGTAAAGAGGCGAGGCTATAAGGAATAACAAAAAGTGAAGTAAAGTAAATAACGAAAATTTCAATTGACAGAACCAATTGGTATTTTATGTCTTGTTTCGGAATTTCGGGAGGAAGCTTTGTTAATTTTGTTCGATATTTGATCACAAAGGAAAACTTAACTGGAATTTTGCAAGCCAACCGAATGTCCAAAAAAGATCCTAAACTCAAAACTATTGAGGCAGGCAAGCCTTACTAACAAGAGGCGACTTGAGATGATAAGAAATTGGTTTTAGAACTGTGCAATTTAGATGTTATAATAACCGTGTTCCTTTTCTGCTCTTTTTTACTCGTATTTACATGGAACTACTCCTGCTCTCACAGAGAATCATAGGTTTTACTCAAATCGACAAATTTTGCGTTCCTTTAATTTTTTACTCCGGAGTACTTAAAAGTAGAAAAGGAACACGGCTAATGGCTTCTACTAGCACGAGGTCAGATCTTATTTGCTCAGTCAAACCTTGAGATTCGAAGTTGAAGAAATACAGTAGCGGTCAACCTATTTTAAGAAATGATGGAGAACTTTAGGGCTTAGTATTATGTAAGAAATTAATATTGAAGGCTATTCTCTTTTTTTTGTTCTCTCAATCGTAAATGCTCGGCGAACCTCTCATCTTATATATGTGGTCAGAGAAAAGTTGACTAGACTTCCTCGATTGAACTTCTACTACTACTTTTTTTTGATAATATTGTAGTACTAAATAAGTATAAAATAGTAAAGGCATAATAAAACAGTAACATTTATTTATTCTGTCTATGTTACACTTTAGTGAAGCTTCATATTTTGTTCCTCATTTAAAGAAAATATTTTAGTAAAGTTTTTTTTCCACTGAAATTAGTTATTGAGATTTTTTCGTAAAATTAGAAACTATAGTAATGTTTATGCAAAATATTAAGTAAAAGTTATAAATGTTGCACTTATTATGCTTACCGGATCGTATCATATTGGAAGACCATGAGAATATTTCCATAGAAAAATTACATGTAGTTTAAAATTCTGCTAGAGAAATCCAAGAATCGAATAAAACTGTTTCCGCTTTTAAATTTTTATTTGCTTCACGCTACACGAAATTTTTTATGTATGATTTAATTAGTAAAACAAAATAAAAATTTCTAATTAATTTTAAACTTTTCGTAATATAAAACTGCACTAGAATTTTCTGTAAAAAAAAACTTTCTCTCGCGAATTTTCGCCAAAAAATATAAAATGAATTTCTGTTTCATGTTTAAACTCGAAACCTTTCTAGTTTCTGCTATCCAAAAAATATAATTGATATAATTAACTACTATAATAATAAAATACAGAAAATTTCTCCTTTTCTCAACTTCCTAGCTGTGTAATCCTCAAATAATTTTTATGTACATGATGAGCATAAAATATTTTACGGCTGTGGAGCGCAGCACAATCCATAGTGTCGCTCCTCTGGAATGAGATCCTCTTAATAAGTATTTAATAGAATTCTTTCAGGTTATCCCCGGTAATAAAACGTCAAAATATTGTCAGCTTCATTTCTTCGAGCAATCCTAATCCGTATGTATAGAGCGCAATTGAAGTGTCAGTTAAATGCACATAAAAAATTATTATTTATATTTTATTAGTTCTTCAAATAATACTGACACGAGTAGAAATAATAAGATTCTCTCTTCGGGTGTGGTTTATGCGTTTTGTGACTGTTTGTTTTGTGAAGGGTTTTTAGTTATTTTTAAATCTACTTAACATTTCATAAAGGAAAACATAAATTTTTACAGAAAAAAAACTTAAATCTTGGAGCACAATATTCGCTGTAGCCTTCAGCTGGTGTTGGTATCTGTGACTGAAGAATTTATGTGGATGACACTTCAGTTTAGTTATTTAACTAATTTTTAAATATTTTAAGGAAAACAAATGAGTTTATAGTAAATGGCTTGTAAAGAAAATGAATGAAAAAAAAATTTTTTTTATAGTTGAAAACGACGAAAAACTATTTTTGAATTTACAAGAATGAATCGGAAACAATATGACTTTTTGTTCACAATACTTTAACCTCATCTGAAAAAAAGACTAAAGCTCAAAGGTAATATGTAGTGTAGTGCCGCAATGTCAAAGAGCAAGCACTAGTTAGAAAGAAGAATGTATAAAGAAGAATGAAAGAACTCGCAACGAGAAGAAGCATTCAACTTGTTTCAGGAGGCATAACACTCCAGCGAGTTGTTTCTCATTGCCCCGATGCCAGAGTCGCGATAGAAATGGTTGGGGTTAGGTGGTTGTGGCAGTTCCTTCCTACTTCTCTCTTCCCCTTCACTATCTATCGACTAGAGCTTGCTGTTCGACATTGCACTCTATACGAAGAAAATAGATTGTCGACAGTACAAAGGGCTTTCCCTGAGCTCTAGTCTTCCACATAAAAAAAAAAAAAGCAGTTTTACTCACCTTAAAACTCATCCAATATTATCGCGAACGAGCCCCACGCCTCTGGAATAGTAGTCGTGCGACTTATGCCAATGACACTACAGATCAATTCGGAGCTCGGCGTCCTCTATTCTTCTCCTCCAGTCAACTCGATCTCTGGCTGAAGTTCTCCAGTTCGATGTATGGAGAAATTTTAAATCTATCTTCTTTTTTGTGTGGCAGTTCTAAGCTCAGGAATCATCCTTTGTACTACCAGTCCATCGTGTCATTAGCCACAAAGTATAGTAGTAAGCTGGGCTCGGAAGCCTAAGGATTATGGCGTCCGACTACCATCCCAGAAACACATGGTTCGAATCCACTCCGCGACATGCTCTTTCGGCTTTGTAATTCTCCCGCCTAGATAACTTTCCTTCTTTTTTGGCTTCATTCTTTACAAAACCTTCCCTGCCTTTCTCCTACCATCGCCTGTAAGCATAAAAGCAAGGAACCCATCTCCTAATCAATCACCGAAGTCAGCATTCTGTCGCGATAGTATTGGATGGGGAGCCGGAAGAATAATACCGCATGTTGACGTTGCCGGTTCTTTCACTCTTCTCTGTACTATCTTTCCGACTACAGCTTAATGTCCGACCTTACCCTCAATGATAGAACCGCCGTCAATATAATGGATCATTACCTCTTAGCGCCAATCTTTGTTACTCCAACGATCCACAAACAACTAACGGACTTAAGGAGAACATCGGTCGACAATGTACCCTTTACTAAACGAGAAAAAGTACCGCTTCACAAAAAAAGATCCGCTGCATTCTTTTAGTGTACCTCATAGAAATCCTCACGAAAAGTGTGCATCGATTTCCGATTGTTGTACGTGGGCTATTATGAGACGTTTCAGAAATGGTTCGATTTCATTACGTTTCATCAGCGTATGACAGATGTTAATTTGGTTATTCATTTTTTAAACGCTCAACTCATGAGGAACCCATACATCCAGCTTCTTTTTGTATCCAGCATACAGCTCAATTTTTTCCACTAGCCTACGCAGCATTCTTCCATTTGTCGCTACACCGATTTCGAATGCACAGTTCCTGGCTAAAATTTAAGATGGCATGCCTCATCCAGCGTGTGGGCTCCATGTGGCAAATGAGGGGCATGCCGAAAGAGGGATTTCCCCGTAGGTCCCCTGTGAGGACCTCCTCTCCTGTGGAATGCCGAAAGAAAGCCTTCCCTTTAGATTCCTCATAAGCACCATACAAAGAAAAAATCTGCGATATTGAAGTGAGGTATGCCCTATCAGTTTCTCATAAGAACCTCATGAGGCAAACCTCATTACAAATGAAATGGGGCAATCCTAACATCTTCCTTATGTATTCGGAAAACTTTTTAAAAAAGCTTTAAGCTTTAATTTTACTCATAAAGCTTTAGTTTCTGTTGTTCATAATTCAGACAATTACATATGTTGATGGGCGTGAAAGCTGTCTTTAGCATACTCAATAGTTAAGTAGCGTAGGACGTGGTTAGTATTCAGTGGAGGGACCGCTTGAAAAACGGCCTCGCGCTGGAAAATAAAAATCTTTCAGCACCGCCGAAAGTTATTTACTTATGATTCGCATATTCACGCCAAAATTCTCGAATTTTTTAACCTCTATTTTCTACTCGAGGCGTTAGATAAACCCTTCTGAGCCTTATAGGGCAATACACACGGGGACCACGTGAGTCAGTGGAGCTTGCCTCATAAGGGCCCTATCTGCATCCCCTTCAAATGCTAGCCGGAGTACACTCGACTCATTGAGGAGGCACGCATGATTATTTCTTCAACTGTTGTCGAACTGGTTTTACAACATACTTCTAGCGCACACTCGTATTCCTCCACCATGAGTAATTTTTTTATCTTTACAATGAATTTGTGTGCGTGCTGATAGGGAATATACAAAGGTTATAAAAACCAACATTTGTTCGTATTCTCGTCAAAATCATTTTGGTTGAAAATGTCACAACACTTCGCTCGTTTCCCTTTTCTTCCTCTCTTCTAAAATCCCGGTTTTATAAAAGTTGAAGCCACAATCCTATCCCTTGAATGTGACACTCGAAATGACACTTTTCAAATGAGCTTTTAGTGGTTTCGCTGCGTATAGTGATTCGTGTCTTATTTGCAATTGACGCCATCTATTGGGAAAACGCAGTGAAATTTTACCCGGACCTAAGATCTACTGAAATCTACAAGTATAAAATATTAATTTTAAGGTTTTTCACAGAAAGAGAAGATTAACTTATTTCTCGATAAATTAATTAAAGAAAAAATAAATATTACCATATCTCCAGTGGCGCAACAAATACTCCAGGATTTTGGCGTTTAAGCATTATTATCTCACTCCAAAAATTATTGATACCCACGTTTAGATAACTTTCAGATTTAGCCTTACAGAAGTTGAAAAAAATTAAAATCCTCTTCAATAGAAATTGAAAATAACAAGAAGATTTTAGTTTATAAATAGAAATTTCAACACAATTACTAAACTCAAATATTTTCATAAGAAAAACCAAATTCACTTCTCTAAAGGTCAGTGGCAAAGTTAAAATCTCCCTTGAACAAAATCCAACTTTTTCGGAAAACAAATCCAGCTTAAAATTGATACTGTCTTAAACAATTTCTCCGCACCTTTCTTTTCAATACCTGAAATTTCTTCTTCTTAGATTTCCTTCAACAACCGACAACAATATAAAAAAACACGGCCTCCCTCCTCCCCGTCGAAAAAACAAATATTTCCTTTATTTTTTTATTAAGAAGCAACACGCGTTCGTTTAATAAAGAATTAATACCGGTCATAAACACTGGTGAAAATTTATGTAGGCGGTCATAAAAGTTTATTACGAGAAGATGCCAAAATTATGACTGGAGGTGGACTAATATATTCCAGTAACAAATGGGCCGCCATTAATTCCACAACACTTCAAAGGTGTAAATTAAAATACGGGAATGAATAACAAAACATACGCGATTATTACTCTTTTACAATGCCGCGCTGTGTTTTTTTTTTTATTTTTATATTTATATGTTTTGGATAGAAATTAGTATGAATTCCATAAAATTATTTCATTTTTATATTTTATCATTATTATTAACACCTAATTGCCACGTTTTATTTGCTTTATGGGAGAGGTGTTTATCACTTATTGTTTTTTAAGGTATGTTTTTGTTGGAAAGCGTTTCTGTTTTATTTGGGAGTTTTTTTTTTTGGGAATTTGATATATGATTGAGGAAGTAAGGGTTGGAGATGAAATAAAAATAATTGTACAGAGTTTTCGAAAGAGTGGGGGCTTTAAAGTGAACAGGAAGATCATCTTAAAACTTCACTAAACTATTTTTGGTAATAAGCCCAATTTTTTAAGTACGTCGTTTAAAAAAAAATTTTCGTTAATACGCTTCGAACGGCACCTCTCGATATCTTTTTTGATTCGCGCGATATCGTGCAAGAAAAAGTGACACCACGTTCGTTCGCACATACACAGGGCCGTCGATATTCGGCGCCCGTGGGCTACTAATAATAATGCGCCCTCTCGGTAAAAAAATACACGGGATGTCTGAGGGAAGCGGCGTAGCCGGCAAAGTTAGACAAAAGTGTCAGAAGTAGAAAAAGTCAATTTACACTAAATAAAAACAAAAAATTCATACAAAATTAAAAAAACAACATATAGTCCGGAGAAACTAGCGAAAAAACTGCACGAAAGGAGACAAAATTCCAAAATGGCTGAAAATTGGTCCACAGCTCCTTTGGAACTTTTTAAGAAAACAATTTTCGGAATCACAAAAAAAAACATGGCCGCCGGAGATATCGTGTTTTCCTTGTATCTCAGTTTCTATAGGTCGTACAACCTCGTGCGTGGGCCCAAAATGTTGCCAATGAAATTGTCTACAACTTTAGTTCTTACAAAAATGTTGACCCGATTAACCCTTTTAAAGTTATTCAAGGTCAAATTTATCAAAAATCACTTTTTGGCCAAAAAATCGACCAAAACGAAACGCTATTGCATAAAAGAAACCCCTCTTGTTATGTTCTCGATAACGCTACCCTTTCGAAGTTATTCAAGATCAAAGTTTCCAAAAATTACTATTCGGCCAAAAAATCACTCAACAATTGATTTTTGCAAAATACCCCTCTTGTCATTTTTTCGAAAACCTTTCGAAATTTTGCAGTAAATAGTAAAAACTCTAGTAAATTTTGCAGAAACTAGTAAATACATTTTAAAATAAAATAATTTGATTTGACGTTAGTTAATCAGCACTTTGTAAGGATGTTTCCTTTTCTACTTTAAAAATAATATTACAAATTAAACCAACTTAAAAATACATAAAGCAAAAAAACACGCAGAATATAATATCTCACTTGACATGTTAAATGCAAATGAAAGTAAAGTGTAATGTGTCATACCGTCATTTCCTTTACTATCGTAATGAAAGTAACCATCATAATGAAGGTATAGTGTGTCACAAGTATTATATGTATTCATGCGGAATTCGTTATTGGCATCAAATTTAACTTCTTTCGACGTATTTTCGTTATATTTTTTTTCCTTTGCGTATTCGTTTGTACTCATCACATCCGGACAATTTTATGTATATAATTTTATGTATTTAATTCAGATTTGTAAACGTTAAATTATTTTGTGTATCGTTTCGGGTGTACAGATTTTTTTAAAGAAGCGGATAATTCAATAGTGCTTTCAGTTACAGTCAGGCCCGCCACATAGCCTTTGGGGGCCTGGAGCTAAAATATTTCAAAAAATCTTTTACTAAAAAAACGGTCGCTTCTTGATTTTCGAATAGGTCTTAAGTTACTAAGTGGAGCTAGGTCCACTTTTTGGTTTGCAATCTATTTTTGGGGCCTATGATCGGGGGCCCGGGAAATTCGCCCCATGGTGGCGGGCCTGGTTGTAGTAGCAACTTTTTGAAGTGATATATTAGTTTTATCTATGATTTCTAATATTTAGCTCCAAAATGCTACCATAATAGAAGTTTCTAGTGATTTGAACTTATTTTACAACCCCTCAGCTTCAACTTTTGTTACAGGCTTTTGAAAGTTATATTCGTAAATTTTATCCAAAGCATCTTTAAAATTTTCATAACCTATTCCCATAACGAATAACCAATCTTTAGAAAATGTTATTTGATTATTTCTGTACTGAAAAGATTATAAATAAAAATAACATAAACTAAAAATAACAAAAAAAATATAAAACCAACAAAAATTGCCGCCCCGAAAAGGCTTGCGCTCCGGGGCTACAGCCCATTTAGCCCTGTGGTTAGGGTGGCCCTGCACATACAGCCAGTTCTTCGCAAAATTATGTTTGAAGTACTTTTGGAACCTAGAAAAATGAAAAATCCCAATGCACCAAGATTTTATAACTTATACTTAAACCAACCATTCAATAATCCCACATATTTTTTATAAACCCACTAAGAAACCCACTTTAGTTATCATGTTACAAAACCCTTCACCCTGAAACTCGATCGCTTCCCCAAAATGTGAAATTTGATTGTAACTCGTCGAAGGGTGGAAGTATCTTAAAGGTTAAGATCTGAAATTAATTTATTATTGAAAAATTACGTGATCCCTTTTTGTTTGTAATACAACGCGTGAATATAATGTAACGTGAGAGCTTCCATATTATTAAGTAAGCCGCCTTGTGGCACTTTAAGTAAATGTTTTAAGATGAACTTTTAAACTTTCCATCACTGCACTTTTAACCCAGTCGGTATTAGTCGAAGTTTGGAGTGCATTAATCTGTTAAAAAGTTGGTCTAGCAGCAACCAGACACTTTACCTCGGCCAGTGAACATTTCAAAAGAGCAAACCCTTGTGCATCTTTCAAATAACAAAGTTTAGAGTTTTATTTACTATAACAGAACTCAATCAATGTCGAAACGCTGCCGTTATCATCTATCGATTTTTGTGAAGTAAAGTGCAAGGGTTCTTTGTGTGAAGACCAGGGCTGTGTTATATGGAACCAAAAGGAAAAACAAAGTAGTAAAAACTGAGCTTATACTTCCATATATTATTTTAAAACAAAGTAAAGACAACTTACACTAATTCCCATTCTTGAGATGGATACAGGTTAGTTGTATATATTTCCTAATAATTTTCATCTTTATTGTAGTAATAGAGGGTAATGACGATGTACTGAAGGACAATGCGATGAATTTTTCTTAGATTCTCATCTGTTGTACAAATAATGATGTTTTTCACAGCCTTCTTGGTTAAACGAAGACCTATAATAAAATTTGTATGAAAAGGCATCGTGAATTGGCATAGTAATATTTATGGACGAAAGCTGAGGCTGCTACATTGCTGAACGTTTTTATACGCTTTATATTAGCTTCACCTGTATGTATATATGTATGTATGTATGTATATATGTATGCAGACAAATCTTGCAACTTGATTTTCACCCACTTGCATATAACCGATCAACTTTGCACATATGTATGGTTCGCGTGACAATGCAATTTGACCATTTTGTGAAATAATCAAGATGGCGGCCGAATTTTGCTATTGTGCTCCCCGACCCCCGACATGGGTATCAAATGAAAGGGTATGACAAATAGAATACAATTAGCGTCATTCCAAATTCAAAATGGCGGCCATAACAAAATGGTGGATTAACTTTTTCTTTCTAACATACTTAAAATGGGTATCAAATGAAAGGATATGACAAGTGGAATACTATAAGCTGTGTGGCGTCATTCCAAATCCAAAATGGCGGCCGACACAAAATGGCGGGCTACCTTTTTCTTTACAACACCCTCGATATGGGTATCAAATGAAATAGTATGACGAGTAGAATACATTAAGCCGTGTGACGTCATTTTAAACCTAATATGGCGACTACAAAAAAAACGGAAGCAGACGTAAGGCTAAAAAGTAAAAAACTAAAAATGTACAGTTTAGCAAAACTAAAAAATACGTTTTTATTTTAAAATGATCTGAAAAATATTGCACATATCTACAGTAAAAATCCAGAAATGTTTAAATGCAAATTCGATGTTTTTGAGTTTATTGCATTACGTATTCCGTATTTCCTTCTTTATCATTGCTTTCTTGTCTTAAACTGAGCTGTGCCTGCTAAGTTAACGGACCGGCAAAGGTAATATGGCGGCCACAACAAAATGGCGGAAGATATATGGTAGACTAAAAAGTAAAAAATAAAAATATATAGCTTAAAAAAACTAAAAAATACGCTTTTATTTTAAAATGAACTAAAAAGAAAAAAATAATTTTGAAGCTTTTATTGCTCCAGCCAGTGAACAACCTACCTTTCGAAATCAGGCAAATAACTAAATTAATGAAGTTATTGGTAAAAATTATAAATATAATTTACTTAAATGTAAAAAAAAGCGTGGGCCGCTAACGAAAACCTCCAGTGTTAATAAAATAATAATATATGTAGGTAAAGAGGCCCACGCTTTTTTATATTTAAGTAAGTTATATTTATAATTTTTACCAATAACTTCATTAATTTAGTTATTTGCCTGATTTCGAAAGGTAGGTTGTTCACTGGCTGGAGCAATAAAAGCTTCAAAATTATTTTTTTCTTTTTAGTTCATTTTAAAATAAAAGCGTATTTTTTAGTTTTTTTAAGCTATATATTTTTTATATGAATGAAAGACTCAAGCCTAACGAAACAACAGTCATTGCATGAATGAGAAATTTAGCAGGAAGTTCTTTTGCAAAATTAAAGATTGAGTGTACACGAGACACGTTTGCTAAAAAGACACGGTGTTTATAAGTGATTTTTTTTTATTACAACCAAATTAAAAGCTAAAAGAAAAATCAGTCTCCTTTGGCATTTGAAATATGCTATCCGTCGATTGCAGACAATTTACTCAAGATTAAAGCTAGGGTATCAAAAAATGATTTAGCTTTTGGGCCTAATCCGCCCCCTACAAAAGCCGAGAATTGGGGTACCTATCACGAAGGTGGAAGGTGGTACTTTGTTTTAAGGTGATTGTTGTGCTCCCGATCCAGACTACTGCAAGACTGCTGGATTGAGATATGTTAGAACAATATATGAGGAGCAAGCATGCAAAACGCGATAAATCCACTTAAACTAGTTTTGAGTAAATCGCAAAAATGTTATAACTACAGGTCCGTATCAAATAGAAATATTTTTGTAAACCAATGTTGTAGAAAGTGTTGAGGTAATATTACTACTAATTTTTGAAAAAAATGTGTTTTGGGCCGTTTTGATGATATACGCACATTTGTTGTGGATTTATCCCGTTTTGATTTATTGAAATGGATTTCATCAAGGCAATCATATTTAAAGTTTCGTGAATTATATGTGAATTTTTGTTTAGGCCTCCACAGCCATTGCAAAATAATCGTATCTTTTCTGTACCTTCTAGGTCCAAAGAATCTAAGTGGGTTAAAAGTGCTGAACCTATCTGTACAGACGATCGCCCAGCTTGGTCTTCGGACCACGTGTAGAACGTTGGATTTCGGGATTGCATGTTATATTTTACTGGTAATTGTCAAAAATCGTGTTCCATTGGTGATGTACTCGCAAGTACTTACGAGGAGAAAAAATCTAGTAAGCTAAGGGTTTATCACGTTTTACTCAAGTTCGATCTTGCTTTTGGATTTAACCCGCTATGCTTGATTTGCGAGTTTTTAAGGGGACAATCCAGTGAAATGGCTAAAAATTGATTTAATAGACCGATTTTGATGAAATTTTGTGTAAATATAGCTGCTATCAAGAAAACAACAAAATCGTGGTCGTTTGTAAAAAAAAGTACGATTTGTAACAGCTTTTTATTAAATAACAATTGGAAAATAGGTCAACTTTAACGAATAATAAGTACGTGGATTTTTATCCGATTTTAATTTTGTTGGCGTCAAAAAGTTCGGGAATTAATAATGAACAAATTTGTTTGGCAGAATTTTGATATCATCTTTTGTTTATCAACAATCCACGAATATGTGCCGAAAAGTCAAAAATGGGCCAAAAATGGTAGTTTTTCCGAGTTTTTTTTTTAAATTTTTATTTATAGCTTTGTGAATTTTTCATAAATCAAAAATCCACCAAACAAATTTGTTCTATATTAAATTCCGAACATTTTCCACTTTAATAAAATTAAAATTGGTTGAAAACTCGCGCTGTTATTACGCTTAGAAGTTGATAAAAAGTTGAAAACAAAAAACTTTCGAGATAATTGTCTTTGAAGTGTCACGTTCCATTATTTCTGCCTGAAATAGCTAGAATTTTATCGGCTCAACCAATCGACATGAAATTTTGTGTGAACATTATTGTTATCGAGTAAACAACAAAAGCGTTCTCGATTGTTTATAAAAATTGTTTTTTAACAATATTTTTTTTTGAATAACAATTAAAAAAAAGGCCGAGTGGCGTACGCTGAGTGCCGAGCGCTTTTTGACGTCGTGAATATGGTGTGGGCAAGCTTTCTGTCGGCCGAGCTTCCTGCGATGGAAATTTTCGAGCGTTTTCATATATGCCTGACACGAAAAATTTCGATTTCTTGAAATCTACTGAATAGAAATCGAATAGAATCGAACCTCACAAACTTTACATGAAAATGGGTTGGTAGAGTAACTCTTGGAGAATAAATAAGGCTTTTCAAAATAACTCTAGCACCACCGTGGGCCTTGTTCAAACTTTTTTCCTGAAACGGCTGTTTTTACATTTTTGAGATTTACGATTATTTTTGCACGAAATTTTTATTGTAGGTAGGCACTAACAGAAGCCACAATTTCAGCCCTGAAACAAGGTTCTACGATATTTACAGTCCCTGTAATTAAATGTCAAAAAATGGCTATATTTCGCGGTTTTTATTTTTTTTTTTGGAAAAACCTATTGACCGATTTCAATTGTCCAAAACTCATAATCTTCGTATTTTTAAGCGCTATTACGTACTATTTTTTGTTTTCCAAAAACAAAATTTTTCGCACCTAAAACGTTGAAAAACGTGTTTTCGCTGCCATTATCAGCTTTTTTCCACCTGTTCTCCTGGACCGATTTTTTCCAAAACACATTCATTGAATTCCTACTATTTTTCTCTTAATTATAGCGTCGAAAAATCGCAGGGTAGATTTATTTCAACTTTTATTCTATCCCTCCTGGACTAAAACTTATAAATTAAATTATACGCCGTTGCCACAAATCTTAAAAGTACTTCTCTCTGACATATCAGGTATGTCATCGATACTACTGGCTATAGTACCAGCCTCTCTTGTGACCATAGCACCCTTATTTTATTGTATTTACTTCTTTTTAAAAACTCCTAACATTCGTTATTATTGCAGTTTTGTTTAATTGCACTGATTCCATTTCTAAAGTAGTCTCGTCTTTCCATCCTTGTTTGTGTAATTTTTTTAATCGAATTCCATATAAAATTCAAATCAATTTCAATTTTCAGACTCCTCGTTATTTCCTCCTCTTTTCCTATTCATATTATTTCAAACTCTTGTTTTGTTACGTCATTTCTTAACTTTCCTATGTGCGACTTTTTATGATTATGTTGTTTCCTTTATATTTTTGATTTTGTAGATAGTGATCGGTGTCCACATTTGCTCCTCGGTAACTCCATAATACTACTACTAACCTATTCATTAAAACATATATATATCTGATTTAAATTGTAAAGAGTTAACGCTGTAAAATAGCTTAGTTTGTTGAAAGTTTCTAACGATATCCTTAGCACAAAGACACCATATTCAACTGAGTGATACAAACTTGCGGTGT
This sequence comes from Thereva nobilitata, assembly GCA_963855945.1. Classification (NCBI taxonomy): domain Eukaryota; kingdom Metazoa; phylum Arthropoda; class Insecta; order Diptera; family Therevidae; genus Thereva; species Thereva nobilitata. Next base: position 228,812,521 of record OY979694.1, read on the forward strand.
TCCATAAGACAAAGCAAAACAAGACAGCAATTTGCCTTGGAGGTATTCAATTCGTCTCAATTTCACCAACCATCCTCAACAATTAATTCAAAGTCACTGTCGATGAAATCTGATATAAGCTTGTGATTAAAGCGAAAATCCTGCTTAACAACAAACCATAAAAGCTGTTAAGGACTGAGATGGCATTCAGTATTACCTTGATTGAATTAAAGATAAAATTTCACATCCCTTTAAGAAAAAAAAATTGATTTCTTTAGATCAAATTTTAGACAAAATATCCTAAGGATAATTTTTGTTAAAGCCAAATGAATACTGTATTTTTAGGTAGCGATACAATTAGGGCAAATAGAGCAAAGATAAGGTCAAAATTACACTGATTTTGACTCTCTAAAAATTTGATTCCCTCTTGGGTGTAAGGTCAGAGTTCAAACCCGTACCCTTGACTGACTTGTAAAATTCGTTCAGTTTGTTTGTTCATAAATTTCCCATGAAATACATTTTTTTTTAAAATTCTTTTGTAAATTTTTCTGATGACGAAACAAAATTTCAAACCTACCACATTGGGGTCCAGCATTGAATACCTGAACCCAAATGCGTAAATTTCTGAAAGAGTCACAATTGAGTCCACCTTTTCCCAAACCCAAATTATAGCACTCACAAACACCTCCACACTTCATACCAGTAAATTCCGCTTTTGATCCTGCAGTTAAATTGCTTCCGCATTTCCACAATTCCACTGCTGCTGAGCAATCAATAGAAAAAAAGTGCAGACAATGTGAAAAAGGACGTTTTACGCCAGTGCGTGGAGTCTACAATTTGTGTGCCATCATTAGTTTGTAATTGTGTTTCATACCAGGACCCAAGCAGCCACTCTAAGGCCTATAAGGACCCTGAAAGCAGCACCACCAAGATAAGGGAGCACAAAAAATCATGAAGGATCGTCGACCGAGAGAAAAAACGTGGCTTGGAATTGGATGCCAGAGAGATGTTTCGGAAATCTATTCTGTGATGGAGAAGGGTATGTGTTCGACAAAAAGTTAATAGAAGTTGGGGATTCCCAGGAACATACAAATCACATTTAGAAGACAACCCATCCTGGGGAGAATGTGCAAATTAGGAAATTGGAGTGTATTTGTACGGGTTTTTTTTCTGTAGAAAAAAAAAGAAGAAGAAGGAAAAAACGTAGAATGAGGCTATAAGAATGCAGAAAATGTTTCCCAGGCTGGAAAAGTTTTAAGAGAGAGCAAAAAAAAATCGATTTAATGTGAAAGCTACGATTACAATTAGTGACCTGGTTTCTTCGTGTAATTAAATTGTAGTGAAAGACAAGAATTGCTTGTTGAATGTACTCGTCCTACAGCTAAATGCATACTCTGTACTTCAGTAATACTTTGGATATTATGAAAATTTAAAAATTTAGTAAATAGCTCATCTATTTTGTTATTTGTATAGAATATAAAATGAATTATGTGCTTAACTCTTCAATGCCACTAATTACCTTCTTTCAAAACACGCTTTCAGTTGAATAATTAGTTCAGACTGGGCTGTAAACGTGTATAATCAATTAATGTGTTTTTACTTCCAATTCTTGAATTATTTTAATTTTCGCATTATTCTTGGTAAATGTTATATTTTTACAAAATATGTGTATTACCAAAGGTAATAAAAAGGTAATAAAAGGGTAATAAAACAAAGGATCATAAAAATTCATATGACAGGCAAATTAAAGGTGGAGCCTGATGAAAGGTGACTTTTTCTTTCGGACTTTCCTTACTTTCAGTGCTTCGAGAAATTAGTCAAAACTAAGTCACGCAACCCGAGTAAAAATAAATGATGGCCTTAGAACGGGCAAATTCCGACTGTGATTGAAACATAGTCCTTGGCCATCTGGCGGTTAACAGAAGGCTCGTTGCAGGACAGTACGGCCGTACAGGGGGCGATTTACGGTGAAGCAACGGCCTTACAGTTCCAATAACGGCCATACGACGGTGGTACGGCGGCCGTATGGTTCCTATTACGGGTATACGTCGGTGGTACAGTGGCAGCAATGTGGATATTCGCCCTCCTATAAGAAAATATATTTCACTGCAATTAAATATTTGATTTTTTTCGGTTGTGTTTTTTTTCAAGCCGTTAAATAACAAAAGTTCCCACTAAAATATAAATCAACACGCACCACACACTTCATGTACAAAAAACCAACGACTGGCGAGCTCGTTTCTCTTGTGCATCGATATCTTTAAGTAGGATAAATCGAAAGAACCATTGTACATAACGGAAATGATGAAGTTCCCATAAAACACATTCAACAATACATTTGGTGCAGATTCTTTTTTTGGCTCAAATTTCCCGTCGAATGCCCGTTTCTACAGCTCAGTACTTGGCCTTTTAAATCTTTTGGCCAAATTTGGCCGTCGTAAGGCCGTATGTGCTCCCATTAAAAATGGTTAAAAACTCTACGGCCATCATATTCCCCTTAAAAAGCCAAGCGGCCGGTGTTCGCCCTTTATAAGGCCGTTTTTTATTTTTACTCGGGAAGCAAGCGCAGTCTTCCTTGGGTCTCCCTCTCAATAGGTTAAGTTTTGTGTTCAATATTTTAAAAAATTGAGAAGATAAACGTACGAGTAATGGAGTAACTTTAATCTCAATTATATTCTCAATCGGTGCAATTGTGACTTTCGTCGTGGTTAGATGCTGTAGAGAGGTATAGTTTTGTCACAACATGTTTGGAAGCCGAAATTTCAATGCGTGTTATCCCAAAATGCGCGAACAGAAAAAATTCCTTTTTTTGACGTTGTCTACTTCCGATTCATTTTCTCAGAATTTAAGATTAACTTCATATTTGTAACATTGTTTTGGGAATGGGAGTGGGTCATAGACAGACGTAAAGACAGAACCTTTGCAAGTTAGTTTATTTTGGTGACTATACGCCTTCTGAAGAACAAAATTAAAAAGTCATTCTTTAAGCGGCTTACGGCTTAAATCGACACCTTTACATAATTTTCTATCAATCGTCATAAATACGAGTCGTTGATGATTTGTTTACACCAAATAAGCTTTAAATGGTACAAAAAATTCGAAATGGTCTAATTTTTCGCTATTCACCCTACACGAAATTCCTTGTTGCCTATGATATGGCCTTTAGCAGTAATCCGTCTTTTATCATGCCTAAAACCACCACCACCAAAAAATCTCACAAATATAAAAAATTGTCTCATTTCCACTGCAGAAGCTTAAAACATCTCAATCTTCTGGAGAATGCTTCTTTGATCTTTTCATGTTTTTGTTATGACGACCCGAAAATAGAAAGCGAAACGTGTAAATACGAAATTTAAGAACACCGACGTCGTCGTCGCCTCTCTCTAAAAATATTCGGTGAAGACATTACAAAGTTTGATGTTTGAGCTTCACCCCGTTTTAATGAACGCCGTAATAATTAAATTCACCTGTTTTCCTCTACCCCCACCACCTGGAAACCGCAAGCGACTTGGATGAAGCTCAATAACAATGAGGGAAAAAAACATGCACACACATAATTTTTTTTTACCTGTTCGTTAGCATCCGAAAATCGCTTTCATAAAAAACCGCAAAAACGTAGGCCCAGGCCACCACGAACCGGAGGCCATGGTTACTTCCATGTGAACAGGCACTTTGAAACTCCATCCCTCACAAGGTTGCGGTATTTCAGCGCGCGGATAACAGTCATTAGAAAACACGGAAATAATGAAGCTGTCACATAATCCCGCTCAGGTGTATCGGATTTCTTCAGGTGAGCAGCAATCTTTTAGTCGTAGGCTCTATTATCACGCGAAATGCGATGGATAATAGATTACAGCGTGGAACGGTGATGGGACTCATGTGTGGATTTGTTCTCGGGGCCTTTAGTGACGTAAAAAGACGAGCATCAAAGCCGCCTACAGTTGGACGACGACGCTTAAGCCGCTGCGCGGTCTTTGTGGTTGATTTCCCACATCGGCATCGGAGGCCCATCCAATGATTCCTAATTGATCTCGATTAGGACTCGATCCAGCCGCTGTTGGGCTGTCAGATCTTCAATCTGTTGCCTCATTAGAAATTCTATAAAATCCCGGGGACTGGAGCGGCCCCAGTGAAGGCGCTGCTGCTCTCTTCCCGAAATGTCGAGCATTTGGGGCTGGGATTCTGAATGTAAACCATCCGCCCGCAGTCCGCGCATTAGGAGCTCTTTGTATGCAAAGTATGGGCATGATTGCCGCTGATATGACTTCCAATTAATCAATCAATTCTGAAATTCTTTTTCTGGCCATCATTCTCTGGGCTCCATTCAACGACGGTCGTTATGGACTGCGCAACACGTAGGGCACGTCCTCTGCTGCCATAGAATTTAAGGGCCATACTTGTAGGTGATTCTCTCTAGCATTTGTCCAAAAAAGGGTTAAACATGCCCAATTTTTTGTTTCGTTGTTTTCTTTGTCAGAGGCTTTTTTCCTGGTAAAAAGGGGCTTGGATCGCGCATCAAACGATCGAGTCCGAATTGAAATCAAAATTCTTGCCGACAGGTGTTTTTTTTACGTGTTTAATTTAAATATCGCCCGAAATTACGGCCGTGCCGACATTACTGGACAACGCCTAAACAATAGATTTGTAATGAGCTCTGATAGAATCGATTTTTACAACCAATTTTTGCTGTCAGGAATTCTATTGAATGCTGGACGTGTGACTTTTGTGTAATTAATAAATTTTTTTATTTGGTAGTTAAAAACTATATTCTTTTTTTTTGGTTGGAATTCAATTAGTTCTGTAAAACATTTTTGTGCAGTAAATAGAGGACGTGACTTTAGAGGACATACCTTTATCTGGAACTCATAAAATAGATCCACAAAATCAAAGCTGTAATAGAATAGTTTCGCACAAAATTCCGAGAACTAAAAGGTATGCAAAGTGATACAAGATTTACAAGGACTAGAATATTCGTTAAATATTTTTTTATATAACCTAAGCTTAGGAATAACCCTTTTTACTACCAGTCTGTTATGTTGTTCAGGTGATGGTGCAACGTCTAATAGTAAGCTTAGTTAGGCCGGCCATTTACAAAAGCTTCACATGCTTTTTAACGACATATTGCACTTTCTTTACATGGAACAAATCGTCACATGCCGCTTTGCTACATTTATCTCCAAGCAATAGTGACGAAAAGCTGCATATGAAGCTTTGGTATACGGCCGGCCTTAAAAGGATAGAACAGAATAGGATAGGTTAGGCATCGTCCTGGTAATGCTGAAGCAAAAGGCGATGGACCTTACCATTGAACTCTACGATGTTGTACCAGTTCGGAAATACTGATGTCGAAGATTGATCGACATCGACATTTGAGTTGTTCATTATAAACGAACTTCTAGACCACAGCTTGCGCAAAACATGAGGACTGCAGAGTATGAGAGTGAGCCGAATGGGATAATCTTGTGTAGCGGCAATTTCAGTGATGGCTAAATAAGTCTATGGAGACGTAAAATGTACCATCGTCCAGCCAGGTTTCGATGGTCCAGTCCAGATTAAAAAATTGTATTCAAGGCGACAATCCCAACTGTAGGACTTATAGACTCTAGCCCGGCTGCTGGCTGAAGGAGGAACTTCCAACTCTTAATAAAAACCAGGCTTGTTTGGCGATTTGGAATATGTGATCATTTCATCATAGTCTTCGGATAAAGTTATACCGAAAAAGATGTTAAGGAATGGGTCAGCCGTTGGATTGACAGTGTCCACTGATATGTAAGGAAGGCCGATGCAAGTTTTATTAGAGATGACACCGTACACTGTAAAAAAATATGTAAATTCACAGTCCAAATGTACAGTAAATTTACAAATCGCGATATGAAATATACTAATTTACTACACAATTATTGTAATTTTACTATAAATTTTGTAATTTCACATAAATAAATTGAGAATCTCCAATACTGTATGACGTAAATGTTGATTACATGAACGTGACCTATATTTTACACAATGTTGTGTATTTTTCTAAATCGTTTATGTAGGAAAATTACAAAATTTCTTAGTATTATTTATCAATGTTATGTACTGAACTTTGTATTGTAATTTTACAGTAAGAGGCGTAATTTTAGAACTTATATTTTCAGTAAAATTACAAATTATTCATTGGAATGTAAGGTTTAAATTTTCCCTCTCATAGATATAATTCACAGGTAACAATGGAATACTAAGCATATATACCCGAATGTTCTTAAGTTAAGGTCAGACCTTTGACTTTGGACAGGGTTTGGGCTGTTCTTCTAACAGCCAAGAAATTTTTGATAATTTTTGATGCTTAGGGCCGATGCTAAATTAAAGCTTCAAGCTGCAAGCTTCAAGCTTCAAAAATTAGGATAAGAGGGTTTGTACAATGATTCATATTCACAGCTTCAAGCTGCAGTGCTCAAATAAAGCAAAACTCAGCTGAAGCTTGTAGTTTGAAGCTTGTAGCTTGACGCTTGCAGCTTGAAGCTTGAAGCTTTCATTGCGAATCGGCCCTTGCATGGTGAACAAAATGCTATTTTTATGTATAGGGAGAGGGCATACACAAAAGTTTTGGAAATTTACAAAACTATGAAGTGAAAGCTCCAATACTGATTGTATTTTTACATCCCACAAATAATGTATATTTACTACACAGTTGGTAAAAATACGTAAAGTAGAATTGGAATATTCCTAATAATATATATTGCAAATTTACAAAACTGCTCGTGAATAAAACTTATTATGTATTTTTTTTGTAAAATTACCACAGAAATTTTTTACAGTGTACTTCTTTTTGGAGGAGTTGAATCGACATGGCTCTAGCGACCTTAGTCAAGAACAAGTTCGTTGTAACTGTGCATAGATTTGGACATGAGTTCATAATCAAACAGATATAGTCTGGAATGTTCCTATCTTATATATTCGAAGGCGTAGGAGTAACGTAGGGTACCGTCTGCAGCTGTGAAGTGCTATAAAATCACTATCTCAACCTCAATCCGGAATTTTATATAAACAATAATAATCTGAACTGTAGATCGTGCTGTGTAGCGCAAACCAAGGAACCAACCTCGTTGTCCCATTTCTTGTTTTGCATCCAATCCAGTTCCTACTCCATCGATGTTAACTCACCGCTCAACAACTCGGATCGTCTAGTCGGCACTAATTTCCCATATCGATCTTCTGCTCCAACAAGAACAGCTCTGAGCTGAACTGTCTGGTACAATGGAAAACTAACTGGCTTGAGCTTATCAGCTTCTTCCAATGACTGGGGTTTGTGTTTCCTTAGCAAGAACTTCAACTCTGTCGCTCTCTGCCTCACCAATGATATACCCTTTTACGACTTAGGCTGGTGTCACACTGCAGCCGATTCGGCCGAATTTTTTACGGCCTTAATCGGCCGAATTTTTCGAACAATTATTTTGTTATTCTCATTCGCACATTACACCCGTTGTTTTCGGCCGTTGACGTCGGTAGGTTTACTCCGATCAGATTTGTTTGATTATTCGGTCGAAATGGATACCGAAAAGTTTATAATGGAAGTGCTCTCCTATAGAAATGTTTATTGATCTTCTTTTTATTTTATTGAGGATATATTTATATGTGTGACTATTTCAGATGAAACAACTAGCTTTTAAAATCAAAACTAACCCTTAAAGTTCGACCGAATTTAAAGTTGAAATTCGGTTAAATACGGCCGTAAAAAATTCGTTCAAATACGGCCGTAAAAAATCTGCTGCAGTGTGAGACCAGCCTTACGCGTCATACTTTATTTTACCAAATCTATAGTGCCTAGGACGAATAGATGGTTTTATCGGGATTGTATGAATACAAATAACACTAAATCTGCCTACAGAACGTACCGACAGTTCTGCAATAAGTGACTGCGCCCTCGGTGCACTTTATACACAACCCCCTTTTCAGCAAGAAATCATAACAAAGAGCATATCCAATTCCAATGAATTAGCATCTCTGTTCACTACCAATTATTCTTCATCCGACTCTACTCTACTCTGCCATGTTCTCGATTATACGAACCACTCAATCGGAGGAGCGTTCTTCACGACTGGTATTCTCCAGGGCTCAATTTTATCACCTGTTTTTTTTTAATCTTTTTTAAACAACCTCCTCTCAACCTCCTTCAATACATTTCACAGATTCACAGATGATGCTATTTTTGCTATACTCTTATGCCTTCTATAGTGGAAGTCAAGCACGGTCCAGACCTTGTCTTCTTCTTCTTAACCTGTTGGTTACTTCAACAGGCCCATAGAACTCATTCTTATTCAGCGGCTCCAAAACGACGTATTGTCTCATCTCCAATGAAACTGGCCTTATCCCAACTACCATTTAAAAGAGACATGTCTAATGGGGCAATCCCAACATCTGCCTTACGTATTCTGAAAGCTGAGTTAAACATAAGCTTTAGTTTTACTCACACCACGTTTTAGTTTTTATTGGTGCCCTGCTTCATATTTCAGGCAATTTGGTGACCGTGAAGGGTGTTATTTAGCATACCAAACCGATCGGTTTTCATTCGATTAAGGAGGTCAAGCAGCATTGAACGCGGTTGGTACTTAGTTGGGGGACCACTTTGTAAAACGACACTCGCGTTTGAAAATGTAAAGCTTTCGACACCGCCGCAGTTATATTACTAACATATCCCCGCCGAAATGCTCTTCAACCTTTTTTCCACTCGCAATCGGGCAATCGGTTAGCGCCTGCCATTTCTCCAGAGATTGAAATTCCTCCTACAGCTAGCAGCCCGGGCTGTAATTCGCAAGTCCTACAACTCGCCTTGGATACAACAAGTTAATTTGGGCTGGGGCCTCGAATAACGTCTTATAGCTTGACGAGGTGCAAAAACCTAACCTACAAATTCTTCGTAGACAACGCCATTCACTCTTCTAGAGGCCAAGTTAACCACCGTAAAAATATGGGACCTTGGCAAATTTTTACCAATATTACCACGGGAATTATTCCATCATAACGCTATGTTTTTCCCGCAACATAGAACTAGCTCACTCGGTTTATTCTTTACAGTCAACAGACCTGGTTTTCGTATGTACACATCAATCAAAGGATTCGGGAATTCATGAATAGCACCACTCGCCTGCGGAACAACGTCCTGTAGTCAGTATTTCCAAGAGTTCAAAAGTGAAAACTCGTGTCGCCATCGCCTCTTGGTCCTTCTGGTCTCCTCTTAACCTACTGCTTCCTGTATAAATCTTTCGAATTAAGTTTACTACTGGACATTTTTTCATGACTTGTGTCAAAAGACGGATTCGTACTCCAAAGGGTGACTCCTAAGCTTAATTCTGCCCGATAAGAATAGCTTCTAATCCAAGGTCTTCTTATATATCCTTTTTTATTTAACCTTCATGTTACATAATATTTTTTACAACCAAGAATACTTTCTAAATATGAATATCCTATGATTAGATTTGCGTCTTTCTGGAAGGCAACAACTCAATAACGACTTGTGGTAAGATGTCGAAGTTAAGGTATTGAAAATATGTAAGAAGAAATTCGCCCACGCCATGTCAGAAAACCACAATCGCCCACAATCATTTCTGTAGCAAAAAAGTTTCCCTATGAATTTTCTTGTTGAAGTCGCAAATCCGGTTAAATACGAAAAATACACAACTTTATATGTTGACCTTTCAGGACGTTGTCATATCATTGTAGCAAAAATAAGGAGAAAGCTAAGAACATTCTTACACCTTTGACCTACACATGAGATCCTTACATCTTTCCGTTTTTCTTATATTGTTTCTTTATTTTTTTTCCTCTTCCCCCACTTCAGTTTGTGTTAGGCTCATACATTTAGGATAAACATTTCTGGTTTTGAAGGACTTCAAATACATCATGATATGTGTGTGGGAATTGTCCCGAAATGATCATTGCTGCTCTACGACGCAGGGACATCTTCAATACTCTGATATCATTGCCCGGGTAGGGTCGGTCCTGGTTATTCGTTACTCAGTGAAACGACGTGACATTTTACACTAAATAAAAAGGATTTTTTTTGATATCATCCCCGGGAAAGTGGCCATTCTGCCGTTCCTTTGGCGCGATGATGCCAGCAAAATACGTTTATGCAATTCTAAGCCAAACAATTCAGCTCCAGTTCTTGGCTGGATGGTATACGGAAAGATGGAACGAAAATACTCTCTTGAGTCGACATTTTTTCCTCATCTTGTTTAAGTATAATAATCGTACGGAAAAGCAGTCTCATGACCCAGCTTAAGGGTGAATAATGTTGGGCCCCCCCACTTGCTCCGCATCCATCCCTGCCACAGGACCTGGCAGATCATAAAACGTCGCCGTTTGTTTTATGCATATGACACGACTGTTCCATACTTGACTAGGAAAACATTTTCCTGGGGTAAAGTACCCTCTGCGGAGGCATGTGGTGGGGGGATGTGGGGACAAGTCACTGAAGCGAATGAATAGAGTAGAGGTTGAGGTGGGCTCCGGATTCCTTTTGTTCTCTATCGTTTCATCCCCCGAAAAGAAGTTGATGTCGAAGCCTGTGCCAACGTATTTTAGGGGAATTTCCTTTTGGAAGTCACCTTGTGGCTGCACTTTTGTTTATAACTCAAAAGCTGTGTGTGTGTGGATTTTATTTGTTGTGGAAATTTTCGTGAAAAACTCGAGTGTGGAACAAATGACAGCTTCACTTTTAATATTATAAAGTGTTCTACCTGGAGGACGACGTTCAATAGACGCGGTAAGGCAGAAGGGAGGGGGTGGGCTTTTTTTGGGTGGGTAAGCACAAGGCGGATACTTTCAATATCAACAAAGAACAAAAGTCAAAGCGTATCTCACCTCTTTGAGCAAAGTAAAATGGAGTGCGAGTGTGGATTAGACATCAGGCGTCTATTGTTTCAGGACAATGAGTCCTTCGGGAGCCCCGGAGTGAGTTTAATATTACAGAAATTTCGCATTTTCCATCTTGTCTCCTTGCCTATGCTCCATACAATCTCCTTTTGAAGAAAGAAGCTTCCCTGACATTAGGAGATTATTTTCTTCTGTTTTTTTTTGTATAAATTTTTTTCTTCTACGAAATTTTCCCCATCCTTATTATGATGGTGTTTCGTTGTTGTTGTTACACCAACGAATTTTTCTCGCTGAAATGTTAAAAGATCGCAGCTATTTTCAAAAGTTTATTTTTTTTTATTTTAGTTAATGGTTTTTACACAAAATGTTTAATTAAAATAATTTGATTTTAATTCTCAAACAAAGGAAAATCAGATTAAATTTGAGACAAGGACTCCCCTCCCCGCACAGCCAATTTGGGGATAATCGAAACTCATTAAACGGACACACTTTAAAATAGAAACACAAAAAAGGCGACCATTGGAATTTTATTACCAGGGAACCAATTGTCAAGGAAACAATGGATGATTTTGGAATTTAGAATTTTTGCTTCCTATTTCGGATGTAGTGGGGGAGGGGGAATTAATTTTCTATTGTATTGTTCCTTTTTTGTTGTTGAAAGGAAGCCTAAGTAAAACCCATTTTACACTCCAGAAATAGGCGTTTTGTATCCTCATAAAGATTTATTTTGTTGAATTCTATTTATAGAATAAATCGCCTTAGATGATATTTAGCATTTCTCCTAAATCTTGACGTCATAGTTAAGTACTATCAAGCCATTTTTTACATTAGAGGCTTTGATCGGTCAAAAATAAACGGTCGATTGTGAAGGGTGAAATTAGTTGTAGGAATCTTTAAGAAGAAATAGTGATTAAATTAGACGATATTGTAGACGATGGAGTATAGGACATAACGAAATGACTTTGTATTTTATTACTATTTTATTATAGTATTAAACACGAAGAGTTGTAAAATTAAACTTTATTATATTCGACAGTAGTATTGCTATATCGGTTCTGGCACACGATTTCTCAATTTTGTGCAATCAATCGAAAGCTCGCCTATACTAGATTTCGGTTTTTGTCTTAGCTTAAAACTTGGGTTGGGTTTGTGTGTTAGATTTAAACTTGGTTTGGGTGGGCGTCTAAGCTTGGTTTGACTAAAAGCTCTGCTGTGGGTTCAATTGGAGAGTTAGGTTGACGTTATCGGTGGGGATGGGATCTTTTATCAAGAGCCAAGCTGTGAAATTCAACAGCATGAAGTACTCAGCATTGGATTATATTTCCGCTTAAATCGCTATACACATTGTCTTCAATCGATTGCACTGCAGCTTCAGGAAATATAAGAACCCTAGCATAAAATTACCTACAAGTTAGTAGCCCATGCTGTCACATATATGAAAAAATATTTGTAATCGGCGAAGACCACTGCCACCTCACTCGAAAGTACTGAGGACCTGCACACAATAGTTGTATTATTAATTATAATGACTGTCGCACACACATAATGGAAATTACTTATTTTATAATATTGTCTCCAGAATCATGGAGATAATAGATAAAAATTATGAAATATCTATGGCCCATGCGAGCCGGCCTCGGGATTGAGGTACCTGACTACCATCACAGAGGTCCGTGGTTCGAATCAACTGCACGGTCCCTAGCCTTTACATTTTTCCGACCTAAATAATGTTCCTTCTTTCTTATCTTCCCTCTTTACAAAAACTTCCCTGCCTTTTCGCCTGCCATCGTCTCTAAGCATAATAAGCGAGGTAGCTATCTCCTGTTAGATTGCCAAACTCAGCTTTCTATCATGGTAATTTTGGATATGGAGCGTGTTAGCGTTGTCAGATGTTTCACTCTTCTCCCTACTATCTCTCCAACTAGAGACAGTACAAAGGGACATTACCTCTGATCGCTAGTCTTTCACATAAAATTCTAGTATACTCCGTCGAATAAAGTTTATTCTCCTTAATTTAACTATCCCAAAATGTTTCCATGAGGTAAGGGGACGTCCATAAATTACGTGAGGTGATTTTGGCGATTTTTCGACCCCCCCTCCCCCCTTGGTGAGATGTCGTGAGATTTGGCTCGACCCCCTCCCTCCCTCAATCTCACGTGAGATTTTTAAAATTTTAAAAAATTTGTAGGATTTACACTATTATGCGTATTTTTAGTGTAAATACCTTAATCTGTGCTTGATTGCTTTTAGAAATCATAATTTGTGTTGAAGAACAGTACCACAAAATCATAACAGCACCAACTAGGCATGCACCCAATATAAACTACAATACCTGTGGATTACCATTTAGCAGGTGATTCTGCCTACCCTTTGGAAACCAACCTCAGGGTGCCTTACAGGGATAATGATTTCTTAACAAGAGAACAGAAAACTCGTGTATTTGTAGAGCAAGCATATAAAAGTGAAAGTATGTCTGTAAATGTTCAATAGACTCCGAAACCGCTCATCCGATTGACCTGAATTTTTGTATATAGGGGTTTTCGGGTACGACGGGTGTTCCTACGAGGTCTATTTTGCTCTATCTCGAACACTTCGGGTGGCTGTAGTGTACCGATATCCGTAAAATTCGAACTTTTGTATGCGAGGTACTCTTCGAATTACTGCTAAAGAGCTCAGATCTATATTATTTTGGTTTTTTCCGAAAAAAATACGATTCCCAAAGTTTCAGATCGATCGGTCCAAATTTAAAATGGCGGCCAACACAAAATGGTGGATTACCTTTTTCTTTGCAAGCCATTCGGTATGGGTATTAAATGAAAGGGTATGACAAGTAGTATCACCTAATTACTACTATTGGTTTATGGGTGCAGCACAGGCGCGCCGGGTCCCAGCTAGTGGAATATAAAAAAATTTAGAATTTTACAATATATTGACATACGAAGGTTGGCTTTGGCATCCACTGATTCGTTTTTAGAGAGTAACGACTTGACTGTTTGAATAGTAATGGTAGAGCCATTTATGACTCTGGAGATATACAAACTTCGGAGCATTCTTCTCTATATGTCATCGTTAGGTAAAAAACCTGTGACTGAAAGACCCAGGGGGGTTATCCTGGAATCCGATTCGAAAGTCATGAAATTCGGAAATAAGAAAATGGTATCATCCACCAATGCGAATTCGAATTAAATTTGTCCGCCTGTTATCGGATTTCAGTCCGCGAGTAAAGCCATTGCCGCATGCGCTGCATTTATTTGTTTGTTTTAAAATATTCTAAAAACTCTTTAAATATTCTTGAAACAATTTATTGTTCGCATCAAAATGTCAAATTAAGTTAATAAATGAAGTTGGTTGGCTGAAAATAATTTCTTTTCGAAGATTTATCAGGCATCGCTACTACCTTCCGTTTGCTTCCTACTTTCGTATCGCCTTAGAAAAGCGGAGTCTGAAGTCACAGCCAGCTTCTCAAATTGACGTTTGAGCCGCCGGTACATCAGGATACAGATTCAAGAAGTCTGTTAGACTTCCATTCTTCACAACTCTCGATAATGATAACAAAAGGTTTTCAAAATCTATCTTGGCCTCTAGTAGGTATGTCAGAGCAGATGGTCGTCGATTCAAAATTCGAGTCCTGTAAGATGCTTAGATAACTAATTATGTCGCCTGGTGCAAATGTCTGCTTTTGTAGTGACAATGCACTGCAGACAGCATGTGTTCTGACTGATGTGAAAAGAGCCGATTCTTAATATAATCTCTATGATTGCAGTAGGATTGGGTACATTATCCACTTGAGATTCTTAGGAGCGCATTAGGTTCCAGGTTTCTCAATTGGGCTTCTAGGCCTTTTTGTTTTGTTTAAGCTTAGACCCCCACACTAGTTCATTGTAGGGTCGCAATCTGTCCAAAAATGGTCGGATAAGTCAATGCATACATTACTTTCGCAGTTTTCCCCAGACCATTGTATAAAGAGATAAGAATTTTTCATCACGTCTTCATTCCCAGATATTTAAATTATTTTCTTTACTTTTTTTTAGATGTTCCAGTTGGATGGTATTTGAAACAGTGAACAAATACAGTGTAAACGGCAGTGCAAAATTTTTATACCCAATTGCTATTGAGTCGAAATATAGTAATAGTATCACGTATACTTTTGATTCATTATTCCTTCTCTATTTGCAATATGTTTTGATAAAACCTTTCACCATGTTCATCTGATACTGCACCAAGATTTTCGTGAATGAAATCTAAATGCGGGTCCGAAAAGACGATTTTAAAGATTTTCTCATTTACAGATATTGTTAAAATTGAAAAAAACAAAAATATATTAAGAAATATTGCAAAAAAAATACAGAAAAATCGAAAAATACCCATTTTGAGGGCTAAAACCCCCTAAAAAGTGGGCTTCTCGGAGTAGAAAATCGGTAGACTTTATAACCCCTTATTAAAAAGCATAAAAAGAAGCGCTCTGCCAATTTTCAGCCTGTGCTTAATTTACCTGTAACTATTAATTTAACCCAGTTTTCTCGCGATTTTACACTGTTTCTTGCGGAAAAAAATTACGTGAGATTTGCGGAGACCCTCCCCCTCCCCCACGTGAGATTTGGTGAGATTCGGCTCGACCCCCTCCCCCCCCCCCCTAAACACCTCACGTAATTTATGGACGTCCCCTAAAGCAAAAATCCATTGAATAAAATCTCTTCTGAACAAGAAAGCATCCACCCATAACTGATTAATAGCTAATACTAATTTTTTATCGGTTCAACGTTAAAGTGTGACCTCATAAACTTCATCTACTCAATCGATATGACGCTCGTTTCACATCCTGGTCCTAAAAATCATCCACCAGAACCAGGTTATCACACAGTCTACGAGAATATTCCATAAAACTATCAACAGAAATGCTTCCAAAGGCTAAAAATTAAATTAAATTTTCAAAACTTGACTAACGACATTAATCAATGGCAATCTGAAAATATAATAGGACACTGTTAGAAATTTGGTAGAAGCATGAGTCTTGTGATTGAAAGGTCCTGCTACTGGCGTGTATGTGGCCAAATTTGTCTATGTTGTAAAAGTTCTTGAATGGTGATAGAGTAGAGATTGAAACTTGCGGAGTTGCTAGTATTTTAGAGTCAATCACTTTTTTATGTCCTAAGGATAGTCGAAGTTATGCCATTAAAATGATAAGAGAGTTTTTAATGTTTTCAGGCTTCATGTGAAATTACCGGTGGTATAATGTCTGAAAAATGTTTTTTTGTGGGTAATAGAAAAGGTAGGTTACATGGTATAAGTCCCGACGGCAGGAACACCGCACTCGCGAAAAATCTTTACGATATAGAGCAGTAGGCTTGGATCCAGCCAGGCATAATCAGATATCGTATCATATCTCCTATTGGAAACATCAATCCCTTCCCAAGCCCTTTAAAAAATTTTTGTATGACTCTTGATCCCCATCCATATGCCAAAGAATGTTGTCTATAATAATTACTAGTAAAAAACCCGCGTGCGTTGCAACGCCTTTAAATAAAAAAAGTTTATGTGTGCACTGTCCGCGGTAGGCAAAAAGTATAATGAAAACAACAAAAAATCTGGAAAAAATGATTTTGGATACCATACAGAAATTTAGAATTACCTATAAAAAATATTGTAATATTTCTTCTTGAGCGTTCTCGGATTTGTCAGGGATTAATTGAAACAATTTTTTTCTTTTTAACAACTTTAATTTAAAAACAAAATTTCTTGCACACATATGTTCTTCCCTCCTTTTCTTAGCGGTTCAGTTGGAACCACCGTACTAAATTGAGATGTGACACTGCGTTATGTATGTATTCAAGTACGCGCCTCTGAACATAAAACTCGGTGAATTGGTATTTTAACTTTCTCTTTTCGGTTAGCCGTTACACTGCCCCCTTCTTACATGCAACACACAACACACAATCATGCAATAGAGTTAACCCTTCTAATTCAGAAGGTATACTTCTTAGCTGGACCAAGAAAAATTTACCAGCTCAGCACAAGTGGCACTGAGGTAGGCTCAACTAAAGCGTAACTTACTTAGTTGTTACTTAGTGTTCTTCCCGAACACAACTTCCTACAGGTGCCGTTCTTACCAATCGAACCTTTTTGGATGCGATAGATGACATTCTTCAGCGTCGTGAAGACCGTGGAGGGACCATTCCATTTCTTTTGTAGTTTTGGCGATTTACCTTTTATTCGTAGAGGATTTTACAGCTAGGCTTGATCGCCTTCCTTAAATCTGGATCCGTTCGCCCTTATGTCGTAGTGGGCCTTCTTCCTGTTGCGCGATTCCAAACTTTAAATCACCTCAAATTTTGAATTTATAAGTTTTGATCATAAATTCGTTATTTGCAATCTTAAAAACCTCTAGATATCCACTTTCATTGGAATCAGAACACAATTGGCAAATCTCCGGCCACATTGGCGCGGCCATTTTGAATTTATAAGTTTTGTTTAAACATTCGTTATTTGCTACCTCAAGGAACCCCTGATACCCATTTTCATTGAAATCGGAATACAATTGGCAAATTCGTCAGCCATATTGGCGTGGCCATTTTGAATTTATAAGTTCTGATCAAACATTCTTTATTTGCTACCTCAAAAAACCCCAGATACCGATTTTCATTGGAATCAGAATACAATTGGAAAATTCGTCAGCCATATTAGCGCGGCCATTTTGAATTTATAAGTTCTGATCAAACATTCGTTATTTGCTACCTCAAAACACCCCTGATACCGATTTTCATTGGAATCGGAATACAATTGGCAAATTCGTCGGCCATATTGGCGCGGCCATTTTGAATTTATAAGTTTTGACCACAAATTCGTTTTTAACGACCTTAAGAACCCCCAAATATCCACTTTCATTGAAATCGGAACACAATTTGCAAATTCATATTTGGGTGACCATTTTGAATTTCTGTCAATTTTTGGCGGCCATTTTGAATTTCGAAAATCGGGCTTCGAGGTGTTTCAGGTAAGACCCCAACGAACCTTCGTGCAAAATTTCGAACTCTGCGATGACTGGTGCGCCCGCTACAGCGCACACATACATACATTCATACAGAAACTTTCTTTTATTAATATAGATAGAAGATTCTCCTATCAGTCAGTGTTCCTGTGATGATCGACAGGATTCTTGCTTGCTAGCATTATCAAAAGATGGCGTGATCTCTGCTTGCTATAATTACAACAACAACCCATGACCTTTAACCCCTGGATTTTGCTATTGAAAGGAATGTTTTGGTCTCTAAAGGTTTGCTTATAGTCTGGTCTTTTCGTTGCCTTCGATTATAGAGTGCTCTTACACTTCCTGGTCAAGACAGAAAGTCCCTTTTGACTGGTTTTGACCAGTTAGGACGTTATACATATGTAAACCGAAGGAAGCCTTAACAGGATCACTTTGGCGCCTGGCATTGGGTTCGTGCATATCCCTAAGCAGGCATAGAAAATTGCCAGTAGTTTTGTTATATTCTTGGTGTCAACCGATTTTCTTTTGCAATATAAATGCTTGAAGGCAGACAGGCGAATTATAAGGTTTCTGAGGTGTAGCTCTACCTAAAATTGGGATGAGGACTTGAGGCATCCACCTGACAGGCCGCGGACTGCAGGTGTCCTGATTCCCCACATATACACAGGCGAAGACCACAGTTTAGCGTAGCAGCAATCAAACCAGAAATAAATTCTGGCTGATCGCACTTTGTTTCACTCATGGCCTCAAAAAAACTTCAGACTGAATATAGAAGTTCAGATCTTCAGGCACGGACTGACGATAACTACCCACAGACATAAATATTTTTGTCAGTTTTCCTGGACTGCAGGCCCCATCCGATTGGCGGTCTGTAATTGGGTTGTTATACTTGGCCTCAAGGCGAGAAACCTTCAGGCTGCGACCTGCCGGCGCGGCCTGTATATGAATGGGTGCCTTAAGGTATGTGTATAAAAATTCATCCACAGCTAATATTGACGAAATTGGAAAGTCGTATATTATACGACATATACAGGGTGTTTCAAACCACCCGTGCCACCAAATTCTCTCGGAAAATTTCGAATAAAAAAAAACACGCGTTCAATATCTTTTGTATCTATCTATGTATCTATCTATCTATATCTATCTGACCATACAGAAATTGACGCCCCGCCCGCCCCCCTTGGGCCTTTGGGGCTAGAGGAAACTCTAAAATATCGAATGGCAACCCTGATTTTTTTCACGGATTCTGATTCTCCGAAGAGAAATATGAAAATGAATGATTTTTGGGGATAATTTTGATTTTTGATGATATTTGGGGGTCCAGGGGGGCTTCGGATAAAAAAAATTTCAGGTAAAAATTTCATATTTCTCTTCGGAGAATCAGAATTCGTGAAAAAATGTGTGTTGCCAGTTGAAATTTTAGAGCTACCCCTCGCCACCAAAGGGGGGTGGGGCAGGGGTCAGTCAATTTCTGTGTTGTCAGATAGATTTTCAAAAAAAATTGAACACGTGTTTGTTTTTTTTTAATCGAAACTTTTCGAGAGAATTGGGTATTATTATTTTTGTCGTCGTAAATTTCCTATCTGTCCCAGTGTGCGCTGTACAGAATCGAAGCAAAGACCTCTGAGATGGTAGCCGGGAGAATTTATCCTCCGCGTACCTGCCACTGTGCAGAACAGAGTTAGAGTTTGATGGTGGTAACTTTAGCTTTAAGCTTTGACCAATAAAATCATACGACTATCGATTCCAACTCGGCTACTTTTAAATACGAACTTATAAAAGTGATATCATAATTCTTCCATTAAAAAACAACCATTCTCAAATTGATGTCTCACAAAGTATATCTTCTGGCCTTATTATACCTTACAAAATACAAGCAATATGCCTTAAGACAATTTGATTATTATGACAATGACAAGAGCACATCTGAGTCAAATACAAATTAAACGAAATTTCAATTATAAAACATAAAACATAAAATTTCCATGGCAATAACATCGTAATGAAGAAATAAACTTCTCTCCAAACAGCAATAAAATAACAACTTATTATAACCTTGCAAATTCTAACTTTATTACAAAAAAATATTAATTAGACATAAAAAGGTAAAAAAAAATGCCAAATTTTATGTTTGCAACTTTGGGGGCTTTGGATGAAAATAATAAAAAGCCGAAAACTTTCAACAAAAACAAACACTTGTAAATAATTGATCCCGGCTCCGTTTATGATCCAAAACATGATATTGCAAACCGACGAAGGAATGGAAAAATGTAAAACGACAGGACACTTTACAGAGTTTGTAATGGACCGCCATAAAAAATATTTCCTCCATGGTGTATTCCTATTTTTTTGAGCGTTTTTTACGTGTAGTCATGTCCTTGGTATTTGGATTGTACTTATGTTAAGTAACTGAAGACATAAAAAGTGTTTTTTTTTCGACTTGTGCCTACACTGAACTGCTCAAATACAATAAAAAATACGACATAAAAATATATAAAAAAAAATATAGCTTTACATGTATATATATAGCACACATATATAAATTACAACATCGTCAGGCTCGTTGTAGTCCTTGGAAACATCCTTGTTGAGCGTACCGCAAGTTTGTCAAGTAATCAAGCGAAAAAGTTTTAGTACCTTTCAGGCCAAGTTTAAATCAAGAGGCTGCTGCTGCTACCAGAACCAATTTATGGCAGGCAACAACCGTGCCCGTATCCTGGGTCCCAGATCATAAACTCCAAGGAACACGGTATTCCGATCTGTGGAATTTGGGTCTGCACGCGCGTCTCGGAGCCCCCAACGGCCCCAGGGCGAAGCACCTTTTGTTTCGGAGATTTCCGAACTTCAAATAAAAATAACTTTTTTTATGCCACTTTATGTGACCTTTTATGTTCGACGTTGCAAATATTTCGGCCATAAAACAAGAAAAGCGTTCCATGACTTTTTACAGTTACTTCCATTATCGTGATGTCGCCATCTTACGGTGGAAATTCTAATCAACTATACGAAAACTCTTCCTTGCTTTTTGTATCAGCCATCAACAGCACCACCCTCACTACTACCAGAACCACCACCACACTACTGCCGCTGCTACCGGCAACATTTAAGCCGAAACGACGTCGTAAAATGCTGATCAGGTGCTAAATCCCGTGAGCTTTCAGGTAATTACTGGGCAACAAGTTGCTGACAAATTAAATTTACCATACATGAAAAGGACGACAGGATTTTTGGTGGGGGGGTCCACGGGAAGAATCCGTTCCGGTTTTAGCTCCAACTGAACCTCTCGTCCAAATCCAGCTTGCAAAGCTTGAAATTTCCAATTTTGCGGTTGATTGTGCAGGAATTGGATTTGCCCGGTCCGCTCCGAAAGTGGGACGTAAACAAAGCGTTTGATGTCTTGCAGCTTTCCATTGTTTATGAGAGTTCGGGCATTTTTTATATTCGTTATCAGTTTGCCCGAAAGCGTTGAAGGGAAACTCGTGCTGACCTGGATTGGCTTTTTTTTCTGAACGAATTCAATTTTTCACGCCATTTCCTAAAAGTGTGGCCATCTGTGCCCTATGTTTGGCTCAAGGATGACGGTGTGGGGGTGAACAGATTTTTAAAGTTTAGTTTTAGCTCAAATCGTTATTGTTATGTCGGTGGTTGGTTGGTCTTGGGGGTCCGTCGTCTGAAGATAAGCTGGTATTATTTATAGCACCAATGGGGCTACTTAAGATAGTGCATGGTTTTGGGTAAGTTTAGAGTGTTTCTGGACGGTTTGTCAGGCATATGTAGACTTACGTCAACCTTTATAAAACTAAAAATACGAACTTGTTTTATAAATCCTGAAATTGCCAAAAAAAAATTCTCACTCGTATATAAAATATTGTTACGTTTTCCCAGCTGAACGGATTTGTAGGATTACTTAAGAATTACACTTTTTAAATGTTCGCACAAAATTTCTTTATTATCAATTTAATGTATACAAACATACTAATAACTCTTGCAATTTAATATCTTTCAATAATAACTCGTATTTATCGCCTTTTAATTCACTATTTAATTACACTTTTATCGCTGAGGACACTTTTATCTTTTAGAATACTTTTGCCGCTGTATTTATAACTCAAAACTCCTTTTTAACTCAATTTCTGCATTATTCTACATCATTCTACGTTATTCTGGAGCTCAGTTTCAGGGACATTCGAAAGCTTTTAAGTTCGTCTAATTTTAACGCTATTTCTAATAGATGGCGCCACATTACTGGATGAATGGGACATAAAAGGGGCTGCTATAAACTTGATAAAATCGTGGGTCTTTAATAGATGCTCTAATTGATGTTTCTTTACTGTCCGCCAAATGAAAAATATACAGGGTGTGCCAACAAAATTCGCTTCTAAGATACAAATGAAGAGAAAAATCGATGAGCCACGATAATCGACGCCGACGGGATGAAATCTGTTTTTTTTTCAAATATCCGAGATTAACCATTTAGTGCTTTCGGAGCTGTTTCAGTTTCAGACCTCCGACAGTGAAAGCGACTAAATAGAAAACACCTTGAAGACGCAATTTTCGAAAGATCCAGGACAATCGATGCCATAAATGACGTTAGTTCGTCTACTTCCCGATAAGGAACTTCTATTTAAGGTACTACTACCGGGAAAATTTTTCAAAAAATCGATTTTTTTTTCTTTTCATTTTACGATTCCTCATACTATGAAGAATAACCTACTTAATTTTTATAAAGAAATTCGTAATAGAAAAAAAGTTACAGCACTGTAGGGTAGATACTACTACCGGGAAAAATTTCAAAAAACTTTTTTTTTCCATTTTTCGTTTCCTTACACTATGAAGAATAACCTACTTAATTTTTATAAGGAAATTCGTAATAGAAAAAAAGTTACACCACTGTAGGGTACTACTACCGGAAAAATTTCAAAAAACCGATTTTTTTTTCATTTTTCGATTCCTTATACTATGAAGAATAGCTTAGTTCATTTTTATAAAGAAATTCGTAATAGCATAAAAGTTATAGCATTTTATGGTCGACCGCCTTCGTAGTGTAAAAACCATAAAAGAAGACAACGTGTGTCCCATTCGCTCTAGTTGTTTGAAAGCGCAGCGTTTTCACTCAAACAACCAGAGCAAACGGAAAACTCATTGCCTTCTTTTATGGGTATATAGATATATCTCCCGCCATTTTGTGGTGTCCGAAATATTAGATTTAAAATGACGTTATATAGATTGCTGAATTATATTCGTCACACCCTTTCATTTGATACCCATACTGAGAGGGTTGTGAAGAAAAAGGTAATCCGCCATTTTGAATTTGGAATGACGCCACACAACTAATTGTATTCTACCTGTCATGCACTTCCATTTTATACCCATGTGGGTGGGTCGGTGAACACAATTGCAAAAATCGGCCTCCATTTTGTAACCGCCATCTTGATTTTTTACTGAACGGTCAGATTGCACTGTCAGGCGAACTATGGGTATGGGCAAAATTTGAAGTCGATCGGTTAATTTTCTAATTTTTTTATGTATTCCGCCATTTTGTGTTGGCCGCCATTTTGAATTTGGAATGAAGCTACACCGCTAATTGTATTCTACCTGTCATACCCTTTCATTTGATACCCATGTCGATGGTCGAGGAGACAAATGCAAAAATCGGCCGCGATCTTGAAATCGCCATCTTTAGTTTTGTACAAAATGGTCACATTGCATTGTCAAGAAAACTACGCATGTGTGCAAAATTTGAAGTTAATCGATTTCAAATGGTGGGTGGCATTAATAATTTTCTACTCAATAATGACGGACTCCCATACAAACTTTCATACCCTATTTCAATCCCTTAAAGCTTTTGTTTCGGGAGAAAAAGTAGCCTATGTCCTTCTCCAAGGTCTAATCTATCTCTGTACCAAGTTTAATCAAAATCGGTTAAGCGGTTTAGGCGCGAAAGCGTAACAGACAAACAGACAGAGTTTATAATTCAGTAGGGATAAAGCGAACCAAAACATTAAACACGTTTTTCTTGAAATTGCATTTTTTCAGCTGAGTGAGAATTAATCTCAGGATCTACTGAACCGATTTTAATAAACTTGGGTGCGTTTTGTTTGTTAAGGTATACCCTTTTGTAATTTACCACATTTTAGAAAAAAAATTAGGAAAAAAAAATTGGGAAGTGAAAAAGGGTGAAAAAAAATGCAATTTTGTCAAACTTTTTTTCAAACTTTCACCACTTTTTTTTGTTTTTAATTTTTAACTAATTGTGGTAAATTACAAGGTAAGAAACTTTCCTTTATAAAATCCCGTTCGAATTTTTTATTGCAAACTTCTCAATTCTGAGATTATCTCTCACTCATCGGACTATCTCTTTTTTGAGTTCTTGACTTCAGCGCCCCCTACCTTATTGGCAAAAAATAGAAATAAACTAAAACATTTTTTTTTATAACCTTTAAGGACTAATAATGTTATAAAAAAAATTTCCTTGATAATATCTAACATAGCGGCTGAGAAAAAAATTATTAAAAAAGTGCTTATTTTTGGTTTTCCGGTAGTAGTACCTTAAGTCATACTAACTCTAAAGCAGGTAAATACCGACGAAGATTTTCCAATATGCCGAATCAAGGTCGATCCACACATAATGCGTGACGTGACGGCGACTTCAGTGCAGCATCAGTGAAAAAAAAATAGGCAAGATGTATTTCCATGCAGACAAATTCGGAAAGCCTCGACATACATACACACATCCGACGCAGAGTAGGGCACCGACATTCTCAGTACTCGTCAGGCGTCCGTGAAAAACACAAAAAAAACCCTACCACCGATATTTTTTAATTTATCCCGGACGTGAAACAAACGTCTCCAAAAAAATAAAGAGCGTCGGGGCAGGAGCCTGTCTAGAGACCACCAACAGTTCAGCGTTCTCCCACTTTCAGGCACTCGCTAGTATCTTTCAACTGAAGGTAATTGCGATTCTGAAAACCTCCCAGACAATGAACCTCAAACCTACTCTAAAATGTACCATCGGAATTTGGATATCCCAGCCTCTATATGAGCACTAGGTTTGCTGTTGAGCACTCCAATTTATTGGTAAAGCTAGATAGTCTCGGTGGAAGGCATAACGAGGCTCTCATCTGGGTTCCCGGCCATAGGAGCATTAATTAATAACCTAACTACGTAACCAAGCTGGAGCTCTTTTTTCGGGGCTCGAACATTGAGATGGTTAGCAGCCCAATAGACGTGGTCAAAAACGCTAATGTTTACTGCCACCTGCTGCTCGACAGCCAAAGATGGAGCCCATCTCCCCGATTTCCTGTCTCCCGCTTACTCCGATTGTTGCGTCTCTGAGGCAACCGGGTACTATTGAGAATATCGACTTTACGAAATCGAAGCCCCGTTCCAAAAAATTTTGTTTTGAATTTTGTTACATCCGTGCGCCTCCTATAAATTTTTTCTCTTGGATGTGAGCCCTTACAACATCCAGGAGTTCAAACGCAAGATCCATCGCCTCCGTTTTTAGCCGGAACCAAATATGACGTGCCGTACCGTATCCGTACGTACGTACGTAACGAAGGAACATATGCAAATTCATTAAGTCAATTTAGGTCAGTGCGTTATGAACACTCATGTTCGTACGTTAGAGTACGTACGGTTACGGTACGGCACGTCATATTTGGTTCAGGCTTTTAGCACACCGCAGACTCCTATTAACCTATCCTCTCTTCTATTTCGTTCTTCCAATCGAGCAAGACATTGCTCCATGACGAGTTCGAACATGACTAACTGGTAGTACAAGGAGTGACTCCTAGTTCAGATTTGCTAGCTAGAATTTTTTTATGTCCAGGTCTTTGGGTTTTTGACCCACTATACGTCGTTATCACTATAGTTTTTGGTTATGTCTAAAGTTGTATTTTCTGTCCTCAAAATATTCTTTCCCCCGTTAACCTTATTCAAGAAGTCAAAAATATCTCCAAGCGTTACGTAAGATCGTGTCACTCACTGCAATCCTTCACGTCACACCTTCTCCTTCCTCATCGAACGATTAAAATTAATTTAACATGAAAAATGTCTCGTTGTGATAACACGAAAAGAGATAATCAAAACACGAAACAATTCTTGTTTGTTTTATTTCCATTTTTTCTCACTCTTGTAATTTGCTTAAATCCAGAGATAAAGCGTGAAGCATGTTCAGAATCGACAAATTTCTCACCTCAAGCCATTGTGTCTAGAAATTGTGCACTCTGCTGCCTCTGAAAACATAAACAGCGCCGATAATCCCCCCCAGGAGTGGAGGTAAATCGTCACGATGTATTGTTGAACGATGGAGGTCTCTCAATCATCCGCCTACGACAGCTTAACTAGGCAAATGACAGATATCGAACAGGTATAGACAACAGCGGTACAAATTCCATCAGGTATGTACATAGCACAGCAGTTTTTCCCTAGAACTGACCGAAAGATATCGGACTGATAAGGCGTTCTATCCTGAGGTGAACGACATGCCATCAGAGCTGGGGAGCTAGATGGTGCCTTATGATTGATTGGGACAGGCATAAAGGAAGGTCGTGATGGCCTATAAAACGGGGCCGGCGATTAAACGATTTCTGTGAAAACCTCCTTTTGTGTGCACTTTTCTGATTATATACATACACTGAAATCCGATCCAATCTTGAAGATAGCAGATCCGATTCGTGCTCGGATTTCATTTTAGACTTCTTCCATGCTGTGTCAAAGTCTTGAATGGGCCGCATTCAGCAGATGACACCAGAACAAAGCAGATCTGTCGGGGGCGCAGCTAGAAAAATATTGAACGTAAAACGTGTCCAAATCCTCACTACTGAAAAGTAAACACCAGAGCCCGCACCATAGGACCGCATATGGAATGAATCCCGGAGACGGAAGACTTGATGAGTGGAGGAGCCCCCGGAGTCCCCCGAGCATAACCCAGATACAAAATGCAGAGCCACTCACAGAAGGGATCCGTTTCAATCGGGGCTTGCATGTCAAAGAAATTCGCATGCAAGTGTTTTTGGCACGTTTCGGTTGTCGTCCTCGTCTGCATGGTATGCAGCTTGCGCTGCTGCATAAAGTGCGGATCAATTTGAAAGAAGAAGTGCAACGCGCCGTGGTGGACTGCGGATGCAAAAGGGTTCAATTATGGACCAGTGGCGGTTATCTGAGCCGAACTAATCAGGTTATGACGCGGCATGTGTCGTTCTAATGTGGCTTAATAAATTTCACACTACAGAAGCCCCAAGCTGTAGAGTAGAGAAGAGAGAGTAAACGGCGCATGCGAACGGGGCCTTGTTATAGCCAATTGGTGCCGCAACCCGAGTGGCTCTTAATTTGAAGCCGCATGGAGATTAATTGAACACAAGGCGCTTGCGACCATTAATTACCGCATTTTCTGGAAATTGGCTGCCAGCGAAATTTTTATGGTTTTGTGGTTGGGTGAGTTTCCTTAAAAAGTCAAACGTGAATGCGTTTCTACAGAAATGTGCCATGCCGGCAGGCTGGGGTCTTATTAGCTTTGGGGATATTAAAATAAAACCTTGTAAAAATGGATAGGAGGAGGATTTCTTAGATAATATATTAGGTGTTTACGTCACCACTTGCAAAGCATATTCGAAATCGTGCATAAATTACCGATAAGAGGGCGTTGCCT
Organism: Thereva nobilitata; assembly: GCA_963855945.1. Lineage (NCBI taxonomy): Eukaryota > Metazoa > Arthropoda > Insecta > Diptera > Therevidae > Thereva > Thereva nobilitata. The sequence goes on from OY979694.1 coordinate 228,839,994, forward strand.
CCACTGAAGACTTGTGTTTGCTAGAAGGCGAAAGTTCGCCATTATTTCACAATAAATCAGTAAATTACTGTCATATACTGAATGTTTATTATTCAGCACTGAGATTTATTTACAAATCTTTAACTCCATTTGCGCCCCAACAATTTGACCTCAAAGTATAGCTTCGTTTGTGGTTCCATTTAAGCTTTAAGAGGCTTCATCAGCATTGTTCGAGCAGTGGAATAAGTATTGTGTGACATTGCACTATCTTGGGCCGACCTAATCTGAGTTAGATCGTAACTTACTTCGCCGTGAGTTATCCTTTATTTTGAGATGAATCGATAATGTTCTGCGACTTATCCCACCATCTCTAGCATTCCTCGATTGACTAAAATCGCGCTATTTTCCATGGGGTGATGTTATTTTTGGTACTTTACTCCTAAATGGCCAGGAACGTCTCCTTCGTACATATCCTAATTTCGTCGGAAAGAAATCCTACGAACGCCACTCAAAGGCGATAGCAGCCTCTCCACCAAGAATACGAAACTTTAGTACTACGCTATACATTATTATACCTGTTTATTAAAGCAGGTTATCCGACAAATCTTTAGTTCATCATTCAATTCCCAGTGGAAGCGCAACTCTACTACAAACTGAGCGATGATCTGCACCATTTACGCCGAACGCGTAAATAACTTGCCTCAGGCAGTGTGTACTTCGAGGGTTGTCACCAGCATTCATTGGTATTGGCATAGGCCACGTTCGAAAATCGATCTGCCTTTCAGAGGGCCCTCCTACTCTATCTGGGATGAGGAGTAATCTATTATGGAATTTCCTTACAAATTGTAACCATTTCAAGGATATAGAGATTATTAACAAATATTTTCGATTGATGACGTCAAAAAAGATCCGTAGCAAGTATTTAACTAACGAATGTGACAAGCCTGCATCCCCAATCTACCGCGCTCATGGGTTGAAGCCACTGGGTATTACTTTCGCATTATGCCGAATCGTTTCGGCGAATAGTCTCTCCAAGCAATGATCCTTATTGACCCAGCGTTAGTGCAACGTAGCAGCTATAAACATATATGCTAGATCATCAGCGTCCGCTTGAGGCCTTCACATCGTTTTTCTATTGGCAAATTTACTTGTCAGATGGTGCCACCATCAGATTTGGCGGGAGTTGATATTCAGCCTTATTATCGTTGTCGAGTGACGTGACAGATGTCACTTCGACCTTAAATTGATATTCTAATTGTCAATCTAAGAGACTCCTTGCAACTAGATCTACAAAGGGTCGAATTCTAATTTTCGCAAGGTGGTGTGTGAAGTGACATTTCCCTCGATATGTTTGTAGGTATCGACAGTTTCATTCCACCGCATCCCTCATAGTCACGTCACTCGCCAACGGGAATAACCACCAATGCTGGCTACTTAACTGTATACTGTTGCATTTTTTTAGCTTGTGTTTTTAAGAGATATCTATGAAATTTCAGACATGTATTCTCAATAAAAAACGAAATACAAACTCACGCCGTTATATAGCACCATTCAAACGATTGCTTAATATTGCCAAAACAACCTCCAAAAATTTTCACAAAACTTACCCTGACCGATAGCTATATTCCTGACTTAGTACTATCGAATAACACCTTTACATAAAAAATACATTTGTAGCAACAAATCCCTGGGTTGAAAGCGCAATATTTCCTTTTCATCAACGGTTACTTGATTAACGAAGAAAATCACATAGGAACAGACGACAGGGGTGACAAGCTCATATTTCAGATTGCGTGTTGAACGACGACAGAACAACAGGGGCTAAAAACCTACCCCTTGACGCCGCTTCAACAGCACAGAAAAAAAATTATCGACAGGGAAACAAAATTGAATTACACCTTTCAAGGCAAGGCACGTGCCGAAAGATAGTATTAAGTAAGATGGGGGATGTATCGTATTGTATTCATGGTTGACATTAGCCAGCAACGTAGAAGGAATACGAATTGCAGATGAGAGAATCTGATCCGTGGTATGGATTATCATGTTCAGGGTTTATCAAGTGCGTACTGAATGTTGTTCCAGTAATGATTGATTTTGAATGATGCTATCATACGAGCATTGACAAGGGTATTATGCACAATGAATTTACATGAAAGCATATGCGAACAAAAATCTATGAAAGGAGATCTTCATAAACTCGATAACTTTTTTTGTTGATGATTCTACCATGATTACTGGCGCAAATCCTTCAATAGTAAAATTTTAAAGTTTGAATTCAGCGAAATATCAATTGAAGCGGGTTTTCGGTAATATCCAAAACTTGTGTGTTTGTTGGGTTTGTCTTATTACGAAACAAACTCCCTAAGGACGATGAAAGAAATCGGATGACCTCTCGGACGGAACTATCGTACCATTGTTAATTCGCAAATGCAACCCTAAGTATGCACTAATGGGAGACTTTACTGACCTTCCTTATCGTTCCATCTTCCTTGCGGGGAAACACCCCATTGCTGTAAATAAAAGACGAAACAGAACGCCACCGATGTAAAAACGATACGAAACACAAAAGCCATGCGCACTTAGGCACAGATATAAAAGGCCGATGCTTGCCGGCGAAGGGCAGATGTAATCAGACAGTGGAAGCGTTGATTCCAGCTTGATGACTGGACAGAGCCATAGGGGAGTTGATCCAATAGTATACAGACAAACCAACAGAATCACAGAAAGGTGATCCAGTGGAACCGACCGACCGATAAACTGACAAGCCATGGAGAGTTGATCCAGTGGTAAACCAATAAAGATAGGCTAACTACCACTAATCAAACCTGATTTCCTTTCGCTACCCTCGATAATTGTACTTGAATGATGCATGTCTAATTTCCGGTATGAAACCTAAATTCGGAGTTTTATTTAAACCTTGGGTTTAAAACAAAGTACTTCATGGTCGCGGCTATTATACGATCTAACATTATTCTCACCGTGATGGTAGAGAGGAGTGTGATTTTGAAGTAGTGTAGTCCTTTACCAACTTTGGGCCAATAATAGCAGCCGATAACAGCATGGAAAAAAATACAATCACGGTTGCTAAAAGCCCATAAAGTCTATTTAGTCTGCCAAGGCTCTTCAAATCCAAGCATCTAATACCTAGCATCCAGTAAACTTCAATCGGCATAAGTGGCTTCACCGGCTAAAGTCGAGTTCCGTAATTGAAATTGTTGTTGCTTTTTCGCCAGAATTCAGAAATGCAAAAGCTCCCTGGAATGACATTCCACGATTCCAGTTGATTAATCTCTTTTGAGCGAGCTTTTACTTTCAAGCTTGATTTCAGGTTCTGTTGGGCGAAATCAGACTTTATTTTTCCTGACTTCGAAATGTGAAAATGTAAGGGAAATCAAGCAAAAATGAAGCTCAGTAGACTAATTTTCTCGAACTTGCGCAGTTCGGCCGGTGAAGCCGGGGTATAACGTGATTTGAATGCTTAACAATAAGTACACTGAAACTTTAGCTGTGTTTTCACTTTAGCTTAACGCAGCGTGGTGTGATGAAGAGAATCACACTCGGTAGACACCAGTGGCAGGTCATCTATCTGATATCAGCCAATAAGAAACCGCTCGGGAAACTATATGTCTGCTTGATGGCGTAAATCAGGACTCCCAGGAAGTTGTTGGATTCAAAAATGGATGACATCGGCCCTAAATCGGGTGATGCAGTTACGAGAGGCCAGGACTAGATCATAGTTGTACGGTCGAATAAGAAAGCATGCGTTACAGTACAAATTTCCCCTTTTTGACTTACTATAATTACTAAATATATATTAGTTCCTGATGTTCGTTCTCATTACACCTTCATGCAAAATGGAGCACTTTGTCACATCTTAAAATCCCTTTATATTTCGCTCAACGCTGTGAAGAATTGAAAGTCCTTTCATGACCAGGCAATTTTTCTGACCCAAACCTTATAGTAAATTGCTGGACCCTTTTTATATGCAGAGCATATAGTGGACCAAATCTTTAAATAGAATATTCGAGAGGTCTGTTTTCGGTCTACATAGTTTCAAGATGGCTTTATGAGTTATTGTGAATTTCTCTAAAGGAAAAAAAAACAAACAGCCATTTCGAGGTTTTGCAGATTATTTACAAATGTTTTCCTTTAGTGACGTCAGAAAAGCTCTGGATTCTCAAATGAAAGCTTTAGGTTTATGTATAAGATAAAGCTTGAGCGAAAGCTTTTGGATGTAAATAAAATATTGGGTGTTTTCAATGATGCAGGTTGCATGCGCAATTGACTTATTCAGCAACACACTTCCATTGCCGAATAAGTCAATTGCGCACGCAACTTGCATCATTGAAAACACCCATTCTGTTAAATCTTAAATATTTAAAACGAATTTTATGTTGAAAGAAAAAGTTGTTCTAAATATTATGAAAATTTTACTTAGAAAAAAACTAACAACTTTAAAATAATTAATTTTATCAGTTTTCTCTGAATAAAAATATACTTCACTAAACAGTGTGTGAACATTGTCAGTACTATGGTTAGTTCTAAACATCTTAAAACCAACTTTGTAAACAAAATGCAAACATAAACTAAGTACTCACTGGTGGATATCGTGCACATAATGGTCGTAGCCAGCACATGGTATCCTAACATTTTGCATAAATGAATGCAAAAGGGTCAAATTCACATTATATAAAAATTCAACGATAAATGAGGGATTATCCTGCAACACCTGAGAACACCATCAGAGTACTCTGCAAACTGGTGCTTGGTGTACTTATCCCAAACTACAAGTAATGACACTTCGAAGTGTCTCCAAAAATGTTTTCTACTATAAGATAAAATGACCCAGTAAAAAAACCCAAAAACAAATTCTGTCACGGAATATCCAGCGATAATCCTTAAGTACATCAAGAAGAAGCACAGAAAAAACAGCACTTGACAGACGGCAACAACTGAAAGGTGTAAAAATTCACTAGAAGAAGTCGTGTTCTTAGCAAATCAATTAAATCCGTGCAGAGAATTATTACCTTGGAGATTCCAGAACACCTGCTGTGGCCTACATTAAAAGGATTTTGTCCGCAGCAGGCTTTACGAGACTAATTTGCTTGGGTGTAGTATATACTTTGCTGTTGTTGTTGTTGTTGTTTTAGCTTTTGCTTTTTCGGAGGAGGTTGCATGGCAATTGACCCAAATGTTAAAAGGAATTCTTCCAAGCTGTTCGGAGCTACTTTTAAATTATTTTAATCTCACACGTGAGAAAGTCGCTAGCGTGCAAGGGACTCGTTACAACTCTATCCAACATTTCGGGGAGTTCGTTATTTATTTTCGGATGGACTTGTAGTTTCTCTCTTCTCCTTTAGCAACCGAATTACATTTAATTTTTATAATCAACCATAAATTAATAATTACTACCTTTTTGGTAGATTGCGAGTTATAATCTGAGGAGAAAAATATGTTAATTTATGGCGATTTTGTTTAATTAAATTCGTGATAAAGAAGATGAGTTTTTTGTGTGGATTTAAATGCATGACAAATAAAGTAAATTGGCGGGGGGTTTTTCGAAATTTAGGGTATATATATAAAGTCATAAAGATTGTATCAAGGTGGGATATTAACAGTAGAAAAGGACAGTAGAGAGTGACATGAATAAATTGAGTCCTGCACGAGCTGTTTTTATGGGTTTGTCAGTAAGGGTGTTATTATATTCTTCGGCTTTCAGTAGTTGAATTAAAATACCATATCCGTTTAATTTTTATGCTTTTTTTTCAGTCAAATTGATAACTACTTTTACGTTTTGGTAGTATAGCCATATTCAATCAATGACAAATTAATAGTCAATCAATGTACATTGTAAGGTGGTCAATCGTCAGCGAAAATGTGATCTATTATATGGTGGAAAGCTTAGTGCCACTGCTAGGCACCCATCTGGCGGTTATGTGGGACTAGGGTTACCATTTGTTATTTTTGAAATACCAGACATTTAACTACAAAATGCCTGATTTTAGAGCAAAAAGCGTGACAAGTAAAAAATATTTTAATATTCTACCACTTTTTAAAACTTTATCAAGATCAAGTGATGCAATCTTAATTCAAGTGATATAAAAGAACTTACAGTAACTTTAGTTTCTTTTATTAATCAACTAGAGGATGTACAACATTGTACTGTACTGTATTTTAGTGTAGAATTAATATAAACACGTAGAAAACCTCATTAAATCGGCCGAAATTGCGATTTTTCAAAAATTTCACCGGGATTTCATTTTTCAATAGTTTTTTTGGATTTTCTAATGAGTTTCCCAATCTTACAAAAAATGGCACCATTGTTAATTAGTGTTAAAAAAAATAATTGATCGGGACAACAAAAAAAACTACACCCTAAAACGAAGCCATTTCAACAATAATCTCGCCTATGGGCCAAAAAAAATTTTTTGTGGCATTTTCTCCTTCTCACCATTTGCACCATTTTCTGCAGCTTTAAAATAATAATTTTTCACTAACAACATATTGGTATACATTTTTCAGATAATCTTAAATCGATTGCAGAATAGAATCTATAATTGATATAACTTCTACAAATGGAGGTTTTTTTCTTTTTATATTTGTTAAATCTTCTCTTGGAAATTATCAAAGAACGAATTCAATAATACAAGATATGCTTCTGAAAAAGTGATGGTAAAAGCGACAAAAGACCAACTTCAAGTACCTTTTTCTCCAAAAAAATACGTAATTAACATATAATTTTTTTCCAAAAGCTAAAATTAACGACTCATAACTTTAATAGTTGGTAAGATAGAACCATTGCTTTTACCATCATAGATAGGTGGAAGAATTCTGCGTTTATTGGTCCCTTATTCATGGAAATAGGTTATACGATTAAAAAAATACAGGGTGATATGAAAACTCTAGGGGTATTCATGATCTGTGTTAAATTTCGAGAAACCGTAAAATGTTATCTTCGAAATAGAGAAGATCGTGAGCGATCCCTTTAAATTTTCATGTTAAAGTGTATTTTTTATAGTAATTTGCACCTTTCAAATGCAGCTATCAATCAAAATAAATTCTAAATAGCTGTTGACATTAAAAAAAAATGACGTGCCATTTTCGATCTCGATGTCGAGTTGTTGAAGTAACACGCCTTTTCAGATGTTTTTTGTTAAAATCGAAACAAATGTTATTTACTAAGGAAAGTTTCTCGATTTGTTAAACTTTTTTCTCGATTTAACACAAATAACACAGATTATGAATACCCTTTCTATCTTTGTACAGTTCTGACTATGTTACTCAGGACGGACAAAGATTTCGAACTAGGCGCCATAGTAACTTATATTCAGCTCAAAAAAACCTATCATAGCTATTGGAGGTGACCAAAATTTGCATCCTCCTTTACCGCATTAATTTAAATTATGTTGTATATTATTCTCACCTTTTATTTGTATTGCAGTGATTTCATGTAAACAAACGTAACACTAAACTGCAATTCCATTCAATTTAAATGTATGTAGATGGCGTTGATTGTTGAGATTAAATTTTTGTGAGTTTTTAACCAAAAATATGGAAAAGAAGCCGGTTAATAACAAAGAAAACGTAATAAGAAAAAAACCCAAAAGGAAAAAAGAATTAAAATCTCAATTATAAAAAAGCCTGACATCAACTAAAGCCTGCCCTGAGCCTGACAAGACTATAAAATGCCTGACATGTCAGGCAAAATCCTGACGAATGGTAACCCTATGTAGGACCCATAATCATATCCTTCGCCTTCCATTTTCTTTTACCACAGATAAGATAAGACTAGGTCTTGCAGCAACTTTTCTGGTTCAGCCACCCAGACCTATTTGCGACGAACATCGGGAAGAAGAAGAGAACTATTAAACGTCCTCTGTTTCGCCCATGGATCGTACAGAACGATGAATAATTATTAACTATTTTGTGTAGTTATGACCCTCCTGCGCCATACGGCGAATTCTTCGGTAAAACTCTCACGTTTGGTTCGGTCTTCAGTCACTGTTCTGTTCTAGTTGACACCAGCAATTCATCCCCAAGGCTATTAACTTCTGTCTATATTTCTCTTTGCGTGAAAGTTTTCTATCAGACTGCGCGCAGCAGTACTAGTCAAATTGAGTTGGTGCAATATTCGTAGAGGCCTGGCATGTTGTCTTCACGACTTACTCTTCCTTAATTCATGGCGAGAATAACTATAGGTGTTTCTAGCCGTTTCATTGCATATGATAGCTATGCTGATGCGAGCCTGATTAGTGGATGCTAAGCTTTTCAGCTTTTTGTAACGCAATCTCAGATCGCTATACCAATAAGGTAGTGAACCAAGTCAAAATTAGCACCTCAGTTCGTTCACACATTATTACGTGAGTAGGGGGCAACCCATATAGTGTACACTGCAGCCACGTTACGCCTATTGTGGACATGCCCACTAAGAGAAAAGATCGTTGGCCCTCCGGACGAAGGCAAGATGCCCGAGTAAAAATAAAACTCGCCCGCACTTATCATGTAACAGGCACGGTCACAGCACAATTCTACTTTTCCAAATGCAGCCCGCTACAGGCACGTATCAATAAAAGACGAGTAGTTTAAACGAAGCATTGTATGTTCACCCTTTTTCTAGACTAAAGGAAGCTAAATTTAAAAATTGTATAGGACGTAGAAAACGGGCAATTAGCATACTCAGTAGACCGGTTCTAGTTCGAATCAAGCAGCATTGAACGTGGTTAGTACTTAGTCTGGGGACCGCTTGCTAAAACGATACTCGCATTTGGAATGTCCTAGTTTGTGGAGTTGCTACCGCAGCCTCAAATGGCCAGTCAAACATCCCACCAACAGCCTGTCATTGTCAATCGCATCTTTTGGATGGCTATTGTAACAGCATCGTACTAGGACATGGTATCGACTACCTGCTATACAACTGAATTTTGGCATCCGTAAGCCGTATTCGTTGCTGGTCTCCGAGGATTGCTAAACTTTCCCTAATAGCCTTTTAGGGCGAAGTCTTTACTCTGAAAATCGCTTAATTTTAGTAATAAGAGTTGTCCTGGGGGTAGTGTCCCACCCAGTTGAAGGGTTTGGATTTATTTTTATTGAATTCACCGTAACCAAATTATAAAAGGTGAGATTATCACTGGGGTGTATCAGCTCTCTCCCGCAGTTCAAATTTTTTTTTATGTTTCGTTCATTGAACGTTTTGTTCTTCAAGTACCCCTTTTAGGGTAGATAACAGTGATCATGATCGCATACTTGAAGGCAACCACCGCAACCGTTTCTAAGTTATTATGTGTAGGGATGTCTCCAGAACGACCCGAGGCTCCCCTCTAGCCGTTTTATTACCACAAACTATCGTTTTTAGATCTAAAAAATTTTGTTCTGTCTATTGAGACACGGCTTAGACTGAGTAAAACTTGATCACCATCGCATAAGGTCCGTCGATTTCAAACACCTTAATGTGATTTTCTTTTGTGCAACCATCAACAAACACAATTGATTACCAACTTCAGCTCATGATATTTTATTTGTAAAACGCTTCAATCTCTAAATCTTTAAGTGTTTGCGGACCCTCTTTAAAAAGTCATCATTCAACTTTATGTCGAATTTCCAAGAAGTTTATAAACATAGTATTTGTATACCACCCTTCTTTTTCCCCTGTATCAACAATATCATAAGACATCCAACTTTTTTTGTACAAATTTCCCTTCACTACTTTAGGCTGTTATTTAAAATATAGCTGTCACCCCCTCTCTCTCTGCATTTGGGCATGCCCAACTTAAATTAAACATTTGGGGTGCCCAAAAAGCCAAACTACGTCAATCTTCTTCCTTTCAATAAATTAAATCCTGAAAGCGAGGACCCTTAAAAAAATCTCCCGTTTTTCTCAGGTCGTGTAGTTACAACCTATCCTATCCAACAAAAAACACATACTCTTACACAACAATATGTCATTTCAACTTGGTCGGGGGTCTAGGCGTGAAAATTGAGTAATTTATCCCAGATGTTACCGGGGCTCTCCGCCGCCACCCACTTTGAATAGCGTAACTCATGTCATATAACAAAATGGCGGAAATAACGGATTCTCATTTATGTTTCATATTTCATTTCAGGTCCTCTGTCGGAAGTGCAAACAGCCGTCGGCTTGGAGGTATCGCTGCCCTGCGACTTGATGCCTGGAACTATGCTGGCCGACAAGGTTCAACTCGTCATCTGGTACAAGGAGGGCAACGTCAAGCCAATTTACACGTGAGTCTATGTCAACTAGAATTTTTCCTAATTCCACACCATTTCCCACCCCCGCCCACCCGCGCATACATACAGCCCTTGGCCGTGATGTTTGCTCTGCCGAATGGAATTAGGACTGCCAAGTCGTTTACTAGGGTGTCCTCTCCCCACTCGACGACGCGCATTCCTCATACATTCCCATGACCGATTGCAATTTGTCACGCCATTAAAAAAACACAGCGAGAGAGAAAACCCTTGGTACTTGTGCGCCGTTTATTTTGGTCCCCGAAAAGGGACTCGACTCCGGCACACAAGGATCGCTCCGCTCTGTCACAGTTGTAGCGTTTTAATGTGGATCGGTTCACTGCTCCGGCCTTAAGTGGAGCCGAATTCCTGTCGAAGGTCCTTCCTAAATTTAGACCAAATTGAAGCAATGAATTACTGATGAACATTTTATTGTGATTCCGTTCGCCGGTTCGTGTCTCGGTAACAATTTGCTCGATTATTGTCAATGGAACTGTATTGTTCTTCTAAATTTGGGTATTGATTTCTTTATGAGATGTTTCACTTCTGAGGTGTTTTATATTTAAGTTTTATCTATATTTAGAATCCACAGTGCATTTTTTATGGATACCCTCCGGGAAAACACTAAATCAGCGCATCGACGTGGATATGGGTTTGCTAGAATCCAGGAATTCATGCTATTTAAGCTTCATGTCGTGAGTAACGCTACATTAGCGGAGCCTTGTGAATTCCCTTTTATTATTACATATCCATATACAGTACATCATGAAAAAGGTCCAGGATTTAAGGGTCCTACGGTCAGCTTTATGGCATCACTTTTTCCTGTTCAAGATTACATAAATAGAAAATTAGTGTAAATCGTTACGGAGCCAAGCAGCCGAATAATGGGAAAGGAACAAATTTGACTTCGTTCCTGAAATCATTTGGGCATGCCGTGAACTATGGTTTATATATCGTTCGATCCGAAACTCCGGGAATTATTCACGGTAATAAATTTTGTTTGATTTTTACCTTTCAAGGACCAACGATTGCCGAGTCATATAAAAGCAATCAGAAAGGGTTGAATAGGTTAGTTACCTTGATGGGTTAAATATTCTAATATGCCGACAGATTATTTTCGAACTTTTCGTGGCATTGAAGGATGAGAGACTGATTGATGTGTGCCCTTTTTGTTTGCCGTTTGTTATGGATCGTAAAATGTTTGGGTTTTCATCGAATTGGGATTTTTGAAAGCTGTCTTTGCAGTCAGTAAAGTATTTCTAAGAATAGAAATCAAATATTTAAAGGTATATAAAGCCTGCTTGCCTCATACGATGGCACTAATGGCAATAATACTTTGCATACTGGATATGTTGCTAAGTGGGTATATATTTTTCTGGAGAAATGGAGTTCGCATGGCAATTTTCTTCAATCCGTGATTACCGCATATTTTGATTACAAGTCTTCCATTTTGTGGCTTAACGGTGGGCAACCTCCAGTCCGCGAAAAGTTTCTATCCGGTCCCGCGACGCGAGATACATACATATTTAGAAGAAATTATAAAAAAATATTTTTCTATGTATTTCGTCTAGTTTAAATTGAATATTACATCCATTGGGGTAAGTGACACTATGCTTCATTTCTTTGATCATCTCCAAACCGGTTTTATAGACAAGAGGTCGCAGGGAAATTAGTTTTTTTCCTCATTTTGCCTCAGAGAATTTGTCAGACTCACCCATCCATCACACTAACACAATTAACATATAACATCGTTCTCGGGGGTCTGAGAAAGCTATGAGAAACTCCGCGTGTCATTCACGTTTATTGTACAACAATCGTTACACGAAAAAGAGACAGAAAAATGAATAAGAGGGTTATACCTACATTATACACAAACCTGTTTAAGTTGAGGACCGAGTGATGGACACTGTGTATTCCCCATTAAGACATCTTTCACTTCAAATGCAGACTAAAAATTTAGTATTGGGTAGGACACGATTATAAAATGAGTTGGTAAGAGGTGCTCTTTTTTTCTTTTGAGCCATAACACTTTCATACTTCAATGCCAAAATTGACATTGTAATGCAAATAAAAGAAAGAAGCTTATTTACATTAAACTGCTTCAGAGTAAGTAAGAAACCTTTGCCTCTACAATGCATATTTATATTTTACAATCTCACCTCAACTAATTTCAAGTTGGAACTTTTGTTGCCGCAAAAAACGTAAGAAATGTCTCTGCAGTACGTATTTAGAATCTTGCCTCGCCTCATTTCAAGTTAGAAATTTCACTGCCTCAAAAGAAGGAAGAAATGAGTTCGTTTTTAAAATCTCACCTCGCCTTAGCTAAAATTGGATATTTTACTGCCGCTAAAAAATAAGAAATGTCTCGTATTTACAACCTCACTTCACCTCGCCTCATTTTAAGTTGAATTTTACTGCTCCAAAAGAAGTAATAAACTCTTGTCTATGTAATTACAATCACACCTCGCCTCATTTATCTCGATACACACTCATATACCAGTAGGACATTATTTTTAAACCGGGACATTTCAAAAAATTGAGGCCTCAGTACATTTTACCATCGTGTAAGGGCAAATGTACTGCCTCGTATAAATCCGGCTCAACTCTAAACAAATTACAGGTCACAAGAAGGTGATTACTACGGCCCGCGGAAAAAACGTAACATTTATTCTGGCCCATGCTTGGTCGGTTGCCCACCCTTATAAGACCATGAAAATCCATATATGGCAGCGGGCTTGAAATGACTTTAAATCCAGCCTGTCATATTCAGTAACCAGAACATACCTCCTATTTTAAGCTTCAAAACCTTCGAAAACCTGCATTGCTACTAGTTTGGCCTTTTCACTTTTCTCGATGAAAAATATTTTCAAGTGCACGGTATTTGGTTGTTATCTATGTAGAACCCGGAAAAGTGCAAAGAAAAGGTTCGTTTCTCTCTGGTTTCATCACCAAACTATCGCCACGTGTGCTTTATGGATTTCTTAATTTTACGGCTTGATAGACACTGGGATTTTCGAGAATTCACCATGGTAGCTACCGGTCGAACCAGAAATTAATCTACCATGTTCGAGAGTTGATTACTTACCATAAGTTACCACTCACCATGTTGGAATATTCACCGATAAGGTAACCAGAGCCTCAGAGTCTCACTACAGGGTGGTGGATGGATGGTGGATTAACTTCTGGTTCAACCGGTAGCTACCATAGTGAATTCTCGAAAATGCCCTATTCTGATTCTGAGGATATCATAATCCAAGCCCAAAAAAGAAAAAAACATTTAAATTGTTAAGCTTTCGTGTTATAGGAGATAGAGCTTTTGATAAGCTTTTATGACGTAAGAGCCAAAATTACTTTAAAGCTTTTGAGCTTTCTGTTCGCAAAACAAAAATTTCTCTGAGCTTTAATGACCCTGGGCGGATTCTTGAATACGCATCCGTTGTGTGATGTGGAGGCTGTTCAGAGACACTTCTCGAGATAATGCTTTACGCAAGTCAAACTCCGGCTTCACCGGCCGAACTGCGCAAGTTCGATCAAATTAGTGTACTGAGCGTCAATTTTTGCCTGTATGTATGGGAAATTTTCATATTTTGAAGTCAGGAAAAATAAAGCCAAACAGAACATGAAATCAAGCTTGAAAGGAAGTAATCAACTGGAATAGTGGAATGCCATTCCAGGGAGCTTTTGCATTTTTGACTTCTGGCGAACAAGCAACAACAATTTCAAGCACTGAACTCGATTTTAACCAGTGAAGCCTCTTATATGGATTGAATTGAATATTATTGAACTCAGGCCGGTGAAGCCGGGGCATTAACAAGAAATGAAGAACTCATGCTAACCATCAGCTACAATTCACAAATGTACTCTTATTAATACTTCATCATAAAAAAAATCGTGTATACAAAAATTTCCTATCAAGAGAAATCAGATTGCAATATTATTATTTACAGAAATAGAAATCATGTTTTCATCCTCAAAAAAAAAAGTAAATGCTGACAAGTTACTTATAAAGCAATTTTCTGTCAAAACACGATTATTGCAACTCTATTAGAAAACTTGATTTGATGCTTTATCAAAATCTTTCACGAATTGAGCAACTCAACAACATCTCTATTCCGAAGATTTCTTCAATGCTTACCTAATCCCCCGAAATTCCATTCAACCCCCGGCAAAAAAGGGCTAAAATAAGGCCAAAAAAAAGAGGTGAACAGAAAAAAATAACCGAAATCTACCAAAGTGAACTCCTACTTGAGTAAGCTCGAAGACGAGTAAATTTTCCAGGATCTCGATATCGATTTGTCGATATCCACCTACCAAAAAAAAAGAGGAACTTCCACATCACAGCAGAACTAGTGGGCGAGTAGGTACCTACCCTTGATGAAGGGCACAGGGCAAGCTGTGTGTAAAAAAAACCGGATACGTAAGTAATTTTCCCTGACAAGCTCGTTTTAGCTGGCTAGTCTCAGAATACACACACAGAGATTAGGAGACCATGTCTCAATTATTAACTGTGGGAATCCTTGGGTTTTCCTCTTTTTTTACTTCTTCTTAGGTTGAGTTTTTTTTTTGGTACTTATTTTTCTGACTCCACTTCAATCACATTCCTTTTCTGTTTATGTCATCATCCACCAGGAGGTAAACCAATCCTGATACGTTTTCTTTTGATAGGAAAACTCTTAAAACTCTTGTGGCCTTATCCTTGTGAGAATATAGCACACACAGTAACAACTCGAGAAAGAAAGGAGATTGACACGGGGGCGTAGTAGCAGCGCACACCCGAAATAACGTGGTGGGGAGAAACATGCTTTCACATTTGAATCCGGCAATTTTACCATCCATCAGACACAGAGTGCCACCGATAAGATAAACAAATATTTCACAAGGCAAAATATAAAAACAAACTTCAAAAATAGATATCCGTCGACGTCCCGTTCCCAGGACTAGAAGAAGAGGGTCTACACTTCGAGTCAGAGTCAATTCAATGGCGTAAGGCGTAAGAAGGATATTACTGCAGCACACACAGCATTCACTAGGATTCTCACCCGATTTTTTTAGCCTCATGTGAAAAAAGGACGATATTGAACGGTTTCAATTTTTACGCTGTTCATCGTCTTAGGATTGTGTTCGGATAAAATTGAAATGTTGCCTGTGCGCGCTGGCCCGCTCCGCTTTATCCCCGTACCTTACACAGTTCTCGTGGCAGCTTTTCTTGTCAACAATTTTTTTTTTCGCTTCCCTTTATATATCCTCTGATTTCCCCCTGTAACATTCGGGATATCTTGACTTTACTCTCTTCTTACACGTGGCTTATTCCATGCATGACACTTATCCCTTGGTTAAAGACGTTTCGTTTTATTTACTTTCCCTTCTCCATAGCGCGCCCCCCGGTTACATCGATCAAGAACCCTTGCTCGTGGTTGCGTGTATGCTTTTGTCTGTGTGTGTGTTTAAGCAAAGAGATTGAAAAATTTCGTATTTCACGTGAAAAAGTCAGAAAATAAAAAAAAAAAATAAAAAAAAAAACTTCATTTATCTTTATATTTTATTATATTTTTTTTTCCATTTTATCCTTTTTACAGCTTCGACTCAAGAGGGAAGCCCCTTCAACAGGCTGTGCACTGGGCTGATCAAGATGTCCTTAAAACAAAAGCACATTTCTACTATGACACTAATCCGCCAGCGCTCAAGATTAAAGGGGTGCAGAAAGACGACGCCGGCCTGTACAGATGTCGAGTTGACTTTCATAAATCACCAACAAGGAATTGGAGGATTAATTTGACAGTTTTAGGTAAAATCCCAAAGTTAAAGAAGGTAATTGCCCGTAATAACGTGTCTCCCCCCCGTTTTTCTCTGGTTCCTCCATATATAGTTCCACCATCGCAGCTTATTATTCTGGACACATACGGTGCTGCTGTTACAGAGAACATTATTGGGCCCTACAATGAGGGGGTAAATGTGAATGTGACCTGCTTATCCAGCGGCGGTATCCCACCGCCCAGGGTATCATGGTGGAAGGAGCATGCCTTACTGGATGACTCATTTCAAATTCTACCAGATGGGACAGTCAGGAATATATTACATCTGAATAAAATCTCCAGGAAAGATTTAAACACGGTAAGTAATGTGTGTGCGTAGTTAAAATTATTCCAACCATTTAGCTTCTACCCTAAAACATATTTATGTCTATTTTCATCCCTTTTACATATCCTTCAGGTGCCATTCTTAAATCCTTTTTAATTTATTACACACATTTTGACAATGACGAACGTTTAAGCACAAAATTCATTTTTTTTTTCACTTCCAAGAAAATTTTATACAACAAAAAATATTTTAATGAAATTTTTTTCACAATTCTACTATAGCTATCGATCCTCTTAAACTTCCTCAAAAATCCCTTTTAAAGGTCCTTGAAAAGTATCGCACGTTCTTAGAAACTTTTTAGCGAGTTAGACCCCAAAAATAAACCAAGAACTTTGGGCATTGACCTAGTGCCCAAAAGCAATGACGGAAACAGATGTATTTTTTTTTTCAAATTATATTCTGCTTACCCAAATCAAATTTTAGACTAAACATTTACATTTAATTTGGGTTTTACATTTAAGAAAGTTATAGAACAAGTTTACTGAATATCCCGGAGCGTTTGTGAAGAAATAGACATAACAAATGCTATTGAAAGGTAATTGATGGGTTATTCTGTTCTGGACACTGGTAACAGAGAGATCGACAGATTTTTTGACACTTATTGAGATTTGTATAAATTATCGTTTCAAATACAGAGTGTCCTACTAGAATCTTCTAAAATTTAAATTGTATTGTCTGAAATTTTGTTGTTTTTACTTTTAAAGTTTTCACCAATTTTGTAGTTATCTAAAAGATTTATTATAAGAAAAAAGAGCAAAAAAAACCAATCCAATTCGCATAGTTTTACTTGGTAAGTTGATAAGTTCGCGGAATTCGTTAAACAGTTTTTAATTTCATTTTCATTTATCCATGCCTGAACCACAATTTTGTTTGGTATAACGAATTTAATTATTTACGCCCCTGTTCCAGAATTCACTTCCAAAACAGAATTTTGGTGTTCTAAAATTAACCTTGCGTTTTCAAAAGGTAACTGCGATTTCGTAATTGAGAAATTTGATGTTCCAAAATTCGCTTTGCGCAAGTTTTTGACGTTTTAAAATCGCGCTTAAAAATTGAACGAAATAAAAAGTAGTTGTTTGTTTGAATAGAGAAAAGAAGGTGTTTTTTTTAGATAAAGTAATAACGTAAAAAGATTTATTATAATTAATTCATTTCATTTTAAAAACCAAAGTATTAATTTAGGGGCAAGCATAGAAACAGAGAGCAAAATAAGATTTTGGTGTATTTTATGGAAACTAATCCAAATCTTGCCAGGGGGACGTTGTTCAGGCGATAATAATTTATAAATCTGCAAAAAAGGCACAATTTGAAGAATATACATATTCTTTACTTTCAAAATATTTCCTTTATCGTTTAATATTTTCCTGTACATCATTCGAAGATCTTCCTCCTTCGCGATTTTATTATAATATTAATGGATCCATTTCATTAATGGTATTATGGTACTGGCTAGTTTTCAAGCTAGCGCAAGTGCCCGAATTGTCAAGCATGTGTAAAATAGACAGCAAATAGGGAGAGAAAGGAAGCTAGTAGCTGTTGGAAACTTCGGTCAGTTTGACAGTTTAAAATACAATATTTTGAATTTCTTTTAATGGCACAAATTATGTAGAGTGACGAAGGGATTCATTTTCTTATAAATGAAGTTAAAAAAAATTAATTTGGTTGGGACGCACCTATTTTATCGTACAAAAATACTTTTTTTTATTACTGCTTTTCTGACAATGCAAAATTAATGCAATTGATGTCATCATCAGATTGTCATTAGCAAGAACTAATAATTTTACTTTTCCATTCACCATCATATTTTATTTAAAAAAAAGATATCCTTTGCAAATTCACAGGCACGAACATTTCAAACCAAACCAAATAAATGTCAAAATACCCCGTAAAATCCAAAACTGTCAAAAAATTGGTCAATTTTTCTAGCTTTTCGTGAGCTTTTCCACTGTTCCAATTCCAAGTTCCACTTAACTGTCCGAAAAGTTATGCTTTCGGTCACTTGTTGACATTAGTGCGGAACTCTTCTTGTGCACAGAATTTCTGTATGTTTTGTTTCTTTCTAAGTAGCTAGCTAGCTGCAAAACCAGTATGAAAACAAGCCAGTGTCATGATACCATAACTATTAACACAAATGTTTTATTTTTATTGAGGTACACAAATTTATTACTCAACTTTTTTAGCTGTGTTGCTATGATTTAGAAGTGAATTGAATTCACTTTCGAAACTAACAAAAACGTACGAAATGTGGAACACCAATTTTAAATAATTACGTTTTTGAATTCACTTGCGATTTGAATTCGCGCATTTTCTAGAACATGGGTGTTAATATAAAAATGTATTCCTCCTTCCAGCAAGAAGCAATCAAAGTTTATTACAGGCCGCACTAAAGGTTATTACAGGATGAACTAAGGAAGCGAGCTATATCTTCAAGCTCCCATACTCAAGCAGGAAAGGATTGACTTTTCAGTAGAGATCAAATTTTTAGAGATCACTCATAACAAAACAACCCATTTTTTAACATTTCATGTCATTAGAAGGGAGCATTCCTTTTAATGCTCATTTAAAAGCGTTTTAGAAGCATTACAAAAAAGCTTTTTAATAAACAATATTCATAGAGGTCTGTGGATATGTGAATAAGCTCCGGTGTCGAAAAAGTTTTATTTTTAACTTCCCAGTAGGAAGTCATTGTAATCGGTCCGAAAATCGGGTTCGAAATTTTCAATGTATTTACACGTTTCAAGGTCCCAATAGCATTTTAAGCAAAAATTTGAGAAGAAATATGTGTGTGTGTGTGTGCGTACGTATGTGGTCATTTTTTCCTGCACGATTTCGCGCGAACCGAAAAAGATATCGACTTCGTTCAGGTGCCGTTCGAAGCGTATTAAAGGACATATGAATTGAAAAGATTTTCATAAAAATCGGTCGAACCGTTTTTTTGTTTGAACGACGTAAGTAATTTTTGTACCAGCACGATTTCGCGCGAACCAAAAAAGATACCGACTTCGTTAAGATGCCGTTCAAAGCGTGTTAAAGGAAGTATGATCTGAAAAGATTTTCATAAAAATCGTTCGAGTCGTTTTTTTGTTTGAACGAATACTGGGAAGTTAATCTTGTGGACCGAAAGGGTCAAAAGCCACATCCCAACTAGTTTTGTTAATCTTTTGCAATTGCCATTTCGTTTCCAAACGCGATTGTGGTATTACCAAAGCGGTCCCCCAACTAAGTATTAACTACGTCCAATGCTGCTTGACCTCCGGATCGAATGAGAACCAGTCTATTGAGTATGCTAATGTCACCCTTTATGGTTACCACGATAATCGCCCATTTTTTTCGTCCTTAAAATTAGCTCCCTTGAGCAGCGCTGGGAAGCAACTGGAATTTATATACTGAAAGTAATGCCAAGAAAGCCGTTAGAGCTTTATTTCCTTGTCAGAGGCTTATTGGAAAAAACTTTGGGCTTAAACCCCAAAATAACCTATTAGCCATACGTTACGGACCACAAACCACATACCACAAACCCATGATGGTGGTGGTCAAAGGTTCAAGAGAGAATAGTCGACAAAATAACTCGGAAGGTCTCCCTAGGGATCACTGAAGCGATAAACTTACAATGGCAAACTGTATGACGGTTCTTCGATACCCAATTGAGGTCCTGATCGATAGCCGTCAAAAGTGGCACGTTGAAGTATTTAACCCACAAGCAGGGTCACAACTGTTTCACATAGATCGATCCCAAATTGAAGGAGAAGAATCACGGACCGAGATATAGACTTCTAAATCTTCAGTTTTTCAAGCTAAGGTAAACGCCATAGAAAAGACTTGTGCCCGTGATTGTCGGAAGCAGAAAACAAACTGCAAAACTGTCTATTAAATGCCGAACTGTCACGAGGCCTTAAAAGCTATTTTGGTTCATTTATAGTAAAATAAAGGGATGCGTTTAGGGTCTCGCATCTACATATAAACCCCAAGGTCCTTTCTGTGGGACACGAAAGATATACCCTACGTTGTTCTGCGTTTATGAAAACGCTCATAATGTGGGGAGGTTAAGAGCTGTCTCACTACTGGACTCATCTACCAGGTAAAAGACAACCCAAAAATTACATTCCTGTGATCGAAAAAGCAAAGAATTTCTTCGAGCTTATTAGATCCGATCTTACATTTTGGATAGG
Source organism: Thereva nobilitata (assembly GCA_963855945.1). Lineage (NCBI taxonomy): Eukaryota > Metazoa > Arthropoda > Insecta > Diptera > Therevidae > Thereva > Thereva nobilitata. Next base: position 228,860,519 of record OY979694.1, read on the forward strand.
CCCTCTTATAGGACATGCTTCTGTCAGATATCACCTGATGGGCAAAATTGATACAGATATCTCAGCTAGAAACAAAACCCCAGAATATGTCCTCTGCATTTATGTTACACTTGAGAGAGGCAAGTGTCGCCTTAAAGTAAAAGCGTAACTAGTGCTTGACGAAGCGTGGAACACTAATGCAAGAGCCAAGAGCTGTCTTATGGCTGATCAGTAGTAAGTCGAGCTCTTGAATAAACCACGTTATTATGCACGGATCACAAACCACATATGTATAATTGCTTTCAAACAGAAATCCTAGAAAGCTAAACTAAAGTCAACTTTCTTGAAGATTTATGTGTGAGTCGACTAAGTGTCGATGTGTAAAATCGAACGAAAGCTTGAATTTCATTAAGAAGTCCACCCTGATTCTGGCTTTCGAAATGTCGGTGGCGATGAAGCTATTGATATATTGTCGGCGACATACAATTCCAATAACTTTTGGCCGAAAGCTAAGGCAAGAACAATTGATAAGTCGGCATCCCTATAGTTTAAAAAATCGATACGATTGCTCGAGTCACGAACAAAAAGTCGATGTGAGCGTATCGTCATTTGGTTACTCACCAACAAGACTATCGCCGAGCCGACTAGTTTTTTGTCGGGGACACCAATGCTTGTTTTTACCCCGACCTTTTACTCAACTCTACTCTAGTTTACAATAAAAATTGCCGAAATAAGATCACCGATCGGTGATCTAGGCGTTTTTGAATCGTTATGATCGATCGGCATATACGTGCAAAGCAGTGGCTGGCGTGACCTTATCGGTTAAGTTATACGCGGCCACTACAACTTTATTGGTCAGTTTTCAAAAGTTATACCAGTACAAAATATTGAAGGAAACCCCTTAAGCGTAGCAAACAATGACGAATTTGCGAAGTAAATAAAAAGTCATAAAGGAACTTTGTCTTTATGAGTCAAAGAATTTCCTTTTTTCGACAGTCGACAAGCCATGACATGTGTGGCTCATCAGAGGTAATCAATGTTAGTAGGCCCTGAATGAAGGCATATCTTAGTTGTCAAAAGGTTAACCCGGGTGAAAATAAGAGGCCGAAAAATAAGAGAACTGCGGCGTATTTTAGGCTCAAAAATTGAATGTTAAAAAGAGCCGAAAATACGCCGAAAAATAGCCGATGTAGTGAACATAAGGCCGATAAAACGCCGAAATGACACCGAATATACGCCGACATGTGAATGACCATAAACCGAAAAACGGCCGAAAAGACGCCGAAATATTTACCGAAAACAGGCCGAATAAACACCGGTGCATAAGTCCCATGAGGCCCACGCGTCGGTGTATTTTCGGCCTGTTTCCGGTGTCGAACCATCTAAGCAATAACATATCGGCGTCTTTTCGGCTTGTTTCGGCCTCTAATAATATTGCGGTGTTTTCGACTTTAAATGTACTTTTAGGCTGTTTTTCGGCGTCTTTTCGGCCTTTTATTTTCACCCGGGAAAATACATCACCACAACAAATCACCGTTTACTACTTACGAAATCCTAGACGAAAAATTCAGTTAAAATTATTTACATCGATATCTTTGGCCTACTATCAATCAACAGGCTCGCGAGATGGCTAGAAACGTTCCCAACGAACAACACGACAGCCCTGCCCCAGCCCTTAGAACGAATCAAATGTACAACCCTTGTATTTATTTTTTGATTAAAATTCTAAACTAAAAATCACAATTATCTAAATTCTAAAGGAAGCACTCCAAAAATTCACAGAAAATTCCATCAAATCTTCGACACTGCCTAAACATTTTATCTCTCTTACTGAGTAGTAACAAAAAAAATCAGTTTAGTCCAAAAAATAATTTGAAAGATAAAGTAAAAACCACAAAAGTAACCCATCCGAACATTGAAAACTCACGAAACATGGATTATTCACGTTTGCCGATATCGTTATGATACAATCAGCAAACAAATCCGTGCAGGCTTAAGGTTATCAAATATTATTTGAGTAACAAGAACAACAGGGCAAACACACAAATAGCAGAGTTCCGGCTCCGCTTTCTTCTCCGTAAGTACAAACTTTGGATATCAATATTTTATCTGTAAACCAAAAGGATTATTGGGAGGCATTCTTGTAAAAAAAAATTACGACCACTGCTGACATAAGGATGGGCCTTACGATGTTGCATGTGAAGATATAGGTATAAACAGGATAACGGAACAATGTGTTTTTTTCTTTCTTTGAGGAAACAAAGCTTGAAGGGGTCAATCGTCTTGTGTTGTCGTGGTTTAACACTGGAATTGATTTGTTGTTTTTATGTGAGCTGAGAAATAATATAGAAAGAGGCTTTTGTATTCAAGGATTTTCTGATACTTGTGATTTCTTACTTCAATCAAGAGTATTAATAAGCATAAGAAGGAGAAGAGGCTTTAAGAACAAGTGAGTGATGAAAGACGCCTTTTTTGGAATGAGTGTTTAAAACATCTTGCTAAGTTGGGTCAAGTAACAAAATTTCTGTTGAGTCTAGAAAATGCACAAAAAAAAATAAGTCGTACGTAAGCGAGGATGCATCGAACATTATCGAACATCATCAGGCAGTCCGACACTAACCAAAAGAAAGCACCTTGATTTCAAGCTTCATCGTTCACAGTTCCTTTGCTCCTTTTCTTTAATTTTTACTACATCATCAACACATTTTACTAAATCCTTTCTACAGTTATTCATCCATCGTGTTTTTGGTCGTCCTACGAGACTGACAACTATAGATTGGTTTGATCTATAACGAATCGGCCCACTTTTTCTGGTCCCTTTTCGCCTCACTAAACAACGGGTGCCCATAGTTAGGTTCCCAGCCGTCCCCCAATTAAATACTAATCACGCTCAATGCTGCTGCAACAAGAAGCACTCTTTTCAGTACGTAAATGACACTCCACTATTTTAATAGCTCATCAACAGGTGTGAAAAAGACGATCAGCAAGTTTCTTGATAGTTTCCTTAACATCGTCTAAAATAGGTAAAACTCCCTACGGTACTGATGGGGTCTATGCCTCTATGCTTTCTGTACTGTTCTAATTCACATACGAGATTCTTCTCCAGTATTCTTTTCGTTCTTTGAGCTCTTTTTTTCATTTTTACTGAGTTGTTTTTATTTCTTTTCGCATGTCATTATTCTATGGGATTGCCGCATTTCTCGATACGTAGCATTCATAAGTTCAGTCGCCAGGTTGCATTCATCAACAAAACTCTCGTTTCTATCCTTACGACTTCTGCCTAAAATCAAGTCTGCAGCACTAATGACAATATTTTTAAGGCATATCAAATTCTCGTCGACGTTCGGCATCTTGTCTCCAGACTTACTTTATAATGCTTAGAGACGATGCCAGGCAAAAGGGCAGGGAAGAAGAAAGACTAGAAAGAAGAAAAGCTGTCTAGATTGGAGAAATGGAAAAACGAAGGACCAAGCCGCGGCGTGGATTAGAACCACCGACCTCTGGGATGATAGTCAGCCCCCTTAATCTCTAAGCTACCAAGGCCAGCAGTGAGTGTTAAGTGAGCAAAATCGTGTATCTTTCTATTCTAACCTCGCCTTTGTAAAAAAAATTAAAGGGCAGTGGGCGTAGTGAAACTTTTGTTGATGGAACTTACCAAAACCCATAAATATAACCTCTCATAAAATCCTTTTCCTGGACTTTCTGAAATCTAATGGGCCTCGCATTCCCGTGTGTATAACTCTGATGACACAAAAAGCGACTTTCTTACTGCAAAGTTCTTACTGCGGAAACACAAGTCCCAGTCAGTCGGTTGAAGGAGCGAATTAGTTCCGAGCCAGTTTTTTTTTGAAATTGTGGCTTTTGACGCTGAAGATGAATATGACAAATTGTCGCTGACCGGTCTGAGTTGCCGAGAGGTGGGATTACCTCGACGGAGTCCCTTGTTAGGTTGGAAGTAAGAAATCCGCCAGTAAGGTGTGCTGCTTGATCTAAAATATCAGGGTTACATTTAAGGCGGTTTATGATTTGTTGTCCTCAAAAAGTTCGTCGCTAAAAACCCTGGTGCCAGTGGAAGACCATGTAGGGGGACAGTATCAATAGGTGGGAGGAATCACTTGTGCATCATGGAGTGAACATAAGTCCCCCTTTTGGCACCTTTTCCCATTTTAGTACCCAGCAAAGTATCAAGAGTGCGAAGTAGCTTCGTGTGAGGTTAATTTTTCTGCTAAACCTCATTTGAGTTCTACATCCAAAAACTTGTATCCTACTATTTTTTGTACACCTCAAATCCCACAAAATTATAAAAATTAAAACCATAATTACTGCCCTTCTAACGCCATGAATAACAGTCGTAAAAGTCCGTTTTTTTGGTAGACCGCGTTTTATCTGCAAGACGTTTAAATCGAACGTGAACGAATTTTTACAGCCCAATTTGTTGGCCCTTAAAGCCCGGTTCGGTTCGTTTCTCTGGGCCCGAAATTTAATCGCTTCTCTCCACCAAAAACACCAACCAAAGAATAGCAAATTTTTTTTTAGTGGAAGCCATGGGCAGCCATAAGGTATTTACGGCCCACGTTCGAAATCGTTAATCCATCGGAAAATCCTGGATCGAAATCGTTCCACAAAATGCCTCTAAATAATTAAAATCGGATCGTTAAGCCCTTCCCTAGACGAAATTATGCAGATGAGGGATCGACACTGGATCGCATGACAGCCCCTTCTCGACCCTTTGTCTGGGAAATTATTAACGAGAATGGGAACATTTTCATAGTGAGTAAAGTTTAACAGCGGTGTGATGCCGCACCATAAAAGGGCCCGGACGATGCGATGGTACAGAATAGAAGACTATGGAAAGGCAAACTATCACCACCAGAAAGACGCGCTCTCCTCCATCGTTGATATCTTTTCTATCGGCATAAACGGGTTATATTGACTTTTGGAGGCCTGTTTTTTACGATGGTTTTACAAGAACCTACTTCATCGCTGTGCCCTGCCGAACATGGACCAATCAGCCCTACAGGCCCAGTGATAGTAGTTAAGGGCGCATAAAAAATGAGATACGAAGGCCTGAATTTATGACTTTTATTACGGGCACAAACTATATGTTTTTTTTGGGTCGATCTCCATGTTTTCCCTTCGTGGAGGAGAGCCCAGAAGGAGGTGGTTGGGTCGGGCCGTTTACTAGACGTCGCCGTGACCACTTTGCTGACCACACAAAGTTGGGAGGAATTCTGATGCCATAATTATCTCTTACACTAGTTTCTGATTACCGTCATGGACGGCGTCGTTGGGTTTTATATGATTTCATAATTTCGGATGAAATTTGTCAAAAATTTTCTGATAGCGGACGATGGAAATCGGTGACCGTCTATTAGGGCCGGTCGAGTGGGCCGTTGTTGGTTTTTCGAAATTCTTGTATGTTTTTCCTCCTCTCATTTTTTTTTTGGGATTGGTTTCTTATGATATGTTTGAATGGCTTTTGTTAACCTGAAGGCATTAATTCAACTTTAAGTGAATTTATTTGATGACAAGGAATGTTTATTGATGTTACTGTTACGCTTATACCTGTACTAAAAAAAAGAAAACAGAACAGAATGAAAAAAAAAGATGAAAAAAAAACAACTCACAAATTGTAGGCTTAAGGCAACTGTGGAACGTGGTCGTGGTTATTAATAATGGCCAATTTCAAATATTCCAATTTGTGTGTAATTGATGGTGGCTGCGTTATTGTGAAGATCTTTTTTCAAAAAAAAAATATTTACTATAACTTGTCGAACGCGTGGAAATATATTAACATAATCAGATTAATTCATTTTGCTTGGAGATGTTTATTAGTGAAAGTATAGTTATGAAATATGTTAATCAAGGATAGAAAAAATAAAGTACAATACATTTTCTTGGTGATAAAATACAAGCTTTGTCTAATTATAAGGATTTGAACTACAATTAATAATAGAAAAAACTGACAAATTTATTTTAAGGGATTAAATTGTAGGTTTAATATAGTTTTCTCAATTATTCAGATTTTTCGATCGATATTTGCAGTGGGAGTGTGCAGGCGGATTTAAAGTTGACCGCAATGAACGTAATTAGTCAAATATATTCCGTAAATGTTGCTTTTAGTTGACAAATTAAACCAATAAATATAGGTTTCCACTTTGGCTACACCCACTAGTTTTTAGCCCAATATGCTGCCAGTAATGAAACAAAGTCACATAATTTACATACACCTCTGCGTATTAAAATGTTATTTTTAAAGAGAAACAAATCCTCAATAAATTGTTTGGAATTTTTAAAATTTAATTCATTGCGTCATGATTGTGTCTTAATGAAACAAATTTCTTGTGAGTTTAGTTGATTTTTCTCTGTGGAAGAGTAGAGATTCGAAGTAAGTAGTAGTAGAAGTAGTAGGTATATGTAGGTAGATAAATGCGGCAGCCCCGTCAGTAGGTGTTGTGGTGGTTGAGACTGGGAACTAGGAAGAAGGAAGGAGACACAATTAGCAATGAAAGGGCACTGAATTTTTTATGTGGCAACTCTAAGCTCAGAAATCACGTTTCGTACCACCGGTCCGTCATTTAGTTGGTCACGTAATTTTTGCAATGTCTAGTAGTAAGCTTAGGTGGAAGGATAAATGAGGTTTCAGGTTAAGAAGAGTCCGCTGGGTATTTAAGGAGACGGCGATGAACCTTTCGTTTGAACTCTTGGATGTTGTAGGAGTTCGAAAATACTACATATTCAATAGGGGTTGTCATATTTATAAAGGAAGACTTATGAGTAACGCAGAGTACCGTCAGATGTGAAGTGGGTTGGAAGGGACAGAGTGTAGGTCATTTATGAAAATTAGAAAAAGGACGAGTGACAAAATTGACCCTTGGGGCACACCGTGGGCCTGAGATTTGATGCCATCCAATACTACCGGCCAGAAAGAAAACTATCAATCCAGTTCTTTAGAGCTGAGTCAATACCAATAGCTTGGGGGGTGCCAATAACAGAGCAGGGTGCCAAACCTTGGAGATATCCAAAGCAATCAAAACGGGCTGACCAAATCGATGCGTACTCTGGTTGAACTGGTTACACTGAAGATATCCCGTAAGCATTTTGTATATGGTTTTTGAGAGAATATATTGCTATTGAGCAGTAGTTAGAAGGATTGCTTGAGTGACCCTTTTTTGGTATAAGTTGGTATGAGAACATTTCCAAGAGTCTGGATAAACCCCGAAGAAGTAGTATAGGGCAAATAGTTCACAGGGGTTTAGCTAAAGGTGGGTCGAATGTCTTTAGGACAATAGGGGGTACGTTGTCAGGCTCAGTGATTTTTTTAACACCAAGTCCTTTGAGGCACTTGCACCTTGCGAGACCTGAAAAACCCCTGCCCATTGAGTGAGAAGTACAATTTTGGCCAGGCGATGGCAAATCAGTTTCCAGCAGGAAAGAGTGCATTCCATGGAATTTGGGTGAACTTCGCTGTAGGTTGGTTTGTGCCTTGGACTCAACTATAGATTCCCAAGAAATCCCATCCAAGACCCACCATTGCGAAGTGGAACTACAGATTCTATCCCCGGCGTGAAAGCTCACCCAAGACACAAACTAACCTCAGCAAAGTTCACCCAAATTCTTCAGCGCGAAAGCTCAGCCAAGACGCAGCGAAGTTCAACTAGTCTCACGCAGGCAGCGCTCACTCAAACCCAAGACCATACCGTGCACTTGACGTCACTAATTTTGGACTGGTATAGCTATACGACTATCCTGGTGACAAGGATAGCTGCAAATTTGACGTTTTTGTTTCAGGAACGCATGTCCTAGTCGGAGGACTTGGAAAAACGAGTAAGCCCCAGTCATCAGGGACTCTCGTGGGGTAATCCACAATTTCTTGAATATTATTGGTGCCTGCAAAGAGCTCGGTTTGTTTGCCAAAAAGACTTAGAGTAACTCAGCTAGTTTACATTGTGAACATTGAAATCATTCGCAACAATAAATTCGCACTCAGGATTGGATGATAAAAATTCCCAGATCTGTTCGGAAATAACATCAAATGCTGAAATTGAGGCATCGTTGCTTATGTTAGGTCCTCTGTATACGAAGCAAAAGAATATTACGTGGTTTCGAATGACGAGTGGCCCTCTAAAAAAGAACAATTCGCATGAATCCCACGAATATTACAAAGATCTATACACAAAATTTTATAACAGGGCTTCAGTTGCCAGTTCATTCGCCATATTTTGTCAGTGCAAAACTGTCGCCGCTACAATCAGAGTCAATCAAATTTGTTGTCCTCGTTACAATGCTATGGCTCTTGAGATGGCGCAAATTTCATCGACTGACAGATATTGGGCGCGAAAACTGCTGGTTCGAACTGTGAATTTGAATAGAGCGCAAGGGTTACTCCCGTGCGGTATTAAATTTTCTTTTTTGGCACGTATTAAGTGAATGGTTTAATCTTACCACTACTATTCTTAGTAGTTTTGAAAGGTTGTCTAACATCACGGGCTTCACCTACTTGATACGCCTCCATTGCCATTTTCTCGAACAACCTTCTCTTGTGCAGCTCGTCTTTTAGCTTTTGCAAACACCAAACCCAGTCGTCTCTTCTTCTCGCTAGTTCTGTCCAGTTCGTTATACGAGGTTCTGGTATATCTTCTAGCACGCCATCCATATACCTATTTCTTGGTCGTTCTAAGCTTTTTATAAGATATGACAGCATTTTTGTTTGTTAGCTTCAGATTCGTAAGATAGAACAGAGTTTTATTATTTTGTAAAACATATTTAAGGGTAAAAGATTTTTCAAAGCCATAGTCAACAAAACAAAATTATTCCAAATTTACAATCCTATTTCTTATTTACTTTCAACCATTTCCAAATAAAGCTTCTTTTAACTAATGAAAATTCTGCTTAAAAGTAGAAGAAAAGGATCATTACAATTATTCAATTTAAGAAATAAGGACAAAATATGACAATTTCAATATATTTGCCTTTAATTTGATTGCTAATAAAAATAACTACAAATAATAAAACAACAACAACAAACCCTTATATTAGCTCTCTCCCCGCGTAAGCATTGCATAAACACATTCAAAATAAAAACATCCAGCACTTTCCTTTTTCAACTGAGAATGTTTACTAACACGCGTAGCACAATTCCTAAAGTAAATTTCCTTTGACAGTAAAGGCACATAAATCATTACAAATCTACTTAAATGGGATGAAAACAATTTTCCAAGGCAAACAAACAAAAAGGAATGAAAAAAAACGATTTTCCCAGAATTGAGAAAATCTTCTTTTGCTGCATTGAAATCCTTTCGGTAATAAGAGTATTTAACTTGTTACAGCAGACCTCCGGGAGAGGAGGGGGTGTTCTATCGATTTCCATTAACAAGACTAACCGACCCGTGATTATACATGAAATCCCTTCCATATCCTAAGGTTGAATAACACTTTCATCCGCCATTCACATTTAAGAGCGGTACAAACACTTTTATATATTAACTAATTATGTGCGGAGCATGTTCGTAGCAAAACCAACTTCACAGCCATAATTAATTTGCGGCCCGTTCATCCTCCCCCCGCCCTCCCATCAGCCTCGAGCGTCTTTCATCGCATATAAGTAACTAATGGGTTACAAAGAACCAAATTAATTACACCGTCAGCATATCTACAACCCATCAGGTAGAGACGCTGCTACTCTTCTACGTTACCCTCAGAATATCGACATGTATCCTGTACTAGAACGATTCTGTGGATGCCGTCTTTAAAAGTTTCCCTGTTCCCTCCTTCCGCCTCTGCATGGTTTCTTGGCATACTGACGTCATCGGGACATTTCATCATCTCCGGTAAACTAAAGGTTGTGAAAGGGAACAAATTACTTCCCATAAACATATCCCTTTGAATTCCGATGATGAACAGTTTGTGCAAATAGCTTAGGCGGGGAGATAGGGTTGCCATCGCTTCGGTTGGGGTAAGAAGACTTTCCTCATCGCAATGGATGATGATCAAAAAGATGTTGAGCTTTTGTGTTGTGTATAGAACTAACGGCTGAACCTTCTCTTAAAAACATAGGCATAACATTAACCGATATTCTGTCAAATTGCTGATAAACAAGCATTACTATGTCTACGATTTCTCAGAAGATGCAAATTTCCCACTCAGATGTCAGCCAGCGTCATAATCTATAAGTTTACACTCCCCCCCTTTTTGAATTCAACTTATTTACCTGAAAGAGGCCTCAAAAACCATCTAAGCGTGGATGACAGCTGTGCGACTGTAACTTTCTTCCTTCACGATACTACTTTTTCTGTAATACGAGACGTTCGGTTGTTCGGCGTTAAATTGCTTAATCAAACAAATCCGAACGAAAAATCTTTAGCTAGATCGCGGAACTTGTTCAAGCAGTTTAGCCCAAACATCTGAAGTATATGAACTACTAAGAGTACCTACTATAGATCTAAGATACGTCCACGCTACTCTTCGCAAACCTAGTTAATAAAGAAAAAACAACAAAACTTTTTTGACTTACATATTTCGATTTATATTTTGCAAATGTCGAAAGCTTTGAAGATTTCCAAAAATAACGGCTTGAAAGCTTTTCGTAAATAAAAGCTTCAAAGCTTTTCGAAAATAAAAGTTTTGAAGCTTTTCGGATATAAAAGCTTTCAAGCTTTTCGGAAATAAAAGCTTCAAAAATTCCAAAAATAAAAGCTTTATAGCTTTTTGAAAATAAAAGCTTTAAAGCTTGTTGAAAATAAAAGCTTTAAAGCTTTTTGATAATAAAAACTTTGAGGCTTTTCAAAAATTAAAGGCTTTAAAGCTTTTCGGAAATAAAAGCTTAAAAGATTTCCAAAATAAAAGCTTTAAAGCTTTTTGAAAATAAAAGCTTAAAAGCTATTTGAAAATAAAAGCTTTAATGCTTTTTGGTAATAAAAACTTTGGAGCTTTTCAAAAATTAAAAGCCTTAAATTTTTTCAAAAATAGTAGCTTCGAAACTTTCGAAAATAAAAACTTTGAAGATTTTCGAAAACGATAAATCTTTCCGTGAGTCCGTAGTCTCGCGCCGGTAGGTTTGTCTAGTACTTGGCGAGCAGTTTCTTCTCCCAACTGCGCAGAAGCAATATAAGTGGCATATTAATATGTCCCAAGTCGTTCTAAATACTAAGCTCGCACTATTTTGTCCAGGACTATTATTTCCTGACTGTGAAGTTACTCATAGTTCTCATTTTAGAAGTATATGAGCTGCTAAGAGTACCTACTATAGATCTAAGATACGTCCTCGGTACTCTTCGCAAACCTAGTTAATAAAGAAAAAGCAACAAAACTTTTTTGACTTATTTCGATTTATATTTTGCAAATGTCGAAAATAGAAGCTTTGAAGATTTCCAAAAATAACAGCTTGGAAGCTTTTCATCAATAAAAGCTTTGAAGCTTTTCGAAAATAAAAGTTTTGTAGCTTTTCGGATGTAAAAGCTTTCAAGCTTTTTGGAAATAAAAGCTTTCAAGCTTTTCGGAAATTAAAGCTTCAAAAATTTCCAAAAATAAAAGCTTTAAAGCTTTTTGAAAATAAAAGCTTTAATGTTTTTTGGAAATAAAAGCTTTGGAACTTTTCAAAAATTAAAACCTTTAAAGCTTTTCAAAAATAAAAGCTTCACAGATTTCCAAAATAAAAGCTTTAAAGCTTTTCGAAAATAAAAGCTTCGAAGATTTCCAAAATAAAAGCTTTAAAGCTTTTCGAAAATAAAAGTTTTGAAGCTTTTCGGATATAAAAGCTTTCAAGCTTTTCGAAAATAAAAGCTTCAAAATTTTCCAAAAATAAAAGCTTTAAAGCTTTTTGAAAGTAAAAGCTTTAATGCTTTGTGGTAATAAAAGCTTTGGAGCTTTAAAAAATTAAAAGCTTTGGAGCTTTTCAAAAATTAAAAGCTTTAAAGCTTTTCGAAAATAAAAGCTTCAAAGATTTCCAAAATAAAAGCTTTAAAGCTTTTCGAAAATAAAAGCCTAAAGTTTTTCGAAAATAGTAGCTTCGAAACTTTCGAAAATAAAAACTTTGAAGATTTTCGAAAACGATAAATCTTTCCGTGATTCATAGCCTCGCGCCGGTAGGTTTGTCTAGTACTTGGCGAGCAGTTTCTTCTCCCAATTGCGCAAAAGCAATCATAAGTGGCATAATAATGTGTCGCGTCATTCCAAATACTTAAGCTCGCACTATTTTGTCCAGGACTATTATTTCCTGAAGCTTCTCATAGTTCTCATTTTAGAAAAACAGGGTCACCGAGAGCACATTCATATCCCATGGAATGGAGTTTTTTGAATTGTACCTTTTGCGGTGTTTTAGGCCACCTCACTAGTGCAGCATAGGTCTAAACATGGTCGTATATAACCAATGCACGAGCGACTTTATCCTTCTACTATAGCGATTGTTCCACCGAAATTAACGCGCTCCTGCCTCCAATGCAATCTTATACTAACTACATCGGATTAGCTCGTTCGGCTCATTCCATTTGCTGCAAACCCACTTTCGCCCACTTTACAGATAAGGAATCCGTTCATAAATAGAGCAAACCAACTGTGGAACAATCTTTCGCAGTCAGTATTTCCGAATTCCTACAACATTCAAGAACTCAAACGTAGAATTCTTCCCCATCTCCTTCAAAACCCTCCAAAATTTATTTTATCTCCGGTCCTAAGCTTACCACTAGACATTGACGTGACCAACGACATGACGGACTGATAGAACAAAGACTGATTGCTGAGCATAGATGATGGGCTTCATACCCTATCATTAATAATTGTAAACAAAATACTTTTTACCATTTTAAGAAAATTATTTACACAGAAACTTCCCATAGCAAATCGTTCAATAATGTGGCAGGACCTACGAATGATTTAATTCCAATTAAATAAGTCGAAGGTCCTTTCACATATTGGATCTGGTGCTCGAAAAGCAGACGAAGACTCTTCTGCTATGCGAAGTTATTTACAGACTATTCTGCACCCCAAAAAAATTTCCATTCAACACCAATGAATTGGCAACCCTAAATAAATCAATTTTCCCACACATTTTTTACCTTTCCCTCCTAATAAATTCCTTCTGCATCCTGAATCCATATTGAAATCGTGATTACTAACTTTGTTTTCTTTTCTTCCATTTCCAGGTGTACACCTGTCAGGCGAGTAATGGTCATGTGGTGCCGCCGCTGTCAAGCACAGTCAAACTGGACATGAAGTGTGAGTTAAAATGTTGCTATCCTTTGGCTGGTGATATCCCATCTACCCGAGATCGAGTCCTTGTTGTTTTTTCCGATGCTGTCGGGTAGTCGTGCCGGGAGCCTTTATTTCTCTCCCATCTTCATTCTCTGCCCTTACACTTTATCGGTTGCTGGTGGTAACATATGTGCCCTGGACCTGCACAATGCCGACGACGACGACGACGTGTTCTTGTGCCGAGGCGATGTCGGATGCGGACAGCTTTGTACCTCTACAATATACACGGATGAGGACTACTACACGGCAAGGACGCCAATAAAACGGGGGCCCGCCTCGCCCCAATGTGAACGGCCCATAAACCTTTTATAGATGCCCCATTCAGGATTTATGCCCGGCATGGCTCTCGTCATTTGTAATCAGTTGGTGTAGGATGTAAAGGCCGCCTACGAAATTGTTAATTAAGGGATTACAGCGGAGCCGGGCTTATCCCCCCGTACGTAGGGAGCGAGAGATCCCATATACAGGAAACTTATTTGGTGTTTAGTACTCTCCAGCGAAAGAGTCCTTTTTTTTACTAAAGGGAAGGGATTGCCGTGCTAATATACTTTATTTGCTCCATAAATAACGGAAATTACGCGTTTACTGATTAAGTTATTAGAGCGGGGAGTTGGCCGTTCGCTGGCAGATTACGTTGTTTTTAGCGCAACGATGGCCCTTATTATGGTTAAGTATCCTGTGAAGATCCTTTACTGAAGATTATTGCTGTGATATATCGCGAAAAGTGAATGGGGGCCCCCACGGCTTTGTGCTCTGCAGCACTTAGTGACGATGATGCTTATGTATATATCAGCAATGTACTAAATATTTATTGGTTCAAATGTTCACAAAACTAATCTTTAGAGCGGATCTTGGCAATAATGAGCGGTTTTCAAAACCGAAAACGGCTCGTATCCCGTGCCCATAACGTTTTATGAATTGTAAACAATGGCTTTAGGCAATTCTTTTGCCTCCTCTTCTGCTGCTCTCTCTCTCTCTCTGTCTCTAAAACGAAGGATAAAACTGTTTTAAAGTACGAAGGAAGTTCTTAGAAAAATTTATGCACATTTCGGTTTAAAGTTTAACGATTTTAAAATTAGCTTTTAACTTTTTGGTTAAGTTATTTTTCCTTTCAAACTATTTCTTGCAACTACCTTGGTTTTAAATTATCCACGCTAAGTTGTTTTGAATTAATGCATAAAGCGAAAAGGCTTTGAGGCGGCAAGGATGCCTGATAATGTTATGTTGGATTACGAAGTTTCAAAAACTATAGCAAGTATTCAAAATATTTATTTTATCCTTATTATATTTTTTTACTATTTTTAAGAGGAACAATTTACTGATTTACACTTTTGTAAAAAAAACCTTTTTTTCTGGGACAAAAACGAAAAAACACTTTTTTGGAAACTTTGGCGCCAACTAGCTTCTGTATTTCAAGTTGTACACAGTGCCGCGGCACCCATATGTGCAGACTGTGCATTTGCACTGGGCGGCATTTGGGAAGGGCGGCGACACAAACACAACCCAGTAGGGAATAGAAACCTTCTAGAGTCGATTCCGTACATTATCCTTCGAATGCGTAATGTCTACTTTCTAGATCGAAACATCTCTTCGATTAACATTGCGAGGTCCTAGGGTCGAAGGCATAACGGCAACCTTTCGCATTACAATTCTTTCTAATATGAAGGCATATGAGGGACCTTTTGCATTACCATTCATTTCAATAAGAAGGTATAAGCACAGATGTGTAAAATGCAGATGCCTAGTCGAATAGGCTAAACGTGTTCCATGTTGCCGAAAGCGATTTGCAGCCATGTAGCTGGCTAGAGCATGGCTACTTTTGGTCGAGCTCCAACAACAGACTATTTGATCTATCGACTACAACGTAAATCCCTAATAATGAACCACGAAACGGTCCTTTTCAGGACCAAAAACCGGATTAATCGATAAAGGATGAACGAATGACGAACGATAAGCAAAAAACCGCGAGGGAAGCGAGCGAAAAAAAATTGGGCCCTTAAAGGGGGCGGCATCGGCGGATGCGCACTGGGCGGCAAAGTGCCTAGCCGCGGCCCTGGTTGTACAGCATGACCTCTATGACAAAAATTGTAGGTAACAATGTCCTCTACATTTTTTTTAAAAGGCGTAGATTCGGAGAAAAACGCTTTTCAAAAACTTTTTGAGTTTATTAAAAAACGTCTACTAGTTTCACTCAAATTTAGAGTTAGGCTTGTTTTATGCTCCATTAACGATTTATGAAAAATCATCCTTCCAAGAATTTTTGGCGCATACCCCGATTTTCCAGTCCATCTGTACTGTACTATTATTGTAAAAATGGAGATATACAAACTTCGGAGCATTCTTCTATAGATGTCATCTAGTGTAAAAAACCTGAGACTGAATGACCCAGACCCTATCCGGCTATTACACGTTCATGCAAACGGCAATCAATTCCATCAGTCATGATTAATGGAAATCAAAATATACGGAAGATTACGTCAGTCATCACCTTAGACGTTCATTTTCCCGTCAGTCATAGGCAAAACTGTGGTAAAACTGACAGCAAAACCTATCGTCTAATTCTGATGGAGGCCTTAGAAAGGCGGAGTCTGAAGTCACAGTCAGCTTCTCAAATTGGCGTTTGGGCCGCCTGTACACCAGGACAGGATATAGATTCAAAAAGTGCGGATCTGTTAGACTCTACTCTTCAAAGCTCTCGATATTCATAACAAAAGGTTTTCAAAATCTATCGTGGCCTCTAGTATATCAGAGCAGATGGTCGTCGATTCAAAATTCGAATCCTGTAAGATGATTACATGACTAATTATGTCGCCTGGTGTACATTGTTAAAAATAAAAAAGTGGAGCCAACACTGCCATGTAGTTGGGTAATATATATTTACTTCAAAATAATTCGTATTCTTTCAAATACGCTTCCGTTGGGGCAACAGAATGGAAAAAATATATTCCGTTGAACTAAGTACGCGGCACAGTTGGCCTACTATCTTGAATATTCGAATCGAAGGAATCGCAGTTGAGAGCAAAGAATGCTACATTGTTTAAAAAGTATCAAATAGTTGAATTAAAGATATTGAAAATATTATTCTGACAGAACTGCTAAGTTGCCTGAATGAAATTTTGAAATTTAAACAATTACATGTTGACAATTGCAATAAAATAATTGAACAAAATTTTAAAATTGATTCTAACAATGAAACCCTTTTTCGAAACAATTTTTATGTGGTTGATTCAAATATTTTATACTATTTGCAACAAAAAAAAATTTATTCAACACTATTCATTTTAGAAAACAATTATTTATCATTTGCGCCAAAGTACCCAATATTCATTCTAACTACATGTGGGGTTGAACGGACGGAATCAAATCAACCCTGCGACGTAGCTGACCCAACTACGCTGTTTCATTCGCCGTATTTAATGCCGCCGCGTAGTTGAGAGGATCCCGTTTTCTTTGTTAGCACGGATTATTTTTAACAGTGTAAATGTCTGCTTTTTGTATAGTGACAATGCACCGCAGATAGCATGTGTTCTGACTGATGTGAAAAGAGCCTAATATAATCTCTATGATTGCAGTAGGATTAGGTACTTTTACCACGTATACATGACCAAATCGAACGATTCAGAGATCGAAAGATTGAAAGTGAGACTCTGCGTATTTGACATCGTCGGATCGAGTAATTGAAGTTTAAATGGATTCAAATGTAATCGAAAAGCAATGAACATAACCTACAATTTGTAGTTTTCGTATGGTTTTACTGTTGTTTCGCTTTTTAATCGAATCTCGATCGATCCTATTTGAATTA
This sequence comes from Thereva nobilitata, assembly GCA_963855945.1. Lineage (NCBI taxonomy): Eukaryota > Metazoa > Arthropoda > Insecta > Diptera > Therevidae > Thereva > Thereva nobilitata. The sequence continues at coordinate 228,877,548 of OY979694.1, forward strand.
GATCTGCGTACACATGGATTTTTCTAAGATCCAAGCTGGCTTGAATCCGGCTTCAATTTCGCATGTATACGTACTAATTATTATGCACTTGACATACTTAGAAGGGCATTAGGTTCCAGGTTTTTCGATTGGGCTTCTGGGCCTTTTTTTGTTCCAGGTTAGGCCTCCACACTAGTTCAGCGTAGGGTCGCAATCTGTCTAAAAATGGGCGTATAATTCAATGCATACGTTACATTCCCAGTTTTTCCAAGGCCATTGTATAAATTGATAAGAACTCTTCATCACGTCATACATTCTTCATTCCCAGATATTTAAAATATGTTCATTACTTTTTTTGGATGTTCCAGTTGGGTGGTATTTGAAACAGTGAACAAATACAGTGTAAACGGCAGTGGCTAAATTTTTACACCCAATTGCTATTGAAACGAAATATAGTAATAGTATCAAGTATACTTTCACCATGTTCATCTGAGACTGCACCAAGCTTTTCGTGAATGATAAGTGCGGATCCAAAAAGATGATTTTAAAGATTTTCTCATTTACAGATATTGTACTTAAAATTGAAGAAAACAGAAAGATATTAAGAAAAATTGCAAAAAAAATTGCAGAAAAATCGAAAATACCTATTTTGAAGGCTAAAACCCCCTAAAAAGTAGGCTTCCCGGGGTAGAAAATCGGTAGACTTTATAACCCCTTATTAAGAACCCTAAAGGAAGCTCTCTGCCAATTTTCAGCCTGTACCTAATTATTTCCGCTATTTCGTTTTTTTTCGGCTTAATTTACCTATTAACTTAACCCAGTTTTCTTGCAATTTTACACTGTTTCTTGCGGAAAAAAATATACGTGATATTTGCCGAGACCCCCTCCCTCCCCCACGTGAGATTTGGTAAGATTCTGCTCGACCCCTTCCCCCCCTAAACGCCTCACGTAATTTATGGATGACCCTTTCCACTCCACAGTGGTGAAAGGTAGAGTTGACCAACCTTAGGAAGCTAACCATTACGGTTTGCAATATCTGCTGTAAACACAACCAGTGCTTAAGTTTGTACAAGAAATTCATTAGGGCGGCAAAGAGACAAACGTGGGAGTAACATTGCCAATTTATAGAGGGTCTGGCCGAATTGGCCAAGCTTAAGATTCTGTCCAAGCAACACTGCCAAACATCTTACGTCGAGTGAGAATAGAAGAATTGGAGCTTCTCTTAAATACTCACGTCTCGGGCTGCGAAGAAATGTTCCCAGAATGGGCTTAATTTGGAGAGAGAGCTAGGATGAAACCTAACAAACGCTCATCATAGAAAAGGTGCGTTGGGTAGTGAAAAGTTTCTACCCGGAATGGATAACATAATGCCCATTATTCTCCAGAAGACCTACCCTACAGACTACACGCCTCCCTCCGGGATAAAAGACAAATTAATCTGTATTCCAGAGGCAGGTAGAAGTGAGCACAAAACGGAAAAGGATTATAGGTTGAAAGCCGAAAAAACCAACGGAGGGGCACTGGTGTATTCTACATTAGTATAACTGAACGTGTGGCTCGGCCCATGACCCTGAGTCCCATGCTCCCTATACTGAGCTAGCCGGACTCAATCTGATAAGTACTGCCAACGGTAGAAATAGGTGGTTCCAAAATGGATTGAAGTGGATCGCCGGATGTCCTCGGCAGTCGTTGGTGGATCTCCCAGAGGACAGTGTTGAGAAGCAAGGATCTGGCATCACCTTCCAATTCATCGGGTTGAATCTCCAGCAATACCACATTGCTTTCGACCTCACTGCCGGTGGATCGTAAGGAGATATTCCGCCGATAGAGGTTCACCAGACCGTCCGAGGAGGTTGAAAATTAACGAGCTGACCATGCCTCAGTAAGGGGCTGCTCATATACAACATGAAAGATTGGGCCCAGATGACCAAGAAAAACAAAGACGTGTACCATCAGGGAATTAGGCTACTTAAGTGGACTCTTGGTACCTGATTATTAATCGAAGGAGTGGCGAGATGCCTTTTTAGGGCTACTCAGGGAAGTGCAATGTTAAGAGGTGGGAGTTAAAAAGAATAACAAAACTCCCAGCGGACCACTGTTCGATTAATTATTATTTGAGCAGAATAGGACAGGCAGTTGATTCCTACCATACTCATGGGACTTCGCGAGTTCTTTCTCAACAGGCCGAAGGCAGGACGGTGATCAGAAACTCAGGAAGCCAAGAAGTAGACCCAGACACCCGCTGCTCCGTGGGTGGGCAACAGCTGAATTTTCCAGAGCACCAATATATAAAATGCCTATATCTCTCCCACTCGAACTCACAAGCAAGATAGGGGGAGTCTGGAACTGCCTTGAAAGCTCGTGTGGTTCTCAAGAGATGCAATTGTTCACCACTGATCTAGAGGAAGAGTCCCATGCCAGGCCCATCTGGTATGCAGGCTAAACAGTAACGGTCATAGGACTCTCCAGCGGAGCAGAGACCCCAGAAAGAAGAAAAGGGCGATATACAATGACCTTCCCACCGGGGCAATAAGCAGTTTAGTAGTAGTATCTGGACTGACCAGAGGACCAGGGCGATAAAGGCCGGAGTGGAATTAGGGAGCTATACAGAACACACCCGAATCCGTTTCGTGAAGGCAGGATTGCGGTCTGGTACCCGGGAAGTCCAGTTGACCGGGATCACCCGGGCAGTGGTATGTTCTACAAGGAAACCCTGCTCGAACAGTCAAGGCTAAGCGACAAGCCACTAGACAGACTGCTGAATTTGTTCAAGCGGTCAGGCCTACAAATGTGAGGTTAAGGATTATGGTACAATATGCCAAGGGAGTGGCCACGGTAGTTTTGGACCCAATACCTTACCAAAAGAAGAAGAAGTTAAGAAGTAAAGGTACACAAAAATAAAATTCTAATCTCTAAAAATTCATTTCACAGTTGAAAAATTCATGAAAGAACAACACGTGTCCTGTCCCTTTTTTGTTGAACCACAAAAAAAACATGATAAGCAATAAAATCCTGATTACTTTTTAACTCCTTCATATTATAATTTTCCACTAAAAAAGAAGTTGGTTTTTTTTTCGTACATTCCAAACACAATAAAAAACGATGGGGGTGAAACTCAAAAGGTGGTATTTTTTTTAGCGTTAACGCTTAAGCGAACAGCAGGAGATTTTTTTGTTATATGAATATAGGATTACAATAGGCAGTGAATGTCCACCCACTGAGAACCAGAGCAGGCGTTCAAGCTAAAATGTCAGATGTCAGATTTTCATTGAAAGCAAACGGCTCCCTATCGGAAGCATCCAATAAAGGAAGGAAGCCACAAATCACCCCCAAACAATCGCATAGGAAGCCAGTTAGCCACACTACTACTTTGACGCGTTATAAAACCATCCGGAATAGCAGCATTGTTCCAATACCGGGTAGAAACCAGGGGTTGGATTCATCCTCTGCTGTCTCTAAAGCAAGGGTCCTGGCCGAATATTGAATGCCTGAGTTGTGGAAAACAAAAACAGAAAGAAAAAAAAAATACAGCAAAAAAAAATAAATAAAAAAATAGGAAGAAAAAAAAATTATTTCCCTCAAATATTTATGTCTGAACTAACAACAGGGATGGCAAGCTTTTATATCCCTTTTGTATTATCATCAGTCCTACTCTATAGACCATCGCCCGGTGTACACCTACCTCGTCCCACCCCGGTAACAAGCGGAGATTTTAAGGAAAATTTCCAAGTTTCCTTGCTGGAAAATTCTCAGCACGTTGAAAAGAAATCCCGATATGAATTCACAATGACAGCAGCTCAGGAACTCACTTCCTTTCTCATTTCCTACTTAGTTGAAGCGTATTGTCTCCCATCAACCCTTTTTAAATTTTTTGTATGAAAGAAAGGTTAAAAAAAAACATTTTTTTTAACCGGGAATCCTTTGTCCCATGGTCCTACTCGGCTCGTCATTTTATATACACTTTTTTTTATATACATTCATACATATACATATTTTTTTTTTGGAGGCAAAAAAGCGTAAAAAACAAATTGACAAAGATTGCAAGGACCCTTCCAGTCCTCACCCTTTTACAGATTTATGAGACTACTGTAAGCTGTCGTGTAAATTATTCTAGAGTAATCTTAAGGACACGTTCATCCCTAAGCCAACTACCTCACCCAGAGAGAGAGAGAGAGAGAGTACCCTTTTCCTGTCCACCCTCTTGATATTTTTTTTTGCTTCCCTCCTACTCTTATCAGAAATGTTCTATCTAATGTGAAAGACTAAAAACAATGCCATTTCACACAACAAAGGAAGGTCCCTACAAAATTGTTGAATCGCTTAAAAAAAGCGGAAGAGAACATCCTGAAACGATCGGTCTAGCTAGGGCATTTCTAGTAGTTTTGGTAGAAGCGTTTAACTCTCAGCAAAGCACACATGCACACACTCAAACACAATTCGTCCTTTTTTTTCGTCTCCTCTTAATAATCCTGAATTTCTGTGTGTTATATTCGATTAAAAATAAATGTCCTTCGGTGTGTTTGCCTACATATTAACCTCACCAAACACTCACATCCACACACCCAAACGTACCTAATCGTATATAGATAGGGTGAAAGACATGTCCTTTTTTGATAAGGGTAAAACGTGCCATTAATTAATTATGGAGCGCCATTGTCGTCCTCTTTAGTAAATGGTATAGGAAAGGTTCAAAAACTATTGTGACACAAGGTGATTTCATGGTGACTTTTATTCCACCCTTCTGTCAAAGGGAAATTTACTAAGTTGTCAAATTATTTGAGTTCATGCATGAACCTCCGAAGGGGGGTTCGGGGCTGGTCTTTTAATTATTAGTGGGAAAAAAATAATGAATAAAAAATCATTTTTTTTTTCTCCCACGAATTTTGTTAAAAAGGACACGAGGAAATCTTTTGTTATACGATTTCATGGAGTGGCTTAATTGAGGACAATGCCCCGGATTTAGGGGAGATTGGTGAACAAATTTGGATTAAAGAGAATTTCACGGGGAGTTTTTTTCGTTGGTGGATGAATTAATTCTTGGAATTTTTTATGTATAGTTCGTATTTTAATTTAATATTATATTTGCTGAAGTGACGACTGCAGGACATGTGTGAAGTGAGGGAAAATATTTACAAAATAACGAAGAATCACTTTTGGGCTTTAATAGAAATTATTTTTAGAATGTCCTTCATATTTTTATATGCCTTACGTCTTTTTAATCTGTACTCTTTTTGTAGAAAAAAAAATTTATATCTGATTATAGGAAATAAATGACATTTTCTGGACGTTCACAAATAGGAAAAATAGTTTAAATATTTAATAATCTAAGGATTATGAAAGGTCTGCGTAATATTCGATGTATTGCTAGATATTTCCGATTATTTTTGTAGTATAGCTATTTCGGTTCTGGTGCAGTGACGCCATCGACGGTGTTTTGGTGGGCGCTTTAATTTTTTTTATGTGTCCCTTTGGAAAAATGTGTGGGGATTCAGAAATGGGACTGGGTTTGTGCTTTGGGTGTAGGAGCAAGCCCTGCGGTAGTTGCGAATACGGAATGGGTACTCCACTTTTACTCATATAAGTATTTGGCTTTCGATTCTACTCATATCCATATTCGATACTTTTGACCGAATATTTTTACTCATATGATTTTTATAGTACAATCAAGTACAATTTGCGTTCAAGTCAGAATTCAGGCTAACTGCAAGTTTATTTCACTAGGGAATATTTTCCATATAAGCGCTTTACACATATATGTATTTTTCTGCCTCAATTAAGGAAAGTTTAGGGCCGTTTACATCGTAAATGCAAAGTGGAAACGCAAATTGGAACTATTTTATCAAATAGAAATTTGTATGCTTCCTTCTACGTGGAATCCACATTGTTCGGGCAACAGAGATTAAAGCGCTCCAATTTGCGGTTCAACTTCGCCTTTGGGATGTAAACGGCTCTTTCTGGTTTTCAATTTATATCACATATAAGGTACATAGGTATTTGTGTAATTTGTAGTATTTTTCCCTGCGAGTAAGGAAACTCTTAGGTATAAGACAACTTTTCGTTGCAAGCTATCAGTATCCTTTGTATCATGGAACCCAAACATATCTTTCATGACAGAGTAGGAACTCATCGATTCTCAAGGAATCGAGTATTTTTGAACGAATAAAAAGTACTCATTGATTAATTTTCTTTCGATTCTACTCATGAGTATTTACTCGAGTACTTTCCACTGATTCCGTATCCCAAGCGATAATAGTATGTATTAAGCATAAGTATACCTACTTTTAGGTGAAAGGTTTTTTTAGATGAGAAATTGATGGAAGGATATTTTGGTTTCTCTTGCTGCATAGCTGTCTAATTGACTAACTGTCTTTCTGAGGGCGTTAATTAACCTTATAATGTTACGAATAAAAAAATTTTTAGGCTTATAAGAACTCGGATTCCAAAAGCCCAAACCCCAACCGAATCCTCAAGCCCCCAAATCAGAGCTTTCTACCCATAAAGCTTTCCAAAGACACAAACCGAAAAACTAAGCTCGATTACGTCACTGAGCCAGAACCGACATATCTATACTATTTATTTTATTTGGTGTTTATAAAAGGTATAATTTTCCTCAGATACTTGATTGTTTTTTTTTGAAACATTCAGCTTGTTTAAATTTCAAAATTCATAAAACCTATAAAAGTTGGTTTAGTAAGAGATTGACTGTTTGTCTGGTTGACTGAAGTGGCGAGAGACGCATACTCTGTCCTGACCTCTAGTTCGTCATTTTGATACCACTCGTTCCAATGACCACTAATCTTACTTTGGCTTGTCTGCCAAATTAACTATGCCTGCCCCTGACTACCCGAGTAAAAATAAAAAACGGCCTTATAAAGGGCAAACAAGGGCCGCTTGGCTTTTTAAGGGGCATATGATGGCCGTAGAGTTTTTAACCATTTTTAATGGGAGCACATACGGCCTTACGACGGCCAAATTTGACCCAAAAATTTAAAAGGCCAAGTACTGAGCTGTAGAAACGGGCATTCGACGGGAAATTTGAGCCAAAAAAAGAATCTGCACCAAATGTATTGTTCAATGTGTTTTATGGGAACTTCATCATTTTCGTTATGTACAATGGTTCTTTCGATTTATCCTACTTAAAGATATCGATGCACAAGAGAAACGAGCTCGCCAGTCGTTGGTTTGTTTTACGTGAAGTGTGTGGTGCGTGTTGATTTATATTTTAGTGGGAAATTTTGTTATTTAACGGCTTGAAAAAAAACACAACCGAAAAAAAATCAAACATTTAATTGCAGTGAAATATATTTTCTTATAGGAGGGCGAATATCCACGATGCTGCCACTGTACCACCGTCGTATACCCGTAATAGCAACCATACGGACGCCGTACCACCGTCGTATGGCCGTTATTGGAACTGTAAGGCCGTTGTTTCACCGTCAATCGCCCCCTGTACGGCCGTATTGTCCTGCAACGAGCCTTCTGTTAACCGCCAGATGGCCGAGGACTATGTTTCAATCACAGTCGGCATTTGCCCGTTCTAAGGCCATAATTTATTTTTACTCGGGAGCGCCGGACATTTGCCCACGAAGTGCACCATAGTTCGATTGACACTGTCTAGTTTAAAATTGTTTTGTTGAAAAGAAGAAAAATCCAAATAGAAGCAACCAATACCGGAATTGCATGACTGGAAATAAAAATATGTGCTCACCTGCTGTTTTGTCTAACCAGCGACACTAACGCTGGAAATATAGATACATGCATGCGGTGCGGGCGGTTAATGAGCAGTATGCGGTAAGTTTTCGCTAACAGAGAGTTGAATGCCTGCGTTCCGTCTTGTGTTTCACATATCCAAAAAATCTAAGCGACGAATCCATATGTTCGTTGTGTGAGTGTGCTATGACGATTGCGGCAATGCGCAAGAAGTTGAAAGTAGAGCAACTTTTTCGTTCCGTTCATGAAACTATTTGTCAGGTCTCATTTAAAAACATGCACTTCTACACAATATTTATTGCCGCACGCACTGCACGCACGCATGTTTCTGCCTCCAGCTTAAGGAAATTTTTGGTTTTCACATATTATATTTTTCAGGACAAAGCAAGAGAGGCTGATTTTTCTTCCTTGTATGATCTTCTCTATTGCTTTGGAAAGATCACACTAGAATCTCTCCAGCGCCTCGGAATATGGGCCTGTGCAATGAAATAGTGGGGTCTGGATTTGGAGAATCTCTTCCAAGCACCAAGCCTCTCTGAAGAATTTTTTTTATTTTTTTTTTTTTTATGTGGAAGACTAAATCTCAGGGAAAGCCCTTTGTACTGTCGACAATCTATTTTCTTTGTAAGAATACCCGGGAAGATTTGGTCTTTCACAGCAGCCTTCAAGGTTTTGAAGGTGCCAATGGCCTATGCGATCTACCTGCAGTGAAAATCCTGTTTGCCGGCCTTTATTTCTGTTGTAGGATCGATGGGCAGAAATTACCAACGTTCCCGTGTTAGGTTCTAGGACCATTACAGGATTAGTTACTAGAGAAGCCGGAGAATGTGTACCCTTACTCTTCATATCATAGTATCTAAAATCCAACAAGCATAACAAAACAAATATGTTAACTTCTAACTCGCACTCAACTATATAAATTACAAACATTCAAGTAACTAACTTAAATAAACTACGAAAATTATTCAACTTCTAATTTTATGACATTCAAGAAATTGGTCCTTGTGCTTCCTGGCAATTTAGTAAAAATTCATCCTTCACTCTAGACTTCACTCGAGAAACACAAATATCCTTCCTTCATGGTTGTAAGTAAATCATCCATCACATGTAAATGCAATGCTGTCAGTTACCTTGCTATTTCAGGCATCTTATATCTTGCTTGGAAGGAGCTCTATATAAACCCTGGATCCATCGTAGTCTTTCGTAGTAGGAGAACTGAGCAGGGCTAAGGGAAATGATTTTTATCATATTTTTCATGAGTGTATGTTTGTTTGTTTTTTGTATGCACGAACTCAATTTTTCATCATTTTATAGTTTGAATTTGTTGCAGAGATTTTTATGATAACAGGAATATCAATGAGTTTTTTTTTGTAGATTCCGTAACCATATTTGACATGTAATAAGTTAAATATATATTTAAGAATTTATTCGTCAAAAATGGACGATGAAAAGGAAGAATACTTTTAAGTAGTCCAAAGGAAACTTGTACTCCGGTGTGATGTTAATATTATCTTGGAAACTTGAACACAAAAATCGGTCCGTAGCTCGTGTCCATGTAGTAAATCGTCGGCGATTCCAGTTTACACGATGAGACTATTTATTGGCAATGTACAACGAGTCATAATCATGGCAAACAAGTAAGAACTTGTTACCAGGGTTTCAAGTAAAAAATATAAACAAAGCCATCTATGAATGTGCTTTGGTGCCAACATTGACTCCGATCACTATTTTGTTTGTATAGTGCTCCACTAGATCATTACTTTTGAATGGTTCTTAGCACGCTAAACTCGATGAAATACTCCATATTTTTCTACACTGTTGAAATTTTATTTTCGCTTTCCTAATCTTGCTTCAATGTAATGTTTCCAAGTCAGCTTCGAGTCCAGATATACACCGATACATATTTTGTTGATCTCTGCTCTGAAAATCCTCTGGGAGGAGATAAAGAATAGCTGAGAGATAAAATTCAATGAAAAAGCTAAAATTCCATAATAGAACGAAAAACAGACTACAAAACAATTTTTTTTAAATCCTTTCAAAATTTCAACATTCAGCACATCATCCTTTATACTATTACAAGTAAATCCATCGATCCATCTCTTACCTTGTTTTCCTGATTATTCCATCATCATTCTCTCAGTCAGTTTAAAATTTATTTCAAGACGATGATGACTTGGTAGAGTAAACCCTTAAAAAATGGTTCTTAATCCATTAGTCTCCCACTGAGCTGTCAATCCCCATCTGATGCATTAAAGTCGAACACGTCTTACCAGAGAGGCCAATGACCAACTACCGGTAGCCGTAGTTGATAGGAAAGTAGACAGCTGCAGGTATATAAGTTTCATTCGGTTAAGACTTATTACTGCTGTCAAAGGTGCTAAAGTGGGGTATTAATTTTAAATTGAAGTAACTTCCCTTCCATAGTTTTGAATTGGATTTTGGGTGACGTATTTTTAATTCGTTATTGACTTAGCTTCTTAACTTCAGTGATACTCAGTGGTGGAGTTAATGCCTGTGATTTATTTGACAAGTTTTTAATCTGTATATAATCTTTGTCGTATTTCATAGCTGTCCATCGGAATACGTATGTCCTTCAATAAGTCCTTAGAATATTGAAGAGAAGGCGCTCGTTGTATCGAAAAAGGTTTACTTGAAGAAAGCGTCATCTGTCACTAGAATTCTACATCGATTACTTGACGGTATCATGAGTCGTTAATGCACCGATTGAGCATTAAGTGAGAAACACAATTGGAGCTTTCCTGCCAGCTTTCGACATTTTCCCCCGTTTAGTGAAGCACAGATCAACAAAAGATAATGACAGCAGCCAGCTGAAAATTTAAAAATTTTTAAAGGTCGAGCTGACCGAAAATCGGCATTTCGGCTGACTGAAAATCTGAAGCTGTTATTGTGACCAGATGCGTGGTTTTCCATATGCCAAAAGCTCAAGCTGGCAGAAAAGCTCCAATTGTGTTTCTCGCCTTAGTCCGGGGAAATTAGCAAAAAAAACGTACGAAAGGAGACAAAATTCGGAAATGGCTGAAAATTGGTCCACAGCTTCCTTGGGACTTTTTAAGAAAACAATTTCGGAATCACAAAAAAAAAACATGGCCGCCGGAGATATAACGGTTTTCCGGTGTTTTCCTTGTATCTCAGTTTCTATAGGTCGTACAAGCCCGTACAAAGGCCCTAAATGTTGGCAATGAAATTCTCTACAACTTTAGTGCTTACAAACATGTTGACCCGATTAACCCTTTCAATGTTATTCAAGGTCAAAGTTTCCAAAAATCACCTTTTGGCCAAAATATCACTCAAAAACTGGTTTTTTCGAAAGAAAATTTTGATACGTCAATACGAAACGATATTGCGTACAAAAAACCTTTTTGTCATTTTTTCGAAAACTTAACCCTTTCGAAGTTATTCAAGGTCAAAGTTTCCAAATATTACTTTTCGGCCAAAAAATCACTAACAATTGATTTTGCAAAAGTTTTCGAAAAAATGACACCCTTATTAAGGCAGGCAATAATCTATTGTATAAAATTTGTAAAATTTCACAAAAATCAGTTTCTGAGTCATTTTTTGACCAAAAACTGATTGTAATTCTGAAGAAACTACCTGAGGTAGTCATGTTCAAGAGCTGAGTGTGCCTCAGTTACGTCCGTGTGAATTGAAGACGGGCTAGAGTCGTTTTCATCGACAATCGGTAGATGTGAATTTAATATCCCCAGCTCATACGCCTATCTCATGCTGAGACAATTTTGCATTAAGCCTGAACCAGATATGTCGTGCCGGACCGTAGCCGTACGTACCGTAACGTACGAACATGAGTGTTTATATGGCACCGACCTAAATTGACTTAATGAACTTGACGAATGTTCGTGAAATTCTCGAATGGTACGTACCGTACGTAAGGGTGCCGTAAGAATGGCACAAAACCTTAGCATCCGTTAGCTATTTAAAAAATCTGTTCACATTTTAACAATTTTTTAATAAATTTGGAGCAGTAAATGACATAAAATAGATAAAGGAGATATTGAAGGCCTTCTAGATTGTTTAACCAAGAAACTATGACATATGCACAACAAAAATTTAAAGTTATTTTTTTTCATTCTCGTGTGAATAATAAATTGCGTTGAATCCAATTTCTTTATTTTTACAAATGTAACACGGTAATATCCGTGGCTGCTTCTCATTTCGTTTATTTCGCGATTTTTTTTTCTTGTTTTTTCCCGAGCACTTCTAGGTTTTTTGTAGTCCGTCCACAACTTAAATAAATCAATAATTAAATCACTTAAATCTTTATTTATTCTCTGCATTTTCATTTTTCACTGCGGTGTCACTGGTCACTTTACACTTTCATTTAGGTCTATCTGTCAAAGGGCCGTAACTGAGCTCAAATTCGTTCAGTTTTCTTACGGTACGGCACGTCATATCTGGTTCAGGCTTTAGGTGGTGAAACCTATCGAAAAGACCTTACATCACAAACAATATACCCTGGCAGACAGTGGGCGCCTGTAACAATATCCCGCCTAGCATTTTCAGGTTGCAGATGGGGGCCGCCCCGCTGCCTTATGTGGTCCCAATGTGGATTGCCCTATTGGGCCTACAAGGGACATCTAGCGCCTTGCTCCAATTGGCCCCCATGAAGAAAAATGATTGCCATGCGATTTAAAAATAGAATAAAGAAGCTGAAAATTTCGAGAACTTCGACGAAAGCTTTATATTTTTAAACGCGAGTGTCATTTTCCTAAGCGGTCCCCGAACTGAGTACTAATCACGTCCAATTCTGCTTGACCTACGTAATCGAACGATAACCGGTCTGCTGAGTATGCTAAATGATACCCTTAATGGTCACCAACGTAGATTGCCGCAAATATGAAGTAAGGCAACAACAAAAACTAAAGCTTTGTATGAGTCAAACTAAAGCTTAAGGGTATTACTTTAAAGCTTTTTGAAAAGCTTCCCGAATACGTAAGGCAGCTCCTGGGATTGCCCCATTTATTTTGTAATGAGGTTTGCCTTATAGGACTCTTATACGGCATAGATCAGTTCAGTATCACCGATTCTTCTTTGAATGGTACTCATGAGGAATCTAAGGGAAAGCCCAATGCCCCTTATTTGCCACACGGACTCCTCATAGGGAACCTACGGGGAAATCATTCTTTCGGCATGACGGAAGCACTTCTCTAGCGAAATATCGCCAATAAGGCAGTGGAGAAACGGAGACGGCCTAAAGAAGGGCTGTGGCAAGATTCTATCTAGAGACAACTAAGAGATCACTGAATTAGCACCTTCCGGTGCACCCTAGCATCATCGTTCTGGAAGACATAAACGAGATCTCTAGGCTAGAGGTCAGATCACTTATAAGCATCCGCCATATTCGATCTAACAGCCTCGCCTAACTTCAGTTACACGAGGTTGAAAATGATAATGATAATATTGGGATGAAGTGTATCGACCTAACTGGAGACTATGGTCAATAATAAAAAACTCTACCCAAAATAATTAGTTTTTCTATCTCTTTCTAATGAGTTACTGAACGACCGACAAAACAACAAACTCTTCCAAATCCAATTAATCTACAAATGCAATTCCCGGCTTAGACGTGTTCCAGTCGCACATTTACCATATCCGTGAATTATAGGCAATAAAACAGGCTTATCTAGTCGCATTATTCGAAAGTAGTTAGCTAATCTCGATTTGGGCAATTATTATCATCTAACATTATCCGAATAATCGAACTGCCAAAAGTCCAAAAACTAATGACTTCGTGCCACCCCCGTCGGTCATGAATTAGGGGCAGCCCTACCTGTCGTCCCAGGTAGCCACCACCAACCCGGACGCACTGAATCCAAAACAGCAATTCAAACAAGCCGTGCGTGAATCAATTCGGCGAAAGGAAGTGCAATTATGCCCCCGGGCGCTAATTAATGCCCCGAACGCAGGCACTGCGACCTAATCTGAAAATTACGTTTTCAGCCATCATAAATCACACTTTGCCGCTGCCGAAATTATTGGGGATCAGCCGGGCGAAATTATGTTTATGGAGGAGAGAATTTTTCATGACATGCGACCCCAAGCCGAGAGCGAGCAGGGACAATCCGGGGCGGCAGCTCACACGACTGCCGTGAGTCGGTAATGAGTTTTTGGTCCTTTGAGTCCCCTTTTGTACGGCACAGAGGATGAAATTCATAGAATTCCGAGATCATGTTATACTCATCTACTGCATCCTAATCCGGGTAATCTTATCGTTTCCCAAATCCGCTTATCCCCGAGGCTCTGCCGGAGCCAGCAAAAAAAAAAGAAGAAACCAATAACAGAACTTCGAGATTGGACACTTTGCAGGGATTACCGTCACCCAGGAGTCAGGGCAGCTCCTGTCCTCTGCACAGAGGTCGCAAAGGTAATCAAGGCTTGTTCAAATACCAGATAACCAGGGAACAGGACACCGCCAGGATGGGATGGATACCCTAACCCGGTATGGGATCCGTTCACCGCCGCCCGCCGCCCTTGCGTGTTAGGGGCTTTTCAATAGACTTGCAAAGGGACCGAAGAGGAGCACTTAACGTATAATTATCGGATCTAAGGAAATTGTTTCAGGCACAAACAAAGTCCCAGGTAATATTTCAATGTGCCTAGGTCATGGGCCGAGCAAAAGGTTCGCCATTCCCGACTTCTAATGGGTCCAAAAACATGCTAATAGAATAAATTTCGGGGGATTCTCGTGCTTTTTTGTGGTCGTGCAACAAGATACTGCTACGAAATTACTAGTGTCGGTCTACCTGGTCTCTTCCGGTTATTTTAGAGCAATTTTCCATGTTTCCAGCAGCAGCAAACAGCAAAAGAAACCGGCAACGGCATTTTGTAACCTTTTCATGTGATAAATTACTAGATGCTAAGTTTGTCCTCGTTTTAATATTTGAATGAAATGGAGGGGCGTATTATACCCACAAATTGCCGGGTCCTAATTTCCAGTACGGGCATGAGTAATGAGTGGTCTTAGAAGGAGTATTTAAAAACTTTCCTAAAATATTACCTGAGGACAGAGTAATAAAGTGCTGGGGTCCAAGTTTTAAAAAGAAAATTAAAATTGAGTTTAAGAAACATAATAAAAAACGCGAAATTTTCTTAGTTAGATTTAATGACTCATCTTGACTCTTCCTTTAGTACTTACTGAATTACTTAGTAGTTCCATTGTTGCAAGGACTTAATTTTAGTTTATTGTGCGGGCAGAAAATTCATTTTTAAAGACACCATTGTGGGAGGTGCACACTAATTAAAAATTAATTTAAAATGTTCATACGTTTTTAAACGCTCAAAAGTACCACTTTTATAGTTATTATTTTTCATAAGTTACAAAATACGTAAACATACTTTTTTGTGCAGTCAACAGTGAAGAACACTTGAAGGCCTTTGGTAATGCGCTCGACTACCATCTCAGAGGTCCGTGGTTCGAATTCAATCCGCGGGATGATCGGTAGAACAAAACGGCTGTGCTATACGACCTTTCATTCACTGGTAGAAACGTCGACTGTACAAAGGGTTTGTCTTCTGAGCGCTAGTCTTTTGCAAAAAAAAAGTCACTACAGCTACGGAATCGAGGAACAGAAAGACTTTTCAGAAGACACTTTAATTAAAGAACTGGAATTTATATAATGAAAGTATTGGCAAGAAAACTAGTGGGAAAGTTGTGGTTTAAAACCCGAAACGACCCTTCCATGGCCATACATTGAAAGCTTCGCAGCCTCATCTTGCAGGCCAAAGACCTAAGAAAAGCAATGCCCAGGAGGTGCTCAAAACTATTATATAAGTCAAATCGTCCTCTTAGATAGAGCAGGAGCAATAAATAGGTGCGCAACAGTCAGCTTAGGGGAGGTGCTAAATATGAATTCCAGTCTAGTTTAAATCTAGAGGGTCGTCATGACTTAAGATGATTCCGTGTTTAGAATCACAAACCTCATGACGGTTTTGTACGGCTTCGATTGCCAATTCAACATCTCGATCAAGAGCCGTCAAAACTAGTGCTCTATATATAGATGATACCTCAGCTCAATGATAGCTTGGAGCGTCCCACCATCACCGAGACTAGAACTCTTATAGAGGCTATCTATGAAAATTTCAATATGTAGGTTCGAGGTTCATTGTTCATTGTCTGACAGTCCTTCACGATCGCCAATACTTCCGCTTGAAAGCCTCTGATCTTTTGGAAACTTCGGAGAATATCCGTGTCTTAAAAGTCTTAAGGACGTCTCCGTTTCTCGACCAAAAGCCAATTTTCCTTAGACCGATTGCCAAATTGCATCTCGATCGGTAAACTCACGCTCCACTTCTGAGTTTGGATCCATCTGTGAATCACAGTTGCGACCCTATTTGCGGGTTAAATACCTCAGCGTGCCAATTTCGACGGGACTCGATCGAGGCTGGAGACCGGCAATAAAGGATGAATAAAATCGGCATGAACACTTCAAAACTCAGATTTAGGAAGTGTGTTATTTTAACACAGTTAAAGTGTGTTATATTGACGTCACCCATTTGATTAACATTGTAGTCACTTTTTACACACTTAAACTGTGTAAAAAGTGACTGCAATTTTAATCAAATGGGTGAAGTCAGAATAACACACTTTTAGCGTGTTAAAATAACACACTTCCAAAACCTCAGATTTGCAGTGAAGTTTTTGATTCTAACAAGGGACAACCAGTTTCAACTCATCGACTCCAGGTTTTAACTCACACGCCACTGCTAGTCTTTACATCTATGTATGTTGATCGGAGACATATGTATTTAGTATTTCCTCCAACTGCGCAGTTGGACAAGTATTATTCGTAACTCCTTTTGTACATAATAAGATCATTCGAGCTAAGTTTTCAAAAAGCTTCTGGGTCTTCTTCTTTTGGATCTTTGGCCACCAAGATAAGGCTGAGTAGATGACCATGGGTTGTAATATATGATCAGTAGGTAATTTTGGATTTCAAACCGCAAGTATTCTGATCTCTTCTGAAAAATGAATTATTTTCCTGTTCAGTATGGAGACTTGGAGTTTTAGGTTCCTTGTTTTAGTGAATGGCACGCAAACCATTTTTCCTGGGTATCAGTTTCTTATATTGACACCAAGCATAAGCTTTTGAAAAGCCTCTCTGCAGGTGTAAAGTCATAGTCAGGTCGCCCTTCCTACTTATTATGGTGAGAGAGTCATTACCGTATCTCTGTAAATCAAAGCGAAAGGGTGACAGCTCGCTGAAATTGGGAAACTTTAAGTAAAAATTTAAAGAGACTATTCTGTTCCCAAAGTACCTACGTTTTTCTGTTCTAACCGTTGAGAATCATAGTGGCGTAAGTCAAAAATTTTCAAAAACTGAGTTAAGACTAAAATTTATCAATTTACGCATTCCCTGTTCAGCACCATATTTAAACAAGTTACCGTTAGAACTGCTGAAGGCAGTGTGTTGTTATCATTGGGCCAACGCACGCGGCGCATAGTTATGGCACATAAAACCGGTTTTATAGAAGAGAGAGAGAAGGGAAGGAAAGAACTTAACGAAACAATTTTCACGCAAAACCAAAAGCGTGCACTGCAAACTCAAGTGTGTGATATTAAAACGCATTTCGCGTGTAAAATCATGTAGTCACTTTTTACGCGTTTAAAATGTGTTATTTTTAATACGCGAAAAGTGTGTAAATTTGACACACTTAATGCGTGTGTTTAAAACACACCAAATATATATTGCTTTGAAGCTTTTGAGTGAAGCTTTTTCAGCGTCGCTTTGCGGAAAGTAAACTTAGAAAAATCGTCACAGTAAACTTAAAATTTTTGATGTAAGCTGCAACGACTTGTCTCGATGCCCTTCTGTTACCGACTGACTGTAAGGTAGAAACAGAATGGCACGGAGACCGTGGCGGAGTCCGCCGCTCAGAGAGTTTCCCATACATTTAATTTGCCCGCGCCGCCTGGGGAGAAATTAAATGTATGGGAAACTCTCTGAGCGGCGGACTCCGCCACGGTCTCCGTGCCATTCTGTTTCTACCTTAAAGAGAGGTCGTGGAGCTCTTTGGTCATTGAGTATTTAAATAAAGAATTACAACTGTCTAACTTTCCTTTAATTTATCCTCTCATGTGTGTTAATTTAGTGAAGTGTGTGAAATGACACATAATGTGTGATTTTCACACGTTTAAGACATAAAACGATAAAACGTTACAATTTCTTTAGCGTGTAAAAAATATTATACGCTGAACATGTGTGATTTTTACACGTATGTCTTTTTATCCGCATTATTTTAACACGATTTAAGGCTCTATCAGATCCAACTTTGAGAGCAGCGGCAGAAGCAGAGGCAGAAGCAGAATTCTGCCTGCTGTATCAGATCCAAGTAAAGCAGCAGCAACGGCAGAATTTTTATTTGACAGAAAATTCTTCGTAAATAGTTCTTTAATAATAATAAATTCTTTGTAAAATATCACACAATAATAAATTCTCAATTTTCCGCGTCCATTAGTAATTTAAAAACAACTTGCAAGTGCAAGATTTATCAAATGTCAAAAAATTCTGCTTTGCAAAGCAGCAAAATTAGGATTTGAGATGAAAAAGCAGCGGCAGAACTCTCTTCTGCTTTTCTTGTCACTTGACCAGCGTAAGCCAATAGAAACAATTCTCTGCCGACGGTTCTGCTTCTCTGCTTTGGATCTGATAGAGCCTTTATTCCTAAAACGCTTTATTTTAACACGATTGGCCGAATTTACACGCTTATGAAGTGCGTAATGTGTTAAATTCACACGGAACAAATATTCTGGGGTTGAGTGTGAAAACTAACACATGCATATTATATTTTTTCTTATGTCAAATCTTCTTCTTTCTGAGCTCAGCATTTTCCCACTGAAATTTTTTAATCATTCGCTTTTTGTTCATCAACTCGGTTCAATTGGTCTGGAAATTGTGTTTTTTTGTGAGCATATTGAAAAGAGTGATATTAAGGACTTTTTTTATTATTTCTCAAGTTATTTCAAGTAATTTTCATATGCACAAATACATTTAAAACTTGCTGTAAAGATTCAAGTTACTACACAAGATGCTATTACCCCGTCTGCGTTCCGAGGAGTGTAGTAAAACCGGTTTTATGTGCCATAACTATGATCTCGTGTGCGTTGGCGCATTGCAAACAAAAGCGGCACATTGCTGAGAATGAAAGTGGTGGGGAAAGTCATTTTACTCCGAATAATTTAAAATTGACACGCCACTATGATTCAATTATTAAAGGGGTTTCCTGCCTTCACTTGAGTCAAGACTGTTTAGAGTAAAAGTTTTAACACAAACCTCCTTAAAAATAAAATAAAGTAACTTTTACAGTAACCTGTCCTCACATTAAAGTCAGCCACAACTCTTTAAAAGAAGATTACAGGGTGAAATCGAGTTTATTATTATTATTTTATGGCAAGCAATGTTTGTGCAAAGCCCGGCAATTTGCTGTTATTAATTGAACCCTAGCCTTGACTCCTGACACAAACACCGCAGGGCTTTAAATTTCGAAATGTCCTGCACACAAGCCAAGAACTCAACCATTAAATACAACTCGGTCACTGTTAGAAAAGCAAAAACCAACCAAAAAAAAAATAAAAAAAAAATAAACATAAAAGGAGAAGGAAGGGCAGTCTATCAAGGATCCTAAGGACCCGACAGTTATAGAAAGGAAAAACGACGGTCTCGGCTGCCATGGAAAATTCCCTCGTAATGTGCATACCATGCAATTAGGACTCAGTTGAGGGGGAATAATTTCGAACGGATTTCCTGTTCCGGACTAAATGTCGGTGCGGCGTTGAGCATGCACGTATTCGTTTCGTACACAACGGTTCCAAGTCATTTCCCTTTCCCGATGTTGGCACAGTGCACTCTGCCACTACCGCCTATATTCCCGCTGTATACCCGACCCGTAATAGCTCATGCATTATGAGCCGAGTCCTGTCCTTTATTTCGTGGTTTTTGCCATGAGTCCAGGACATTGCCATAATGCAGTGTACAGGATACCAACCCAGGACCCTCTGAATTTTCGCTTGTTTTGAATGTTTATAAATCGGAAACTGATTTTCACAACCGGAACGCGCCGTTTAATTTTAGAACATGCATTGGTGATTATTATTAACAAAAAAAAATTGATTATTCGGGAGTGCCTCGTTTCCGAAGGGCTTAATTATTTTCTAATTAGTGGAAATTTCAATTTTGTCCCAGTATTGTGTGTGCAGGGCCCCAATTGTATACTTAGGCAGCTGGATTGTTAATATTGATGATAATTTAAAAATAATTGCTTCCAGGCCTCAGTTTACTCGTATATTTTCTTATACGGTTAATGTACGTTAAGTAAACAGATTAATTTTTACGGGTTTGTGCCTCGTTACGAAAAGAATAAGGAACAGGATTATAAAAGGACATTGTTGTTTGTCCAATTGACAAAGCTCGTCAATTATTTAACCAATTAGTGAAAAATGTATCTATATATGGTATTAACTAATTATGTTCTGAGAATTGTTTGTACATTATTTGAAATTTTACTTATAAAACCCACAACAATAGTGTTACACGTATCATATGGAGAAAGGTAATTGAAAAGTTCGATTGTCCCCAATACAGTTAGACGTTATTTTTAAGACTTCGACCGTATTTGAGATCATGTTCTATACTTAGTGTACACTAAGAAAAGAAAGCTCGAGAAAGACGATAACTCTACATACATATTGTTAGACTATTACTCAGCAAAAAAAAAACACGTCGTATTCATTTAAATATATAGTTTAAAAAAACTAAAAAATACGCTTTGATGTTAAAATGAACTAAAAAGTAAAAAATAATTTTGAATGTAAAGTTTTTATTGCTCCAGCCAGAATATGGAAACAACCTACCTTTCGAAATGTAAAAAAGCGTGGGCCGCTAGCGAAAATTTCCGGTGTTAATAAAATAAGAATATAGGCAGAGAGTCCCACGCTGTAGGTTGTTTCCATATTCTGGCTGGAGAAATAAAAACTTTACATTCAAAATTATTTTTTACTTTTTAGTTCATTTTAAAATCAAAGCGTATTTTTTAGTTTTTTTAAACTATATATTTTTTCATTTCGAAAGGTAGGTTGTTTCCATATTCTGGCTGGAGCAATAAAAACTTTACATTCAAAATTATTTTTTACTTTTTAGTTCATTTTAACATCAAAGCGTATTTTTTAGTTTTTTTAAACTATATATTTTTTATTTTCTACTTTTTAGTCTATTATACAGGGTGTCCCACGAAAAGTAACAAAGCGGCCGGCTGTGGATAGGTTTTGGATAGACGAACAAAAAATCGTATGGGTGCGGGGGGGGAAATCGTAACGGTTTAGCCGCTAGGGCGTTTTGAAGTTTTTTTGCTAGAGTTTTACATATCACCCTGTATTTTTGTAACCCTATGACCTATTTTCATAAATAAGGTATCAGTGTACGCAGAATACTCCCACCTATCTAAAGCTGTAAAAAAGAAGGTTCTACCGTACCAGGTTCCAGAGCAATGAGTCATCAAAGTCAAAATTTTGGTTTTTTTTTACTAAAATTTCAACTAAAACCACAATTTTCTCCAAAAAATACGTGATAAACCTAAACTTTTTTTTGCAAAATTAGAAAGCTTGGACAATTTCCTATGAATAATGTCTACAGAATTTTTTTCCTACGACTTCTACTTTTGGAGTTAAAAGCAATTTTAATGCTAAAATTGGGTCTTTTTTAGTACTTTTTCACCTAAGCTTTGCTAAAAAGTACCAAATAAGCACCAAATAAGGTCAATTTCAACATCAAACTTGCTAATAACTTGAAAAGTAAAGGCCGTAGCATAAAAATTGTCTGGACATTATTCATAGGAAATTGTCCAAGCTTTCTAATTTTGCAAAAAAAAGTTTAGGTTTATCACGTATTTTTTGGAGAAAATTGTGGTTTTAGTTGAAATTTTAGTAAAAAAAAACCAAAATTTTGACTTTGATGACTCATTGCTCTGGAACCTGGTACGGTAGAACCTTCTTTTTTACAGCTTTAGATAGGTGGGAGTATTCTGCGTACACTGATACCTTATTTATCAAAATAGGTCATAGGGTTACAAAAATACAGGGTGATATGTAAAACTCTAGCAAAAAAACTTCAAAACGCCCTAGCGGCTAAACCGTTACGATTTCCCCCCCCGCACCCATACGATTTTTTGTTCGTCTATCCAAAACCTATCCACAGCCGGCCGCTTTGTTACTTTTCGTGGGACACCCTGTATGTCTTCCGCCATTTTGTAGTGACCGCCATATTGGATTTAAAATGACGTCACACAGTATACTATACTATACTCGTCGTACACTTTCATTTGATACCCATACCGAGGGCGTTGTAAAGAAAAAGGTAAACCGCCATTTTGTGTTGACCGTCATTTTGAATTTGGAGTCCCGCCACACAGTTAATAGTATTCTAATTTTCACACCCTTTCATTTGATACCCATACCGAGGGTGTTGTAAAGAAAAAGGTAGTCCGCCATTTTGTGTTGGCGGCCATTTTGAATTTTGAATGTCGCCACAGAGCTAATAGTATTCTACTTGTAATACTCTTTCATTTGATACCCATGTCGGGGGTCGGGGAGCACAATTGCAAAATTCGGCCGCCATCTTGGAACCGCCATCTTGATTTTTTTACAAAATGGTCAGATTGCATTGTCACGCGAACTATACATATGTGCAAAATTTTGAAGTTGATCCGTTACCTGGAAGTGGGTCAAAATCAAGTTGCAAGATTTGTTTACATGAAACATACAACATACAACATACAACATACAGGTCAAGCTAATATAAAGCGTATAAAAATGTGACATCCTCGACAGTCTAAGCTTGACGCCAGCATGTATTGAAAACTGCGGCCTCTTTAAATCCTTGCATACCTGCACGCGCCAAAGCCAGGAGGTATGCAATGGGGTTTGTGTCCGTGGTGTCGTGAGGGCTTTTGATGGCTGGAGGTATGCAATGGGGTTTAGGTGCGCTGGGATGTGCGCTTATGGGTATGCAATGGATTTAAGTGTTTCCGGTGATTGTCAGCTTTTTAGTGCGCGGGGGCTTGGATATGCAAGACAGACCAGATAGACAGACTAGGCAGACCAAGCTACCTGTCCAGCTGCCTGCCACCTGAGAGCTTTAATTTGGCTTATAATGTTTCGTATGCAAGTTGGATTTTGAAGCTAACCAATGTTAGCACACAAAACACACACACACCCTCAGACTTGATCAGACAGACCACGCAGACCAGATATACCAGGATTTTAGAATCAATCAGAAGCTCGCCAATAGATCTTTTATGTCTAAAGCCATATATTATTGCCTGTCGTATAGAATTTGGTTGAATTCAAGATATTTTACAAGCTTTTTACTGATGACATCACGGAGACAATGATTTTGGAGAGACAAAAGAAGTAATGGGTATTGACCTGTAGTTAGAAGGATGGTTGAGGTCATCGTTTTTGGAATGGGCTAAATATGAGCTTGTATGTTTCCAAGAGCCAGGATAATTCCGGAAAATTATAGCAGGGTAATAAGTTAGGGCAGAGGGTTATCAAATGGTGAGGCTTAATTTTTAATCACCACAGTACATTATCAGGCCCAGTCGATTTTTTGATGTTGATCTCTTTGAGATACCTAAAAATTTTCCGAAGTTCGGAAGAAGACTCCGTGCATTAAGTTAGTGGCTCCCTTAAGGAGATGGGTCTTGGAAAACAGTGTTGGTTTAGGAAGAATTCGAGGCGAACTCAGACGCAAAAAAATCCGCCTTGTATTTGCTTTCTGATATTACCTACAGCTCAAGGAACCCAGTTTATATCGAGGCTGTTTCGATTTCTGTGCTGTGTTGATGGAACTTTATTAAAATCTGCTACGTGGAAATTGTTCACCCGCTATTGTTCTGGTAGTTTTGATGTGAAAGATGGGTCACACTCTGGTCGTCCAATCATCTCCTAACATCTCCTATGCAGATTACGTTGAAACGTAATGAATTGGGTCACGTATGACAATATTAAGCGTTAAAGATCGTGGACAAATGGTGATGAACCGGTAGAAGTCGCAAAGCCATGATTGACGACGAATAAGGTTAGGCTGTGTTTTTTTGGTGGAAGTAGAAGGGAATCGTCCACTATGAGGTACTACCAGTTGGTCAGACGATTGACAGCTAGAGAGATTACGCCAGGAAATTGACCGTAATGGCGCTTATTAATAGAAAAGGTGTGGTCTTACATCACGACATTTCCCGGACACAAATTTGTTTAATTTCCCGGAAAAAAATGGGTAATTGCATAGTCCAGACAAAACTTGCTCTAACTATTTCTGCAGAACTCCCTCAACGAAACTAAGATGGCTTCAAAAGGAGCCGGTGAAAGCTACTTGATTCAGTGTTTCGCCCAGAAAGCCTGTCACAGTCGGTATTTCTTAAGTATGGTAATATCCAAGGGTTCAAGCGTAAAATTCTCCTAATTCTCTTCTTTGAACTCTATTTTACTTAACTCATTCCGTTTCAATTTATTTTCAAGTTTGCTGCAAGACCATGCAAAACCAATGCCATGATCGATCGACGGTTGAACGGTGCGTTTTGTTTTAAAAGAAAAATAATAATTTAGAATTTTTAAAACAATCTTGCAAAAACAAACTTTTTAATGAAGAAAAAACCCATTTTTTATGTAAACAACCAAGACAGGGAAAATCTACAAAATTATTATAACAAGAAGAGATATTGAAGTGCCATTCACGGGCAATAAAAGGTCCTGTTTCAAGGAATTCTGCCTCAACCATCTTCAAACAACTTTTAATAACACAAACACACAATTTACATAATCATATCTTATCTACATAATAAAATCCTTTTCATTTTGATCAATAATATTGAAGAAAAATTGAACATCTGCAATCCAATTCAAAAAATAATCCTCATAAAAGGATAAATCCAATCGATAACGGTCAGCAGGAAGTAAAGTTTTTCCAAGAATATACGGAAAACTTTTGATGACGTAATGACCCTCCTAGATAAGAGAGAGAGAAAAAAATGAATAAATTGGATAAAACACACCACAAAAGAAGTGTATTCTGAAATAAAGTTTCTCCCTCATCGATTTTACCATTAATGGACATTTGCCGTCGATATTGGAATAATTTAAAATATCTTCAGTTATTGATTTTATGTAGAAATTTCCAACGTTTCGCCCTTGAAATATTCCACAAATATTTTCCGTTGCATTAATAATAAAAGGATGAAAATGAAGAAGCGAATCCTGTCTGTAAAGTTGAACATTAATCTGAAATGGAAGAGGATCCCTTTTTGTAATATTCTCCTCTTCTATAGCCATAAATTAATTTTAATTAATTTTTTACATGTAAATTTGAAATTTCACGAATAACATTCATTTCCGCAGCAACTGCAAGTGAGCTCGAATTAATTAATTTCATGTTACAGAATATATTTTCTGCATATTGAGAATTCGCTTTGCATTTCATATTATTAACATTTATATAATTAAAAGCGTTCTGAAAGTTAAATAAAAATAAAATGTATAATTGACTTTAAGGCAACACAGAAAAAAAAGAAACATATAATTACGTACAGAAAGTCCACAGACAAAAACTGTCACGAAAAAGTAGAAATATTGTAAAGAATACATTTTGTTCATTGTGATAAAAATGAACTTGACATTAATTCCAGCACTTTTTGTTGGACACTAACTGAGCAAATAATAGAACAATCGCATTTGGCAAATAAAAGAAACACCTTTTGTCGATTTTCGGACACATTTTTCACGGTCATGAGAATCATTAGTGGTTATTAACGTGATTACTGGTCCATCACTACCAGAAAAAAAAATAGTACAGTGAATATTTATTGTTGAAAATAAATAATTATTCAACTAAATTGGACTGAGGTCATCAATCGTTGTACTTTGTATGGTGTTTGATTAGTTAGTTATGTTGTCATCGGTCTCGTGGCTAAACAGCCGCAAAATCAACATAATTTGTCCTGTAATTATTTGCAATCTCTTAATTGATATACTCCTATAATATAATATTTGCTGCTCACCACACTGGATTGCACTTACATTTAATTAATAACCATTTTAATTGCCAATTTCACTCAATAAAATTAAACAAGAGCCCAATATGCTATTACCCACTTGAATTATCAATGTGTTACAAACCCACATCTCTACTACATATGGACTTATCCCGTAAAAATTGTTTAGAAATTAAAAAAAAAACTAGCTATATTAATAATCTGAATCTCTTTAATAACTTTGATCATGATTCTTAGGAATGCCCTTTTTAAGGATATTGGAACAAATTTAATTTCTGTCTTGTGTTTCATCCCACCGTTACACGAAGAGTTAAACGATAACGCGAACAAACTATTGCCTGGGACTTGTGTTTTCGTAGTACGAACGCAAACCCTGTCAACGTTTTGAGGTCAACGTTTTGAGTATTTGGTTTGAAATAGGTCCCCTTCGATCAATCATTACTCGCTTTGTTTTAAACCATTTTCTTCGTTTTTTTATAAGCTTTATTTTTATTCATAACAAAAATTTTGATAAAACGCTTATTTTTGAACTTATTGACCAAAAACTGTTCGAAAAAGTGGGGTTTTTTAATGAAAATTGCAACTTTTCAAACACTTATAACCAAAAAAATATCAATTTTACAAAAAAAGTTTGTACTATATTTTTTGCTCAAAATTAACCTCTCTATCGATTAACTGGGTTATTTTGACCAAAAATATTTCCACCCCCGAGTTGGGGTGGGAGCCACCCCCAAGGGGAAAGCGCACATTGGCATATGGTAGACTTTGATTTTTGAGTCATTCCCTATCTACTGTTAAAATTTCAAGTAAATCGGTCGCCTCCGAAAAAAGTATAGGTGATATCGGTTGGGGACTGGACTATAACTGAAAAAGCGGTTTTTGGTCAAGATTTGAAAATTCAAAGTGGCGATGCTAATCCAGCGAACGTTGAGGCAATTTAAGTGACATCAAAGAATTGGAGAATGTCAGTACATGATATTAAAATTTGGTCTCAATTATACCACCCTTTCTGTTATTTGGCCCGTTTATAATTATATGCGAGATACGAGAAAGTTAGGTCCCGCTTGCATGAACACAGGTATCTTTTGCCGTTACGGCGGTCGCGTTGTCCATTCGGTTGTATCTTGAAGGCGTCAAACGGGAAAATACCCTGGTTCACGCTCGAGTGAAGCCCGAAATTTTTAATTTCATTTTTTTATTTTCAACATTTCATTTTTGAAATATAAAATCATACGTCAACAGTGAAAGGATATCGAATTGTTGCGTCGGCAGTAAATGATAATGGTGTTTTGGTATCAGTCGTCCCAACTGACGTTAATAATGGATGGACAACCAATATCCTGATGTCACTTCTTACTGCATCCTAACAATTCCCTGGGCGTCTTACGAGACGGCACAGGAAGAAAGCGATTCGAGCGTGATATGGACCTCTAGTCTTTTAACCAAATGTCACTTTCGGCGTGTGCCCTTAAAAGCCAGTTCAAGACCATTGAATAGAGTGCTAGAGTCCTGTTCGGCCATTGTATACGAAGCTCTGATGACCCAAGCAGAAGTGACTCGATTAAGATTAGTGAACTTATCAAGAGCGCATTGGCAAACCGCAGCAAATTTGGAGTTCGTGCTGCTTGACTTTATCGCCCTCATAACTACCAAAGAGGTTAAAAATCCACTGGCTTCCCTGCCCTCCTTTAAATCTTCGAGGATTTCTATTGTAGCTCGGCACTGTACTCGGCGACTCCAGTACTAAACCTGTCTCTTTCTTGGAGCCATGTACAATACGAGCCCATATCCTGAGGTATTAGAAGACAAAAACCAAATTAGCCTATCTTGAAAGTTCACGGAGGGAGACTTAAAATTTAAGATCTTCTAGGGCATAAAATCCAATAGCATTCCCGGAAATCTTTTCCAAAATTCTGACAATTGTAGATTGACCCCGCTGAAGAACATCACCCAGGTGACCATTAGTAGAGCTGTTTATATTAGAGCAACGCAGTGAATCACGCTTTGGTCGCTGCCCAGAGCTGCAATAAAGCTTCGGTTACTTTTCTCCGCTCGTATCATTAGTATTAAGATGTATGTTGATTCCTCGGTTATATTGTCCAAGTTCTGCTTGCGTTTCCGTCAGAAGCTCGTTAAGACTGTAGTAACGCGCTACTCACAGTTCTTGTCACAGCTCTCTTGCCATTTATGGCAGCTCCACCATAATCAGACCCTAAAGCTGGTGACATATACAAGCGTACATGCATTGCAATCAGCAGCTCCATGATATGCGGAGATTTTCCACTGACACATAATTGCATGGTTGCCATCCGTCCCGGCTTTCACAGACAGCCCAAAAATCTAAGTAACGAGTTGCATGTGTTTGTTGTGTATGCTTGTGTGTCCTATGTCGAATGCGGCAATGCAGAAAAAGTTGAAAGTAGCCCGACTTTTGCGTGGCATGCGGAACATTCACGGAATATTTCGTCAGCTCGCATTTGAATACACAACTTCTATATTATCTGTCAACGAATGCAACGCATGTACGCTTGAATATGTCACCAGCTTAAATCTCATAGGTAATCTTCACTCCCTTCCCACTGTCGACTGTTGTATCTAGAGTGAAATGTTGACTGCGACAAAACGCTGACTACGACGAGCAAACAGGATATGGCTTATTTTGCTTACAGGCGATGACAGAAGACAAGAAAGAAGAAGTAATTTCTGGGTGCGGTGAGAAAAATTACTAGCAAAATAGACTGACGTTGCGTGGAATCTAACCACCGACCTCAGGGTCTTGTTCGGATGCTTTATGCTCTAAACATGCTAAGAGCGACGGCGAAACTATTTTCCTCGGCCACGGCGAATGGCCCGACGAGATTTCTTGTGTGCACACACTAAGAGCGACGGCGACAGAAACTAAAAAAACACACACCGGAATAATCTTCTTGGAAAGCCGCATGCTACACACGCACACAGGAACACACGAGAATAGCAACACAACCCCATGCCACTGCACCCATGCAATTTTGACAGGCGACGGCTACGAAATAGAAATTGGATTGATTCGGTAGCCACGCTCGGCAACGTCGCCGTAGCAGTCGTCTGCAGATTGTGGGCCTTCATATATAAGCCGTGTGTTCTATTCGTTTTTGACAGTCGCCGAGGAAAATAGTTTCGCCGTCGCCCTTAGCATGTTTACAGCATTAACCTAAAAGCTATACCGTTTCATTGGTTCTTAGATAGCCTCTGTGTACATTTTTTTGCAAACCTTCCATAGGATACTTTGCTGGGAATTAACAAACGACTCCAATAGTCCAAATATGATATTTAACGTTACGATTAACCTGCTTAAATTTATCAATAAGGAGTCATACATGAGTGGATATTTTGGAAAAAATAATCAACGGAACATTGTACTTAAAAGTGTAAAATATGAATGGAATTTTTCTGTACCACTGATCAAATATTTCTATCTGGGAGTATCTGGCTAGAGGCATTTAAATAATAATATTGTTGTCACCAATTGCGGAATTTTCGAATCTAAAGACAAAAGGAAATTACTACACCCAGAGGTCCGTGGTTCGATTCCCCATACCGGCATAGTCGTTCATCTTTCCACATTTGCCTTCTTCTATAATCATAATTAGGGATGTTACGAATGTTCGCATTCGCATTCGCTTATGCGAATTATTCGCATCATTTTAAACATTCGCATCGACATTCGCATTCGCATCAGGTAATGCGAATGTTTTGCGAATGCGAAGTGGCGGATCTGGTTCTCATGCGGCCCTAGGCAGTGCCGATGGTTGCGGCCCCCTCCCTTTGGCCTCCTTTCATTATCTATTTCAGAAAATCGAAGTGTAAGGTCAAGACTTTTCGATACTTTTGGTTGAAGAGTCGAACTATTGGACCAATATTCTTTAACATAGGAAAAAATTCAGGGAAATGATTTTTCACCCTTTAGTGTAGTTTTCACCCGTCGAGAAACTCCATCTCCTAACTTTTATTTGCTAAAATATTATGTATTTTGCAGGACAAATCGACCCCGAATATGTCTGTAGGACCCCGGCTTGCAGCCCCCTGGGCCCTGCGATCCTAGGCAGCCGCCTATACTGCCTAGTGGCTAATCCGACACTGGCGAATGTGTGTAGGTCGTGTCGTGCCTCGTGGAAAACAAAATTAAAATACGACAAATTTACCGATTTGGCTCCCAAATATCTGAGCATTCCACGCCGGCCCTATATAGGAGCCCTTAAGGACCTCTTTCACAACAGGCCGCCGGCAGGCCGTAGCCTTTTAAGCCAGGTTAGTTGGTACCGCCCGATGAAGGCCATACATTACTAAGTCTGGCTGAAGGATGAGGACTTGAGGCATACATCTGACAGGCCGTGGACTGCAGGTGATCCCATGATTCCCTACATATACACAGGCTAGGTTGTTAATTCAAGTGCAAACATATTCATGGCCTCAACGAAAATTTTAGCTGAATAGAAGTTCAGATCTTCAGATTTTTGTCAGTTTTCTTGGACTGCAGGCCCAGCGGCCCCATCCATTTGACGGTATGGTTGAGTGAGTGTGTGGTTATACTTGGCCTCAAGGCGAGAATCCTTCATGCCATGGCTTGCCGGCGGCTTGTATAGGAATGGGGGCCTTTAGAAATTACCTCATGGAAATATAATATTTCTCTCTTGAGCTTTGACTATTAAATACGAGAAGAAAGAATACCATTACCGTATATAACACTGGTCTATTGTTCTAATATTTTTTCATATCCTATTTATGTAATAAATTCTTTCATGCTATTCCTAAACATTCGTATTCGCATTCGCATTCGCACCTTCGCATTCCGAACATTCGCGTTCGCATTCGCATTCGCGAATGTGAAAAATATCACATTCGTAACATCCCTAATCATAATAAGCGAAGAAGTTTCCTGCTTGATCATCGAAGTTCCAAGCTTTCTGCCGCGATAGTATTAGATGGAAGCCGATAAATTGTATATCCGATTTATGTCTGTTACTCGACATTGTATTTTAGTCGTAGCATCAGAACAGTACAAAAGTGCTTATCTCTGAGTTCTAGTTTTTTACTTAAAAATAAAAAGACGCATTTTAAGTTATCGTTTATCGAAATCTCCAAAGTACACATTAGAATTAAACAGAATTTCTCCAAAAGAGATTTTTCTGGTTCATCGTATTACTATTAGTACAAATTTGCTTTTCCAATGGCTAAATTCATTTTTCACAAAATTTTAAAAATCTTCCCCATTCCAAAAATATAACAGTTGTGGCAACCGAAGCATGCTTAACACTTAGCATGCATTTTTGACCATGAAATAAATGAGTGGAGGAGTTTGGTCTCTGTTTATGTATATCATAAACGATACTAAATATAGAACATTTACAACAGTACAACACTGCAAACTCGTACAGCAAAAGGACACCCTAAAATAGCGCATTAATTAAATCTTTCCACCATTCAATTCATAGAACAATTCTGCAATTACCCGAAAGTACAAATCATTAGTTAATTCCTATTTTAAGCAATTAATTTCCACCCCTAACATTTGCGCCTACAAATTCCCACTGCCAGCCAAGGAGGGCGTAAATAATTCGATTTTTCGGGGTGACCCTCATTTAAAGTCAAACACTAATCTGTTAATTCAATTATTAATCGTCTATAAAACCACCACTCGTTCGCCAGTTGCGCTCACCCCAGGGGAAAGTGTGTTTTAGAAATCCGCACCCTTGTTCACAGTACTCGACCCAACCCCGCAAAGAACACAAGTTGTGACTAAAATTCGATCTAATTCTGTCGGCTAAAGACCATTTTCGTACTCTATTATTCGCACTCACTAACCATGACTCTTTTATATTTTCATATCTTCATGGATTTTAGTGGCACCGCTGTATATCAGATTGCAAGGATTAAACCATCCCCTAGTAGCGGGAGTTCGTACTCAAATTACATGTACTTCAGCTGGTGCACGACCCTCACCCCAGATCATTTGGAACAAGGGTGGACTAATGATGAGGGGCGCCACACAATCGGTAAGAGCGATACACGCCCGTATCTAAATACATATATGTGCAGGAGTACTTTAGTTGTGTGCTATAATAACATCAATCTTCTCCTATTTTAGACATCATCAGACGGCAACGTAACCATATCCGAGTTGGTGTTTGTTCCTGTGCCCGAGGATAATGACAAACAAGTGATTTGCTCGGTGACAGCCGACTCTTTAACAGCGGGTAGCACGGGAGTGTTCCTGAAGGACTCGAGGACACTGGATGTGAAACGTGCGTATATATAAATATATTTATTTCATAGCATATATTTATTTTTTTAAGGACATTTAATAAAGTATGAATTTTATTTATTTTTATTTATATTTATTTTTTTCCAGATGCACCAATCGTCTCACTGAATCTAGGCGCTCCACTAGATCCTAACAACTTGATGAAAGGATCTGACGTCTACTTAGAGTGCGACATTAAAGCCAACCCTCCAGCTAAGAAAGTCGAGTGGTACCATAATGTATGCACCCTTTTTCTTCCTCGTTTCTTTTTTTTTTACAAGAATTTTACTTCTTTTATGTCTATAACCATTTCCTTGCTTCAAGTCCTAATGATACACTTAAGAGATTCTGCCAACATCCATTCTCTCTCTCCTGCACCATATAATCCCTCATCCAACAGGACCAAGTCGTTAAACCTCGTTTGTATAAATCAAAATCCTTGTTTCAAGGATTGGGTTTATGTTTGTTTTTTGGGGTGGCTTTAATACACCATGTTCCTTCCATTTCTTCGGGGTGATATTCTACTAAAGCATCTCTCAGTCTACCCAACTTTTTTGAAAGGAGACAACAAACAGAAATGCACACAGGCAAACTTTTTGGTATGAACATTAAACCCCAGACACAAAAGAGAGGAAAAACCTTTTGGAATTCTGTATTCGTCAGCAAAAACTTATTAATTATTGCTGGAAGGTCCTTTTGCCAGTGCACTGTTGATCCTCTTTAATCAGCAAAATATAAGGTGGTAGCTGGAATGGCACTTGAAACGTTTGATGCCTGGTTGAGATGCCTGTTAAGATGCTTGTTAAGCCTTCACTCTCCTTCCCGCCGAGATCGTCCTTTGCGACAACATAATATCAATGAATGGATTGATGCTAATGATGGGGGGCGATACCACAAGGATGAATCAAGTAGTGATATGCTGTGGCATAAATTACACAGAAAAACAATCAAATATGTATATGACAATAAAAGGATTCTAGCAGGGAATGTAAACAGTGGAACAAAGGTTTAGCGTCTGCTTGGTTATTTTATGCTGATTAAGTGATTTTAATTAGGAAATAACTAAATTAGTAATTCTAAGGAGGGGAGTTTCAATAATATTTTGAAAATTGTTCCCGTTTCGACCTGTTCCTACCTCTAAGAAGATGTTTTTGTAACTAGGTTATTGCTATGATATTTTTAGATTTCACCCAATCCCTTCTTGAAAAACCTATTTCAAGTTATGATAACAACGAACATAAAATAATCATGGTTCTTAATTGAATCAAAATTTCAATCTGCTTCTAAATTTAGCTACTTTGTACGAATGGGTAGTCTAATACTACAACTCCCCCTACAAGCTCCCTATCCATTAGAAATATAAATGGAAAAAATTATCCTAAAAGTATGCAGGAAAAAGAACCGGCCCAAAAAAATAAGGCTATGAAGAAGAAGATAACGGGTGCACCGAAATGCTAAGCTCGTTAATAAATAAGATAAGTTTTTCTGCTTCTTCTCATGGCGCACTACACCTTGATTGAAAGCATAGGCATCTTTTAATCTCTCTCTACAGTTGGATTGAGGTGTGAGTGTTGAAGCAACAACTTTTAGTATATTGTCAGGGTCATTTCCAGAGAACTGATTATTGGCCATCCTTACATCATGCCATGTCCCTGTAATCTTTCTATCTTGACCAAATTGCAGTTTTTTGTTGTGGAAGACTAGAGCTCAGAGGGAAGCTCTCTTTGTACTTTTAAGGATTCAATTAAAAGAACGGTTCGGGTACCATAGTAACTACAGTGTACCTAGTACCATAGGTCTAAATCGGCAAAGTATTATTCTTCTTCTTTAACGGCTCTACCGGTCCTAGCCTCTCGCAACTCTTCTTTCTACCAGTAGCACCTCATAGATCTTTCTGCAGAGAATCGGAAAAATATTATGCTTCTGAAAACAAGCCAAATTCACAAGATTCCAAACTACATTGGTTCCAGCACCTGAAAATCATATGACTATAGGTCTCAGATATCTTTGAAGACTTACACAGAGCTTGTGGATCCACACTCGATCTACACCCAAGAAACTTGTATAATATATACACCACTATCATAAGGCCCATTGCGTCTACATTATGGGGATATGGGGCACTAGTGTAGCGGTAAAGAACCAACCTTCAAAGGTTTGCTCTTGTTATCTGAAAGACTAAAGCTCAAATGTGAGCCTCTATGTACTGTCAATTGTTCTATTATTATTGAGTGCAATGTCAGACAGAAACATCTAGTCGAAAAGATAATAGAGAGAAGAATGAAAGAACTACCAATGCGAGCACGCGATTTTACTCCATCGGCACCCATCGAATACTAGGGAAGAAAGACAGAATGTTCTGGGGCCAGTTCACGCAATTCGAGGTCTACTGAAAACGACACTATGTTTAACTCTGGTAAAGTCTTGTTGTTCAAAAACTCCGGGGTTTCCTTCAACATAATCACTAGCATAACTTTTTGACGTTCAAAAACTCCCGTGGTTAACCAGAGCAAGATTTTTGAACGCGCTTCGTGGCATTTTCAGTCGACGTCGAATTGCTTGAACTGGCCCCTGAACTTCTATTCAGTCTAAAATTTTCCTCGAGGCCATGAACATTTTTGCACTTCAATTAACAATCTGCTACGCTATACTTTCGTCTTCGCCTGCGTGCCATCATGAGGTCACCTGCAGTCCACGGCCTGTCAGACGTAAACCTCAGTCAGACGATTACGCCCGGTGGAGAGCTCAGATATTTGCGAGCCAGATCTCTTTTTCATTTAGCTGATCAGCACATCAGCACAGTTTTGTGCTCAGAAAACGTCAGACCAGGGCTTTCTAGCTACGATTTTATCTCCCGCATCGCTTCGTTCTCGCACAATTCGATCTCATCGAAGCATCGTCGTACGATCACTACCCCGATATCATTCCCGAACCCGATCGCAACTGCTCCTTTCGCGAAGCGTAACCTCAACACTTCATTATACCTTGTGATCCATAGGAGAGGGCACATGAGGAGGACAAGTCCTTCACGCTATTGGCCACTGTCCAGCGATTCAATATAAGCGGTCCTCAATACACTCTGAAAGGCATCAGAGGATTGTCCAAGGCGATTTTTTACCAGTGACATGTATAAGAACTTAATTTGCCCTTTAAGCTTTTTCGCGTTAGGAATCTACATAAAATATGCAAAAAACAAAATCTTAAGACTGAAAACGTATTAAGTTCTTCAACATTCACAATTTTAAATAAAAAAGCTAACTTCATGTACAAAAATATCGCCAGCCAGCAAAGGAACATAGTTTATAACAAAGAAAATAATTATTATAAAAGAAAAGAGTTAAACACAATTGTAACTGTTAAAAATTACACATTTCCTTAATCCAATTAGTCAAAACAGAATTGAGAACATAACAAAAAAAATAGTAATTGCCAGTAACATTCCATTTTAAGAGGTAACCACTGTAACAAAACATAAAATCCTGTCCTTCCTTAATCATAAGTAACTTTAGAAAAACATAAGCATTAAACCCTTTTTTAAATTTCTTCCTATTCTCATAACATGTCCCTTTACAGGAACGACAGGAATTTTCCTGTACCTAAAACCCTTTTCAAGCATTACATAACTCCAACGGACGTCGTACATAAATCCTTTTGAAACCCATTCCCTTGGCTTATCCTTAAAAAAAGAAGAAGAAGAAGAAACACCCAACCAAACAAAGGTACCTACCCCACCACAAGCGGTATCCCACCGCAATTTCACAACAAAATACCTTAACACCTGTCGCCTCCCTTACCGAACCGTGTCCTTTGTGCGCGTCCATGTTGCTCGGAGAACGCAACTGCTGCTATTAAAAAATTCCATTTTCAGGATAAACAACTTCATTCATCACGTGGGATAATTATATCGAATCAAACACTCGTCCTGCAGGGCATCTCGAAAGCCACACATGGGCAATACCTGTGCAGAGCCAGCAATATGCAAGGAACGGTCGCCAGTAATGAGGTCTACCTGGACGTTAAATGTAAGTGCTATCGTTTGTTCCTTATTATGAATTGGGTGTAAAAAGTAAAGCGTGTCCAGGTTAAAGGACGAAGGATGTTTTTGCGTTATAGTTACGTAATCCGCAGGTATGGACCATGCATGATACGACCTTCAAACACTGCTTGAGTGTGTGTGTTGGTACTTAGAAGCTAAAACGGTGAGGATTTATGCATTTTTTTTAGTGCAGGAAAGAATTCACCGCAATATTGCAATCTCAATTCTAAGAATGGGATATTGTGGAGTAAGTGGCTCTCTCTACTTACGAGCTTCTCATATACAAGCCACGAGCTTATGGGTAATCCCAGCATAACAATAGCAAAGTCCTCCGCAGTCCTTGACTGCTTTGTTCATTTTGAAGAATGTAACAAACCATTTCTCAGCTCATTTTCAAATGTTTTTTTTATTCCCTTTGTTTTATTTGTTTGTTTTTTTTTCCAGATCCACCCGTTTGTAAATCGGAATCGACAATTATAAGAGCAGCCCTTAAGCAGGCCGTTAATATAACATGTGACGTTGACTCGAATCCCTTGTCCAATTTGACATACAAATGGCACTTTAACAACTCCCTAGAGACTGTAGTCGAACTGCCGCAGACATATTCAACGACAGGACGACTAACCAAGACTGATGATGGCGAATGGACGCTCCTGGACGACGAGGAGACTACTACAGAATTCAATGTGGTAGAAAATTCACCCTTCGCCCAAATGGTATATTCCAACCTGGTATATCCGCAGCATTTAGAAAAGAACAGGATACATCAGCAACGTCAAAAGCAGGACGTCAGAATTGGATCTGGTAGTAATGAAAAAAGGAAACAGCCACCTCCCAATAACATTTACCGTTATCGAGTGGATTCGTTTACCCACTTTGGGACTGTATCCTGTATAGCGTCCAATTTGATTGGACATAGTCAACCTTGCTTGTATCATATAATTGCTGCTGGTAAGTACCTCTACTTAAGGCTTTTAGTTAATGGAATCTCTTTGATGTTTTCTGTGTTTATATAAAATTCCAATTAATTACCTTTTTCCGGTCAGGGGTGGGGGCGGATTGTTTGCAATAAAACTGGTTTGGCTTTTTATGATCATAGTGTATCAACTGCAAATCAAAATTGTTTGATTCAAAAACTGACCTTTTCACCTTTGATAAATGTGTTCTTTTGTATCATTTCTCTCTGTGATTAAATCGATGCTAAAGGAATTCATGAAGTTTTATAGATCCACAACAAAATAACGAGACATTGAGTTTACCCACAAAGCCTAGCGATAAAAATATCAAGAGATAGACGAGACCTCTTTAATAAATAATGTCTATCAGCACGAAGCTCGGTACAATACTAAGAATTTTTAAGCACTAACTCGACTTTGGATTTGACGAGGAACCGAATGGTCTGTCATTGAGAAATCAATATATGTCATTAGACCATTAGACCATTAGACCATTAGACCATTAGATCATTAGACCATTAGACCATTAAAAGGTGTTGTAGAAGAGATTAAACAAAATTCTCGTATTGATCGAGTTTTAAAGAGTTGTTTGTATGTTTATTTGATTCGTTAGGCGTACGGCAATCAGTGCCCTTCGAACACTTCGATTTTATGGTGTATCCCCTTCAATCGTTTTTTATAAAACTGGACGACTGTGGTGGATTTTTAAAGCCATTGTGTGGAGATATAAAAGTTTATCGAGGCACTGACCCCTAGTCCACAATGTAACCAGAACTGTTTTAAATCTTCCAGAATGTGGAAATAATGCTGGTCTTCTGTACGCCCCACTTTTAACAACCTAAAAAAAGGTGCTAGTCAAAACTAGAGCTTTTGAACCTATTGGGCTGCCAACCATCTCAATCTCCGAGCCGCGGACTGAAGGTGTCTGCTTGGTTAGGTAGTTGTTCTTCTCGCTCCCATCTATGTTCCTATGTCCGGGGACCTAAAAGAGAGTCGCGTTATACTTTCTACCGAACCTATTTAGCTCAGGTCTTCATCGGTAACTTAGTTTGGAGCGCTTCACCACTGAATCTAGAGTTTTTATAGAGAATTGGCTGGGTTCATTGTGTTGCAGGGCTTCAGGAGTGCCAGAACCTATGGTTGAAAGATACTAAAGTGCAAAAGATGCCAAAACAGTGAAATGTTAGTGCACTCTAGAAAGAAACCCCTGCTCCGACACCCACTGATGTTTTGGAGCCGTTGGTGAATAATCGGTAGAGTAAACATCTTTAGAACGTCTCCATTTCTCCACTCTCTTTTTGGGGGTATTTCGACGGCGAAGTCCTTCCTGAAGATCAATCTAGGTGGTAGATAGTCTGTGATCGTGGCAGCCACATCCTCTAGTAGCAAGTCTAAAATATTGATATGACCATAGGGTTGTGAGCTTCCGGCCCCGGAATCTGTGAGTCTAAGCGCACTGCACGAGGCCAGGTGTTTTTTATGAAGGTTGGGATGGAGGCAATGCAGAACACATCGAAGCATTTGTGGGATATGATATCGTACCGGTTGTTGCCCTTATTGTTACCGTTCCCTGGGCCCTTGCTACTTTATTACATTATAGACCCTGTTCAGTGTTGTCCACAACACCAGCGAGGCGTACGTGAGGATTAGAGAGACTACGACAGTAGTATAGCTATGTCACCGGACTGACCTAGGATTTGGGGTAGGGACGGTGAAACTCTTCGTTTACGTAGGAGAAGTGTTATAGGTTTGTGTCTTGGATAAAAACTTTTTGAGTGAACCTATACCACCCACCCATACAAAGACGTCAGCGACATCTAGCAGCATCTGAACAGAACCTCACAGATCCCCAAGAGCTTAATCTTAGCGGCGCCTCTCTACAAAGCGAAGTTTAACATCACGCACCCACCCACCCGAAGGCACAACTAATTTACAAACTACACACACAAAGAGCTTTTGCAACCGCCCACCCGAAATCCTATGGCAATTCTACACCACTATATCCAAGACACAACCCGAAAACACGTCAAACACGTAGACGAAGAGCTTTCACCCAATCCCCAAATCCTACGTCACTTTCAAAATAATGCAGGAGTGACATAGCTCTACTAATCACAGTTGTTTACATACACAGAACCATCTCTGGGTTCAGATCCACTCTTGCCGATTAGACACCGCAATTTCACCCTGGTGATATGCCAACCAATCAGGGGGGGGGTGAATGTGGAGATTTTTATTTTCGCAGGCTCAGTTTTGCCTGAGTTGACTGCCCAACTCTGTTCAGGCATCCTTAGATGATTTAAAGGATTATGATTAGAAACAATACTAGGTCGTCTGTTTATGCTTAGCTCCACTAATATCTAAATTTTTCAGTGTGCATAGAAATCTATCCTTACTCACCACAGTAAGATCACTCTTTCTTGTGGTGTACCTCTGTTGTCATATTTGGTTACTATCTTGGCTCGTAAATCCGCTTCAATTATTCTCGAGCATAAAATATCCTCCAGCTATTGTCTAAAGCGTGCTTCTACGTTTAGGGCTATGAAAACTTCTTGAATCGATTCAATACGTACTTTGATTTTGACTTCTACGTCTAAAAATGTTGCAAAAATTCAGTATCTACTTACATGTGTTAGTATGAATTTTACCCATGGCCTTTAGGTGATATCTGACAGGAGTGCAAAAGCCTGTTAAGGCTCTGAGATCTGGTCTTGTAAGCTCGAAGCAGGGGTAATATACATTTGTAGGCATATCTCATATCCAGTATATGAGTCCAGTAGTGAGACAAGCTCTTTTCCCCCCATATTCGAAAAGTCTCTTTCGTGTGACTGCGGGATGTCCACGACCGACTATCTATGTAACACAGTGGTGACCCTGTTTGCGAGTTAAATATCTCAGCGTGCACATTTTAACGGTCCTCCACCAAGACTCTAGATTGGCGATCGAAGTTTATTAAAAATTGATGTGGAGTGGAGTCATATTTAGCCTTGTCCCCCACGGTGCAATAGGGTATGTATTTATCGCTCCTGTGATCCTCAGAAAGATCATTCGAATTATTTTTGAGTATATTCAGGCTCTTCTTTTTTTGGATCTTTGGGAACCACGCTGCTTAGGTAATCATAGGTTTGATGATTGTAGTGTTTGACCAGTAGGTCATTCCGTAGTTTAAACCTCAAGCTTTTCCCATTACCCTCTGAAAGGCAAATAATGCTCTGGAGTGATCCATAAGTATTTGGCCTCATCTAAAAAGTCAGTTCGTTTCATGATCGCTCATATTCGCACCAAGCTTAAGTTGTGGATATGGACCTTTGTAAGAGACCAGATACAGCGAAGCCATGTTTACCTCTTAAAATTATGACGAGGTTATCGGCATATTTCTGTAAATCAAAGCCAGAGGATGGCAGCCTCGTGAGGGGCTCGTCAGTAACAAGTGACCATAGAAGGAGAGATCCCCTCTGGTTTAGCTGTAACTACCCTGCTTCTCAGCACAGACACAATCCATTTCATTTCCTCTCTGTCGGGCGCCGGTTCTATGGATTCGTAAGAGGTATTGTTAAAGACACCCTCTACATCTCTGAACGTACATGAGGTGGCTTCATGTCCGTTCAGAGATATAGAGGGTGTCTTTAGTTTCTAGAGACCTTTTAATTTTACTGGTAAGGCTATGTTTGATTATATATATATATATATATATATATATATACATTGGTTTATATGGAGGGATTACACAGGTCAACAAAAACAAAAAATTTTTTTGAGTCTCTAATTTAATGATGATTTTCTAAGTCTTTATACCAAAAAATAACTAAAACCATCGTTGACTCTTGAAAAACTTTGCTTTTGTACCGTTAACAATGATCAATACATATTAAAGCTTTTATATGAGCAGAGAAAATAACTAAGTATTGTTAAGCTCCTTATATGAGGGAGGGCGATTTAAGACTCTACAACGACGAGATCTGCGAGTGCTGTTAGTATAGCTATGTCGGTTCTGGCACATTAAAGTCATCCGTTTTAGTCTCGAGTGTGAATGTGGGCTTAGATTGAAGCATGGGTTTTGGTTTGAACTTGGCTTGAAGCTTGGACAACAACCTTTGTGATGAGTTTTGGGTGGACCTAAGAGCTTTCGCTGAGCTATAATATTCTAGAGATATCGCCACTAGCTTTGATATTCTAGACAACAACCGATAAAGTGGCTGCGTCAGAATCGACATAGCTATACAACTGGACGAAATTCGTTAAAGCTTTCCGTCAAGATTCTGTAGCTTTTCAATATTATTTAAAGAATTTCTATCCTAATTTATCGGAAGCCATAATAAAAGCTGGTATGTATTTCAGCCGGACCACAAATAAAGAAAATAAAGGCCTGAATGTTGATGGCTACTCAACACTCACGAAAGTCAAGCATGGGACAGCCTCAAAGCAGTGGTTCATGCTTTTCTCGAAAACAACCAAGCTGACAATTACAAACAGTTTATTTCAACTACGCTTAATAACTTTAAACACATATGTTGCAGAATGTCCCTTAAAGAAAACATTGGTGGCTGTTCGCAAGAACAAGGTGAACTTTTTCAACAAGACTTACATTCTGTCATCTACAAAAGCAAACTTTTTCAGGTAAAGCTATTTTTTCTTTAATTAGCAATGTGTGAGAAATACAAATCAGATACGCAGAGTTCAGACTCAAAATTTGTGTTGACCGGTGTTATTTATTTTCTTGTTATTCTCTCATAAAAAAGCCGATTATTTTCTCCAGGAGAAAGGGGGTGAGATTAAGTCTAAATGATTTTAGTCGATCACTTTCCAAGCTTCAGTATTAAGACCACATTGGCCTTCCTCTATATTTTGGGTATATGACCTAGAGATGAACTAACTTTGAAGATGCTGATGAGGTGTGGTGGCAATACTACTATTCTCTGCTGTAATAGACCGGGAAAGATACCATCGCCCTTAGTTGTTTTGAAGGTTTAGCATACATAATTTTGTTGAGAGTGCAAATTTTACTCGAGAGGCTATCTATCCTGCCTAGAGAGAGGATGGTTTCTTTGCTCCCTTGTGACAGCTGAGCTTAGTCATGAGTATTGCCAACCGTGGAATTCACAAGAGCTTCCAAGGCACCTTCAAAGGCCTGCCATTCTGCCTTTGAGTTCGAATGAGAGAGGTATAAGCAAAAGCTTTGAGTAAGCGTTGGGTTCGAGGGAAACAGAATCTTTTTAATAATCATGATCGTCCTGTTTGCGCCATATGCAATATCCGTCCATATCTACAATCATTCTTCATATTCTTCTTATTTGGTAACTAATGACCTTTCACTTATTCCGATATTTAAATAATGAAAAAATGCTCAGTTGCAGCAATTTTAAAGCTGCCATCCTCAGTGAAACATATTTATTGAAATTATTTAAAATTTGGCATATTCATTCCCTTATAGCTTAAACACTAAAGGTTCACACATTGGTTTACATCACTGACTGCATTTATTATTATGATGAATTGTTATTTTCTGTTAAAAATCGTAATTCAAAAATAATATTTGCATTTAGACCCACCAAAAATGCAAAAATTTCCTATGCCTTTTTAATGTAACTAAGCGAAATTCAATATTAATTGCAAAAATCCTATTTTAAAAATAAACTGATTTAATTCATTAATTAAAATACCGAGATACATGCGGCATTGGGCACAAAATACACATAAAAAACGTGAAAAAAAACATCGGAATACATTATTTTTAACGAGACTCAACTGCAAAGCCCAATTGGCAACAACCAATCTTCCATCACTGAATTTCGTGCTTAATCAAGCGATTTTAAATTAAAAAAAATGCTTTTAGGCTACACCTGAAAATTAAATCCTTTAAATCACAGAGCCTGCGACGCACACACGGCCTTTAGTTGAAAAAAAATTGTTTTTTTACATGAAAATCATTTATCTCGGCCATTTTTCCGACCTCTATATAAATTTTTTTTGCAGCAAATTTTCAAGTTCCAACTCCATTTAACAACTCAATTTTATTTCATTT
This sequence comes from Thereva nobilitata, assembly GCA_963855945.1. Taxonomy (NCBI): domain Eukaryota; kingdom Metazoa; phylum Arthropoda; class Insecta; order Diptera; family Therevidae; genus Thereva; species Thereva nobilitata. Next base: position 228,920,603 of record OY979694.1, read on the forward strand.
GCCAGAATTGCCAGATCCGGTTAGAAATTGCACAGCGTTCAACGCGACTGCAAACTCGATTCAAATATTCTGCATACCCGGAAATGATGGCGGCATCCAGCAGCACTTCCACGTCGAGGTCTACGACGAACTGAACCGGCAAATCCTTTACAACACATCCTACCGCCATTCGGAGTTCACAATAAAGCGGCTGCCGAGTGACTCTGTGTTCGTGATTCGCGTGACCTCCTACAATTTGCAAGGATTCAGCAATCGGGCCTTTCGATTGCGGGCCAAGACCCTGTCGGCCCCACTGCTACGGACTGGTAAGTTGAAAAATTAATTTAAGCCGGGAAATTGGGTACTTTTCGCCCTGCAGCGGGGCGGCATTCTGCAGTGTGGGAAAAATGCATGCATGGCGGAAAAAAATATAGTAAAAATCGGAAAAATTTGTTATTTTAAAGTTTCTTTTTTTTTGTTCCTCTCTCTTCCAAACAGCATCATCGACAGCTGTTCTGGTCCAGCTGACTCCACTGCTGGGTGCACTGGTGGGAGTGGTGGCAACTTTAGTCCTGGTCGCAGTATGCATTGTGATTTTCATTAAATTCAGGACAAAACATTCGAGGAGCGGCGGTGATGCGGCCACAACGGAGACCGACAAGGGCAGTGCTGAACCACTCAGCAGGAACATGGGAAGTCATTCTAGCTTGGAGGATAAGAATCCTGATGTGGTGCCCCAGGAGAACAGCGAGGATGAGTACAACCTAGAGGAGAAGGCCTTCGATAGACTGAACATCGAGTCGCAGAGGATACTTTATACACCGCCAAGACTGAACACTACATCACCTCCGCTGTCTCCGACATTTGCGAAGCAGGTAAGTGCTGAAAGACTGTTTTATTTTTTTTTTGTTGGTTTTCTTTAAATTGCAATTTCCAATTCTGATAAGGGTACCCAAGAAAATGTTCGACGCGGATAGGTAATTTGTACCAACATGAGTTCCAATCTTGAGCACACATTTTAATATAAGGTTCAGCTCAAATCGACACTGTGAAACCGGGAATAAGAAATTGTAAAGGACGAAGAAAATGGGCAATTATCTTGGTGACCATAGAGGGTGCCATTAGCATACTCAAAAGACTGGTTCTCGTTGGATTGCGTAGGTTAAGCAGCATTGGACGTGGTTAGTACTTAGTTGGGGGACCGTTTGGTAAAACGACAATCGCGTTTGGAATGGTCCACGGCGATGCGGGTGCCTTTTTTAAATTTTCATATCTGTATCGGGAGCGTGCATCCTCGTGTGGAAAGGCAGTTGTTCGCTATGCGTACCAGCTGCGGGCGCGTGTATGTGTTTTAAAAAATTTACAAACTAAACTATTTTTACTCGGGGTCCTTTACCTTGAAAAGAACAGAGAAAATTGTCGACAGGGTGATAAGGGTAACTATCTTCTGCGCCAGCCATTGAGCACCTACCAGCATGTACTACCTGGCGACAAGTCCACTGAGGCAGCACTACAGAATCTGGTGCTCACATCCTTTAATACTATATCTAGGGCTCTAAGTAGACGAAGTCTGAGTAGCAATTTCTACAGCTCCGGATCGACTCTATGCTGAGAATTCGTAAACTAGTTTTTCTTGTTGAGGAGTCTAAGGAGGGCACAGGGAGGAGATTAATCTCCACTTCTATGGTGCTTTTATGTTAAGTGAACTCCTGGAGGTACTCAATAGCCGAAACTTTTTCAGCTAAGAATACACAGACGATGTCGTCATCGTAGTAACAGGTAAAACAGAAGGTATCTTCTCAAGGCGCCTGCAGCAAGCACTTTATTTTATCGCCAGCTCATGCATGAGCGTAGAAGTGAATGTCAATCTCGGCAAAATGATTCTGGTTCCGTATACCAAAAGACGAACACTGCCGAGACTTGCAGAAGCCCTCCCCCCGCAGGCCGAACTATAGGCTTTTCACATCTATCCAACTACTTAGGAATGACTGATGAGTGGGACACGAAAATCCCTGTGGGCCTACCGCAGAGCTTGTGGATCCACATGGGGTCTACAATCGAAATGGATATAAACCATCATTAGGCCCATAGTAACTTACAGCGCTTAAATGTGGTGGCACAGAACGGCGCTTTAAAGTTGCATAACTAATTTCAAAGAATGGCTTACCTTTCCATCACAGTAGCTATTCGCACTTCCCCGACAGCAGCGCCGGAGACTCTCCTCAATCTGGTACCATTCAACCTTGAAGGAGAAAAACCGCCATAAAGGCGGCGCTGTGGTTGAAAGTGAATGTCAACCTCGGCACTGGTGTAGGACGGGGACATTCTATAATAATCAATATTATAGCAGAGATACTGGAAGCGGGAATGCTATCGGACTAAATGCCCTTCAACGTCTCAAAATTTGAGCCGCATTCGGTGCACACTGCACATACAAGATAGGCTATCCTGGACCGTTCCTTTAGCGTACGTTCACACCAATAAGTGCCACGCTAAGCGCCTAGTGGCTAGCTAGATGGCAGGATGAATTATCCAAGCGAACGAACGTGAGTGCTAGCACTGCGTTGTTCATACCGACCGCGCCTCGTTGTGGCTATTCGCCAGGTGGCTATCCAAGCGAACCGGCGGGTTTTTTTTTTGTTTTTTTTTTTTTTTTTTTTTTGTGGAAGACTAGAGCTCAGGGAAAGCCCTTTGTACTGTCGACAATCTATTTTCTTCGTATAGAGTGAAATGTCAAACAGCAAGCTCTAGTCGATAGATAGTGAAGGGGAAGAGAGAAGTAGGAAGGAACTGCCACAACCACCTAACCCCAAACATTTCTATCGCGACTCTGGCATCGGGGCAATGAGAAACAACTCGCTGGAGTGTTATGCCTCCTGAAACGAGTTGAATCCCATCAACCAACCGATGACATGCGCTTGGTGGAGCGGGGCAGTGCTAGCGGAAGGCTATGACAGGAGGAATGAGGAATGTAAGGAGAGAAGAAGAAAGAAGGTGGGAAAGGCGAACGACCGTGGTGCTCTACCGGGATTCGGACCCGGGACCTCTGGGATAGTAGCCAGGCGCCTTACTCCCTAGACTACCGAGGTCCCTGTTTGTTTTTCCCTAGGATACATTCAGGCAACGACGACCAACTGAAGCATTTTCTAATATCCTATCTAAGCAGGTATCCTCTGGTGTGAACAGTAGTATATCTTAGCGTAAAACCTATCTTAGCAAACCACCTATCCTGCCACTATTGGTGTGAGCGTACACTAAGTACCACAGGGTAGACTACTTTTGTACACGGATGACTCCAAAACAAACGGATCTTTTTCTTCTCTGATATCCAAGCGGCAATCAGGGCGATAGAACCAAGTCTAATTTAATTTGGGACTGCCACATGGTTCCGGGTTACCGGGCTTCAAACTCAATTACAATGCAAATTCCCTGTCTACTGTCGAGATACTGTGTTCTGAATAACTACTTATGGAGGATAGCACGGGCGGAGGAGGATGAGTCTGCTCTCCACGTTCTCTGTCAGTGACCTGCCCAACAACAACAACAACCATTACGAAACGTTTTAGCCGTCGCGTCGTAAAGCTTTCACCCAACAACAACAGCCACGAAATGCGCTCAGTCAGACTCAAAATATCTACTGGCGCCTGTGAGGTCACATTGACTGTCCAGAGTGACCCGCTACGTACTTGTGTGCTTTTTACGGCACAAAATGTAGCAGCACGAAACATTTTAGAATTTAACGAACATTCGTTAAGTTTGTTTATATCCATTTATGTTGGTGCCATATAAACACTCATGTTCATACCTTACGTTGCGTTACACTACGATACGTTACGTCTCATTTTGGTTCAAATTTAAAGTGTGATTCCTAAGTTTAGTTTAGTGCTATCACATAAAAAAATAGCAGAATAGACATAACTAAAAAAAACTTAAGGCCCGTCCTCACTACGCGGACTTAGAATCCACGCGCTTTTGGTCGTACGGCCAGCCAAAAGCGCGCGTGATCTTTTAATTTTCTGAGTCATGAGTGAGAAAAAATCAATTCTCATTTGAAACGGCGTACGCGCTTTTGAAAAGCTCATAGTGTGTGGACGCACAATGTACCTTTTTAACCACAGCCTTTTGTCCGCGTTGTTTGGCCGCACGGCCTTTACCATGGACAAAGTCGTAAAAAAGTCGTAAAAAAGTCATAAAACTCTATATGAAAAAAAAAGGCAAAAGCGCGTACGACCCAAGACCGCGTAGTGTGGCCACACCATTAGAGACGACTAGAAGATGAGAAATATAGCGTTACATAAGACGATGCATATATAAAAATGCACGACTGAGAAAGGGAAAGGAAATCCACGCTACGCTACGTCCGCATTGAAAACTGTGGATTAATTCAAAATTACTTTAATAAAAATTTAATAATTAAAATCTTTTATCGTCCACACTTAAACTTAAACCCTTGACCCTGGATAAAATCCTAGACCCAATTAAACTGATGTTCAAGCCCCTCTTCGTCTATCTGGCACTTCCTTTTCCTCTATTTTCCTTTCTGTTACTGCTGTGAAAAACTATTAAGGAGCCTTAAACAAATTAACCGATAAACGGTCAACGACTTGAGTGACCTCTTGTTTAACTGTTAATTGAAGTAATAAAGTTAAAAAAAGAAATCATCAACCCTTTAAAAAAATAAAAATAAAAAAAAAATTAAATTTCCATCTGTTACCCTCGATTTTCAATTTTCCTTGTAATACTCTCTCTCTTTCTCTCTAACTTTCTCTTTCCATTTGCTTTAAAAATTCAAAATAATCCCGAAGAACCCAAATCATCATGAAACTTATAAATCCTGGAATGAATCCTTGCACTATTAACTCGCATTTTTTCTGCCTTAGAAAATTCTCAAGTAAACTCAGCAGCTTTCAAGATTAAAGAGGGTCGAGTTAAACCCTTTGATTTTATTACCTACATCTATTTAAAAAGTCCAGTAGTATTTTTTTATGCTGCCTACACAAAAATTTCCTCATCCCTTATTTTTGTTCTTGTTTGGGAGAAAAGGGCTTGGTAAGTATTTAGTCCCTCTTCCACGACGTCTCTTGGGATGGACTCTCAAGGAAATTGATTATTTCTGACAACAACAACAGCAACAACAACAACAAAAACACCAAAAACATCCCTTAAGAATAACAAACACCACACAGCCACATTCCCCGATGTTATTCTAGGGCATTCGGAGTCGTGGCAGGACTTCATCGTGAGATCTTCGATTTAAGCTGTGCCATATTTTTGCGGTGTTGAAAGAAATTAGAATATAGTCACGACTGTGCAGGCGCCACCTACACCTCAACAAGCCAATTAACATACCCCCGACCTAGTGACCCAAATTTCGGTAAGGCACGCATCATTCCGATTTTTTCGGAGAATGCAGCCGGAGCGAGTTGCAATGCTCACACGAGAGCCGCGCAATTAGGAAACTGTAAAGGATCCCGTCATTAAATAATTATTATCCTTGTTCTCCCAGGAAAAAAGGACTAAACAGAAATTCATTTATAAAAAAAGGGAAAGCGAATAAAGTAGTGGGGGTAGGGGGAGTCATAAAATGAAGGTTGGTTAGATTTCCTGGCCCAGAACCTTTTTTTTCGGGGAGAAATTTTATCAGTCCTTTAAGGATTTCGGCGGAGCTTTCTTGGCTGGCCGGGAAATGGCGAATGGGGGTTGTGTTTTTTGGGGTGCAGTGGGGTCGATGTGATTTAAGCGTATTCTTAAAAGTGTGTGTGTGTGTATATCGGGGATGACGTGACCTTCCTTTCTTCCTTCCTTCCTGCCGTGAACGCGCTCCGAAAAAGCGTAGGGTAAAAGGCATGTTTTCGTGAATATTTTATTCGGTCTTGCGGAGTTGTTGCTCTAATTACAAGTCTCTCCGCCGACTTAACTTTTGTTCTTAGACTTTGGGAGTACTTAAATGAATTTTCAACGCTTTTAATTAGATTTTATCGAAAGTTTTCAATCAACGTTAATTGATATTGCGCTCGGGTATATACATACATACATACATACACCATACCATCCGTATATAGCGCACGAAATACACTCCTGCGGTAGGATAGAAGGGTGGTGGTGTGGCGCTTGCTGTACTAGAGGGCATGCCTTCTTCTTCTTCTTCAAATGGAGGGTGAAATCTTTCAAATTCCTTTCGGCTTCGTAAACGCATTGTTAAGAAGTATAGGAATTATTTATAAAATTTACATCGTACAAGAGATTTGCTTAGAATATTAAAAGATTTTGATAGTCTTAAATAATTGATAGAATTAACATTTAAGTTTGGTTTGAATGCTTTAAGATTCATGGATTTTAATTTGCTCCTTAGAGGAACCTTACCGGGGGTGGGTTTCTGTAGATTAAGGCTAATTTGACAACTGCTTAAGGGGATTTTCCTCGTCTGCTTAATGTTAATTAATCTGAAATTAAATTGAAGGTTTTGTACGTGTAAATGGTTACTTCTTGGTATGTTTCGGTATCTTAAGGGGATTTTTCTCTTTTGAGAATTTGTGTTCTTTTTTTTGTATGGCGTAGGGAATGTTGAACTGTTGTACTTTTTTTTTTGGTCGTTGTGACTTGTAATAGTATAGAAACAACGAAATAAAATGTAGAAGAAATTTGCTTTAACTAGGACAAAATTGGATTTGTATCAGATGTTTAAGAAAATATCCTTGTGTGTCTCTTGGAACAACGTCCTATTTGATTAAATTGGAATTTGCGAAGTATTATATAATTGTGGGATATTTGTAAGAAGAAAATATCCTTAGATTGATTTAAATGACGTAGAAATGAAAAACTATGGCACCGTGCCGAGCAAAAAAAAGAATAAATGGTGAAATTTGGCGGGAGAAGTGGAATTGTATTGGTCCCACCTTGCGACTCGACAATTAAAACCTAAGCTAAACGGACCCTTTATTTAAACCCATCAGAAGCCCTTTGAATTGGAAGGTCTGAACTAGGGATATTACGAATGTTCGCATTCGCATTCGCTTATACGAATGACTCGCATCATTTTAAACATTCGCATCGACATATCGTCGCTTAAGTTCTAACACCACGTAAGTCAAAAATAGCAAATTTACAGGAGAGTGAAAAAACTGCGTAATTTTACATGGATACCATTACAAAACCATTTTATAATTTGTGTACAAACTACACTTATATTAGATTTTGCTTGTTTCTGATTGGCTGAAACAATGCGTCTTTCGATTCTCTAGCAAAATGCATCAAAATGTCAAAACCGCCAAAAATTGACTTACGTGGTGTTAGAACTTAAACCACGATATGCAAATGTGTGTAGATCGTGTCGTGTCTCGTGGAAAACAAAATTAAAATACGGCAAATTGACAGATTAGGCTCGCAAATATCTGATCGCTCCACCGGCCGCTCCGAGTGAGGAATTGTTCAGTGCAGCCGGCCTTATATATGAGCCCCTTAAGGCCCCCATTCACAATAGCCCGCCAGGTCAGCAGGCACCGCCCCGATGAAGGCCATACATTACTCAGTCTGACTGAGGGATGAGGACTTGAGGCGTACGTCTGACAAACCGTGAACTGCAGGTGACCTCATGACTCCCTACATACACACAGGCGAAGGCGACAGTATATTCATGGCCTCAACAAAATTTTCAGACTGAATAGAAGTTTAGATCTTCAGGCACGGACTGACGATAAATACCCACACACATAAAGATTTTTGTCAGTTTTCTTGGACTATACAAGCCCCATCCAGTTGGCGGTGTGGGTGAGTGAGTGTGTGGTTATACTTGGCCTCAAGGCGAGAAACCTTCAGGCCATGGCCTGCCGGCGGCCTGTATATGAATTGGGGGCTTTAGAAATCGCCTCATGGAAATATAATATTCCTCTCTTGAACTTTTACTATTAAATACGAGAAGAAAGGATACCATTACTGTATATGGTCTATTGTTCTAATATTTTTTGATAGCCTATTGTAAGTAATAAAAAAATTAGCTCTTCATTTAATTAAGTTTTTTTAATGCTATTCCTAAACATTCGCATTCGCACATTCGCATTCAGAACATTCGCGTTCTCGAATGTGAAAAATATGACATTCGTAACATCCCTAGTCTGAACCAACATAGAGAAAAACTTGCCTGTCGGAAGCTGCAGCAATTGAGAGATCGTAGACAGAGCCAGTGGCGTATTTACCCTAGGGCCATGGCCCGGGGCGGTAGGTTTCGAGGGGCGGCTTGCGTTATCAGCTTTGGAAGTCTTTAATAATCCTTACTTAATACACTGAAAGAAAAATAACTTTTTGGGGTTGCTGCAAAATTTCGTCTTTTTTTTCAGCATCAACGTCCGCACAAAATTACTGCAATACTTTTGAGCTAAGCCTAAAAATGGAACTGTAGAAAATTTGTGATATATGCGATGGTAAGAGGACGATGCCTGTGCGAGGCTTATCAAAAATTGGAGCGAAATAATAGCAGCAGGGTTTGAAAGCAAAGTAAACTTAAAGCAAAGCACATATTTTTAAGCTTACTTTGCTGTAGACTGTGAAAGCTCTTTGTTTCATATTGCTACGAATCCTGTTGCTTTCAAATTACTTAAAAGCTTTCAGAAGCATACTTCGGCTTTAAAAAACTTTGCTGTGAAATGCTTTCTGTTTGCTTACAGTTTTTCAAAGCTTTACTCTCCAAGGCTGTGAGTGTGAAGTACTTTACTTTCCTCCAGATTTTTTTTTCTTGGTCCAACTTTATATAGTAAAATCTTATGTAGAGGGGTGAAAACTTTCTTTTATGTATGTGTGTGAAAGAATTCGCAGCCGGACCAGCATGCCCCAACAATTTGTAAGCAACAGCATTCGCAGCAATATGAAACAAACAGCTTTCACAGCATGCAGCAAAAAGTTAAAAAATATGATTGCTGTAAAGCAAAGCAAAGTAAATTGCTGTGGTCTTCTTAGCAGCAAAGCAAAGTCAACAGCAACAGTATTAAAATTGCTGCAGCTGCTATTCAGGCTCGTGAAGCTATAAGCTTTTATAGTTTCCAAAATTCTTAACAGTTTCGACACAGACGTAGAGTTAGTTTCCAGATTCTACGAGTCACTTATCACTTTCATAAAGACCAAACAGGAATCTCTTGATGGTTTTGAGAATGCTGGTAAGAAAAAATGCACAGAAGAATTCAGAAGCGATCACAAGAGAAAGAAGAAGAAAAGAAACTATACCATTTGTGTTGTGAGGAAGTACCTAGTGGTGACCTTTTGTGATCAAAAGATTAATACCTTTTTCCAAATGTGCAACCAATTTTGGGACGAGTTCTGGGGGCTCAAATCTTCATATGACGCAGTAACCGTCAATTTTCCATTCTTATGCAAATGGAATACAATTCCTGTTGGGGAATTTAGAGTTAACACGATAAAACTGTAAAAATTATACCCGATTGATCTTGCGGATGGTCTACAAGGAGAATGTGTTCTTTTAAAAGAATTCTTGGCGTCACATTAAAAAAGTACAAGAATTTGAAGGAAGCATTTCCATATACAGAAATAGCATTACATATATCAGTAGGTATTGGGTTACTTGAGCTTGGGAAAATTTCTTGTTACCGCAGTGTAGAACTTTCGTTTTCCGTACTAAAAAGAATAAAAAATTACCTACGTTCTCAGATAAGCGAAGAATATTTGACGTTTAAAAACTAAGCATTTAATAAATGGTGATTATTTTTTTGTATGACTTAATTTATGCGGCGGAAAATCTTATAGGCCCAGAGCGTCAAATCTTAAAATACGCCACTGGACAAAACTGCAAGAAGTCGCACGAAGTAGAGCCCCCATTGGAGGACAACTGCTTCCACCAAATGTCCCACAAGGTATTAATGCGCACTGAAAAAGATGGAGAAGAATGGTATTGCTTGAAATATCATCTCCTATACTTTTTTTACCACTCATTTTACATTCTCGTTTTAATAAACCTTTTTTTATAATTTTTGAGAGACAAAGGACTTTTTTTCATAGCGAATCATTCCTCCCAATGGCAGATATGAATATAATTATTTTGGGGACAATTATCCTTTCTAAAAACTCAAAGTAAAGGTTTTTGTGTTGTTTTTTCGGATATTTTACTTGTCTTTAAAAATATATTGCTAACCAATGACACTAATGAAAAGGACTCTAATAGAAAAGACACTAGAATAAAAAATATTCAACAAAGCTCTCATTCCAGTGACTAATTATAAAGCGACTCTTTGCATTATTCCAAAAACAAATTTCAAAAATAAAGCAATTATGCGACCTCATCCTGAAACCCAATTCTTTTTCCTTTCTCATTCTGTTGACCCAAAAAAAAACAAAAACTACACATAACTCATCAACCATTAACAAGTTTTGTAAATGTGAGACTGTTTTAAAAACAACTATGCTAACCGCATACGTCCATCATTGTCCTGATGAATTCGGTATCTTCCAGAATGTAAACATGATACTCCATAAAACAAACATATCCTTGAGAAATTGCTGTTCCTGAGTAGTTGGGACTTTAATTTACATGCACACCCGAACTGGGTCACCCCGGGCGTCAGTGGCTTTCCCCACAGATATATCCGGAATGCCATTGTATTACAAATTTTAGCCTCGCAAGTTGAGAGTACATTATGCAGTCGAATACATGGAACCCAATTACATTACACATTCCAAGGTTTCTTATTGGATAAATAATGGAAAACTAACCTAGTCCTGTGCCATACAATATCCTCATAGAGCACACCAGGACGAAGCTACTATGCCATTTGTTAACGATTCGATCTGCATTATATACTCGACCTTTACAGTCAAGATCTACCTGAGAGGAGGTAGGGTGCGAAGGGAGTCATGTTTTCCCATTCCCGTCACAAGCACAGAATAAACAAAACGAGATAAATTTGATTTATATTCACACATCCCTGGAAACACACATCAATTAAGGAGTCACCTGTGCTGTAAAAACAACCTCAAGCATATATACACCGAAGCGTCAGACCGTAATTTCTAATTCCCTTTTCCATTTCTAAACAGTCGGAGTTCACACACAAAGGACAAGGGAATAGGCTCTAACAACATGGCGACTGTAAGGACACAATTTCAATTATTTGCTGTCTTTGAAAAGGATAAAATCTATTACAGTCAAAAGGATTGCTGGGAGATGTCCCCTTGCCAGGACCTGGGGTCTCCCGCATGCGACAGTGAACAATTAACTTTCAATAATGGCAAGAAAATTTCAGTGTTATCCTGGAATCGAACTGCATTCTCGCCGCCCCGCCGGGAACCGGTAGAGAAGGACGGTAGTAACCTGTGAGGATTGGAATTAGTTTCTGCAGACAAAGGAAAAATTCCGTTTGAGGAATAGTAAAGTTTAAATTAAATTCTGATATGAGTGGAAATATTTTGCAAATTGGAGAGCTTTTGTGTCTTTTGACGCCACACCAACAGAAGTAAAATTAAGGACAAGCGATTTGGTGACTCCTATGCTAAAACAGCTTAACTTTTCATCTCACATCTTTATTTTTTTTCTTACTGTGCACGACCTCTGAAATTTGACCTCGATGGCACAGGATATAAGGCTCCCGGCTACCAATCCAGAGGTCCGTGGTTCGATTTTACACAACACACGTCGCTTTCAATTATGATCGACATGTTTCTGGCGAAGCTCTTTCAGCGCATCATCAGAAGGTCGCGTGATCTAGTCGAAGTCAAGCCTTGGCGCATGTTGTAAAACTGCGCCTTGGTCTCTTTTTGACACACACAGCATCTTTTGGGCATTTTGCACCCCGTGTGTCTACGTTGCCCTTGATGTTCCTGTGGTGCGGGTACCCACTGAAGAGTAATCTTGTACCTCCGAGATGAGAGTGCTCTCTTTAGGGTGTGCCATGGTACGTCGTGTTTAGAACTTAGATGTTGCCTAAGCTGCCGTGGATGATTCTAGTCTTCTGCATGAGTAGGATCCACTGACTGAAATCATTGTGGATTATTAATTCCACCAGGGAAAACTAGATGGCGTTGTTGAAAGCATCTTGTGGCGACACTAAATCTATTCATTTCTACACGTACACGGACTACTGTAGTTCTAAGTTTGTTGTTAATTGTAATATTCTAAGTATGCCTTTTTCTGCCTACTTCCAATTAATTAGATATACGCTTTTGTCTTGTTACAATAAATATTATTCCTTTTTCCATACTCTTTGATATCAATTGCCGGTATACTACATTGGGATATATAACAATAAAACCCATATTGGTGACCAACCGACGGAGAATTTATTAAAAAAGCGCAATAATTTTCAAAAATATCGGCAATTAATAGTCAACCAGAATTTTCAAATTTCAAAATTAAAAATTGAAAATTTTATAAATGACTGAAGAGAAGTTGAACACTCTTATCAATTTTGAAGACATGAACGGCCAAGTTAAGCAAGAGCCGGGCTGCGCATCATGTGGTGGCTGCAGATCATTATCTGATGTACCAGCGGACAATTTACATAAATTTAATACATCGGGTTTCATCCCCATGCAAGTAACTAAATTTTGGAAAAATGAGCCAAAATTATGGTTCACCAAGGCAGAAGCATTGTTTCAAGCCCGGCAAGTTTGGTCCGATGCGGAGAAGTATGCTTTTGTCATCAGCGCGTTAGACGAAGACGTTCTAATTCGCGTTAATGACATTATTGAAAGCCCTCCGGACCAGGATAAGTATAAGTCACTTAAAGAGCATTTAATTAACCGGTTTTCAGATTCTCAGGAAAGACAATTAACAAAACTGCTGTCAGGCTTATCACTCGAAGGAAAAACTCCTTCACAGTTATTAAGGGAGATGAAGAAGCTTGCTAACCCTGGTACGTCAGAGGATATCTTGCGCAGTCTGTGGATGAAATGCATGCCCACAATTGTGAAATGTATCCTAGCTACTAATGAAGGAGTGTCTCTAACGAAACTAGCCGAATTTGCGGATCGAATCGTAGTAAATAGTCCTCAAGTAGCTCAAGTTGATGCCATAAGCGCGTCGACCTCTAGATGTAATAACGCTACGCAACATGAAGAGAGGATCGAGAGATTGGAGCGACAATTTTCGGAACTATTAGGTATTCTCCGTGAAAAAGCCGTTGAGAAGAAAACCCAGGAGCCAATACAACATACAACATGCAGCTGCAAATGGGATCGTCGTCCTCGTAGCCGAAATCGAAGTTCCACTCGCCACAGGTCTGGAAGCCGTTCTAGCTCAACTGAGCATCAAGTTTGTTTTTTTCACCGCAAATTTGGACAACAAGCGTTTCGGTGTCTTAAACCGTGCTCATTTGAGCAAACACTAGATAATCAGGAAAACTAAAGGGAAAGTCATTGAACGAGGTTGCCAATGACCATTCCTATAACAGCAACCTCAACTCAGAAAAACGTTTGCATATCAAGGACAGACGTAGCAATAAAATATTTTTAATAGATTCTGGATCCGGCCTTTCTGTCGTACCAGTTTCTTTTTGTAAAAAAAAACCAGAGCCAGACACTTTAATTCTCTACGCTGCTAACAATACAGAAATTTCAACATTTGGCGAACTACATTTGGAGTTAAATCTTGGGCTTCGACGTTCGTTCGCATGGACTTTTCTTATTGCCAATGTCAAAACTGCTATCATTGGAGCAGACCTTTTATCACATTATGAGCTTCTTATAGACCTGAAGAATAAACAGTTAATTGATGGAAAAACTAATTTAACTGTTAAAGGGGAAATTCAACACACATCGTTATTCGGCATTTCCACTATTAACCATCAGACAACCGTCAGTGATATTTTAAAAGAGTTCAAGGACATCACAATTGCATCAAGGCCTCGGACAAACACACAAAAAGTACCCGTAACACATCACATCATTACTACAGGGCAACCAGTCTACGAACAGCCAAGAAGACTTCATGGCGAGAAATATGAGGCGGCAAAAGAGGAATTTAAAGTTCTGGTCCGCGAAGGGATATGCCGTCCATCAAAAAGCCCTTGGGCATCTCCATTACATCTTGTAGCAAAAAAAACAGGCGGATGGAGAGCGTGCGGAGACTATAGACGTTTGAACGCACAAACAGTTCCTGACCGATACCCTATAGCCCATGTACACGATTTTGCTGACAGGCTACAAGGAAAGAAAGTTTTCTCTACGTTAGATTTAGTTCGTGCGTATCATCAAGTACCAATGGCTGAATCGGACATACAAAAAACAGCAGTAACAACCCCATTTGGTTTGTTTGAGTATAGTGTCATGCCATTCGGTTTGAGGAATGCCACTCAAACATTCCAAAGATTTATGGACTCTATATTAAGAGATTTGGACTTCACCTACTGTTACATAGATGACATACTGATAATGTCGGAATCAATGGAGCAGCACAAAGAACATATAAGGGTCGTCTTTTCACGTCTGCGCGAACATTGTTTAACAATCAATATGAATAAATGTCATTTTGCACAGGACCAAGTTCTCTATCTGGGATATCTGATTAGCAGCGAAGGGATTAAGCCACCGCCAGAACGAATAAAAGCGATAATGGACTACAAACAACCAGAGACCTTACTAGAACTGCGACGTTTCCTGGGAATATTAAACTATTACCGTCGTTGTATTCCTACGGCTGCCAAACATCAGGTTCCTTTGAATCAATTATTAACCACAGTTAAGAAAAATGACAAGAGACCTGTTCAGTGGACTCCAGCAACCGAACAAGCATTCTTGAAATGCAAGCAGAGTTTGTCCGAAGCCACAACGTTAACATACCCGATACCTACTGCTCCGTTGGCTCTTGTAACAGACGCCTCAGACACAGCAATTGGCGCTACGCTGGAGCAACGAGTTGATGGAAGCTGGAAACCACTTGGTTTCTTTTCGAAAAAACTTAGTGGAGCGGAAGTAAGATATAGTGCTTATGATCGGGAGCTATTGGCCATTTACGCGGCTATAAAATTCTTTCGGCATATTCTTGAAGGTCGTCCATTCATCATTAGAACCGATCATAAACCCTTAATCTATGCCTTCAAGCAAAAACTAGATAAGGCCTCACCACGACAGGCTCGTCAACTTGATTTTATAGCCCAATTTAGCACAGAAATTGTACACATAGCCGGCGCTGATAATATTGTTGCCGATGCACTGTCACGGGTCAATCAAATCAACATGCCGACTACAGTCTCGGCAGAGGAGTTCCAAGAAGAACAAGCCAGCGACGAAGAATTAAAGCACTTGCTTCAAGAACAAACGGGATTGAAGTTACAAAAACTCAAAACCAGTGACTCGGTAGAATTGTACTGTGATATTTCAACAGGATACATTCGACCCTATGTTCCAAAATCTTTGCGTGAACGAGTCTTTCAAACAGTACACGGATTGTCTCATTCGAACAGTAAAGCCACTTTCGAACAGTTACAGCAAAAGTTCATCTGGCCAGGAATGCAAAAAGACGTCAAACTATGGGCCAAACATTGCATACCATGTCAACGTTCTAAAATACATCGCCATAATAAAACTCTTCCGTCAAAAATTCCAGTGCCTAGTCAACGATTTGCTCACGTCCACCTTGATCTAGTAGTTATGCCAGAGGTTCAAGATTTTAGATATTGCCTTACAATGATTGATAGGTATTCACGCTGGCCAGAGGCAGTGCCTTTAAAAGAAATGTCCGCTGATACAGTAGCGACAGCATTCTATTCTACGTGGGTTTCAAGATTCGGTGCACCGCATACGATCACCACCGATCAGGGATCCCAATTTGAATGTTCCTTGTTCAAGTCACTAACGAATTTGCTAGGAGCGAAACATCAACACACTACTGCTTATCATCCAGAATCCAACGGCCTCATAGAAAGATGGCATCGTTCTTTCAAATCTGCACTTATTTGTCACGCTTCTTCTTGGCTCGAATTACTTCCGACGGTACTCCTGGGTCTACGGACATGCTATAAAGAAGATCTGGATTGCTCAGCTGCAGAACTTTTGTATGGTTTTCCACTGAGAATTCCAGGACAGTTTCTCCAAAGCGACCTAGATGATCGCATAATTGCAGAACCTTTCAACTTGAACAAATTTCAAGAGTATATGCATCAAATTCGACCGGCAGCAACAGCTCACCACATTAAACCAAGGATTTTTATACTCAAAGACTTACATACCTGCACGCATGTTTTTGTGCTTACGTCTTCCGTCAAGCAACCTCTTCAAGCACCTTACTCGGGTCCATACAAGGTAGTTAAAAGGATAACTGACAAGGTTTTTATCATCAACTTTAAAGGACAGGAGACAGCAATCAACACTGCTAGACTGAAACCGGCTTATATACAAAAAGTTGATGCTACATCAGACCAAGATGACGTATCCTTTAATCTTACTCCTAACTTAAGGACATATTCTCGTCGAAAACAACCGACTGAAGTTACCTTCTGTGATAATGCTTGACCTGACTCCGTCACTGAGGAGGGAGTAGCTGTGGCGACACTAAATCTATTCATTTCTACACGTACACGGACTACTGTAGTTCTAAGTTTGTTGTTAATTGTAATATTCTAAGTATGCCTTTTTCTGCCTACTTCCAATTAATTAGATATACGCTTTTGTCTTGTTACAATAAATATTATTCCTTTTTCCATACTCTTTGATATCAATTGCCGGTATACTACATTGGGATATATAACAATAAAACCCATAATCTTCTGTGTCCAATATCAACAGATTTTCCCTTGCAATATGTTTTCTGGGAACCTCTGTTATAAAATTTTGGAGATATAGGTCAGCTTGCTGGCTACGGTCTTCGGAACGAACGGTGTCAAACTTATTGATCTATAATTTTTAGCCGTTTTCTCCCTACTTTCGGAATGAACATCACTTTAATACCCCGGCTTCACCGGCCAAACCGGCAAGTTCGAACAAATTGGTGAACTGAACTTTAAAATAACCTCAGTTGGCATACAATTTCCACATATTCAACTCAGGATAAAACACACCTCAGTTCGCCCAACTGAAATCGAACTGAAGTTAAACGTGAAAGCTCGCTCAAAAGAGAGTAATCAACTGGAATAATGGAATGCCATTCCAGTGAGCTTTTGCATTTCTAACTTCTGACGAAAAAGCAAAAACAAATTTCAAGCACGAACTGAACATGAACTGGACTTTAGCCGGTCAAGCCACTTTTGTGGATTGAACTGAACATTATTGAACTGAAGTCGGTAAAGCCGGGGCATAACTCTTTTCCAGGACAGTGAAAAGTAGCTGTTGTGTAGGTAGCGTATACAACAGCCACGGACCAATAAAGTCAAGCGTTTTCTGGAGCATAATTGGCATTATGCTATCCATGCATGAGATACGAAATAGAGCCAATTTTAACATCAAAATTGCTTATAACTTCAAAAGTAAAGGCCGTACCATAAAAATTGCCCAGACATTATTCAAAGGAAATTGTTCAAACTTTCCAGTTTTGGGAAAAAAATTATGGGTTAACTACGTATTTTTTGGATAAAAAGGTGGTTTTAATTGGAATTTTAGTTAAAAAAACAAAATTTTGACTTTGAAGTAACATATTTTCTAAACGGGGTTACATAGGTTTATGCTATTGATATCAAAATAAAGAATGAACATTTCTCTAAAAAATTAACCTAATTACGTTGCTTCACGATAAATATTTGAGGAGTAATTAATGTTGAAATAAATTGAAAAATTGTGGAAACATATTTTCTTAATCACCCTGTATCTCAGTGGATAAGGCCGACAGCCCTATTCTCTAAAACAATTTTTTTCTCCAAATACATCCAGGAATCACACCGTAACGGATTAGCCACTTAGTACAAAACACCCTGTATTGGGAAAAAACTACTTTTGAATCTACGTTTTTCGACAGTGCCATAACTGGTACAATATTAGCCCTACGTAAAAAATGATAATAACAAAAATTATAGATAATCGTGTGTTCTATAAGTCTTAGGAAGGATTTTTTCAAGTAGAATTAACCATTAACGAAATATAGTGCAAAGAAAGTGATATATGAAGTTTGAAGCACCATTTCTCCGTAGATATTGACTTTACACAAAAAAGTTCTAAACAAGAAAGTTAAATCACTTATTTTTCTACAAAAAAGATAATATACATTTTTGTCGTAAAATGCACAATTTTTGAGATAAACGCGTTTTCCTTCATTGTAAGTTTAGCAAGAGGGTGGGGATGACGTCATTTTGAATTTAAGCTTATAAAAATATATAAAATCATTTGGTAAAAAAAATCGCGTGCGGTATTTTTCGCAAAAAAAAAGTAGGTACCTATTTATTGGACTATTAGTGAGATGAGAGTTCCAACTGAGCTCACTACGTAGAATTACTCCCAGTAATAGTAAGATAGTAACCTTCGGTGAAGTTGTTAGATTTCTAGTAAATGTTACGCAAGTCTCTTTGTTTTGTCGGAGTAAATGCTTAGTTTCTTACTTACTGAAAGCTGTAGCTGAGCCCGAGGACAATTGGCGTCTAGTCAGAAATGACTCAATCAAGCTTACCCGAATTCCTATCATTATATCATCAACAATTCTTTGAGCAATCTATTATACGAACTAAGGGAAGGTTTTTTTGTGTGAAGTTTAGATATACCTAAGGCTCTAAGGTTTGAGCACCAAAAACAGATTTTCCAGAATAATATGTTGCCAAGCACGCCAAATGATGCTTTCATGAAGATTTAATTTGATACATTCGAGCCGATATCTTACTGTCATATCAGTTTGTGCTATTAGCAGCAGTCTCCTTCTTCGTGTTTAACTCCCTCTTCTTCTCGGAAGGATTAAACCTTGAGATTACAGTGCCTGCTTTAGTGGAATAGCTTTTACCACTCCCCACACAAAAACCTTTCTTAATATACTACAAAACCCCAATCAAAATCAATACTATAAATTATTAAACAATTACCAAGAATCGTGATATCGAAGAAACCTTTAAATTTCAATGATCCTTTTAAAACAAATTATCCGAAAGTTACCATGAAAACGTTTTATTTATTTCCACAACTTCACCACCGAATTTCATGATTATTTTATGAGATTACTTCTTGAGTGAAAGTTACCGACTATCCTCTAACACTTTTGTTAGGGTACACCCGACTACGAAAATTACTTTTATTGGCAAATGAACGTTTTATTGGTGATTATAGCAAAAAGAAACTACCAAAAACCAGATTCATGAATTCTTAAGCAATGGTCTTGTGCTTAGTGAAGAGGATTGTGGTGCAGATTAATAAATTAAAAATGTTTAAAAGTGTAATTGGGGAAATTTGTTAGTTTTATGTGGGAAAGCCAAGGTTAGGAGTCACCTTTTGTACTGCCAGTTTGTCATGTTGTTCAGATCATGGTACAATGTCTGGTAGTAAGCTTAGTTTGAAGGATAGAAAAGCGAGGTCACAACGGGTCTGGAGAGTACTGGAGCACATTCCGAGGAACCTTACGTTTGAACTCTAAGATGTGCGAGTAGGGAAATACTGACTGTGAGAGATTGTATCACAGTAGAGTTTATAAACGAACTTCTAGACACTAGACCGAAATATATGTACTCGAAACGGCGGGACTTCGGCAGTGGAGCAATCGCTATTAGTCCGGGGAATTTAGCAAAAAAAACGCACGAAAGGAGACAAAATTCGGAAATGGCTGAAAATTGGACCACAGCTTCCTTGGGACTTTTTAAGAAAACAATTTCGGAATCACAAAAAAAACAAAATGGCCGCCGGAGAGTGGTTTTCCGGTGTTTTCCTTGTATCTCGGTTTCTATAGGTCGTACAACCCCGTACAAGGGCCCTAAATGTTGACAATGAAATTCTCTACAACTTTAGTTCCCACAAAGATGTTGACCCGATTAACCCTTTCAAAGTTATTCACGGTCAAAGTTTCCAAAAAACACTTTTTGTCGAAAACATCACTCAAAAACCGCTTTTTTCGAAAATTTGTTTTGATCGGTCAATACGAAACGTTATTGCCTAAAAAAGAGCTTCTTGCCATTTTTCCGAAAATTTAACCCTTTCGAAGTTATTCAAGGTCAAAGTTTCAAAAAATCAGTTTTTGGTCAAAAAATTACTCAGAAAATGATTATTGAGAAATTTTTTTTATTCTATTTATACAAAAGATTATTACATACCCTAATGACACCCTTGCCATTTTTTCGAAAACTTCTCGAAAAATTTTGGAAAAATCAATAGTTAGTGATTTTTTGGCCGAAAAGTGATTTTTGGAAAATTTGACCTTGAATAACTTTGAAAGGGTTAAGTTTTCGTAAAAATGACAAAAGACTTTTTTGTAGGCAATAATGTTTCGAATTGACTGATTAAAATTTTTTTTCGAAAAAACCAGTTTTTGAGTGATGTTTTCGACAAAAAGTGATTTTTTGAAACTTTGACCTTGAATAACTTTGAAAGGGTTAATCGGGTCAACATCTTTGTAAGAACTAAAGTTGTAGAAAATTTCATTGTCAACATTTGGGGCCTTTGTACGGGGTTGTACGACCTATAGAAACCGAGATACAAGGAAAACACCGGAAAACCGCTATATCTCCGGCGGCCATTTTGTTTTTTTGTGATTCCGAAATTGTTTTCTTAAAAAGTCCCAAGGGAGCTGTGGTCCAATTTTCAGCCTTTTCCGAATTTTGTCTCCTTTAAATGCTAATTTCCCCGGACTATATGGTAATTGCGATACAATTTTTCAAGGCTGATACATTTCTGTCCTGCGGTTGGCTCAAAGGATCTATGGAGACCCAAAAGATGCCATCACCGTCGCAGAGTGCAATCACTAACGAAGCTGTAAAATGGAGGGAAAGATCGGGTCCAGTTGCCAAGCCACGGTCAAGGTGAGAAGACAGTGGTGATGCAGCAAAACTTCTCAACACAAGAAACTAGAGGCAAGCTGCGGAGCAGAGAAACGTCTGCAGGAAAAAGCTGATGGAGACCAAGGGTCGAATTGGGCTGTAGTAGTAGAAGAAGAAAAAGATTGGGTGATAGAATTGACCCCTGGCGAACACCGGCCGAGATGGTGTGTGGGTACCTTGATTGAACGGTCAGAAAAAAACTCTCAATCCAGTTGTTGAGTAGTTTGGTCCAGAGAACAGGGAGATATCTAGAGCACCCAGACCGTACTCATCAAAGCGATGGAACGGGAACGCCTATCAGCTTCTTTTGCTTTTATCGCATTCATACACTCACCATTAGACCCATCTCACACTCCCAATCTATTCCACCGAGGCTTTATACACTTAGTTGAGGGAGGAATTAATAATCGCATTCCCGCCTGTATAAATTTGGTGATACAGGAAGCGGCAGAGTTGACGTGGGCACTGGGGAAACTCTGTTCCCAGTCAGTGGATTGAAAGAAGCGAAAAGACCTCAGCTTGGCGTTCCCCGAGTAAAAATAAGACTCGCCCGTTCTTATCCTGAAACAGGCACTCACAGCTTCAAAACGCCTTTATGGCACCCAAATGAGGCATTGTACTCCTGAGTAAAAATTATACATTTCGCAAAAACGTCCGGAGAATAGTCCAAACGAAGCATGGTACTTTTTTTTGAGATATTGGGTCCAAAAGTGCCGCGGCCATTCGGTTGACCGGTTGTACTACACCCCTACTCCTCAAATTTATTGGCCAGACCGCTGGAACTAGTTCAGCCTGTCTTGTCAAGCTTCCCGTATTCCTGACCGCAGTCATGCCTTCGGTCTGTTCGGAAGGAGTTCACGAAAGCAGGCTCCGGTATACTCCGTGGGCTCGACAATTCCACTCCGGCCCTCCTTGCCTTGGCCCTTTAATGAGTCCAGAACCTTAAGGCAGAATGGTGGCGGTCTCCCAGTAGGAGGCTAATTGCAATACCACGCTTTTTTTTAATTTATTTTTTTTCCTTCTTTTGGAGTCCCTGCTCCCCTAGGTGATGGGAGTGTTTCCCCTAGATTATATGGGAGCTGGTGCTGCCAATTTTTTGGCGGGTCCAAAAGCTCCACTTTTTCTAGACTAAAGAGAGCAAATTTGGGGCATTAAAAAGTTGTATAGACAAAGAAAACGGGCAATTATCTTGGTGACCATAAAGGGTCCCTTCATCACACTCAGTAGACCGGTTTTCCTTCGATTACGTAGGTCAAGCAGCATTGGACGTGGTTAGTACTTAGTTGGGGGACCTCTTGGTAAAATGACACTCGCGTTTGGAATGGTCTACGCCGATGCGGGTGCATTTTTAGATTTTCATGTCTGTAGCGGGAGCGGGCAGATTGAGAGCAAATCATTGAAGATCAGAAAAATATCGGGTGATCCCAGTCAGTGAGTCAGTGGCTTGAAAGAAGCGAATGAACAAAAGAAATATGCAGTTGCTAGCCAGTAATCCGACTTGCCCAGAGGAAAATCAACATCGGCAGATTATCGTTTAGGACGGAGGGTAAGAAATAGGTCAGGCAGGCCCGCCAAAATGGGGGAAACTGGGACGAATTGCCCCGGGCCCCAAGTCAGAGGGGGACCCCGAAAACAGAATGAAACCCAAAAAGTTAAAACCTTCATATAATCACAATTATTGACTAACCCTTACGGACGGGTGCTTTCTTTCAGGAGGAGAAAGATCTGGGACCTGTCTCATAACAGCTGTTCCGTTCTAAGCTGCACTATCTAACTTAGGTTCATTCGGGGATCAAGAACCACCCGTTCTCGGCATCTTATGTTAATGTTCTAAAAGAACTTATCCTTACCACCGATTTTGAAAAGTATTAAATATTTTTTTAGTAAAAGTATTTTTGGAATTTCAATCTCCTTAAAGGGGCTTCCATTCATATCTTAGCCGCAGACCCCGTAAGGTAATGTGGCGGCCCTGGGTCAGGGAGATCGGATCCGTGGCCTGCAACATCAGGGGCCCTAGTTGGATGATTAACAATCTGGTGAAGGTTATTACTGTCTGCAAAAAGCTCAGCGTCCTTGCCAGAAACAAACACTGTTGCAATTTGAGTAATTTAGCCAATTTACATTATGAACGTCCAAATTACCCGCAACAATGATTTCAAATTCCGGCTTGGAAGATAAAAATTCGAAGATCTGTTCAGAGATAGGCTCGAAGGCGAGGCTTCATTACTAATCTACTAATTTAGGGCTTCTGTATTACGTGGCTATGAAGAATTATTTTAGTCCAGTGATAATTGAAGGAATGTACTACTGTACCTACAAACTGTGGAATGCCACGTCAATCTTAATCTGGAAAGCTGTGCACTCAGAGAAGTTATGCAGTTAGCTATACCCTGTCACCTGAAATCGATCTAAATCAAGATCAGGACTAGTAAATTTTTTCTAGTGTTTCTCAAAATTGCTATTTCATACCCGGACAAGCAAAATCGAAAAAGAAAGTAAAAATAAAGTTGTCATGACCAGCAAATGGCACAAAACATTACAAATTCTTTTATCAATACTCTTCAACGCAATTATTTAATAACGTAACTTTTTAAAAAGAAACTCCCCCTCCATTCTCCCACCCTTCGCCACCACCACTTCCTCTTTCATTCTTCTTCTAACAAAAAAAAAACAAAAATAAATAAATAAATAAATACCCACCATCTTTCTGCTTGTCTCTAAATATATTCATCTAATCAATCTTTCCACAAAAACGAAGCCCATTATCCTCATGTTAAACATGGCTTAATGCCTTTTTTCCGTTTGAATTTCGTGATCCCATTAAATAAATAATTCAGGTTAAAACCGAAAATACCCATTTTTTTCTTTACTTCCCTGTCTTGAAATGGGGGGGAGGAGGTCGATAAGCTCTTATGCAATGCTTATACAATCTGTACCAAAAAATGAGGAAATTACAGAATAAAATGTTATCAATTCATGACTAGCAATTTCCTATTCCCAAAAGCCAAACCCAGAGAGCGTCGCGCACACACAACCAAAAACACAGCCCAGATGTAAATGTTTCCTAAGATAAACACAACGAAACGAAAAAAAAAATGTTTGTGCAAAAAAACAAAGAAAAAATAAAAAAGAAACATAAACAAAACACGCAATTCTAACTCCACCGATTGAATTTTTTGGGAGGAGGGGATGATGGGGTGGAGTGGGAGCATATAAGCATATGCCTGTATTCTTTTTTCCCCTATATTCAATAGAATGGCCCCGAAGACAAACCGATTCAAGGTAAGTTTTTCAAGGAAAAAAAAATGGGGGGAAAAAAATAAGTTTATCTATTTCCCTCATCGTTTTAGATAATCGATATTATTTGTGTCCCCGCCCCCTTTTCCCAGGAGTTATCAAGGTCACGCAATCTGTGTACAGAAACACCCCCCCCCCCCGCCATAAGCAACCTTCGATATTTACGCATTCGAACAAGGTTAATTATCCTTGTTCCCTTCGTCGAAGAGTTTTTCTTAACGGTAATTTATAACACTTGCAGGAAGCAAAAAACGATTTTCCTACATTGTTTCTGATGGAGTCCTGCCAAGCCCATTACTTGGTTATTGCTCTCGCATTAGTGCGCTTCCCCCACCACATTCATGCCGGGTCTAGTAGAGCACAGGCACAATCCACCCAATACCCACCTTCTCCACCAAAAAAAACACCCGTCACCCAATCCCCGAATATTGGTGTCGATTTTCGTGTTTTATCAGTCGAACGCTAGGTCCAAAAAGCGAAGGCGAAACAATTGACTAATCACTCGACCACATTGACAACACCCTATTTTTAGAGCGGCGTCCTAAGGGCACCTATCGGGCTGTCCTCAAGTCCCGATGCTGTTTTGCCTATTTCCAGTTTAACTGACCCCCCCCCCCCCCCCACCCCTGACCTCATCCACTGATGCGGAACAGTAGTGTTCGTGGCTGGGAAAGTCCCTGCCCCGTTTGTGCTGCGGGCCCCGGGTTTTTGGGTAGAAATTTGTCTTCATCTCAAGTTTTTACTTTTCTTGAGTGGAAATTTATGGGGCACTTACATCAATCGATAAGGCCGACAGCACTTACACTTCCTTAACTTGGGAGCAGGGGACATCCCCATGGGACGTGAAGCGATTAATTCCAAAGTGTCGCATACCCACTCGAACTGAAAGATAGGGACAGAGGGATCCCACCATTTCTTTTCCCTTACAACATAGAGTACAGACCAGCATCCATCCTCTCTCATCTGACTCGCCGTGTTGATGACTCTAAAAGGGGTGACAGAGGAGACTATGATAAGGAGATAACTTGAAGCATTATTGCACTTAAAAGTTATCCTTAATTCAAAGGATACTTTACGACGTTACCAAGAAAACGGGGGGGGGGCTAATAAAATGGGACTTCGGAAAATTATTGCGTTCAAAGTATCTTTCTTGAGGCTTAGGTTTGAGTCCTTTTCTATGGGTCTCATGCAAATTTTATTACATTTTAGTAACGTTAGTGCGGGGAGCGATCTTGAAATATGACGCTGTTATTTACCCGTGACTGTCTACCGTTTTTCGGTTTATTAACCCTTTCCAAGAATGATTAAATGCCCTTTTTTGAAAAGAACAACACTTCATTCCGCTTTCCACGGTGAGTGAAAGTATTAAATTCAAGCCAGAGACTGTGAATGGCTGATAATAAAGCGGTTTGAGATAAATAAATAAATAGGAAAAAATGAACAAAGTTACTTTGCGAGTGGTGTGATTGGTGCTATACTTTGAAAAATGTATTAAAGGCTTTTCGAAATGAACTGTTCTTGGTATTTGAAATAATCTTTGAAATTTAAACTTAACTCAAGAGTCATTGACTGTTTTTAAACTTTTCGCTTTAAACGGCAACTTTGAGAAACACGGAATAAGCTAAATTGCTTTTTCCAGTAAAACAATAAAGAACTTCTTCATTTCGGTAAATACAACTCAGCTTGGCCCCAAAGGGTGCGGATGGTTAGATGGAGTTTAAATGGGTGATTTCAAGGTCTCGAAACTTGATTTTGATTTGAATAAGGAAGACAAATATAATTAGTATAATTGGATAGGTACAAAAAAATCCAGCAATCAAGTCTCTTCACAATGGAGAACCCAAAACATCAGTGCCTCTTCTTTAAAAATGTACAGGACCCACCCCATTTTAGTGATGGATCCAGACTCAATTTTTCAACATTTTTGCAACATTTGCATCTCCAGCCCACCAACTCAAGGATTGAAATATCAGGAAAATGCTTGGGTTGCATTTCCCACGCGAAATCCAAGAGATTTTCGCTTGAAATTTGTTCCGGACGCTAAAGGCCGAAACCAGATTCTCGCTCGCAAAATAAAAATAGTTAGGAATTTGTATGAAAGGAATTGTTTTTCTTTATTCCGTTAGCAGAAATATAATCGGAAAGGATTTTGTTAATTTTTGTTTATTGCGCCCACTACTGTTCTGCGCCCACTACTGCTTACTTTATTTACAAGAGGAAACTGACTCCCAAATCCAAAGTACCCTAATAATAATCTCTGTTGGCCTCGGATTTCCCTTAATTCGACTTCTGAACCACCCACGATTGTTCCAACAATTCAATTGACAGAATTCTCTTCAGCATTCGTGACATGCATAGGTGCGTCGTAAGAGGGTACGTCTAACATAATGAGTGGTAGACCTGTTTTCTGTTTATTATCAAAGTCAAGCAGTATTGGGCGCGGTTATTAGTTAGTTGGGAGACCGGTTAGGAACATTATGTACCATCGGCACCCCTGTTTCGAGGGACAAAAGAAACTCGCAAAAAGGTGATCCTCAAAACCGTCTATTGTTATTATAGGTGCATTAAAGAACTGCACGTTTATAAATCCGCAAGATTCGACACCGATTGCTCTAGATACATCCAAGGCTTTTGACGGAGTATGGGACACTGCTTTTTTAAATAAAATCCCTACTTTTGCTATTGGTTTAGTTGAAAATAGCTGTATTGAGCGTTCCCTTTCTGGTCGTTCAATTAAAGCAGTATTGGATGGTGTCGAATCTAACTCTAAAGACATTTCTTCCCAGGGCTTAATTCTCTCTGCCGCTCTTATCCAAATTTGTATAAACGACCTTCTCTCTGTTCCGTCATATCGTTTCACAGCTTTGCTAATGACGGTACTCTGTCTTGCTACTATATTTTAAATGATAAAAGCAGAGCACGTGCCAGACCAAGCATTCACGAACGTGAACGTATTTCCAATTCAATGAAAAGGGAGATTGCGTTCACTTTTGATTGGGGGATAATGTGGGTATGGTGGGTAGCAGTACCCACCCAGAAAATTCCGGGTGGGTAAAATGCCCACCCGGAATTTGAGAGTAACTGAGCGTGTGACATGAAGAATCCCTCTGGTTCCGGCCCATATTTTTCCGAATCTCACACAATAAAGAAGACGTGCTTTGCGTTATCCTGGATACCTAGTCACAGCGCTGAGCCATCGTGCTCGAAACGATGGAGGTATTTTCTAAATCCTCTATATCCACTCAAGAAAGGCATGAGGACGTAACTCACTTCTTCACGCTCCCTCGTAACTCATCTATCCACGTCTGAAATAAGTCTGAAGGTCCACCGACTCTTAACAGACTCGTTCCACTTACCATTACGTTAGAGACTCGCAGTGCATCATCTGCCACCGCACTGAATTTGTCTTCTCTGTAACATATTCTGGATCATAGAGACGCATGCCTTTTCTCGCTAGTATCTCTATGGGAATAATTTTCCAGCTATCAGGCACGCCGCCTAGTTGAATATGGCCCTGTATGCGCAGCCCGTGCGAAGCACGCTTGTGCTGGAGACAGATACATGCGTTCGTTTGTGCGTGCGGTGATTGATATAATAGAAGTTCGTGCATTCAAATGTAAACTGACATATAGTTACGTAAACGGAACGCACGCAACGCAAAAGATGGTATACTTCCAACATTTCCCCATTGCCGCATTCGTCATAGCCTTGAATACACAAAGACAAGCACACACAACAGGCACATGAACTCGTGGCTTAGATTTTTTGGTTATTTGTAAGAGGCCAAGCACGCAAGTGTCTGTTAGCAAAAATTTGCCGCATACACCGCACGCACGTGTCTGTTTATAGCTTTAGTCTGTATGCGGCCCTCCATTTTCTGCTATTGTTCAACAATTTTAAAAATAACAGTCGTAACAGTCAGCGCCATCTTATTTTTATTAAAAAAACAATTTTTTTTTCGTAATGTTAAATAAATATATTCATAACCCCTAAAGTTTGAAAACTCTAGCTTTATTTCTTCTATCCAAAAAAATACCTCAATATTATCCTATTTTCCCTATTGTAAAGGTATCGCCGGCCTTAATATCTCAGATAGCTTCGCTTGCGCATAATTCGCGATCATCGAGGCGTAGCTTAAACACATCGTTATACGTTCTGATCCAACGGTGAGGCCCAGGACACCACATATTGTTCTGTACACCGTCGGCCCATCTTTCGATTCACAATGATGTGACCTACCTTCTTTCCTTTTTAGGAAAAGTTGTTATCAAAAAACACTTTCGGCGGAGGGGGTGCGTTTGTCTGACTGTCCACCCCGGCCCAATACGATCCGCCGGCACTGGGCGGGAGTGTTTTTGGAGGTTTTACGAGGCATCTACACCAGACTCTAAACGATCTGTGTTCAGAAGTACGCCATACGTATTTGTTTGAAAGACCGATCATCAACTCAAAGACCGATCATCAATAATCTCCTCAAATCCAAATTTTCAAAATTCCTTCATCTACTCCCAGATTTCATCCTTTCTATGCCTTTTCATAAAGAAATATATGTCCCAAAAATAATGTCCTAATGATGATGGGATTTAATTGCTTGTTCCATAACCTCAAAAAACTCTCAAGACCAACAAAACTCGAAAAGGGTATCAACTTCTCTCAAATAAATGTCAAAAATAAACTCTCCTCTTTCATTATCACTCTCTGCCATCGTCATCAATTTCTATTAAGTTGATTCATGTCTGCTTATTAACTATCTCCTAAATAAATAGTTTACCCTGTATAATTGACATAAATTGCTGCTGACTGTTTAAGGATATTTCTTTCTGTTTTATTTTATTTTTTTTTCTGTCTTGTTATGCTCCTTCTCTTGTTCCTGTCTATACTTATATACAGAGAAAGAAGTCAGGAAGTGATGTCGTCGTCAAACAACGAAATTTATTGCTAAGGAAAGAAAGTTTTCACCTGAAACCAGGATTCCTTTTGGTGTCTCTCATCTGACATTATCCTGGCATAAACTGCCGTCAAGAGTGGATGGATGAAACATCCTAATGTCAAGGACTCTTATCAAAACTAATTTGTAAACTTTTCCCTTACTTAACAGATCTTCGCTAGGAAAGGACATAAAAAAATATATATATATATATATATACAGCTCCAGTTCAGAAGGTATCTCCATTAATTATGTATCACAGGAGCAGAATAGAAAAGTTACGAAAATGCGAAAGGTCCTTCAGAATAAAAAAAAGGAAATTCTTTCGTACATACATATATATATATAGGGACACACAAAAACTGAAAGGAGAGGGCTTCTGTTGTACTGCCGGGGACTGGGCTAGTTCAGAGGAGAACAAATATTTTTTTAATGTATTGTAAAGATAATGACACAAGGGACCCGAACTTGGTAAGCAATGTATACGTTGAAATATGATAAGAGTCCTCAAGAACGACTTTGCTTGTCAGAAAGTTTTCTTTCAATCGGGAAGAAAAAAAGGAGACAGAAAAAAGGATAAGGAAAAGGGAAATGACTAAAACCATCCTCTTGTTAGTGAATATATGTAAACTGATTTTCGAACCTTTCTAGCCCGAAGCTAGATTGTTATGGATTCAGATAAACATGGAACAAGGATACTGTGATTCTGTCAAAAAAAAAATAATGTCCCAACGCCGACCGCTGTATACTCGTCGTATATATAGGAAATCCCAGAACGTTGTAACTTTACAACCATCCCATGTCCGGGACCCATACCACAGTGTGTGTGTATGCTATGTTATAAAACGCACTGTGCAGTCCCTGATTTGTATTCGCCCAAATGTGATTGTTGGTGGTATAAAAATTCATCGTCGTTAACATAACCACCATCCTGCATATATCCACAATGCTTAAAAGTGTTTAGGTCTTAAGGATACGGATCCTTGCCTGACATTTTATCACCACTAAACCACCATATCGATTGTATAACAATATTTTCTTCTGGCATGGAGAGAGCTTCATTCAAATGTGATGTAAATGGAAGTCGGATCCTATTTTAGTTGAATATCGTTACTATTCAGGACAAACTGATATTGAAACAACTTTCAAACTCGGGCAAATTGAAAATTGTCATGACATACAAATACCGAGCCGGATTGTGTTAAATGGCACAGTACGCCGAATTGTGGGTACCAACAGGGACACTTTTCAGGATATAGTATACGTTACGTTCTACGTACATAAACATATATATACATATATAATTCGATTCTTGTGTTTGGTTTTCTGCTAATAGGAAGCATCATGGCATATGCAAATTCTGTAAACGTTTCTTCATCTCTGGATACTTTGGGTACTTTTAGGTTAATCAATATCTCTGGGAACTGATAATGTGTTTTCATTGAATAACGAGCTCCACATGCAAATTTGGTTTTCCCCAAAATATTGTGTTTGGTTTTCGCTTAATGGTTTACGGATGCCTGCCCTGTGTATGCGGCGACAGCAGACACGAGTGTGTGGGGGCTTATGACAATTTGCCATCTATGCAAATATGGAGAGTTTGCGGGATACAATTTTGAGAATTATGTACGAATTCAATTGATACTTTGAGGCAAATAACACCCAGTTTCCAAGTATATATGAGTTAAAAGTTTATTTAGCAAAACGAACAACAGGACATCTTTTGTACATATGTAGAGATATATTTGCATGTATGGCGATTTTACACATTAAATTCAATTATGCGATTTTGGGTGTGAGTTGTGTATGCCTAGTCGCATATTCATGAATTATTTAATGCTTCGTTGACACACTTAAGTATCAAACAAGATTATCATTTTGGAGAGAACGAACTTCCTTGATGTATGAACTTTCTTCTTCTTCCTCCAATGGCGATACAGCCCAACTCGAGCCTTGGCCTCCTATAATCTTCTCCTCCAGTCTTCTCGATTTCTAGCCGAAGTTCTCCAGATCGATATGTGGAGAAGTGTCTCCGCATCATCTACAACCGCATCTGTCCATCTTTTCCTCGGCCTGCCTATGGGTCTTTCTCCTTCGATGATGCCAGTGAAGACCTTCTTTAGTCTTTGCTGTTCTGTGTTCTGGCATACGCTCGATGTGTCCAGCCAAGCAAAATCTATTGAGTTTTGCGAACGTCACTAAGTTTATGTCGTCAGAGATTTGATATAACTTGCTCTTATACCTGATTCTCAGTGGCGGTTTCGGAGGGGGGTAATTGGGTAATTACCAACCCCCCCGCCCCCCACAACCCCCTAAGGATTTTCATTCGCTTATTTATTTTTATTCTTGAAAATTACCAATATTTCAAACAAACAAGTTAAGTTATGGTGAATCTAGTCGGCGATATATGATGGTGAATTTTTCCAAAACTGCTGCAGAGTCGTGGAAGGGACCGATACCCGAGACTCCTGGTAATATGGCACGATATGAGTGATTCCACACGAGCGTACACACGACACGACAAGAGTCGGCCGCAAAGTGGTTTATGAAGAAGATGGTGAGAGAGGACGATGTAGAGGGCACACAAATTTGAACGATATTTTCAGCAGATTTTTGATTTGTGTTTGCTTGAAAATCTGACCATTTTGCAAAAACAAATCAAAATAACGGTTCAAAAATGGCGCCCGATTTTTGCATTTGTGTTCCTCGACCCCGACATGGGTATTAAATGAAAAGGCTTGACAGGTAGAATATAATTAGCGGTGTGGCGTCATTCGATCGAAATTCAAAATGGCGACCAACACAAAATGGCGGAATACATATAATAGACCAAAAAGTAGAAAATATAACCGTCAACTTTAAATTTTTCCCATACGCATAGTTCGCCTGACAATGCGATCCGACCATTTTGTAAAAAAATCAAAATGGCGGCTCCAAAACGGTGGCCGATTTTTGCAATTGTTATCCCCGACCCACCGACATGGGCATCAAATGGAAGGACATGACAGATAGAATACAATTAGTTGTGTGGCGTCATTTCAAATTCAAAATGGCGGATTACCTTTTTCTTCTCAACCCCCTCAGTATGGGTATCAAATGAAAGGGTATGATGATTATAATTCAAAATGGCGAAAGACATATAATAGACTAAAAAGTAGAAAATAAAATTTATGTAATATATTTTATCAAATCAATATAAATATATATATGGGCTCATTTACTTCCTTTGCCTGTTGTATATAATTTAAGGCAAGCGTTTTTCAGGAGTAAAGTCCAGTCGGAGCTGACACGAACTTATAATTTTTTTTTTGATGTTGTTTTGTATTTATGGAATAAAAAAAATATTTAAGTTTTTTCTTTTTTTAAAATGACCCCCATAAGCCAGTTGGCTGGAAACGCCCCTGCTGATTCTCCATGTCCCTTCCTGACAAATTATGCTTCTCAAAATTTTCCTTTCAAGGGAATTTAGCATAGCCGATTCTGGACTGATGAAAAGAGAGGCCTCGACCAGACGTTTGCCTTTTTATTTTCCTTCAACCCCTGATGCCCCGGGACCCATTTAAAGGTAATCCGATTGATACTACCTAAAGGCTGGAGTACAATGATGCCGTTCCGAACCGCACCGTATCCGTACCGTTCCGTGGAGTTGAATAACTGGCTACAATACAGCCTATTCATTCCGTTTTTGACAACTATCAAGTTTAAAAGAAATGAAATAATAAAATGTTGTGTCCAAATAGAATAAATTTTTTTTATCAACAGGATTTACTAATTCAATTAATTTTTCGTCTTCCATAAATTACCGACTCCCAAATGACACCAAATGAGGTTATGTCTTCCGACCTTTTCGTAAAAAGAAGGAATTTGCTGGAATCTTTTCCATTCCGCACCGTTACAAACCGTCCATTGTAGTCACCCTTCCATTTCCACGAACACTTCCAATGAAAATTCTAACAATCCGACTTTTGACATTTAAGGAGTATCCACACATATCAGGGCCGTGCCCGGTACGTCACAGTTCCGTGTTCTGTCATGTGTGAACGATCCCGTGTCCGGATACGGACGTCCCGGACACGTCCCTGATGTGTGTGGATACTCCTTTATACGAAACGGTACGGAACGGAATCATTGTACTCCAGCCTTAACTCATCAAGTTGGCGTTGGTATTCCTTAACCTTCGGTGCGATTGCCATATGGCTGTCAGATACGATAAAGGCATGGTATATTACCTCTGCTTGAAAAACAGTACCTAGAGTACCCACGCTGAGCGCGAAACCAATTTATTCGTGTATCACCCATGCTCAATAAGCTGTATGTATTTAGTCATTGCCCAGCGGGAAATAGAAGCATTCACTGATGCATGAAGAAGCTATCCTTGTGCATCTTAGAAGTGCTTCCCTTCCGTATCCCTATCCATATCTTTTTTACCATTGCATGTCATTAGCAAGAATCAGTTTGTTCGATTTTCTTCTAATTAGCTTTCTGGGAAGCTATTTTGAAGTTTTAAGCTTTGCAAGCAGAAATCCAGAGAATCTCTTAAAACAGAAAATTTACCAACAAAGTTGAGCCTTATTTGTAGCCATATGCGCAGGAAAATCTTCCAAAATGCTTCTGAAGCGCGACCAGGAAACACTTCTAATTTGATTCCAGAGGAAGCTGCTTCCACTTTTACCGCTGGGTGCATTGACTCGTGTATCATCCGCCTTAGGAAGCAATGGGACAGAATTTTGTCCGATATTTTATGGCATAATTGAAAAGAATTGAACCAACTCAGACAAACTCCCGGAATCGTCTGACACTTTCAATAAAAATATCTCAATTAAAAAAAATGCTCTGTCGATAAATTGGTTTGAATGTTTCCAATCCAAAACTCTTTAACTTTCAATTATTCAATTAGTCGAAAAATATTCAAGATATTTCGCCGAAGCCTTTTTAGCAATTTTTCCTATATTCTGCAACAACCAAACAATTGAACAGTACAAAATTTAAAAGGCATTCAAATGCCACGTACTAAGTTACTTTTCCCTTCAGACTTCTCGCTGATCACAAAATGCCACCTAAGAAGGTAATGAAAATTTTCTGAACCTACTTAATTCTCATTTAAACAAAAGCAGAAAGACCTTAAGTAAATACAAGCAATTCCTAAATCTTGTTAAACCTGGCAAAAAGTGTGCCACAGAATGACACCCTACCGCCAATAACGAAGGTATATATACCGATGCCAGAGAGAGCAACAGAGTAGAGAGGAGGCAATAGATTTAACACATTTAAAATTGTCAACAAACAAACGCCGAGTTTATATATTTTAAGAAGGGTGGAGATGCCAGGTGTAGATGTTTCTGTTAAAATAAACAATTTTCCCGGAATGATTATTTCCAGATCAAAACGTCTGACAATGGTGTAACAATAGACACATTCTGGATCTGGTGGAGTAAAGAGCGAGCGGCGGGGGTGGTGAGAGCAGCAAGCACCCCAAAGGGCTCAAATGGGAAAAGACAGGAACCTTTTTTTCGAGGGTGGATTAGTTCCCCTTTTCAAGTGGTGCGTGCCTATTGAATGGAAATAAGACAAACACTGAATACCTAATGCCCAATTATAAGGTTGACAGGGTGAACTAATGGTAAAGGGTTTACTCAGCCAGAAACCAAAGGGGTCGAAAGGTAAATGCTAGAATTTTATGCTTTTTACAACAAAAACGAAAAACAACTCTTTGTTCGGGGCTACAATGGGGAAAAAAATTGTAAATAATGAAAATTGGATCCGTTTTATTTTTGTGTTTTGTATTTTTTTTTTTTTTTATTTCTTCTAAACCTTTAAGGGAATTGGAGATTTTTATACCAAAAAAGGTTTCTTGTGATGAAATTATGTTGAAAAGAAAAGCGCTTCTAAGTGGCCTCTGCAATATTAATTGATAACGACATTAAACTCTTCAAGCAACCAACACTATACTTACATAGAAGATGATTAATAAATAAAGCAGGAAGAAAAACATATAATTAAAGTAATTACGTTGAAATGGCAACGCAAAAATTTGTCATCATTAAAAATTAAATCAAAATCGAAAGGGTTCTGAAGAAAAGGTTGTGCAAAACAAAATTCTTTTTTTAACTCCTACGGCATGTCTTTTTGGAAAAACAAGATTCTTTGACAATTTTTATATTGAAAATTGAGAATTACTTAATAACTCCCACACTTTTCCAGATATTTGATAATTGAAAAGAGAGCTTTAATAATAAAATTTTGTTGGTTAAATAATCGTTGCGGTTAACTCTTATTCCCTTGGTTAAAAAATTTCTTACGTTCGGAACTTGAACGAAAATTACGATAAACCCTGCCTTAAATTTCTAGTTGTAGGAGTTCGGAAATACAGTCTGCGGACGTTTGTTCCACAATCGATTTGTTCACAAGGCAATGAGTCGAGTACGCTGATCTGTTGTTTTGTTGTGGGTTTAAGATTCCCTTGAAGGCAGAAAAGCGTTTTTTTAAATGGAACGGATGGGGAGGCGTTGCAGGTTTTATATGAAACTGGCTGGAACCCGTTGCGCCTCGCTGCACCCATCGAAGCGAAATAAAGGAAGTAGTAAAACATGTTCGGACCACGAAGAAGCTCTATTCGATTCTGAGCCGATCGATTCCAGTTTGGATCCCTATAAGCTCTGGGCGTCTTGGTTTACGCTATTCTTCCAGCGGAGGTTGAGTCTTCCTTGCTTCCTTCTCATCTATTATATATAAATCCCGCGCCTTGTTGATCAATTCTAAACCGATTGCTTAGAGAGCTTTAGGATACAGTATGTTCAATGTTTTTCCATTTGTTGCTAGAATATCAAGATTTTCCGATTTTCCAACTCTTGAACAACCTACATACAACTATCCAAGAAATGACACTTATTTGGAAAAATTCGTCCGCCATATTGGCCCCACAATTTTGAATTTATAAGTTTTGATTATAAATTATCATTATTTGCTACCTTAAAAACTCCCATATACTGATTTTCATTGGAATCGGAATACCATTGGCAAATTCGTCGGCCATATTGGGCGCGGCCATTTTGAACTTAAGTTTTGATCATAAATTCGTTATTGGATACCTTAAAAAAACCCCCAGGTACCGATTTTCATTGCAATCGGAACACAATTTGCAAATTCGTCGGCCATATTGGCGCGGCCATTTTGAATTTATAAGTTTTGACCAAAAATTCGTTATTTGCGACCTTGAAAACCTCCATTTTCATTGGAATCGGAATAAAATTGGCAAATTCAACCATATTTCTGGTTCCATTTTGGATTTCGGTCATATTTCGGCGGCCATTTTGAATTTCTGTTCTGAAAAATAAAATATACCCCATGCTAAATCGGTTTGGTAGTTTTTGAGTTTATCCGGAACAAGCAACTTTGCTTCTGGTTTCTCAACTGATGTGTTTTAATATGGTCTGGTAGTTAGCCCAACGCCCAATCCTAATACCAGGAGGACCGGATCCGTGAATTGTACCCCGTCTCATGGCCCAGCTATACGTCAGGCACTACGTACGTCTGTGGTCGGTTGATTTTCCAGGAGGCACCAGCGAGAAGGTGACGCTACGAGTTTACGCCTCTCCCTTGTTATCTTCCATTGTATGCAAATTTTTAAAATTATTCATTACACGATAAAATGGTTGACTTACTTGACATAGGATTAATCACGCAATCATCTTCGCGAATTCACATTTGAACGTTTTTAATATTTTAAATTTTCTTCGCGAAATCACATTTGAACGTTTTTAATATTTTCAACTCGTTGCAGCGTTAAATGCTCCACAATAAATTGATATCGACTATTAGTTACAAGTATCAAATATAAACTGGAAAATGACAGCCAAACCAAAATGGCGGTCAAACAAAATTGGCTTGAAACATAAAACGCACTCTGTGGTTTCATAGTGAAACTTTTCTTTTACTTTGCTTATTAATATTCTTAATTTTTATAATAATTCAAAATGTTTAAAAAAAATATTTTACCTTTCATTACAGTACGGAGAGCTATCACTCACAACAAATCCATCATTTGCATTATATAATTCACCGCAAAGAGCGCCTGCACAACAGCGACCAGTTTATACAGCACCACCGCCACTATTGTCAACAAGATCACCATCGAATAATATTTATACAAGGATACCGCCAAGAACGTATCTTCCATCATACGAGACAAGAACATCACCAACATCACCATATGGTACAGCAGCCTGTTCAGTACCATTGCTCAACAAGCAGCCCCATCAACAGCAGTCCCTGCAGCAAGCTCAACAACAGCCATCCTCGCTGCTAATTACCAGCGGCGGTGGCATACTAGGAAATTATGATGAGAAATCCTGAGGGTTAGCCGATGATGACGTCAAATGTCAATTAGTATGTATTGGCGGCAGCAGTAGCTGTAGCAGTTCCGCCGAACGAACAACTATTGTTTAGTATTTGAGTAATCACGCTAGAAATTATTTATTCATGATGATCTGATCTGATGAAGACTTCCTCTCCAATTAAGGGGACACAAAACAAAAAAAACATTATATATATATATAAAAGTAAATAAATAAATAAATATATAAAAAACATTCAACCAACACACCCCACCCTCCCCAGAAGGGGGTGACTAATATCAAAAACTTAGGCTTAAGAACGGTTCTTAGTTAGGGACAACTCAAAAATCGTTTAGGTATACAAAAAAACCAACCCTCAAATGAAAAAAAAATCAATAAACTAAAAGCGTAGATAATCAAAGTGGTGACAGGCAGGATACAGTGCGTCCTGCCTGTCACTTGCTTACACTTTGTGGTCTATGCCGGAACCTACTGAAACGTATCTAACTTCGCTCTATGAGACAAAATTAAACGAATTTAATCAAATGAATGTAAACAAATAAAAAAAAATAAAAATTCGATCAGTTTTTTTAAGGTTTTTATGTTGAGACACTGATTATGAGATGTTCGATATATCTGCTGTGTAAATAATTCCCCCCACCCCCGCCCCTGTCTAGGCATCATGACTAGGAAAATATTGTAACAATTTTTTTGATAAGAACAGATGCCTGATAACAAGAAGAAATTGTAAAAGACACCGAACAGTAAATAATAATGTAAAGAAAGAAAACGTTCGAGGATATTTTTTTAAGTGATTTCCGTAGAGAAACATTCATCGATTTGTGTTTTACCTGATTTTAATTTGATATTGCCGTGTTGTTTTTTCACCTTTTTTTTTAGTTCTTTAATCTTTAACCCCACAATTTCCGTTTATGAAAATGATAAAAGAAAAACTTCATTGACATTTAACGTGCCATAGATAATAGGTTCTAAATAATTACTGGAAAACGCAACTAAAGAGAGATTGGTGTTGTTTGCTTACAGATAACTTCTTCGATAAGGAATATTTAAAAACAGTGAATGTCCTTTTTGTTTTCGTAATTACATATATATCCTTCTTTTTTGGGATAGTTTCATTCTTCACGTCAGGTATTTATAATCAAAAAAAAAATAAAAGACGAAATGTTTAAAAATTGAAGTGAAAAGTATAGAAACTAAGTGTTATCTGTGAACAAAAAAAAATATATTATATATAAATATATATAATTGACTTTACCTTTCGATTTCTTTGTTCAGTTGTAATTCTACTGTTCAGTTTTCTTATTAAGACATAATTTAAGACTTTTGTAATATATTGCGTTACTACATTCATTTTTTGTATGGAATAAAAAAAGAGATATTTCTTTGTAAAACTTGTTGTTTTATTGTAGATGGTTTTGTTTTTTTTGGTCTACTATTACAGAACTTATACCACTAAACAATGCTTTCCAAAAACAAATCTTTAGATAGCCCAATCAGTGTGTACTATGGTAACAATCAGTGTGTACTACCTTAAGCAAAAATAGATTAAAAACGAATAAATAAATGGTCTTTCAGCAAGAGGTGTCATTTTAAATTTCGCGCCATTTTTGAACCCCAATCTACTGTTGAAAATTGAGTTTGTTGACACTCAATTTTCAACAATAGATTGGGGATGACGATTCTTTTCCAGTCTCACCAGCATCACCATTTTCGACATCAATCCTGGCTTCGCAAACGCTGTTGATACGACTCACTATCCCTTATCCACCATATTTAACGGTTCCGCTTGTCGTACGTAATCCATTTTTTATCACCGATTATGTGAGATTTCAGAAAAGCGTCGATTCGATTGCATTTTAGCAGGGCATCGCAAATGCTAATTTGGTTTTTCGCTCTCAAATTAAGAACCCATACATCGAGCTTTTTTTGTACCCAGCTTTATTTAAATGGTTGAAAATAGTTTTATGGTAAATTCCAAGCTACAAGAATTTTATCAGCTTTTTTAGTGTTTGGATGGCCAGAGAGTGACTTGTCTTTCACATCAAAATTACCAGAACAAAACCGAGCAAACCATTTCCGCGCAGTCGATTTTAATAAAGTACCTTTATCGCACAAATTTTTTCACAACCTTCCGCAATGTTCTGCCTTACAAATTTTCATTACTGTTCTCCATTTTTAAACGCATACATCTTTCTAACCATTGCACCGATATTTATACACTCAAAGGTTCACTCGACCTATCAAACAAGCGTTTAAGTGGTGTCGTTGCGATCAGTAGTTCGTGACTTAATTTCAATTGACGCCATCTATCGGGAAAATGCCATGACTTTTCCCCAAACCAATAATATGTGGTGATTATGGCTAACCAGCAATAGAAAAATTCTAGTATCCTGGATTCGGGTGTGCTTTTTAAAGCAAACAAAAATGTTTGTATATCATTAATTTTTTTATAGGACACAAGTACGGTTGCGTAATGTTGCGTAATCTTTGAGACACCTGTGCTCCACTTCCTTATCTCGCTTTTCCGCGTTTGTCTCTACAAGTATTTTTAGTCTCAACAAATTCTGTATTACCTCCGGGAATAAATCATGTTTCCAAAAAGGAAAATAGTCCTTGGGAAAAAAATAATTTATAATTCTATGAAATTAAAATCCCGTAACAACATTTACCGTACAGATGAAACATCCCTTTAATCTAGAATAATGTTTATTGATTAAATAAATAAATTTCGGTACAGCCCGGACGGGAGTCCTTTGAAGCGCTCAGAAAATGAATTTGAGGTTAATTAAGGACCCATCTCCCAGCCGTGCGCTGCTGTGCTAATATAGGTGATCCTACCTACATATATGTTACGACCCATCGAATTTGTACAAAATCCATCTCATGCTTCCCTAGTGAGGAGAAAATGATTGGGATTTGATAAATAAACGATTAGATCTGTGCCTTATGCGGTGTGGTAGAAGCTGAATGTAGTATGCCACAGGATATCCTTCCTAGAACTATCCTGGAACGGGGTGAACGTAACATATACTATAAATTCAGATGGCTGCCAGCATAAGGTGGAGATGAGAAGCATTCTCTGTATATTAAATCTTATAACTAGACTGGTTTCAGTGCTTCCCAGCTAAGTCAATTTATGAGGGCGTTCATTATTAAAGACATACGGTGTAGCAGCGCACAGGTGACACACGATAGCATTCCATGTACACACTAATTATTGCATGTTTAGCTGAGAGTTCTGCCAGTGAAAAGGTTCCTATTTTCGCAGTTTACCTTAAGTTTGCGCGCAAATTTTCGATAGAAGGATGAATTTTGCTGGAAGCTGTTCACCTCTTCATTTCGTGACAATTTAAAAATGAATTGAACAGGTGCAAGGGGAACGAAAAATTGCCGGAGAACAAAATGCTTTTAATGACGCTTTGCTAATTTATTAAATTGTTTGCTGTGAGCGGTATAATTCAGTTGAAAATTAGTGGGGGCAAATTATTAATTCAATTAGATTACTAGCAATAAATCAGTGGCATTTCCAGTTCTTTCTCACACACCGGGAAAATGAATTTTGTTTTAATGAATATATTTAATTTTGCAATCGAATTAAAACTCCATTTACGTCATTTACAATATTTATACGCTGCTGTGAATCAACTGAATTTTTTATTATTTGATTTACTAATTAATTAATATTTTATACACTTTTGAATCGATATTGAGATTTATATTTAACGCGAAAGGAAAGGGTTAACATCTCTTATTTACGTTGTTAGGCGCTGCGAATTTATATCCTCTTAAGTGCGTTAACATGAGCACGATAAAAGCTCGATTTCGACTTGCCTTCGTGCAGTATTGGGAAATTTTCGTGAGAGTCTGCAAAAAATTTGTTTCAACGCTTCGTCTCATTATTCACCTGATTTTTAACTTCCCAGTATGAAGTTATTGTAATCGGTCCGAAAATCGGATTCGAAATTTTCAATGTATTTACACGTTTCAAGGTCCCAATAGCATTTTAAGCAAAAATTTGAGAAGAAATATGTGTGTGTGTGCGTACGTATGTGGTCATTTTTTCCTGCACGATTTCGCGCGAGCCGAAAAAGATATTGACTTCGTTCAGGTGCCATTCGAAACGTGTTCAAGGAAATATGATCTGAAAAGATTTTCATAAAAATTGGTCGAGCCGTTTTTTGTTTGAACGACTTAAGTGATTTTTGTACCAGCACGATTTCGCGCTAACCAAAAAAGATATCGACTTCGTTAAGGTGCCGTTCGAAGCGTATTAAAGGACATATGAATTGAAAAGATTTTCATAAAAATCGCTCGAGCCGTTTTTTTGTTTGAACGACTTAAGCGATTTTTGTACCGGCACGATTTCGCGAGAACCAAAAAAGATTTCGACTTCGTTAAGGTGCCGTTTGAATCATGTTAAAGGGCATATGATCTGAAAAGATTTTCATAAAAATCGGTCGAACCGTTTTTTTGTTTGAACGACGTAAGTGATTTTTGTACCAGCAAGATTTCGCGCGAACCAA
Source organism: Thereva nobilitata (assembly GCA_963855945.1). Lineage (NCBI taxonomy): Eukaryota > Metazoa > Arthropoda > Insecta > Diptera > Therevidae > Thereva > Thereva nobilitata. Next base: position 228,962,550 of record OY979694.1, read on the forward strand.
AAAAGATACCGACTTCGTTAAGATGCGCCGTTCAAAGCGTGTTAAAGGAAGTATGATCTGAAAAGATTTTCATAAAAATCGTTCGAGTCGTTTTTTTATTTGAACGAATACTGGGAAGTTAATCTTGTGGACCGAAAGGGGCAAAAGCCACATCCCAACTAGTTTTTTTATGTGGTAGTTCCAGACCTAGTCACCCTTTGTACTACCAGTCCGTTATGTCATTTCTCACGTCATGGTGCAATGTCTAGCAATAAGCTTGGTAGGTACGGGAGGGGAAGGTTAAAGGTTATGAGGGTTCGGGAGGGTGTTGGAGAAGGTGACGATGAGGCTTGCGCTTGAACTCTTGGATCCTTTAGGAGCTCGGAAATACTGACTGCGAGAGGTTGTTCCACAGTCGCGTTGTTCTATTTAGAAACGAATTACTAGTTTGTAGAGTGCGCGAAAATACAGGCTGCAGGGAGTGAGACGAGTGGGCTAATATGGTCTTGCGGGTATAAGATTACCGTGGAGGCAGGAGATCGTCAATTTCGGTGGAACAGTCGCCAATTTGTCAGTGCTGTTACATTCCTACGGTGGCTTAAAGGATGGCGCAAACGGCCTCTTCATCGAAAAGTTTGAGGGCCCTTTTTTGTACTTTATTTAACCACGCTAAGGTGGTTTTCAGAGCGCCGCGCCGTCCCAAATGAGAGAGTTGTATTAAAGAAGAGGCCGAATGTATAGGATTGATTAGGATGCCCCCAAAAAAGCTAATTTTTGCGTATCGAATGGAGATGGTCATTTAATCGACATTTTATTAAAAAACAGATTTGAAATAAATGGTAGAGAATATCCTACATAAATCTTGCTCATTTGTCAAAATCGGCTAAAAAATATCAGAGTTATTCAATGGTGAAATACCTATGTCTAGATGGCGCACCCTATATTGTACTCTCAAAAAACGAACCAGTAACTTTCCAGTGAAAATTCACTGATTTACCCATTGCTTAGTCAACCAATAGGAAACAGTGAAATTTCACTGGTTCGACCAGAAAAAAGAAAAAAACTTTTTTCTAGCGCGAGTGTTGTTTTCCCAAGCGGGCCCCCATCGAAGCACCGAAATGCTGCTTGCCCGCCGTAAACAAACGAAAACCGGTTTATTGAACATGCCCAATGAAACCCTTTAAGGTGGATTTACATTTCCTACGTTTTTCCGTCGCGCCGGTGGTTTTTAAAATTTCGACCAATCAGAAACAATCTCTGCGACATCTTGCCGTCACGGCGAAGAGCTGAACAAACTTCAACTTTCTCTGTGGCAGGGCGATAGAAACAGCTGATTGTAAGTAAAATTTGAGGTTATGTGTAACTGAAATGTTTGTTTATTCGGATTTATTTGGTTTTGCTTGGAAGTAAATATTATTAAAATTTGTTTGTTTGTTAGTTGAGTTGTTGTTGAGTGACTGTTTTAAATTATTTGTTGCTTTTTTTTAAATTTAAAGTTTTTCAAAAGTGTTTGCCTGCGACAGAATTCGTCGGAAATGTAAAATGCGTATCGGAAACCAGCGACAGAAATGATCAGCTGTTATGCGGCGCGGCAGAAAAACGTCGGATATGTAAATCCACCTTTACAGTCATGAAGATAATTGCCTAGAATATGAGTCACATATATTTTTTCACTGGTTAAACCAGGCGAATTAAAATTCACTGGTTGAACCAGTGAGATTTTTACTAATTTCCTTTTGGAGAGAACTTTTCATTGGTTCAATTAGTAAACCGACTCGAATTAACTGGTTTTGCAGTGAAATTATTGTTTACTGATTGAGCCAGTAAATTTTTCACTGGTTCATTTTTAGAGAGTATAGCTTATATAAATTTAAAACCACGTTCAAGACTTTCAATCTTTCCGCGAAATGGGCTTTGCAACTATGCATGGCAAGTGGATCAGCTTTATCTATAGCTGCCAATGATTCCAATGTTTTTCTCTCCCTCTTCTGTCTGTCTTCTTTCAGCCTTAATTTAACATGAATTGTTTTCATTTTTCTCCAAAAACCCAAAAAAATCCTATTTTTTACATTCATTTCAAAAATATAATACGTTTTTCATTAATTTTTTATGCCCTTTCAAAATATGGGAATTATTTATGTCTATCACCTTGTATAATTCATCATTTTATCGTTCAACATCCTTTGGATTTACTTAACCTTAACCTTACATACGGTTTTATGGACATAAATGTAATTCAATGATGTAACGAATTCGATATACATATGTATGTATAAAAAATGTCTGCATTTAGACCTTGAATATAAAAATATAAAAGTACTCCCAATGGAGGAAAAAATGGTTGGACAACAAATGTCAAGGAAATGTACATATATCTCTAAATCTCTGACAGGAAACATGGTTTACTGGAACTCCCATCAGATAGAACATATACGAACAAGTAGTTTCAGTCCTGATTATTAAATCAAAACAAAAGCGTAATTAAAGTTGATAAATGTTGGAAATTATTTCAAAAATCTCGTAACAGGAAACTTAAACCTTTTTTTTCATATTTATTGTGTAGTTTCGATGTAATTTGTGTAAATTCCTCATTTATTTTCGAATAATAAAAATGGTTGGCAGTAATAAATTATTGAAACCGAAAAAAGAATGTTATAATAATACTAATTACTACGTATTTAAATTTCCCGATATACTTAGGATAAATTTATCCTTAAATCTATACAGGAATGTGCCTGGATCCATGGCAGCAATGAATCAAGAGACATGCAATTCGGAATAATTTTGAGCTACTGGCGAAGGTCACGGAAGCTAATAAACAGTCCAATTTGCATTCAGTCATTTTCCTTTAGCAAAATTGCCAAACGTTAAACATAATTACTTCACTTTCAGAGACGGCATTGGCACAGCCAATCGACATGGAGCCTCAGCGGAGGAGGCCTCGTAGGTAATATATTGCCTCGTGGGGCTTATAAAAACGGGCCTCCTCCATCACTGGAACGGGGGAGAATAAACAACAGAATCGTGCCGAAAAGATCACACAAGATGAAGCAATTATAGCAACGGACTCCGTAAAAGGTCACAGGGTATGCATTAATTAGATAATTAGTGAAGGGTAACTGGCCAGCAAACACAAGTTCGCACTTAATTATGGACATTCTTGTGGCGGTAATTGGGATTCTGTTCGATTATGGCATCTGCCCACCGTGTTGCACCCACCTCGTGTGTGTGTCTATACCGGCGGATATATATATATGGCATTGGTATTGGATATTGGCCCCCATACCACATCGATTTATCTGGCTGCCTTATATGCAAAATCAGGTACATTACGTGGGCACGTTCGCTGTAATTCCCCGTAATTATTTTTTCGGTTTGAGCATCAAACTACGCTTCAATCAAATGCTCGTTTTGGACTATTGATTGGCCATTACCAAGTTACATTTTGGCCATGTAAAAGGCTTATTTATGGGTTTTAGAATTATTAAATAAACATTTGTTATTAAGCAATTTCTGGATGCAAAATTTTAGCTTTTAATCAGCCACGAATGAATTGAACCTGATGCAGCATTACCTCAAAACCTAATCTCCAAATATTGACGGTGAACAATCGGATTTACATATCTTGTATGCAACAGTAGCTCTCATCCTGTTATTTAATCGCAGACTGAAATTTTGGAATTCAGAATATGAAATCCATGAAAACAGACAGTATTCAATTGGCAGCGATTTCTTGGCTATACCCTAGAAACCCGTGCTCCTTCCGAAGCCAAACAAGCCTTTAGTGGACCCATCGTCCTACAGACCGATATGCCTCCTTAGTTGCGTAGGCAAACCTTTCGAGCGGGTGATACTCCCTAAGGGTGAAAACACAAAGAAAGCAGGTTGCCTGCATTCCTATTGCCAGCGTCTAGCGACGCCAATCAGCGCAAAGAATGGATATCTATTCTTTGTGCTGATTGGCGCCACTAGACGCTGGCAATAGGAATGCAGGCAACCTGATTTCTTTGTGTTTTCACCCTAAGCCTCGAAAGGGTAGGTGGTCTGTCAGATAGACAATTCGGTTTCAGAAAGGCAAGGTCGACGACTGATGCAGTCAACATGGTGGTGGGCATAGATAACCCTCGACGTAAAAAATGCTTTCAACTCAGCGAGGTGGAACAAAATTGTTGAGGCGTTGATCAAGCCCCGATGCCAGAGTCGCGATATAAATGGTTGGGGTTAGGTGGTTGTGGCAGTTCTTTCCTACTCCTCTCTTCCCCTTCACTATCAATCGACTAGAGCTTGCTGTTTGACATTGCAGTCTATACGAAGAAAATAGATTGTCGACAGTACAAAGGGCTTTCCCTGAGCTCTAGTCTTCCAAATAAAAAAAAACGCTAGGTACACCAAAGTACCTAGTGCGAGTAGTAGCCGACTACCTTCAAGGTAAGTCGCTTCTTTGCGATTCGGAAGATGGTCCGAAGGTGTTCGGGACAACATGCGGGGTCCCGCAGGGTTCCATCCTGGGGCCTCTCCTGTGGATCGCAATGTACAATGATGTGTTGGGGCTTCGCCTTCCAAAAGCAGCAGTGGCGATCGGGTTCGCGGATGACATCAGGGTAGTGATCGTAGGCAGTGCCGGCGGATCGTGTTGGGCCCGGGTGGGTAGTCAGACAAACACGCCCCGCTCCTCCGAAACTGTTTGATAACAACCTTTCCTAAAAAGGAAAGAAGGTAGGTCACATCATTGTGAAATGGAAGATGGGCCGACGGTGTACAGAACAATATGTGGTGTCCTGGGACCTCTCCTGTGGATCACAATGTGTAATGATGTGTTTAACCTATGCCTCGATGAGATCGAATTATGCGCGAATGAAGCAATCTGAAATATTAAAGCGTACCCTGAAAGCGCTGGTTTGCCGTTTGTTGAGCACAAAACTTTAACTGTGCTGATCAGCAACCTGGGAAACCAACTGTCCGTAAGGATCATGGTATGGGAACAGATCATTCACTCACAGTCCTCCCTAAGGTAGATGATTGATCAGAGGCATGAGGAGGGAGGGCATGGCGGATACTGCACTGTATCTGCAGCATTTCCAAGAATGCTGCTCAAATTGGGGGTCTCTAGAACAAGATAGCTAATAGCAGAAAATGGAGGGCCGCATATAGACTAAAGCTGGAAACAGACACGTGCGTGCGTACACTGCGTGCGGTATATGCTGCGATTTTTTCTGACAGACACTTGGGTGCCACGAGTGCATGTGTCTGTTGTGTGTGCTTGGGTTTGGGTTTTTTGAGGCTATGGCGAATGCGGCAATGCGGAAAAGTTTGAAGTAGACCAACTTTGCGTTGCGTGCGTTCCGTTTACGTAACTATATGTCAGTTTCCATTTGAATGCACGTACTTCTTCTCACGTGCTGCGCATACAGGACTACATCCAACTAAGCGGCGTGCGTGATAGCAGGAAAATTATTCCCATAGAGATACTATTGAGAGAAGGCATGCGTCTCTATGATCCAGAATATGTTACAGGGAAGACAAATTCAGTGCGGTGGCAGATGACGCACTGCGAGTCTCTAACGTAATGGCAAGTGGAACGAGTGTGTTAAGAGTCGATGTACCCTCAGACTTATTCCAAACATGGATAGATAGGCTACGAGGGAGTGTGGAGAAATGAGTTACGTCCTCACGACTTCCTTTAGAAATCACCTCCATCGTTTCGAGCACGATGGCTCAGCGCTGTGATTGGTATGACTAGATATCCAGAATAACGCAAAGCACGTCTTCTTTATTGTGTGAGATTCGGCGAATATTGGCCGAAACCAGAGGCATTCTTCATGTCACACAGTCAGTTATTCTCAAATTCCGGGTGGGTATTTTGCCCACTCGGAATTTTCTGGGTGGGTACTGCTACCCAACATACCCAAATTATCCGCCGGCTATGATCGTAGGACAATGCCCTGATGACATCGAAATGTATGCGAACGAAGCGATCTAGGAAATAAAACGTTTTTAGACGCGCTGGACTGAAGGTTTCTGAGCACAAAACTGAAGCGGTGCTGATCAGCAAACGGAGAAAGCTGGTGTCCGTAAAAATCAAGGTAGGGAAACAGATGATCCACTCACAGCCCGCTCTAAGGTACCTGGAAGTGATGATCGACCGGAGGCTTAACTTCCAAGGGCACTTGGAGGGCACAGCAAACAAAACGTCTGCGACTTGTGCATCACTCGCAAGATCACGTCCGACGATGCGGCGTGCGCGATAGTGGGTATGATCCCCATAGACAGAGGGCATGCGTCTCTATGACCCAGAATATGGTAGAGGGGAATCAAGAAAGGTACGGCGGCAGTTTGCGCGCTACGCGTTTGTAAGGGAATGACAAGGGATGTGGGACGAGTCGGTAAAGGGTCGTTGGACCCACAGACTTATCCCTAATGTGGAAATATGGTTTACGAGAGAACGTTGGGAAATGATTTACGACCTCACGCAGTTCCTGAGTGGACATGGGGGTATAGGAAATACCGCCATGGCTTTGGGCACGATGATTCATCGTTGTGTCCGGTATGACCAGCGATAGAAGAAGATGCAGAGCACGCCTACTTTACCTGCTCGAGATTCGCCGTTGAAAGGGCGAAATTAGAAGAAATGACCGAGGCGCCACTAAGCCGAAAACATCCTAGGCCATATGATGAGGGCTGAGGAAATGTAGAGGAAAGTGGAAACAACGCTGAAGGCCATCCACAGAAAGTGAAGGCAACCAGAACCCGAGAGAAATAGAGAAAGGCGAAGAAATGCAGTAGCAGCTAAATAAAGCTGAACGACAATCGTGATGTTATGCTTATTAGCCAGTCCCGCGGGTGAGGACCACTTCGAGGAGGCTTTTTAGTCTCATGTGTACATAGATCCATATACGCATATGAGCATGTATTTATATGTGCAAATACGTTTGTTTGTGTGTATGTATGCGTATACATAACCGTCATGCGGGATCGGCCAGTAATGGGCACATGAGTAGTAGCGGTACGCAAGCTTTTTACCTCCTGGAAATACAAAAAAAAACACTTGAGACAAGCTTTTCGAACAGATATATAATAGATTACTCCTAAGCGTTGAAAGGTAAGGCGGCTTCTCAAAAAGACAATTCGTATTCATAAGGGCTAGATCGACAATGGATGCTGTCAATGTGGTGACTAGTATTCATCAGCAAGCGGAAAAAAAGTAGACACCATCCCGTTTAGTATTTATTGGGGGCATGCCTCATGCAGCATGCGGGCCTCATGTGGCAAATGAGGGACATGCCGAAAGAGGCCTTTCCCCTTAGATTCCTCATGAGCACCACACAAAGAAAAATCAGCGATCCTGAAGTGAGGTATTCCTTATCAGTGTCTCATAAAGGCCCAATGAGGCAAACCTCATTACAAATGAAATGGGGCAATCACAACATCTGCCCTATGTATTCGGAAAGCTTTTTATCCTTAAGCTTTAGTTTTAGTCATACAAAGCTTGAAACTAAAACCACAATGTACGCTTCCTTGCTTTAACTTGGTGAGCTTTTCAGAGTTTTTTAGATTTTATACAGGTATGTGAATGCTGTGCCTTAGTCGCTGGAGTATTTGGCTTTGCCTCATAACAAAGCCTTGGTTAATTGAATATGGCAAAGCAAAGCACAAACAGTACATTGTGGTTTCAGGCAATTATGTTTGTGACCGTAAAGGGTGTCACTTAGCATAATCAATAGACTTATTCTCGCCCGTTTGCGGAGGTCAAGCAGCATTAGATGTGGTTGGTACTTAGTTGGGACACCAACGTAAAACGTTATTCGCTTTTAAAAATATAAACTTAAACTTAAACCGCAATTAGTTCCCACATATCCACGCCGAAATTTGTCAATCTTACTTTTGCACCCCGGATTGGGTGGCACATGGGGTCCACATAAGGAAGTAGGGCTAGCCTCATAGGGGCCTTATCTGCAACCCCCTAAATACTAATCGGGATAGCGATGAAAGTAAGTGACCAAGTGTTCTCCGCTCCCGCCAAAGAATCTGTGACTGGGGAATAGAGAGTGGATAGCCATGCACACGGCTCTCATATTCCTGCGCGCCATTTTAGTATCGATATGAGTGAGCGTAAAGCACCAGAATCTCTTGCGCAACACGTTATTATTCGTTTCTATGTATGAATTTGCAGTTTAGAGTTGCACGGCATCTTATTTCATGGTTCTCATTATTTTATTTTATACTAACTCTACGCCTTCACTTATGTGGTTTCTATATTCTGCGAACCAATTAATTGTGTAAACTGAAGAATACCAGCAACAAAGTTTAGTGTAAACTATGTGATTGAAACTGTTCTATGAAACTGACGAAATGCTAGTTAAAGTAGAGTAAGATGTACGACGCGAAAAATTGCAAAACATTTATCTCCTATTTTTGGTGGCAGCGGTAATTCTCATTGTAATTTTTAACTCAAAAAACGGAAATTGAAAAAAAATTGGTGGAAATCGAGAGGAAAATAAGAAAACAACAGACGAGCGATACCTGCCTGCGATCCGCCATATTCTATGTAAATTTAAGGATTTCCCTTAAACGACTCCTACGGGTCAGAAAATTGGTGATTTAAACTTTTTTTTTGTGCTGCTTTCGCTGATTGGAAATTTAAGATGCAGATCTTGACTTTCGCAATAAATAAGTAAAAACGGACGTCGGACCTAAATCCCCCGAAATGGGAGGCAACAAATTATTATGTAAATCATCCTCTGGTCTGGGCCCCGATTTTCATCCCCTAGAGGATCTTGTATAAGTATAAGAGGGTTATTTTTGGTAGCAAAACAGGAGAGCAACAAAATGGTATTCTGTAGAAGAGCTTGTTTCTTGCCGATGACACGTGCACAGCTGGCTCTTTGCATGGAAGCAGGATACACTAGGCCAAGCCAACAGGAACGTTATACACAGAAAACATCACAGCAGCAGCAGCAGCAGCAGAAGGCATATTAACTAATCTTGAAGATTCAAGGGACAAGCACAGCTCCCGGCTGGGAACAATACTAATCGAAAATTTCTATTTACCATAGGTCAAGAAAAGCTAAGAAACAGGGTTTGTCCTAAAATGCCGACATTAGTCGTGGAATATTCAAAGGCGAGTCCTTTTTGGGGGTAGTTGCTGAATATTTAACAAAAGGCTGCTACTGATGCTGCCGACTTAATTTTTCAGTTGTGTTGCTGCCCCGCGCGCGCCTCGCTAGGGTCGTCCTGGCCCAGGACGAATGAATTTTTTGTTTACTTGAAAGGCAGTCACTTAATGTCAGAGGGCGATGGTCGTTGTCGGTTCACTTGTATTTGCCCGGGATAAATGTTTTTTTTCTGTTGCTGCTGTTTTTTTTTTATTTTGAATATGAAGGCAATGATTTCTTCCTCGTCCTTTTTTCCGTTTTCTAAAAGTGGAAAAATTTGTGTATAAATTTATAATTCCTGAGCGATTTTTTTTCGCTGCCTGAGTTTGGGGAAAGGGACCCTTTTTGTAGGGGACTCTGATGGTTTTTCATTTAGGGACTGTTTTGATTCTTCTGTTGTTTGTTATTTGATATTGTTTTCTTCTGGTAAGGAAAAATATTTTTCCTAAAATGAATTTAAAGTAAGTGCTTTTTTTTAAATTCATTCTGGATATTTTTTTCTGTTGTTGGATAAAAGGGATTGAAGTAAATATTTCTAATGGAATGGAGAATTGGCTTACACATTTCTAATCCTAATACGACTGGTTTCGTGAAATAGAAATAAGATTTAAATTCTTCGGTAGTAGTAAACATAGTGTGATGATTTATACGCCATCTATTAGAAGTTTGAACGAACTATTATTTGTAATGATTTAGTTTAAATTTGAATTAACAGTGTAATGCAGTAAGCTAACATCGCGCCATCTATTAGTTAGAATTTGAACAAATAGTAATTGAAGATGTTGAAGCTTCTCGAAGTTTTTAGCAAAAGAATGTTCCAGTAATAATCCAGACTGTAGTGGAAAGATCTGGAACTTGGATAAGGGAGGAGCTTGGATATATAAATGGAGTGGCAGCGGCATTTAGAGTCAGTTTTGATTACAAAAGCGATAAAAGTGTTCAAAGTGACCTGAAGCGAAAAGTGGTAACTAAACAGTTAATTAAAAGGTGTTAAATACAAGTTATTAGTGAGAAATATTAAATTGCAAATGATAATTAGTGAACTTTGAGAAGTGTGTTTGTAGACTTTGAATTGTGGTAATAAAGAGGTTTTGTGTGAACATATAAAAGTGTATTCCTTAATTAATTCTACGTTAAGCCGTAAAAACGTAACAATAGTATGATGACATATCATGATCTTGTAGGGGATCTGGTCCGGGTTCCGTACTTTAATCAATTTCTGTTCTAGCTTCGACTGGATAAGTTTAACTACTCACAGTAAAAAAAATCCAGTCTACCAGCTTCATCAGGTTTATCGGGTTTGGTCTATCGGGTCTGGTCTACCTTGCCTATATAACTGTCTATCGGTAAAGTTGTATATCAGTGTAGCTATAACCGTCAGTGTAGCAACCTCCCAACAATATCCAAATTTTAGTGCCAAAGGAGTTTGGCATGAAGAGGAACCCTTAAGTATTGTATATGACTTGTCCTAAAAGACCTAAATCTCTAAGTTCAAGAACTGATACTATCAATTATGGTTTTTGGTACCAGAATTGTTTTATCGACATTGACACTTAGTTTTACACTAGCGTAGTGGCTAGAAACTAAATTAAGTGCATGCTGCATACGCCTTTAGCTGGTATTCCTGTTTAGAAGGTTGTCTCAATGAGCACATTGTCTGCGAAACCCTGTGAAAAAATTTCTGGTGATTGAGAAGCTGTAGAAGTTTAGATAGGACTCCTCCCTGCAGAATTCATAAGTCTTCTGGAAAATGTTGCCCATATATGCCGAAGGAGATACAACAGCGAGTTGTATGAAATTTTTGACGACCCATAACTCTCAACTTTAATAAAAATTAACAGACTAAAACTAGCCGGTCACGTAGTCAGGATGGAGGACAATCTCATCCTAAAACGGCTTATGTTATCAGAAATTTCAGGAAATAGACCAGTAGGCAGACCCAGGAGAAGATGGATAGACTCTGTGTCGACTGACGCAGAACCAATGCTCAACATCCGGAACTGGAGACATGCTGCAAGGGACCGGCAACCTTAGAGAAATGCCCTAGAGGAAGCCAAGGCTCGATTTGGGCTGCAGTGCAGTTGGATGGATGGATATGCCATCACTCCAAATATCGCACCAAGCGAGCACTCTACAATGCGTTGGCTCTCCTCTCGACGCATATATATGGCATCGACGCATATATTTGGCCCACATACAAAGGCGATGACAAAGCCAGGAAAATAGGACTGATGTTAAGTTGTTAAGACAAGTTGTGGAGCTTCATTTTGTACAAAGTTTGTTTTGAGTTTTTCGTTCAATTTTGAAACATTACAAGCAGATTGAAAATACACACAAAACTTCCTAACGTCGTTCATCCTTTAATCGTAAATATTGGAAATCCTTGTTATTTTATTACTTTTGATAAAAACTTTATTAAACGTTGTAACTCCAGTACCGTGTAACTTAAAACTACATGCAGCTCTCACATATCCTGCAAAAGGTGCTCCAAACATCCACAACACACACGTACATACATCCAAAAAAATTGAATTCTCAATCTGATCCTGAATCGATTCGCGTACATTAATGGTGTATTTACAATTATTTTTCTCTTGTACTGCACACATTACGTTCGATTGTATACAATACGCTCGAGATTTCATCTAGGGTATAAAGATTTAATGAAGGCTAATTATACTTTATGAGGGAACTTTCCGCTTTGCTGCGGGCCGATGGAATCCTCTTTATGGACTCGTTTGCGTTATTTCAGCATTGATTGGTGATTTTATGTTACATCTTTATGGATGCTTTTGTAAATTGTTTTTCGCACTTGTATTAATGGGTTTTTTGGGTGAAATTTTTCTAGGGTTGTTGTTGGGTCGAGTTGCAAGCGGTCATATTGAAGAAATTTCATAATTGAATGTACTTTGTGTGAGTTGAGTTTTAAATATAGTTACTCAGTTGTGCTTAATATGCCAGAAAGTAGGTAGATATATCAATAGTTTTTACTGACTGCATAATTCGGGTCTATATTTGGGTTTAATTTGAGAAGTTCTTTAGGTTTATTCCGGCATTCTGCAATTCAATATTTTTTTATATAGATGTTTTCGATCAACTGTAAAATTTGTCTAAATTGTTGCACTTTCATGGCAGAAAATGTCTTTATTGGTCTCATTGCAAAATCCTTTGGTATCAAGAATAACCAAAGTTTTCGTCGGTTTCGTTTAAGCGAATGAACTTTTCCTCCATTTCATTATGAAGACGATCTTCATAACACTCCCAATTTCCTGTTATTAGGAGTTAACCCTGCAACCTGCGAATTTTTCCAGACATTCTTGCTGTGCAGTTGCCCAAATGCTTTGAAAGCTTCAGCCTTTAGAGCATAAATAAAAGCTTTTAAAGCTTCAAAAAACTTTTAAGGCTAAAATAAAAGCTTTTAAAGCTTAAATAAAAGCTTTTAAAGCTTAAATAAAAGCTTTTAAAGCTTAAATAAAAGCTTTTAAAGCTTAAATAAAAGCTTTTAAAGCTTTTAAAGCTTAAATAAAAGCTTTTAAAGCTTAAATAAAAGCTTTTAAAGCTAAAATAAAAGCTTTTAAAGCTTAAATAAAAGCTTTTAAAGCTTAAATAAAAGCTTTTAAAGCTAAAATAAAAGCTTTTAAAGCTTAAATAAAAGCTTTTAAAGCTTTTAAAGCTTAAATAAAAGCTTTAAAGCTTAAATAAAAGCTTTTGAAGCTTAAATAAAAGCTTTTAAAGCTTAAATAAAAGCTTTTAAAGCTTAAATAAAAGCTTTTAAAGCTTAAATAAAAGCTTTTAAAGCTTTTAAAGCTTAAATAAAAGCTTTTAAAGCTTAAATAAAGCTTTTAATGCTTTTAAAGCTTAAATAAAAGCTTTAAAGCTTAAATAAAAGCTTTTAAAGCTTAAATAAAAGCTTTTAAAGCTAAAATAAAAGCTTTTAAAGCTTAAATAAAAGCTTTTAAAGCTTAAATAAAAGCTTTTAAAGCTTTTAATGCTTAAATAAAAGCTTTAAAGCTTAAATAAAAGCTTTTAAAGCTTAAATAAAAGCTTTTAAAGCTTAAATAAAAGCTTTTAAAGCTAAAATAAAAGCTTTTAAAGCTAAAATAAAAGCTTTTAAAGCTTAAATAAAAGCTTTTAGCTTAAATAAAAACTTTTAAAGCTTAAATAAAAGCTTTTAAAGCTTAAATAAAGGCTTTTAAAATTTTTAAAGCTTAAATAAAATCTTTTAAAACTTTTAAAGCTTAAATAAAAGCATTCAAAGCATAAATAAAACCTTTCAAAGCTTTAATCGAAACTTTGAAAGCTTAAGTAAAAGCTTTTGAAAGCTTACAAAAAACTTTTAGACCTTAAATTAAAGCTTTTAAAGCTTAAACGGTAGCTTTTAAAGGGTACCCGTTTGCATTTTTGACGATTTTCAGAAAGTTTTTAAACCGCCTTTTTTCGATGGAAAATTGTTAGGTACTACCTTCTAGAGAGCCTGGATATTAAATTTCACGCCAAAAAGTGCAAAAAATGGCTTATATCTGCCGAACCTATTGGAATTTCTCGGAGAACTGAATTAAACTGGTTTCAGGAGAGCGAGTCCTTTTCAACGAAGCATTGGGGTTAAACAAAAGCTTTTAAGGCTCAAAACAATAGCTTTTAAAGCTGACACATATAATGATCCCATTACTCTGAAAAGCGTGACCATTGCATTATATTTTTGTTTTATTATATTATCTACTGTGGGAAAAAACTCTAGGATCTCCAATCACTCCATTGGACCTGAGAAATCAGTGGTATGATAATATGCTGATGTTCATAAATAGGTCATTGGTAAAATCTGTTGAGATTTGTATATGTTAAATCGATAGTATTTTCCAGAGAGATGTGCTGCACGCCGAATTGAGTATTAATGCTAAATGAACCATTGATATACAGTACAAGCAAAGTACAGATGCATTCACCCTGTTAACCTAAATATATACCTATATCCTTCAACATTCTCCACATTCACAAAAAGAGCATAGATTCATATTAAAACCTTACGAATTGCAATAATAAAATTCCGTAAATGATTTTCGCCGAAAAGGTCGTCCTAATCTAATAGCACCCAACCACCATCGCTGCTGCTGCTGACTACGAAAAAAAGTGAGATAGAGATATACAGAGAGAGAAAGAAAAAAAATTGTTTTTAAGCGTTGAACCCATATTAAAGCTGGCAAGGCTCACCACGGATGCTCTCAGGCGCACGTGATTCTGCTGGGATTTTCGCTTGGCAATCAAAAAGAGTCGAAATCATGACAAAATGAAAAATTCAATTTCCCCATAAAATTTGCTGCGCTGTGTTAAATTTTTAACATCGTCACTCGCCGAGATTCGTAAACTTTACCCGAAATATATAGAAATATACTTTTAAGGATCCTGTGTAGGTTTTTAGGATTAAGTTACGAGAGAGTTTTCCCACTGTCCTCAAAATGCTTTTACAGCTTGAATATTTCATTTCCTTTTTTGGATAGTGGAACGAGACAAGAATTTCTGTTTCATTTTCAATGGGTATTTTTTTTTAGTAGAGATTGGACATGAGTAGTTGCTCATATTAGGTTTTATCTACAGATCTAATTTTTTGCTTACATCAGGTGTCCTTAATAGGTGTATGGCACATAAAGCTGCAGTTGCACAAATGATGGAGAATGTTTAGAGGTGATGATTGAGGCAGAAATCATGTTTTTTTGTGTTTTGAGCAGGATTTACGATAAATTGCAGATTCAAGAATATCCATGATTATAAACATTGAAGGATTAAAACTGCAGTAAAGTGCAAAAAAGAGGATGTTTACAGAATGGTTTAAGTGAAGCTGAAGATCCACCAGAGGCAATCCGAACGAAGCCCAAAGTAGCAGAGAAATCCAAAGAAATGCCCGGGGGTAGCAGCTAGATAGCTGACCCACCACCGTGATGCAATGGCGTAAGCCTGTCAAGCGGGAAGAATGAGAGTTAACGAAGAAGTAGCTCTTCTCTTAGGCTGGACTTTATTTTACGAGGGAGTGCTGAGATTCCACCCACAGAAACAGAAAGACAGGAGGTTTTCGGTAAAGTGCTGTCCATCCTACGGGCTCGGGCAACTGGCTTCGTCGTAGTCAGTCGCCGCATAGAAAGCATAGAGGGTAGGTCGCTGATCCGTAAGCCCCACTGTCCCTGCTCTGGTGAAAACCTTCAAGAGACCGCTTTCAAGGGTTAAGGTTGATTATGCCAGGCCGAAGTACTGCCTTTACAGATCCTACCGGTGTGGCCTAAAACATCATGCAAAGGGGTTGGTAAGGTTAGTTAGTGGAAATCTGACACTTCCGTCTCGGTGAACACAGATCCCTGCCCTTCAAAAACACAGGTCCCTGCCGGATTGGATAAAATGAGTAACTTCAGGACAAGGGGCTTGGGTAGAAAAGTTTTGTACTAACTAAAGTGTATCCTGACACTTTATAATGATATAAATCAATAGTAAGTGATATTTGTATTTCATCATCACGCTCCGCAGCTTGTTATTAGCGTTCTCTTCCTGTAGAGCTGTCCCTAGCTTGAACTCTCCAATTTCTTATACCTAGGGTTCGTAGATCGTCTTCTACGCCATCTGTATATCTTTTTTTTGTCCAGTATCGTTTGGTGTACGTTTGGTCTTTTGTTCATAATAATTTTTGCTGTGCTGTCATTACTACTATGTTGAACAAATCCAACCCATCGATTTTTTTTCATTTAATAATTTATATCAGGTTTGGATATTTATACAAATTGAGTTTCACTTAGTGCGTTATTTGGTGATTTCAAATTTGATAAATAACACTTCAAAAAGGGGAATGTGCGTGAAACACACGAATTTTGCAAAAATCCAAACAAAGTATTTCGAAACAGGCCCTTTTCTACTATAGATAGAAAACCATTTATCTTCCTTGACTGAAATGTATTCATCCCCTTCACTTTTGCCAATTACTAGGTTCATTTTTATTTGTTCTGTTATTAGGGTTTCTCATACCGAATAACACGGAATCGGATTCGTCTAATCTTTCCCCTGGGATTCGGAATCGGGATCCCTTTCTGAAATTCGCCGAATCTCGATTCCCCGATTGCTGGATATGAAATTCACTATTAAAATAAATATTCTTGATTATAACAAAAAATAAAATTAGTTGTTCCATCTGCTAGAAACTTTGGTAATTAAAATTAACAACTTGACTGAAAATTTCAAAATTTGAAAAAAATAAATCTAGCAACTAGCAATTCAAAACAAGCAAAAGTAATTAGTACATTTTTGTTATATTTTTTTTATATTTTTTTATTGGCAAAAGTAGATCTATACAGGGTGTTCCAAATCACCTGTGCCACCCAATTATCTCGGAAAGTTTCGATAGAAAAAAAATCACCTTTTTCTCCAAAAAATACGTAGTTAACTAATTTTTTCCCCCAAAATTAGAGAGCTTGGACAATTTCCTGTGAATAAGGAAAGATGAATTTTTATGTTATGGCCTTTACTTTTGCAGTTATAAGCACAAACTCTTTTTCACAGCCCTACCGGAACAAAAAAGGTGGGCAATGAAATTGCGCATGAAAAGCGTTATAATCAGTTTTGCAATAAAACGTGTAATTAAAAAGATATTTGCAAAATACTACTTTTGAATTTATGTTTTTCGACACTTAAAGCGCTGTAATTCGTGAAATATTAGCCCTACGTAAAAAATGCTAATAAAAAAAATTATAGATAATCGCGATTCTATAAGTATTACGCAGGAGTTTTTCATGTAGAATTAACCATTAACCATTAAATATAGTGCAAAGAGAGTGATATATGAAGTTTGAAGCACTATATCTCCGTACATATAGACTTTAGAAAAAAAATTCTAAACAAGAAAATTAAATCACTTATTTATCTACAAAAAAGATTATATCAATTTTTGTCGTAAAATGCATAGTTTCTGAGATATAGAATTAAACGTGTTTCCCTTCAATATAAGTTTAGAATTTTGAATTTAAGCTCATAAAAATATATAAAATCATTTATTTAAAAAAAATCGCGTGCGGTATTTTTCGCGAATGCCTTTTTTCGACCTATTTATAAAATATATGTTTTTTGTAAATTAAAATTGTGAATTTTTACTTGGAATCGGAATCGGCGGTTTTCAGTTTTAAGGATTCGGATTCGGCGAATCCAAAAAAGACCGGGTTTTGAGAAACCCTATCTGTTATAGCTGCATTATAGTTCATTTACGTAATGTGCATTATTTGAATAAAAGAATGTTTGCAAACACATACTATATATGGAAAATATAATTTTTTCAGTTTTGTAAATATCTACTAAAATGTTTCACTACAAATTTTATAAAACAAATTTTTTTGTTATTTTAAAATGTTAATCCAAAAAATTAAAATTGTTTTTTAATTCATAAAATTATATATTTTGAAACTTTCATATATTTCAGTAAACACAAATACAAATATTCCGGACTGAAATTTTATTTATGAGTAGTTCTACTTCATATTTTGCACCTGCTACTCGTAGGTGCTTCTGCTATAGAATAAACGAGAGGAATGAATTACATTACTGCAAAGTTATTAAATTTGACTATGACAAATAGACATTTTCCCAGTATTCGCAGTAGTTTCAGAACAGCAAACAGACAGAACTCTTTTTTGGTTTTTTTACAAACCCATTAAAAATATTTCATTAAACTCGATGAAAAATTCAATTAATGGTAAAAGCCACTATCATGCTAGCACACTCAATATGGATGATTAAATCAAACAACTGAAAAAGATAATCATAGCACCACAAAATTTTATTAAATAATAAATTAGCCCTCGTCAATTTGAAATGCAAATTTCAAACAAAACTGAGAACTTCCCCACAAAAAGTTACTAAACTCACACCAGTTCGCTACCGGAGAGCGTGTATCCCTAAAACACTTCAAACTAACGCGATAGCAATCTGTAGAACAGCCCCACAATGACTTAATGAAACCATTTTGAGTTAATAAACCAACCCTGTCCAAAAGTGGAGGACTCGAGCATCAATTGTTAAGTCCAATCTGTCAGGATACGGGGAATGTAGTACATATCTATATTCAGAAAGTGAATGGCGTCCCATGCACAGTGTGGACACAGTAAATTTCTATAGGAGCCAGAGAGAGAGAGTACATGCCCGGTGCAGGGAAACGGCGACACCACATCCTCATTTAGCAAAGTCGTCGGTATTATTCTCTGGCAATCAACCCCGAAATTAATGTTCATTCACGTAGATGCCGTGAAAGGACGAGAAAGGATGAAACTTCAACATTTGGAACGAGGAAGGACGATCCCGAAAATTACATTCAAGAGCATCCAGAGAGACCCGACCTCGGAGCTGCGGTAAATGTATACCAATGAGGGCGTGATAATATGGTTACCAGACTCTGGAGGCCCTCAATTCCCATGGCAAAAGCATTGGAGATTGCGAGCGGGGGGGGGGATGGTTTGCGAAAAAATATGAGTCCTGGAAGTTTCCAAGGATATTACTCAAAAGGTTGCCACGAAATTGAGGCGCAACTTATCATCAAGCGTTTTTCTCACTTGAATCGTGTCGGCCTAGCCGGTGTCCCGGCCTTGCTTGCCACGGGGCAGAGAGAGCGAGAGCCAGGGACGCCGAAGTGCTTAAGGAAAACCTATTCAATAAAAAATATTCTCCCCCGGCAGACCCATAACGTTGGCATTAAATCAAGATTTCAGGTAATTTGGAGCAAACGCCATCATCATCATCACCATCATCGCTGCCATCATCATTACTTACCCTGGGGGCTCTTAAGAAACTCTATTGAAGTGAAGATGTTCAAATGTTGACAAATTTTCCCCACTCGCAATCCGTTGAGTGTTTTGCAAGCCCGCAAATTGCTATGGAATGATGGCGCTGAAAATATCTCATCATCGGATGATGGTATCACTCTACACGGCGCGCTCGCTGCTGATGCGATTTCGGGATGAAGGACTCCGCTAAGAAGATGAGCCAGCGCGCGCCTTTCCTCCGCACTTTCACACTTGCGACACCTTTTATGTGTGATTGACGCCTCTTATCTAACGTCGGGATGCCTAAAAAACTGAATCAAGAGATAAAATCAAAGGAGACCCACCCACCCGCCATATCATCGCTGGCTGCTTTCAATAGAAGAAAGCACTTGGATCTTGTGTGTTGACGATATTTTCCTCGACATTACGAAGTCATCGTGAGGTTAGCTTTGGTGAAAGAGTTTTTCAGTTTGCGGCACTTCTTGTGATGATAATGTTATAGAATAAAAGATTGCTTCTGCCTCTGCTATCAAGGGGGAGAAGAGATGAAATTATGACAATTTTGAGGGTATTTTGGGTATTGAGAAACAGATGAAAGGAAATATTCATTTTAATGTTCATGACACCATTTGTGACATAAATGCTTCAATTCGAGTGTTCAGTTGAAATCAATTGCTGCTGTGTGTAGGACCTAGAATCACACTATTGATTTTGTCTTTTTTTCACGAATACTGAGAATTTTGGCTAGAAAAAGAACTTTAACAATCGTAACTTTTGCCACAAATAACGACACACTAAGACGATCCTGAAGGCCTGCTAAACAATAAAACTCGAACCTACACAAGGACGTAGCATTCGAATTTTTATAAATAGCCAATGCTCTATAAGAGCTCTAGGCTCTTCTGTGATAATGCGCTCCAAGCTAATGGGGCGATACAGAGATGAGCTAGATTGGCTCGGTAGAAGGCATAACGTGGTCTAACAAAAATATTGATGGGAACGAAAAAGTCGACTACTTAGCCCACCATGCTTATTGCAGAGCTTCGTACAACATTTCAGAATCATCGTAGTCTGTCTAGTTTTATGTATGTATATGTCTTCAATCGTCGTAGGTATTCGTATTCGTCGTATATGTCTTCAATCTCCCGCTCTCCACTGCTCTCGAGACTGGCTCATTTTATCCCTACCGGGTTTTGTGCGTCGATAGAAACAGCAAAGGATTTCATCTAAGGCGTGCCTCAGGTGCAAAGCGAGAAGAGAAGAAGACTGAACTTTGAAGCGCACAGTATCTCTCACAAACATAACATCACAGCGTATGGGGGTGAAAATCTTCATATCGTCCGGATAAAAGAGTGCTGAAGCATACTTAAAAAGAATAGAAACAGAATTTACAAATAGGATAAATAAAAGAGACCCTAAGTGGCTTCCTTCGGAACACCCAGAAACAGTAGACTGGGATTTCTCAAATATGAATCCAACCGTAGCTACATACTGCCATGTAAATCGTATGCCTCTAATGTATGCAAAAGAAGATCATGATTTACTTTATCAACCGCTTTTTAGAAATCCGTCATGACAGCATCGACCTGACCACCATTCTCTGTAATACTCATAGCGTGATTTTTAAATAAAACCAAGCCCAGATATAATGCGATGGTTTGATGAAGGAGTGTTTCCAACTATCGAGGAATTTGACTTGGTTTAGAGACTGATTAAAAACAAGAAAAAACTGATTAAGACAGAAATATCTATGGGGTCATGAATGATCGTCAAAAGCATTATACACATCGTCCAGACTTCTCCTATGGGAATCCAGGAGATTTGACCAGTCAACAATTTCAAAAGCTGCATTTATGGATTTATAATCAGCCTTACGATAGTTCAGCTTTGAAGACCTTTCCTTAAAAGAAGTGAAAATATAAGCATTAATGTGAAGGAGAACCGATCTGTGATATAAATCAATTTTAGATATAAAGGAATTCGAGGTTCCCCATTCAACAATATTTTAGTACACATAAAAAAATCTGAATTAAGTTGAACCTACTGGCCGAATCGATAATAGCATATTCAAAATCATGACGAACATTTAGCAGGCAAAGTCCCATAATTATGCAGATATCATTATCCTCAGGCGACGTCAGGTGATACAGCGCCATCCCGTTTGTTTGGAATGAACTTAAATCGCCGAACAATAACTGCTTTCGGCCAAATATTACTCTCCTAAAGGCCCAAACATATAGCAGAAACGAAAACGAACCGAAACGAAAAGAATGAAATAAATCATATGAAAATGTATGAACTCGGTTATATAAACGAACAGAACCGAATCGGAACGAATGATATAAATTTATTTCATTTCGGTATTCATTTCAGCTATTCAGCCCGTTACTTTGACAGTTCGACAGACGGTTTGTTTTCGAATTTAAAGTAGTTGAAAGAACGAAAAAGAAGTTATTTTAAAAGAATGCAGTCAATACGAGGTGAAAAAAATTAAATTATGATTTCTCTTGTGATTTCTCGACATCCGCCATAAATTATATAAATTGTATAATAAATGTATTTATCGAAAATAAAAAACTCTTCTACTCAATGCAAAAATTGTCAACAAATGTCAAGAACCGATTCGCTCAGAACCTATATAATCGCTATCATTTTCAAGTTCATTTCGTTTTCGTTTCAGTTTCTTTTCGTTTCTGCTATATGTTTGGGCCTTTACTCAATTATTTCATGGATACCTATAGTACCATCCTCTCTTCTTAACATCGATGCAAGTGGGTCTGTATCCTTTCTTTAACATATTCACAAAATCACAAAAAATAAATTTTAACATTCAACAGCTGACGCAAATGCCAAAAAACGCTAATAATGCATGAGCTGAATTAAATGTGATTGCGGCTGAATGCTACGTTTACATGAAATCTAATAAATTTTATGGTAATTTTGGTAAAACTAATTTATGTCTGTTTTAAAATTATTTCAAATGTGTGTGAAATAGAACAATTTTAAATGTCAATTTGACTGATTTAATAAAAATTGAAAAATGATTGGGCATTGAAAGTCAGCTTAACCTCATTTCTGCTTTTCATTAATCCTGATTGGAACGTCAACCTCTGAATTCAATTTTATGGTAAGCGTCAATCTAGTCTTTTATAGCGGTTTTATAATAACCAAACGTGTCTATCCTAAAACTTTTCTGTAACAAATAAAAGCTACAATCTCTGCAATTTACGTTCAACATTCATTAAATACGATAAAAATTTAAAACGTGCCAAAAAAAAAGAAACGATGACGAAATATATTTTTTTTTATTGAAATGCGTGTAAAATCCCTTCTCATCCCGGGGGGCTTATGAAATCAGGTCGAGAAAAAAAATGCACGAAATCAATCAAAATCTGACACCCATACAAAAGCCATAGATTAATGCAGCACTATGGGGGATGTTCATAAAAAAGGGACTATTTTAGAGCGCTCGTAAACCCTGCCGAATATTCCCAATATAAAAGGAGCTTCCAAAGATTTCTTTGCCATCATATTTTTTTGTGGGGTAATCCTGGGTTTTTATTCGAATCGGAAAAAGAGAATTTCCGAATGTATAGGCAAACTGATGAAAGAGAAAAATCCTCTTAAATGTAGGCAACGCTTCAGAAATGTGAACAAAAGCACCGCAGAACCGTCACTAGCGCGATTTTTAAGTCCATTATGAGCTGTGCTATACACCTCCTCCCCGGCCATTCATGCCGGCACAAAGGCACAGGAATACAGACAAACTGACATACATTTGCTAGCGAAAGTGAATAATGAGCCATACTCGTAAGTGCTGGGGAGTTATCACCTTGCATGTCACGCAGCGCGGAACTAGACCTCTATTGATTTTTTCCTTCCTGGCGAAAGCTAGCTAGAGAACTGCTGCTTACCATTGGCACTGCGGAGAGATTTTCCTTGTAGCTGTAGGGAATCTCCGGTAGAAAGGAAGGCGCCTTCTGTGGGAAACAGCGCGGAGCCTCCGAAGGAAGCAAGGCGAACACTTTTGTTGACAAGAAACACACATTAACTTCATTAAAATGGGGGCTGAGGAATAAGCGTTTTGCAACCGGCAGCGCGAGAACAACAACAATATAATTAAATTCCTTCAAGGATCGTGCACCTGAAGTCCTTCGTCGGGATTATTAGACGGGCATGGGAAGTGCTGCTGCTTGGATCACTGCATAAATTGGATTTGGCGCTGCGAGTTTAAAGCCCCATTTCGACCCGAGAGGGTGCAGCATTTATTGCACCCCAATCGACTTTCTGTATACCTATATATAGAGTATGTTGCTGTTGTCACTCGAGCCTGAATATGGCATGAATCACGCAACATGCAAGCCATACATTGTCAACGGATCCCGTGCTGATTGCTGGGTGGGTTGGCTGGATAGATCGATGCACATGGACTGGATACGATCTGGGACGATGTATATGGGGGATTCGTAGCAATGAAGCCACCAAAATTCCATCAGAATTTCAATTTACTTCCACCCCATTCATTAATTTAAACAGTGCGACACATGCAGCAGCGACAATTTAAGTAGCTCAATGTTGAGCTTGATATGAAATAAAACTCGCTTCGAAATTCGCCTTGTAGTTGTTGTTGCTGGATGTTGTGACGGTAATGAATCCGAATTATTTAGCCTCGGTGTGATTGGATTGGCAGAAATAATTAACCACGGCATTTATAATAAAATCTCGAGCTTAACACAATTTATAATACTCGAAAATATCAATTCGTAATTGCTGCTGGAACGAAATATAAATGAATTCTAGTAAATATTTGCTTTGA
This sequence comes from Thereva nobilitata, assembly GCA_963855945.1. Lineage (NCBI taxonomy): Eukaryota > Metazoa > Arthropoda > Insecta > Diptera > Therevidae > Thereva > Thereva nobilitata. The sequence continues at coordinate 228,986,276 of OY979694.1, forward strand.
CGTGTGGAACGTGCATTTTGAAAGACACGTGCTTAGACCATTAACAATTCTTCTTCTCTCAGAATACTGCCTACTACTCGTTGGGGTTAAGGAAAGACGATTTCTTACCTACGAGATAGACCATATGTCTCCTAGTGTCACACACTGCTCGCGGTACCCTTGCACAGTTGCTAGTCAGACGTGTCCTTATAGACCACCATGTGACACTTATCTGACTTAAAACGGCAATTCTAGAGAGGAAAACTCGATAATCGTGCCAAGTGGGGAAATGATACTGCGTCAATGTATCAAAACTAATGCACTCGGGATACTATACGAACTCCGTTTTCATTTTACCTTCATGCAGTAAGGTACGCTTCTACAGGTGACCGTTCTATAGATACCATTATTCGTGGGACTAAGATTGAGGACCAAATATGAGGGTTGCGTGCCTCCTAACGCTCCAAGCCAAGAGGAGTAATCGAAAACATTAACCGATGTCGAGGTTGTTACTCCCACAACTTTAGTCATGACCGAAATAATGAAAATAGGAATCTCGGAGGTCGAAAGACTTGTTACCATTCGAGAGGTCGGCGGTTCGAGACCACTCAGCAAAAAAGCTTTCAAATCTTAAATAAAAGCTTAAAAAAAAGCTTTTAAAGCTTGAATAAAAGCTTTCAAATCTTAAATAAAAGCTTAAATAAAAGCTTATTAAGCTTAAATAAAAGCTTTTAAAGCTTAAAAAAAGCTTAAATAAAAAAGTTAAAAGCTTAAACAGAAGCTTTTCAAGCTTAAATGAAAGCTTTTAAAAATTAAATGAACGCTTTTAAAGCTAAAATGAAAGCTTTCAAATCTTAAATAAAAGCTTTTAAAGCAAAAAAGCTTTCAAATCTTAAATAAAAGCTTAAAAAAGCTTTTAAAGCTTGAATAAAAGCTTTCAAATCTTAAATAAAAGCTTAAATAAAAGCTTATAAAGCTTAAATAAAAGCTTTTAAAGCTTAAATAAAAGCTTAAATAAAAAAGTTAAAAACTTAAACAGAAGCTTTTCAAGCTTAAATGAAAGCTTTCAAAAATTAAATGAAAGCTTTTAAAGCTTAAATGAAAGCTTTTAAAGCTTAAATTAAAGCTTTTCAAGCTTAAACAAAAGCTTTGTAAAGCTAAAAAAATTAAAGGAAAACATAACCTTTCAAAGATAGAACCAAAGCTTTTGAAGCTTAAACAAGCTGTTAAAGGGTATCCATTGCATTTTTGATCATGTTCAGAAAGTTTTTTGGATGGCAAATGGTTAGGCACCTTCCAGGGAGCCAGTTATTTCACACCAGAATTCTCAGTATTCCTCGAGATAATGGACATTTTAAGGCCCTTCCAGGGGAATTCACAAAATGATTCATAACTACCGAACCCCTTGGAATTTCGCCGAGAACTGAATTGATATGGATTCAGGAGAGCGAGGCCCTTCGAACAAGCTTAAATAAAAGCTTTCAAAGCTTAAACAAAAAGCTTTTAAAGCTGACACATAATGATCCAATTACTATGACAAACGTGACCATCGTTACATCTTGTTTGGCTGCGTGTACGCCAACCAAATTTAATGATTGCAGGAATTTACGAACACGGCTAACTTATTGCTTTCACTTATACGTTGCTGAACACCGATTTTGCGTCCAGACATTACGGCAGTACTGTGTACAATCTTACAGATATATTCCGTCGTTCTCTAGCTGTTTTAAGATGACTTCCGCTGGGCTCTCTGTATCTTTTAAATTTGTTTGAATAAAATCAAGGAGATGCTTTAACCTGGAGAAATTTTTTTTCATACCGCTCAGTATCGAGGTAGAGAATTCTAAAACTATCTTATCCATACTACTACTTACTCGATATTTGATAATGTCCACAATTAGCGAAAAAAGCAAGGGTCGTAAGATGTCTTTTCACACACTTACTTGAATAACAAGGCATTTTTGATAAGATCATATCGAACTATAAATGATTAAATTTTTATGACGCTCTGTTGTAGGCGAATGCATCTTTCTCCAAAATCATTTTCTTTTTTCTGTATCAAATAATAAACATTGAAATACAAGTTACTCAGTATATTGTAATTCATATTAGACATTATTTTACACATGATAAACTGTCCCCAACCGCCGCTCTGATTATGCAGATGCATACCTTACCTTTGTTCCTCCCATCATAAATCCCCCAACAAAGAATCCATTTAAGACATGTAAATCATTCCCCCCCCCAGGTACAAAACAAAACAAAACAAAAATACTTAAAAAAGCAAACATCCAAATCGAAAATTCCATCAATGAACGCAAACCAATTTGTTCGATATCGGCGGAAAAAAAACTCCATCCTCAGAGTTTCCATTGATTTTGGTAACCGGGAATCCCAGGTCCCGACCATTGTACAAATAAACCGATGCCTGCTGCTAGTGAAATTATTATAATCGGATGGGAAGAGCGCATTGTCACGTTCCAATGTTTGTCAATCAACTTCCCTCTGGCAGGGCATCACGCTCAAATGGCCGATGACAGAACTTAGGACGACCAGGTTTTAAAATTCAATTTATCTGACTATCGATTAATTGATGCATTATGCAGGACAGTGACCGCACATCTCTACAGGAGGAGCAAACTGGCCAAAAATGGCCCAACCTTGTCAATTTATAATATATAATAGCACATATTATCTTGTTGGAAACGAAATAGTTGAAAGCCTAATTTTAGATAATCCATCAAAAATTATGCCATGACGAGCCAACAATGAAGTGCGGTCCAGAGATTATATTCAATCAGATGCACTCAAATGCATCGGGGATTTCGCACAGGATGGGGATTTTAGTTTTAGTTTCGCGGCACTCTGATTAATGGTTTTTGTGGTAGTCGTCATGTTAGCCGCCTCTCGGCCTCTAGATTAAAATTTTAGGCGTTTTTGGGAATGTCTGTGCATCGTTGGTTTTCAGAATTAGATCATTTTGGTTTTGAAAATATCCTGGAAATTCTTCATATTGAAAACTACTCAACATGTGGAATTTTTCATGTTTTTTTTAAAATAGGTACAATAATCACTCTCAATACCTCAATACCAAGGACAAAAACATAATTCTCTCTGATTTAAAATAAAACTACAGCATGCCTGCAGTATCGTGCTCTACAATTAAGCAAAAAATTACACAACTCACTAAATAACAAGAAGAATAATATTTCTCCTGCGGTTTTACTATGGCTAGTATTGTAAATGCAACAAATGAATCACCTTTAAATGTCAATATTCACATGCCACTAAGGGGTTCCAGGTGTCATCCTCATCCTTATCCTACATGCAGGAACTATCCACCACTAGAAGAACCTCGGAAAACTCAATATTATTGCTATTCCGACTTGTAAGGACCAATTACAGGCCTCCAATCTTAGAAGACCAATATAGCCCAATATAGATCAGCAACAACAACACCGGCAACAACTCCAACACGGAGCAATCTCCTGTTCCATTACCGCGTCGCGTTCTATAATAGTCTTGGATAGAAGTCGTTGGGATAAAAGCACGTGTTGAAATTGTCAGTTCTTTTTAGTGTTCGGTAGGAGACGATTATAAAATTAGTTTGTAAGAGGTGCCTCTTTTTCTGTTGAGTCAGTACAATTATGAGGCAGGGTGCCATAGTAATGCCAAAATTACAAAAACAAGCAAATTAAAGAAAAAGAGAAAATAAATACCAACGAAGGGCTTTTTTTACAAGTTTGATTCCAATATACATTAAACTGCATCAGAGTAAGAGTAAGAGAGTAAAAAACCTATGCCTGCCTCCACGATGTATATTTATATTTTACAATCTCTCCTCGCCTCATTTCAAGTTGCAAATTTTACTGCCCCACAAGAAGTAAGAGAAAAGACACCCATCACTTATTATTTACAGTCACACCTCCTCATTTCCTCATTTATGTTAAAAATTGTTATCAAAAATGAATTTGTCTTGATACACGCTCATGCCAAGAGTAGTAAACACATTATATTTGAACCGGGACATTTAAAAAAATGTAGGCCTCAGTACAATTTACCATCATGTAAGGGACAAATGTACTGCCTCTTGTAAGTCCGGCTCAACTCTGGGCCTTTCTCTTTTCTCTCTACTATCTTTCCGACTAGAGCTTGTTGTCCTACATTACCCTCAATGTAGGGTGCTACACAAACACTCCAAAAGTACGGAGAAACCGGGGTTTACAGGAAGGAAACAAGAGAAGAGGAGGGAATGAGGGAGGCACATGACTCAAAATATGCCGCAATAGCCAAATTGCAGTTGGCGTTGGCAGATAGGACGCCGGTCTATCTGCCAACGCCTCTGCCTTTTCATTTTCTTCAAAACCCTAAAGAACCAGGTCCCAAGCAACGGTAGCCACAGTAAGCGCTCTACTAAAAGAAAAACACTTTTTTTTTGTTTTTAAAGTATTAAATTTATTTTAAAATCTTAATTTTTGAATTTGCGCCCGGTGCAAATGCACCATTTGCACCTATAAAAACGCCGCCCCTGTAGAGACCTGCTCCAGCGCCCTCTGATATTTTGGAGCCGTTCGTGAATATCGGTAGATCGAACTTCTTCAGGACGGCACCTTTTCTCTATTCTCTTCTTGAAAGTATTTCGACTACGAAATCTCTCCATAAGGTCAGTCAGTCGTAGGGTAGGGTAGGAAAGTAGGCTGTGATTGTGGCAGTTAGTAAGTCCAGATCTTGCTATGATCGTAGGGCGTTGAAATCCAGTCGCGGATCCCTTCAGTCTAAGAGCACAGGTGTTCCATGTGAAGGTCAGGAGGGAGCAGGTGCAACAGCACATCAAGGGAGATGAACTTTTATGCAATATTTCATATAATTGGTTTGCGTACCGTATTGGGGCGCTTTCTTCAATTACAAATTAGTGTAGCTGAAGAGTTTCGTAAGTTCGCCAGGATATCAATATCCAAAATGATTCAGTTCGCATTGGTTCCTTTAAAAGTCGATTCCATTCCTTCAACAAGTCATTACCAAATTAATATTCTCAAAAATCCCTTCAAGGACCCCAAAAAGAAGAGCCCCATACCATTTTACACCCCTCCATTTGTTCCCGCTACGTTCTTGCGTATACAGTCCATTCCAATTTCACTTCATTTCCATCATAAAACAAGACCGCAGCATTTTGTTGCCCAAAAATAGTACAATTCCGCATGTAATGGCGAAGTCACGAGATGCCAAATCCGCGACTAATCCCGCCAGTACGAAATTTATTAAGTAAAATCCTTGTTAAATTCCTATTAAATTAGGAAGTTTTTAATCTGGGGATCGCGTGCGCCCAACGTGAGCAAAAGTCATAAATTTTTTTAATTTAATTGGTAGCCATGTTAAGAGGATACCCAACAGCCTCAAGTACAAGCCAAACACCCGCAGTTTTACACGAAACATCCTGAAGTGGGATCATACACAACAACAACAACAACAACAACAAAAATACTCGAGGAGCAGAGCCCCCGACCTCCGCCGGCAGGAATCAAGGTGAAAACTGCACCTCCTCCTGTGCCCTGAAGGATTCCTCCTCATAAAGCTAGAGGATTTCAATATGTGACGCACGTAATGGGAGCCACAGCAAAATCAAGTATGCGTACGCCTGGGTGCCAAGTCCTCTGTTGACTTCGGGTGTCCCCCGCAATACACAAAAACAAAGGTCCTTTTTCCCACTCCTTCCGACTGTTGATTTCTATTCTCCAGCTTCTAGGCCGCAATCCCTCGACCGTATAGTCCTGATTTCTCTCCTGCTTCACTGTTGATGATGGCTTGTGTATGGCCCCCGTGTCCTGGAGGCGTGATTTTTTAAACAAAACAAAAAAAAAACCCGTGACTTTGTCCTATTTTAATCTCACTCACGCCTGATGTCGGATAACACACACACACTTCCTGAGCTGCGGGTCCTGGCGCAGGGGTGTCGGCGGGTTGCAGTGAATGTGAAATGTGAGGAATCAGCTTCAATGTACATAGGATAGGTGAGTCTGGGCGCTATATAGTTCCTGTCAGGACTATTGTTGCTGTTTTTGTGCACTTTCACCGTTGTTTTCGCAGTTCCGCACTGGCCCTTTTTTGCGCGGAGGTTGCTTCTAGCAAAAAGGAGGTCGCCATGTTACAACGGTGGACAAAAAGTTTTTTTTTTGTTGTTTATTAATGTTAAAAATGCAGTGGTTGACGATACTGTGCCGGTGTCCTGGCATTTTCCATATCGCAATTTACATGAGCTGCAATTTAAAAAAGTTTGCTAAATTCTTTTAAAGTCCTTTAAAAAAACAACTTGTTTGTGGATTTTTTTTGTTGTTTTACAGGATTAAAAATGTGTGGGATTTAAAAAAAAAAGATCGTAACTTTAGTCCAAAGAGGTTTTTCCATTTCAGGAAACACAAAGTCGATTTAGTTGCCCATGTAGCAGTTTATCATACCTTTCTGGTAAAGGTGTACTAAGCCTCCAGCGAACTATGAGGCCTTAAGCTGTCAGTACTTCCGACATGCAAAAGATCAAACGCGAGCTTCATCTCCTGTTCGTCCATGACTATTTTTACCTATCTTATCCTCCATACACATTATTCTACACGATTGGATTGAGAGTTTTCTTTCGTGCCATTCCATAAACGTAGGAGTCAAATCCAAACCCAATTCTATTTATGCAGGAGTCCCCAGGGGTAAATTCTGTCACCTGCTCTATTTCTAATCTTTATAAATGAACTACTTTTCAATTCCGTTCAACCCACTTCACTGCTTCCGCGATGACAATCGCACATATCGGAGGACTTATGTCTGGCTCAATCAACAAAGAAAATTGAACTCATTCTTGATTGGAGCCGGAAGGATCGTCGAATTCAATGCTTCCGAAAAGTAGTACTGTAATATTTCCAAGAAAATCTACAACACCTTTCCTTCCGTCTTCGTATAATATAAACTATTGGTTGACCTCTTTATTTGCAGCGGGAATCCTACCATTGACACCTGGAGCCAACTCAGCCATATGACTGCCCTGACAAAATTTTATTGGTGCAATCATTGCGATTGGTCCATCAAAAAAATTCGACTTAATATCGCCTTAGCGGATCATTACCGTTGCGGTAATATCAACAAACTAGTTGGGATGTGGCTTTTGACCCTTTCGGTCCACAAGATTAACTTCCCAGTATTCGTTCAAACAAAAAAACGACTCGAACGATTTTATGAAAATCTTTTCAGATCATACTTCCTTTAAGACGCTTTGAACGGCATCTTAACGAAGTCGGTATCTTTTTTGGTTCGCGCGAAATCGTGCTGGTACAAAAATCACTTACGTCGTTTAAACAAAAAAAACGCTTCGACCGATTTTTATGAAAATCTTTTCAGATCATATATCCTTTAACATGCTTCGAACGGCACCTTAACGAAGTCGAAATCTTTTTTGGTTCTCGCGAAATCGTGCCGGTACAAAATCTTTTCAGATCATATTTCCTTGAACACGCTTCGAACGGCACCTGAACGAATTCGATATCTTTTTCGGTTCGCGCGAAATCGTGCAGGAAAATATGACCACATACGTACGCACACACACACACACATATTTCTTCTCAAATTTTTGCTTAAAATGCTATTGGGACCTTGAAACGTGTAAATACATTGAAAATTTCGAATCCGATTTTCGGACCGATTACAATAACTTCCTACTGGGAAGTTAATAAACTTCCTCCTGCCTCCGTGGCAATCTTATAGCTGGAAGACCAGATTTCCTTTGAATATAGGCCCCCGTTTCGCGACCGCTACAGACTAGAAATTAGTTACTAAATAGAACATCTCAACTGTGGAAATCTTTCGCAGTCAGAATTGTCGAACTCTTATAACTTCGAAGAGTACAAACGCAGGGTTGGTCGCCATCTCCATCATCAGCTTCCTGACTCCTCCTTCCCCACAACCCAAAACCTATTCTATCTCCCTTACTAAGCTCGGTATTCCCCAGGAGTCAATTCTATCGCCTGTGCTTTTCTTCATCTTCATGAAAGATCTGCTTTTAATCTTTCACAATTTCATGGACGACAATATTCTACGTTACTCTTTCGCCTTCGATAATATAACACAACCAGACCTGAAGCTCGGAAAAAATTCATCGCTGTAATCATGGAGACTATCATCTTTTGGTCCACCTAAGCCCCTATGGAGGACTGCGTTAACGGACTGACTCTAACCAAATGAAATCGGTCCCAGGTCTTACTACAGGCTAAAGAGCTAATAAGACCCTTTGCCTTAGTGGGCGTTATCACTCTAAACAAGGCGGACCTTAGACTGTTGATGGGATATCTGACAGGCCATGCGGGACCACCTCCACAACATAGGAGACCGAATGCCGTTTCTGCATGGAAGGCGACGACACTTCCACACATGCCCTCTCTGTATGTCCTGTTCTGATCTGGCTTAGAAGAAGAATGATTATCACAGAGAGGTTCTGAGCCCGGTTCAGGTTCGGCCTTGTTAAATTAAAGATCTTAAATGCCTTCGTCCGAAGGGGCGACCGTCTTTTCCGTTAGTGTGGTATGTGCACAATAGGTCTAAATTGGCTGCGGTGCCTACCATATAGGTTGCCCCTCTACTTTAAAAACAAAGCCATGGCGACTGTTCCATTGGACGTCTAGGCTTCTTCTACAGTGTGGATTGCACAGAATTCATCTACCCTCGCAATCTACAATTGATCAGTATCTTGTGATGATCGACACGATCCTGACGATGTTCTTGAATGGAATCATCAGGAGATCGCACGATTTGTTCTTCATGTAGACAAGCCAAGTCTTTCTAGTGTGAGCGAAAGATGTTAAACTCCTCCATCAGAGTCCTGCTATTGAAAGGAAACGCATGTTGGTAACCCACCCCCTTTCTGGTCCCGTAAAAGTGATCGTGTACAACAGCCCAAGGAAAATAGCTCCTTATGATGGGTTTCAGCCGTCTTCACTGTTATAAAAACCAAACCTAGTACCAGAAAAAAAGAAGATTGCCAGAAATTCGACCTGAAAAGCACTGCCAGAATTAGACCGGGCGGCGCACAGTGGTTCCAAATCCCGAAAAGGTGGCCAAAATATGAAGACGTTATTCAAATTGTATGAAATTACGTACAAATAGTATTTTGAGGTCGCTGATTACGAATCTTCACTCAAAATAAAGAAAACAAAATGGCGGATCCAATATGGCGGGAAAAAAATTTATAAAGTGATCAGATTTTTATGAAATTTCGTATGAAGAGTATTTCGAGTCTGGTGCTTACGAATTGCTACTCAAAATTTAAAAAACAAAATGGCGGATCCAATATGGCGGACAAAGTTCTTATAAAGTGGCTAGAATTTTATGAAATTTTACTTAAATTAAACAAATTGGGCAAACTGGGGCAACTTTTGAAACTTCCAAATTATAGAGAAAGATCTCAAGAATGCGGCAAAACTTGTTAGAGAGTAATGTAAATTCAAACATTGACGTTTACAACGGGAAGTTATAAAAAACTTGTTTTGAATGGTACATTATTAAAATAATTAAGAAAATTTATTGTCAATATAAAATAACGTTTAGAAGTACTTACTTTCGTTATCAGAAGCCATTTAAAACGATTCCAGGTCACTTTTAACACAAAAACCCGTTTCACAATGTGCGCGCCGAGGCCCTCGTATGCCAGATGCTCACGCAAACATGGCTCTCGAGAGCCCACCATGCAAGTTTGACCGTTATAAAACGCTGTTTCTAATACCTTAGGTACTAACCTACATAACTAGACCCAAAAAGTCAGCAAATCAAAGATCGATTTTAGGGACTTTTGGCCACCTTTTCGGTATTTGGAACCACTGTGTGGGGCGGCGGTAGGATTTTTGGATCTTTAGATAAGGTAAGAAAATTCCAGCCCTCTATTCCTATTCCTTTTTTGTGGGAATCTGGTAATCGAAACCTCTGTTATAGTTGGGATTCAAGGTCGCAGGCGATGAAAAGAAGTCTAGAGTCTCAAAACTCAATCTAACACCTCTTTACGAGCCAAGCTATGATAGTATCGTCCGAGTAAATTCGTAAAACAAATCAAATAACGGTATCTAGAACACTGTCCAGACCAATGAACATGTAGTAGATGAACCTAGACTCTTACCAGTACTAGTAGTAGTTTCGAAAAGAAGTCAATTGGCGTGAAATGACCAGGTCACTTGCAACTCTGCATCCCGGACTAATACAAAAGTAGTCCCGGAGTGAGCGTTGCAAGTGACCTTGTCATTTCATGCCAATTGATTCCTCGTGGAAACTATTCCTTTCGTGTGGTAACTTGATGATCTAACCATCCAAAATGCAACGATGCCTCCTGGACTATTAGCACTGTTTTTCCACCTTGACCGTGGTTTGCCAGCTAGTCTTTTTCCATAGTAGTAGTAGATTCAGGGTTCGTATCCTTTAGTCTTTGAACGAGACTGGCCCACAGCAGACGCAGTACCTTGGCGAAGCCCCGTTACAAAAATTTGTTGTTTTGATTTTTCTTGCATCTGTGGGCTTCGTGAAAATTTCTTTTCTTTAGTGTAAACTCCTAGGTAAGGTCCATCACATAAAAAAATGTGTTAATAGTTTACACTCTTTGTACACAATTCGTGATTATGGCGTATTCTCCATGTCTTCATTGGCTGGACCGTATATCCTTCGGGGGGCCTTTCTAGAAATCTAGATACTCAAAAAGTTACATTAATAGCAGCCTGCCTATAATCCAGAACCTATCGTTTAACAAGTATTCCATTTGTCCAGAATCCTTTAGAAGAATCCATTTCAGTTGAAGTTGTTGAAAGTCTCTTTGTAACATCCGCCTTAAAGTATGCAACTAAGTGTCGGTATCCTTCCTGTAAATCCCCACTTAGTTCACCCTCCGCCATTTTAAAAAAATGGAAACAGTAAATTTATAACTTAATTGATTCCGACATCATTTCGTCCACTATTAAGCACTCCTGCAGCACCATCTACAGAAAAGGAATCAAAACACTTCCTTGGGGACAATTGCTATTGGTTTCGTCCCATTTCTTCTGTCTCAAATCCTTTTCATAAATTGCGGCAATCTTCAACTAAAAAAAACTACTCTCAAGTGAAAAGAGTTGTACACCCCGCAGTGCATTCTCCTTTTGATGCAGCCTTCCAAGTTACGAAAGTGATACTAAGCACACCGTGAAATCGTCCAGATCAAAGGACTGCCGCCGGACAGATAATGCTCGCATAAAAAGTGTTGTGAAGATATAAAATGAAGAAAAGAGGAATGAAAAGAAGAAAAAACGGACGGGAAACTTCCCTTAAACTTTTCTTTGCGGAAACTTTTTGTTTCTTAGTCAATTTTTTTCCTTTTTGGTTTTTTTTTTGTTTGCAATTTTCAAGTTTTCTTAACTTTTTGGTGACAAGCATTGCCATCTTTCTTCCACAGTTTGCATGTTTTTTGTTCTTCTTTCCACTTTGACCAAGTTTTCTTGTATAACAATAGAGTCATTTACCGAGTCACCAATTCTTTGTTTCCTTTTATTTTTTTGTGTGTGTGTATGTGTGTGTTGAGCGAGGAAAATGGTTTTTTTTACTACTTTTCCTCTACCTTTATGAGGTTTTTATGTTCTGTGCGCTACTTCTAACTTGAAATTGTAGGGCAATTGTTTGAAAGTTTTCCTTTTATGCCTAAAGCTTTTCTTTTCCCCATTTTCCGCTTTGCCTTTTGCTGTTGGCATTAAAATTAAATTAGAAACGGAATTTTAATAAGGTGCCGTGATTATGATACTTTTAGCCTGGTTTCCCTTTTGCCTTTCTTTCATAATACTAAAATGGAATTTCGTCAGGGAAACTAGGTTCCGCCTGGAAGTGTATGGACAATCGTAAAAAATATATTTAAAGGGTGGCAATAGACTTTTACGAAACTTGCTGGAACGGAAGCAAAAAATTAACACCTCGGCCCCTTATCTACTATCTTAACTGCTATCACCACCACCCTAACGAAATCACTACTTTTTATTAGTAGCAAATTCTTATGATATTTTAGTTTGGAGTTAAATTGATAATTTCAACAAATGCAAGAAAAAGTTTCATTATTAAGCTGAAGATGTCGTTCCGCGGACTTTTCAACTGACCTAGGAATATGCAGGTATCCCCACGCAGATTATCGTATGCGTTTTTAAAGTTATTAACAGTGAAGTGAAGTATATGAATATTTCTCAGCGCTCCTCATTTGTATGGCTGTAGTTTAATTTTTTAAGAATGGTAAGCGTTAACTAGCGATTCGTTCCTAATCAGCCCGAAATGTTGGTACTGATCAACGAGCTCAAATTCAATTCAAAAGAACCCCATCAACGGCTCAACGGCTGATTACGATCCAAAACGGTCGGTAGCTTTCATAAGATGTGCGGGGTGTGTCCTTTTCGGGATTGCATATTCAATTTATATGTTGCATGCTTTAGTTGAGCCTATCTAAAAAATAAAGACGTTTTACTGCGAGGGTGTACTTAAGCTAATATCAAAGTTTCGGAACCCACACCTTTATCCTCAAGATTTTGGACGCACTCATCACGATCAGCCGATGAGTAGATCGTGGTAAGCAAAAAAACATGCATGATGGTCCGTACAAATTCTTCCAAAGTTCTCAGATTTCAAAAGTCCCACGGATAGGAGACAGACCAAAGCCCTTATCATGCGGACCCACCGATAGTTGTATCTAAGGCTTTCTAGGCTTTGTGAATAATGAAAAGGCAAACAACTTGGCCAGAGAGAATTTGGCAATGTTTTCATAGATTCGGAAACGTCTATTGAAGCTAGTTGTTTGAAAAGGGCCTTAGACAATCAAATTGCACCTCCCAGCCGGAAAAATTCGGAGCGCTGCTAAAGGGAGCGAAATTTGAGCGCTGTCAATATACTTCTAAGAAAGAAATTGAATAGGACGGAGAAAACGGGCAATAATCTTGGTGAACATAATAGGTGCCATCAATAGACCGGTTATCTTCAATTTCGGAGGTCAAGCAGCATTGGAAATGGTCAGTACTTAGTTGGGGGACCGCTTGGGAAAACGACGGAAGGTGAAACAAAACAAAAACGACGGAAGGTGAACAAAAAAATAAAAGTTTTCGGCACCGGGCTTATTCACATATCCATAGGCCGCCATGAATTCTTTATTAAAAAGCTTTTTTCTGCTGCTTCTAAAACGTTTTTAAAGGAGCATTGAACTGGTATGGGAAGGGGAGCGCTACAAACTTTTTAAGGAGTGATCTACGATTGGTATTGCGGTACTCCACTTACCGCTTGGGCGTTATGGTCTACTCCAAGTAGTTTATTTTTGGTCCGGCTTGCATGGCGACTCGAGAATTACCTAAGTTGCGGCCACGACGCCTCACTAAAAGAGAGAAAAGAAAGAAATAAAAGGAACAAAAAATCTATATGCGAAAAACAAGCTCAGTACAAAATCCCGCTGTTTTTCGAAAATATAAAATATAAATTGTCATAGTTTACACCGGTTGATGTTTAAGCGTTCTAAAAATATCACAGATCAGCTTGATTCGAGATATAGAAAAGTCTCGTTGATGTTTAGTGTTAGTCTCTCACTTTATCCGCTTCGTGAGTGTTATCCATTTTTCAAAGTGTATCGAATTAAACTTACACTGCTCAGTACGTCCTTTCAACACACATAAGCCATACAATGAACATGTATTATTATAGTATAAAAGCCAATTCCAACGAGAAGCAGCGGTTAATACCAAACTAACATTAGGGGAGTTTACTCAACCCCTAAACAACATCCCCACGATCATCACTGCACAACTATGAGAACTAAAACTAATTTCGAAAAACTCAATATTCCTGTCCAGCCCCCACTCACCCGTTCCTAGTTATTACTTTATACCGCTATCAATAACATAAAGGAGTCTTCTACCTAAAATACAACTGCTATTAAAGCTCATCAAAAATTATCCTTTCCGCATATTATAGGTCACTACTCGTACGCTGAATATATTTGCCCAAGGAAAATCGCTTACACCCACCCACCCAATACCGCCCCCCCCTAACCGCTTGTCCGCAGCCCAACAATTTATTCAGCTTGAATTGTGGAGCATCGAAAGGTAACAAATTTCTCATGCATAGGAACTCGACATCCTCCTGCAGCAGCAGCACACACGTATCGGAAAATAATCGAAGGGAGTGTGAAAGGGTTCAAGGATCCTTCTAGCAGGATTCGAATATCATTAGCATAACATAACCATTCGAGTGGCAAATATGATCCACTTCAATTCTGCAGGGTAGAGGCCACCAATCATCCCCAGTGTCGAGAGTACGTGCGTCGGTTTAATAGGTTAAAAAGGTGCACATCCAAAAGCCAAGGTTACACACTGTGAGCTGTTTTGTGTGTGCGTGTCTGTGTGTATATATGCTACAAAATACCCCATTTGTTTTATTAGGGGTGAAATAAAATATTTTGCTGGATTGGGTATGTACGGGTGTGAGGCAGATGGAGGCAATCCAGAAGTGGGTGGCGATGAAGCAGAAATGCGAGGAGGCTACGTGTTTCGAGCCGTCATCAAGTAGAGTAAAACCACTCGATGACGCTTCTATACATTGTCAACGGATCCCCGCTGCGGAATCCTTGTACCTATATTGCATGGCACCTCGTTTATGGCCCCATACCCCCGGTCCCCAGTTGTCCCCCACTTCCAGTTCAGTAGGGTTGACTCCCGCGGGGCTCATATTGCGACCCGATATCCAGAGGTGTAGGATATACAGAAACTTTTTTCAGTCTCGTTGGTGACAACATTTTTTTGGGTTTTATCCCTTTATTTTTTGTGTCGTTCTTGGTACGTTTTTTTGGTGTTGTTGTTGTTGTTGTTGCCTTCTTCCCTTTTTCCCTGTTGTTGCTGCTGCTGCTGCTGTGGTTGTTGTTTTTACCTTTTTACAGCTCCTCCAGTTTTTGTGGAGGATTAAGAGCCGAATAAATTACGACTGGAGCAAAAATGTAAGAAGCGTGAGCGTATCACCCCCTTGAGTAGTATGACACTGCCGTGAAACCTGCTATAGTATTCGTACAAGAAGCTTAATGTAACGAGAAGTTTTTCCGTTGGAATATGTCTGTCTTGTTTTAAGATGTATACCCAATTCCGGCTATATATATACGCAGAGTGTACAGTCTCACAACCACAACAATCAACGGATCAACTATATGTACATAGCAAGGACTCTAGGAGAGAAATTGTTCAGAGACATGGGGGACATATTCAAATTAACATGCCAAACGCTGTTACAGTTTCCGTGACTTAATTAAAAGTTAAAAAGTATTCAAGGCATGTAGAACCTGTTTCATAGCAAATTGCTTAGACAATAATAATTATTACTATTTATCTTACTGGTATATTCGTGACAAGTGACATATTTCGTACCACTTACGAATGCCAGTAAAAGCTACTTCCGCACTTTGTTACACAGCCACCCCCGCCCCGTTCCTTCTAAGTAAATACGTTAAGGTGTTACACAGAAGTCACACACGTCCTTTATTAGAGAAACTTGAAATGTTCACCTTATAACACTGTGATGTTTTGGGCTCAAATGGCAGTCAGTGTGAAAATGTATTATTTTGTGTTTATTTTGAGGTTATGTTGTTATTCTTGTTGGTATATTACTCCGAAATCTACATAAGGTGAATAATAGAGCGCTTTCATAAAATTAATCCTAATTTCAACCGCGAACATTATTTGAATTTATCATATTCATTACTGAACACAGAAACTACAGCAGATAATAGCTGCAATTGTGTCAACTAAGAATCTTTACTTAACATTTACCTAATAAAATACTAAATTGAGCAAATTTAAACGTTCAAGAGTTTTAGGTACACGCGAATTGCTGTTCGGTTCTCCCTCGTCTTCCCGTATATAATCATTGGACTCACTACAATAATAATTAATCACTGGCTATATAAGCACGCGATGAGCCTATTACATAAAAAAGCGAACTATAAATAAAGCAGGTGAAACTGGCGGTAAGAGCGATGGTTCTCGAGTAGCAACTTCTAATCCCTTGTAGCGACATCTATCATAAGTTTATAAACTGCACAATGAAAAATGTTAATTAATCAGTTTTTAATTTACTGCAGCAAGGAATAATGCATCATGGTTATTTATTTTGAATAATAGCACAATGCGGTAGAACTCTTATCAAATCGTTTCCGCCTTTGTATTATGATATCATACCACCAGCAACACCAGCAATGCTAGTGTGCTAAGGCGACTTTATAGTATAATCACAGTTTTAAGTTAATAGATTTTTATGCTTTAATAATTTATTTAGGGAACACCTTTATAGTCCGGGGAAATTAGCATTTTAAGGAGACAAAATTCCAAAATGGCTGAAAATTGGTCCACAGCTTCCTTGGGACTTTCTAAGAAAACAAATTCGGAATCACAAAAAAAACATGGCCGCCGGAGATATCACTTTTTGGCAAAAAAAATCACTAAAAAACTGGTTCTTTCGAAAAAAATTTTGATCAGTCAATAAGAAACGTTATTGTCTATAAAAAAGCCCTCTTGTCATTTTTTCGAAAACCTAACCCTTTCGAAGTTATTCAAGTTTAGGTCAAAGTTTGCAAAAATCACTTTTCGGCCAAAAAATACCGGGAGAATAGTAGCTGCGATCCATTGGGCGATTTTTTCTACTCGCAAGTACTAGCGAGCACATCACCAATGGAACACGATTTTTGACAATTACCAGTAAAATATAACCTCAAAGTAATTGTTTATTTTAACAGTAAAAATTACTGCGTATTTTTAGAGTTTGTTTTGAAATAAAAGTGGTATAATATAATACATATATATTTTATACAATAAAATATGGAACGAATTTATGTATTTTGTATATTTTCTTTATAAAACATCTTTTTAAATACATAAACTTAACCTTCAAAAAGGAAAAGCCATCTATTATTGAGTAGTTAAATCTTTGAGAAACCTGGTGGAAATTTAATGCGCAACTGCCCAAAAACAAGAGCAAGGGTAGTTGCGAGTAGCTAGCAACAGTTTTGAGTACTTTACCAGTCCCAATCCCAGTCTGGATCGCAGCTAGTATATGCGTTCATTGTGGATTCCACATTTACATATATCAAATTCCATTTCTCAACATATGAACACTTTTTCATCAGGTGTTACCTATAAATTTCCTTCGAACGGAACCATCCGACAACGGCCTATTTAGCGTCGTTTAATAACTTCCATTCTACACCTTTAGATGAGAAGAGCCAAGATTTCGTAATACCTTTAAAAGATCTTTAGATGAGCTCTTTGCTCCTTGACTCATGTGGTCTCGTCAGGCCAATCTTTCTATAGCTTTGAAAGTCGCTAACGATCCGCCAAAATCGTATGATCCATAAGAGATATTCAATGTTTTAGCTATCTCCGTTATAGAAATTGGTCCGTTCTCATTTAACTCTAATGCCTGCATTGCTTGACGTCCGAAGTAAAAATAATTTAGTGCAGATATGAATGTATTCGTAATCGACCATTCCAATTATAAGTGTCGTTTTACTAAGCGGTCCCCCAACTAAGTGCAAACCACTTTCAATGCTGCTTGGCCTACGCAATCGAGCGAGAACCGTTCTATTGAGTTAGCTAATGGCACCCTTTATGGCCACCAAGATAACTGCCCGCTTTCTTCGTTCTATACAATTTCCTAACGCTCCAATTTTGCTCCCTTTAGTCTACAAAAACTGTACCGTACTTCGTTTGGACTATTCCGTGCGTCTTTTATTGATACGGGCCTATAGTGGGCTGCATTTGGAGAGTAGATTTTTACTCATGCATACCGTGCCGCTAAAAACGGGCGAGTCTTATTTTTATTCGGGTGAGAGTTTCTTTCCTGGCTGTTCAATCAAGGCAGTATTGTAAGGCGTTGAGTGAAAACCAAATACTATCTGTTCCAGTGTCCCTCAGGGTGCGATTCTAACCCACCTCTCAGTCCCCTCCAAACGTTATTTAAGGGGCTAAGCAATATTTGGCCTACCAGGAACGTAACAAGCAACAGTATCTGTTGCAAGAAATAGAACTCTGCTATAGGTGCCCCCACAGAAATACGTGTCACTCGTTCGACGTACAGCTGACAAAATTCGGAAATACGGAGAAAACCTTGATAAAACCCGCAATTCCAAGGTATGAACAATAGTGTCAAGGTGATATCCCAGCCCCAGCAACAAAAAGACCAACCACGAGTCTCTTAGGAAAAATTGCATCAGTAAATGTTACTCTTGGAAGACGTCCACCATTTAGCTGCCAAACTAGTTCCGGAAGAATTAAGAGGAACTAGAAAGATAAAGTGTCTCAAGAAGCCTCACATATTCCAGAATCAACCATCAATGGAAGGTCTACAGTAACCGCAAAACAGGATTCTTTCCATACAATTTCTATGAAGTCTTTCTGACAATATCTCAAACAACGGAGACTCAAAATTACATTGCATTGTTTTTAATAACTTTTCCATAGTAGTCTTTAATCACTTTAAAATCAATTTTTATTCGATTACCACACAAATTCAAAATTTTTCCCGTAAGTAAAGACGAAAAAACCACGCGAATGCAAACAAAATCGGCCATCTTCACAATTAACACACTTAAAACACACTTAATCACTCTTTTTTTTAATTTTCTTAATTAAATCGCTAAAGCACTAATCACTGGGAATCCTATTCTAGTAAAAAGTGATAAAATATATTATTTTATCACTTTTGACTGCAAAAATATCACGAAGTCTTACATCGTGCAATATAAATTCTAAGAAAAGTCACAGATGCTGAGCCTACCACCAACACAAAGAAAAACTCTACTTCCAGGCCTACCACCAACACAAAGAAAAACTCTACTTCCAGGCCTGTACTTGAGACGGTCTCCAAAAAAAGAAAAACGCTTTTTAAAATTTTTTAAAAAATTTAGAAATAACCTTCAAATATACGATTTCTCACTAATACTTCCCACAACATAACGTATAGTCAGTCAAAATAAATATTAAACGTGACACAGAAAAACATCTGATTAAATCGTCCAATTACACTTATCTCACTAGCTACCGTCATTACCTAACTTCTACAAATCTACACCATGACTTATCACATTGAAATGTCATACATAAAAATTTATTGAATTTGAGGGGGTTTAAACGTGTTACTTACCCCATGTAATTACTCATTGCCGGAAATCTGATAATGACGTTTGTCCACGTAGCTTGTTCTCGGCGAAACTCGATGAAAACTCATTCTCCCATTCAACCATTACCAAATTAAACAATATTTCAATAAATTCTCATCAAACTTTCACTTTAATATTTTGTCTCCCACTGTAATTCTCTGTCATTATCTCAAAAATCATTACATATGATTCTCCGGCGAACGTCATCGCAGCTGTCTGTATACAGAAAATCATTTCGTCGAGTGGATGTCGATAAATAATCATTCCTCCCCGTGAGCCCAAGCGTCAGTTCCAGTTTAGCGTCAGTCTCAGTTCGTCATTGCGTTTATTTATTTGTGTGCTTTTATTTTTACAACGAAAGTGATTAAAGGCAAGTTTAAAAAGTCTCTCGGTAAGTATTACTTGGCTAACAGAAATATTATTTAATAAATGTTTCGCTTTGTTGTGGAACCCATTCTCGCAATTATGATTCCCACGTTTCTAATCTTGTTACCAAGCGATTTTCTTGAATGAAACTTCATTTTGAGGGTTTCAAGTTGTTGAAGTGCAGAGAAGGTTTTGGTGTTTTGTTTTCGCAATAGTGGTGACGGAATCATTTTTTCTTGACTTGAACTAGGAAATTGTCATACCTCACAATGGGATACAAATGTCAAACGATTTTAGAGAACCTTCCACCGGCAATTTGTATGGCGATGGCAACCGACAACACTGCTTGTCAAAGTTTTACTGCTAAGCAATTAAATGGTTTCATTTTTAATAGATGCACGTGGGGAGGGTTGTTAGTAGGTATATTAAAAAGAAAAACTGCTCAAAGGAAAAAATATATTTTTTTTAATTGTTTTGGATATGATAGATTAAATTAAAAAAAAATTTCTCTAACCCAGAACAAAAAAAAATTTTCATTACACGCTTTTTATTAGCTTCGCTTGTAACTAACTAACTGACTACAAGTAATGAACTACGTAAAAAAATCTTGGAAGTTAAATTTGGCCCACGTCCAGGTTTCCGATTGAGTTTAAATTTTGCGCATATGTATATAGCTCGCGTGACAATGCAATCTGACCATTTGGTAAAAAATCAAGATGTTGGTTCTAAGATGGCGGCCGAATTTTGCAATTGTGTTCCCCGAGGCCCCGTCATGTGTATTAAATGAAAGGGTATGACAAATAGAATACAATTAGGTGTGTGACGTTATTCCAAATTCAAAATGGCGGTCAACAAAAAATGGCGGATTACCTTTTTCTTTACAAAGCTTTCGGAATGGGTATCAAATGAAAGTGTATGAGCTTGCCACGTAAAAAATAGTACGACGTCATTTTAAACCTAATATCGCGGAAGACATATAATAGACTAAAAAGTAGAAAATAAAATATATAGTTTAAACTAACTAAAAAATTCGTGTTTATTTTAAAATTAACTAAAAACTAAAAAATAATTTTGAATGCAAAGTTTTTATTGCTCTAGCCAGTATATGGGTACAACCTACCTTTCGAAATGTAAAAAGGCGACTGCAGCAATGCAGTCACCATATTCAAACTGACTGATACTTCTGAAATAAATTGATATGCATCGCTTTGGCAGGATTAGATTTTTTTAGATCTGTACTTTTAGTTCATTTTGGCAGCGTCTAAATAAAATGTCATCTATGATGATGTAATGGTGTCCTTGGTAGCCTAGAAAATAAGGTGCCCGATTACTATACCAATCGTGGGTCAACTTTACTCCGCGTCATGATACTTCGTCTTCCGTTTCCATCTAGATAAATTTCCTTCTTGTCTTCTATCTTTACAAAAAACAAATATGGTTTTCAATACATCCTTTATTATAGATAATTTATAAATCTTAAACAAATCGGACCAACGAAATGGCTCTACAAGAAGAAACGGAAATGGTAATACCAACACAAGCTTTCCAGAATGATACAGAAACGGTACAGGAAATGATTTTTAAAAAATCTAGATCGACCGCTAATCGTTTGAGAGAGAAAGGAGTCTACTACATAAGAAAGAAAAGAGCGACTAAACAGGTAATTTTTGTAATTAAATGATAAGCTCTTTTCGTTTCATGAAATAAAATCACCTTTTTAGTTGCCATCTATTAAAGAATTATCACCGGCCGAGCAAGAATTACGAAGACAAATGTGGCGACTTAGTTCACAAAAATATAGAGAACGGAAAATGAGACGAATGAAACAACAAGACTTTATTACAGAACTTCATTCAATGGTGATTATTATTAGATTTGTTTCTTAATTAATTTTATTCAATTCGTTTGTTATTAATTAAAATTAGGTAGTCTTTTCTCGACCTTTAAAAAATGTTATTTTAATTTTAGGTCGACAACGATACTACAACTGGAGAACAAGATTTCCTAAAAAGAATGTATAATACATCGAAAACTGAACCAATAGAAATACGAGATGAAGGACCAGCAGAAATGGAATCAGATACGCAGTGTGATGTCAATATATCATGTCCAGCAACATTAGTCCGAAATGATTTTGATTTAAATTCTTCATTGAAAGTAAATGTAAAGAAACGAAGAAGGGAACGACATTCAGAACCATCAGAAACATTACATGATCGATATTCAAATACTACACAAACATCCTCTGGTGTACACCAAGTCTTTGGTAATTTCGTTCCTAAAGTACTAAGAAATAATCCATCCTCATCGCAAACTGAAACTATAGAAATACAAGATGAAGAGTCGGTAGAAGTGGAATCAGATACGCAGGGTGGTGGTAATATATCATATCCAACAACATTGATCCGAAATGATTTTGATTTAAATTCTGCATTGAAACTAAATGTAAAGAAACGATATTCAGAACCAGCAGAAACATTACTTGATCGATATTTAAATATTACTCAAAAATCGTCTGATGAGCACCAGGTCTTTGGTGATTTCGTTGCTCAAGAACTAAGAAATATTTCATCCGATCATTTAAGAAAACAATTAAGACGATTGATACAACGAGATATATTATTGGTGGCAGAAATAGAGGATCGAGAAAATTCGGATAATTACGCTGAATCAAATTCATTAAACTAATCTTACGTTGAAGTCTTAGGGTTAAAATAGTATTTTATTTAGTTTAATAAATCAAGACTTTAGTCCCAATCTGTTATATATTTTGGTTGATTAGTTCGCAGCCGTGTGTTTTTCCCAAAATTCGACACTTATTATAGGGGATTGTGTAGTTTACCATTTGTAAACCATTTCACTATTCAGGTATGTAAATACCATATTTATTTTGCTTTCGATTCCAATATTTTTCGTAATTTTACTTCAGGCAGGATCTGAAACTCCAAACTTAAAATCTTTCTAGGGTAAGCTATCTTGCTAACGTTTATCATGTTACCTTGTGACCTTGTTCTACCAGTAGCAGTAGTGCTCAAAAAAACTCAGGGTGCCATATTTTCCATATCGTTGGTATACCCAACAAGTTTTTCTAACTACCTAATAAACCTTCACAGTGATGCTACACAGAAGAAACCCACTCTATGGATATCTTTTGCTTACCCTATGTTGAAGCTGCGTGTCCCCAGCCTGAATACTTATTGTCCTGTTCTTCAACATGTTGTTCAGCCACCTAACTACCAAGGGGCTGATCGCACACCTCACTAAAGCGGTTTTCATTTTAGTTACTTGACTGTATCTTATCAAAGGCACCTTCAATAATTGTAACCTTCGACCTCGAGCATACAATTTTTATCAGTTATTCTGGCCAGTTCCTGTAGTGCTGTTTTGACGCTAGGCAGACTTATTTGAAGAACTTCGCTACTCTGTAGCCCTCCTTACCCTTAATTAGGGCGCCACCTGAATATGGCCTGTTCTCTGAAGCCTAGGTATGTAGTTTTAATTTCTATTTAACCAGGTTAAATTTATTGGAAACTTGACTGTATATTTTTATATCATGCAGAGAAAACTCAAGTGCAAAGCGGCAGGACACCAAGGAAGTTTCGGCAATGGTAATTGCCACGAACCTAGTTAACCAAAATTACGAAGAAAAATAAAGCAGACCACCTAGAGAGAATGGAATATATAATATAACTTCTGACAAAACGTTATTAGTACCAGCGATAATAAAAGGGTAATAAAACAAAGCATTATAAAAATCCATTTGACTGGCACATAACACCATAAATAATGAAACACGTCTTTCACGATTTTTCGAAATTCAACCCCTAAGGGGATGAAATGGGGTTGAATAAGTTGTATGGAGAATTTTTTTTCTTTGGTCAGAACGGGTTACCGTGCGCGGGTTTTTTTGCTGGATTTTCTTCTTCGTAATAGACCGAGATCCGACCGCTGAAAAACCTATGTTATCAGCAAGAAGAAAACAAAACATATTGTAAGTAACATTAGAGATAGGAGAATAATTTAGGCGCGTGGTGTGCCTAATCTAAAGTGTGGCCTAAGGTGAGAAATTAGGTAATATTAGTGGTGGTTTTTTAGTTCAAACCTATGTTATAAACAAGAAGGATAATTTTTTTTAAATTGAAGTATACACCTAGTAATTACTAAAACGCATGGTGTGCCGCGCCCTGGCTGTGGCCTAACTCCTGGCAAACCAGTATTTATATAATTTTTTTGTATGAAAAATGATTAAAATCGCGATATCTCCCGAACGGCCACTCGTACAGAAAAAAGTCTAAAGAGCTTTTTTGTAAAGAATCACAATATCTATATTTCTTGCATTAACTATTTTGCAATAGCATTTACCGTTTACGAAGTATTTGCGAAAAACCATTTTCGCGACCTTTGACCTTGAATAACTTTTTTGGGCCAATGTCAAGAAGGATAATTTTTTTTTAAATTGAAGTTTAGACCTTATATTTACTAAAACTCATGGTGTGCCGCCTTTCCTCTCGAACCCAAGTCGGTCTGGCCTACAAATATGAGGTATGGTGGTGTAGTACAATAGGCCAAGTGAGTGGCCGTGGCCGCGGTACTCTTGGACCATACCACTCATCAAAGAAGAAGAAGAAACCACGGTTTATCAAGATATGACAATTTGTAACGATATTGTTAAAATAAATTTTTCATCAGAGTTAACTTCTATAAT
The DNA here is from genome assembly GCA_963855945.1 of Thereva nobilitata. Taxonomy (NCBI): domain Eukaryota; kingdom Metazoa; phylum Arthropoda; class Insecta; order Diptera; family Therevidae; genus Thereva; species Thereva nobilitata. The sequence goes on from OY979694.1 coordinate 229,010,521, forward strand.
GCGTTGCGGTCGTTTAATGTGGTCATACCATCCAGAGACTAACTTAATTGTTAATAAATACCATTTCAATTGCATTTCATATAATGACAAATAATAAGCAACCATTCAAGCATAGTCCTACCACTTCTGTGCTGCAGTAATTAATTTAGTTAAATATTAAAAGCAAAAACCAATTTCATAAGCACTTATTATTACAATTTCAGCTTTTATTTTCATGCCGCATAAAATATTTACCTTTGTTCTTTATTATCTGCAAATTAAATATAAATTATTACGCTTGGAAAAATTAAAAATATGATAAATGTCGGCAAATATTCTACAGTATTTAAACAGTGAAAATACCACAGAAAAATCCCCTTTTACCCAAAAATAAATCCATTTACATTTTCACCCATGATCTTTTAAAAGATTTCTGTGTTGGCGCACGAATTTTAAAATATTTTTCAGTGAATTAATTTGTGTTTTTTTTTTTCATGTCATAATCACATCAAAAATGATCATTATGCGTTAATTAAAAAGTTAAGCCAGAAAAATTAATTTTTTATCGTCGTTTAACTTTGCGATAAATAATTGCCAATTACCTGAACATTGTTGGCTGTTGAGCTTTTATCATTGTATATTGGGGTAAAGTTGGCTGTGTAGTTTCTTTACCATGTTGGGAGGGCTTCCTTCGATAATCTATGCTCGTCTATAGTACATTATGGTATTTTATTAAAAATTAACGCAAATGTGCGTTGCCGAGGGTTTGGGATAACATTAGTTCGTCGGATTGTACGAAATCAATTAATTCGATACTTGTTGTTGTTGGTCCAATTTTTGAAGGTCACCAGGTCGTGTGTAAGACCTCTCCACTAAAGGTAATCGATCATGAGCTATTCCTCTCTAAGCTGAAGATACTCCAACAACACCAAAGGAGCCACATTTGAATAATTAATTACCACTTGGCTACCGCCTGAAAAGGCTTTTAATTGCTTGTTAATTTATTTATAATGCACCATTCGCGTGTGCCTTTAGTTATATGGTATTGCTTCCCTGACCCCCATCCTTCCTACCCCCCGGTGGTGCGCTGCCTTGGCACTTCGTGATTTTCTAGTCAGAGCTGGTTTAGTGGCGGATAATCATTGCTTAAAGAAGAAGGGCTCCGAGTCCTTATACTATACGAATTCACTGGATAAATGCACTTCAGTTGTTTGTAATTTAATCAGCGTGTAATTAATATTCAGCATTAGCCATATCCCGAGGCTTTGTATTTCAGGTTGCCACATCAGTTGAAAGCCTCATGGTGATTAGACTGGCATTAAGGGATAATAAGGTCGTGCTCTTGTTTTGATGATCGGGGCACGTTTAAGGTAACCATAGCCCGGTGTTTTCGGTGTGGCTTTTCATGATTACCTTTTTGCGGTGAACATCATCACCAGCCATCGTCGACAGAGTTTAAATGTAAATTTCTGTTAGTAACCAATTGATGTGGGTTTTAAATATCTTGGATTTAGTGGTTTGAGTTGTAATTTGCAAGTTTTAATAAAGTGGAATTTTACTTTAAATTTTGAAATTTATTTAGTGGAATTCTATCTGCGATTAAATTAGACATCTAACATCTATAGTTAGTTTTTATGCACGTCTAATTCATAAAACTACAAAGTCATATTAACTAAACTGTTATATCAAAGTTTTTCAATATTCATCTAGCATCAATATGTTAAAGATGTCAATCTTACCTCACCAAATTGTGGCGACAAACATTAGATAAGCTTAGATCTCTTAACAAATCGATGAGAGTTCGGCATCCCCAAGTAAAGACCAATCAACATATATAGGTTCTACTAGGGGTAAATAACCGTTAAATACTAGTGGCAGAAATTTTTGACCGTTTGCTGGGGTGTGAGGGGTGAAACGGCAACTTCAGGTAGGGGTGGCTTGGGGAGGGTGCAAATGGTCAAAAATTCCTGCCACTAGTATTTAACGGTTATTTAGCCCTAGTAGAACCTACATACGCAGCGATCGACATTTTTTTCACTTTTAACCAAAATGATCGACCAAAATTGCGATTTTTCAAAAATTCCAAAGGGATTTCATTTTCAACTGTTTCTTAAGTTTTCTAATAGCATGTACACACCGACTTGGTTATCGTTTTATATGGTTTCAGACTATTTCAAAACTAACAACTGTACGCACCAACTGACTTGGTTGTTTCTGTCATTTCAATTATTAGATATGGATGTCAATTCATTGTAATTACAAAATAATTTAGCTTTGTTTTTAATTATGGATGATTATTACTCAAGGAAAAGTAATTATTTGAGGGAAAAAAGAAAGTAACATATTTGGACAGCTATTTGCCATTACAAAAGACTAAAATTCTTGCATAATATTTTGTTAATAAGAAAAAGTATTCGAAGAAATATGGACATTGGTAAAAAAATTATTTGTCTACATTGGTTCATTAATTATGTCCATAAATTATATAACATCGTACCAGCAGTTTTTGGGAAATAGAAGTTCGATTATTTGTTGTTCTGCCCGTTGCGGCCAAACAGATCTTTTTCTCTTGCTTATTTTAATTTCAGCGAGAAATTAATTTAGTTATATGATGTCAACGTGGCTTTTGACAACCAATTTTTATCGATTGTTGTAAACGTTCATAGATAGATGGCACTAATGCCAGTTAATTATCGTGGTTAAAGCTAAGTATGCTGTTCTTAAGTACGGCGGTCAAGAAAAATGCTCTTATTATTTCTCGACCCCGGTACAGAAAATTTTGACAAGTGAATGCGAAGACTTTTTTTCTTGACTAAAATTGGCATTTGTGTAGGAAAATAATATCTGGCTGCGGGAAATGTTTTTTAGAGTCCTTCCGCATAATAAAAAAAAGGAATTTTCTCAGAAACGTATTTTAAAACCACACTAAAATAATGAATAATCACTTAAATTGTCCTTTAATTATATTAAGCTCTATAAAAACTATTAAAAAAATAATGAACACTTCCCGCAGCCAAATATATTTTCCGCCACAAACGAAATGCCAATTTCGGTCAAGAAAAAATTGTCTTCCCAATTTTTTCTTTACCGCATCAGGAAAAGGCTCCATCTACGTGTCAGAATAGTACTAGCACTTTTCTTGAGCGAACAGCGTACTAGGTACAGAAATTTCTTGATCAAAAATTCTTGGAGCATTTCTTGACCGATTGCTTAAGCGTTTTTTTACATAAAGTTTATATGGGGAAATTTTTCTTGACCGCCGTACTTAGGAATAGCATACTTACCTTAACTAGTTAACCATAGAAATTTTTCTTGGTTTGCAGTACTTGCTTGGTTTGAAAATGTATGACAAACTAAGCACAAAACATCTATATTATTACGGTTAAGGCTTGAAACCATCTCAATAGTTGTAACCAAGTCCATGCTATAAGTACATGCTATAAATGATTTTCGCAATTATAAACTGATTTTACAAAAAATGGCAGCATTGTTAATTAAGGTTAAAAAAAACTAGATGGTTAATTACTCAAAAACTAGTGAACCGATCTTGATGAAATGTTTTGTACATTGTCGGGACTACATAAACACCATCTTCAAGAATTTTCAGCCTTCTATGTGCAGTTGTTTTCTTGTAAACATATAGTGAAAATAACGTGTTTTGAAAATTTTGGAAGCTATTTGCAAGATCACCCTTGCACCTAGCGACCTCGAACAGGGCTTATTTTTTAGAGAATTTTATAACGAAGGGCTTTCCCAAAGCATATGTTATACCAAAAGTTAGCAGGAACGGAGCTATTGAAAGAAATATAAAAAAAGTGCCTATTTTATTCACACTAAGTTAATTAAAAAGATATGCGGTCAAGCAATTTGTGGGCAAATTTAGGGTGTTTAACTACACCCTAAAACGAAGCGATTCCAACAATAATCTCGCATATGGGCCAATAATTCGTTTTTTATCTTTTTTTCCTTCTCGCCGACTAGCCTATTAGTCTATTGTGTATTGTGAACGTCTTAAACTTATAAATGTATGGCAATATGGCTTTCACTTCTAACTAACTTCTCAAGCATTCTCTTATAAATACAGCGTGCCTTTAACAAATCTATTTTCAGCTTTAGCCTTTTCAAAAGAAACCTTATACAAATGCTCTGCCCGTCGCGTCGTCGATTCATATTTGACTCACATTCAACACTACTGTTGCTGTAAGCATTTGCGGTATATCAAATTGTAGGTCTCGACTAGGAGACCTAAAACTAAGAAAATGGACCAGACGTTCCAATCTAAAATAGACTTAAGCGGAGTATTTATCACCATCTTTAACACCTTCCCTGCTCCTCTCCTCATAACCATAAAGTTATACTTTACCCTAAACTACTAGTAAAAATTGCACCATGGCTGGAAGAACCTGGTTTAGTTCAAAGGAGAAGTAGAGGTTAGGTCCTAGGATAAGTTAAGAGAAGTCTGGGAAATGCTGCAAGTTAGAGTTGAACTTTGTGTGAAACCTTCAAACAAATTTTCACAATTTATTGTAGCCACAAAACGTGAACTTGCTCAGTCATCTAAAAAGCAGTTCAACGATCATGCCCACTTGTTAACCACAGTCCGTACTGGTCAGTTAGTATCACGTCTGATGGTTCAATTACAGCCCTTGAAGCTGAACTACCCCATATAGCAGTCACGTTTCTGGATACCCGCGGCAACATATGCCAATACAAATATGAAAATTATAATGAAATTTCACGGTATTTTGATTTTCCCGCACACCCATCCGCAACCTCCAAAATTCGGTTGTGCAAATAAACAAACCGCAAAAATTTGGTAAAATAAATAGTTGCATCCATAAATACCAGCTATTGGCAGTATAGGGCTGGCCTGGCATCGGTAGAGCATATATCAGGTGTTGCTGCATCAATGCTCACTGAGCCAATCCGGGGCTGCTGCTGCTGCCTTTGCACGGTTGAAGGGATGTTGATATTGTGGCAGAATCCTGTGTAATATTTCACGCCTTGTGATTTTTTGTCAGGAACGTCCATCTGTGCTCTCCTGCTGTGCATCCTTCCTATATTTCGGGATTTTATGAAAATCTATTTTAATTTTAACGGGGGCACACCTGTTCGCCAATGAACAGAATCCACGAATAAATAGCGCATAGGTGCATACACAGGTGCATGGGTGCACGGCTGCGTTAAACGAATAGGTGTGCTCTATAGCGGAAGTGCAGATTTCATTACAATGGCAGCAGAAGGACGAGGTGAAGGTGGAAGGTTCGTTTTTTTATGCAAAAAATTACGAGAGAACAATTTCGATGTACTTTTCGCAATGACGATGTCTATATGAAAAAGGTATGGAGCGGGGATATGAAGGCGATGGGAGTGTGGGTGTGAAGCTTACAGCTGATTTGCATGACAGCAGCTTCGCAAGGACTCTGCTTTTCGTTTAATAAAGTTCACTCGAGTATGGCCTAGGTACTTCGACGTGGAACAGTTTTAATTGTGTCACTTGCAGCCGCTGCCTTTTCCGTAGAAACGTTAAATCGTTATATGGCGAATTTATTTGACACCATGACATAAAGGCTTCTCTAGGGCTTTTTATCCTCCCGAAGAGCCCTGAATGAATGTGTACATTTTTTTAACCATATGCCAGCTTACCGAGAGAAGTGTGATTTCATGTAGAAAATTCGGCAAGTTTTTTTGGAAGGAGAATCCCAGCAAAAACCCCATAGGACGCACATTCTTAAACGGTAGCAATTTTCGAATTTGCAAAGTATCAACAAGTTCGTCCTGAAAACCCTTTATGCTTTTTTTTCATTGGTAGCTTTAATCTAGCCTTGAATTAAACAACACAAAACACCCACAACGTCAAGGCTCTTTTGTTCCTTATTAATAGAAATATGGAACGGGCACCGAGTCGAACCTTGTGTGCTGCCGCTCTTGTCCCACAACATAATTAATACTTTGGCCCATTGCTCCGCCTAAAGTTTATAATGGACGCTTTTAATTATGGGTAGCGTGTTAGGAACTAGTCGAAATTTACGTATATACAGTTTTTTTTCCCCCGTGTTCTCTTATGGGGGAGGCGAAATTGTTAATGGAGGTGAATTATTAACCCTCCTCTCTTGTTCGGGCATCTCGTGTCTCGGTGGCTTTTTGTTTTTAAATGTAACTATCAAAAAAGCCTTTAGTGGACAATCAAAATTATTAGTGTTTGCGTGCGAGAAGGAGTAAGACCAACTATTAGCGCAACTTTCTGTAGATATAGCCCATGTCTGGCTACTTATGTCGAATGAGAAATGCTTTTTATGTATTTAGGTTAACCGAAAAAAAGCTGAAGATAATTTTTTGGAATTGAAATAAACAAAATGATTTTTACCCCATTTTTTCTGTTTAGTGGAATTGATATTTACAAGTAATTTTGAATGAAAAACTGAAGGGTGTTTTATTTACTTGTTTATTTTGTTAGGGCGGTCTGTGTAGCAATCAATAATAATCTAATAATTACATATTTGCTTAATTAATGGAAAATATTTGCAATGGTATCATGATGACGGGTGAATGGAGTTTTTGTGTCCAATCGGAAATTTATTTTAACTCTTGTTGATTCAATACCAATTAGTGGTACTTGTTCGGTTAGTGTACTACATTAGTGTATTTTGATGTAATCTCTAAATAAAAAAGTGGTATACCCTTAACAGGATATTATTTTGTATATCCGGGTATGTAAAAGGGGCATGGATAGGTTCATGTAAAGCGTTACTACTATATAAATGAAAGATTCATTTTAAGTGATTTCAAATGGGAAAAGTCACGCCGGCATAAACAGACCCTATGAACTCTACAGGTTTAATATGTGCTTTGATATTACCATGTAAGTGTCAAGAAACATTTAACGTGCAGCTATGGAACCCCTACTGAACCTACCTCTGCTCCACCTAGTAATCAAGTAGGTGTCTCTGACGGTAGGGGGCTTACGTACGAGGATTCTCTCTTAAGCTAAGAGACCTTGTGGATAGATTCTGAAGGAACTAAACCTCGAGTCACTGCTTGCATTGTAGGATACCATTCCTGCCACTCTGGTCTTTGACAAACAGTTTATGATGACTCTCAGAGGTCCGTCAGAATGGCCGACCCCTCTTTAGAGGAAATACGGCTTCTCGATATACCGGTTCCAAAACCCATAATGCTGCAGGGCTGGGCGTATATGGCTCAGGGTGCAAAATATCTGTGGCACTTGGCACTACTACAATTGTTTTTTAAGCTGAGGTACTCGCCATCCAGGTGTGTGCGCAGACTTGTATTAATAAAGCTAAAAATAGCTCGTACATCGTTATTTTCTCAAACAGTCAAGCAGCGCTGTTGGCTATTAAATCCTTCAGGGTGTCATCAAAAACTGTCGTGGATCGCACCTCGAATCAAAAAAGAGTTCAATATCCCTATTGATTCAGTCAAACATAAGTCTGTGAACATAGTCACAAGGTGTAGCACGCGCTTGTCTTGCATTATCGAATACGTAATCGTCATCGGCGAAACTGTGAATTGCATTCGAGGAGTCGGAGTTTAAAGAAGCGTTCCAGATCCTTAGGAAAACAGTACTGCCAAAGGGACAATGCCTAAGGACCTTAATACCTCTCATCGACAATAAGAACGCAATAAGAATCGGAGGAAATCATCAAGAATTTATTTATTTATTTGAGACTACATGTACAAAGATTAAAATCTTATATTATAGTACATTAATTAAAAATTTGGGAGACAGTGTAAATAACAAGAGAGAAAAAAATAAAAAAAAGTTAACAATAGAAAAAAAATTGACAGAAGTAAATTAGAATTACAAGTTAAAGAACATGTAAAATAATAAAAATTAAACTAAAAACAATTATTTAAGTTTTGTATTCATGCTCTAAACAGTCCTATTCGATATTAATTCAAAAAGAGGCTTCCTGAAGATGCCCGCTGAATCGGCACGTTGTAATAATTACCACGTATACATGACAAAATCGAACGATCCAGAGATCGGAAAATTGAAAGTGAGAATCTGCGTATTTGACATGGTCGGATCGAGTAATTGAAGTTTAAATGGATTTAAACGTAATCGAAAAGCAATGAACATAACCTACAATTTGCAGTTTTCGTATCGTTTTACTGTTGTTTCGCTTTTTCATCGAATTCCACTCGATCCTATTTGAATTCGATCTGCGTCTACATAGATTTTTCTAAGATCCAAGCTGGCTTGAATCCGGCTTCAATTTCGCATGTATACGTACTAATTGTAGTCAAATTTGATAAAGAACACTAATTGACCATACTGAAGCGTTTGCGAGAGAAAACTCTTCGGTAACGGCCACAATGCACTATTGCATAAAGCGACAGTTATGATCGAAGTTAAGGCCAAAAACTCAATAAATGCCAACCACTGGATTCATCAGATCTCGCCCGTTGAGACTTCTTTATCTTCCCGAAACCAAATTACCAAAAAGCGCCTTTAGAAACTATTGGAAGGGAAGCACTTAAATTGCATAGTTGCGGGCGCACAGTTTCAATTCCGAAAAATACATTCTGTCCTAAAAACAGGGATTCTGTATGTAATGGATAAATTTACAATGCAAAATTTTGCATATTTAAAATCATAAATTTTAAGGTTTAGAATTAAATATAAACGATTATTTTTTGTTATATTTAATTATATGAAGCAGTAGACACAAATTGAGGGTGACGGTGGTGCTAGGCTTCCTGCTCTTTTTTGTAGTAGTCCCGCGTCTGTTGCGGTCTTCGCTCCCTGACACATGTGAGATTCTTCTAAGCCTTTTTCCGTCTATGAACCCTTTTATGTCTGCATATGAGCACCTTATATTATTCTTGTTATTAGTGTTTCCACGCCCAAGCATTACCTACATACGAAATCCTAACCCACGTCCAAATCTAAAATAATGTTGACATCAAAATTCAAAACGCTGTTGACATCATACCGTGAGTCAGACATTATTTTAACGTTTAACTACTTCGAACAAATTCCCTTTTTCATAGTCCGATGATTCTTTGGTAGATGCTTAAACGTTTTTTGAGCTCACGATCTTAAATTTCTCTCGCACCTAAAGGATCGTTTTCCTCTTTAAAGCCGATATCGAGCTCAGGATGTCTAGTACGACAGCTGCAATAAATGTCATAGTCCAAATTCCATTCCCTGTCCATCGAAACTCGGATCGGAGGCAGTGATCTCAGCATTATATTCCGAAAGAGCATGGCAAGCTTTAGTTATTGTAATCCGCGCTAGGCGTTTCTCATTCCGTAAAAACAGGTTTTTACGGCTAACGCCAGAAGAAATTGGCCAACCTTTCCCAAAAGAGACTAGGCCAATTATATTCGACTATCTTCTGTTTTATGGAAATTATTTAATGGCCACTGCTCGGAGTTAGGCCCACCGACAAAATGGCCCCTGTGCTGAAACTCGAGTCGTCCCGACACAAGTCCTTTGAGTTGAAGAAAGTGACGTTTCAATCGAATCACGATTTTCAGTACAGGGACTTATTCTGAGTCACGTGACATTGCAAGTGATGTGACACTCAAGGAATGATATTCCCCGAGTCGACTTAGAGACATCTCTCATTCAAAATTGCCAACCGTAAGTTGCATTGGGCATTCCCCGAGTGGAATGAAGTGAGTTAACTGCGTTTCCACTCTGGGAATACCTCCCCGAAATTGAGATAACAGCCAATCCAGAAATGTCTTGTGAGTGATTCGACTTTCAGAATAAGCCCCTTAAACTTAACTTAGCATTTCCACTCTAGGCCCCTGTGCTGAAAGTCGTAAGTCGATTGAAACGTCACTTTCTTCAACTCAAAAGACTTGTCACGAATCACGACTCGACTTTCAGCAAAAGGGCGAAAACGCGATTTCGACGATCGAAATTAGATGGTTTTCTCGATAATTGTGCCAACTGGCGAGAGCACAGAGAATTGCTGTGAAGAGAATAGACAAGAAAAAAGAAGTGTTATCCCCTTATATACATTTCGCTGCGTGGAATCGACTCGCGAACCCCTCGACACTTCCATCGGTCCGGAATATCAACGACACGTGGATACGACTTTTTGAGATTGGTCACCGAATTAAAAAAAAATGCGAGAGAAAAGCCATTTCAAATAGAACACTGTAGAGTAGAACAAATTAACGCCGCAAAAGCACAATATATCACAAATACATATCTGAAAAAACACCTTTTGATTCTTTTGAACATGTTCTGTGTTCCTGAAATTCGGTGAATTATTTCTTGCAGAGTCAAGTCTGGTCGATTCCGCGAAGCAAGAGTTCTAGCTCGTATAAGTAAAGATGACCCTGCTCCAAAAGCTTCTTGCGGTAGAATTTATAGGATGCACCAGCAAGGTAAAGCAAACATATGCTATCAGGATGCCGATGACGAGGAAGGTGAGAGCTTAGCGATACCAAACTAGTCGACATCCGCTCGGACAGTTTCAGACTCGAATAAGTAAGTATATGGTACATGTATCAAATCGGTGGCAACCTTTAATAAAAAAAATATAAACACAATTATTAAGTTTCACAAGACTAAATATCCTTTATTCATATACTTTCTTCCTTTTGAACAAAAATATGCTCTAGAAAAAAAAATTATAATAAACTTTCATTGAAATTTATTCCAAGTGCCTCACTAAAAATATAGGAAATATTTAGTGGAATATTATTAATTATTTGTTTAAAATGTAAAATATGATAATTAAAAATAAATTACTAAGGAAATTTACACAATATAATAATATTTTCCAGAATTTATGTCATCGTTTTATCATCATCATTATTATATATCGTAAATAGTTCTGTAATTATTTTATAATATAAAATATTATTCTAAAACGGTTTTTTTTGTGTAGTGTTATTTTGTTTTTGTTTTTAAATTTGAAATTGATCAACCTTTTTTTTGTTTTTTGTTACAATGACTTTATTTTATATATTTAAACTGTTTTGTGGTGTTTTTCTGAATTAGAATTTATGTTGTGAAATCTGTCTCTGGTTCATTTTTAGGAAAATAATTTAATTTTTCATTATTACTATTATTTGTTTATATTAATTTGCATTGCTTATAACTGCCCCAATTTCATATTTTTTTTGCCACAAACTGTTTTATGTTTGCTTATTTTTATTATTATGCAAATCTAGATAAAATTTTTCAGTAAGATATACTTATACCATTTACATCGTATCCAACTTATTAAAAAAAATACAAGATTTCCCCAAAAACAAAAAAATATTATTAATGCCAAATAAAAGAGCATAATGAAAATATTATAGTTTTTTTTCTTTAAAAAAAATTCTTTTGTGATTTTCATATAAAATGAAAACATATTTTTGTTTATAATATTAAAGATTATTATAAAAGAAAACGAATAATAAAAATAATAATAATAAAAAATCAATTTAAGTAAACCATTTAAATTAAATTTAAATTAAGAAACAACAAAATAAAAAATAATAAATTGGTCATTAATTAAACAAAATAAAACTATGAGCATGGCTGACTCCTTTCTTTCTTTCTCCTCTCTCATCTGTTTTTCATATTTCATCAAATTTTTCGTGAATTGCTAACAATAAACGCCTCAAAGCTGGTTTATTTTTAAAAACTTACAATTACAAATGAAAAAAACCCAATCCAGAAGCTGTGATTAAATGGACGATAAATAAAAGATCGTCTTCAAAAATTGGATTGAACGAATTAAATTCAAAATTGTGAAAGTAAAGGGAATTATTTTTTTTTTTAAAAAGAAAACAAAGTTATTTAAGATTTCTTTGAATCACTCCTGGACCCGCCTGATCTCTGTACTGGAGCTGAAGATGGATCGTGCATTGTGCTGTGTGTTTGTGGATAAGCTTGCTGAGCATAATGTGTCCAATACTGTTGTTGTTGGGTATTTGTCATAGCAGCTGTTGTGCCATTACCTTGTTGCTGTAAAAAGTGTGGATATATTATTATTCTTGCCTAAATCAAAACAAAAATCAAACTTTGCACTCGCGGACTTTACCTTCCGATTTTCAAAATCGACGACTACGTTACAGAGCCAAAGCAGTATTATAATATTCAAAACAAAAAACAAATTATAATGACTTCAGAGTTTTAAAAACTATGGATAGACAGAATAGAAGACCGAGTGCGACCAACACTTGGGCCTATTGTATTTAGACGTATTGTACTATAGCCCCTACATTTATATTCCAGATAAGTTGAACAGGTTTAAGCCGGCTCTACACGATGCTATGAACACCCTCCAACGCTGGACGCTTGATGGTAGGGTGCATCGCGTGGCAGATGTTCGAACTACGAGTGTCCAATGTCAAGCGTCCAACGTTCGTATTTGGCCACGTTCGGGCTGTGATGGGCGATGGGTGTTGGAAGCCAACATTTGAATGAAAGGGTCACCGATGCGTGTAGAGGCGGCTTTAGCAGTTTGCCCAATGCTGGAGCCAAATTCTGCATGCTCTTCCTATCTTCAGTAGGAGAAAATTATGAGCGCAATGTTAAATAATCAAACCAACCAGTCATCTTTCTGGTTGCGCCTCAACAAACCTCTAGTCAGAAGAAGTGGCCTCCTAGAATTCGATATAGTAATTCATCCGAGTCCGATCTCAAAGGTCCTATGCACCAAGCTGATGGGGACCCAATAATCGATTCCAGACCGATGATCTAGTGCTTACACTGGCCCTGACTGACTTTTCATTGCCTTCAAACCCCCAGTGATCCGGACTCAAGCAAGAAGTTGATTGTGAATTGCACCCATCATAGGTACGTTGGCAGTATCAGATTAATATCGACTCGGACCTACGGAAACCTGTCTTATTGCCATTTGGCTGTCAGAGTAGATAAGAAATCACTTGTTAGCATAAAACCTTGGTAAATTTTCGTAGGAGATGAACAGAAAAGAACATTGTATTATTACGGGGACACAAAAAGCTCAAACGCTCAAAAAATCCTTATTGCAACAGCCAAAAGACAACTGACGACAGAAGTTAAGTTGTCTTGTAAAATTACTATTTCAATTTCTAAGGATTACTAATCTTATTAAGAAAAGCCTTCGAATGCAAAGGATTTAATAATATCTTAATTTAATATATAATCAAATCACTAAAAATAAATTACCTGCCACCAATTCATCCACTGTTGTTGTTGTCGTGGGTCTGCACTATTTACTGCCCATTGTTGTGCAGCCGCTGGCTGGGTCCCATAGACTAAGAGAAAAAAATAAGGAAACATGGTCAAAAACAGCATGAAATCGTCATTCAATGTTCAAGTATTGATTTTGTAATTTGATATACGGATTACTATAGAGCGTCCCTCATATATAAATAGGGAAGGCATTTGTCAAAGCGTCAAATCAAATCATGTTGTGAAAAATTACTTTTATCGCCGGTCAATAAAACTTCTAACACAGCGTGATTTTTTTTGTTCAATAATTTCTCGTAAGATATTGCTTCTATATTTATTACACATTCATTTCGGTAACAAAATAGGTTTGTAACATAAAATGTTATGTCAAAGGTGCTGACCATTTCATGATTTGTCACCTTTTTTGTAAGTTTTTTAGTACGAAATCTCAAAACCAATTAATTTGTTATTATTATTATTGTATTTGGTATAGGCGTTCATACATAAAGGAATGTCCTATTAGGAATTTCACTATGTAAAGTGTGAATGTTTATCACGGATCTAGCAGCCGATTGTCTTTGCTTTTCTACATTTTAGAATCAGGCTGTTGCATAATTACGACACAATTTCATTAATGTGTCGAATTATATCGTCCTTCAGCTCTTGAATGGTTGCATTGGCTGGCGTACACCTTCTCTTTCAAATTTCTACAAAAAGAGAGCGCCCAATGGGCCTCCAATTGAGATCACCACTTCGGAAGATAATTCGACGATCGAACTTTTGCCGCAAGAAAGTCATTGTTTCGTTGGCTATATGGCAAGCGGCACCATCCATATTGTTTTTTTTTAAAAATTTAAAGTGTCAAACATCAAATACTAAACGGGTTCTGTTTTTTTACTCCTTCCCACATGCTCTTTATTTACTTGATTAAATTTTAACAAATTTGTTATGATTTTAAATACATTTAACCCCTCTTTTATTCCCATAAAAATAATAAAACGCCATTAATAATATAAAGGCTTGATGAAGCAAATAAAAAATTCTTATTTACTTCATTATACTGTAAAAATAAAACCTTATTGTAACCTTTAGCGATTTTCGTCCATAATTTGAACAGAATTATGCTGTGAATATTAACAACTTTTGCTCCTTTGCTCCTTCTCCCCCGCGGTTCATAAAGTAAAACATGCGAAAACATTTTTTACGTCTCAATAAAACAAAACCGCCCCCATCCTCTCTCTTCACATCTGTCGATGTTTGCCTCAAGTCAATTTTCTTAAATTATACGCGCGCACTTGTTAACATGACAAATTGTTCTTCTTTTGCTGATGGTGCATCATTAAAATTCCAGAATAGAAAGAAAGATATATATTTTCTTCTTTGTATCATAAAAATTCAAGGTTGCTCTACTCTACTCTGTAAAAGAAATTCCAAAAGTATGATTTCCTTCCACCCAAAAAAAAATATAAATAAAAAAGTAACCAAAAGGAAAATCGAAACACACGGTTCACCATCTTACATATGCACCATCGTCTTCCCCTTATGAATAACATTCTCCGCACACGGTAACAGCAACGATACATTAGAACAATGGGTAACAATAAATAATCATTTATTGAGAATCAATATTCGCAGAAAATGGATCAGGCATAAATCCTGATTTATTCAGATATCTGAAATGGCTCTCTCACTCTTCCTTTTTTCATGTAAGTTTATTTGCGGCTTGCCATGCTTTCTTTTTTTTATATATGTCTAGGAGCACATATTCATCGTTGCCTGAGATTGATTTGATACTTAATCTTGCACAGGATTGTTTTTATGGAAATATGTTATTCCCTTTCCGGGGGCGAATCTTAGCATATTTCTACAGAAAAAGACTTCAGTGCATTAAATCCGAGCGAAACAGTTAAATAATTGAGAATTGATGCTTTCCGAAGATTTATTTGGCGTAAATAGAGATGGAAGGGGTAAAATGAGTGAATTTTATGACATGGTAACAAAAAAAACATTTTTTTTTTTCGCTTTGATCGGTAATTCAAAATCAATGAGTGGAGAATAATTGAAAATTTATATCTTACCCTGCATTTGATCATAATTCCAATAAGTATTTGCTGCTGGCTGTTGTGTATTACAAGTGCTCCAGTTTTGTTGCTGAGTGTTCCATTTACTTTGAGTTGAATTGCCGTTGTTTGTACTCTGGAATGAGAGAGAATCATTTTCAATTACTATATAACAATATTTGCACATTATTATTTATTGAAGACAAACCTTGCTGCTATGTGAATTGCTTGATCTACTGGTTTTGTAATCGTACGCGTCATTCGAATATTTCGACGACGATCGTTCATAGCCACCGCGACTATCTTCTGAACGATTGTCGCGGTGGCCTGCCCGAAAATCCCGGTGGCTACCTCCCCTATTTCCGCCATCACGTCTACCTCCTCCTCCGCTGCCATTCCGATCTCTGTCGTAACGATCTCGATTATCTCGTCCACCTCCACCACCACCGCCGCCGCCGCCATAATCAAATCGGCCACCACTTTGTTGTCGATATCTATCATCATAGCGTCGGTTATTCTGAACCCAGCCTTGACCGCCGCCACCACCACCGCCGCCTCTATATCGATTATCACGTCTATCATAGCCTCCACCGCTACCACCATAACCGCGATCATCTCGCCAGTTTCCAGCACGGGGATTTGGTGGACCCCAGCGATTTCCAGAACCACCACGTCTTCCATCATTCTTCCATGATGATGATCCACGGAAATCGCTTCTGCGACGATCATCACGTTGTCGGTGATCATCATGACGGTGATTATCACGTCGCTGCTTTTTATGTCTTGATGCTGCTGATTGTGTATCCTTTTTGCCTTTTTCATTATACTTCTCTGCTTCTTCTTTTGCTTCGTCCTCTTTTAAGTCGACAAAACGAACTTCATCGAACCAACCAAATTCAACCGAAGGAAGGGTAAAACTGGCTGAAAATATTTTATTACAACTAAACTATTAATACATGTACCAAAATATTTTGCAATTCTTGTAATTGGGAAAAAATTAAGGAATTATCATTTTGTATGCTGTTGATTTTTATTTTTTGTTTTTATCATGCAAAGTATTTTTTTTATAAATGGCATCGTTTTTGGTTTCGGAATTTAAAAAAGAATTGACTCATCCCGATTGAGTTGCGGAATTTAATCTCTAAGAATAATTATATTAAAAGTGTAGAACATACGACTTATATTTACTATTACATCAATAACTAGATTAAATAATTGTAAACTAAACCCGAAAATTCTGCAATCAACTATATACTATTGACATTATATAATTCATACAATTGTTAATGACTTACTAAAGTATATCACGAGAAGGATTCTGTCTACAACTGTCAATAGACATAATGATGATAAAATGAGGGACTTAGATAATATCTCTTATGTCACAAAGATTAACCGAAAGTCGAATTAATGGTAAACGTAATTGCTGATTTCGTTAAAAGTAAAGTAAAAATGAATGCTGCATTGGTTAGACCTTTATAAAAGTATCGACGAACATTAAGGATTATAGACAGAATTCTTTTCAATATAAGAGACAATTTTAGAGACTATATATTTGATAATATAGTAATAGATTTTTGTAAGATTCTCCAGCTTCGTATTCTTTGGTTATGATTACGTTTCAACTACTCTCAACTTGAAAAGGTGTTTATTCCTCATCGCAGCTTACAATCCGTGTCTTAATTTATTTGTCCATCCGTAAGACAAGCATCCTGTCGACACACAACTATCCAAAGCACTTACTTCAATGTATTAATATCTTTATATCACATATAAAACTTCAAAAACAAGTGTATGCTATTATTATTTTTTCCTCGAACAATTTCATATTTCAAGCTACAATTGAGTTGATGATTAGGTTAGAATTGTATACCTCTTCAAATGGAGCCGATTTATCAGATTCATTCCCACGGTCGATCGTGAAACAAACGGTGTCGTTTCTCATACACCATCCACGGGCACGGATGGAGAAATGTTGCAGTTTTTATAGGAAATAAGATATTGATTGAGTTAGACATAAGCCCACAATCGCCAACAGAGGATCTTGCATTATCGAAAGCGTTTGAGTAACGCTGAGTACCGTCATCAGCGAAGCTGTGAAATGAGTTGAAAGGAACAGTGTGTAGATCATTTATGAAGATTATAAAAAGAGCGGGAGATAAAATTGAACCCTGGGGAACACCTGGCAGATATGGTGTGAGGCTAAGATTTGACGCTATTTACCATTTATTTATTTATTTCAATATTACCTTGATTGAACGACCGGAAAAAACTCTCAGCCCAGTTCTTCATAATTCAATAACAATAGCTTGGAGTTTAGCTAACAGAACGGGGTGTGTAACTCGATCAAAAGCCTTGGAAATACCCAGAACAACCAAACCAGATTCACCAAATCGTTGCATACTTTGGTTTAGGTTTTCTATCAGACACAATAAAAAGGCCCCGGGGACCTTATTTAATATTAAGCTACAATATTCCATCTTTATCAATAGAATGTAAAAATCAACTTTATTTTCCTCCTGGAATTTTATAAGACAAACATTCACTGCAACTTCCAATATAGTTCTTTACATAACTCTTCATCTTAGGAAACCAAAAGTTCTCTTGAATTGTTCGTAATGTCTTTTCATCCCCAATCACACGTTATATTCATTCTAAATTCTTTCATCACGATCTAGCTGCTGGGAAAATGTTCATCATCGCGATCTAACAGCTTAGTTTCATCAAAAATATTCTGAATCTACGTTTCCTTCTTTTTTAACAACGTCAACAAGTCGCCTTCATCTACAATTCTCCATCCAGTACAGTCGTCTCAACATATTGCTAAATCTTCCCAGTTCGTTTTTGTTTCTCTCCATACGTTATTTACCTGATTTGACACCATAAGAAAATTTTTTATTCCCTAAGTTACATTTGCCGATTGAACTAAACCGTCTTGCATCAATTGAGGAGCATACTCAACCCAATAGTGGACAAAAAAATTCATTCAATGCACTAATCGAAGGTTCTAAGCATTGTATTTCGAACGAGGGAGGAATAAATAAAATTATGTTCATCAAAATATAGATGTGGGCGCCTAGACATCGCTGCTGTGCTTAGACATCGCTACTTTATTGAAGAAAATTAAAAATTACAACACATAGATAAAGTCGTGGTAAGATAGATTCAAGGCTGTTGGTGGATGATAGAATTTCCGAAACTCCACATGTATTCATCTAGTCGACTTAAAGTATAAAATCTGTGCAATTTTTGGTATTAGTTATGATCAACAGGAAAAATGTTCTTAAAATTACTATGCTTTTAATTTTTTTCAATTTGAAACTTAAACTTTCGGTAAACTCAATAAATATGCAATGCAATTCACTTCTACATATTTAATAACACAAATTGTAAAATATAAGGCCTATCTTTTCGGTAAACTAAATAATCACTGCTAGTATTTGGCACTGATGAATAGGGAATATGTTCAAGTATGATATCTGCCCTGTTAAAAAAATTCTGCTCTAGATTATTTTAAACCTGTATCCTAGCTTTAAAAACTATTTTGTCTATGTTATTAGTTAGTTTCACAAAAGTAATAAAGTTAGAAATTAGAAATGCTAGACTAGTTGGTGCATGCTTTCGTTGGATCTTGGTAATTTGTTGCTCCAGCTCGGATATAACTTAAATAAAAAATCACTTTTTCGTTTGTTCATTACATTCATTAAAATTAAAACGAGCAAATTCTAAAATATTTTTGGACATTGTTATATTATAAGTAAAACGTTATTTCCAATGGCTTATTGTTAACTTTCCTCAATAAATATTTCGCCTGAATATAAAGGTAAAATATCTTATATAAAAAATCGGGACGTACTACAATGTTTATAGTCAAAATGAACCATGATTGCCAAACGCTCTTATATCCGTTGGTAACGTACTTCGCACTTTCTTAAAAGTTCCTAAATCCGGGTACCTAGTCTTAATTGATGCTATCATTTGCTGGTTCCACATAACCATCAAAACTACAATTCGAACTCGATCATTAACTATATTCTACACTTTTAACATATTTTTAATGAAAAATATATTAGCGATTTGGAAAAAGTTACTAAATTATAAAAAGAAATTTAAATACAAATTCCTACTTTAAATTTATGGGAAAAATTATAGTGATGCCCTAAAAAGAATGCAAGATATGGGAAAGATAATATAGTACAAATAATATTCCCTATTAATAAATATTCGAAGTGTTTTTTTAATTATCAATAATTAAAAAAATAAAATCTTTCAAGGCATAAGAAAAAATAATTAAAACGAAAAATTATAACAAAAACAACCAAAACCAATTAAAAAACCGCGACAAATACAAAATAAATATTCCCTACATAAAAAAGATATTAGTTTATAAAAAAAAACTTTATATAATTATAATAAAAAGGTTTTTCGTTAATAAAATTCTTAAATATCTATAAAAAAATTCTTGTTTTTGTACAGGTTTCAAAGTAATAATTACCTTTCATCTTATTTAATGCTGATTCTTTAACAATATTTAATCCTTGAGCCTCAGATTTCAATTCGAACCGCCTTTTCAATTCATCTTCGCTGGGTATACAAACAACCGCAATACGTTTGAAGTCTCCAAAACCTTTCATTTTACGCCGTTGGCATGATGCAAATACATTTGTCTAATACGTTTAGAAAAGAGGTTGACGTTGATAATTTTTGATTTTTGTATATTTATAACGTTGTGTTGTAGTTTTTTTTTAGTTTGATGAGATAGATGTTGGATATTGGATATTTTTCAAGAAAAAATTTTCCCATATCATATTATAATAAACGTAAACATTTGTGCTCATATAAAAATTATTCAGAAATTATTATTCTCGCTCATATAACTTATATGCCGATAGTCATTATTCTCTTGGTCGCTATAAAACGACCAAAAAAGTTTTTTTTTAGCTCCAGTCGCTTTCGCTTAGAAACTAACTTAAATACTATAGTTTACCTTGTTTTGTTTATGATTAAAGTGATTGTTGTATTCACTCGTTTTTCGTTGCCCCTTTTGTCTGTCTTAAGGGAGGATTCAGAAAATCTCCGATATTTTTTTTAAAATTAAATTATTTGTACTTTCAATAAACCTCCTTACTTACAGCTGCTGAATTCGCTTATTTTAGGTTTTTTTCCTCATTTACTTATATTTTATACTTTTACCTTTTTTTTAAACAAATTGTTTTCGTGATCCATAGAATTTGAATATAACAAATTAAACTTATCACTCACCTTTTACAATGATGAAAGGCCAAAGTATGACTATTAATAGCTTTCAAGCTGGCAGATCAATCAAATTTCTTTAATTTAGACTTTTAAAATGAGTAAAATATTCATGAATAACAAAAATATAATTCGCTACACTTCATAAACTAAACTAATTTAAGATATCATTTTCCAAGAATTATTATAACTGGACATTCACAGCGAAGTATCTGAGTTCGTTCTATTAGTTATCTCTAAAAAAGATCCGCTTAGTAATAAGTCTGCAAAAGGTAACACTAAGGCGGATCTCTCTGTTTTCGATAGATTACGGAAATCTTGGAAAAATATTGAGACAGACCAAAATTCTTATCCGGTAAACATGAGATATTTTATTCTAATGCTGGTATTGAAGGCATTGTCAAAAAGTCAAGATTTTCTTCCCTCTAGTTATCTTTAAAATTTTGTGTTACTTTGCAGAATATTTACTTTCCCTGTGAGAAATCGCAAAGGCTATTGCAAAAACTTAAATATACAACGCAAATTTGATACTTTGTGGCTGCTACAGAAAAGGCGCTATCCTTTAAAGCAGAATTTTACTTCTCAAGTATTGGAATGATTTTGCTCTAAGCGAAAAATGAGATCCTTTTGAACATACGCTGGTAAAACAAGGGGGGATAGAACATTGACTTGGCTCAATTCTCTATTTAAAAATATCAGAAGTTATATAGCCATGGAAAAATAGGAAAATTCATCGATCAAAACGGCAAAGTTCTAAAGCTAAATTTAATAAAACCTCATTATTACCAAGAAGAAAGTTTTTACGTTTTTTTTTGCTTCACGATAAATACCACGAGCAATGTTGTATTTACGTAAACGAATATATCAAATTGGCCCGTGTTTTTCTACGCATCCACTATGTATACACTTGAGGTATTAAAATAATTGAATACATCAGTGTTAACATCATGCTTTTTCAAAAATTGAAGAACTAGAACAGTGAATTAGAAAATTTCCCAATAACGAAAATGTGTCACATGCAGAAAAAAATGATATTCATAAAAACCTTAAAAAGAAAAGACACAAAATTGTGGAAATATTTCAAGTTACTTAAGGTCCAACTAAAGTCACTAAAACTTATGAAATGTCAACATTAGTTGAGCTGACATAAGGTGAACGTTGTTGAACAGAAGTATTTGACTAATTTCAAGCTTGCCGAGATTTTATAATGAACCTGAATTCTATAACCTTAAATATCAAGCCTGCATTACCTATAGGTTCGCTTTTGGCTATTATACTATATGGTACTTTGTTTCGAAGACATATGGGGCTTATTTTTCAATTGTGTTAGTATTTGCTGCTTTTTTGTATAACGCACAATCGAACAAAATTATAAATTCTCCACCACACCAAAACCTAATGTAATTCAATTAAAATAATTATCACAGGTTAAAAAAGCAATCATTTGTGCTTGGATGCAATTTTGTGCGTGATTATGCAAAGATATATCACAGTTTTTTACAATCTATTTCAAAAGTCGAAACCAGATAGCAGAAAAGAAAAATGATAAATTTTCAATACAAATTTAAACTCATCATAAAACTAAGCAGATAAGAGCACACTAGATCATGATCCTCAAGATTTTGAGTTGATACCTTTTTTAATAATTTAATAGCTAAGATTTGAGATAACCCTATTTGCAATTATATAGAAAATAAGCTCGACTTTTTGTTTAATCTTAAACAAAAAAAAACTAAAATTCTTAATACAAATATTAAGTATTTTTAAAAAACAAATCTGCCAGCTTCTACGCATGAAAACCCATTCATTAGATTCATTTACAATACATATATTCATCTATCGCCCATCAGATGCATACAAATCATATAGACTGCACCTACCTGATCGAGAATATAATTTCTTCTTCTCTTAGCAGCGATCTCTTCTAAAACAGTAGCACTTTTTGAAGCTAACTCGATAATATAATCCAATTTACCGCATTGGAAGCTTGTTCGCGGTTTACCCTCAATCTAAAATAAAAATCAATTTTATAATAAAAATTACATTAAATAGAATATTTATTTAAGAATACCTTCATTTTGTCAATAAGAGCATCGGGTCCAATTATATCGTAACGTTTATCTGGATTTTCTTGGGCATGCTTTAAAGCCCAATAAGTTTTCCCGGCAGCGGGAAGACCAACCATTAAAATAACTTCACATTCTTTACGACTTTCTGGTCTTTGTGGTCCGGAAACATGAAGATCTTCAGAAATTAATGCAATTAACTCATAGCCAGCAAGCAAAGCTACCGGTTCACGATTTGCTGGCTCTGCTTCTTTATCTTTATCTTCAACTGTATCTTCTTTACTTTCGTCCGGTTTTTCTTTTGCATCGTCTTCTTTTGCAGTTTCTTCAACTTCTTCTATCTTTTCATCTTCTTCCATTTTTTCATCTTCTGGTGGTTTCTCTTCAGATTTATTTTCTTCGTCATTTTTCTTCTCTGTTTCAGCGGCTTCAGCCTTATCACCATTTTCTTTAGATTCATCCTTTTCTTCAGCAGCAGGTTTTGCCTCAGGGAGACTATCTTCCCAATTTTCTTCATCGTCATCTTTGGAAGCGACCGCCTCTTGCTTTTCAACTTTTGGTGGTGGTGATGGTGGTGGAGTAATTGCTTTTGGTACACGTTTTGGCCTTTCAACATTGGCTAAAATATTTTCGTTGTCAGCGAAATTGACTTGGAATTCATAACCCTTTGTTAGTATATGTGGAAAAAGTGCATCTTTCTCGCCAAGGATATCCTTTTCAAATTCGTAGGCTGCACCTAACGACTCGCCATTTAGTGTATATTCAATCTTACATGGTGTTGCATCTAAATCCAGATAACAACCAATAACATCATCTAAACCAAACGTTTTTCCATAATCAATAAATTCATTATTCGTAGCCTTCTTTCCAGTATGGCAGTAAGCAAATGAATGTTCTGATTCGCCCAGCATTAAGCTTGTTTTTGGTATTGAAAAACCACAACGGAATCCTCTTATATGCTTTTCACCTTTATTTAATTTAGAATCGGTTTCTTCCGATATTCTTACTTCATAAGCAACTTTTCCAGTTCTTACACCGTAATTAGTTCGAGCACCAGACCAAGTAAAGCCGAAAGCATGTTCTGTTAAAGGTTTTGCTGAATTAAATGATACTGGATCGATTCGAAGATGTAGGTCAGAGTCATCTGAAATTTATAGAAAATTATTGACTAAAGCGTTCCTTTTCGTTATATTAAAATTGTTTTTTACAATTCGTAATCATTCTTGGATTCACAAAAGAATGTAAGAGTATTAAGCCTCCTGGGATCTTTTGCCCTGGGCTTATTCCCTAGAGACCGCATTTTTAATGTAGTAAATATCTCGAATGTGAAAAGGGGACCAAGTAAAAATTGAAACACAAAAATGCAATTCCCAGCTCCCTTGTGCTTGTGAAGCTCCAGGCTGATTCAAACTCCCTACAAATGTTTCTATCTGTTGGGAACAACCGTCGGCCCTAAAAATCAAGCTTGAGGCTATACATTGGCCAGTTTAACACGACAGCCATCCAAAAAAATCTGCTGAAAAAGGTCGTTCGTGGAGAAGAGGGTGAGAGAGGTATGAGCAGATTTTTCACCGTCCTCTCTTCTCATCCTCTTCTCCATAAACGACGTTTTTAGCAGATATTTGTTGGTTGGTTATCGACCAGTGTGATGACCATTCCCGCCGATTTATGACACAACTTTCCCAATCACCGAGCCCTGACAGGCATGAGTCATAACATCCTTTTCCATACTTATAAAAGCTTCGGGTTTTCGAAAGGAAAAAAAGTGGTTGGGGACGGACATACTTAAAACTTGTATCCAATACCCAAAACAGGCTAGACAAAGCTCTATGTAATAATTTTTAATACGATAAACCCTTTGCCTTTAGGATCGACCACAATGTCACAAATAAAGGTTAGTTAGGTGAGAAAGGCTAGCTAAGCATCTAGAATTGCAAATAAATGCAGCAAGAGCCAGTTTCTAATTCATTCGAAGGCGGTAAGAAGAAGAAACCACAATCGGGGGAATATAATCTTTGAACGGCTCAACCAATTTAATTACCTGAGGTTCACAGTCAGCGAAGACAAAGAAGAATAAACGCCGCAACAGAACATACTGCCAGTAATGAAATCCAGACATCATACGTACAGTAGCTGCTTATGGATGTCACGCATGGAGCATCTCGCAAAAAACCGCAGACAAGATGGAGATATTTGAGAGGAAGGTTCTCCGAAGGATATACGATGATGCAAACAGCATCTTAACACAAAAATTCAAATACCAGACGACATAGTCATAATTGGATGCAAAACGCAAGACGCAAAGAAAATCTCTTCAAGAATTGTAGAAAGCTCAAAATACAAGTTTACGTCAATAAATCTCTACGTATTATATGACAAATTTTCTGGCTTAGAAAAATAACAAATATAGAATTATGGAATTCGATAACAAGAATTAATTACCAAACTGATAAAGAAAAGAAAGTGGATGTGAATAGGGCACACCCTACGAAAAGAAAATACTGCGGTAAGAAAAAGAGCCTTGGAATGGAATCTTCAAAGAATTGGATGTGTTCGTAGACCGTAAAGCACCTGGAAAAGAACATTTATGAAAGAAATCGAATTTTAGGAAAAAACCTGGATTGAAACCAAGAGAATAGATTAAAAACAGGGTTTGATGAAGAAGCTTTGTGGAAACTCTGCTCTAATAGGGTTAAGAAGGATAATAATTATAGTATCCTGCGGGTTATGGAGCTTGGCTACGCGTCGCGGAATTTTTCGTACGGATTTTGATGCATTCTTCTTTAATTATTTTATCCACCTCTATGTTATGACTTTGCAGAACCAAATTCCCTAAAAAAGGAATGAAGGGGAAAGGCATATCCGTAATACTATCAAGGTCTATTTAAGGCCATTCCCCTAGGATTTCATCAATGCTAAAAACTTTACATTTTCGAAAGTGCAATAGCTTCCGAAATCTCGGCATTACTAATTGGCTCGACGCCTATCTTCCGAAATTCTTTGTGATAGAAAATGGTATTGGACGTAGACATTTAACGTTCTCTCGAAGTGCTCATACGCCATACCCTCATTGGATCTCTTTCCATTTTTCACAAGATTACCAGCAGTTTATTGCAAAGTTACTACTTAACAACCATTGAAATACATATGCTAAAAACTACTTAAGAATAACTCTGGATAACTTAGGATGGCTCTGCTTCTGTTGCAAAATTTTCAGAAAAGTCCGATATAGTTATAAATATTAGAGTGCTAAAACAAACCGAAGATTTTTTCCGATTGTTTGAATCTACAAAACAGGAATTTGTTCGGCAACTTTTTGTCATTAATCGTTATAATTAAAAAATAGCAATGACTTTAATGTCATGACGGAGGGCAGCAAAATTGTATTATAAATTTCTTATATTTGTGGGTTTAAATCAATGGTGTGCCTTCTAGCCCTCGTTTTAATGGTTGTGCTCGTGCTCCCTATAATTGTTTATATAAATTTACTTCGTTATGAAATCTATCTTACCGTATAAATGAATAAAACCAAACAGGCAAGAGGAAAGAATGGACAGACAAGCGGCGGGACTAGCAGGATATTAATTTCGAGACTACAAATTAAACTTATTCGTTTAGATCTTTAATAATAATGAAAACCTGTCTTACAAAATCTCAATCACGAAGATCTTTTAAAAATTTATATATTGTTATATATTATTTGATATGGTAAAATCCTAGTGTCTAAATAATAAAATAATTTTCAAACTTACACCAACTGAGTCCAAATATTTTATCTTCAATGGCTGGTTCATCTTCTTCGTTTGTGAAATCATCCGTGTTTGGCTCCAGGCTTTTTCTTTGTTGCTTTCTTGGTGAATTCGATCTTGAACTTGCCCTTGAGGGACTTGTAGATCGTGATCGTGAACGCATACGGGGTCGTGAACGTGAGCTTGACCTCGTACGAAAGCGTGAAGGTGATCGTGATGGTGAATGAGATCGAGATTTCGATCGTGATCTTTTCTTACTAGTTTTTTCAACTTTCTTTGTTGGAGTTGTTTCCTCCTCAACATCCGGAGGTTTTATAACATCCTTGTCGCTTTTCTCCTCGTCAACTTCCATTTTTTGTGGTTCTAAACTATTCGACTTCTCTTCCACTTCTGATGTAATTTCAACTTCTTTAGCTTTAGGTGATTCTTCTTTTTGTGGTGATTCTGCTTCTGGTTTTGCAGGTTTTTTCTCCTTGGGAGTTCTAGGGCTATCTTTCTTAACCGGAGACGGAGGAGGAGGAGATGCCGCCCGTTTTGGCGCTTTCTTAGGTGGTGATTCGTCAGATACATCACTTTCACGTCGTCTAACCCGAGGTTTTTCTGGGGTTTTCTTTTCTTTAACCTCTTCTATTTTAGGTTCTGCACTTTCAGTGGCTATATTCTCCTCGGCAACTGGCTCAAGTGTTGGTGAATCCTGATCAGCCTTCTTGACTGGGGAGGGAGAGCGTGTCGTCGAGCGAGTTCTTCTTCCTCTTCTAGCTGGGGTTCCTGCTGTAGGAGTTCCTGGCGGAGGAACACTCGATTCCCTTTCCGCAACATCTAAAGAAAAAAATAAAATGTGAGGTTAGGGTGCTTCGGAGAAGAAACATATATTACACATATCAATGCAAAATGGCGGCCAACCCGGCGACTGCAAAACTTGCCCCCCATTTGCATTCGAAAAAAAACATCTTTCCCTTAAAGCTCCGCCATCAGAAATTTTTTTATACACAACATTACGTCATTGTCAAATATACAAAATTGATTTGGAAACACAATAACGTGGTAAGAAAAAAATAAAACATGGCGCCAAAACATTAATTCACCGTATGGCAAAATTTTTGGCGGGGGCTTATGTAGAATTGTTTTTTTTTTGTTTTCATCATTTTCACTTACCTATTATTGGTGCACCTTCTTCAAGGGCAGCTTTCAATCTATCAACAAGAACGACTTTCACGCCTCTTGTATCCAATCCACGAGCAGTTAATTCGGCCCGCAGCTCCACTACCTTCATTTTGTCCAGCTTGGACGGATCCATCATGAGTAAATTTCCGACGGCCCCTTTTAGATTAAAATCACTCGATATTGAGGCACTATTCACTCGGTAAACACATAAATATTGTTTATAGTATGCTATTAATCAATTTTTCAGCACTTCTAACTATTAAAATGTTTTAATTTAAATACCAAAACAAATTTTCCAAAATTAGACGCGACTCTCGTTCTCGTGTGTGCCCCTTCACGTTATTGCTTTTATTATTCTAGTACATTTTGGAATTATATTTTAACAAAAAATGGCGGCTAAATAAAAGCGCCACAAAAATGCAGGTTTTTCATACATTACACTAAGTATGCTAAAGTTTCATTGGTAGATGGAGCTGGCAATGGTTTTCAGTTATTTTCAAAATGGTAGAATTTTTATTTTATAAAAACTACCTTGCTTTAGCAATTGATGCGAAAACTTGCAATCATAAGTCTTGGAGTGAATTTGTTGCAATATAACTGATGAGAATTAGGAAGCATTTTGATCAGTCATATTGCCTATAGCAATTTTATAGAAACCAGTAACCTTCAAACTGCCGTAGATTAATAATAAAATATTCACGGATTTGAGCATATAAGATTATCCCGAAAAACTATATAAATGAATATGAATTGAATGATTTATGCAGAACAATCTAGAAGTTCAAATTGCAAATTACCAGGAATTTATATTTCAAGCTTGCACCACATACTCAATGGACAGGGTCTACTAGACTCTACAATATACCCCCCATAGTCATAAAGGAATGCGCCTCTTCTTTAGCTAAACCTCTACGCAAACCCTTTACTTTATCATACTTCTCCGGAGTTTATTGTTCAGACTCTTGGAAGCCCATACCGCAAAAAGGTGACTGCAACAATCCCTCTTACTACCGCCCAATAGAAACTTCTCCTACCAATTTTATCAACCTTTCTTTTCCTTATAAACCTTAAACAAGGAGAATATGAAGAGAAGACTTATCTTCCAAAGCCTGCAGGTAGGGGTCCTCTGCCCTTCCTATCTTTCATTGATGGTAATTCAGGGCGCAGTGTCCGGTAATCAAGCCAACAAGTGCACCCGACAAGTGTCCTGGCATCCTTTCTACTGCGCCCAACAATTCCTTAGCCGCTTTAAGAGGCGGCAATCAAGTCGACAAGTGCCATGACATCAAGCCAAAAAGTGTCTGGTAAACAGCCAGCAAGTGTCCTCACATCCTTCCCACTGCGCCCCAACAACTACTTGGTCACGTTAAGAAATGGCCCAGGAAGGAACCGCCTAGAGTTGGCCAGTCCAGGTTCATCAAAGTGCCATCGGTAAAGGTCTTTTTCAGCAACCTAGTGGATGCCCAATACCCGGTTCCGGACCGATGAATAAAATGTCCGAGCCTTGTCTGGGCCAGGGCATGCGCCTTTTCGTTGCCTTTGAAGCCCTGATGACTCGGAACCCAAGTTGATTGATAATACCAAGCTCACCGAGGGCACGGTGGCAGTCCCAGACTAATTTTGACTTGGTCCTACGGGACCTTATCGTTCAGATAGCCGCTTACCTAACAGAGAACATAAAGATCAGATTGTTTTTGTAGGCCGCTTTCTTGCAGAGGTCCCAGTTACCCAAGACCTAAGTCCTATTAAATAGTTTTCTAACTGCTGTCCTTTGCTTGCAGAGATCATTGTTCCACCACGCAGCCTTTCGGTTGCTACTTCGCGGGTTCGCAAGACAGCTACTATCAAAGGCTGTCACGATCGTTTCCTGCAGAATGGCAGAAATAAGGTCGAGATCGGCCTCAGGGGTTATTACACTACCTACGCCACCACCAGAGTTACCATGGGCCTTTTGATGGTGATATATATCCAGTACATGACTTTCGTTTGTAGACCCCATGTGCATCCACAAGCTCTACGGCAGGCCCACATCATCATATTGCAAAACAATAAATAAAATCCATTAAATAGTTTTCTTAACATTTATTTTGCAATATCATATACACAATTTATATTTATATTAACAGCAATAAATGCTACAACATTTAATATCAGAATGAGCATTTGTATTAGCAATAATGATAGCGCAATAAAATATGTCGACAAAAAATGGCTTAAAAACTAAAAACAAGAAAAGTAAAAGGATAATATGTTTTTATACAACTAAATTTTAAAAGGCTTTCTTCAATCATATTGTGTGGTCTTCAATAATTCTCATAAAGTGTGTTTTTCATCAGCACAGCATCTTAATAAATACAAATTACATATAAAGCTTTAATTAAAAAAAATATTGTCTTTTTTGAAAAGATTTACTAAGAATTAATATTTAAAATAGTTAATTTCCCAAAAACCTTTTTATTATTCTGCGTTTTTAAATTATGTTAAAAAAAATAACAATTATAGTAGTTAGCAAATAACGTAGTTTTGTTGTTGTGTTGTATTTACATATTTTTAATAAGCATGGATTTTTCTTGTATGTTTTTTTATTTTAAATTAACTTACGTAAAAACACTTAAAAATAATTTTATATGTTTTTTTTAATAAAATTTTGGCAAATATAACGAAAATTTATTTTTATTCTCAATAAGAGAAGAAACAGAATTGCAGATGCAAAATACTTTACTAAATTGGACCCTTTTTTTCGATACTAATAATATATTTTTTTATCTCCTTCTAAATATTCAAAAAATATTGTTTCGTTTTTGTCTTTTTGTTTGTTTGTTTTTTTATTTAATATATCTCTGTATTTGTTATTGTCATATTTACACTCTCTATTTACTGTTTACTAAATTTAAAAACTCCTCCCTTGTCTTAGGATCATCCCGGAAAACACCAAGCATTGTTGATGTAACAGTTTTACTGTTGATTTTCTGTACTCCACGCATTACCATACACATATGCCTGAAAAAGAATAAAAATTTTAACATTAGTTATGAATTGTGTAGTTGGTTAATAATTGCAATTTGAAATTTATTATAAGAATCATCACTTAAACTGTTCAAAAGAGGATTTGAGTACTTGAACAGTTGAATACCGTCAATTTGAATCATAAACTGAAGACAGCATGCAAATTAATAATCATTAATACCAGAGGGTAATAAAAGGGTAATATAATTAAGCATCATAAAAATCCACTTGCCAGATACGTTGAAGGCGCCGCACACGTGCTAAGTTTGCCTGATATGTAATAAAACCGAAAACCACCGCATACCCACGCTAGAAAATTGCTCAGGGTTCTCAGTTCAGTAGGGTTCGTGGTTAAGTGGCGACGCATGCTATATACATCAAAAATAGGCAAAATACCAGTAATTAAATATCATTGCTATGAACACCACTGCTATAAGATAAAATTAACCTTGATTCGGGGCTGGGCAATGGCAGCTCTTGATTTCTGATTACCACAACGACTCATATCATTACGCAACCGTCCTATTCGCCTGGTTTAGCTTCGTCCTACTTCATTTTGGCTCGATTAAAAAGATAGAAGCCGAATCGAAGAATGTTTTAAAAACCATTCCGGAAATCGGCTTCAACAACTAGTTCGAAGACTAGAAAAAAAACGTATACATAAGTCTATTCTATCCGGTACGGACGGATTACATTAAAGTGGTGAAATACATTTGGAGGAATAATAAGCCGTTTGCGCTTTCTTTAGAAAGCCTGATCTGTTTCGATAATAGATAGCACCAATTAATCCCCACTAAATAACAGTTAAATGAACCGATGCACCCTGTATATGGGATTATTAAAAGCATCCAATATTCCAATTAGGTTAAATTCTAAATTTGAAAATCCATATTCATAATTAAAACATAATTTTTCACAAGCATCGGTGGTTCAGTGGTAGAATGCTCGCCTGCCACGCGGGCGGCCCGGGTTCGATTCCCGGCCGATGCAATTACTTTTTTTTTAATATTTTCTTAAATCTGACTGAAAGCAACGCTATAACTCCATATTTATTTGGAAAGAAGATTTAATTTGCCAATACACTGTTTTACAATTTTGAATATGTGGAACACCCACTTAAGAAAGAAATTGTAAATGCTTCAAGCTTTATGGATATATACTTCAACAGAAATTAAGATATCGCTTCTAGTAAGGCCAACGAAACTCTCCTTAAGACAAAAATGTGTTTACATGGTGATCATCTTAACTTGTATTTCTAAAGATGACCATTGAGATCTCTTTATAAGATCGGCAATACTACACAATTTTAAATTGATTCAAGCCGAATTGGAAAGATCCCAGGGATATCAGAGGATTTTATCTGGTTTGCATGAGTGATCGTTGGGGAGAGATCATTCACACACTTTACTGTCATATGCGTAGTGGCTTGTGCATTTTAATACCAGGCTTCTTGTCCCAATACTTTGTGCCTCGCAAAAGTTATGAGTCCGTCTATTTTAAAATTCTGTAATGGATATGTCCTTTATTTTTGCTCTGGCTTTAATAAAGTAGGTTTTTTCGGTATATCGAAATAACCGGTCGATCCATTTCTTGATGACCGATCTAACGTGGCTGCTCGCTGAGCTGCAGAAAGGTTCCGGACCACCAAGTGATGAATTTGCACCTACTCTAGCCAGGTCATCGGCAATTTCATTATCAATTCGGCACGGAATCCACACCAGCGTACCGTTTTTGTTGTTATTGAGGGATTTCAGAGATAGGAAGCGATCCAGGACAGTCTTTGATGATACCATGTGGGATTTAATGACCAAGGGCAACTTCAGCTTTGTATTCTTACCTTGTTTATCACTTGACTCAAAGAAGATTTTGTAAATTGAATTGAATGATACGGAAATTCTATTTTCGCCATTGCTTTGTAGATTTTGAATGGTAGCACAAGATCTTAAGATGTTTTAAACTATGTAAATGAAAAAATATGGATATCTATAATAAATCCCAAACTCTTTTCGATTGCTTGTCGTAATGAAAATATGTAGTGGAGGTTCAAGTTCAAGTAACCGCGTTCACAAGCTGCTCTGTGATAAAGTACGTTCGGATAGAACGCTCCCCGAATAAGAGGATTGACGCTCTCCATCGCTCTAGCAACGTGGTTTCGAATCAACTTGATTATGAAGTTTTCGATCCTATTAGCAAATGCCTTGTCATATAGAACATTGTTGGCGTGGAACTTAGTGAAGTCAGATTCGGGCGTTCGATACAAGCTTAAGCACGCCCTTAGGCATTTGTCTTTCGAAAACCCGAGGCTTTTCCATATATGAAGGAGATATGTTGAACCATACTGGGCAACCATATGTCAAAATCGGTCTGACTAAGGCTTGCTAGCAGATCATCTTTATCCGTGAGCTTAGATACCTGTTATATAAAAGCCTTTTTGTCGTGTGAAAGGCCTTGTTTGCTTTGTCTATTGAAATATAAGTACTGATCCAGCAAAACCCAAGGTATTTCACTGCCGATTTGTTTTCCAATGCCTGTCCAGCATTGTTCGAAATTCGAAATTTGGTATTTCGTTCTCTTGCTTAAATTCGCACTCACTTAAGATAGTAAATGAAAACTTGTAATTTCAAATTGGTGGTAAAGTAACAGCCATTTTTGACATATGAATCTTTACAATAAAGCAGCGGCGCTCAAACTGTAATCGCAATGAACAAACTGAAAATTTTAATTTTCTTAGCCTCTAAATTTATTAGAAAAATTTGTTTGATCTTATATAAATGTTAGAAAGATTAAATTACATATCAAAAATATGTAAATATAAATACTTACACTCCTTCAACAACAACAGCAACACCAGCGGGTTGTACAGCTTGAGTTACAGCAACAGCAATTTGCTTCGTTAGCCGCTCTTGAACTTGAAGTCTTCGTGAAAATATCTCAACGATTCTAAATTAAAGAAAAACAAATTTTAGTTATTATCTATTATTTTGCATTATTAATATTCATTCAAAAACACTTTTTTTAGTATATAAAATTAAAGTTCCTTAATTGGAAATTATTACCTAGAACAAAATTCATGATAATGCATTCCCGGTCGACTTTTTGTTAGTTTGTAATAAATTTATTTAATTTAAAGTAAAAAAGGTTAATATATAACAATAATTTTAATTACCTTGCTAATTTGCTTAAGCCCAATATTTTATTGCATGGTAAATAACCTATTGAGACTTTCCCATAAAATGGTACTAAATGATGTTCGCACATTGAGAACATTTCAATATCTTTAACAACAACCATTTCATCGTGATCTTCATCAAAAATAGCATCATTTAATATCTCTAAAAATAAAAATAGATAAATTACGATTAATTTTTATAGATTATAAAATTAATTACATGTTTAAAAATAGATTTTTAGTGTATAAGTATCAAATTAGGCGACCAAGCGACAACTGACTCCGTGGCGCAACGGTAGCGCGTCTGACTCCAGATCAGAAGGTTGCGTGTTCAAATCACGTCGGGGTCAATCACTATTTTTTTTTTATTTTTTTTTTTGTTTTTAATATTTTTAAATAATTATTTTTATTGTAGGTATTTTTAATAATATAATATACTCTGTTAAAATATTTTGTTCACAATTTCAGTTCATAAAATATGACATAACCAACTAAGTGAAACGAAAACCAGGGGAAAAGAAGTCTGCCTCTTCTTTAGGGGTATTTCATTCTAGCGGAAAAGCCTTCATGCCCCACGAATATGTATTTCCAACAACAATTCATTACATATCCTGCAAATTTCGTTTTTACGCTACAGTCGCGTTACACACGAGAACAGTTTCAACAATGGTGGGAACTTTCTTGCGCAGTCTGATGTATGCTGATGCAGACTGAGTTCCCATGAGAGTTCAACCAGAGTTGAGCCATATATATTTATACGTCTTGGAAACAGACACAGTTAAGAGTTTTCGTTAAAGATTTTCAATTCTGCTCAACTCAACGAAAATTGGTAGTTTGAACTGAGTTCACGCACACAACTAAAACGGAACACTGGCAAAGGTACAAAAAGTGAAAATGTTGCGCCTCGCTTGGACATCAGAAGAGACTTTATATTTAATAAATACTTTTAAAGAAAAATCTATAATAAAATTAATTGATGGAAAAAGATGGAGGAAGGTGGAAGGAAGAAATGGAAACGCGTGGTTGAAGTCATTTCAACTCAACTCAACTCGACTCCCATGGAAACTCGGTAATAGAGGCCTTCTTAAGCTTTTGCACATCAGAAACTGAGAACAGAGCGGTGCATTGCAACTTATTCGATGACCATGTGCTCTGACATAAAGAGATCAAGTTAGACTGCACCGTCTTTTGTTCTGACTGCACCGCCCAATATCGCTGAACAGCTTCTAGACCCCACGTTCTGGCCGCCTGGTGCCTTTTCAAAGAGTTTTGTTCCCCGCACACGTGTGCATCGTACTCCTGACACTCGACAGGTTCCAAAAAACTTAAGACGCTTTCCCTCTATTACCAAAACGTGAGGGGTATGAGATCCAAAACCCACGATGTGTTTCTGTCAACTTCGGCCAGTGATTTCGATATAATCGCTTTTACAGAAACATGGTTACACAGTGGGATTCTTAATGCCGAACTTTTCGATACCTCCTTCCAAGTTTTTCGGAGGGACAGATACATTGACTCGGAGGCTCGTGGAGGAGGTGTACTACTTGCCTGTAGTAACCTTCTCAATTGTTGCTTAATAACGCTTCCTAGTTTTTCCAATTCTTTGGACATTGAGCTCCTCGCTCTTAAAGTCTCACTTGTCCATAAGAACTTATTTTTAATTTGCTGTTACATCCCACCAGGTATGTTCAGCACTCTTGACGATAGAGGTCAAAACCTCTATGATATTCTAATATCTTGCATTAATCATATCCAGGATATGATGGACTCTAAAGACGAACTCCTACTTTTAGGAGATTTTAACTTACCCAATGTTCAATGGGTATCTTCCGATGAGGACGATAACTACCTACCTGAAAACATCCTTAATGATAGGGAATCCGACTTTCTGAATTCCTTATTCTCATGCGGTTTGAACCAAATGAGCGGTGTGAATAATATTTTAGGCAGGTGGTTAGATCTTATATTCTTTTCCGACTCAGACAACATGTATGTTGAGCCTAGCTCAATTGTCTTGTCGCCTGTTGATAATTATCATCCTCCTCTCTTACTCAGCTATTGCTTTGCCTTTAACAATAAGCTAATCCCAGAGGAGTCAACCTTTACTTTTAACTTTAAAAAGGCCAATCTTGAAGTACTGTCATCCAAGCTCACTTCGATCGATTTCAATAGATTGCTTTCCTCTAATGAATTGGATGACGACGTAACAAGTTTTTACTCCGTCCTGTATGAAACCTTCGCATCATGTGTACCTATTGAGCCTCTAAAATTGACCAGATCATCCCCACCCTGGTATAATAATGAGTTGAGACACACCAAAAACCAGAAGAATAAACTCTGGAAAACCTACCTGAAGAGAAAAGACACTGCGAGTTTTTATGCATTTCTTAATTGCTATGACCAATTCCATGCTCACTCCGAGGCTCTCTATAAGGAGTACCTTAGGAACATGGAAGGTAAACTGTATGGTGATCCCAGAGCATTCTTTCAATTTATCAACTCTAAGAAAAAAGTTGATAATTACCCGAACACCATGCAATACGAGAATTCTGTTAGTTCTAATTCATCCGAGATTTGCGATAGGTTCGCATCGTTCTTCCTCAAATCTTTCTCGTCTTCTGTCTTCCAACCTCATGAAGACAATTTTCGACACATCAACGCAATACAAACGGCTCAAAACTTATCTCTGTCTATAACCAGGGAAGATATCTCGAAACATATAAATGATCTTCCACAAGATTTTTCGTCCGGCCCTGATGGTGTCCCTCCTGCTGTTCTAAAATCCTGTGCAGGGGCCCTACTGTCTCCTATCCTATGTTTATTTCAGAAATCCCTCAATACAGGGCGCTTCCCAACCTTATGGAAGAACTCTTTTATAATCCCTGTTCATAAAAAGGGTTGTAAGAACGAAATATCTAATTATAGACCGATTGCGAAGTTATCATGTATACCAAAACTTTTCGAATCCATTATTTATTCTGCTATTGCCCCTATCTGCAAGAGACTTATCTCAACTAACCAACATGGCTTTCTTGCAGCTCGTTCCACTACTACTAATTTACTAGAGTTCTCTTCTTACACTGTTCGAGGCTTTGTCACTGGCTGTCAAACTGACTGTGTTTATACAGACTTCAGTAAAGCTTTCGACATGCTCTCTCACTCTATTATAGTTCTAAAACTAAAAAAATTAGGCTTTCCGCATGCCCTGGTTCTGTGGTTCCAGTCGTACTTAGCCGACAGAACCTACCAGGTTCTATTCCGCGGTGCCAAATCTAAAAACATCGAGGCGTCCTCTGGTGTCCCGCAAGGAAGTCATCTTGGTCCTCTTCTTTTTATTTTATCAATCGATGACATTGTTACCCTGCTGAGGCACTGTAAAATCCTTATTTATGCCGATGACATCAAACTGTACCGCCACATAAGGAGTATCGAGGATTGCAAACTTCTGCAAGCAGACCTAAACACCTTCTATACTTGGTGTTCCAACAACAACCTGGTCCTTAACATTAGTAAATGTGAGGTCATGACTTTTTGTAGAAAACGTGGCGTTATAACTTACGACTATACTTTTCTCGATAACAAGATCTCCCGCACTAACTCTGTTATCGATCTTGGGGTTAGGTTAGAAAGTAAGTTGGATTTCTCCACCCACATCAATTATATCTCTTCCAAGGGTAATTCAGTCCTGGGATGTATAAAAAGATGGTCCAAGGAATTCAACAACCCCCTTATCACAAAGCACTTGTACATATCTTTAGTTAGGCCTTTACTTGAATACGCCTCCCAGGTATGGTCTCCTTACTACTCCTCCCATGTCGATAAAATCGAATCGGTTCAAAGGAAGTTCGTCCGTTTTGCACTCAGTCACCTCCCGTGGGATGACCCACTTATTCTTCCGCCTTATGTGAACAGACTTAAATTGCTCAACTTGAGCTCTCTCCATAAGCGTCGCGAGGTCGCTGACGTTTTATTCGTTCATCGTTTGTTGAATGACAAAGTTGATTCAGGCTTCCTACGAACCCGTACTTCATTTAGAGTGAACAACTACGACCTGAGAGGTCCACCTCTCTTGTACATTAATTCCTCTAATACCAATTATGGGATGTACGAACCAGTTAACCGCATGCTTATAAATGTTAACAAAAATGCGAGTGTTTTTAGCATGCAAACTAGCGAAGATGTCCTTAAAAGGACTCTTTTTAATGTGGCGTGACTCCTTGGGTGTCCCACGTTTTCATTGTCTTTGCACGCTTCTCTGTTTGATGTTTTGTGCTCTTAAATGTTGCATTGTTTTTTGTTTTGTGTTTGCATGTCTTAGCCGAGCCACTGTGCAGTGGTAAATGTGACCGCGTTTGTGTACAAGGACCGGACCGGCTCGGTACAGGAGTGCCGGGGAAGGTTGAGAAGGAACCCGCATTTTCGGTCGCATGCTCGTTTTGCGGTGTTTTTTCTTCTTATACCTTTTTTGGTGCTTTCGGCCGGATTCGGTCCCTGCACATAAGCGTGGCCCGTTTCTCAGCCCAGCTGAGAAGTGTACTTCTGAGCTAGAAGATTAACTCGATTTAGCATAGACTTTGTAGGGTAGCCGATATTAGGACCAAGCTAAACTTTGTATGGGTAGCCGTGATAAATGGAAGTCTAATATTGGTATACTGACGGCTCAAAAACCCGTTTGGGAGTTAGACAAGGGGTCCATTTCGTCTTGTCTTAGTCACATTTTTGAAGTGGAATTAATATACATATAGAAGAATACGACGAAGTCTGCATCTGCAGAGGCATATATGGATCATCATCTATTCAGACAGTCAGGATATGGAATTGGGATATGGAAATTCAGTCCAAGGCCCATTAGAGGTTCCTTTATTAATCTGACTTCAGACTAGAATTTAACACGGCCCCACAATAAACCTTATAGGTTGCAGTGTTCGCGGTACTTCTTGGTGCTATTCTATTCCCTCTGATCTAGTCTAATCTAACGTGATTATTAGCTAAGCATTTTTTCTTTCTGTTTTGACCTCTGAATATTTCCATGGCGTTTAAGAAATGGTATACCTGTTTGGTACCATTAGACCAACACATCTAAAACCCACGACATCCAAGCAAATAACAGCTAATTTTACATCTCCACTAAAATTAAGACAACCCCTTGCATAGCAAAACTAATCAACTCCAGCAGCCATTATACGGCTTCCCATACATAATCAAGCAGTGCCAAATCAATTTAATTAGCAGCAATGTAATTACGCTAAACTCCTTAAGGAAGAGCATTTAATATGCTACACGTAAGTGTGTCTTTTAGCCACCCCCATTAGAATTTCACGATTCAAAGAAAACAGTCCCTTAGCAGAGGAAAACGAAGTAAACTAAAAAAAGGACTCTCTTTTTGGTCCATAGAGAGCCACCCAAGTAGATGATTTAACAATAAAACCTCTACGGGAACCACAAAAGAAATAAAGAAGGAGAAAAGTTTAACTAAAGTGGGAGACGACAGACGACTTCGCCATTAAAAGAAGTTTGACGTAGAAAATTGCTGCCTTTGCCGCCTCCACCACACAACGCAAAGACGTTAAGAAAACTACTAGAAAAGTAAGAGGAATAAAAGTAAAAAAAAGGGGAGAAAGAAAGTCATGACGATATCAGTCAGCATAAGCTCCCACAAAATCCTTCAAGATAAAAGGTTTTTCCTGTTCTGTAAGTACCTTCGTTCGGAAAGAATGATTTTTTCTTAAGAGTATAGAAATTCAAGGCTTTTCACCTTCTTAAATTTATGGTAGCTATGGAAAAGGCATGGCGATGTAATTGATTTTATAAGAAGGTTAAGGTTTTATTGTTCCATAATTCTACTTATATGTCAGGTGGATTGCTCGATCGATGCTGAGGAGATTTTTTTACAGCCTGTTGCTAGTTTGTAAAGGAATTGATACCATTAGGAGATAAACACGAAAACCTGTTGCTGTTTTTTTGTGAAATATTTGGTGAAGGTAGCAGTTTTATGTGTTGGATGGAGTATGCAAACCACTTCGAAATGTATTGTGAAGGACAGCAAGGCCCACTACAGGTCTAGGATTGTACCTTACTTTCATTTGCAAATTCCAATGGTCCCGATTCCGAGCAGTTCGGCTTCCCTAATCTCTCTGTATCCCGGTTTACGCCCTAGTCCCCACGAAGGATTGAAGGTTTAGTCTTTGCTATTACTTCCCATAAACCCTACAACTTTCAAGCAGGTTCCTCTGGATGAAAGCATCCTGTGCAGCTATTAGCACATCCCAAATTACTAGATTTTCGTTTGGCCGGTCATTCTTGAAAAATGGGTGACGAATGGATCGACAACTTCATTATCAAGTTGATTCGAGATCATATTGCTAGAGCCAGGGAGAGCGATACTAATCTAATTCGGGGAGCGTTCTACTGGAACGCTGAATATCACAGGGCGGCTTTATCCTTCCAAATTATACTTGGATAGCCAAAAATTGGTTCAAGACAGAATGAACGTGCCCTTCTTTTGACACCTGCGTGTGACTACCATACCAGAGGTCTGTGGTTCGAATCGACTCTGCATCATGGACCTTTGTTTTCTCACTTCTCCCACCTAGATAACTTTTATTTTTTTCTGTCTTCTTTACAACATCTGTAAGCATAATAAGGGCGGAAACAACCTCAGGTTTTGTGGTTGATTGAACGACTGCAGTGTATGTTTAAAGCTATCCTGTGGAGTTTTGGAAGCCTATCATTTCATCGATCGATCCTTAGTCTAAAGATTCTAGAACGAAGCTGCCTAGTATGAGCAAGGTGGAAAGATTGATCCAGCAAAACTATGTAACACAAGGGTAAGTTACGGAGCAGACAGACGTTTGGAGGAAGAAGATTAAAAACGCCAAGGCTTGCAGTCAAAGAAGGAGAATCCTATGTGTTACAAGTTGTTTCCTTCGTTTTTTTTGTTCAAAACGGAGTTTTATTAAAAACTAGTTGGGACCCGGCGCCCCTATGCCTAACCCACTAGTAGTAATCAGGTGATATGAATTTTAAATACAGTAGGAGAGTTTGAAAAAGGCAAATTTTTGGTATTTTTGATTCCAATTAACAAATTGTGAAACTATTAGGGATCTGACATTTTGATCGAGACAATAAAAACCATCCATTGACATGGCATTTTTCGAGATATGAATTTTCATACACAGATGAAGTGTCTCATTGAACCGCTTATTTTCTGTATTTTGGATAGCTGGGCGGTGCACCGCGCTGCACCCAACGTTTAAACATTTAAAATCAATCCAAACCTTCAAAATTCAACTCTTCTTAACCATTAACGAAAAACCAACTATTCCTACAAAAGTTGGAGTCATTAGATTCAAAATACATTTATTTCAAATATGACCAAAATTTCCTGTGTATTCTGTTAAACCATGAACGTACCCAGTTGCCAGCCTCTTCCCGTATCTTAGAATCCTAGACTTATACCTAAAAATTCAGAGGTGACGGGTTTCTTTCCTTCTTATCCATTATACATAAATCATCCCACAATTCCGTTTCTCCTTACCACCTTTCCAAAAAAAACCTTGTTGATCAATTCTGAACCGATTGCTTAGAATGTCAAGATTTTCCGATTTTCCAACTCTTGAACTACCTACATACAGCTAACCGGGAAATGACACTTATTTGGCAAAATTCTTCCGCCATATTGGTCCCACAATTTTGAAAAATTTTAATCATAAATTCGTTATTTACTACCTTAAAAACTCCCATATACCGATTTTAATTGGAATCGGAATACAATTCGCAAAACTCGTCGGCCATATTGGTGCGGCCATTTTGAATTTAAATTTTGATCATAAAAT
The DNA here is from genome assembly GCA_963855945.1 of Thereva nobilitata. NCBI lineage: Eukaryota > Metazoa > Arthropoda > Insecta > Diptera > Therevidae > Thereva > Thereva nobilitata. The sequence goes on from OY979694.1 coordinate 229,051,943, forward strand.
CGTTATTTACAGATTTTCATTGGAATCGGAACACAATTTGCAAATTGGTCGGCCATTTAGAATTTACATATAAGTTTTGACCACAAATTCGTTATTTGCGACCTTAAAAACTCCTAGATACCCACTTTCATTGGAATCGAAATAAAATTGGAAAATTCATCCATATTTCTGCGGCAATTTTGAATTTTGGTCATATTTCGGCGGCCATTTTGAATTTCGAAAATCGGGCTTCGAGGTGCATCATATTAGACCTCCACGGACCTTCATGCAAAAATTCAAAGCTCTGCGATGATTTTCAACGAACCTCCCTATGACAGCGCCATCTAGGAGTGGCTTTAGAAAGTAATATAGTAAAATAGGCTATGTTCTAAGTTTTAATGTAAATAGAACATGGTTAAAATTTCATTACGATCGGTTGCACGGTGTAAGAGCCTATAGCGAACATACATACATCCATGCATACATACACACATTCGTTTTTATATAGTAGATTAAATAGAAACTGGATAGATTAAAGCACGAAAACCATCTACAAAATGTCCAAAGCTCTATTATTATTCCAAGAAATTTCATATACAAAAATACTTATTCTGAATCTCGAATCCATCAATATATTACACTTAAGGACCCAATACCCAACAGCTCTAACAATCATCAAATAAATCTCCGAGTATCACCCAAGAACTATTTTTTCACAATATCACTCCGTTAGATAAAAGCTTAGAGCATCTCTTCCATTTTCTATCCCCTGTTCAAGTTAATGTATTCCTTTCGTGATAGTAAATCCTTTTCCATTAGGAATTATTGCTGGTGGTGATATAAACCATTCTGTCTAAGCCTCTCTGTCTCCTCTTCTGTGGCAACAAGTGTAATGTGGCGGTGGTAGGGAAGAAATGAATAAAACATATGACTACCGACCGACAAGACAAGGACCTAGAAAATTTATGTATTTTATATTCCCTTCGTCTCCTAAGTAATAACTTTATGTTCCAACGTATAAAATAACAAAGTTTATTCATGTGAAAAGATTGCCACGCCCTGAGCCCTTTTTCTTGCAGGATTTCCACTCCAGTAGCAGCGTGTCTAAAGCAATAATCTTTATCATTGAAATTTTGCAACAACTGCACTCAAACGCGAATTTCGAGCTTAAAAATAAAATTTTCTCGCAAAATTCTGTTTCCTTCTCAAAAAAGAAAGTCGAGGGCAAAAGAAGGAAGAATCCTTCCATAACTCAATTCTGGGTTCTCCACTACTTACTTTGCCGGAGCCCCATCATCTCTAGCTACATTCAGTGTTGAATTTGTCTCATCGAACAAGTTATAAGGGCGCCCTAATTGAGTTACTGCAGGGTTGAAGAAGTGTTTTTGCTCCCCTTTTTACATTTCAGTATGTTTTTATCTCTATTAGTGTGGAGCCCCCCGTTGGAAATGGAGGGTGAAAATAACTAAGTGGAGGCTGGAGGGTGCGGGAGAACGTCTGTCAGATGCAGATGAATTTTATATGACATCCGAAAGTGGGTAAAAGGCTCTTACAACTTTTGATGCGACGGATATTGAAGATCCGTTCCCTTTGTGCAGCTCATCGATAGGACACAGCCATGGAGAGATAGTGGCTAGCTGATGAGATAATGGGATGAAGTCCATCTAAGCGCTATCATTATAATTAAGCATCTTGCAGCTGATAGGGAAATTTTCGATTATAGGAAGTGGACGAAGAGAATTCTCTGCTGCACATGATGTGTTCTTACTACGCATATTCCTGCAAGATAGTGTGAACTTATAGTGCTGGCTTCTGGCATAATTAATGCAGGTATTTAAACACACCTAGTTGCTGTAGCAGGTGGATAGTGAAGTTGTTATATTAGCTCAAAAGACAAATGAAACTAGTTTATAAAAATTTAAATCAGAGATATTTTTTTTATTATCTTGCAACATTCTTGGCGTTTCACAGCATTTAATTATGTTGTGGCATTGAAGTGTCAAGCAATGAAATTTTTATGGTAATTGTAGAAATGATTTACTTTTGTTTTTCTTGGTGGTTTTATGTTTGGATCCTGCTGGAATGTTTATTTTGTTCAATGGCACCTATGCATTACATCAATTTGGGTTAAATGGTCGTTTTGATTAGGCTTATGGTGGGTCCATATGATAGAGACTTTTGGTCGCAGAGACTTCTGTCTATAGAATTCTATACAATTTTATCTCTGAAACAAAGGAAAGTCGCTGGGAAAAGTACGCAGAGACCTTCAGTCGTCCGTTTCATTCAAACTTCACAGTCCGTACAGAAGCTAAAAGTCCCTGTCGTGTGGTCAAACCATTAGTCAGCGTACAGACGATGGCAGAAGAGCCCTAATCCAGTGGATTTTTGACGTGAATACGTCTGTAAGTTTGCTGCCATGACAAAAAACCGATGATAACAAAATTATGGCATACAGTTTTGAGTTTGCAGCTCAAAAACTATTGTTTATATCGAAAAAAGAAATATACCATGACGTAGATGAAGAATCAAAGAATTTTATTGTTTACTTTCAAAATGAAATTCAAAATGGTCGCTGGAATATGACCGAAATTAAAAATGGCCGCCCAAATATGGTTGAATTTGCCAATTATGCTCCGATTTTAATAGCCGTGTTCCTTTTCTACTTTTAAGTACTCCGGAGTAAAAAATTAAAGGAACGCAAAATTTGTCGATTTGAGTAAAACCTATCTAATGCTTATGACAGACATGAGGTATCGATACCGCGGTATTGCGTATACCCAACTTATACCACATGTCTGTCACCTTATACCCAGTTTATACCCAGGAAAACAAGTGGTTATGAACTGGGTATTGATACCACGAAAATTTTGTGGGTATAGAGTAGGTATACGATCTTTTCACTGCGCACAGCGCCACCTGTGTGGGAGAATCGAGCAAAAACGTCTAAATATATACTTTTATAACAAGAAATCTCATCTTTTTTTTTCTTTTTCGTTCGAAATTTTTAATTTGCCTCAGACCCAGATTTATTTCCTCTTGTTTGGCAAGGAATAAAGCAATTAAACGTTCCATTTCCATACCAAATTCAATATGCCACTTAACACTTAAAACTTTAAATTTATCAAAATTTGCTTACTAGATTTGAAATTTTTTTTAGCTGTCGACAAACGTCAAATTATACCCTCGTTCATGTGTGTCAGGGGCTCCTCAATACACCGGTATTCGCCATATCCTGATATCGATACCTTGGTATCGATACCACATGTGTGTCATAAGCATAATTCTCTGTGAGAGCAGGAGTAGTTCCAAGTAAATACGAGTAAAAAAGAGCAGAAAAGGAACACGACTAATGAAAGTGGATAGCTAGGGGTTTTTGAGGTCGTAAATAACGAATTTGTGCTCAAAATTTATAAATTTAAAATGGCTGCGCCAATATGGCCGAGCAATTTGCCAATTGTGTTCCGATTCCAATGAAAATCGGTATATGGGACTTTTTAAGGTAGCAAATAACGAATCTATGATCACAACTTTCATTTCTCGGTCAGCTGTATGTAGGTTGTTCAAGAGTTGGAAAATCTGAAAATCTTCACATCTTATCCCCAAATGGAAGAATATTGAACATAGTGTATCCGAGAAGCTCTCTAAGCAATCGGTTCAGAATTGATCAATAAGGTTTTTTCAATTTGTTTTTTATTGTTTACTTCTTACCTTTTTGATACCAATAAAAAAATAAAGGCGTGAAGAAAGTTCACAAAAAACGCAGCAAGAGAATGATTGCAATTGACATTTGACAAACCATCCACATTTTAATCTTCCTCATTGACTATTATGAAATTTTTTCATCAAGCATTTTTTACTACAAAAAAATTAATCTTTTAACATGAAGTTTTTTACCAGAGTATGAATTCATGAGTTCGTAACAACATCAGCCCGACTTTGATCTTGGATTATGTCATTGTCGGTTGCCTTGCATCGTTGTTCATCCAAAAATGAAGGTCAGTATTTTTTTAGAGGCACTTGCACGAGCATATTTCCTTTTTGTTGTAGATGCTTTTACATTTTTTAAGTTCACACGGCAGCAGAGAGGTTATCATTATTAAATAAAAAAATAATCATAAAAATCGAGTTCATATTTTTCCTTGCAATTAGGTCTCTAACTCCGCAAATAAATTCCAAAAATGTTTAATCTACAATATACTATGGGAAAAATACACTTCCAAAAAATCGCCTTACCTTCTAAACTTTGGTCATAGCCTTTGGTAAAGAATAACATAGCTTTAGCAGCACGTTCTGGTGTCTTTAACAATCCTTGACGATCTGGATCTTCACCAAGACCTCCTAGTAATAGTCTGTATGATCTAGCCATTTCTGGTAGTAGAGCTTCACGAGTTGGTGGCTTGTGATCAAGTTCTAGATCATGATGGAATGTACAATTTTCATGGCCTGAAAAAAACAAACGATAACAATTTTATTTACTTTAATTCGAATTAAAATATAACTATTTATGTATGTAAAAGTATTTTATAAAGTATTAATTAAAAGTTGTCTTTTTTATGAATGCAGCTCAAGTAATCAGGTGTTTTAGAAATCGCAGCCCCGTTACAAAAAATTTTTGTTTTCATTTTTGTTAAAGTGGGCTTTGCGCAAATTATTTCGAATTTAGTGGCGATTGGAAACTAGAAAAGCCAATCTAAAGTACATAGAAACAAGGTTGCAAAGAAGAAGAGTTTATAACCCAAATCGCGTTTATTACAACTCATGCATTAATTGAAGGAATTAAACTTATGATAACCTTAAACCACAATATTAATCTTCAAATTTTAATTTAATTTAAGTACAAAATTCAATTTTATTTTCCTAACAAAAAAAAATATCTGCAGTTTAGTAGATATCAAAAAATCATAAACCCCAAAAATAAAATAATAAAAAATTTCAAATAATAAATAAATGACGTTTCAAGGAAATGAAGAAGAAAAACAAATCTTGTTATCTCTTCTAATATTTGCGATTTAGAAGAGTTGTTTTTCAATTTACTTCAAATTAAATGTATGAAATGAAAATTGAAAACGATTATAAATAAATTAAAAAAAAAATGTGGTGTGTAGGTCAGGAATTAATTCCTTTCAATCTTTGAGCGTAATTTTGTTAAATGATAATGTTCTATAATTTTACGAAAAATCCTCCTATTAACTGATGTATCGCCCCATTGACATAAAGACAACAAGTGAAAATTATGTTCTCGAGCTTGTTTTGACCTAGGGATGATAACCTTTGCGCGATTATGATGACATTTTATTTGTAGATGGGCTCGTTTCCATTATTGAAAGCTATAAAATGACTTAAGACTTGGACTTCTGTATTCAGACTCAGACATTGAACTAGAAGTATAGTTGAGTTGATTTATGTATATTTTGAGCATTCAATTTACAAGTATTCGTTTTTGAAATCATCGAGCACGTGTTGGATTCCAGATTATTTGATAAAAGTACCAGAAACAGATGCGCGCGTTCATTGGTCTAAAAAAGTGTTCGAAAAACACAATCTTGGGTCAAAAATTTTTTTGAGTAAGCTATAAGAATCACCCTTTATACTTTAAGGCGCTTATGCCGCAAACTCGAGTACCAAAGGTTTAATTAGTTTAGTACCTAAGCTTTGCCGGGCTTTGTTTATAATCGGGTAGTGTTGTTCACTTTGGACCAATGTCCCGTGATGATTGTCGTAATTCTGGCAATATATCTTCGAGGTCTCTTTAGGAGGCCCATTGTTCTAACTTTGCCGTAATTAGGTCAAGTCGTACCAGAGATAATGCAGGTTTCCATTGTGTTCCACTTTTAAGTGACTAGGAGCAGGTGGTAGTTAACCTCGGCCTCGCCTATTGATCTGCTAACCATCTCAATATCTGAGCCTTCCATGATGTCACTGATTACGGTCGGAAACACTCATAACATCAGGTCGTCTGCGTATGCTATTATCTTAGCTCCACTTCGATCTATTTTTTGGAGTATGCTGTTTAGCGTTACTATCCACAGCAGGTGGGAGGAAATCACTCAAATCCGCTTGTATTATTCTCGAGCTCAACGTAGCCACCAGCCATTCCTGAGGTTTGCTTCTGCAGTCAGGGCAATGAGAACTTTTTGAATCTCCGTCTATGTTCTTTTTACTACTCGTATGTCATGTCGTTCAGTTCATAGTACATACATTGTCCAAAATAAGCTTAGTTTGACGGATAGAAGAAGGTAGGATATTCTCCGTCGTACTCGACAATATAGTCAAGGATCACATATTATCAGGGATTTGAAACCTTTTCAAAACTACAAACAAAAAATCGATTTAAATTTTAAAAGCGACGTTCCGACTTACTAATAAGTTTTGCTTGCATATCTGATTCTATCCTAACATATACAAATCGATTTCCAAGAAGGTTCTCACAAACTTCAATTACTACATCTTTCCTCGATAGCTTTAATTTAAGCAACACAGCAACGAAAAAGGCGTTTAATATTATCACAGGTCTGTGTTTTCCTCGTTTCATTAATTTAAAAAATCACGCTCAGAACATGCAAAATTAAATTGAATAGGAACAAGTTTCATGTGTACGGTGTGCCTGGACCATTACACAGCCTTGTTTAGTATGTTAATCAACAGGTGATTAAGGCTGAAATATTTTTTAGTAGGCAATTCAAATGCCTCCGCGTTACACACGTTGCGGATATTTTCCTCGCGTTGAAAAAGAATTAAGATTGAGGATTGAGGAAGTACAAGAGTGAGGAAAGGAGGAGAGGAATGTTTAATTTTAATAATAATTTATTGCAATTTTCGTGTTTTTTTTGTAATTTGTTACCTTGGATATATATTTTTTTAAATAATGACAGATTTTGTTTTGTTGCTATTTGCCACGATAGCTTCCTGGTGTAATTTTAATTCTTGTGCAGTTCAGAGTCTGATAATTTTTTATAACAAGTTTGACACTTAACGAATACTTAACGAACTAACGGAACATGTTCAGTATTCTTTACTTTACAAATTCAATAAAAGCAACAATGCAACCGACAGGTTTAAGATATTTCGAGCCGGAGACTACAGCTTACAAAATGAGCCTCGCGGAAGAAGTGTGGGGCTTGACGAGGAGGTCCTGCAAACCATGGTGAAACAAAACCCCATCATAGCCATTGGGCGCGTTTAGACCCAAGTTAATTTAACTGAGCTAGGCAAGTTAACAACGGCATAAACAGCAATTTTTTTAGCGCTGTTAGATAACTTATTTCTGCTTTTTGGCTTAGCTAAAAGATAGCACAGCCAAAATGAATTGACGTTTGCTTGTAAATTTTTGTTTTAAGCAAATAATTTAGAAATATTTCAATAAAGCTTGAAGATATTATTATTATTACTCATTTTTTAGCTTTTTATTATTTGTAAAATGAGAAATGTTATTATTTTTGCTTATTATTAGCTGTAAAATGAGAACTGTCAAATGGCATGCTAGAAACGGTGCTAAGTTAACAGCGCTAATTTAACAGAGTTAAAATAACTCGGGCCTAAACGCGCCCATTGTCGAATTAGCGGAGAATCTTGCATTTGGTCGTTCAACGGTTCATTAACGACTTCATGCCATCGGAAGGGTCAGTAAGCTATGTCCTTAGGACATACCAAGTTTCGGAGTCTAATCGCTCACAGAGAGTGAATGTGTGCTCTTCCTCGCTGACACGTTTTAGGAATGAGCATTTTTTGGGCCGAATTGTGAATGGCGATGAAAAGTGGATTCTGTACACAAATGTTAAGTGCAGAGTAGAGTGGGTGGACAAAGGAAACACCACCCACCCAAGCTAAAGTAGGTCGCCCCTAACGTAAGGTAAGGTGATGCTATGTGTTCGGTGGGATATGAACGGTTTAGTCCACTATTACTTTATAAACCCTAATCAGACGATAACCAAAGAGGTCTACTGTGAGCAGGTTGAGCGGATTAAGTCAACGTTGGGAAAAAATCTACCATATTTGGTTTCAAGACGAAAAGTGCTTTTTCATCAAGTGAGCCGGTGAGTCCGAAAAAGAAGATCATTCAATTTTGGGTCATATATCATTCAATTTTCTGACGTTCAAGTTTTCTTTCTATTTCGCTCGAATACAAAGTTTGAAAGAGACTGGACTGGATAGGAGTATTTTCGTTCAAGTCCTGGGTTTTCATTCATCTTTTTATAAGTGTGCGTAAATGTATGAATAGGAGTGTAAGCGGATAGCAGGTTGATCTCATTTTTTAACTAAACTTAAGAATTGAAAGAAAAAAGTTGAATATGTGTAGGCAGGAGTTTCTTTTAAGTCAAGAAATATGAGAGGGTTGAATGTCAGAAAATGGAATGAAGAATTGAATCTATAGAACCGGTCATAGACGGTCGGACAGACAGAGTTTTTGTATAAGACCGGTTTTACACGTTCAATTTTCTGTTCAAGTTTGCGATGTTCAACATTCCTTCTCTTTCGATCGTATGCTAAATTAGAAGAGTAATTTTCTTGAACATAGAATGGAAAGCAAGAAAAAGTTGAACAGAAATTTCTATTCAACTTTTGATCTTGACTGTGGGTATATGCGTAGGAGTATGGCTGTGACAGCCAAACAATATCTTCTTCTTCACATCAATCACATTTGATATAAATTTGACATAAATGCATAAAATCCACATCAATCACAAATTCACATCAATTTGACATTAGTGTAGACACAACTTCGCTTCAACTCAAGTGTCTACACCAGCTGTTCAATTCAAGACCAAATTTCTAGCTAAAAAAAGTATTGAACATCGCAAACTTGAACAGACAATTTAACGTGTAGGACTGATCTAAGGCCGCACACGAGTCGACTGATTTGCAATCCTAGTGTTGCTTACGCAACTGTTTCGTGATCTTATCCGTGTACGGAAATGGGAAACCATACACACGGGTCGACAGAAAACGAGACCGATACAAGAAAGTAAAAGAGAATTTCTAAATCAATAACAACAACAAACCAATAAATTTTGGCATACAGTTGGCTGAAAAAGTTCATATATGTAAAACCTTTCATCGAACTTCAAAAGAGAATTTACGATCATATCGAACAAAAGTTCGTTCGTGTTCGATCGTGTGAAAAAATCCTATAAATCTAGAATTTCGATAAAGAATTTGAACGCGGACGTATTCATAAATTGTTTGACCTAATTAACCTAATTTATATCTTATTCAAATTAAAGTAATTTTCTGTCACTAAATTTTTATGCTACTATAATTTTATAACATTTTGTAAGAATAATGCCGTTAAAAACATTGGTGTTTTTCGAAAATAAACAAAGCTTTCACCTTGACCGTAGATCATGGTTTAGGTTAGGTTTACGAGATTCTTTTATTATTTTTTACTTTTCTTTTTATTATATATTTTACTACAGTTGAAAAGAATGCTGAATCACAAATTCTTTAGAAGTCTTTTATCGCCTCTAAACTGTGATCCGTTATACAAACTCATATTTAAAATTATATTTCACCAATATTCTCACAAAACACCTTCTTACCTGGAGTTGTTGAAGTTCTTGGCGTTTTTGGTGTACCAGGAACATCAAATTTTGAATCAACAATTCCATTCATCTTCAACAATCCCGGTGGATGGTCTCTTTTCATAAAGAAATGCGTTTTCCTCAATTCACCAACTTTCGAAACATCCTTAATCTCTTCTTCATTCTCATGATCACCATTCAAGCTGCTTGTTCTAATACGTTGATCGTTATTTGTTGATGACGATGTTGCTGGTGTTGTTGCAATGCTGCTGGTGCCGCTGCAGACGCTATTATTGCGCTGCCTCGATAGAATGTGAGCCTGGGGGAAGTTAGTATCGTCGATAGCCTCGTTAAGTTCGCTGGCACTCAATACCGACAATTCTGACAGTTGACGATTCATGGTGATTCGAAAATACTGTTTTGTTTGTTTGTGTTGTTATTATTTTTTATTAAAATATAAAACGTGAATTATTTATATTAATTTTTTATTTTTTTGTTTGGTTAATTAAACTCAAGGTAATTTACAATGAGATCAACGATAAGCACGTACAAGACACGTTAACTAGACTGACAACTATCACTTTTCACGAAGCTTTTTCAAGAATGAATTTCCGTTAAATTGCACACGGTCGTTATAGTCCCGTTAAGATGTGTTTTTATTTTTTTTTATTACTATCAACAAGTAAAGGTAACGTATACACTAGATGAAGCAAAGTAAACTAACTAACAGAAAATTAATATAAGCAGGCGCATGTATATAAATGGCAACCGTCGTCTGCACCTGATGAAATCTTTTCTAGAACTGAAACTCCGAAACGTGTGAAGCAGAAATTTGTTTAAGTGGCAGAGCTTTATAAATGCAGAAGCTATCGGTATACTTCGATGGAGTGTACTATATGTTGTTGATATACTGACGGAGATACTGGATGGCCTGTAGCGGTAACACCAGTCCAGTTGGGGATTTTGCTCCAACTCTGGGCAATTTCTGGCGCCAAAAAAAGCTCATTCTTGGGAAGTCCAACTTGTTCGTCTGAAATCTGGCTCTGATGGGCGATTCTTTAGAGATTTCTGAAGGCATCGTCGTCGTCGTCATATGTTCCATTCAGATACGTGAAAGTTTCTTCTGTTGCCTCGTTATGTTGTTATTGTTGCTGACAATGATGATATACAAAGTTGCCGCCTTTGTTTGCACTTAAGCTTACGAGCTGAAGCGGTGTATAGTGTTCATAAATTGATCCAATAATGATACTTCTGAACAACCCTTTATCACTTCAGATTGAGACCGTTCAACGGATAATTAAATTCGTTTTGTGAATTACTTAAACTTAAAGGAACATGAAAGTTGTTTTTATGGATAGTAAAGGGAAACTCTTCCAAGATAATGCACTTTACTCGATATTTTTATATCAGGAAATCAAGTAACGCACAAGGCTAAGTAAATTATAAGTAATATATCAATTTCTTGGGTGCACAAGGATAAAGGTTTTATGTTCAATGATGAGATAATAATAATAATACGTATTTAATGAACATTTACGATCGGTTTTAAGAGGTTGACACTGACCGCGTTGAAGTGGTTAAACCGTTTTTTAATTCGATACTCGGAATTTTATTCTTTGACAGGTTTTATGTCTTCCAATTTTGCCTTAAATTAAAAAAAAATACAAAACTTATAACCAGAATATATTTCAGGATTATAACCGAAAAATTGTCAAAACAAAAAAAATTGATAGAAACAAAATCTTTCTTCTTTTTACTAGTGCTGGACAATAGTTGAGCAGAGCACTACAAGGTGGGGCGAAAGTTAATGTCATAATGCGAATTGGCTGCCATCTTGTTAGAAATGTTTTTTTCATTTCTCTGTTTTGACGGGAAGTTTATTTAAAAGTTGTAAAATTGTTGTGTTCGCGCACTTCGCCCGCGGGATCCCTCCAGATCTCTGTTCGTTTACTTTTTCGGGCTACAAAAAGCGTGAACATTTTTACTTCTACAGCCAGAAATTGCCAGAGGTTTTGGCCAGAAAAGTACGCGAACAAAGCTATTGATGACATTAAGTACGGGCCGATTCGCAATGAACGCTTCAAGCCTCAAGCTTCAAGCTTAAAATTTTTTTCTATAGTTTCAAGTTCATTTGAAGCTTGCAGCTTGAAGCTTTGAATGTGAATCATTGTACATAAATCCTATAGTCCTAAATTTTTGAAGCTTGAAGCGTTCATTGTGAATCGGCCCTGAATGACATCGGTCAAATGACGACCTCCTGAGTTGATTTACACTTGTGCTCGTTTTACGACATTCTGAATTATTGCTCACAAAACTTCTGGATTCAAATTGGTGATTTCTTCTTCAATGCTGACTTGCAAGGTTTGGGGTTTGTTGTTGTAAACGCGAGATTTCTAAAAGCCCCAAAGGAAGAAGTCTGGCGTCGTCAGAACACACAGGACGACGATAAAGACACAGGAGGCAGGACGATGAGAAAATGTCGACGAAATTCACGCTGCTTCATTGCTTGTTGTCAACTAAATCTCTATCTGTCTACAACATAAATGTCAAAGCAGAATGACATTTGACGCCATTTGTAAAAATTATTATTAAGGCACATTCACAATATGACATTACTTTTTCCCCTCCTTGTAGCAAAAGCTTTTGTTTATACCTTTCTCACACGAACTCACGAGCAGAATAGGAGGGCTCTGGAACTACTACCATGTATCTCCCAAGAGCTCCTACTGTCCAGCCCTGCTTTGAATCATATCGAAAAAATACCTGATTTCATGAGAAAATATTCGTAGCCTTTTTCCGAAAGATGGCGGCAATTGCAAAACCGAGCTACTGAAGGTGACTGTTCGAGAGTTATTTTGAGTGTATAAACATCATTGTTGCAATGAAAAGTTTTGACAAGGGATATGGTGAACCATCACAAACGTTCGCATTACATTACAAGAAAACTAGTTAAATTTTACTAAAAAGTGTGTATAAACTTCATATGTTAAAAATAAGCACGGTTAAAATGCAGCGGGCAAGGTTTTGCACCTTCTTATTAAAAGCCTGGAGAGTACTGATTCTGAGATTTTATGTTAGTGTATCTTTGCCACTATGCATAGAAAACGAGATTTTGAGCGAATATTCCATGGCACACCAGTTTATCTCCTAGTTTTCAACACAATAAATAAAAACGCATCCCCATCACGAAGAAGCTGGGTTTGCTCCTTTATTTTTCCAGAATTAATCGTAGCGCGGAAACGAAGAACAAATGAAATTTCAATAAATGAAAGCCTCCAGCTTTAGCGTGGCTGCCAAATGGATTTTTATGATCCTTTATTTTATTACCCTTTTATTACTTATTTTATTACCCTTCTATTACTTTTAATCATGTTTTGTGGGGAATATTGTTACATTTTCCGAAAATGATGCAAAAAATAATAGAATTCCAAAAATTGTAAATAAAAATATTTTAAATTAATAAACACGCCCATCAGCTCTAGTATGGATTCGTTATTCAATTGAAAGCGTGTCGCGAAAAGCCGAATTTAGTGAAGTGTTGCTCGACACAAGAATTTATTTTTTTAATAAAAACTTTTTTCTTCTAATAGGGTATCTTCCAAATGATTGCCTGTTGCTCTTTTGCAAACGATGACCTTTTTGGCAAAATTTTCCATAACATTTTTGCATACTTCGCAAGTTAGTACATAAATTGGAAGAAGTCCAATGTCGTTAAATCGATGAAGTAGTGCCGTCCGCTGGGTGAAGACCCGACCAAAGCGTAACTACGGTACCTTATTATTAATATTAACCAACCAAGTTCGATGGAGGTTTTGGTATACCGTCATAATACGTATATTATCACCACATAAAGATCCAAACGATATTAAATCTTCATAATTATTGAAGCTTAGTATCATTATTGAAAAACCAAGGCAATTCTCCTCATAAATCTTATTAACCGCAAATTCACCACGTGTTTCTGTCACAAGAACAGCGCGTGATCACTTTTGTAATCAAAGAACTCAATTGTCATAAATAAATGGTTAATGTATTTCCACCTCCAAAATTTCTATTGCATAATACTTTAACAAATACTTGCATCACTTGCAATAAATCTTAACAATGACCAAAGCAAAATTAATTCTCCGAATTTTCGACTAATTTAAAAAGATTCTACATTATAAAAAGTCGACATCAACAATTTTTTGCCTAGTCGAAAAAAACAAGTTTGTTCTGCACAAATACTTCGTGATCACACCTAGATCGCATCTTTTTGGCACCTCAATTATTTACCTGAAAGTTTGAGATGCTCTTGCTTTTACCGGCTTTACAGAATAACGTCATGACATCAGCTGGTTTCTACGTCTTCTTTGCTATGGGTCAATATGTTAAATTACTCTGAGGGGATTCCTAAACTACTTAAAAGCAGACGATCCCCCATTTCGTACTAAACAGGTGCGAAAATCTTTTTGTTGAGGCTGTCAACTGGCTCGTTGCAGAAAGCTGGAGTTACCTGGATGAGTCATGATGAAATTTTAAACTAGTTACTTTCATATTCGCGGTATTGAAGAATGTTTATCGGGTATTGACCAATTCGGTTAATTCCAGGTAATTTAATGTGCATTTCGGGAAAGTTGGGGAATTTTTATTGTAGAAATTTCCTTAGTGATGCAACACTCCCAACTGCAGTTTGGCAGCAGCAAAATTCTAACTGCGGGAAAGTGTTAATAGGTTGATGCCTGGCTTGCGGTTGGTCAATTTATGTGAGATATATTTGCGGTTTGATATTGAATTCATTAATTTTTTATAGCTTTATTCGCAAATAAAAATATGAATGAAAAAAACCTGTTAATCGAGCTTAGTACTCGTGTACGAAGTAGGTCCAGTTGTGGTCATAGGATTTTGATTAACTTAGAAGTGTGGTTTTTATAACTGTGACTATATTAATAAATTAATATATGCCAGACGCGAAAAAGTCCCCACAACTAATTAAATTACTATAATGACTTTTCAAAATTCTACCTGACTCAGAAGCTTAAACAGAATATAAGCCGGTGACTGTCTGGCTGACAATAAATTAATCCAACTACAACTATTGATCATGACTAGTAAATTAAGTGATATTCTGAGGCTGAGCAGTTTCATTAACGACTTTTAGAGATTTGATACTTTATTACTGGCAATCGATTGCAAGAGATGGCAGCACATTGACGGATTTAAAAAATTCTCATAATTGGTCAGTTCGGATACTCGTCTGGTCGATTCCGCGGGTGCAAAAATGATCCCAATTTCTGTTCCTGTACTTTCTCGTGCAGAAAAAAGGGGCGAAATTTATACATCCCCTCGTACAGGAAAATGTTAAAAACAGCTGCCTCTTGTCATATCAAACCATAGCAAGTACGATGCACTAAAAATAATTTCTTCATTTGGAGTCATTCTACAATAATTCGAATAATTTAATAGTTTCAATAATTTTATGTCATTATTGTTAAAACAAAATGACAGTTACATTATGTTCTTCTTGATTTGCAAGAAAATATCAGTTTCTTTACTTCTCGATTTCCCCACAGCCCTCACCGAAACTAATACCCGTAAAAGCAGTCACAAGTCACAACGCAATCACAAGTGTGGTGAGTCTCAACTTGACTAATTATAATTTTGTAGTCACAATTTTGATAATCCGCAAACAATTACAACAGCTTTCAAAATTGTGACTGTATAAATAGCAGGTCACAAGAGTAGAGACATTTCTAGCATATTTTTCCAAACTTTCCTTTATTTCATGACACGAATACAAATTTACCATTAGAGATGAATTATTTAAGATGTTTCTTATGACTAACAACTGATAGTCACCAGAATAGTCTCAAACTCTCAATGACAAGAACGAGTCTCAAAAGCTTGTGACTTATGACTGGCCATAGTTTAGAATAGAGTCGCAACTCTATCCTGTTTGTAAGCAAAAGCTTTGATTTCGAGAGATGGAGATTTATAAGCCGCATATAGTATTTGTATATTAGAGCACGAGCTGATGGCTGGAGGAGGAACTTGCACCACTTAAAAAATCCCAGGCACTAGGATGCGGTCGCAGGCTAATGTCACGCCAAAGATTTTAAGAGATAGGTCAGCCATTACTTCAACACTATCCACTGAACAGATGGAGAGGTGTGACTTCGTTTTTGGAGGAATTTAATTCGACACGATTCTGGAAGCCTATATGAAAATGAGTTCAATGCCCCTCTTGATTGAGTTGGACATAAGTCCATGATCATCAGGACAGGATCTGGCACGTGCTTGTCTTACATTACAGAAGTCGTATAAGTAACTCAGAGTACCATCATCGATGGAGTTGTGAAGTTTGTTTGAAGGGAATAAGAGTAGGACATTTATGAAGATTAGAAAAGGAAACATTGGAAATGTTCATTCGAACACGATTTTGGTCTAACGTGAGCAAACGCGGCACCCAACGCGCGGACAGCTTTCTCATGCCAAAATGACTTAATATGTGACAAAAACGTTCTTTGGACATTTTCATAGCCTCTGCTATCTCTCTAACTTTAATTCGGCGGTCGTCTAGCACCATTTGGTGAACTTTAGCGATGTTATCGTCAGTAGTTGCAGTGTTTGGACGTCCTGAACGTTCATCGTCTCTCAATCTCACGGCCACGTTTAAATTCAGCTGTCCAAAATTTCACTGTGGTAAATGATGGTGCCGAGTCCCCGTACACAGAGTCCAACTCATCTTTGATTTGCGTAGGCGTACTGCCTTTCGAAAACAAAAATTTTATGACAGCTCGATACTAAATTTTTTCCATTTTCACAAAAACACTCACATCGCCTCACTCAAACTACTGTCAAATAACAATTGAGCGTCCAAAATGGCTGAAACTTCCCAACGGGAAATGGAGGGCTCCAATAGCGCTGTTTGAGCACTCCTTAAAAAGCTTACAGCGCTCCCGTTACGCTCCAGTTCCATATACTTTTTAACATTGCATGTCATTGCAAGGGAGCATACGTTTTTATGCTCCTTCAAAAGCGTTCTAGGAGCATTATAAAAAAGCTTTTTAATAAAGAATTTTCATGGACGCCTGTGGATATGTGATCCGGGTACCAAAAAGCTTCTATTTTGTTTATCTTTTGTAATTGCCTTTTACTTTCCAAGCGCGAGTGTGATTTTACCAAAGCAGGCCCCCAACTAAATTCTAACCACTTTTAAAGCTGCTTGTCTTTCGTATGGGTGAAAACACAAAGAAAGCAGGTTGCCTGCATTCCTATTGCCAGCGTCTAGCGGCGCCAATCAGCACAAAGAATGGATATCCATTCTTTGTGCTGATTGGCGTCGCTAGACGCTGGCAATAGGAATGCAGGCAACCTGCTTTCTTTGTGTTTTCACCCTATCGAACGAGAGCCGGTCCATTGAGTATGCCAATGCCACCCTTTATTGGTCATCAAGATAATCGCTCATTTTCTTCGTTCTATAAAATTTATGAAAACTCCGCTAATGCTCGCTCGGGAGCATATTTAACAGCGCTCAAAATAAGCTCCTCTGAACAGCGCTCCCAATTTTTCCACTGGGTTTGGTAAGTAACTGTCAAAAGATGCACAAATACATTCACTAGCTTTTATTGAGGAGTGCTGCCATCTTCACGTTGAGGTCGGAAACTTTTCAGACCACCCACGTAGGAAAAATTGCATTAATACTCATTACTCTTAATTATCATTAAAAATCATTATTCAACAAAATAGATTTGTTTTGTAAACAACCAAAGATCTTTTACGCCATGTGCTGAAGCTAATGTATGAATAATGCTTCTTTTGCTCTGCAGATATGTTTCAAACTTCAAACGTAAATTGATCGTGTTTTTCAACTTCACTTTTATTTATCCAAAATCACATTTTCAGCAGTTGTACAAATAAAAGTAATTAAAACAAAAGCAAGATTTGTTGACTTTTCACCTCATTATTTTCTAGTGAAATAAAGAATATAGTCAACTAATTGTATAATTGGTTAAGACACCTGCCAGACATGGACCAACTGCATTTACTTTGACTTAAAAACAAATATATACTGATTAATATTTGTTTTTATGTAATATAATAGAAAATTCGAATCTTAGTCATTGATATAGCAAACAATTGAGACAAATTTAACTCGTTAGATTATAGCAATTAAAAAAAAAGATCAAGAAAGAATTAAAATATCACTACTCCTGTTAGCTTAAATTAGTATTAGCTAAACAATGCACGTTAATAATACCTATTAGATAAAAAGGTAAATAGGTGTTAATTGATTTAATTAGACCAGCAATTAAAACGACTACTCATATGAATATAGAGTGCTCGTGCCACAATATCAGTTAACACCACAATTAATGCAAAACTTCCGGCTATTGACTTATATTATGAGTTGTAATTTTATTAATATTCAATTTAATTGCTATCAATTACATCAATAGCATTTTAGTTCTATAATTTATTTAGATGAATTCCACTACTTTTTATGTAATTGCAAGGCATGTTAATATTATGACTCTCCCTTCTGTTGGAGGTGATTATCATCTTATTAAAAAAGTATGCATTTCTGCCAGCTGCACTTTCAGTGGGAATAACTGAATGTAGATTAGAATAGAACATAATATTTTGTTCTGATTTCATAGTCCCATCCATTCCGGAATCTCATGTCGGGGTGTTCATTTGTATTCAACATTATTTTATTTCTGTGATTGAAATTCTTTTATTTTTGCATAAATATGAATTTGCGACTTACATTTTAAAGATTCGTAGTTGTTTTGTTTATACTTCTTATGTAAGGTTATTGGTAAATTGTTTTGTAGCAACTTCTTCTTCTTGCATTCAAATTGTTATTTGTTATTCTTATTGCATTTAAATCTCCGTAGTAGAAACAATTGGTAAAAAGGAAAGCATTTAGTAGGAGTTTCATTTATACTTCATTGAGCCTTATTGCACAAAGATACTTGCTTCAAAAGCTACTTTTACAATTATTCTGGATTGTTAGAAAAATGTATTCCGCGTGAGAACGGTCAAGAACAATAGAACTAAGACAGCTTATTTGCATGAATTTTGAAAGCTTGCCATAAACCTTCGTTCGTTCGACAAGGATGTGTTCAATAACCATTTCTCTTCATTCTTGAAATGAGTTATAATAGCTGCGATCCATTGGGACTGGTAAAATACTCAAAACTACTGCTAGCTACTCGCAACTACCCTTGTTCTTGGGCAGATACATATTTTACTGGTAATTGTCAAAAATCGTGTTCCATTGGTGATGTACGCGCAAGTACTTGCGAGTAGAAAAAATCGCCCAATGGATCGCTCTATTGTCTGAATTATATGTCAAACAAAGTATTACGCAAACGCCCAACGAAAATGAAATGGGATTCGCTACATTTTGAGGAAAAACGACAGCGTAGTTAGAGATGCACTCTATTGAAATCCGAAAGAAGTCGTACAAGGAGCAGACCAAAAAATACTAAGAAAAATGTGTGCGGAAATAAACCAAAAAATAAAAAAATAAGAAGTTCAAAAATATTTGCATACACTGTGTCAAAATTACCCAGCCGTAATTTGTCAAATGAAAGACGCGTGTTAGAGATATATGTAGCTAAAAATATTCTATTAGCTGCACCGAGCTACCAAACGGAATTTCAGCCCCATCCGTCACTTATTGTTAGTGTGTTCACAGATTTTTACATTGGGAAAATTAGTTAAAAAGTCTACGAACAACGACAACATAGACAAAAATAAGAACCTGGTGCTTGTTAAAATCGTCGTAGAAGTCTTACAGAGTTGGTTGAGAAGTGAAAATATCTTTTAAGTCTTTTTAGTATGACTGGTATTTTGGGCATGAAACATAGCATCGAAAGCGATCATTGAAGATATGATTTTCCCAGCTTAGACCCAAATTTCATAAAATGCATCGCACCTGGTGAAGAGATTCAGGTGTACCAATTCAATATGCAAACAAGACACTAATCTTCAGAATACTTTTATTTGATTAGCGTGGTGTCGTGTACTCCGAATTTCTTCTAAAGGGACAAACGGTGAAGACGAATACTATTTGCCCGTCATGCAATGTTTGCGCAAGAATATTCCCCGAAAACGGCCGAAATGTCATCGACAAAGTACCATTCTCTTCTACTAAACTTTCTCAGTTCAACCAACCTAACTCCTACAGAATAATATCATAGAATCAATCGATACAATAGAGACAATAGAATCAAAGGAATAAAAAGGATACATGCACATCGATAAAAATATTATCTTGAATTTATTCTGTAATCTTCATTTCATAGTCTTGAGTGAAGAAATTGCCCCGACTTAATCTAAAAATACTGTCTTAAAGTGAAAAACTAGAAATTCTTGAGCCATTTGTATTCTTTCGTTCAAGACTTTCATTTTTATATCGAGATATCTCTTGCTTAAAATAAGACAGTTTAAATTTTCCTCCTTGCTCCTTTTAACCCCAAACCTATTCTATTCCCGTAGTAAGCTTACTACCCGACATAGCACCATGGACGTGACCAACGACATGACGAACTGATATTACAAAGGGCTATTCCTGAGGTTAGATCTGCCACATAAGAAAACACTAGTTTTCCTGTTTATAACTTACTATCCTCCAAAACACTGCCATAACTACCCCGTCATTTCTTACTTAGCATTTTAAATGCTTAATGTTGTTGAAACGACAAAGATACTTATACGGCAGGCAGACTCCAGATTTTCTTTATCATCTACTACCGTTCTTTGTTTAAAATGCACATAATTAACGCAACTTTCGCTTTGAAACTAAAAATGAAAGTAAAAACAATCTTCAGATTGTAATTTTTAACAAATATTGCATCAGCAGAATCTGATTATAATTAGTTTTTATAACATTTCAAATTTTTTCTTCTTAAAAATGTCTTGAAAAAAATTTTAAACATACTTTGTAAATACGACAAACAAGTCAACTGTAAAAAAATCTACTATACTTATATATTTATAGAGCACGCAAAATTGAATTTAATTAAACTTTAAAATAATTTCAGTTAGAACTTAAGCAAGTATTTAAAATAATGACACAAATATATTCCCAGTATGTACATTTGCGGATTAATACGAGCGCGCGCGCAAACGGCTTGAAAAATATTGAACAACTTTCAAGGTTAGCAACGCGGTTTTTAAAAAAACAAGAGTAAGAGAAAAAAAATATTATCAGTCGCCATCAGTTAAAAGTATAGTAATTGAGTGGTATACTTAAATTGATTTAAAGACACTGCAACCAACAAATATAAGTGATCAACAATTTTTTTTTATATTTATATATATATATGTATCAACATTAAATGGTACAAATATCGGTCAAGCAAGCGGCCAGTAGCAGAATATAATTATTTACCATTCAGAACGGGCACGGCAGCGCAAAAATATCCATATGGTTTCGAAAAAGCTTTGGCTATCTCAATTCCATTGCGCGATACTAGCGACAATGAACGTGCTCGTAGCATGCATCATGCAATATGTGCATTCCGCGCTTGCAGTGTTAATTAAGGCAACAACAACAACAAAATAAAACGTAAATAACATATAAAATTATAATAAAAACGCGCCATTTACAATATTATTCAGGGTTAAAATAATTTTGGCTCTGACTTACCTATCAAACTGCAGACACATTTCTTGATCGTCGTACCATTGGTAATGCTGCCGCAACTGGTGCCAGCGGCTGTTGATGGTGGCGCTGGTGACTGTTGGTGGTAACCGTTCATGGGCACAATTTGACCGTTTTGAATCCCACCGCTGCTGCTGTTACCAGAATTTTGGACATGACTTCCTTGTATTTCTTTCATTTTTTTATTTTTTTGTCTTTTATATGTAGATTTTTCTTTTGTAAATGTTTTATATAAAATCACACTATTTTAATCGAAATATCACTTTTAAATAATTATCACAAAATCACAACTTAACGAAAAAATAAATAAATATATATCACACTATAATTATTTTTCCGATATGTCAAATAAAATAAATAAAATATTAAAAACTAATTAATTAATTAATTAATATTATAATTAAGATCAAAACAACGTCGTTCTACGTCGCTCTATAGCTGTTAACACTCTCTCTAGTTTCTATGGACTAAACGGCCTGAAAACTGTTCGTTACCTTTTTTATATCGAAAGTTTAATTACGAGGACTACAGGAAATCACCGTGGTAGTGACTTAGTGAGTCTATAGTGAGGTGTTTTACACTTTAAAAAAAAGCTTTCGCTTATGATCACTCAACGGTGCAATGTTTTCTTAAAGAATACCGTTTTTGTTGTTGTATTTTTCAATTTATTTGTAATTTGTTTCTTTTTCTTAGGTTTTTGTTTATACAATTTAAAAAAACACACAACAAAAAAAAACAAACTAAGAATTCTTAACAATTCTCTTCTCTTGCAGCGTCGTCGTCGGTCGGTCACAGAGATTTAATGGAACCGCGCGATTGTGACTAACTCGAAGCATAGCCAAGCAAAAGTTCCATTGACCACATCGAGAATGCGCGCAAACCGCAAAACTATAGTTCAAGTTGCGCTGGCTGCGCGGGGAAATACTACTTAAACTGGGGCTCAAAGTAATGGCAGAACATTTTTTAAGAGTATTTTTCCACCTGTTCTTATATACATATATATGTAAGTCTATTTTCTTTTATTATCCCCATTATATACGGTCTTTTGTTTATTTTTTTTTCTGTTTTAAAAGATTTAACGCACACCAACAGTTTTACAGTCAGCTGATCAATGGGAAGTTGTCGCTAATGTAACCTTAACAAGTTTGCGGAAAGGAAGTTTCTAATCTTAGATTATATATTTTTTTACGAATATTTAATTGAAAATCGTGAACATAAATAACAATCTTAATAAGATTTGTTAATAATGTACACATTTTACATATTGAAATTCCCCTTTACTGTTTAAATTGACATAAATCCTCGGACTTCAATTTTACATAGTACATAGAAGCAAGTCCTGAAGGTTGAACTCCACAAGGTCAATCATAAAAGGAACTGTTGATAAAAAAAAATGCTATGTACCCTTATATACATACTATACAGCTACAATGAGAGGAGATTTATTATTCTACTTTTAGGTAACATTGCGAAAGAACATAGTGAATCATTTTAACAGCGTTGATCCGCTGACACATTTCGATTATTGACCTTTTTTCTTTGTGCTGTGCACCAGAATTTGCGGAAAATCCCCGTTTGGTAAAACCGCATTATAAAGGTCTGGGAAATATCGGAAATGTTCAAACTGGCAGGGCTAC
The DNA here is from genome assembly GCA_963855945.1 of Thereva nobilitata. Classification (NCBI taxonomy): domain Eukaryota; kingdom Metazoa; phylum Arthropoda; class Insecta; order Diptera; family Therevidae; genus Thereva; species Thereva nobilitata. The sequence goes on from OY979694.1 coordinate 229,074,733, forward strand.
ATGCTACCTTAACGCATTCGCTGGCAAGGCCCACATATGGTTAGATTTATATCGCCATTTCTGTATCTAAAGTTTGCGTTTTTCCAAGTTTCAGTGTTTTCCTTATGAGTAAATTTTTTTGTGCAATAAATACTGTAGAAGAAATACTCAGGTAAGGCTTGCAGCAATTTTGACCATATTGGTTTGATGGCCTCAATGGACTCAAGATTTCAGAAAAAATCACAGAGTAATAACTACCGATTGCGATCCTTGTTCGACGAATTCATATCGAACGATCGATTTTTTTCATGTGAGAAAACTAAGCTTAGGAGCCACGCATTGTACTATCACTCCATCATGTCTTTTTCTAGGGTTGGTATTGGTACCATGTTTAGTAGTAAGTTTTTTTGAAGGATATAATAGTAGTCTGGTGAGTGAAATGGACATTAACCTTACTTTTAAGTTCGAGGATGTTGAACGAGTTCGGAAATACTAACTGCTTAAGATTGTTGCATAGGCGAGTTGTCCTATTTATAAACTAACTTCTAGACCCAAAGTTAGGTAAGGATAGCTGAAGGACTGCCTCCAGTTCGACCGAAGTGCCGCAACTTCGTGCAGTTCGGTGGTTGTTTGGTTATTAAAATATGTTCAATGTTTTTTGGTCGACTGTGGCGGATGTCTTAAGCCGTTCTGTGGATTTTAGGAAGCTTATCAGTGATTTGACCTCCAGTCTAGACGTCTCTTGTAAGTCTTCCAAAACGTAACTGCCTTGTGTGCGCAACCGGCCCTTAGCGAACTTATGATTAGGTTGGCTCTATTAGTTTTTGGGGCTATTATCATCTGCGTGAATTCCTCCAGCAGTCATGTCATAAGCCATGTAGACTGAGGCTAAGTGAACTTAGCTCTAGTAAGTACATGACTTAGTAAACTACAATCTAACTATAGTTAAGTTCGTTGAACTGAAGTTACGGCAGATGTAGGCTTTAATGTGCCTTTTAATAAGGATACAAGATCTTGACTTATCTTGATCCGTGCGGTAGTAAAAATTGTTGTACTGCCTGCCGAAGAGCTCTTTGTTGTTCCATCGACCGCTCTTGTATTAAGACAACATCCAGATTTTCCTCCTTTAGGCTACGTCCGCATTGACAGGCGGCTTGTTTGGAAAATTGATCTGCACGACCTCAACCATTTACATAAATGATCCCTGGGCGCAATCCATCGTGCCCTCCTCAAACTTTAATTGTTCTACCAGTTGGTCCAAATTGAGAGACTCCTCCTCTGTGCTGGGGGTGGTGAAATATTTTAGTTTGGCATACGATGGCACACTTAAGGCGGCTTCCATTTCTCTCTCTCTCTCTCTTGATAAGGAGAAAAATGCGGGCTCCTCGGAATATCCGAAGCTGGGATTAGCTTGAGGTTCTTGCTTTCATATCCGTCTTTGATGTTAGTGACGCATTCCCCTAGAAATTTTTTTGAGGCCTGGTGCTCACATCTGATAAGCCTCTTTCTATCTCCGAAGGGTCTTGCCTGAGAGGATGTGGTCAAAATCATCTCCAATAGTTTGGTTTCACCTCCACGGTCTCGGGGCTAACGCGTCCCTCCAAACCCCTCCTGTCTTTCAAGGCCACTTGCAAGTGATCTCTGACCACCTCGCCACAGCATCCTTCTTGTGCCTGTCATGGATCCCCCTGAAGGTGATGTTTGTGCAGGTGTACTATGGCTGGTACTCACTACACCGCTACGCTGGAGGCCAGCGATTTTTTGTTTTGTTTTGTTTTTTTTGTGTCCCATGTAATATGGAATTGATTCCGGATTCCGCCCTGGTAGAGTCGCTTACCAGGATAAGGCTCCCATATGGTCCGAACTTGCCCCCGGGTGATAAGAGGATGTGTAAGAAATTGGAAAGGGGCGAAGAAAGCGTATGTACCTAACTTCGTCTGGCTTCTTCGTATAAGCCTGTTCGGCAGATGACCAAACACGTGAAATGCTTCTAGCATTGGTAGATGATGATTACTGCTTTTCATACTTAATATGTAGGATGCAACGGAAGATTTTACATGAAGGAATATATTGCCAGTTCACCAGGCATATTGAATAAGTACACCTTTAATGTGCAACATTTTGTTATAAATGGAAATGCTGCATTTTCTCTAAAAACTTATATTATGAAACTGGTTGCAACCAACCAAATGGAAAAGAGTTTTCTACAATCATCAAAAAAGCACGCTCTGACTTGTCTTTTGGTATGCCCCTTGAACTTCCCGACATCTCTGCTTTACATTGCATTCCAAAAAATCATATGCTGGGCAATTTACTAACTTGCCTTCTACAGGCATACATTTTCATAAATGCACGTATGTATGCAAGGCCTTGCATGCTATCGTGCAATCTACAGGCATGTATATTCCCGCTTTTGAGGAGATTTTTTAAAAGATATGTGTTGATCAACATCTTACTGAGTATATACTGGGGAATCACACAGACGAGAAGGACTGAATTATGAACATTCTTCAAGCGTGCACCAAGGAATGTAATAAAGACATGCAATAAAACATCGCTCCGCATAAGAAATCTAAAGAAGATGTTTTTGTACTGTCCTATTCTGAGAAATTGAGTTTGACAATGTTTAATATGAAACATTACGTAGATCCCCTATCAAGTTTACTATCGTCATGCGAAATTTAACCTTCTAGTATTTTGCGAAGCCCATGCAATAAAATAAATCCTCTTCTGTAGGATCCCCCCCAGTAGTTTTATGATGTTTAAGTGTCAGGTGAGCAACGAGTGAAGTCGATTTGAAGAACTAAAATCGGAAATAATCTGTAATTTGTCTGTCTACGTCATAATATTTGGCTGGAAGCCCAAATTCTAAAAACAAAAATCTACAAAATAATGCAAAAAGCTAGTTATGGAAATTTCCAATCGGAAACCATTTAACGCAGGTAGCATGAATGTAGAGACTCATATCCTGTGTGAAATCGCAGTTCTGATTAAGCTTTTTTCAAGTTAAAAACTGATGTTGGCAAATTTCATAAGTTTCAGAATTCGGAGTAACCATCGTCATAGTCAAAGTTTCATGATGTGTTAGTTGCATTTAATCTAGAATTATGGATTCATTATTTTTTTTTATTGCACGTAATATATATTTTTAAACTTTCTTAAAAGCAGGTAATAAAAACTTAGCGAATTTCTTACAAAAATTCGATAAAATATTTAAGCTCCTCCCTGTCCTATTTACACAATTTGCAAAAATTAATTTCTAGAAATCTTCAATGTTTTCTTTAACTATATTCACTTTAACATAAGGTCAATTATTTATTTTACAGCAAATTGCCCAAAACACCGATAAGAGCAAGTTGGTTGATCATTAGCCAAGGATAAATTCTATTATGCACTTCAAACTTTATATTTTTCTCCCTAAAATGTAGTGAAGGTAAAATGTTTACGCAACAATCGCACGCGCACAGCAATGAACATTTTAATTAGAGCGTTTTTATTTTACTTCTTTTTTTTTAAATTAGATGCACAATTTTTGGCATTGATATTAAAATTCTACTTACAGGTGCATAAAAACTAAACGAAGTAGATAATACTAGTTACAATCGGATCAACCGTAGGAGTGGTTAGTAATTTATGCAGTATTAAAGTGGTAATGAGATTTTCGCATAATGTAAGCAAATTGGTTTAATTAATTGGTAGCAACGCATGGCAACTGTAGGAGCATAATTTTAGCGAATAATTGTAGGTTGTGTGTGGTCCATTAGGAGATGATCTTTAATAGTTTGATATATACAATATTTAGCACAATCACAGTGTAATGGATTGTGGTGTGGCCGCATGGGCAAACTGAATGCCATAATGAGACCATTCCTTTTTAAGTAAACTACCGAGATTATGTTTTAGCGTAGTAGTTAGTAACAAAACGAATTTAGGCTGCGGTTACGTAGACGAGTCAATCACCTAGTTTATAGCTACTCCAAAAATAATTCGAATTATGGATCATCCAAAATTTTTTGTCGTATAAACGGGATAATTCGAATTATGGCTTAACCCGAAATTTTTCGGCTTAAGCCAAAGTTATATAAGAATGTAAGTTGAAATCGATTGTGTATTAAATACCCGTTTATACGTTAATTCGAAATTTTGGCGTAACTTTAAGTTAAATCGATATAATTTTTCTGCTATAAACTTGGTAAATGACATCTGAAGCTTCAAAGCACTTGTGACGGCGGATTTCCATATGGAGATGTGCAGTAGAGTCAGTCCAATGATTGCCTTCGTATCAGCTGTGGGACAGGTCCGCAAAGCTACACTAATGTGTTGTAAGACCCCGTGTCTAACTCAAAAGTGTTTTACAGGGACATATAGTCATAGCGGCTTTACTGTTAAATTCAGTCCCTTATCCATCATTACTCCCAAATATTTTATCGAGTCTCTGTACACAACTGTCGTGTATACAAAAAACGTCCTAGACCCAATTTTTACCGTTTGGAAAAAGAGACCAGGGTGGCCTTTTTTGGATTGATTGATTCGTCCTCCCTGGTACATCATCTTTGAGCTTCTCAGAGTGATGTTCTCATAACATCTGTAATGGTCAAGGGAAACTTCCCCGAAACAATGATCATCGAAACCAGAGTCGTGTAGTTTGTTCAAAAGGTTTACCCTATTTACCTTTTTGAGTAAGCGAACTAAGAGCTATGTAGAGCAAGGGAGAGCTCCAGCTTGCACCTGATGTGAAGGTGCAGCAGCCTTTCCATCGTAAAAGAGGTTTAGCTGATATGTCTTTACGATTTAGGCAGCTCCAGAGGTCTGTTGCTTTATTTAGGGAAAAAAACCACCAAGACTTTCCCCCCGATGATGGTTAGACTGTATTTACTAAAAATTGAGTAGGAGGGAAGCACTATCAAGCTTATTGGATAACTCTCCACAAATACATCTTTGAAACTATATTCGAGTATGACGATGTCAGTAAGCATCTTCTCTTAACGTTTTTGTCCTTTTAAGAATTGGCTATCATGCATCCCTGATCAATCAGGTTTTTAAGCAACTCATTAATATTAAATATTTCTAATATTTTACTAAAAACTAACTTATCTATACATTCTTCCTTATATAAAAAAAACAATTCCTATCATTTATTCATCAATCAGAAAAAATCACATTCTCATAAATAGGATATACCTTCCTACACAGAATCTCAGCCAGTTTGAAATCAAAAGATTAAGTAAAAAAAAATGTGCATTCCGCTCCGTTTAACCGTGAAAATAAATCAATTCAAGAATTAAATTGTGATTAATTGTTTTCAAGTTAATTTTTTCATCATAGCCGGCACATAAAAATTCCACGCGTGTGGCATTAATATCGATAGGTCGGAAACTATAACACGTTAGTAAGTGATCTTGTAAGAAACTTCCGAAGAAAAGTTTTGTCACAAAAATATCGATCGTTATTAATGCTACAAAACCAGTTCTTATATACCCACATTTCTTTGTATCTTTTATCTTTATGTTAATTTTTATAAGAGTTAAAAACAACAGATAAATCTGCTAAAACTGTTAAGTAATATTAACCAGTGAAAGTTAACTAAAAAAAAAACAAGTTACACTATCAGTGAAATTCATTCAAGGCCATTGCCAATGTAAAAATTCACTAAAAATATGAAATAAAAAAAAAAACCTGAGACTTACTCAGGTGTAACCGATTAAGTTAGGTAACATGCAAGTAGGTTTTGGTCTGTTTCTTTGCCGTTGTTAATAAGTTTAATGGGAATTAGTCATAATTAAGATTTTTTTTTTCTGTTTCCGCAAGTTCATTACTCCTATTTGGCATTGATTTGTCGCAGAGGCGATTTCAATGTGACCTTAAAGTGTTTTAAAAGTTAGCACTAACTGGATTTAGGTAGTCTTCTGTGAATAATTGTATTTTTTCTTTATCAAATGTTTGTATAGATATTTTTTCTCTAGATTTGTTTTGGATAAACTTTTCGTCGATGATCCAAATCTATAATAGAAGCTGGTCGGTCAACTTTCGAATAGTCTATGTCTCTAGATAATTTTGTTAACAGAATTATTGTTGATATTGCAGGAGACGTGCATGGTATTCAGGATTTTAGGATAGTCCCATATGCTAAAAATATCATAGGCCTATTATACCAGTGCCGGTTCATGCCAGACATATCAACTGATCAGATTTTTACCCGGATACAAGCAATGGAAAAATTTCTAGAATTTCAAAACTCAATCCAACACATCTTTACGGGATTTAAGACCGCCTATGATAGCATAGCCAGAATATAACTCTATAAAGCCATGGAAGAATTTAGCATATTAAATAAACAGATATTAATATGTAGATTGACCGTGGTCGTGACCATGACAAGTTAAATAAGGATATCCGGAACATAATTGAGACCAATTAATATCTGCTAGCAGGACTCAGCACTCGAGATTCGAGTGCCATTTTCTATACCTTTTTTGAATTTAAATCTAGAAGTCTTCAATAATAAAATTTTTCGAGAATAATAAAACAAAATTGAAAAATGAAATAAATATTTTATAGGTGGAAAAAGCAATGCCAAAAAAAACCAACTTTTCTATTTCACAAAAAGCCAGTTATTTTAGGTAAATCCCTTAACTTCACTTATAGCCACTTACCGATAATAATTATCAGTTTCAAATTATTTATTATTTTTATTGTGAGCTATCACTACTAAATAACTAAATTCACCTGCACAGATTAACTTCTTTTTGTTGTCTTCTGTTTACAAAATTGCATACGCTAAAAATACAGCGGCTGATATAAAAATATCAAACGGTAAATAAAATACACCCAAAACGTACGTTAAGTCAACAAACACAGAAGCTCACTTACAGATGGCGTACGTTTCATAAGGGAATTAAATGTAAAATTATTTTCTAATTTTTAGCGTTGTTTTGTGCCGTGTATAAATAAAATTGTGATTCTGCACTTCTTTGAGCTAAGGGCTACACGATGAAATAGTTTTCAATATAATTGGAGTGTTTAAACTCTGTAAAATGGTACCACAAAATAAGTGCTTGCCGTTTAATATATGGTAATAGACTCTAATAAGATCTTATCGGAATTAGGAGTCTCCTCAAAGCCGGTACGACTGAAAGTAAAAATCCAAAATGCATCAAGCGACGAGTTCGAAGTACGAAAAAGTCTTAGACAAGGGGATGGACTATCCCCAATGGTTTTCAACCTCGCCCTAGAAAGAAAACGTTAGTCCAGCGAAGTGTATCAATAGCAACACACTCTGTACAATTACTTGGTTCTGCAGATAAAGTGAACAACGTTGATTCGTTTTAATACGGCTTTGGAAAAAATAATCCGAAACGAGTGCGACAGAAAGAGCATCAATCCTCTTCAAGTCCGGCCTGGCTTACGTTGACGACATCATTGGTAGGACACAATGGTTGTACAGCTGTGATTGTAATAATAGAAAAACAAACTACATGGTTTGCAAGAATATTGACATTGGTCCCATGCCACTCCTTAGCAAAAAACACTCTGATCTCTTAGGCTAGTTCCACAGAAAAATTCGCCGGATAATATATTCAGGTAAGAGTTGTCCCCTTATTTGAGGAGACAATTGCGCAGATTCTACGAGTGCTATAGCGATATAGATATCGTGAAAGGAATCAATCTCAATAATCTCCGATGGATACGCCTATGAGGAAAAAGAGAGCTACTCGGAAAGTGTTACGCGATACCGTTTATAGAATGCAGCAACTTGGTAAACGAAACCCCAATTGTGGAAAGATGGCATATAACAGAAAACCCAGGTGGAGGAAGCAGTTGCGTGATACCAAGACTTTGTAGTAGGTAATTATTCGCGCCAAGTTGACCACTCCGATAGTGTAGTCAAGTTGAAAATTAAGATGTGCCCAGAATCTACAAATCTGTGTACAAATTCTTTTTAAAGTTACATAATGTAATCATCCGATGGGATCTCGAATGCTGTACCGAACAGTTCTAATCATAATGGAACCATATAAAAAATATACTTATTGATAAACCAAGTAAAACCACTGAATTAAAAAAAACATATATATTTATTTATATCATAAAAATTATTCTTCAGCTAACAATTTATCCTTCGCTTGTGCTCGCTTCTCCAATTTTTCCTGTTCAATAGACTCTAACTGTGCCAATGTCAATAACGAAACCCCCAATTGATCCTCTCTTGTAAAAGGCTGTGCCATATGCCTTAGCCAACGACGTGCAAGCTGCATTGCTTCTTCTGTACTTAAATTACAGTAATTATCTTCTAGATGCTCTTGTATCCACTTTGGTAATTTACTACGTTTATCTTGTCTAGAAAAACGTTTATCAGCAAATATCATAATACCATAATCAGTTTTTCCTCTTAGTACACGACCAACACACTGTGCAGCATGACGCATAGCATCGAATGTAAGAAAATCATTTTCTTTTATTTGAAATTGATCTCTTAAATACTCTAAACGAGCTTTTAATATTCGTGATTGTGTATAAACATATGGGATTCCGAACATAAGTACAGCTCTACCATAATGATGATCGAAATCTACACCTTCTGATACTTTACCTCTGGAAACGGCTAGAAGCACAGCTCCTCGGCCGCAATCACAAGCCTATAAGAATGAAATAAATGCTAAAGATTGTTTTTAGATAGTATAGATTTTACATACTTTAACATAATTCATTAAAGCATAACTAGTTTCAGCACTATCTTGAGTTTCAATAAATAGTAGCTTATATCTGAGCAATGTATCTACAATGCCTTGATCATACCACGATGCAACAACCGACTCTAAATACAAGTATGATGTGAAAAAACATACAATTCCATCAGGTACAGTCTTTGCTGTTTCAACAAGAAGTTGTCCATAATTTCTAATAACAGCTGAATCTTCTCGGGTTTCGAATTTAGATGAGATCGCGACTTGATCGTTACCTTTAGACACAATCTGCAAAAAAAAACTTAAGCAAATATTCGCAAATTTTGTTTATTGTTTTAACTAACCATAGGCAACAAGCAAGGTCTGGCGAGTGTCATTGTGAAAGAGCTCATAATAACTGGATCAAAATCTAATATCTTCGGATACATATCCATTGGCGAAAGAGTCCCTGATGTTATAACAACACTCTGAAAACGTGTAAAAATCGGTTTCATAGCTATCGACGAATCCAAGCAACTAAAATGTAAAACCGGATTCGCAACTGTTGGTGTTTTATCATCGAAAGGTTCTATGATTATAGTAAATCCTTTTGTATATGTCGAAGCGAGAGTTGCAAAGTGAGTAATCTAGTGAAATTTCATATTTACGCAAGTACTTTAAAATACAATAAAATTATGCAAGGACTTACCACAATTAAACCTCCGTATTCCGTCATATCAGTAATTTCGAGAGTGCGAAGAAGTGACGCTAGGCGCTCTGCGCAAAATTTAAGAGGTTTACGTTCTATGCAGATTCTGTTTTGTAAGTCGCGCAAGAATCCAGCGGGTGATTCTTGAACAACATGTTGGATCCTTAGCCGTGCTCTAATGTATTCCACAAAACGTTTTAAAAATGTTAAAAAGTGATCTGCAGTTCTTATGTTTCCAGGCACTACCTCTGAAATTTTTTAATTGGTAGAAGCGTGTTTATAAACATTTTTTATAAAAAAAAAGCTTAAGCTACTATCGGTCTATCATGGCATGAGATTGAGTAAAGGAAGTATAGGATAGATTAGATTAAATGCAGTTCGAGGTATATAACAAAATAGCGATAAATTTCGTGTCTGAACCCGCGGATGATGCATGAATTTGAAAGAACTAACATTGGAAGGATGTAAACCATGAGCTGCGATCAATGAATGGTCGTAAAGCAACCGGGTTGGCTTTTGCTGTAGGAAAAGGTTGCCTTTCAGCCAGTTTAGCTCTGATTTTGACAAATAAGCTATCGTCTTACAAGAGGTAGAGTACTATTAAGGTTTGTACATTCCTACAGTAACTCAATGTATCAATTGTTGAGCTTACAATACAATTATTAATTATTTTTATGTGCGGTCTTGCCTATGGCCTCCTCATATTCGAAGCTCTATCGAAATAAACAAGTTATATTTAAGATAAAAACGAATATCAGATTTTTGGATTACAGTTCGAGCAGTTGTACACTGTGCAGACAGATCTCAAAAGTTCTCATAGAAGTTTCAAGAATAGAAAACTAAGAGAATTGCGATTAAAGGATATGCTTTAGCTACATTTTCTAAGAATATCTTGTGATCGAATGCTCGTTAAGAGCGGTGTCTGTCCAGGGTATTAAGAAGGAAGACTGCCATTCAATACCATGAACACAATTAATATTATATTGATACCAAGAAATGCATAATGAAACACAGAATAACCACAAACAAGGCTACAAGGTACATGGACGAATATGAAAAAATGTAATATATGATTGAGTATGGCCCTGAAATAAATTTGATGCATTACCTTTCAATATATCATCAGGAAGAACAGGATTTGCCAATACCATATCAGTATCTCGGGCCGCGTAAGCTTCCTTCAGACCTTTCACCATCTTTTGATATTCATCGTTTAACCGTTTAGAATCATCTTCACGAATTCTAAATTAACAAAAAAAATCGCTTAATCCTACAAAAATGTAAATACAAAATCGACTTACTCTTGTACTATTTTCTCTAACGTAGCTATAGCTGAACAACTTCTTTCTATAATACGACGATTAATTTTAACACTCATCGAATCAATACAAACATTATCGATATTGTGAGCCTCATCAAATACAATAACAGATTCTTTTGTTAATTCTTTTGATACAACTTCAGCAATCTTTGGATCTAATAAATAATGATAACTGTAAACAACAATTTGCGCATGAACTATCTACAATATGGGAGTAAGTTAATGAAATATAATTAGAAATTACAAAAAAAAATTACCGCATATCTAGCTAGAAAATATGGACACCAATTTCGCATTCTTCCATATTCTTTTAAATCATCTAGAGTATAAACACCAATTGGTAAATGTGATTCTTTGCCTTCTAAACTAAATCCTTCGAAATATTGGCCTGTAAATATAATTTATTTTTTATTTAATTATTTTTAAGATATTATTGTAATATATTTACAAACTGGCGTAGATGGATCCACTTCATGTCTTTCCCGTACATAGCTAGCTGTTAATGAATAACATTTGCCATCAACAGCTTTACCTTCTCGCTCCTTGCTAACTTCTGGATGAATGCACATATTTTTGCGGGAGCTTAAGACAAGACCAGTCATTTCAGGCTGTTCTACAGCATGCTTTCGATAGTAGTACAATAAACTTTTTAGTTCAGCAACAACTTTTTCAATTTCTGGTACTGTACGCGAGCAATAAACTAGTTTTCGTACTGTCTGTGGATTTTCTATCATATAAGCTACAATTAAGGATAATAGTGTGGCAGTTTTGCCTGTTCCTGAAGGCATCTCCAATAAGCAATGCCCTTTGGCATCGAGGGCTCTTTTGAGTTCCAACATGTAGGCATATTGCTCGGGGTAAATGTATTCGTATGGGAAGTAAACAAGAAGACCATCAACGCTTAACCTGAAAGTTTTGTGATTTTTGTTAGTTTGCATTTATGTAATTTAAAAATAATGTTTTTTCATACATTATACAGCGAGTGTAAAAAGTATGCTAGTATGTTATATAAAATCTTTTTCTGAATTGCAGATCTAAGTTCAGGAATCACTCTTTGAACTACCAGTCCGTCATGTCGTTGGTCACGTCATGGTACAATGTCTAGTGGTAAGCTTAGTACGCGGGAAAGAAAAGGTTTGGGAAGGTGTCAGCAGACGGCGATGAACCCTGCGTACGAGCTCTTGGATGTTGTCGGATTTCGGAAATATAGGCTGCGAAAGATTGTTCCATAGTCGAATTGTTCTATTTATCAACGTATCTCTTGTTTGTTTGGTGCGCGAAAAGAGTAGCTGTAGGCAGAGGGAATGAGCCGAGTGAGCTCATCTGGTGTTGCTGGTATGAGATTGCCGTGGAGGTAGGAGAAAGTCTATCTCCTTGGAGCAATCGTTGTGATAGTAGCGATAAAGTTTCGTCAAAGGCACTACAGCCCAAATCGAGCCTTGGCCTCCTTCAGTTTTCTCCTCCAGGAACCTTCTCGCTCACTGGCTAGAGTCCTCCAATTTCGTAGGCCCAATAAGTGTGTAGCGTCTGCTGCTACGGCTTCGAACCATCTTTTCCTCGGTCGTCCTGCTGGCCTGTCGGTGCTAGACCATCTCCCTGTTTGAGTCCTTGCTTAACGTGGAAGCCTTCAGTTTAAGAGTTTTGAACCCTTACCTGAGCTATTGTATCTGTTACGGTTACTTTTATTAGCCTCACTAATTTTGCAGGTATTCTAAGGTCTATAAGGTTGTCAATGAGTTTTTCCCTGGATATTGAGTCATACGCCTGTTTAAAATCTACGAAGATCTGATATACGTTTACATTTTTCTCCCAGCACTTCTCCAAAAGCTGTTTTAGGCAAAATAGCTGGTCAGTCGTAGACATTTTCTTACGGAAACCCGCTTGGTATTCACCCAGTATTATCTTTTAGGATATTAGTGAATACTTTGTAGCCTGAGCTCAGTAGTGATATACCCCTGTAGTTTCTGCAGCAGAGTCGGTCGCCGCTCTTGTGCACTGGACATATAATTGCTTTCTTCCAATCTTGTGGTAGCGATTCTTCATTCCATATCCTACATATTAGCCTATATAGACATTCTACGACTTTTTTGTCGCAGTACTTAAGTAGTTCAGCAGCGATTTCGTCTCCTCCAGGGGCTTTATTGTTTATGAGCTTATTTATGGCGTTTTTAACCTCGTCCAGGGTTGGGATCGTTATTGTTATATGGTCCTCCTCTATGTCTTTTCTTGTTGTTGTTGAAGCATTTTTCGGTTCACCTACTTAGGAACTCCAATTAATAAAAACAATAGAAGAATATTGCTAGCGAACAACTTTTCCGCAGTATCACACGCGCAGTAAATGAAGAGGATGTCTGAAGAAGATACATCACGAATTGTAGAAAATATACAAAGAACCTAACCAAAAGCCTGGGCAAGTGCCTGCAAAAATCCCTTTCCTCCAAACACCAGAGAGAAGAGAGCCACAAGGAAGACCTACGAAGAGATATAAAGACGACATAAAAATGGACTTACGCACAATTGGGATTACCAACTGAAAGAGTAAGACGTAAGATCGAGAACGATGGAAAGATTCTTGAGGAGGCCAAAGCTCACAGAAGGCTGTAGCGCCAGTGGTGATGAAAATATATTATTATAAAGGAAAGTATTTATTATTCATGTTTATTTAATAAAAACAATAAATGCAATTAAACCAGCAACTGTTTTATGAAATATACTGCATACTTATTACACTCACTGAAAATTAAATAAAAGTCATAAAAGCGGTTATACAGAAATAAGATTTAATTAGTATGGTAATAACTCAACTCTTTTTTCAGTTAAGATCAAAATTTATCTAAAATTTTGGTTTAAAACCAAGTAAAAATTAAAAGAATTCTTTCCTTACTTCATATTGGGAAATCCGGGGTAGTAAACAACGAATTACCGGCGTGTATGAACTGTCAAAATATCAGGTGGAAGGTGGAACCAAAACCAAAAATTGCAAAAAGTGAAAGTTGAGGCAATGCCAGCCATTATTTTTCTGCTAATTTTTTGGACAAATTACTAAATACATGGACTTGTAGACAATTTCGATTGAAGAAATATTAACACAAATTGTCTAAATAATAAGAATATTGCGATCTATTCATCGCTGTCATTTAAAATTTCCATTGCACAAAGTTTTATGGTTTCCAATACGAATTTAGAATTCCGTTTGCTTTTATATGGTAGCACTAAAGCCTTACAAAAACAAACTATAGCAAAAAAATTTCTCTTTCACTTGGGCGAAAAAGAAACGTCAAAAAGTTTGTAAAACGACGAAAAAAATGGAGAAAACATACGTGAACAGTGTCGTGGAGTAGATATTCCGTCTGGCTGTGGATCCGCGATTTCGAGTTCTAAACCGTGTTAAAATTTAGATTTAAGTAATTAATCCATTCCATTTTTACCAAAGACTGAAAAAAGTGTTATCAAATATTCCGTACCATATATTCTCAAACCATTAAAAAAAGAAACTCCATCGACTGGGGGGCGGTTAATGGCTGGTCCACAGCATATCGCGGTTTTATCTAAAAACGTATAAAAACATGTTCGTGATAAAGTAGGCTACCGTATAAAACCTAAATAGAATCTTCCTAGTGTTATGGAAGACAGTGAAGTATTGTTGGCTCGTGCAGCGGAAGAGCGTGAAATGATCTTCCGCCGATATGATTTGGGAACAGATCCTAGCAACGAAGTTGATCCATGGGAAAATCCAAGTTTTGAAGTCTACCACCATACAGACAAGTATTTGTTTTTTTTTTATTATTATTATTGCGAAAATAGTTTTGCTATAAATAAACTATTTTTAAGATATGGATTTATTCATGATAAACGACTACCTGAAACGCTTGATCCTTACGAAACAAAGAAAAATAAAATCGAAATTGAACGTGTTAAAAAATGGATTAAAATGCTAGAAAGTTGGGATAAGAAAACAGATGAGAAGTTGCGCAAACGAGTTTTTAAAGGTATTCCAAATAAGCTACGATGGTCAGCCTGGAAGAGACTATTAAAAGTTGAAGAATCTCAGCAATTAAATAAAGGTGTTTATGGTAAAATGCTCAAGCTAGCCCGATTGTATTGTACAGATACACGGCAAATTGATTCCGATGTTAATCGACAATTTCGAGATAATTTAGCATATAGACAACGATATAGTGTTAAGCAAAAAAGTTTATTTAATGTACTAAATGCATATAGTATATACAATCAAGACTTGGGATACTGTCAAGGAATGTCTGGAGTGGCTGGGGTATTGCTCTTATATATGGATGAGGAGGATGCCTTTTGGGCATTAAATGCTTTAATGACAGATAAGAAATATGCTATGCATGGTTTGTTTATTGAAGGTTTCCCAAAGCTAACACGATTCTTAGAACACCACGACAGAATTGTATCAAAATTGCTTAGAAAATTACACCAGCACTTTATTAAACACAATGTGGACTCAATATTATACTCCCTAAAATGGTTCTTTGTTATTTTTATAGAAAGGGTATGGATCTATTTTTCTTTTTTTTATATTAGGTTCATTCCATAGAAAATCGATCATACGTCGTCGGTCCAATAGTAAACTAACCAATCTGACATTTTGGAATTTTTGACTTAACTAGAGAAATGTTTATTTTATTTTGATTTATATTGTGATTATTTAAAGTGTGATCCAAAAGACCATAGTCCAAGACTAATACAACTGATTTATTTGAATATTAAAGAAAAAAAGCCTGATTTTCAGTCATTAATTATATTTTGTTTTGAGTCTCCCCAAAATTAAGAAATTTTCAGATTGGCTAGTTTACTATTGTACCGACGACGTGTGACCCTCACCGATTTGGTTGAAATTTTACATACTCGTATGGTCAATGAAAAGAATAAACAAATCAATATTTGGGATTTGGGTAGCATTTTGAAAATTTTGCTAAGGTCGGGTTTTGAAATCCCTTACAATTTTAAAAATATCTCCATTTATCAGACTAAAGATTACCTTGAATATCTTGGAAACTGTATCTCCGATTTTCTCTCAAAAGTTTTATTTTCTAGTTTCTTCTGCTCCCCAGAACCGACAACTACAATTAACTACCAGCCCTATTCTTCTTAGATGATAATTGAGCGAACAGTGGCCCGTGAGGAGCTCTATTATTCTTTTTAGCTCCCACCTCTTGAAATTTAAAAGTTTGCCTGCTTTAGCTTTGTCGATTTGATTGAATCTTTTAACTGAACGAGCGCCCGGGTTTTTGTCCAGCCTTTCCGAAATATCTAATTCCTGATAGCCGATCTTTCGTGGCATCTGGCTAAGTTGCAAAAGGTTCCGGGTCAACAAAAGAAGGGCTTGTCTTTACTCTAGCCAAGCTATCGGCAATTTCATTACCACTGCAGCGTAACATTGTTGTTCTTGCTGAGGGCAGGACAATCTCTGATGGCTCCCTGTGGGATTTAATGGACAACAGGGCAGCTTAACTGTCCGAAAAAATAAAGATGTTAAAGTTATTTGGAGCTTTGCTTTTCATTGTTAGGTTTTTTTATTCTGCAGCCTTCCAGCATGAAAGGGAAGGGAATGTTGGGAATCTAATTTTCATTTGCGGATTACTATCTTGAAAACAACCATAGATTTCATTTAGACTCATCACTAGAGCAAAAATATTTAGTTTGTATATATCTTTTCACTAACCCTACGAGTATGTGGTTGAGGATCGAGTTACAAAATTTGTGATATTTTATCGATTTGATATGGAATGGACTCATTACATAAAATCCTCGACATTTTTCCTTTAAAATTTCTCTACCAAATTCTTTATAGATTCCTTACAATCTTTGCCTAAGAATTTGGGATATTTATTTACTGGAAGGTGAACGTGTTGTCACTGCCATGGCATTTACAATATTATATTTACACCGTAGCGAATTATTAAGGCTTAAGGATATGGATGCCATTTTAGAATTTCTTCAAGTGAAATTATATAAAAATTTTGGTTATGATGATGATTATGTTATAAGTGCTCTTGATCATGTTATGAGAAAATTAAAGAGCTTAAAATTAGATCTCCCACCACCGCCAAAACCAATTGAATTACCACAACGAATACTTGGACAATTTATTGAGCCAGATTTTGAGAAGAAAATTGGTAGAAGAAAATCAATTTTTACTGAAAATGAAAAACAAGTTATTGATAGTGTGATATCTAGGTAATAGGATAATAAATTTAATAATTTTTTAGATTGATTTTAAGATTTTAATTTTATATTTAAAGGCAAGAATCAAATACGCTTGAAGTACAATCAAATCTGTCATATGAAACTTCTGAAGGTGCTACTGGTAAGTATCATTTATTTAATTATTAATAAAAAAAATTTATGTTAATTATAGTAAATGCTTGTGCATGTCGTATTTATTGTTGAGTTGGTGATAAATTTTTATTTGAGTACTGTTCCTTTATATTTATTAACCGCAAGAAAAAAATTATTTTACATTACATAATACATACTACGATAAATATTAGAGATTATATTAGTTGACTAACTTCTTAGAATTGATTTTGAAAATTAAGATACATACAGATTACATACAGCTTCTAAAAAATCCTCCGACAAAGAGAGACGCTAAATAATCTTTTAAAGCCTCAGAGCAAATATCGAACCAATTGTATCATGTGAATAACCAAGCTTAGGAATCATTCTTTGTACTAACAGCCGGTTATATAGTTCAAGTCATGGTGCGATGTCGAGCAGTAGGTTTAAAATCTTTGGCGATGAAAGTACCTAGCTCATCAAGAGCGCATCGGCATCTCAAAGGGAAAGGAATTGTTATTAAGTTTTATTCTCTACCGTCACACTAATGATCCGAATGTTAATATGACGTTCATGGTGATGCTGTATACACGGTTTTTGGTTGCGGCATCCATGTGGATCCACAAGCTGTGCGGCATATTACCCGTCACCGTTTTGTCGAGATTGCCAGTGATTCCTACCAATTTAAGTGCTTGCTAAATGCTACCTGTTTCGCCGGTTACCAGGACGACAACATCGTCTGCGTAACCTTAGGTGAAAATGTTTTGGGCAGCAAGTGGTTATAGGAGTTCATCTACGATAAGCACTGCTTCTTCTAGTTTGCGGGCTAGATCGTGAAGGGCATTACCAGTCGCTGTCACGTGACGGGCTAGTAGTACAATGTCTGATTCCTAAACTTAAAAACAACCAAAATCAACATGATTACTTATAGTGATCTCGACAAAAGAGTATCATTTTGTATAAGTTTTTAATTTCACATTTTATTTCAAAAAAATGCTTGCCTGGGTTAAACCTGGTTCTATACGCTGCTGTAACTGCTCACTAACATAATCGCTTTAAGTGTTTTCAAAAAATTCAAATACAACTCAAGCATAAAAAATGAACGATGAGATATTTTCGCATATATAAAATGTTAGTTCTGTAAAAAAAATGTCTACTAACAACTTAACAATAAAAGAAAATGTAGAACCAATCGAGAAGTAAGCTACTCCATAGAGATTTGTGTAAAATTCAATTTTGTTTTATAAATTTAAGTTTATTTTACATTTATTTATTTTGTTTTTTTTGTTTTTGATAAAAAGGTGACGCATATTCAATGAAAACTTATCAAAGTTACAATAGTTTGGCGACATCAATGGCAGCAAGTACAAATTCCTTAGATAGCAATACAAACGAACTAAATGGTATTGATCACAGAGGAAGTCCTGATAGCGAACGAGAATTGGATGAAGAAAATACACGACTTTGACGAACAATTAATTAATTAATAATAATAATAAAAACAATAATAGTAGTAGTTAATTGTATACAAAAACAAACAAAAATACTTAATAATTATTATAATAATAATATAAACAATGATATTTTCATAATATAAATTCGGATAAAGCGCGGAACAAAAAGCATTTATTAGTTTTTTTTTATTAATGCATGAAAGGTAATTTTTAGTAATATATATCTTTCAACTTGCCAGAAAAACACAAAAAACAAAAGTAGATAAAATCTAAATTCCAGTAACTTGGTTACCGCTTTTATTATTACTTAAGTATTATTTATCATACAAATTTTTTTTGAAAATTTATAATCATTTTGTATAATGTTTAGTTAATTTTGTGAAATATGAAAAACAAACAAATAATCATTAAATAAAAATCTCATTTTTTTGTATTGTAAGTTTTGTTTTATTTTTAATATAATGTTTTACACATTTTTATTACAATTAACAAAAATAAAATATGAATAAAATAAATTTTCAAGCTACCGTAACTTTTACGGAGGATTCGTATTCCCTTCAAAGTCGATCATACGCAGGAACATCAATCACATCCGCAGGTTCAGTAGAAACATTCTCAATGGAGGAAAAGTAAAGATTTATTTTCGAATATTATATATCAATAATATAATATTATTTATTTTTAGTATTCACTTAAAAACCGCCAACGCAATTATGCAAACAGATCAGAGAGAAATGCTGACTGCTGTATAAAAACAAATATGTAAATATATATTTTGATCAGTATTCAAGGTACAAAAATTGCTTTTAATACTATATTTCCAGAAAATTGTTTAATTTTTATAATTTTTGTAATTTTAATGAACAATTATACAATAACATAGCAATAAAGTATTTAATTCGTCCAATTAAAAAAAAACAAGAACAAAAAAGATTGATGAAATAAAATACAAAAAATATTGTGCCTAACTCAACCAAGAAAATAATGGAATTTCTTAATTGTAGTGTAATAATAATTTTTGTACACTTCACAATTAAATTAATTTTTAGGAAACTATAGTTCGTGTATAAGAAGAAATAAAGCTGAATTTTAAATTATTTTTGATCTTGTTACTAAGATTTTTTTGTTTATATTTTATGGTATGACTAAGTTAGATGAATCTGCTACAAATGTTGATAAGAGCTACACAAAAAAAACCAACATGATAATCGGTCACTGCTTTCTAATCATCAAACGTAGAACAACCTTTGTCGGCATTCAAGGGGGTTTACGTCACATGGAAACAGTTTTTTTTATATATTACTCATGCGTGCGCATGAACAAAAGCGTTAATTTATCTTATCAGACGGATTGACGACAATGACCAGAAATTAATTAAAATAGGAAGTGCTTTGGTCTTATCCAAATCAAACTAGAAAAATATTTTTAAATACGAGTAGATCGTTCAACTGTGCTTAGATCTATTTAAATGAAGTCAATAAGATTATTAAGGATTATTTCAGGGTTAGTTTATGGAATGATGATTGGTTCCCTATTATTATTATTACACTTCTTCACTTCTCTTGGGACTTGGGTGCTTCAGACTCTATTTTAAGCCATTCTTTTGGGAATTAGCCTTAGTTTTATTATAATTTTCTATTGTTTTTTTCGTTGCTGTTCCTTCTCCAGGTTTTTTAAGTTTACCAAACCCTGGTGCTTTCTCTTTGCTGATTTCATTCAAGATCTATGTTATTGTACTATTCTGCTTCAGTATTGTGTTAAGCAAAGCAGAAAACTTGCCCACACCATATTCCACTTCCCCGTTGAAAAACGTATTTTCGCTACCATTATTAGCTTTTTCCCACCTGTTTCCTGGACCGATTTTTCCTAAAACACATTCATTGAATTCCTACGATTTTTCTCTTAATTATAGCGTCCAAAAATCGCAGGGTAGATTTATTTCAACTTTTTTTCTATCCCTCCTGGACTATATAGTTGACACTACGATATTTGTAATAAAGGTACATCTAGGGATAGAGTCCAATCGATTGTGGAAGTTGAGAAAATGTTAAATACCAATAGAGTGTGCCCTGAATACGGCATACCGGTTGTGGTGTCCAGTCAAACACAGGAAGAAACATTTTCCATCGTTGTGTAACGAAGAGTTATCCGAAAAAATATTTTTCTTTGCCTTCTAGAAAATCCTAGATAGACGAAAAAACCCGAAATTTCTTATGATGTCGATCCAAATGCAAACTATCGAATGAGAAAATCCTTGGTTTTCAGAAATGGCAAAAAATTCGATATATCGAAATTTTACGTTATTTGAAGAAGTTAATTTTTGATACATTGCAACCGCACACATAACATCATACCATAGCTGCAAGGATGCAAATGAAAAAGAAACTCATGCTTTTGCAGTATGCCGGCACGAATTCGATGAATATATTGTGTGGCCAAAAGAACTGCATTCTTATATACTCGTACTAGGAAGTAATTTAACTACTGCATTTAAATTTTTACAGAAAGGTGTAAATAATGCCTATTTCTAGGTAAGTAAGGGTTAGCAAGTGACTCCTCGTGTTAACTAAACAAATAAAGTTAAAAAAAAGCCTCGACCAGCTTTTTTGTTTTCATAGCAACCCTTAAATGTTTGGTTGTTTACTTGTCATTTAAGCTCTATTTTGTTCTAGTGCTAAGTAAATTTTCTTTGTTCTTTAAAGTTATATATTTAAACAATTACGAAAATGTTACGATGTCCAGGGATTCCTCTCCTTCCAGGCACAACATTCAAAGACGTATAAAAAAACTCAAATCGAATGAATAAAAGAATAAAACTAATTCTTTATTTTTTTTTGTTTAGCCATCGAAGACTCGCTTCGGGGTAAGTCAATACTTTATGACAATGAATGGCATCAAAATGTTGAGTGACCGAAAGAAGGTGTTAAATGATGAACGTGATATATTTGAATTGAATTGTCCACCATTTGATGCGCCATCCTTGTATCCGCAAGGCGAAGGACCAAAACTTCCGCCATGGATAGCAAATGATAGAAAAGTTTTAATATTTTATGCATACTTCAAGGAAACATTGCAGGAGGTGCATCAAGCACCATATCAAGTACGAAAAGTAAAACTTTATTTTTACTTGGAAGATGGCACAATGAAAATTATTGAACCGACAATAAAAAATTCTGGTATACCACAAGGCTGTCTTTTGAGTAGGCAACGTGTTCCAAGAGCAGTTCCTTGCCATAAAGATTTTATTACTGTTTTGGATTTAAATGTAAATCAAACTATACGAATTTTTGATAGAATATATCACATAACTGGATGTGATGGATTTACAAGGAATTTCTTAAACAGATCTGGAATACCTGTACCTGATCCCGTAGAAACGCCAGCGTGAGTTAATTTTTTTTAAATTAAAGAATATGTGTTTTTCTAACAGGATATACTTTTCAGGGATCCGACTTTTGAAATGAGAAATACATTCTGCCCTAAAAATAAAATTGGAGATGAAAATAAATTGGCATTTGCACAATTTTTGAAATTTGATCGTCAAGTATTAAGATTTGATGCGTATTGGTATGATCGAACTGAATTTGGAGATGTTCGACGTTTTGAAATATGCTATTATTTGGCTAATGATACATTGGAAGTTAAGCAGCGTTTACCTCCTAATTCTGGAAGAGATGGTCCTGCCACATTTTTGAAGAGACAAAAAGTACCAAAGGTAATGTTAAAGTTTAATACTTTCGCATCAATTCATTCAGAACTCGATATTGTATGTTATGTTTTTTGTACGTCAGCATTCTGGAAGGAATCTCGTCTTTCTTCAAGTTGTAGCTTATCTATGTTGTAATTATCCTCTTTGTGTTTTGGTCGTTATCCGCATTCTAAATTTTACCTTCACTTAGATAGTGGTGCGAGCCACAGCTAAGGATACGGAATCGGTGGAGAGTATTTGATTAAATACTCATGAGTAGCGTATGAATTACTCGATTTTCGGCTGCTACAAAATACAAATGCTAGCTTACATCTCGAGTAAAAATACGCGTAGCGAACAAATGCGCCTGCCACACGGGTATGCACGCTCCCATGCACAAAATGCATGAAAATCTAAAAGTGCGCCCGCCAGAGATATGCACGCTTCCGCTGCATGCATGAAAATGTAAAAATGCCCCCTCCCCCTAGTGGTAAGCACGCCTCTGTTACATATATGAATGTATGTATTCATAATGAACCATTCCAAACGCGAGTGCCGCTTTACCAAGCGGTCAGCGGAGCTCTTTTATCGCACAGAAATTTGTATGTATTTCTCTCTGTCTGGAAGCCAGTAAAGGTAGAGAAATAAATATGTGTAAAGCGTTTATATGGAACTGAGATGAGCTTGCAATTAGCTTGAATTCGGGCTTGAATGCAAATTGTTCTTATTTTTGCCCGGGAACATTGTTGAACTCCTCTATTCCTTTCCTATTTTGGCGTTCATATCTTCGACCACCATTCTAATATCGTTTGACGGGATTCACCTGACGGCATTTGTTAACGTTTGAAGTCGAGAATCAGCAATTTAATTTTCTTTTCCACAATGAATGCTACTCTAACCTCTCTTCTTCCGTCCGGTGACTCCCTGGAGAGTACCGTGTGAATTCTGAGATCCATCATGCCACTGGGAGTCCATTTGGTTTTCTGTCGAGATATGTTGCATTTTTTTTAGTGATAATAAAAGCGAACGCAGAGCGTCCGACCTGCTGAGCGTTTTAACGTTCCTAATTTACTAATTGCATAATAAAAAGGATAAAGGAAACTTATTACATATTTGATATATCATAAGTATAAAAATATTTTTTAGGAATGGCCTGGCCTACCACTACCTGGTCAAGAATGTCCATTAACAGTCCTGAATGTTCTTGGATCGTCTGCCACATCGGGAAGATATGTCGTAGATGCCCTTGGTATGGGAAAACGTAAAGTTACCTACTATAAGGACAACGACTTAATGATTGGTGCACATCTAAACATTTTTGGTAGAGATTTCGTAATAACAGATTGTGATCCATTTACAAAAACGTATTATCGTGCCAAGGTATTAATATATTATAAACTAAATACAATAATAAAATCCATTTTAAAAATCATTACTTCTTCAGTATGGAATTGAGGAATTCAAGCCCTTAATTGTACCTAGTCGGGTATCAGATAAAGCCGATTGTCCAAGAGAGAAGCCACTACCACCGTATAATGGATTTGGTACTCATGAAGATTCAGAAGGGAATTGCAAATCTGTGGAACCAAAACGACCAAAAATTGATTTTAAAAAGTTTATCTTTCTCGATCGATTCACTTTACGATTTGGAGCTAAACTGTTCTCTAATATTACGGAGAACTGTTCAAGAATCTTTATTATATCATATTATCTTGCTAATGATACTGTTGAAGTGTTCGAAGTAGCTGAAAGAAATTCCGGATTTACTGGCGGTATTTTCTTTAAACGGATGAGAGTATTTTTACCAAATCAAAATATGTTGACTTCTAAGAGGCCTGATTATTACTTACCTCATCATTTTTATGTTGGAGCTACTTTAACAATTTGGGATTTTGTTTTTCATTTAGTTTCAGCAGATGAGTACACTTTGTTGTATATGGAAAATCATCCACATCAGGTTTGTATCAAGAAATTCAATTATTTGTTCGTTATTGTACAATTGTATTTTCCACGTTTAGTTCCCATATGCTTGTGTTGAAACTATAACAAGAAAAGTACGCGAAACCTTAAGACCTAACTACAAGAACTTTGTCACTAAATACATTGAGGAGGTAGTAAGCAACACAACAAAAGCCGGATGCACTTGTTCTGTGATTAGTTTTAATACATTGAAGAAAGCTTTAATTGATCTTCTAGGAAATAACATCAATGATCATGAGATAATTACATTAGCACGATATTTTTCCGCAGAAAAGGAACCAACAGAGATTTGCAATAGAGATACTGTTCGATCTATAATTCATATGGAAATCCGTAGATCTTTATGGGATGAACTGGTTCGCTTAAGGGAACACCTTTATCATGTAGAACCCAGACGACTACAGTATATTCCTGAAAACAAGCTGCGTACTCTAATTCTAGCATGCAGATTGCCATTTAGTAAGGAGCTAACTGATGATCTCATGTTAATATTAAAGAGAAATGAAGAAGGACACGTTGATGTTTGTGATTTTATTGATTTGATTGATGTTAGAAACTGCCCTGCACCAGCTATTCCACCGGTGAATATTGCATTTGTCTTATGTCCAAAAGTTCCATTCCAATATCGAGGGCGATTAGTTGATTGGGGTAGGCTTTTGGAAAAGATTGGGCTGGAAGAAGATCTTAAACGAGAAACGGAATAGAGATTTATTGATCCGAACAATTTTTTTATTTAAATTAAAAAAAAAATTACACGTGTTTATTTCATATTTATGTATTTTTGTACTATGTATTAGTGTGTGTGTGCGAACTTTATAATATTTTTTCTTTATTTAATTCCTTAAATATAACAGTGTGAAAATTTTTAATAACGATTCTTAATGTTACCTTATGGATTTCCAAATTGGGAAGGTAGATGATGCTGTTTTAATTTGATGTTATCGTGCAAAGGTTGCAGTTTTCTTAATAAGCATTTCCATTTAATAATTCCTTTCCTATTGAATATGTGCTGATGGTAATTTGTCCGAAGGTGACTCGAACACTGCGAAATCAGGAACCTTCGCTTCAATACCAATCGTACGTGGTTCTCACGCCACATCCTGCTCGAGGTGCACCAAGGTGCCTGGCCATGAAACAGTCTGAATACTAGAGTTGACCCGGACTTACGCGAGGCAGTACAGTTGTCCCTCACATCATGGTAAATTGTACTGAGGCCTCAATTTTGAGAAAATTTCTTGCTTCAAAAATAATGTCCTACTCTAGATAAATGTGGGGGTGCTACACGGAAACTCAAGAAGTACGAAAAAACCGGTTTTATAGGAAATAAACGAGAGAAGAGAAGGGAAAGAAGGACGCACATGACGAAACTTTAACGATAGAATTTTCATTCAAAAATTCCCTGAGTGAAAGCTAACTTATACGCACATTTCTTTCTCTTCTTCCTTCTCAGATGAAAAGAATGGCCTTAAGGTGCGATTCCTATGCTACGACTGTAACGACTACAGCCGCGTGGCTCCAGCGGTGCGACTGGAAAAATTGACTCGTTGTAATGGAAGTACATAAATGGAACCATTTCCTAAGGAAGGAGCGTCTGGCGCCGCGCGACTGAAGCGACCCTGGGGCCGTATTTGGTTTCTCGAGTCGATATCGATTCCTGCCGATAGGTAAAAATTGGCATGCCCCCTTTTACACGACCGGACACCGAACAGACAAAACGAACGAACAAACTGGGGTTTATAGGAAAGAGGGTGAGAGGGGCCGGTTTTCCATAAACCCCAGTTTGTTCGTTCGTTTCGTCTGTTCGGTGTCCGGTCGTGTAAAAGGGGGCCATTTGGCAACACGATATCGACAAGCTTATCGTCTCTTTACGTGTCGATAAAGACGTTTGACGTTTATTAAAAAGCTAAATTTAAGCAAACAATAAACTTTTAACAATTTCCATTTTAATTAAATATACGTGGTTTGCTGCACTTTGAGTAATATCACACAATTTGATGGTTTTGTATGCCAGCGCTTACCTATCGATTTGGTCCTAATGCGAAATATGAAACTTAGAGAAAATCGAGAAGCTTTTTTTGTCGAGTCGATACAGCCGATACAAATACAGCCCCTGGTGAGGCGGCTTGAGCCGCACGGCGCCAATAAATAGTGCTGTAGTTTTCTTTCTCTTTGATGTGAGCTCCTACAAAATCCGGGAAAATCGGCTCCTCCTTCAGCACCCTCTAGGCTCATATTAAGCTGTCTTGTCCTCTATTCCTTCCATCGAACCAAGCTTGCTACTAAACAGTGTGGACTGGAGACTGGTAGTACAAGAGATGGCTCCTTTGACTTTGACTTTCACACAAAAAAACCGTTGGTAGAGGAAAAGAAAACCTAGAACATCTCGGAGGAGAAACCTATTAGCAGAGGCCACAACTGGGAGATTCTGGACGGAGCTGAGAGCTATCGCACTAAACAGGGGTGGGATTACAGAAGTCGTTTCAACCCATTTGTTACGAGTTTTAAAAGGTAAAATTCGATGGAAAACTCGAAACAACTTCTATAATGCCACCCCCGAGTCGAGGAGGGCAACTGTGTCCGCCCTATGTCCCATGAGGGATTAAAGCAGCATAGCTAAGTAAGTAAGGGAATAGGACTAACGTAGACGAAAGCAAAGAAAAAAGAAATAAAAGAATTTCTGTGAGGAGCAGATAATCTTAAGGGAATGATATTTAAAATATATGATTCTTCCTTGAAAAAAAATAGCTCCTGCTATATGAGGCTATCGGTTCAAAAGTGGTGTAACCCCAGACTGTGTAAGCCACCGGTGTAGGCAGCTTACACCATTTTCGCTCTATTACTTCGCTATATTTGTTCTGTCCAACAGTTATGTTATGTACAGTTATGTTTTTGGAAGCCAAAAAGTAGCTTACTCCACTATTTTATTGAAAGTTCATAATGTAAGGAATGTATTTTACACCAAACCCGTAACCAGCTTAAATTGTGGGTTACACCACTTTTGCGCTGATAGCCTCATATATCGTCAATAAAACTAAAATTAAAAGTTTATTATTAAACGTGAATAACTTACTTTATTTTAATACTAAAATTTACAATTTTAAAATGTGTGAATGTGTATGTGCGAGTGTGTGTTTATAAAAAAATTTCCCGAAAAAAAAATTAACAATATTTGTAGCAGAGATAAAAAAAACTATAAGGAAAAAACACACAGGCCCTGACAGTCTTTTCACGTTAATTATACATACATACGTATATTAGCTAAGCTTGAATTAAATTTAACTAATTATAAATTATAAAAGAATAAAAAAAATTCTGCGAGTTTTAGTTCCTCTTTTTATTTTGCTCAATCCTATCCAAACGCTGTAGTAGTGTTGGATGGGAATGATTCCAAGCTGAATACATCCAATCATAAACCGGAAATCCTAAATTATCAAGATTTAATTTTATTAATGCTCTTCCGAGCTCTTTACCATATCCAAGTTTATTAGCAAAATCATCTGCCTGATATTCAAATCTTCTCGAGAGAATTGTCATAGCAAAGCTTATTATCGCATTATAAGCAGCAAGTACATAAGAGAATATAATTAGTAAACCTACTAAAATTGGTCGAGTATCTTGTGGGAATCCAAGAGCCCGATAGAATGGATCATATCGGAACAAGTATCCAAATGCTGCAAATAGTAGAAATAGATGTACTTGCATTATGATGATATTTTTCGTAACATGGCCCAACTTCCAATGTCCTAATTCATGGGCTAAAACTGCGAGTATTTCCTCATTTGTACATCCTTTTCCTTTTTCTTCTTCTTTAAGCTCTGAGTCGTCCTTCTTGCCTTTATTTAATAATAGCGTATCAAAGAGCACAATACGTTTTGATCCCCATAAACCATAGAAATAAGCATTACTATGCGCTGATCTTTTCGATCCTTCAACAACGTATAATTTCGCCAAAGGAAAATGCAATGATGCAGCTAATCTCTCAATTGAATCACGAAGTGGCCCTTCTTCAAGTGGTCTATATTTATCGAATAGTGGTGCAATAAATACTGGATAAATAGTAACTAATAATAGAACTACAATTCCTGTAAATGCCCACAGCCATATAAAGAAATGCTGTCCACCTTGATGGACGATGAACACAATAGCTGCAGCAATTGGAATAAATATTATTTGTCCAACAATAAATGCCTTAATTTGATCAATTATAAAGAATGACCATGTTTGCTTGTTAAAGCCATGTCGCTCCTCAAGTACAAATATTTTGTAAATTTTAAATGGAATCTCTTTAAATAAATTTATTGAATTCGTCAGGACTATGAAGATGCAGCTGACTTGAATTTCGCTGGTTGGATCAAGATTCAGACGAACTGTTAACGTTTTTGCTTCTTGCCACATGTATGCAATAAAACCGCAATAAAGTTCTACAGATAAAATAATGATATCTGTTAAAATGGCCTTAAATATAGCAAAAAGTTCTTTATCTAATCCATAGAGTCTTGCTTTATGGAAGGTTTCTTCATTCATCACTTTGTCCAATTCTTTTGGTATTTTATTTGCATTTTGATAAACTTTTACCTGAAAAGAAAATTTTCTAGTTAGAGTTAATGTAATAAATGAAAATATAAAAATGGAGAGACAAATATAAGTCAATATTTCCATAATCTATCTGAATATCTTACACTGTACACAACCGCTAATTTAGTAAGGATTGCAGTCAAGAAATACTTAAAAAGCCACAGTGAATTTGGGGAAGGTTATTCTTCCTTTTCACGTATTGAAAAAAATAAACAAAGCTCACTAACTGGCCCTTGTAGACAAAGACAAAAATTCACAGCATGGATTCGAACCACGGACCTCTGGCATGGTAGTCGAGTGCGTTAACCCTTAGGTAGCATCAGAGGGATAATTCGATGAGCAAGTTTCATAGATCTCCGTGGGCCTGCGTGGAGCTTATGAATCTACATGTGGTCTGGAAACAAAAGCCATATATTATATAGCCACCACCATTCTAAGGCCCATGATAACACATAACATTAGTGTGCTGGTACAAAAACAATCTTTGCTACAAAATTCAGAAAGATTCAGAATGGCCTGTCTTCCCATCACTGGGACTATTAGCGCATCGCCTATATTGGAGGAAACTCGAGTCAATTTGGCATCAATCCATCATAAAGTAGAAAAATCCGCCATAAACGGTGCCCTGAGGTTGAGATCGAATGGCCATCTGGGTGACCATCTTCAGCGAGGACATTCTGAAATTGTCAGCGCAATAAAAGAAGTCCCCGAAGCGACAATGATATCAGATTGCACCCCGCGAAGATCTCAAAGTCTCCTTGCTTCCGGAACATAGAAGAGAGACTGTTCTGAGTTTTCCCTAAGATACGAAGGTGGATTCGTATGGTACAAGAATTGCTCTCCAAGTCAGATTATTTGTCCCAAATGATTGAGTTCGTATTATTTTCATAGTTCTAAAATTCTAGGAGTAATTTGATATTGGGGAGCTTACAAAAGTAGTTGCATATTCTATAGGAAAAGTCAAAATCCAAAAGCGACAGTTCCTGTTTGTATACCCCCAGAAATCAAATATTAAGGAGAGAAACTAACATCTCGTTTTCAAACTATGAAACCATGCTCTGCGTGCCCAAGGTCCCCTTCATAGCCTAAGACAACCCTGACTCTTACGTTAAGCAGAAGAAGGAGGAAGATGCAGAGTGTCCTTAGTAAAAACGCGAATTTTATTTTCGTGGATTTGCGGTTGTTTGCCAGCGAAGTTGTCATAACTAATTAAATTTGGATGAAATTTTATACATATGTAATGCTCGATAAGAGAACACATGCATATCCTCAACGGTATCCCAAATATTCCAATTTGCCGCGTATCCGACCATATGGTTCTCAAACTGCCGTTCCAAAAGAAATTCAGGGCATTAATTCGTTCTGAATGGGAGGAAAACATCCTTCCCGAGGTTCCAAGTAACCTCTGTTGGTTTACCAATGGGTCAAAGATGGAACATGTTATAGGGGCTGGTTTCGAAGGACCCAACTACAAGAAGCCTTATTCTCCTTGTCGAGTGACGTGACGAATGTCACTTCGACCTTTAAATTGGTATTTCTTATTGTCAATCTAAGAGAATCCTGGCGACTAGATCGATCAACGTCGTGTTCTAATTGTCGCATGGTTACGTGTGAAGTGACATTTTCCTCGATACGTTTATAGGTACCGACAGTTTCATCCTACCGCGTCTCTCCTAGTCACGTCACTCGCCATCGAGAATACCACCTAAGGGTTCGATTGCAATGGCTAGGTGGCCCACTGTTTTTCAGACGGAGAGCCTGGCCTGTGCTAAGCTTAACCTTGAGAAAGGTTTGAAAACATCAACATATCTTCATACAGTCAGGCATTCTCATCGTGGAAGTTTTCCCCCAAAATAGTTGCGGGGTGCTTTAAAGTACTCCAGAGCCTGGCCGGAGCTTGTGAGGAGAGAGGTCTGAGGCTGGTTCACTGGCCACCTTCCTGTGGGAATTTATGGTCCACCTAGAAGTCCATGATAAGAGAACTAAGTTAAGAGACTGAGCCTAACCTATTGGGAATCGGCCCCAGGTCGTAAGACGGGCTAAAGAGCTAATAAGACCTTCTGCCTATTCTGTATTTATAAATTTTAAAAGATAATCTCAACATTTTATCTCAAGCATATCTGTGGTGCTATGAACATTTTAACGTGAAACAAATGGAATTCGCGAAGTACCCAAAAAATATATCCAAACAAAGAAATTTAAAATTAATTTTTTGCGTGAATATCTATAAATACAATATCCATTTCTTCTCGACAAGAATCCTATATATAAACTGATTAAATACTAACAAAGAAAAGGAGAAAATAAAATATATTCCATTTGTGCAAACAAATTCCTTTATGTTTGATTGTATGTTTTTGTACATGAAAAACACGTAGGTAGATAGGTAGTAATCAAGTCTGTACCTGTACGAAAAAAGCTTTGATATCATTAAAATACATATATTTGAAGCAGATAATCATAAGTAAAAATTGAAAGCATTTACGCAACCATAAATTGGTATTCATCGTGTTTTTATAGAAAACACAAGGCAGCATTGCGGCTTATCATTTCAATTGCAATGATCGTCGTGTGCGAAAAATACCTTTCATAACCTAACAAATAATTGTAAAATATTGTAAAGTTTGTGAAATACTTTTGTTATCAGCATTTAATTCATTATTTATCAATTAAATAAAACTAAAAAATATATTTAAAAATAATAATGCAAAAAAAAATTTGTTTTATATTTGTAAATTCAGAATACCTGTCGGTATGATAAGTATATTTCCACAGCATTTTCTATTAGTATTAATGCTAAAATACTATGTAAAACAAACTCATCAACAGGCAACATGATTTTAAATTTGTTAGAAATATAATTTCAAGCAAAAATATTTAACTAATTCGCCAAAAATTTTAAAAATTTAAAAACAGCGACGCAAACACAAGGCGAGGAAGTGCCATCGATTTCGATTTTCTGAAAGTTTCTCTTCTGACAAACCTAAATACTTTAGTACCAATATTTTAGTACAAAAATGGTATATGGCAGTACTGTGTCAAAAATGATAAAGCTAAGATTGTGCACGGTCTTCTTCTCATGGGAGTTTTGTAGAATAGTTGTTTTTGAATCGTTAAATGTTTGTAAATAATTGGTAAAATAAGCATGAATGTAAGTTGTCAAATACCTTTTTTTTAATTATCTGGATAAATGATTTTAAAGTCTAAGGAAGTGTTAACGGTTAGTGCTTGTACACACGGGTGGTTGCCGCGACCTTTCAACACGAAATTTACAGGTGCGGGGGCGTTCGGGTGGGAAGGAAGTGCGTCTCGATTTGAAAGCGATGTTCGCTTTTTCTGACCAGCTGACTGTTTTAATTTCATTTTGTATAACCTACTGTTCCATTTTATTTTCGTTTCACCCGCAGTGGGAGCAGACGTGTGATAGGACAATTTTCAGGCTTCAGGTTTGTTTTCGTGAGAAATTTATTTTGTAAAACTTTAGGAGCAGCCATGAATTTGTCACTTTTATAAAAATCACAAACTTTGTTCCCGTACCGTTTGTTCCACCTGTCATAAAAATGACTGTAGCGAAACGTGTAAACAAATGTTTACAAACTTTGGCTAAGAGTGGTCCGAAATTTGCTAGTGACTGTGAAAAGGTTGGCTTCTTTGCCAGAAACGAATAATTCAGCCAAATTACGCCCTCGCATAAAGTTAATATAAAAACTAACTGAGGAATAATAAGCACCTATTTCTTACAACATTATTCCAGGACCACTCGTTTAAGTTTTGCAGCCATTTAATACTAATTGAAAATATAAATATGTATATAAAAATTTCTTACTTTTATTATTATATAAAAGAAAAACAACTTAAAACATACATTTCAATTTAACAAAACCAATAATTTATGATGTATATTATATACCCAGAACAATAAATTACCCTCGACTTTGCAGCTTACTAAGAACGTCCATAAGGAAATGATGCCTTTGTATTATTTCATTTTCTGTTCGATGTGGTAAATTTCCTTGGAGCCTTTGAATTAAAATCTCCTCAGTATCATAACCAAATTTAACTGCTTCCAATATTATTTTATCTTCATCCCTAGTCCAAGGGGACGCCTTAATATTAGTAGGACTATTCTCACAACAATCCTTCGGTTTTTCTTGACAATCTGTTTGCGTTGGTGTTTCTTCCTTATCAGATTTCGAACATGATTCTGTTTTATCTTGCTTATTACTATCACCATATTTGTCATGAGATTTAATTGGTGGCTTTTTTGATTTTGATGAATCTTCAGATGATGAAGACTCGCTTTCATCTACTAGAGATTTTAATTTTTTTGCTGTTCCAATTGCTTTCGAAGCATAATCAATTAAAGTGCTTGGCTGTGTAAGAGATGAACTTCGTTTGGGACCACCAGGAGATTTTGGTAAATTTTTCTTCGGTGACTTTCTTTTATCTTTTGATAATGTATTTAATTTGAGCTGCTTTTTAGGCGATACTCTCTTGTGATGATGATTTTCCTTGTTTGATGCATATAGGGATGGATTCAGTCTTATAGCGTGCGCTCTAAATGTAACGTCATCGCAAATTACATATTTCTTTTCTGTGTCTAATAGGAATAGTTTATAAAAAATATATATATTACTTAATAAATTCAATTATACCTTTAGGTTCATCTTCCTCTGATTTTTCAGCTTCTTCGCCAATGATTTCTGATGTATTTTTTAGTTTTTTCTCAGCGTACTCTCTCATTCCGTGTAAACATTTTTCAGTATTTCCATATAATCGTGGATCATTTTCATCATCAGAATCATCGGTTGAACTAGAATCTTCTTCTTGGCTTAAGTCATTTGCTAAAAATGCTAGTTTGGCCGGAAGGACAACTCTTGAGCCATAAAATATCCGTCCATTCAGGTACTGTAATAATAATAATGTTGGATAGTGAATGTTATCCACCAAACAAAGGATGCGTTCAGTTATCCTTTTAAACAGAAGAATCGTCTGAAACATTCGCGCCATTTCTGGCGCATATAGGAGGCAGCAAGCTCTATCAGAAAGATATTAAAGGGGGAAAACAAAAGCAGACCAACGACAAGTCCTACTTGACCTTGTTGGTTGATTGGAAGCCAAATTTCCTACTAAATTATAGTCTCGAGTATAGACAAAAGCAAAGATACAAAAAATGTCAAGACGACATGTCAAGTAGAGAGCAATGAGATATTCACTCTGACAAGAACTATGATACGATTTTATACACAGATAGCTGGAAATTATTATTATCTGCTTTATTCTGCCAGTATCTTCCGGTGGAAGAACTGCTGGCAATCTTCAAACGCAAGGTAAAAGGGGATCATAATTCATTAGACTGTTCCACTATGATTCTCAAGGTGTTAATATGATCTACGAACGAGAGGCTCTTTCTGAATCCAGCCTGATGTCTTCTAAGCGTTCGATGTAATAAGGATAAGAGAGGTTATCCAAGATAATAAAATTTAGGCAAGACTCAACCATCAGTTAGATGATAGACCAATGCCTCTCCAAATGTCTCGTATTGTTACGTCCCTCTATTTTGGTATATATTTTGTAATTAAAAAAAATAATACTCACCCTTATTTGACATGCATGATCTTCATTAGTATCTTCAATTAAATCATTTTGTGAAACAGTTTCGTAACTATCTACACATTTGTTAGCTTCTGCGGCCTTAAAATTAACATTTTCCGGATACCCCTCCAATCTATATATATTGAATAATTAAACAAATAAGAATTACGCAATTATATTCATTTTTGCACTTACCTTTCTGGTGGTCTTTCTGCAGGAAATATTTGTAAAAACCAATCAATTAAAAATTGATTTCCTTTTAGTAACGGCAAAACTTTATCTTTAATTTTATCGATAGTAATATCACTTTCTTCAGTCAATTCATTTAATGCTGAGTATACTTTCTTAATTTGTGCTGGCTGTTTACTAAAGTATAAATTTAATTTGTTCAAAAAATTTCCCATATTTGTTAACATGAAATGCTCAAAGAATTTTCCAACTTGTGCAGCTTCCGGTGGTAGAAGGAAAGTTAGAAATATATGAGCCAAATCGGGATAATGCGGAAGGAAAAGCTTTTCCAATTTCTGTATTGAAAAAAAGTGAAAATCTAAGTTTTATTTGTTATTCAATATAAAGTTATGTACTTACATAATACATTTCAGCGACACAGTCTCTTTGTGGATCAAATGATCTTAAAATATTTTGGAATTTCTTAAAGCTATCATGACGACCAGCTCTTCTAAAGTTTTCTTCAACTTTATCATAAAAATTTAATGCATAAACTAGAAAAAGATTGTGTAAAAATATTTTTTGTTTTCGGACTGAACCAAATGGATACTTACTAGAATCTTTTCTATCAAGTTCTTCTGTTGTTTCTGGTGTCAACATACGTTTTAAATATTCATTAATTCTCATTGCTCTTTTAACTTTTGCATTTGGAGGATTTTCTGCGGCCAATTTAATTTTTTTATTTGGTGCAATTGAATCATCTGCATTTGTGATGGTTTTAGCCTTTTTGCAGCTCATTTTAAGATCATACAGAAGATCTGTATATAATTCCAACGCCTTAAACAACTTGAAAGTGTATTTTACACTTTCATTTTCATATTTATCACAAAGAGCATAAAAATGCGACTTATATACAACCAAATTTTTATACAAGCTTTTCTTTAGTTTTCGTGTTTGTTGTTTATCCTTCGATTTTTTCCTCAGCCTCCAGCCAAGATATTTATGCTTCTTTAATCGATAAAAATTAATTCTCCTCTTTTTACGTCTTGTTACTGGCTTAAGTTGTCGATTTTCAAATGAATCTTTAGTGTTGTCGTCGCTAGTAAATTTTCCTGAGCTGTCCTGGTTTTTATTAGAGATTTTAACTGAATAGTAATCAGTCAGTAATTTTTGTCCTTTTGGTAGAATATTCTTCGATTTGTCTAGATCAACATTCTCGTTTGGCGGAGATAATAGTTCCAATGTCGGAGATGGACTTACTAGACTTGAAAGGCGACTGCGACTCGGTGGTGATGGTGTTAGGAAATTATTTCCTGTTCTGTATAAAGCTAAATTAGCAACTTCATCTGTTGGATCAATTAAAGGATCATGAATTCTTGTACAAATCTCTGAATAATCTACTAAGGATGGGCTATTTCGTTCAGGTTTCTCAACTTTGGACTCCAATGCCAAATTCAATAATCCTGGATTAAGGGTATTTCGAATCTGGGATGAAGCATTTGGTAAGCTTCCGTCAATAACATAATTAAAATGTATCACAACATTTGCTGCACTAATATTATCTGTTGATTGATTCAGTGGTCGATTCTGGGCGTGTGATGAATCTTCGTCCTCCTTTACCTGCAGTACTTTTCCAGTTGATTTTCGATTTGAAGGTAAATTTTGTTCTGTTTCGGATGATATTTCCAATTCCTTTGATTTTTGCTAAAGAAAATATTATTTTATTGTATGTTTTGTCACATATTAGATAAAGTTGGTGTTTATTTCTTTTTATATTTAATAATTTTTTTTGGATAAACAAGATTTGCTAGTGTCATCTGTCAAAAAATTGTTTATTCTAGGGAAATGTGTTCACGATAATTGGTTTAAGGTTCACAATGCATCACGTTAATCATGACATTTAGGTTTAAGACCTAAAAAATCGGAAATGGAATTGCAAACAAATTTTTTGGTGGGAAAATTAGTAAAACGAATTAAGGAAAATTCCCGCCTTAAAAGAATTTTGGGCATATACAAGAAATAAAAAAGATGAAAAATATGATTTGATATTGCTGAAAATATTACAATATAAGACTGAATGCATGGGAACGGTATCAATCAAGGTACACTCCCCAAACTCAACTATAAAAACTGAAAAATGGCGAAGAAAAATCGACAACGTCGAACAATCAAAACGTGCAGAAAATTATTAAGAAGAATGTAGACAAGAATGCTTCTCAAGCATAGAATACGTGATATAGAAGAAATCTAAAAACAACTTGCACATTTTTATGGTGCGTTTGATAACGTTACATTCGACGCGATTAATGTAGCCGCAGAAAAGGGCATTGAACCTCCCCACGACTGAGATGGATCACTTCGTTTCTCATTACTGGGTGGTGCTACACGGAGACTCGAGAAGTCGGCCGAAATAAGATTTGAGTCTCGTTATTTAATGCTACACGAGGCTGCCTTCGGCTTGGAATAATTCTTTATCCTACATGAAAGCTTTGATTGTGTGTGTTTACCGCGGTCATTGTTTACATCTGAGAAGGGAGAAGAGAAAGAAATGTGCGTATGAGTTAAGGCCCATTCAGATCCAGCAGCAGCAGCGGCAGCAAGCTTAATTTTACTTGCAATCGCTGCTGCTTTTGTTGTCATTTGACCACCATTAGCCAATAGGAACTGTTTGCTGCCGCTGCTGCTGCTGTATCTGAATGGGCCTTTAGTTTTAAAATTCTTTCGTTAAAGTTTCGTCATGTGCGTCCTTCTTTCTCTCCTCTCCATCGTTTATTTCCTATAAAACCGGGTTTTTCGTACGTACGGAAGGCCACTGTGTTGGAAAAGTCGTAAACTGACTGAAACGTCACTTTCTTCAACTCAAACGACTTGCCACGCTACAGGACTCGACTTTCTGCACAGGCACCTCATAGTCTGTTTCGGTATCACGGGAGCTAAAAGCACCTGCCCGACTGCGACTATGGAAGCCCTACTGAACCTCCGTTCGCTCCACCTATCAGTGAAGAAGGAGGCTCTGGCCGGGACGTTGCGTCTACGGAGGCTGTTTTCCTTAAAGCTAGGAGACCTTTTTTTGAACCTTACGTTTTAACTCTGAGATGTACGAGATCGGAAATACTGACTGCGGGAGATTATTCCACAGTCGAGTAGTTCAATTCATAAACGAGCTTCTAGACCGTATTGTGCGCGAAAGAGGGGCTATAGGGTATGGGGATAGGCCGAGCGGGTTAATCTTGTGTTGGGGGAAAAATATTTCTGTGCAGGCAGACCTAGTGGATCACCTATTGATTCTCGAGGAATTAAACCAGGAGCCAATGCTCGTATTGCACGCACAATACCATTCCTTCCAGTCCGGGTTTCGACAAACCATTTATTATCAGAGGTCGATCAGAATATAATATATGGACGGTTCCGCCGACAATGCGATAGGGCTGGGTAAAATGTCCCTTGGTATCACCCTAACTGTGTTTCAAGCTGAGGTTCTCGCCATTCAGGTGTGTGCCCAGATTTGTATTAATAGAGCTCCAAACAGATCTAACATCATAATTTTCTCGTGCAGTAATCTGTGCTGTTGGCTATTAAATCCTACAGGGAGTCATCAAACACTGCCCTGGATTGTCTCCTATCTCAACAATGTTACGCTGATGTGGATCCCAGGTCACGAAAGCAATGCGAGGAAATGAAATTGCAAATGGCCTGGCAAGAGTAGGGAAAAACTAATCACTTATTGGTTCGGAATCTTTCTGCAGCTTAGGCAGTTGCCATGTAAGAACGGCCATCAAGAATTTGGTCGATCGGCTATTTTTTAAAAGCTAGACAAAGGCCCACGGTACCCCTCAAGCTTAGAGATTTAATCAAATCGACGAAGCTAAAGCGGGCAAACTTTTAAATCTCAACACGTGGGATCTAAAAAAAAAATCAGGGCTCCTGACGTCTGTCGGTTCTGAGGAGCAGCTCCCGAAACATTCGAGCACTTACTGTGCGAGGCTACAGCGAGGAGAATGAGTCTCCTCCATTGCGGCTCCCCTGTCTCCGGAGACATTTGGGATTTATATCCTCAACCAATTTCAGGCTATATCAAAAGCCTTAACCTGGAAGATTTTTAGGGGTAGGCACCAAAGACCAAATAGGACGCAAAGAAAGCAGAAGAGTGTAATAAATAGAATAAGAGAAAATATATTATAACAAAATCTCGATTAAAAAAGCTTCAAAAGCGCACCGAAAAACCATATTTAAAAAAAAATAGTTTTAACTTACCAGAAAAACAAATTCCCGCCAAACTAAAGGAAGCTCTGATAATCGTTCTTCCGGAGGTACTACAAACCCAAAATCAAAAGGCTTCAGCTCATGTTTGAACGGTGGTGCTCTTTTACGATCATAATAAAACTATAAAACATATCTTAAAATTTCCAATCTAGATCTTTTTAATAAAAATAGCTCACCCTAATAGGATTGTAGTATTTATCTTGAGACTGACTTTGTACACGATCGAAAACTCTCTTCCAATTCTTTCCAAGAATAATTTCCCTTGCAGTTCTTTCACAAACAATCCTTAATTTACCAACTTTAAGTTTATAGTTTGGACTTTTAGCCTGCTCTTCCGCAATTTGATTGAAGTATCGTTCCATACCCAAGGCAATCAGACTATAAATTAACATATTTTAGAATAGCTGATACAAATTATTATAGACAAACATACTGATCCTCAGCCGGCGAGAATTCATGATATGGTAGAAGAACGTTAACTCGAAATGGTATGCGTGGCAAAAGTTCAGGATACATGAAAACTGGACTAGAAAGTATTGTTTTCATTACACGCGGTGGAAATTTTAAAATGCGCGTTGAATGATGATTATTTGTTAGTTTACTGTAAAATAAATTAAATTGCTATTATTTCTGTCGCTTTTTTTTAACTAAAATTACTACTTACGCTCTATCGACTTCTTTATATAAGAAATCCATTAATTCTCTGTTTTCAGGGCTATCAACGGAAAGCTCATCTTCCCACTCCTTAATAAGATTAATTGCTGGTTTCAAGTTCCATGCATTGAATGCCGAGTCAGTTCTACCTTCACGCTTCCTATCTAAATCTAATAACATATCCTTTTCTCCTTGTGCATATTTCCACAAATCTGGATGGCTATAAGTTTGAAAGAAGTTTTGTGCTATAAATTGAACGTGAATTCGCATCTGTTGATCTAATATTTGCCGCTGAAAATCTGTGAATCCTTTTTGATTCTCATCAAATACTGGATCTTCTATAATAACTGTTTTTAGTGCCTCAAATCTCTTTGCATAATCCTCCTTAATACTTTTATTAATTGAAATTCTTGCATCGCTTCTCCATTTTTCATAAGGTAGATTCTCTGGATTTTCATAAAATTTTGGCTTTTTCTTGCGTGGTTTTCGCGGTCTGCGGACTTTTCCAGATTTTTGTGAATTAGTTTTTTGTAATTCCGTGACCTTTGATTCCTCAGAATACGAGGTAGATTGTGTTGTTTGCTGTTGAGCAGAAATAGTACTCGAATTTGGTGCCAATGGTGACAACACTATTCTATTCTGATTATTTGTTTTACTTGTTGATGCCGTCACATCAATTACTGCGACTGGTTGTTGCGGCAGGGATGAAGAATACGACCCTGGTATAGCTAAATAAGATCCCGCAGGTATAGTGCTTTGAGGAATAGAAATTTGATAAGGAGAAGCGGTTTGACAAGGAGAATTTGGTATTTGAATTGCAAGAACTGTAGCGGCAGTATTTTGGTTTGTCTGGGTATATATGGGCATGCTTGAACTACCAGAGTTCACTGAAGATTGAACGGATTGATTTTGATTAACAGCAAGCTGTGTTCCTGAATTTCCTCCAGCTGTATAAGATAAAATTGGAGGCTGTTGTACTGGCACTGATGGCACCGTGTAATTTGCAGGTGGATTAAAATGTTGAAAAGGTGCTACTGCTTGAACATTTGTTTTTTCGTTAATATCTAGACGTTGGTCCTTGTAGCAACTTATAGCAACTTGAGGTGTAGACATTACATTTGGATTAAAATAACCGTCATTTTGTGTATTAGTTAAGGATGTACTTAAGTAATTATCACTAAAACTACTTAAATTATTTTGTTGTTGTGTTTGTATAATTTGATCGAAAGATATTTCACCGAATTTTTGTTTTTTCTTAGCTGGACTTTTATCTGATCTTTTATCTATTGATTTCTTGGGAGTTTCTAGAACATTTGTATCGACAAATGTATTATCATCCGATGATAAAAGTCCATCAAATAGTTCTGATACAAGATCGCTCAATTCCTTTTTTGATATATTAACATCTCGTAATTCTTCTCTATCCACTGAATAATTTAAAATTGATTATTTTTGGATGTAATTCAAAATGATGTTTATACTTACTTGGAACTTTATCTGCAGCAACATATTCTGGATCAGCTTCATCGTCTTCCTCGTTTGTTGCTGTATCTGTAATTTTAAAGATTTATTTATAACCGAAAACTTGGAACACTAAAGGAGAAAATATAACATGTGCGTGAGAAGAATTGTAATGCCAATCTTCCGCAAATTTAATAATGAAATTCTAAAGCCAATCCTTTAGAATTTTGTAGTAGTTCTAGTGTCGCATAAAAATCAAATTAATATTTCTACTATACTTACTTAATGGCTTTGTAAATTCACTTAAAAACTCCATCCAAGCGTTATCCATTTCCGGATCCGTTTCATACATGTCTTTAGTTATATCAGGAGGCACAAAAGTCGACTCAATTGCTTCTATCGAAGTTCTTTCCAAACATAATTTCGATCTTGTCCTCTTTGCAATGATTTCCTCCTGTTGTGACAGACTATCATTGCGTTCTCTTGGCATTTTAAATAATCCATCTTGTGAGTACTTTGCTGGTGATACTTCAAAGGCTGATAATGGGGTGTAGGGTGTAGACGGTTGCGAATCAAAATCAGAGATTGTCCCATTGGGATCATCATCAGACTAAAATTGTAGTGGTTAGTTAATCTTTAGAAACCAAAATTAAGGAAAACAGATATTACAACAAGCTCCTCTTCATGCGGATGATACTCCTCATCTTCTTCGTCTGAATGAAGATCATGTGATATTAAAGCAGCTATTTCCGGCTGAGGTTCAATTTCATTTAAGGATGGCAATGGGATAGGTTTTTTATTAAGTTCTCGAGCTTTAGATCTTGTTAGTTTTAAATTGAATGCATCATCCTCTTCCTCTTCTTGGATCTTCGGTGATTTCTTATTAGATTCCGTTTGTTTTAATTTGTCTTGGGCTTTTAACTCTTCGGCTTCTTGTATTTTCACCAGTGCAAGAACATGATCATTACCAACAATTTTCTATAAAATATTTTGGTATTAAGATATTTCATTTAAAACAAATATTATTTATGTACCCTCAAAATTTTCTTCATTTCAATAGGGCTTAGGTTGTTCTTCTTGGCGCATTCTTGCAATTTCTCCTCGATCGCTTCATCAATAAGCGCTTCTTCGTCATCACTTGACTTCTTCCTGTAAATGAATACGATAAATTTAACACAAATTAACGAGATGAAAATAGAATGACACGAAAATGTAACGAGATATAGAATACACATTGCTGGATTACAATAACTTAAATAAACTTAGATAAGGAGAAAAAAGGACTGTCGGGCAAGCAATGCTTTAGAAAGGCAAGATCAACGATGTATAATGATGTGTAGCGGCTAAGGCTCCCAGAACGAGCAGTTGCGATCGAATTCTGCGCGAACGAAGCGACCTGGGAGATTAAAGTGTGGCTAGAAAGCTTGCTGAGCAGATAGCTGAAGCTATGCTG
Source organism: Thereva nobilitata (assembly GCA_963855945.1). Taxonomy (NCBI): domain Eukaryota; kingdom Metazoa; phylum Arthropoda; class Insecta; order Diptera; family Therevidae; genus Thereva; species Thereva nobilitata. The sequence continues at coordinate 229,117,002 of OY979694.1, forward strand.
ATCAGAAAGCGGGGAAAGCCAGTGCCCGTAAGGATCAAGGTAGGGAACAGATCATTTACTCACATCCCGCTTTAAGGAAGCCTGGGGATGATGATCGACCGGAGACTTAACTTTCAAAGCACACATGAAGGATCTGGCGGATAAAATGTCCGCTATTTGTGCACCACTTGCAAGAATGCTGCCCAAAGTGGGAGCTCTAGACCGAAACGTAGCCTCCTGATGGCGTGGACCATGTCTGACAATGCGGCGTACTGGCGAAAGAAGGCGTGCGCGTGCTACGATCCAGAGTATGCTAGAGAGGAGCCGAAAACGGTGCGGCGGCAGATGGCGTGCTGCAATATCGTTATGGTCCGTCATGTCGTTGGTTACGTTAGATTAGGTCTGAGATTATGAGGAGTCAGGGTATGTTAGAGGGGATCGTGATGGACATTGCGTTTCAACTCTTGCATTTGTTATTTGCCTGTTCCGGTGGATAGAAGTTTGCCAGGATTTCTACATTCCTACGAAGGATCAAAGAGTCGATCCTGGAGCAAACGGCGTTTTCTTCGCTAAGTTTGAGGGCGTTTTATGCAATTTATCTAACCATATCAAGGCCCAAATAAGAGAGTTGTAGCCGAGAATAGGCCGAATGAATTGTATGTATTTACAGCACGAACCAATGAATGGAGGAGGAATTTGCACCTCTTAAGGAATCCCACTGAGATGATCATTTGACGATTTGGTATACCTGATCATTCTATCGCAGGTTTCTGTCTAATGACACGCGTAAGATGTTAAGGGATGGGTCAGCCAATAGCTCTACAACATCCACTGACACGGATGGAGATATGCTACAGATTTTATTGGAAATAAGGCAGTACTTCCTTGAATTCGAAACGGTTCTGACGACCCCAATGAATGAGATAAACTTAAAGCAACCAATACTACAGAACCACGAAATCCTAAAACAATTCAAAGTTAGAAGAATATTATTCTGTCCACTTCTATGGTACGAATCTGAAGCTTGGACATTAGTAATTTTATGAAGTTATTTTATGGATGACGCTTTAGAAGATATAGGAAAACTACGTGTAACGAACTGGCGGGAACTATAGCAAAATATAGAGACGACTGAAAGAAGAGACTTCATGTCCTACAAGGACTTTAGTACCATTTAAGAATAAGAAGATGAAAATAACAACTATAATCCGTGATGAAAATAACAGTTATAATAAATAAAACTAACCTTTTGCGTTTTTTAATTTTCTTTTCTGCATCGGATTTCGGTGATAGGGAACTCTTTTGCGAAGTCTCCAACTGCTCATGACTTGAGTCACTGGGCTTTGGTGTTGCAATTCTTTTGGATGTTGCGTTACACTGTTTCAATGTATCCATATCATGGGGTATTAAATAAAGAACTACTTTACATATTTTAAACCTTTAATTCGTTGATATTTATGAAGTTTTTTGGGCAGAAATTTTACAAATATTTGTTTACCGCCGAGAAATATGACAATACTTTGACAGTTTTTGATAATATTCACAATGATTTTATATTTGAATTATAGATTGTACTGGATTTGCGTCTTGGATAATTTTATTGTGCAACATGAAATATATAAATATACATAAATATTTTTTGGTTCATTATTTTTATTCTAATTTTATTTTTAATAAAAGTAATTAAAATTATAATATAAACTGAAAAGAGTTTGTACAGGAAAGCCACAAAAATATTGTGACAATTTCGCAGGTAGTCCTAAAAATTTTAACGTAAACATGTCCCATGACAGCTGCGATACTAAACAACAACTGACAATTCAGTGACAAGAGTATAAACTGCGATTTTATTAATTTCTGCGCAAGAAGCGGAACTAGATTTACCTCTAGATTATTTAGATTGTAGAAATATTGGACAAAAATTACATTAAATAAAGCTAATAGCAACATTACCTGCAAAACAGCACCACCAAAAACCCTATGGATGGTTTACGCGTTAACAGGGTGAAGAGTGATTCTGAAAAAATGGAGCAGCTTTCGGGGGTAATGATTATTATCATTATTGGTGGCGGAGTCCTCACTAGCGTTATATTGTTTATATTTGCTAAGAGACAAATCATGAGATTTACATTAAGATCTCGCCGGGGACCTCACGTTCCGATTGGCACTGATGCAAAAAAGGTAAGAAATCAATACTATTAATCCATCAGATTTTTTTTTGAAAAGATTCTTTTAGAGCATTCGAAGGGAAATTGAAAGGCGTTTGGACTGTATAAAGAAAATAGCATATGAACCGAAACTTATATGGGATGATGATAAATATATATTAAGGCCTGATCAACCACTTCCACCTTATTACTATAGAATGCAAGCTGTTGATGATGTTAAAATATTAGGTGAACTAGGATATTTTGTTAATAAATTTCGCGCTGTTATACCTTCTCATATGTAGAAAAAGAAATAGCAAAGCATGACGGTAGTGTGCGTCATCCTCAAGATAGCTTACGGGCATTCTTGCTAACAACCTTAGCCGCTTCCTTAAATGGATCTGGACAACGAATGATTCATCAATTCTGTGATATGTATAAGACTTTTAATCTAACTAGAATAAGTATTGATGCATTTAATTAACTAAAATTATAGGTATGAACATGCACGCCATGATCCTAATGAATTTGGTAGTGAAGAGTACGAAGCTTATCATCGGTTTCTATTAAAACTAATTGATGCGTAAGAACCTTTATTTGTTTATTATTTTATTTTTGTAGTGTAATTTACCTCTTTTTTATTCTTAATAGTGCCAAAATGCTTAAATCATTTTCGAGCAGTCGTAAGACATCGCCTTCACGAACTCCTGTAAAGAAACAAACCAAAATGCATTCTCTGCTTGATCCATCGAGATTGCGACCGCCACCAATTAATACAAATGTTGGTGGTATAACAACTGGCGGTGGGGGAGATATATCTACTTCACAATCCAAGGCTAATTTAGCTTTAAGTCTTCAACAACAGCAACCAACTGAGCTGGAAACTGGTGATCAGACAACTGTACGAAATCCATTGCAGCAGCCTTCATTGGAGGATGAAAATGAAATATTAAGCATATCACAGTTTCCAAGTGGGGAATCTAGTGTAGTATAGTAAAATCGAATAGTATTATACTCAGGAATTAATGAAAAGTAATTTTAGATTAATAATTCTGAAATGGCGTAAAAATATAGATTATAAATAGAAAGCTTTTGCTCAATTCAAATTTGTGAGTTTAATTTTAATAATTTTGAAATATGAGATATCTTTTATTTGTAGTTTTCTCAGCTAGTAAAAATATCTTCTTAGGTAGACGGCATTCATTGTAAGAAAACAAATTAAACATCTAGTAATGGAGTTTGATGCTGTAGACAAAAGAATATGTAGAACTCAGAAAGGATGTACTAACGTCAACGCTCCAGATCACAGACACACATTTTATCGACATTTTTGATCATAGAAATTCATTCAGAAGGTTTCAGAGAAGAGTAGCAACCCATCTAGCCTTCAAATCACAGCAGAAGAGATGGAACATGCTAAGTACACAATCATGAAGGTGATACAGGAATCAGAGTTTAAAAGCGATATAAACCATCTAAAAAATATGGAGAACTGTCAAAGAGTAGCTCCTTGACCGGTCTCACACCATTCATTGATCGGTAGGCTGGAGGCCGCTGATTTTCCATATGATTCAAAACATCCAATTTTGTTACCTTATAGCCACTCAGTTACAAAGACAATCCTGAATGAGATTCATGTAGATAACCTCCATATTGGTCCCCAAGGTTCACTGGGTATCACATGACAGCAGTTTTGGCCAATAAAGGGCAAAACATTAGTAAGGTCTGTCGTGCAACATAAGTCCATTGTGCTGAAGCTAAGCCGAAACTACTGCAAGAACTCATGGGAAATCTTCCGCCAGCACGAGTACAGTCCGCAAGACCCTTCATCAATTCTGGAGTTGACTTCTGCGGTCCTGTTTGGACACACTTAACGATCCGAGGAAAACGTCCTGTCAAAGCTTACATCACAGTTTTCTGCTGTTTTTCGACGAAAGCCGTACATCTCGAGATTGTCAGTGATATGACTACAGAGGATTTCATTGGCGCATTAAAAAGGTTCATAGCAAGAAGAGGACACTGCCGCCACGTTTACTCCGATAATGGCACCAATTTCTTGGGCGCAAGAAATCAGCTGATCGAACTGCAACAACTTATTCAATCTGCAGACTCAGTCAACAGAAGAGGAAGATTCTTTAATTACCAAATATACGATTGAAGATGCCTTAGAAGACGTAAAAGATTCATTCTATGAAACCTTAAATAGAACGCCAAGAAACTGTTCTCGATATGATGTAAAAATTGTCGTACGGGATGCAAATGCAAAAATCGGTCATGAAAGGACACAGCGATCAACAATAGAAGCATTCAATCTACCCGGTGGTGATCGCAGACACAAGATTCCAAGATATACATAAGGTAACCTGGAGATCTCCGGATGGAAAAACGCAAAACTCAATTGATCATGCACGTCAATCAGAAATATAAGATGTCAGATCATATCGTGGTGCAAATATCGACTTTGACCATTATATGATGGGACGAGAATCCGAAGCAGATTATCAACAGTAAGGGAAATAAGACACAACAGGGAAAGAAAATTTAACTTGAAATTGTTAAAAGAAGAAGAAAAACAAGAAGAATATGTAGAAGAAACAAATAGAATAGAGAAAAATGCATATAATGACAACGCAGAAGACATAGAAGTTAAATGTAATAACTTCAAAACCCTAATCAAAAGAATCAGCATCAAACACTCTAGGATACGAATCCCTTGAAAGAAGAAATTAATGGTTAGACAATGAGTAACGCAGGAAAAGAATGTAGCATATCAAACAACTATACAGAAACAGAACGAAAAATGCAGTTGAGATATACAAAGAAAAAGGCTGGAGTATTCGTTGGGCAGGACATGTTGAACGTGGCAGTGATGACAGTATAACAAAAATTATTATGAACAAAAGACCGGACGGACACCGAGACACGGGACGCCCAAAAAAAAGATTTACAGATAGTGTAGAAGAAGATCTACTGCCGTAACCCTAAGTAACTGGACTACGTAACGTACTACGTAACCCTAAGTAACTGGAGACTGGAGGAGGATGTTGCAGGAAGCCAAAGCCAATAACAGTCTGTGGAGCTATTGATGATGATGTGTCCGTATCCGAATTCAAAGTACTTTTATCCCCATTGACATACTATGTCACAGTTTTTCTATGGAGAATGACTATCGTATTTCTTGTAATACTTTTATTTATATTCGTTTTATGCACTTTAAGAATATTTTCTATATCATTAGTTATGATGGAATGAAGCATAAGATAATCTTCTCAGATTGTTATCATCTACCTCGTTTGATCCCATCTCAGACCTCCAAGCTTTCTGTTCCAAATTCTGCTCCTGGTGATTATATTTCTACTAATAATGCAAGAAACAAAAAGAAGTTCTGTTTCATCTCTGGAAAGATTTGTCACTGAATTAATGTGCTATTAACGGATTTGTCGCCCTAAGCGATATTTCCCTTTGAAGAAAGGATTCTGGAAAATATATCTGGATTATTCACTCCAAAAATGTCAGAAAAGTAAACGACACAGCAGCATTACTTTAAAATCCTTAGGATTAATTTTGCTCTCCCCAAAAACAGTTAAAACATTTTTGCCATTTCACAATAATGGTGACCCTATTTACCGCTTCCTAAACTTTGTATTTTAAGGACCATTACGAATATCTTGGGTCACGTTCTAAATGTCAATAGCACCCATTAAATCCGAACTTTGTGTGGGTGACAGTCGGACTCCCGTTGAATTATTAACATCCTATTTGCAGCTCATCTTCGAGTTAATGTTTTGACTCCCCATAACTACACTTTCTTGACATGGGAGAGCTCGGTAACAATGACATCTTATAAAAGATTAAAATCGTTCCCCCTCAGTCCTCCTTTCAAGTAAGTACTGGCTTCAATAACCGACTTGACGCACAGCGCTGCAATATATAAAATTTTAAGAGCACAACCCTTTGGCGTAGGAAATTCCTTTCTGGTGGGACTCGACTAGGGTCGAGGCATTATTACATAGTCTGATGACAAATTCGTCCTAAACTTGTTTTCCGGCATTTAAGACTTTTGTGGTCATTAAAACTTGAGATCCTAACGTTAATTAAAATTTACAACTGTGTGGACGGAAAAGGTTGAGTGGGCGGGGCGGACATTAAAGTAAGACGACGACGTCGGGTGGTGGCAACGTTCGAGTATTAGCACTTTGTAATCTGTTAAGGGGGATCTTAATGTCGACCGGAAATGGAAGCTGTCGGGGAGTCAATGTTGGCCCAAACTTGACCAATATGGGTCCCAGCTACTGTAGAGTCGTCCTATACAGCTGACCACCGAAGGTTTATCCAGTGTTGGATACAGTAATTCTATCTAGTGTTTGGACCAGCATAGAATTAAGTTCCTTAACCAATCATAATTATTTCATCAGTCCACCCACCCGGCCAGGCTCCTATCGTATCGCATTGTAGGGCAGAGATAGCTCTGGGTCAGACACGAGTCAAATTACTTTGCTGGTCCTCTGGTCAAGCTTTATCTACAAGTATATAAAGTGCGACAAAGTTGGCAAAGTTAAGTTGTCCTGAATTACATACAAATATTTGCTCTGACTTTGTTTGATTGGGTGGTCAACTTTTATGTTTGTACGTACATTGTATGGAACTGTGAGACTGCGACCTTAAACTGAAACTTTATCTTTGGGGGAAATTGGACAGGAAGTGTCTAGGAAATGTAAGGAAATATTGTAAATGCTTTTAGAAAGTACATATAAGGTATAACTTTGGTCTGTAGATACAAGTATTAACCTTTTTTAGTTGTTCAGTCGAAAAAAGGATTCATTTCTCTAATTGATATTTAAGTGGAGTTTGTGTTTCTGAGGAAATTTTTAATGACTGGAACGTTTCTGAGATTTTAAGCAAGGATAGCCCGTTAGTATTAGCTACTGTCTAGACCGAACTTTTCAATTAATTCAATCCAGCGGGAAATTTTGTGATGCTATTAAAAAATGGGCCTTATTTGCGGAAAGGATCGTCGCTTTTGGTAAAGATTTTATTGCCGAGAGAATAGTTAGATGCTGGATCCTTGCCTTAGAGGGCGAGATTTATATTCGATTGGGGTCCGTTGCTCTTATCCAGTTTAGTTCTACGATTATATCGGACGGATGGCGATTCTTCTTCAAGAAGATAATAACGAGACAATTCGAAAACCATCAGACCAAATGCGCTATGCGTACATACAAAACAACTGTTTTTGTCAACTTTCCTCTCCTTATGTTTTGGATCGCCTTTCCCACGGGGCAGGTAATTGATCAACAACATCTCTTTGGAATCGCAAAAGAACGTTGGCCATTTTCCCGCGGATTTCACAACTTTCGCTTTATTTGGTGTTTTGGCGGTAGGAGCGAGTGGAGTCTCCATAGTGGCTAAAGCCTGACTGCCGGATCAATCGACCCACGCTCATAGAAATTTTATAGTGCTGCCACTACATCCAGAAGCGAATTCCCTGAGACTCACAGACTTTTCCAGCCAACCTTACTTTTGAGACGACGTAAATTGGCCATGAAAAACATATATCTGCAAAATGGGTGCCGCGTTTGCTCTCAGTGGTCCCCTCTAAGCCCGAACTATAATAGACGTAGAACCTAGAACGACTTACCTTTTTAACGAACGCACACGTTCGTATCTCTCACCGTAAACCTTGACCAGGCCCACCGCTAGCCGCTTCAGCGCCCGCGTGCAAAACAGACAATGCCGCATCCTCCCTTATCCTGTTTTTTAATGGTTTTATTTAGCTTCACCTCGTATATTTGTTTGTTTGTTTGTTTGGTTCCAATCTTACGACAGCTTTTTCGTCTACTTCTACTTCTTATGAAATTTTTCCCACACTTGTGTTAACTTTGGCTACTGTGGCTCGATGTGCAGTTCAGCAAAATGAATCGGAAGATATTCTTAAAAAACTATTTCCTGATCCTAAGTCTTCAACAAATTCAACTACATCAACAGCTGAATCGTCGTCTGTTACCGTAAATAGAACTCGACCAGCTTGCGAAGACGGATATGTATGTGTACCATACTATATCTATAAAGATGACAAAGTCATCACCAATGGAGAAAATGTATTTGATATTCGGAAAGATTTAGAAGAATGTGAACACTACTTAGAAGTTTGTTGTGCCCTGAATGTAAAATTGTGAAATTGTGATATTGTTCGATATTTTCATGGACATTACAAATTTCAGAATACTGTGCCAATAGAAAAACGAGATCCAGCAGCTACTGCCGGGGCCCGGTGATTCCGTCAACGTAATTTTCCCTTACCACTGTCGGTGAGAGCTCGCCCAATGAAACCGTCACCGTCGTCAGCATAGTTTGTCATTGGCAAATGTCATTTTAGGCTTGTGATTGCATTCACTGTTTGTTTATTTTGTGTTTGTTTTGATTTTAATGACATAAAAGTACTTGTTCAAAATCTTATTCATCTTCAAGTACATTTTTTCGCACTTTCTGTTCAAGAAAATTGTGGGCAGGTTTGTAGAAGCAACATAAATGTAAAAGTTTTTTTGTTTAATTGGGTTTACTTTTATTAACAGATGGCAGGTCCATCAAAAAATGAGCGAAAAAAATGAGAGAGGTTTTGTTCGACTGGCGGAATTAAAAATTAAATCAAATTCCACGATTTAGACATTAGAATGCCTTTCCCTACTACTTTGAGGAAACATAAGCTTTAAGCTTGAAATACATTGAAAAGCAGTGCAGTAGTGAGCAGTACAGTGCGTCGCTGTGGAACGGAAGGTAAAACATATTGCAAGAGCAGTGTTTTGACATTTGATAAAGACATTTGGTCATCTTTTAAGGGCCCCCGAGATTGTCAAACCGCCAAGCTCAAACCTTACGTGTTTGATCAAACCGTTTGAAGTCACTTTGGAATTGCTTCAAACTAGAAGCGCAGTTTTAAAAGTCGCTTCAAACCAGAAGGACCTATTTGACACCACGCACACAACGTATCGCTTCGAAATTTAGATGAGGTTTGATCGAACGTCGCGAACACGATCAAACGGCGCTTGAAACAAACCAAAATATGAATTTCTAGCGCCATTTTGAATTTTCTAATTTTGACAACAAATTCATTATTTCTGACCTTAAACCCCCCAAATAGCGATTGTCAGTGAAATCGAATGGTAATTGCCAAAATCGTAGCGCCATATTGGCGCCGCCTTTTTGAATTTTCAAATTTTTACCACAGATTCGTCATTTGTGACCTTAAAAACTCCCCGATACCGATTTTCATTGGATTCAGAACACATTTACAAAATTCATCCGCCATATTGGCGTCGCATTTTGAATTTTCAAATTTTGATCACAGAATCGTCATTTGTGGCCCTAAAAACGCCCCGATACCGATTTTCAATGGAATCGGAATACCGTTGCAAAATTCGTTCGCCATCTTGGAACAACCATCTTGATTTATTTTACAAAATTGTCAGATTGCATTGTCACGGGAACTCAATGTGTGTACAAAGTTTCATAAGAACCGGTTTGGTAGAAGTAGTTGAAAAAGCTGTCGCAAGATTTGAACCAAAGAAATATACGAGGTGAAGCTAAATAAAACCATTAATAATGCATAATAATACATAATAATATAAAATACATTAAAGGCCCAATCATATAGCAGAAACGAAAACGAACCGAAACGAAAACGAAATGAACTTGAAAATGATAGCGATTATATATGTAGGTGCCTGAGCGAATAGGTTTTTGACATTTGTTGACAAGTTCTGCATTGAGTAGAAGAGTTTTTTATTTTCGATAAATACATCTATTATAGAATTTATATAATTTATGGCGGATGTCGACAAATCACAAGAGAAATCAAAATTTCAAATTTTTCACCTTGTATTGACTGCATTCTTTTAAATTAACTTCTTTTTCGCTTTTTCAACTACTTTAAATTGGAAAACAAACTGTCCGTCGAACTGTCAAAGTAACGGGCTGAATAGCTGAAAAGAATACCGAAATGAAATAAATTTATATCTATCGTTCCGTTTCGGTTCTGATCGTTTATATAACCGCATTCATACATTTTCATACGATTTATTTCATTCTTTTCGTTTCGGTTCGTTTTCGTTTCTGCTATATGTTTGGGCCTTAAATCCATAACACATAATCATAAATAAGAATACATAATAATATATAATAATACATAAAACAAACTAAAACCCCCAAAATCACAAAAAAGTGCGCGTGATAGTACGCAAAAAAAGTGCGCGTGACGCGAGTTTTTAGCTTTTTCTCCAGGCCAAAAAGTGTCCAACGTGCCTATAGAAGTTTTCACTTCAAAAATGATACAAAACCATGTCTATTGAATACTCTCCTAGAATCCACCAAGCGTAACTTATTATTCCTTTCATCTGATTTTTTTTGTCGAAATGTATTAAATTAAAAGTAAACCTACGCACCGCACCCCCATCCAACACTCTACTAAACAAAGCGCAGCCATCCACTCTTAAAATTAAATCCAAAAATTACCCCCGAAAACATTGTGTTCAAAAAAGAAGTCAACCGCATTAAAATTTTAACACAAAGATTCTCTCCTCTCATTATCCTCCGTATAAATTAATTTCGCCCCTCGCAAGAAAACAGCAGTTCCATATAAATTTTATAATTTGCCAGTTTGCCGCCCTTCAGTTAGAGACGGAACAAATTCCCCGATTCCTGCAGCACTCCGCAAAGGACCAATTGTCCGAGAGATGAAGGACGAAATGTTTTCGAAAATTTTCCAGCCATGAATGGAACGCAATTCAAATGCAACCCAATAGCCCTCGAGCGTCAAATTATTTTTCACAAAACGGCATCAGCAATGACGACGACGACGACGACGAGCCCTTTTTCGGGTACATACAGAAGCGTATCCTGTTCTGTGTTCACTGGGGGTTGGTTGTTGGTGTTATTCTATATATTGGGGAATCTCTCGACTGGAGCCCTCTGCAACATGTTACCCCCCTATGAAAATCAGTACACTTCTGTCCAGGCAATGATGTTGTATAGAGTTCAAGTACGTATCTGTTTTTGCCGTTTTAGGAGCTTGGCTATTTGTCCACCGTTGGTCGAGAGAGTATCGTTTTGGGAAGCTCCACCACTTAAATTCCTGCTGCTGGATATCCTGCAATCGATACGAACAAAACACATTCGTGTGAATCATTGTATTATCCTGGCATAAACTGGAATATTGTGTAGGGCTTTCCGGTGTAGTATCACTTGAAAATTTTAAGCTATTAGTCCGGTTTTTAGTGCCTGTGCATCGGGGATAAGTAGGTTATCAGTGCCTCAACGGACTATGATCATTTTAGTCGGACGTGGCTGTAACTTTATGCATTATCACAGTTTAGGGCTCAAGTAATATACATACAGAGTTGCATGATATCTAAAAACTTCCATTACACGATATCATTTTTGCTTTTGATAATAATTTACGAGGATGTCTCTTAAAATTTACATTAAGTTCATGTCCATTGTTTCTGTATCAACTTCGATAGTGCTTCTATGTACAATATTCCGTAGAACTTATCACGATACGGCAAAACTTTCTCTAATTGAGTTATGTTGTCTTCAGTTTTGGGTTTTGTTCTATTCTATTCGCCCTTGATAATAGCGGGGGAGTGGAGGAGCTGGAGGACTCTAGTTCTGGAAAATTATATGTATTGAACGAATTCGGTTTGATTGTTTCAAGTGGTTTATATACTCGTATCTTATCTGCCGCACACACGTGGATTGTATTCCCTTTTGTTTATTTAAAGCGGTTCTGGCTTTGTTTGATATTTTATGAGTTGAGTATTTGTTTAGTTCGAATCGAGATAAGATTTAGTACATTTTAATATCCTTTCATTAATGGTCTCTCGAAAACAAATAATAAATAATCTTTACGACTAAATTATATGGGTACAAAAAAAAATTTAAAAGGATAATTAAAGATCAATACGAGAAAATAAAAGTATGTATATGATAGGCATTAATGGCCTATAGGGAATGTACTTGAAATAAAGGATTCTTATATCTTCTATTATCTTTTCGATCTTAGCTTACTGCTAGACATTGAGCCATGACAGGTACGACATAACTGATTGTTGGTTAGGGTAGGTTAAATGTAGCCCTGCATCCAGTTCGACAGGAGGCCCTATTAGCGTTATGGCGCGGCGTTTTTATGCCACAAATGCGTGTACTACCTAAGGTTAAGTGATTGTTTGAACGAATCTGGCATTAGTATAGCTATGGGCTTTCTGGCGCAGTGACGTCATCAGTTGTGACCTCGGGTGTGAGCTTTATCCGGGACAAGAACCTGTGTGGTAAGCTTTTTTATGATGAGCTTTGACGCCACCAGTGTGAAAGTATAGTTGAACTTCGCTGTAGTGTGTCTTGGGTAGGCTTTCATGATGGGGGAATAGGGGTCTTGGGTAGGAGTCGTTGGGAATTATATCCAGGTTCCAATTCTTGGATGTGTCTTGGATGACCTTTCACTTTGGATGGGGGATTGAATCTGTAGTTTTGAGTGCCTTGGGTGGGATCTTTTTGATCCGGGTTCCGGTGTAATAGCTTCGACTGGGTGAGTTTTGGTTAGCGTCTCCGTTAAGCTTATGCAATATAATTAAGTTAACAATTTCCGACATATAAGCATATTTTTTTCCATGGCTATCTAGTTCTAGATGGTGTTCAGCGGGTGTGAAATTTCATCAAAAATCGCCTATAGCCAATGATACCTGAGATATGAGCAATTTTATGCTTCATCATTTCTCAGTTTTTTTTCTGGTTTAATTTTTTCTTCATTCTTTGGCTCACGTTTTACCTACTGATGCTATGAGCCCTTTTAGCGTGCTGGTTATTGTCTTAAAGGTTTCCTCTAACTGTGCCTCTGATTCAATTTTACCAGCCTTGAGAGCTTTGTACTTCTTTCGTCACGTGTCATCTTCGTCTTTGCATTACGTGTTTTTATAATATCCTCTAACAGTTTCACATCCATGCTGCTGCACTGACGATTATAGCTACACTGATATACAACTATATAGATAAGCTAGGTAGACCAGGCAAGCCAGAAAGACCAGAAAGACAGGCAGACCAGCCAGACCAGACAGATCAGCCAGACCAGGCAGACTAGACAGGCCAGACCAGGCAAGCCAGACAGACTAGACAGACCAGACAGACCAGACAGACCAGACAGACCAGACAGACCAGACAGACCAGACAGACCAGACAGACCAGACAGACCAGACAGACCAGACAGACCAGACAGACCAGACAGACCAGACAGACCAGACAGACCAGACAGACCAGACAGACCAGACAGACCAGACCAACCTACCTGTTTAGCTGTGTAGCTGTCTGTATGTATAGCTGTCCACCGGAGAGCTTTAATTTACCTTATTATGTTTCGCATACAAATTGGATTTTGAAGTTAGCCAATGTAATAGTTTTACACCTGGTACTTAATCAGACAGACCAGGCAGCTTGGAGGAGGAGGAGGAGGAATAGGAATAGGAGGAGGAGGACAAGCAGAAGGCGGAGGAAGAGGAGGAGGTTGGTATATCTGCGCTTCCAAGAATTAGAACCTAGATCAAATTCCCCCACCCAAGGCCGTCGATTTCCTCCCAAGGCTCCCCCATCATGAAAGCCCACCCAAGACCCCAGATAACAAAAATCGTTACAGTCGACATAGCTTAGGACTATATAGTTTAAAAACTGTTTCCATCAAACTTTCACATTGAGACACACTTGAAGAACTTTCCAACGACTCTAAAACATTGGGGCTTAACTTTTTATACAATAGATTACCTCAGCTGTAATTGATACTCATTCTGTAACAATCTACAGACGTTCAAGTCCCGCTTAATCACATCCAATACTATAGGGGTGTTTTTTTTAATCTGCTCCAGCACAGAACAGAACAGCTTCCATAAAAAAGTCTTGCCCCCGATAATTATCAAGAACACTATCCAGCACAAAGGGAAATTTTAAATTTCCCTTTTCTCACATACGTTTTTTAGGTTGACAGTTGACAAATAAAGTAAAATGTTTTGTTTACTGAATGAAAAACGAGAAAAATTAATGTAGAGATAAATAAGACCGATCTTTATGCAATATTAGAAGAAATTAAAATGCCCAAAGCCGTAATTTATGTAAATAAAAATGAAAATTTCCCTTGCCGTTTTTTTAATGTTCCAGGACAGAACAGAATAGAACAGATTTAAAAAACACGGCATATAAATACAGCATACTTACAATTAATTTCCAAAAACTCTTTCCTTAAAAAACAACTTTATTTACCTAAAAAAAAACAATAATTAAAAAAAATTCTAACATATAAAAAAAGTTCTCTCATAATTATAAATTTCTGGTGATGGCAAGGACCTTCTATGCTGATGTAAATGTATTTGTGAATCTGTACTATCGGCTTTTCTTCTACAAATCTTCAAGGCTGAGCAGGATTTAACACGCTTCACTGGCTTCCTTTCAGTATCCCTTTCTTTAGTTTCTTCATCCTGTAAGTTTGTAATCGATTTCGATTGAACAGAAGACGAAGGATTTCCTTCAACACTTCTACTATCAGTCGGATTACCGGAATCTGTTGATGAATTAAGTTCAGTTCTGTCGTTACTTTCTTTTTTTAAGCATTTCCAGATATTCGTCCTTAAATTACGATAAAATTTTCGTATCAAATCAATTCCAGTCATTTTGTGAAAACATTCGGATATTTTGTGGAAGCAATCGAAGAATTCAATTAGAAATGCGGGATTTATAATTGCGTAAATAACAATGTTTAGACTTAATTGTAGAACGTTTAGTAGTGTGAAGTAAACACGAAGGACTTCTATTATGTCTGTGTCGAATTTTTTTATGTCCCCACCAAAGAGTATAGTGAGGGCACTTTTCTTTGAGGTTATGTGTGCTGGTAGTTCTCCGACGAGAAATAGGAAGATGACTGCAACTATTGAGATTGTTAGCTTTGTTTGATACTGGAAAGAAATGAAATTTAAATTAGTCTGTTGTGTGTTGTGCGGAATATTGTAGTTTTCTTTCAATTTAATTTAAAAATGGATAGTTAATTGGAATATCTACGAGATGGCGTAAGTTATAGACAAAAGGTACCCTTAAACCACGGTATACAGAAACAAGGTAATGTAATGGAGAAATGTCATTTGAGTGCTGACGTCACTTGGCACGCTCTTCCCATATAAAATCGGAGTTGTGTTGTTGTTTCTACATTAGTGCTGACGTCACTCGGCACGAAATTTCTACGATATTCGAAGCTGTCAGTCTCTGTTACATTACATTGTTTCTGTATACCGTGCCCTTAAACGATACATCAAGCTTAAGGGCGCAAGAAGAATCGAGAGAGGGGAAAGATGAAGACTATGTATTAGGAGAGGTAGGAGTAAAGCCTGAAGCTAATATGACGTACCGTACCATAATAAAACTGCACGAATTTGAGCCTACTCGCGTCATTTTGACACATCGCCCTAAAAGTGACAAGTGTAACATGGATTCCATAAATGCGATTAATTAATTTACTTAGGTTGTGGAAGAAATATAAAAAGCTTAGAAGTGCTCAGCAAAATAAAAGGAAAAATGTAACCGAAAAATTCCTTGGGATTGATGCCGCTTATGGATGCTTGCGTTTTGTGCCCTTCTTACGGCATCATAAGTAACATGCGAGAATTTAACGAACATTCAAGATTATTACGTAGATTTAGGTCGGTGCCATATGAACACTCATGTTCGTACTTTAGGTTACGTTCAGTTGCGTTATGGTAGGTCTTATAAGGTTCAGATTTATGGCTTTAAGTAAATTCATTGTAATGACATGTAATTATCACCGATTGTTCCGCCCACTGCCACGCCCAGCACGCCCTTTAGTTCCCAGGCCCAAGTGCCCCATTACCTACTAAAGCTTATGGAATATGTTGAATGTTAACAAATAGTAGGCGACAAGATTTTTGTCCGGCACACTCGCACAGACTGGAGCCTTTATTTTCGCTTTCACATCGGTTCAGAAAATTGCCTTACACAGTCAGTATTCTCGAACTCATCCAACATCCAAGAGCTCAAACGTAAGACCTCCTCCACCTCCTCCTCCACCTCCTCCTCATGCATTCCCCAGACTCGTATTAATCCCATCCTTTCTTTCATCTGTTTATTTTTGTTATTTTCGTGCGTTGGGAGGTGAAAGCTACTCGTGACTATCGACAGGCTCTTGTATGTCGGTTATGTGGGACTCGAATACATTAAAACCACCTCCTGAACTTCCACTATCCCCGCGGAACTGGCTGCTTAGCATTGCTTCGCTAGGATAGATTAGTTTTTATCTAGGTGCTTTCTCCTTCTTCTCTCGATTTGTTCCAGCCTCAACTTACAGTGTATGACCTTCAGTGGTGGTATCAGAGAGATAGGGGAGCAACATGTAATGTATTTAAATACGAACGTGCCGTAACTATTTCGGACCAGTGGAAGTGCGATCATAACCTCCTAGTGGTGGCCACTGAAAGCTATCCTGAAACAGATGGGTTAATATGATCGGGCCTACCAAGCCAAGATGTAAAGTTATCGTGTAGAGAGCTGCGTGGCGGTGGGTAGGCTTTGCATTGTCTTTTCATGATGTCCTCTGGGCACCGGGTGCACCCAGTTGTATAATGCCTTATCCTGGTACGGAGGCGCTATCAGGATGGGCCTTCCCCTTCCCATGGGACTTTTGTGGACAAATTAAGCTGGAGAGGGCCAAGGCAAGAAGGGCCGAAGTGGAATTGGGGAGCCCCTCGGAGCACACCCGAGCTCCGATTTCGTGAACTATTTCCCTACATACCATCTCTCAACGTTTGGGAGTCTGCGGGTCCATCGAACCTTAGCAAGTTCATCTCACTTCCTTCTGCCGCGCATGCATTCTCTCGCCAGTAGTCCTATGGGGACCATCGCCACAATAACGCTGCACTACCTGCCCAAAAAGTCTAGAGGCTTTGATTAGAACATAAGATAGGTAGATAGAAGGTTTGAGGACTCGAAAAGGCGTTGGCTCGTGCATAATCCACGGTGGTTTAAAGAGGACGAAAATGAAGAAAAACACATTTTAATTTTGATCAAAAAATGGGATAAGAAATTGAAATGCAGGTCCTCAATTGTCCTTAACCTTCAACATCGCAAAACTTTAGTAATAACTTCTGAAAGAACTCAACATCATCACCAAACTTCCATCGAAACAAAAACAAAATTACAATTCTTGTCTATTAAAGATACTCACGTAGTAGCGTTTTTGGTCTCGCCCTTGATTATCCGTAGTATGGAACTGCTTGCAATTTGACCACTTTCTGATGACTGATATCATAATAGCATTGGCAATAAGTAGAAAGACGGCAGGAATTATAGCCAGGAGGATAAAAGTTATCCAATTGTGGACCATGTAATACCTGGGGAGGAATAGATGAAAAAAATACAGTATATATGTTTAGTTATATTTATTTATATATATAGAAGAATGTGGGGAAAATCTAATTTCGTTTTCTTGGTGTTAATTCTTCTTTAGGGAGAGCTTTCTTTGGAATTCACTTGCTACACGTAATTCTGTTTGCCATGAATGAATGGGGCATTGGGGAGTCCTGAAGGAGTCTTGTGGGTGCGTCTTGAATGCTTTTATTGTACTTAATCAAACGGCTGTCATAACAGGATTTACAGGTTCCTGAATTCATTTACGTTTCTACAAAATACTTCTTCAAGTAATCTACCTTTTTGGAATTTTATGAATGGAACTCGGTTATTTTCTTCGCATAAAAGTGTGGTTTTTGTGCGAGAGTACTTTCTTCCTACGTTCTTTTTTCTCTCTCTTCATCTTCTTAGTTTAACGTAAATGGAGGGTTAAGAAAAAGATTTCTTTTCGGTGTTATTTTTTATATTTTTACCAGTGTTTTTTTTTTATAAAATTATTTTCCAAACAAAATTTTTTTTTGAGTGAATGAATGAAACACTTGAATGTGACGTTTGTATGGTGTTTTTCGGTACATATATGCTGTGAAGTTAAAAATAATGTCTTAACGGTCGAGATTTTTTTATTCTTAAAAATTAGATTAGTTTTCTTGTTAGAATGTGCTTTTAAATTTGTGTGGAGCAAATAATTTGCTTAGGAGACTCACGAGTAAATATTGTACAGGATTCCACAAAACACTCGTGAAAGGCATGTCGCAATATTTCAGCTTTATTTCTTTATACAAAATGTATGAGCGATGGTCTTCAGCGTAGACATTCTGTAATTGTCGTCAGCATTAAAGAAAATATTCGAAACAGCAATGCTATTGTATTGCACATCCGCGAAAATCTCAATGTTTAAAACCACTTTTGTGAAAATATAAGAGAAGCTGGCCTAAGTTTACTTTAGGATAACGCAGAGTGAACTCGTTTTGCCCACGGACAGCTCCAAGATATAGGCAGGTGTGAAGGATATAGAGTGAGAGCCACAGGTTTAGTGTCTGCTGCGTGCTAGGTGCGGCGAGTTTCATTTTTACTCGGGTAGCTACTGCCTTTCAAGTAGAGGTGCACGCTATATTGGTATGTACCGTCCTACGAGAACTTATGGAGGGCCTACCCTGCAAGAATATGTTATTTGAGTTTCGGACTATTAGCGGAACATTGTAGGCCATAAAAACGCGTACATTCTGATCAGCCGGCGTTCTGGTCCTGTATTTATGAGCCAAAAATATACTGAGTCAATCTTATGAGTCAAAAATCTTGTACCAAAATGCTTGGGCCATCGATGATCGTACTCTGGTAAAATAGTTCGTACACTGGAGGTCTACACTTGGCTTGATCAACTGCAAGGAGTTTTGTCTGGGTCGTTTTACAATACGATAAAAATGCTGGATGGTGGTAGGAAAGATGTAAGGATACTGTTCGGCTTGATTACGCGCCCCACACAACCACCAATGTATTCTCGGCTTCCTTCCCCTGTATACTCTGGCTCGAAAAAATGACAAGATAGCTTTTTGTAGGCAAGGACGTTTCGTATTGACTGATAAAATTTTTTTTTTGAAAAAACCAGTTTTTGAGTGATTTTTTTGCCAAAAACTGATATTTCCGGCGGCGGCCATGTTTTTTTTTGTGATTTCGAAATTTTTTCTTAAAATGTCCCAAGGAAGCTGTGGTCCAATTTTCAGCCATTTTGGAATTTTGTCTCCTTAAAATGCTAAATTCCCCGGACTAACCTGGCATAGCAGTCACTTCGTTCTCGTTTGGGTTGTTAGCATATTATATTTTGAAATGTGACGTCACGAAATTTAGGACCCCTCCCACCCCTTGTTTCTCAAGGTCACACTTCGCCGACCCCCTCTCTCCCCCTAAGGTGTAACATAATTTATGGATGGCCCCCAAGTCGATCTGATCCTCTTCAACTCCTATTGAACACGCTCTTTCCTGGTTGCTCGATGCTAACCGATGACGTTTAGCTACCAGAAAGGAGCGTAGAAACCGCAGCACTCTCCCAAATTAGAATTAAGACGGTCTCCGGCAAAATTAGCACTCCTAAAAAAATTAAGTGGACTTTCTGTACCTTAAAGCCCTGAACACACCTGGAGGTACTAGTGCCTTCACTGCTCTGCTACAAAATGGAAATAGCGTATTGTCATCAGCGTCTGCGGAGCTATTTTATCTCTAGTGTATATGTGGAGTTTAGCTTTTTGATTCAAGCCAAATATTTGACGACAAACAGTACAGCTTTAGACCGAAAATATCTACTTTGAGGCGACTCAGTCAAACAAACAAAAATCAAAAGCTAACATATAATCCGAAATAGCTACTATAACTGCCGAAATGCTGGCCAATGTTACGCACGATGCCCGAAAAAGAGCTGCTTTTTCCGTATCGAATGGAGGTGATCTTTAATCGACATTGTATTCAAATTGAAATAAATGGTAGAGAATATCTTAAATAAATCTTGCTCATTTGTCAAAATCGGCTCAAAAATGTCAGAGTTTTTCAATGTTGAAATACCGAAAATCTAGATGGCGCACCTCATAACTACTACGTCTTTTATATTTTTATTTAAATGGTCTAAAATCAAATAAAAATACATTACAAAAAAAAAGTTTCATTTTATTTCGATAAAAGAATAGATTACAATTTTTAATAATTTTAATTCCTACATAAATTGATTCTAGTCCAGTCCCCAACCGTAAAAATGGGGTATTACCTCTAGTTTTTTTCGGAGGCCACCGAATTTGATGAAATTTTGGATTTAAGGCTCTACTTACCACCCTTTTCAAAGTCTACCGTGTGCCGAGGTGCGCTTTTTTATTTTTAGGGGTGAAAACTACCCTTATCGTAAAAAATTAATAAAACTCAATAAAAGGGTAATAAAAACGCTTAGTAGGCCTATATATCACCTCTTAGACCTATGTACTATTGAAATAATTTTTTAAGAAATTTTTCAACCCCTAAAAACTACCCTTAGAGAAATAGTCTAGTCCGCAACCGTAAAAATGCGGTATTACTTCTACTTTTTTTCGGAGGCCGCCGATTTTGATGAAATTTTGGATTTAGGCTCTACTTACCACCCTTTTCAAAGTCTACCCTTTTTGAGACACACAAATTTAGTTATAAGTTCAGAAAGTATTTTAGTAAATTTTTTAGTGTGTGTATGCGTGCGTGTGCTTGGATGTATATATACTGGCGTGGTACCAACCCCCGAACAATCAATTCACCTATGCTCTGAAAAAGATTGCAAACCGTCCAACCGCAGCTGCGTACAAAAGTATTGCGCAATACCTTCCAGCTTCTAGAATATCTTCCATTTTGGAGGTACTGTTGTAAAATGAGGTACTGTTGTAAAACCCGTATTCCAAATGTAGCATGTATGTACATATACGTGAAATACCGTAATGTGCTCACAAGAGCTCCGAAAATCATTTGCTCCGAAAATTAAAAAAAAAAGTCGTTCGGTTTTTTTTACTGTAGCGGGGTCAATTTTCAAGCTACAGTGTCCATTCAAAAAGCATTTCGTAGGTAATTTCACTGGATATAAACCTGTGTTAATTGTATTATATTAGAACCCTTAATTTTCAAAACGTGAAGGGTCAAAGAGCTAAGCAAAGGTGGTACTTACAATATAAAGCAAACTTCAATCCGCTATATCTCCGTCAGTTTTTAAGCTACAGCAATAAATAGAAAACCAAAATTGTTGTTGAAGAAAAATCTAAATTTTGTTACTCAACAGTTTTTTACGTATCTTCAATAGTTTTTGAGTTTTTTTTGAAATAAACGCAGAAATCTGTAAAATTCGTAAAATCCCCTTTTCATTTTGATCGTACCCATTTCGAAAAATACACCCTGAAAATCGCTCAAACTATATAGATCCGATAGATATCTCTAAAATAAAGTGAATCCTACGTGGAACATGATAAATTTGAATTTGGGTGGAAGTGGTATTAGTTTTATTGATCATTTTTTTTAAAAAAAAATTTGAACGGTACACCTTCTCTTTGTCAAAACTCATTCATTTTACATGCATGTAGGAACACCAAAACAAACAAAAAAAAATATTCTGTATGGGACCGAAGCCGATGACCAGCCAGCTGTTATCACTGTTATCATCTCCCGTTGCCCATTCCATGTCGTAATGCATTTTTTTCAAATAAATTCAATCGTCGCTGATATTCTGCCGTCGCCGGGAGCAAAGCTGATGCCCGAAGTATTAAAGCCGTGAATAGTAGATTGTAGAGAAAATAGTGGACTTTAGAAATAACTTTAAAAATTTAAAATAGTCAACAATTTGTGAAATAATAATTTGAACTATAATAATTAACTTGAATTGTGAAATAATTTTAATTAAATAAAAGTGCAACAAAATATCGTTTTATAATCCACAGCCTTAATTATTATACCCACCCACATATTTGGTGTCAGAAGTGGGATTTGGGTTCAAAATTGCGGAGTGTAAAACGGGGTTTTGTCGAGTGATGTCTGGTTAACCGTAAAAAAATAGAAATAAGAAATTGGTGAAAGAATGTGAAAATTCGTGGTTAACGGAAAATAAAGAAGAAAAAAAAAATTCAGAGAACAACCTAGAAAAGTGTGCAAGTTAAGTGAAAAAAATAGAAAATTGTTTAATAAGGAGATCTTAAAACAAAAAATAAAAGGAGTTTAGTGTTTTTCGGGTTCGTAGTTAGTCTTGAGGTGTGTATCGACCGCAATGAAATCCTATGGAGGAATTACGATCCTTAAGCGCGCGTGAGTTGAAAAGATTACTAAAAAGTCGCGGACTTTCGCAAGGTTGCCGCGTAAAAGAAGATTTAGTCGAGAGACTTTATAGATCGCTAGTGTCGGTAGAAGGTTGCAGTACGGAAAACGAAGCAGACTTAATACGCAGCGAGATCGCGATCGTTATCGATAACCTCGGGTATTCCTCTAGTCCTTCAGACGAGGGAGACCAAGCAGAAGAAGAAGTTTTGACAGGAGTTCCCGTACAGGCGAAGACAGACATAAAGCAGGTAGAAATGGCTACGAGTAACAACTTCGTCTTTAAAGATGTTGAGGAATCCCTAGAAAACTTTACTGGGGAATCAGGTAAGAACATTAAATGTTGGTTAAAGGAATTCGAAGAAATAGCCGCCGCCTGTAGTTGGAACGACATGCAGAAGTACCTATATGCACGTAAGCTACTGAAAGGTGCCGCTAGATTGGCAGTTGAAGGATCTTCAGATTTAAATAGTTGGGATAAATTAAAAGATTTCCTGTATCAGGAATTTGCTCAAAGTTACACGAGCCTTAGTGTTCATCGGGCTCTAGAGAGCCGAAAGAAGAAAACCGACGAAACGTTTTTGGAATATGTCTATGCAATGAAGCAGATTGCAAATCGGGGGTCAGTTGATGAGGAATCCTTAGTAACGTATATAATAGCCGGTATCCCGGATTCGACTGTTAATAAAATGATACTGTATGAAGCTAGAACGCTGGACGAACTAAAGCAAAAGGTAAAAGCGTATGAGACCATGAGGGCGCATCAGAAGGAGGTGGTGACCCCAAAAAAGACGACGAATATGCGGACGAATTCAAAGCCTAATAGTAGCACTCAAAGATGTTTTAATTGTGGCTCAAAGTCACATTTTACCTCAGTTTGTCCATTCAAAGAAAAGGGTGCCCGTTGCTTTAAATGTGGAGCGTTTGGCCATATGTCCAATAACTGCACTCAGCCCAAAACTAGCAGCGAGGTTCCAAAGAGCTCAGTATATATCGCAAAGCCGTTGTCGGATTTAATTAGAAAAGATGTGCCGTTTCGATTTGAGGAAAGAGAACAAGAATCCTTTCATCTTCTGAAAAGTAAGCTGACTTCACAACCCGTCTTAAGATTATTCGATCCGAAGGCAGAAACCGAGTTACACACGGATGCAAGTAAGGATGGTTACGGCGCAGTATTACTGCAAAAATCTTCAGAAACAGGTAATTTCCACCCAGTTTTTTACATAAGTTTTAAGACCTCGCAGATTGAGCAACGATACTCGAGTTACGAGTTGGAGGTTTTGGCAGTCGTTAAATCTTTGAAAAAACTTCGACCGTACTTACTAGGACTCAAGTTCGTAATTTATACCGATTGTAAAGCATTCACCTTGACTATGCAGAAGAAAGACATCAACGCCAAAGTGGCTAGATGGGCCTTGTTGTTAGAAGAATTTGATTGTGTTGTCCGGCATAAATCAGGGTCCTCTATGAAACACGTCGATGCCCTAAGTAGGTCCCCAGCGGTGTTCCTTGTAGAGGAAGACATCCTACAACAGGTGAGACGAGCTCAGGAAGATGACGATTACTGTATCCTTGTGAAAAAGTGTTTGGAGAACGGGGAATACGAAAACTTTTTGCTAAGAAATAACGTTCTTTACAAATTTGCAGAGGGAAATTATCTCCTTGTAGTACCCAAGGCGCTGGAGAAAGGAGTTATCAGTAAATTCCATGAACGTGGACATGTAAACGCGCGGAAGCTGGAAGTGATGCTGCGTCAGGAATATTTCATGCCAAACCTAGCCCAAAAGGTGCAGAATGTGACAAAAAATTGCGTAACGTGTATCTTAGCTTCCAGAAAAAGGGGAAAACCTGAATGTTTGTTCAACCCTATAGAGAAATTGGACCTACCTTTACATACTTACCATTTAGACCATCTGGGGCCATTAAGTTCAACAGCGAAAAACTACAATTACTTATTTGTCGTGGTCGACGCGTTTACAAAGTTCTCGTGGATATACCCAGTAAAGTCAACAACGACGGATGAGGTCTTACGGAAACTCGAACTCCAAGCCGATGTATTTGGTAATCCATGTAGGTTCGTGACCGATAGAGGTACAGCTTTCACCTCGTCAGCGTTTAAAGAGTATTGTGAGAAACGGAAAATTAGTCAGGTCTTGATAACGACGGGAGTCCCAAGGGGAAATGGCCAGGTGGAGCGTCTTAATCAAGTCATAATAAGCGTCCTTACGAAGATGTCAATAGATGATCCGGGAAAATGGTATAAACACGTCCCTATGTTGCAGCGAGTCCTCAATTCTACGTCCAATAGATCCACCGGAAGGACCCCCTTCCGCCTTATGTTCGGAGTAAATATGGCGCATGAAAAGCAGTTTGAGTTGGCAAAGATAGTCGAGGAAGAAATTATATCGTCTTTCGAAGGTGAGCGCGAAGTATGCCGACAAGAAGCGAAACAAAAAATTGCGAAGATCCAAGAAGAGAACCGGAAATACTCGAGAAAGAAAAGAAAACCCGCGAAGAAGTATCGGTTAGGAGACCTAGTAGCAATCAAACGCACGCAATTCGCCACAGGATCTAAATTGTTACCGAAATTTCTGGGTCCATATGAGATTGTCGGAGTAAGGTGTAACGATCGTTATAATGTGCAGAAAATTGGAAATCACGAAGGGCCTAACGCCACGAGTACCGCAGCAGACTACATGAAGTCATGGTCAACCCTGGACTTAGACGAAGGTTCATCCGGGACGGATGAAATGCAGGATGGCCGTGTGTAGGAACACCAAAACAAACAAAAAAAAATATTCTGTATGGGACCGAAGCCGATGACCAGCCAGCTGTTATCACTGTTATCATCTCCCGTTGCCCATTCCATGTCGTAATGCATTTTTTTCAAATAAATTCAATCGTCGCTGATATTCTGCCGTCGCCGGGAGCAAAGCTGATGCCCGAAGTATTAAAGCCGTGAATAGTAGATTGTAGAGAAAATAGTGGACTTTAGAAATAACTTTAAAAATTTAAAATAGTCAACAATTTGTGAAATAATAATTTGAACTATAATAATTAACTTGAATTGTGAAATAATTTTAATTAAATAAAAGTGCAACAAAATATCGTTTTATAATCCACAGCCTTAATTATTATACCCACCCACATGCAAATGACTTTTACCAGTGTTCATTTTAAAGGTATTTTCAAGCACTTTAAAAAATGTAATATAAGTTATTCTCGAAAAATGCATCGATTTTCCGTTATTCGACGTTAAATACAACGTTTTGAGTATTTGGTTTGAAATCCCTCTTCGATCAATCATTACTCGTTTTGTTGTATACCTAGAGCATTTATTCAAAAACCATTTTCTTCGTTTTTTTATAAGCTTTATTTTTAGTCATAACAAAAATTTTGATAAAAGGCTTTTTTTTTGGACTTATTGACCTTTTCAAACGCTTATAACCAAAAAAATATCAATTTTACAAAAAAAGTTTATACTAAATTATTTGCTTAAAATTATCCTCTTTATCGATTAACGGGGTTATTTTGACTAAAAATATTTCCACCCGCGAGTTGGGGTGGGAACCACCCGCAAAGAAAAAGCGCACATTGGCTTATGGTAGACTTTGATTTTTGAGTCATTCCATATCTACTGTTAAAATTTCAAGTAAATCGGTCGCCTCCGAAAAAAAGTAGAGGTAATATCGGTTGGGGACTGGACTATTAATAAAATTTACATTTCTTCTCCGGATTCATTACGGAACCAACTGGACAATTATAGGTTTCAGCAAACACCTCCGAATTGTAATAGATTGACAAAAACCGATCCAAATTTTCTGGAGTTTTAGAATCAATTAACAAATAAAGTTGCTGTATGTTATATTCCAAAAATAGCTTCTTATAGGTTAAATCATATTCATTCAAAATTTTCACTTCATCAGTATTATAATATTTACCATCTGGACTAGACAAATTATTATCAACAATTCTCATAAATGGATCTGTTAGCTCGAATAAATATCCGAAACTTTTCGTAAATTCATTAATATCAAGATTAGTTATAAAATCATTTTCTGGTGATTTTAAACAATCATATTTATCCTTGGGAGTTATTTTACTAGTTAGTTGTCTTAATATTGCATAACCAGTTAGTAAATATGTGCAAGCTGCTCCAGTATCTTTACCTTTATCCAATATCACCGATAGTTGTAATAAATCTGAGAATGGTGTTAGCTGATTCTTATATTTGTTAACAAGGATTAAATTTTCTAAATAATTATTTTTACTTATATCTAAATGTCCATAATATTCTGGTAAATTTAAGAAGTCTTCTGTATTAGTAAAAAGTGATAGTTCAGCTTTTTCATCTTTGTTACCCTTCAATTCTTCGACGCCCCATTGAAGTAGATTTAGATATTTTTGTTTATCAAAATCACTAAGGTATCTTACAACAGCATTAAAAATCGCTGCAGGAAAATATTGACGTGTTTTTGTAGAGCAATATTCACCAAGATTTGTGCATAGATCTGATTCATTATCAATTTCACTAAATTCCATTAGTTTATAAAGAAAGTAATTCGCCATAATTTTCGGATCAGTTTCTTGTATTAATTCAATTAATCCAAGTGCTTTACTGTCAAAATATACTAAGTCATCGCCTGTTATTTTTCTACCAGTAACTTTGGATAGTATTTTTACCCAATCTACTCTAAAATCATCAAAATACGATAGTTTATCCTTCTTTGATCTGCTAAGGGGAATTCTACACATATCATTGTCGAATTTCAGAAACTCCTCTACAATTTCTTTAATATATTCCTGCTCTACATTGAAACGTTTTAGTATTTTTTCTTTTTTCTTTCCTTCATTGATCCGAAAGTGACGGTCAGAGCAATCTAGATCATAGATTGGTTGAATAATAATAGCATCATTTTCAGGTGATACATGCTTATTTTTTACAGCAAAGAAAATTTCAAAATCGTTATACAAAAATTCAGCAATGATTTCAAAAGCATCGAAATTATCTGATTTCCAATTTTTATTGTACATTGGCCAACCTCCAGTCAACTTTGAGAGACTCAGACTATCAATAACAAGGTTTGTTTGACCAACTTTGGTACACGATTCATAAAAATCTTTAACTTTTTTTTCATAACTATTTAATTCGTATTTATCAAGAAGAAAATATTTTGCAAATATTTCATTTTCGCCATAACTATTATCGAAGTTACTTCTCTTTGCTAATTCACTTTCCGTAAAATTTCCACATACGTAACCAAAAAAATCATCACAAGGATTTTTATTATGAATTTTATGTAAATTCACTTGTTCCACAAATTTTCGAAATTCATCCGATGCTTCCATAGTTCTGAGGAGTAAAAAAATTAATATAAAAAACCTAAAAACAATATTATTTTTAACAACACTCATTTTGGCGTAGGAAACAAGTTTCACGATTGCCGATAATAAACTGAATTTACATTAAAAAATTTCGAGTATTTATAATATTATTTTATAGCTAAAAAACTCACCTGATAATACTTTGATAAGATTGTTTGCAAAAAAATTTATTAAATATTTCTAATTAAAGAATTTTTTTAATTTTTTCTTGCTTCTTTTTTTCATTGCTATCTGAAATTTGTTAGAACAGTCAAAATATTATGATATTATCTATATTAATAAAAGAAAGTTTCTGTATGCGTGTATGCGTGTATGTATGTGCGATGTGTGCGCTATAGCGGGCGCACCAGTCATCGCAGAGCTTCGAAATTTTGCACGAAGGTCCGTGGAGGTCTCCCATGATGCACCTCGAAGCCCGATTTTTGAAATTCAAAATGGCCGCCGAAATATGACCGAAATTCAAAATGGCCAGCCAAATTTGCCAATTGTGTTCCGATTTCCATGAAAATCGGTATCTGGGGGTTTTTAAGGTAGAAAATAACGAATTTATGATCAGAACTTATAAATTCAAAATGGCCGCGCCAATATGGCCGACAAATTTGCCAATTGTCTTCCGATTCCAATGAAAATTGGTATCTGGGGTTTTTTAAGGTAGCAAATAACGAATTTATGATCAGAACTTATAAATTCAAAATGGCCTCGCCAATATGGCGGACGAATTTTTCCAATTGTCTTCCGATTCCAATGAAAATCGGTATTTTAAGATAGCAAATAAATAATTTTTTTAAGATAGCAAATAAATAATTTATGATCAGACTTATAAATTCAAAATGGCCGCCCCAATAAGGCGGACGAATTTTTTCAATTCTATTCCGATTCCAATGAAAGTGGATATCAAGGGGTTTTTAAGGTTGCAAATAACGAATTTATGATCAAAACTTAAATTCAAAATGGCCGCACCAATATGGCCGATGAGTTTGCCAATTGTATTCCGATTCCAATGAAAATCGGTATCTGGGGGTTTTTAAGCTAACAAATAAAGAATTTATGATCAAAACTTATAAATTTTAAATTTCGGGGCCAATATGGGGGACGAATTTTGCCAAATAAGCCTTTCCACGTCAGTTGTATGTAGGTTGTTCAAGAGTTTGGAAATCGAAAAATCTTCACATCCTAGCTCCGAACACTAAGTAAGAAGGGGCAGTGTAACGGCTAACCGAAAAGAGAAAGTTAAAATTCCAATTCACCGAGAAGTTTCATGTTCATAGGCACCTACTTGAATACATACATAACGCAGTCACATCTCAATTTAGTACGGTTCTTCTAACTGAACCGCCAAGAAGAGGAAGGAGGAGCACATGTGTGCAAGAAGTTTTGTTTTGAAATTAATGTTGTTAAAAAGAAATAAATTGAGAACGCTCGGTATAGGTAACTCTAAATTTTTATATGGTATCCAAAATCATTTTCCAGAATTTTTGTAGTTCATTATACTTTTGTCCTACCGCGGACAGTGCACACATAAACTTTTTTTATTTAAAGGCGTTGCAACGCACGCGGGTTTTATGCTAGTGTTATATAAATGTCAATTTGTGCTTGTGGGAAAAAATGCTAATCTCAATTCTTCATGGTCAGTAGTAAAATATATTAAAGCTTTTTCTGAAGAGAGTGGTATGTTTGTAATTATGATAAGAATTTTTACTGATAGCATAACATAACCTCTTATTCATGTCTTTTGTTTTTTTACAGATAATTGTTAGACTATATTAATACTAGTTGACCATAGAAATAAGCAATGTTAGACACACGAGGTACTATATATTTTTTTATTATTTTTTTTTGTTTAATTTATTTCGTCATGAATGTGATGTTGAGAAAAAAGAAACTAATTAGTGTAATCCAATTTTCATTGTAGCTTGAAAAAGACCGAATCTGGCGGTCGAAACGTCGCTTTGAGCAATAAAAAAGGTTCTATAATTGAATTTTTCGTTGGGTTATTGGCATAATTAAATTCATCTTCCGAATTTGAAATTAACATACCAACGTCATTAGAGTCAAATTATTATAAAATTTTTTAAAGCTCGAGCTGGCCGAAAATCGGTATTTCGGCTGACCGAAAATCTGAAGCTGTTATTGTGACCAGATGCGTGGTTTTCCATATGCCAAAAGCTCAAGCTGGCAGAAAAGCTCCAATTGTGTTTCTCGCCAGAAGCTCCGGGGTTTTAGATGGGTCAGATCGTGGTGGCGCGCCTTTAAAGAAGTAATTGGACACCTTGTCGTTGGTGTTCGAGAAATTTACTGCTTTTATATATTTTTTTTTTGTTTTTATCATGCAACAACACAATCATGCATATAGAGTTACCTTCTAATTCAGAAGGTACACTTCTTAGCTGGGCCAAGAAAAATTTAGCAGCTCAGCACAAGTAGCACTGAGATAGGCTCAACTAAAGCATGCAACATATAAATTGCGAGATGTGACCCCCCGAGATTGCACATTCAATTAAAACAAAGGATATGACAGGTAGAATCCTAGCGGTGTAGCGTCATTCCAAATTCAAAATGGCGGCCAACACAATAAGGCGGAAGATATATAATAGACTAAAAAGTAACCGATAACCGATCAACTTCAAATTTTGTAGAAAAAAATCAAGATGGCGATTCCAAAATGAAGACCGATTTTTGCAATTGTGTTCCCCGACCCACCCACATGGGTATTAAATGGAAGGGGATGACAGGTAGAATACAATTAGTTGTGTGGCGTCATTCCAAATTCAAAATGGCGGATTACCTTTTCTTCACAACGCTCTCAGTATGGTTATTAAATGAAAAGGTGTGACGATTATAATACAGTAATCTGTATGACGTCATTTTAAATCTAATATGGCGGCCAACACAAAATGGCCGATGACTAAAGAGTGGAAAATAATATATAAGTGGCTTCATTTCCTACGTTAGCCTATTGTACCTATATATTTTAAGACATTCGTTTTTCGGGAGTAAACTCTAGTCACGCGTCGAAGTTGACACAAACCTTCTTTTTTATAGGCAACTCTAAATTATTATATGTATCCAAAATCAATTTTTGCAGATTTGTTCTCTTTGTGATTATACCATTTCCCTACCGCGTACTGTGCACACATTATGTTTTGTTATTTAAAGGCGTTGCAACGCATGCGGGGTTTTGCTAGTACTAAATATTTATATAAAGTATTTCAAGTATAAAATAGAAAATACATTTTGAAAAAAAGTATTTCAAATGTAAAATAAAAATAGGCATTTTGCTTTTTGTATTTGCATTTCAAATAAATCACATCTCTGTGTAAAACAATAATAGCATGTGACCTGAATACTAATTTCTTTTCGCCTTTTTAACAACAGATGGCATTATTATTACTAACATTTTCTATTACAGTTCTTCACCTACGTCTCGATATATTCCGTTTTTCGATATAATCAATTGTTTTTGAACTGCAACTTAACACTGTATGCCATAATTTCGCTATCATCGGTTTTTTGTCATGAAAGCAAACTAACAGACGTATTCATTTAAATTACAAATATTTAATAATTGTTTTGGAACAATCGTATCAGGTGAGTTTTTTTACCCATAAAACAAGTATAAATACTTGAAAATTTTAAATGTAAATTCAGTTTATTATCGGCAATCGTGAAACTTGTTTCCTACGCCAAAATGAGTGTTGTTCAAAAGAATATTGTTTTTAGTTTTTTTATATTAATTTTTTTACTCGTCAGAACTATGGAAGCATCGGATGAATTTCGAAAATTGGTGGAAGAAGTGAATTTACATAAAATTCATACTAAAAATCCTTGTGATGATTTTTTTGGTTACGCATGTGGAAATTTTACGGAAAGTGAATTAGCAAAGAGAAGTAACTTCGATAATAGTTATGGCGAAAATGAAATATTTGCAAAATATTTTCTTCTTGATAAATACGAATTAAATAGTTACGAAAAGAAAGTTAAAGATTTTTATGAATCGTGTACGAAAGTTGGTCATACAAACCTTGTTATTGATAGTCTGAGTCTCTCAAAAATGACTGGAGGTTGGCCAATGTACAATAAAAATTGGAAATCAGATAATTTCGATGTTTTTGAAATAATTGGTGAATTTTTGTATAATGATTTTGAAATTTTATTTACTGTAGAAAATAAGACTTTATCACCTGAAAATGACGCTATTATTATTAAAGAAGCCATGGATCTATTTTGCGATAACTATGCTTTTCTGAGCACTGAAGAAGAAAAAATAGAAAGGATATTAAAACGTTTCAATGTAGAGAATATTAACGAAATTATGGAAGGGATTCTGACATTTTACGCTTATGGGTGCCAAATCCCCAATGGCGGAGCAAAGAAGGATAAAATATCGAATTTTAAAGATCTTGGAGTAGATTGGGTGAAAATACTATCTAAAGTTACTGGTAGAAATATAACAGGCGATGACTTAATATATTTGGACAATCAAGTTATTGGATTTATTGAATTGATAAAAAAAACTGATCCGAAAGTTATGGCGAATTACTTTCTTTATAAAATAATGGAATTTGGTGAAATTGATTATGAATCAGATCTATGCACAAATCTTGTTGAGTATTGTTTTGAAAAAACTCGTCAATACTTTCCTGAAGCGATTTTTAATGCTGTTGTAAGACATCTTAGCGATTTTGATAAGCAAAAATATCTCGATCTACTTCAATGGGGCATTGAAGAATTGAAGGGTAACGAAGATGAAAGAGCCTTTTCACTATCACCTTTTACTAATGCAGAAGACTTCTTCAATTTACCAGAATATTATGGACATTTAGAAATAAATAAAAATAATTATTTAGAAAATTTAATCCTTGTTAACAAATATAAGAATCAGCTATTACCATTCTCAGATTTATTACAATTCTCTGTGGTATTGGATAAAGGTAAAGATACTGGAGTAGCTTGCACATATTTACTAACTGGTTATGAAATATTAGAACAACTAACTAGTAAAATAATTCCCAAGGATAAATATGATTGCATAAAATCACCAGGCAATGATTTTGAAACTTATTTGAATATTGAGAGATTTACGGCAAGTTTTGGATATTTATTCGAGTTAATAGATCCATTTATGAGAATTGTTGATAATCATTTGTCTAGTCCAGATGGTAAATATTATAATAGTGATGAGGTGAAAATTCTGAATGAATATGATTTAACCTATAAGAAGCTATTTTTGGAATATACCATGCAGCAACTTTATTCTAAATCGCCAGAAAATTTGGATAGATTTTTGTCAATCTATTACTATTCGGAGGTGTTTGCTGAAACCTATAATTGTCCAGTTGGTTCCGTAATGAATCCAGAGAAAAAATGTAAATTTTCTTAATCAATTTATGTCGAGATAAAAATAATTAAACATTGTAATTTATTCTTCAATCGAAATAAAATGGAAATTGGTTTTTTGTAATGTTTTTTTAGTTGATTTTAGACCATTTCATAGATCTCATCAATGGTGCTTCCTTCGTCAGCTTCGTCCGATTTTGGCCTGACATGTACCCCGTTTGTGATTAGATTGAAAAGTTGAGTCGAGGTTGAGTTGAAATTTCGACCACCGTATATGATGTGTGAGTTGAGTTCACTTTGGGTTAAAATAGAGTTGAAATGACATCAAAACATAACCTTAAATTTTTGTGCAAAATTCTCATTTTTATATACGATCAGTTCTGTTTGTTAATTCTTTTTCTATATTTTCCAATATTTCTAATTTTATAGAGTTTTCCATCAAAATGAACTTCATGGATGCTAAACAAACAAAACAATTGTCACTTCAACCCAATGGCAACTCAACCCGCGTATATGAGGCAAAATTTCAACTCGACCCAGGTAAGAGAGCTGAGTTGAGGCTGAGCCCTGAGCGGACCCAGTTTCAACTCGACCCCCGTTTATGAGTGGGTTGAACTTGGGTTGAATCTAGGTTGAACCTAGTCATAAACGGGATAATGGAAATTTTGAAGATTTGCTTGTCAAGCTTATAAGTGGCGATGAGATGATCGCGACACGACAATTGTCCCTAGTACGATTCTCGTAAAATCGAAAAAGTAGTCGTACGATTCTCGATTGTATGGAACAGTCAGAATTGAAGTCAGTATTTTTTTTTTTTTTTTTTTTTTTATGTGGAAGACTAGAGCTCAGGGAAAGCCCTTTCTACTGTCGACAATCTATTTTCTTCGTATAGAGTGCAATGTCAAACAGTAAGCTCTAGTCGATAGATAGTGAAGGGGAAGAGAGAAGTAGGAAGGAACTGCCACAACCACCTAACCCCAACCATTTCTATAGCGACTCTGGTAATGGGGGCAATGAGAAACAACTCGCTGGAGTGTTATGCCTCCTGAAACGAGTTGAATCCCATCAACCAACCGATGACATGCGCTTGGCGGATCGGGGCAATGTTAGCGGAAGGCTATGACGGGGGGAATGAGGAATGTAAGGAGGGAAGAAGAAAGAACGTGGGAAAGGCGAAGGACCGTGGGGCTCTGCCGGGATTCGAACCCGGGACCTCTGAGATAGTAGCCAGTAACAATTGAAGTAAATATTTTCGCAACCAATATCGCATGTTCGCTCAACCAAACATGATGTTTGTACTTTTGAACAATGTTTACGAACACCTTTCGGATGAATTCGGTCTTTGATTCGGTGAACTGGCAAAAACCGACGGGAAGTGTTATGCAGCCAATCAAAATGTCAACAGTGTTTCTGCCATTGCCAATGTCCCGCAATTTTTTTGAAAATACTTCTCCAGATTAGCTGTTCTGCAATTTGATACGTATTTTCAGACTTAGTTTGAGTGTCTGGACGTGTTTCCACCAAATGGGTGACTTAAAAGATGCATTAAGTTCATCGACTGGCGTTGACCGTGGAATCACCGCAATGTTTGGCGAAAATCACCTTCCAATAGAATCTTCACATCGCCAAACCGATTTTGATTGCTTCGTAGATCCTTTCTTATGCCTCCAAAGACGCAATTTGCGATGCGAGGAATCACAATTCAACTGAAAACTAACAATTGATTCACTTTGTTGTTACTGTATAACCGTTTGTCACTTCAGAATTCACCGCACTTCCTAGGTAAATTTGTTTGAGTTAGTACGATGAATCTTACTTCATTTCATGAAACGATTGCCATGAACTTACAACAGAATCACAATTCAAGTGAGAATAAACAACTGAATCAATTTTCCGTCACTATCTAACTAAACGATTGGCTTGATTCACGATTTGGCAATCAGCTGTCAGCTGTCAAACGATATTTGCGCATCTACCGAAATAAATTGGAATAGAAATTAAGTAACAAATGAGGATTGATCGCGAAACAACACAAAAGGTAATTTCATTTTCATTTAGGCTGGAATGGGTTTTTCCAGATTTTTTTCCAGATGTTCCAGATTTATTTTCAATTGAAAACATTCTTTGGAAAAATTAATTTTTGAGGTCACACTTTGTGGATAGGTAAAATATTATGGGTTCGCGTCACCAACATGCTGTGATAGCAGTATATCTGTAGCTTTCGGTTTTTTTAACAAAAATTCTAACTAAAACCACCTTAGTTGAGTTATAAGCAATTGTAATGCTAAAATTGGTTCAATTTCGTACCTTTTTAGTACTTTTTCATTTAAGCTTTGCCAAAAAGTACCAAATAAGCACCAAATAAGGCGAATTTTAACATAAAACTTGCTAATAACTTCAAAAGTAAAGGCCGTAGCATAAAAATTGTCTGGACATTATTTATAGGAAATTGTCCAAGATTTCCAATTTTGCAAAAAAAATATTAGTTAACTAGGTATTTTATGGAGAAAAAGGTGGTTTTAGTTGAAATTTTAGTTAAAAAAACGAAATTTTGATTGTTATGATTCATTACTCAGGAAGTTGATAGGGTAGAACATTGATTTTTACAGTTTTATATAGGTAATCTGCGTACACTGTCCTGTCTCCTTATTTGCATTTGATGCTATCTCCTAAAATATCTCCGAATTCGTATACTTTCATCCAATTTCAACGTTCACAATGTAAATTGGCTGATTTACTCGAATGATACAAGTGTTTCTGGTAGAGACTAATAACCTCCACCAAATGGTCAATCATCCTACGCGAGTATAGCTGACGCTGCAAATCCATTGGCCCACCTCCTTGATCTTTTCCTTACCTCTCACCCAACGCGGTACTCCGTCAAATATGATTCACCTCTAGGCACCTCAGACAACTGCCTCAGCGCTAATTTTATACGGCGTGTCTTTTCGCACCAAAAATACGGGTCACACGGGCCAAGGGTCGCACGGGTCACACGGGTCGTACGGGTCTCACGCGGCACACGGGCCACGGGTTACACGGGCCCCACGGGTCATACGGGCCACGCCACGGGTCGCACGGGTCACGCGGGTCAGGGACACGAGTCACGGCACACACGGGCCACGGGTCACCAGTCACACGGGCCACGGGTCACACGGGTTGAACAAGGCTCGGGATATGGGCTGTACGGGCGGCACAGGGCCCGGGTAGTAATTTCTTCCAGAATTGGAGAAAATCTTTGCCCGTGAAATCTGTACTCTATCCACAGTCTGTGCTGAATATGTGATTGAATATAAATTAATTGTGAATTACATACTAAGTTGGTGCAAAATAAATATTTGTTTTTAGTTTTAGTTCAGTAATCAAACAATTATAACAATTATAAAGGTTGTTATGGGAAAAATATTAATTAAAATCATTATAAACAAAAATTCATTATAGTAAAATACTATTTTATATTTTGAAAAATATTGATACACTATAAAAAATCTACTATTTTACAAGCTTTATATTAGCTGCGATCCATTGGGCGATTTTTGCTACTCGCAAATACTTGCGAGTACATCACCAATGGAACACGATTTTTCGCATTTACCAGTAAAATGTATCTGCCCAAAAACAAGAGCAAGGGTAGTTCCGAGTAGCTAGCAGCAGTTTTGAGTAGTTTACCAGTCCCAATGGATCGGAGCTATTATCTTCGTTCTCTGTCTGTGGCGGACAAATGTTGCGAACGATTTTTCGACCAGTTCCCGATATCGGATGATGCTTAAATTTGGCACACACCTTTGGTTCTGAAGACAATAAAATACAGTGTATTCAATTTTAGGGTACATCCAATATGGCGGCCACCATAAATTGGCGGATTACTTTTTTCTTTAAGATCCCGCCATGGGTATCAAACGAAAGAGTATGACGAGTAGAATACAGTAAGCCATGTGACGTCATTTTAAATCCAATATGGTGGCCCCCACAAAATGGCGCTACTTTCTTCTTTACAACCGCCTCTATTAGCATGGTTACATGCCATTCCGAAAAGCATTCCGACTGAAATCATTCTGAAAATTCTTTTCGGTCGAAGTTTATATGGTGGTTCTCAGAATGAATTTTTGCTGTCATTTCAGTTTGTTTACCTAACCTAATTTCACACAAATGTCTAACAAATCACTTATTATTTCTTCGCCGCTCCACGAACCTCTTCTAAGAAATAATTTTATTAATGCTCAATTTTAACAATAACCTTTTAATAAGTAACACCGAACTGGAAAGTGAAGTTATTACCAATTTACTTCAATTTTAATGAAAATAACCTCACTTTCCAGTTAGGTGTTACATGGCATTCTTTCCGAAAACCATTCTCAACCAAACAAAATTTTGCTTCCGAAACCAGAATACTTTCGGAATGCTTTTTAGCCCGGTCAACGGTTACATGGACCATGCCATTCCGAAAAGCATTCTCAGAACGTTCTGAGAATGCCATGTAACCACACTATATATGGGTATCAAATGAAGGAGTACGATAAGTAGAAGAGAATTAGCTGTGTGGCGTCATTTCAAATTCAAAATGGCGACCAACACAAAATAGCGGATTACTTTTTTCTTTACAACCCCCTCGATATGTATCGATTGTCTGCGGTATCACTGCAGAATTCAGCTACGAACTTCCTAATTGCTGAATACAGCGATGCATCAGTGCTATATAAATTAATGTTTTAACAATAGTTACAATAAAGGTACCATATTTTGAAAACAAGTCTGTTATGTAAAATTTAATGGAGAATACGTTAAAAATATGGAAAACTTGCTACGAGGTTTGGGCCGTTGTAAAAAATTGATTTAAACAATTAAATTGTTAATAACAATATGAATTTCTTAATAATTATTATTTAAAATATTTTTTCTCAAGATTCAGTCCTTTAGCTTTAAATTGAAAAAGAAAAGAAGTTCGTAGCTCAAATAGAACCGGAGTTATACATTTATAAAAATGAGTGTCCAAGCCAAAAAACTCGCTTTTCTCAAAATTTCAATCACTTGTATTTATCGAAAATATGTCGGAAAAAAAATCCTCGGACACGTATCTCTTATTTTTCGATATAGAATCCGAGAAATTTTTTTTAGCCAAATCGGAGATGTGTCGGTCAAAAGGTGTTCGGTTTGTAAAAGAATTACCCATACTTCTATATACAAAAGACCTCGAGGGTAAACTCATCATTATGTTCCTTTGTTCCTAAAGAATATATTTTTCCCCGTTCCATTCTTCGACTTTAAATCACTTCGATTGTAAGATTGTTTTCACTCCAACTGAAATGCACCCAGCAATTTCTTTGTTAACGTCAATTTTTTCTAGTCAATTTCATTAGAATAACAAAATTGCCCTGCATAAATTTAGCTCTGCTACGCAATCTACACGGACGGGAATCCAGTCAATATAGCACACTCCACTAGATAATTTGCATAAGAATTATGTAAGTAACCCTATCCCCTCCCCCCCAAAGTTCACTTCATAAATTGCACTTTATACATCCCATGACTAAAAAAGCTGGGGTTAAATTTTTTTTCTTCTGCCATTGCTTCGGGTTACTACCGCCATATGCTCGGGTACTACCCTACTACCAGACAAAAGCCCTTTAATCTATAACGACCTGTACACAAAAAGTCGCTTTTTGCTTAACAATTATCCAACGCACATAAAGACATAAGAGCCATTTTCCTGTATGATATGTAGTAAAGAGCCAACAATCTGTTAACGCTTCACCTTTTAACAAGGAATAGCAACCCTTCGTTTACTGAAGGGTAGTAGAAACACTGAAGGGTTGTTTTATGGTATCTTCATAAATTTTTCAGCAGTTTCTTATAAGCACGCCAGGAGGCAGCAGGTAGTAACCCTCCTTGTTTGCTCGCTATGGCAATATCCTTTCCCATCCAATATTTATGATTATTATTACGCATATAGCTTGGCCCCGGAAAACATGAATATAGCCCAGGTATGCCGTGTGCTACCGCCGCCTCCGCAGTCCCGCACTTACCCACGCCTCGCCGAGAGAACACAGCCAGCCAGATACACGTTTAGGTACGTAGTTGTTGAAGGTGCGTTAAGACCAAGTTATCAAGACAATACGGTCTCTCGGATAGTGTCGTAGAGAAGCAGAAGATGGGAGGGATGCGAATCTGGGACACATGCTGGAACTTCTTCTAATAACCCTTTCACCGGTTACCGTCAATGTTTTCAGAGCCCAGAATCCTTGGGAGCGTCTTAAGGATTTACGGTACTAACATGCCTGCGTTATGTACGCATATACCGGCGGAGTCCTTTCAGTTTCAGTGCCATGCTGGGACATCCTGTAAACAATATTTTCATTATTTTGCGAAATACACACTCCATTCCCACACCTCAGTTCACATGAGCAGCTCTTCTACCTTCGTGTCCCCGAGGTGTCGGGCGTGTGTGCATATAAGAATTTTCCAAGGTGATTCTAATTTACTGCTTTGTTGGGTGTCAAGAGCCCCACAATGTACCGTATGTAAACATTGGAAAAGGGCGTCAGTTGCTCGGTAAGGTGTATGCTGCGCTACTACAGCATATTGGAGCCGGGGTGTACAGCCTCGTGTGCCTTGGCTCATTTCACATTTCATTAAAAAATGTTTACAAAAGTGGAACGAGTTTTAAGGTAGATATTTACATGCGATGGATTTTCGGGTAACAGTTTTCTGTGCATACTCGTGTATGAGAGCAGTAATGACACATTTACGTGCTTATCCCCGGGAAAACTATTTAAGCAGAGAAGTGATTGAGGGGATGCCGTAAATTGCGAGTTATAACGATATAGGTTTTTTTTGGGGAGTTTGACGATGTAAACGAATTTGTGTCAACGTCGATGTTTTGCGATGCAATTTTTTTAACAGCGTGTTTACTGGAAAGTAACTATTCAGTGTATACTATATGTATGCCATCAAATTCTGAGTGCATATATGTGGCATCAAAATAGCGAGAGATGTGCAGCATAAAGGTGGATCATCGGATATGATGTCCCCAACCTGTCACTCTCTACAAGTTCTTACAACTGCCTCACGGGCGAACAATGTAAACTCGAAACGAAAAGGGTTCTTCGGAATAACGCAATATAGTAGCAGAAACACAGGCAGCACTGGGAACCGTGCGCTCTGTCAGAGGATGGGCCTTTTTTTAACACATCGTTGGACTTTTATAGATCAAATCAATATTAATTTATAATATCACCACCAGGTTAGATCTGGAAAGGGGTCTCCTCCGAGGTACCTAATTGAACACGGATGTTTCGTCTTCATAATACTCAAACTTACAGCAAACCCGATGATCATTTACGCTTACGCCTCCTCCCAACGGACCAAAAGAAGCGAAAGTAGGTATTAAGACACTTTGACGTGGGGGAAAACCAGTTTGAGACCAAAGTCATTAAGGTCATTAACATGTCTGTTAATTGCCTACTTAATGGCTTCTATTACCTGTTAATGGGTATTAATGGGTAATTAACACATCTTTTAATAACCTTAGTCCCAAACAGATTTTTTCCCACGCCAAAGTGCCCCTGTACCTATTAGTGTAGTAGTTAGGAACTTAGGAGCTGCCTGCTTAAGGTTTCTGGACCTACCAAGTAAATGGCAGCATCAGTTTCCATAGTACCCAGCAAGAACATCCCTTCATACCGTTAAGGGGATATCTGGCGCGCTGGCAAAATATTATGTATTTTTATGTATATTATGTATTTTGCAGGAAAAATCGACCCCGAATATGTCTGTAGGACCCGGGCTTGCAGCCCCCTGGGCCCTGCGATCCTAGGCAGCCGCCTATACTGCCTAGTGGCTAATCCGACACTGGCGAATGTGTGTAGGTCGTGTCGTGCCTCGTGGAAAACAAAATTAAAATACGACAAATTTACAGATTTGGTTCCCAAATATCTGAGCGCTCCACCGGCCAGGGTTCCGAATAAGCAATTGTTCAGTACAGCCGGCCCTATACAGGAGCCCTTAAGGACTTCTTTCACAACAGGCCGCCGGCAGGCCGTAGCCTTTTAAGCCAGGTTAGTTGGTACCGCCCGATGAAGGCCATACATTACTAAGTCTGGCTGAAGGATGAAGATTTGAGGCATACATCTGACAGGCCGTGGACTGCAGGTGATCCCATGATTCCCTACATATACACAGGCTAGGTTGTTAAGCGGGCCCCATCCATTTGACGGTATGGTTGAGTGAGTGTGTGGTTATACTAGGCCTCAAGGCGAGAATCCTTCAGGCCATGGCTTGCCGGCGGTTTGTATAGGAATGGGGGCCTTTAGAAATGACCTCATGGAAATATAATATTCCTCTCTTGAACTTTGACTATTAAATACGAGAAGAAAGAATACCATTACCGTATATAACACTGGCCTATTCTTCTAATATTTTTTCATATCCTATTTATGTAATAAAAAAATGAGGCCTTAATTTAATTAAATTTTTTTCATGCTATTCCTAAATATTCGTTTTCGCATTCGCATTCGCATTCGCACATTCGCATTCCGACCATTCGCGTTCGCATTCGCATTCGCGAATGTGAAAAATATCACATTCGTAACATCCCTAGTTACAACGCAATCACAATTATATGGTGAGTCTCAACTAGAGAAAATTTGGTCCAGTCACAACAACAGTCACAACGATTATCAAAATTGTGACTCTATAAACACAAAGGTCACAAAGAGTTTAAAAAGCACGTTTCTAGTATATTTTTATAATATTTTCACAAACTCGGCAGATAGCCAGTGTCGATGAGAGGTGCTCGGACGATCGAATATACATACTGTGATTCACTACAACAATTATTTATGGCGTACGTTGGCAACGTTGTCACCCAGACTTATTACACGATTACAAATTCACTGTGAAATGTGAAAATTTTGAGATTTTTCTTGTTACTGTTGCTACTTGTTGCTTAGAGAACCAAAACAGGTGATAGTCACAAGAATATGTAGTCACAAATTAAAAACTGTGACTTGTGACTGACCACAGTTTAGAATAGGGGAATAGCTTGTTACTCCATATTTAACGAATTGGATCAAAAAAGTTTTAAAGGCAACCTTAATTCTTTGGAGTAAATTTGCTGGTGGCCTGACAAAGCTTATCTATGACAATAAATTTACAGACAATGTCTGGTGGATACTGTCATTTCCGTAGTGGGACTTCCCAAAGTTCGAAAGGATCAGATTCTGTATCCCTAACAGAGTGAGCCCTATGGTTTTTTATGTAGTGAGGTATTGTGTCCAAAGGTATCTCGTCCACTCGCTCGTAGGACAGATCCATCAAGGAAAGGTGAGCCAAGAAAGGTCCCTCTTTTTTTCACGAGGGCCGGGCATGTACAGAGAATGGGAGACCGTTTTTTCGTCATCCTACATAAGTTGTTGTGGGGAAGTTCCAATCTTTCAGCGCACACGGATCTAGAAGTATATTTTCGGCAGAACGGCGCCCACCTGACACATAGCTAACAATGGCTCTCTAGTTCGAGTGGTGGTGGTACAATCATATCATGAGTAGGAATCGAACCTACAACCTCGCAACCGGTGTCACTTTATAAGGATTACAATAGTGCAAAAAGTGAAATGTATCCTAAATGCATCCTTTACTTTAGGTGCAGATTATGAAAACAGGCTGTACTACAATAAAGGCCTTATCCCAAAAACAAATCGAAGCTCTTTTATCGCACAGAAATTAAAGAATAAAGTTCAACAGTGTCGTTTTAAGAATTTTTTTCAATAAAACCTACAAATCAGTTACAAGAGCTAAATCATATCTTTCTAAAACAAAACTTACCAAACTTCCTGCTATCCACAGCACAAATAATCTCCAACAGAATAAAGTTAATAGGAAATAACACAAAAAGAATGACGCCATCCAAAAAGCAATGGGCCATGATTTCTAATTACACTAAAACATTAATGCAAAAACTTAAAACCATTTCCAAAAACTTTGATTGTTCCCAAAAACTTCTTCATCTCTTCTTGGGCGTTTAATTCTTGACTTGGACAAAGTACAATTCACTGAATACAAAATGAAGTGTTAATTCACTCGTTCCACTGCCTTCAACCGAAATGCATTGTTTGTTGCCAGACTATTAGGACAGATGCTCCATTCCGGGTGGATTTCCTGGGTTAAAGTTTGAGAAACCAAATAGGGGCCCTGTACTCCGCCCCTAAACTCTAATTAAGAAACTCTAACAACGGCACTGCACTGATTGAGTTTAACCAAAAACGGGCGATAAAGAGACTCGATCCAGCATTTCGGGGATTACGTATCCACCTCTGTCTCGGCATGCCTGGGTTACACTGGGTTTTTGGGCTCACTCCCGGCGCGCGGGCGGTGGCGGAGGTGTTCCGAAAAGGCACCTCAATACTTTAGAATATTCATCTCATCCAAAAAGCGGAGCCCTCATGCCATTGTAAATGAGGGTTGAACAGGGAGAGCTCCTGAGTAATTACAAGGGGTTAATACTGTTTCAACCTGTAAATGCCTTTTTTCCCTTTTGTCACCTCCGAAAGGGCAATGAGGGTAAGAAGAATTAATGAAGGGCGGCAGTACTGCTTTGTATTACGTTTATTTTTTTTTCTTTCTTCCCATTTTTGGTCTACTTTGTAGTAGTTGCTCCATGGAAAATAGGGCTGCCTTTGTGCACAATTCAGAGCAGTCCCATAAGATTTCAATGTTCGTGGGCCTTTCGGGAGTAGCTTGATCGGTTTCCCCTATTGTCATCTTGACAGTGCGCTTTTGTCTGCTTAATTGGGGCCCAAAATTTATGGGATATTTAGGCTCTCCCCATTTAACCGATAAGACTCCGAATTGACTTATTCTTTAGCCATAAATTCAACAGCTTTCATCGGACAAAAACCCAACGAAAGGGTCTAAATGTCACGAGTTTAATTACTTTTCGTCTAGATAAAAATCAAAATTTTTTGGTCCACAGTTTTAGTTGAACATTGTCAAAAAAGGTGATTATTTTGAGAAAAGATATTAAGTTACCATACCATAGACATTTTTGGGTTCATAGTATATAAAATTGAATAGTTTAAGTGTCGTTAAGATTTTAAAATAGTTCACCCATGTTTCAACTTAGATTCGACGGTTTAAGTTGTGTCTTACGGACAGATTTAATGGTGACATTTTGGATTTATTAAATCCAACTTCGGCCAAAAAAAATTTTGTTTGGCCGCCATTTTGGTTTTGCTGTCATTTGACAGTTGTGTATAGAAGTCGATGACAGTTTCTTATGGAGCATCTAACAACGTGTTTTACAGCTGGTTATAGACAATAAATGTTTTTGGCTTTGTTAATAAACAGAATAACGGTTTTTGGGCATTGAAAATCCTCAATTGATAGTGCTGTTCTTTTAGGATGCTAGAGGCAATGCTGTAACAGTTACTGGTGACATGTTGGGAAACTTTCTTCTGTCCGAATTGAAACATTTGGGCCTACTGCACATGTGGTTCCAACAAGACGGCGCACAGTGGTCTGAAATTCCCAAAGCCTGGACAAAAGTACCAAAACGAAAGTTTATATTTAGCGACGTTTTTCACGTGGGTTAGGTATAGTGGCCCCCCGGAGTATTTCAAGGCCCTTGGCAAGAGGCAGATCTCGAAATCTATTTTGTATTCCATTTGGAAA
Source organism: Thereva nobilitata (assembly GCA_963855945.1). Lineage (NCBI taxonomy): Eukaryota > Metazoa > Arthropoda > Insecta > Diptera > Therevidae > Thereva > Thereva nobilitata. The sequence goes on from OY979694.1 coordinate 229,161,752, forward strand.
GTGAACGTCGAACACGCTGTATGCAGCGCGTTCTCTCCGAGCAAAAACACGTGTTACGTTTTTGCGTGTATATTGCAGTACGTTTACCCGTTTTCTTTTGTGTAAAATGGATTCTTCTCCAGAGAGTAAGTACAATTATACTGTGTTATTGAAATGAACATAAATAAATAATTATATTGTTTATTTATGATCAAATATGTAGTAAATTGTGGTATTTTAATAACGATTCGGCTTATGAATTGATGGCTAAGTACAAACTTCCCCCTACTTCCACTACGAAATACGCATGTAATTGTTTATTAATCATCTCTGCAAAACATATAAAAAAATCAGCTGCTCCTGCTGGCTCCATGTCATTCTATCCACGATATACTACATATTTGCTCAATGTATAGTTTTGGGCGTCCTATTCACGGGCTATATATTAACTTTTTTTTCATCTATATCATCTTATAGTAATAAAAGAAAGATTCTATATGTATGCGCTATAGTGGGCGCACCAGTCCCATGAAACAAATCGAAGTCCGATTCTCGAAATTTAAAATGGCCGCTGAAAGATTACCTAAATGGCCACCCAAATATGAATTCGTAAATTGTGTTCCTATTTCAATGAAAGTGGTTATCTAGGGGTTTTTAAGGCCGCTAATAACGAATTTGTGGTCAAAACTTAAAAAATTCAAAATGGCCGCGCCAATATGGCCGACGAATTTGCCAATTGTATTCCGATTCCAATGAAAATCGGTATCTGGGGTTCTTTAAGGTAGCAAATAACGAATGTGTGGTCAGATAAAGACATTTTTAAACACTGAACTACGTAGAATCGATATAATATCAAATAGAATTAAACAAAAACACCTTAATGATTCTACTTGCAATTTATTGGAGTCTAAAAATATTTTATATTCTCAATAACAAAACCCGAATGCATTTCGATTTGATTTACAAATCATCGTCAGCAATCACGACTGAAGCCCATACACCGATTTTCATAGAATTTGCTTAATTTTTCATAAAGTTGGTCGCCATATTGGATCCGCCATTTTGTTTTTTGAAAATATGATAACGGATTCTTACTCAGCGACCCCGAAACCCCCCATAAACTGATTTTGCTTAATTTTTCATAAAGTTGGTCACCATATTGGATCCGCCATTTTGTTTTTTGAAAATCTGATAACGGATTCTTACTCAAGGACCCCGAAAACCCCCATATACCGATTTTCATAAAAAAATAATTTTTCTTACGGTAGTAAATTAATTTTGTCCAGGTTTCGGGGATTTCAGACCACTGTGCGGCGCCATATTGCACACAGCTCGTGCTACGATGAAAATACAAGAACTGCCTATATTACATCGCCACTCTCATCCAGGAGTGGTCAAAGTGATCTTCACTTGATCTTCGAGTGATCTTCAAAATGGGATGGAATTCTAGGCCAATATTTTTGTCGTCCTTTGTCCTGAAGACCCTAGAATACATTCCAGACTAAAGTTATCGAAACTCTTTATGTCTATCTCCTTTGGCAATTTTCTCGGCAATAGTTTTTGGACGGAGCTACCGCCTTTACGAAAGATCGAAGTTTTTTAGAATTACGTCGATGATACTATCCTAGATCTTATTTAACACACTTCCACACTTTAAAGCTTTGGCAATATCAAGAGCAACTAGCCCAGGTGTTCTGTAAGCCACACAAGGCTATAGCGCTAGGATTGATTGGTTGTGGAATGGCTATGGCTTCACTAAAATTTTCTCTTTTACACGATTAAAACAGTCCAACATTAAAAATATTGATTTCATTCAATGAAATAATAACAAACTCTAAATTTTTAATTATTTTATCACATTAATTTCTGCAGTAATTTAAATAAATAAAGAATTTTCCTAGAATGAGAATGAGGAATTCTGCACCCTACATTTTCTGGACGTAATCAATCCACCTTTTTTCCTCCGTGTAAAATCATTTCAACTATTTCTGATGTGTGTGGCGTGTCATTAAAAATTTCATTTCCAATTTGGCAAAAATTGAAATATTCTCGTTGAAATCAGACCAAAATTTATTTAACGATGCCAATGCTATGGCCGCAAATAAATTTCCATCGCTGGTGATTCTGATGCATATTTGAGCAATCCATAAACTATGCACCCATGGGCTATTGGCCTATGGTATTTGGGCTGAACTGAAGGACTTGCAATCTATACAGGATATATTTGTGCAATCCTCGTATCTATATATGTATACATAAAAAAAAACAATATAATTGGCGAAGTCCTGCTGAATCCAATCATCGAATTCATTTCGACAGAATATGGGCGGATAATTTTTAGGGCTCCCAAAGGACGAGACCAGGGCCAAAACATTTTATTTGTTTAGCTTTTGGTCCTGACGTACTGAGCCAACTTCTAGCCCCGTCCAAAATTGTTGTTTGCGTTGTTGGGTTTTATTTTAGTTGTTGTTGTTGTTACTTTAAATCGTTTTATTTGGAATATATTTAATTACCATTTCATTAGTTTATGGGGGCGCAATCAGGGATGAATTTGTTTGTTTGTTGGTTTATTTAGTAATTTTCAAAATATTGTTTTGTTTTGGTTTGTTTAATTACGTTAATTTAATTTGCAATTACAAATTGATGGGGTGAAATAGATCGGTTGTTTGTGTTTAATATTTAAAATAATTAGAGATTTTTGTGATAAAGTTTTAATACTAAGGAAAACAGGTAATCATTTTTTGTTTTTCTCAGTGCGAAAATATTGAGAGTAGTTCGTTATAAAAATTCAGAAAGGACAGAAGGAAGAATTGATTGTGGGGACAACGGCAGAGATTTTGCATGGTTTAGATTTTACGCCATCCAATATTACATTTATTAAGCGGCCGCAAAACAATTTTCAATTGATTTGTTTAAAACTGAGTCAATATCAACAGTCTGGTGTTTAGGTAGCAGAGTAGAGGGCTATAGTCTATTAATAGTCCGGGGAAATTAGCATTTAAAGGAGACAAAATTCGGAAATGGCTGAAAATTGGTAAACAGCTTCCTTGGGACTTTTTAAGAAAACAATGTCGGAATCACAAAAAACAAACATGGCCGGTGTTTTCCTTGTATCTCGGTGTCTATAGGTCGTACAACCTTGTACGAGGGCCCAAAATGTTGACAATGAAATTCTCTACAACTTTAGTTCGTAGAAAGATGTTGACCCGATTAACCCTTTCAAAGTTATACAAGGTCAAATTTATCAAAAATCACTTTTTGGCCAAAAAATCCCTGAAAATCTGTAAAGACATTTTTTAAACACCGAACTACGTAGAATCGATATAATATCAAATAAAATTAAACAAAAAACACACCTTAATGATTCTACTCGCAATTTATTGGAATATAAAAAAAAAAAAAAATATTTCATATTCTCAATAATAAAAACTCGAATGCATTTCGATTTGATTTACAAATCATCATCAGCAATCACGACTGAAGTAACTAAAATTTGCGTTGATCCATAGTAGGCATTAAACGATTTGAAACGGTCCGGTGTTATAGGAGAGAGAACAACACCGACTCGATGTTGCCATTGTCCAAATTAACGGTGTTATTGGTTTTGTGGATATAGGCACTTTCATAGGCATCGAGTCTTCTCTCGTCACGCACGCTTCTTATCAACTTTACGTTGTCAATAGAAATATTCAAATGCATTTTCTCTATGGCGTGAGCTGCAAATGCCGATTTTGTTACTTGCCTCTGTGTTACACACTTCTCATGTTCGCTGAATCTTTTCTTAATTGAACGTCTCGTTTGACCAATGTAGACAGAATCACATTCGTTACAGTCAATCCGGTAAATGCCCGATTTTTCTAGTGCGTCTTTTTTGTCTTTTGTGCTACCAAGCAAATCACCTAGTTTATTATCACCTTTGAAAACTAATGTCATATTTTGTTCGTTGAAAGCAGATTTCAACTTATTGGTAATTTGTGGAACATAAGAGATCGACACTTTCATTTTTACTGGTTTATCCAAACATGATATTAGAGTTGTCAAATTCTTCCTTTTTGCACTCATGGAGTGTTTTTTAATGATTTGATCTATCATATCTGTTGGATATCCATTAACTTTGGCTACTGACTTGATGTAATCGTATTCATTTTTGTAATGTTCGATCGAGAGTGGAAGCGTACACAAGCGGTGAGCCATTGAATGAAAAGCTGCTTTTTTGTATTGAAATGGGCAATAAGAATCACTGGTTATAACCCGCATTGTACTTGTTGGCTTATGATAAATTGCGAATTCGAGTGAATGGTCTTGTTTTTTAATCACTTGGATATCTAAGAACGCCAATTTATTGTTAGATTCAGTTTCACAAGTGAATTTTATTGTTGGGAATTGTGAATTCAGAACATTTAAAATTTCATTTAATTTATTAGAGGCAATCACTGCAAAAACGTCGTCAACATATCTATACCAAACTCTAGGTAACAAACCTTTTTCTTCCAATTGATTCTCTAAAACAGCCATGAAACATTCACTTATTAAAGGTGACAAAGGATTGCCCATATTTGTACCTTTCTCAACATGATAAAATTTATTTCTGAATTGAAAGAAATTTTGTTTCATACAAAGTTTTGCTATGTCGCTATATATTTGTATTTTGTCATTGGAAATATCTAAATCATTTAAATATTTGTCGAATTCATGTAAAGCAAGGGCAACATCTATACTTGGGAATAGCGATGTAACGTCAAACGAAACCATTATCTCTCTATCGTTAACTATAATCTTTTCCACTTTCTTTACAAAATCGAAACTATTCTTAACTGAGCGACTTTTTATTGGTGGTAGAAATTTCATCTCATTAACTAACCACTTTGCCATTTTATACGTTGGAGTATTAATGCTAGAAACAATCGGTCTCATTTCATTTCCTTCTTTATGTATTTTTGGTAAGCAGTATAGTAACGCGACGGTTGGGTTAGAAACATTTAACTTTCTTGTGAATCTTTTACCAAAAACCGGGCCAATTCGTTGCCTTAGTTTACCTGAAAATCTGGTTTTTTTGAAAAATTTGTTTGATCAGTCAATACGAAACGTTATTGCCTAAAATACCCTCTTGTCATTTTTTTGAAGTTATTCAAGGTCAAAGTTTCAAAAAATCAGTTTTTGGTCAAAAATATGACTCAGAAACTGATTTTTGATAAACTTTTTTTTTTCTATTTATACAAAAGATTATTGCCTACCCTAATGACACCCTTGCCATCTTTTCGAAAACTTTTCGAAAAATTTTGCAAAAATCAATTGTTATTGGTTTTTTGGCCGAAAAGTGATTTTTGGAAACTTTAACCTTGAATAGCTTCGAAAAAATTACAAGAGGGTTTTAATCTCTACAGTTGACCCCTGCTTGCCTTTTCCATATTGTAGGGTTCTCATCAATACCTGCTTATCATCTTACTTAATTAATCCATTTTTAATAAAAAGAGGCAAATTTGAAGTAATTGACAGTACAGAGCCGCCGTTGTAAACATTGAAGCTAAATTTAATCTTTCCGCCATATTTATTTGAACAAACGTCAAATTAAATTAAATTCATGGACAATTTGATGACCTGTCATAACGACTTTTAATCGAGTTTGCCATCAGATCAGCTATTAAAAATGGCCAAGTTACTCCACCAGAGTATAAAGTATAAAGATCGTGGTTAGTGTTGGGTAGGACACGATTATAAAATGAGTTTGTAAGAAGTGCCTCTTTTTTCTTTTGAGCCAGTACAATGTCATACTTCAAATGAGGCGAGGTGCTATTATAGTGCTAAAATGACAAAAACAAGCAGATTAAAAAAATAGAAAGAAAATAAATACCAATTAAGTGCATTTTTGCAAGTTTAATTCTAATATTCATTAATCTGCCTTAGAGTAAGTAAGAAATCTATGCCTCCACAATGTACAGCCACGGACAACTAATTAGAAACAGTTTCATAAAAATTGCATTTATAAATTTTTTATTTTTTATGCTGCAATCCTGTTAGGAATTCATTATGATATTGTTATTGATTTTCTCCAACCATTATATATTTAAAAAAAAGTGAGAGGAGATGGTGGGAATTCTTTAATTTGATTCCTACATAAAAACTGTATAAATGCAATTTTTATGAAACTGTTTCTAATTAGTTGTCCGTGGCCATATATTTATATTTTGCAATCCCACTGTTCGGTTCTAACATCCTCAGATAAACGAATCACAATAAAAGCATCATCTAAAATTACAACAAACAATAAAAAACTGTCAAAATAAATATTTCACAAAATATCTAACACAAAAATTGGCTCTTCAAATAAATTACAGGACGAAGAAACCCTCCTCAAAAATTCTGTCCCTACAGTTTAATCCATACATCAAAACAAACCTAAAAACAGAAAACAAGAAAAAATCACAAAATAAACAAAGTTCTTAAAAATACTTATCTGACAATCCTATGAAATTTAGCCCTTGAAGCTCCTCCTGATTAGCGCCCCACCAAACAGCGAGAAAATGACCTAAAATACGCGATAAATTAAATAAATAACTAATACGTGAGATAAAATATACTCAGTGGCGGACTAAGGGTGGGGCGGCAGGGGCGGTCCGCCCCGGGCCTCTGGTTCCTGGGGGCCTCCAAATGTCTACAAGTTCCCTTGATCAAATCCTAAACAAGGCTTTTAAAATATGGTCAGTGCCTACCTAAGTGGTACTTTGGAGTCGGAGGTCCCGTACAATGTTCCCGTAGACACAAATAAGTACAGCATGGGACTTTATTGAATCGTTATCCTGTACACCGCTTATTATTTAATACTTCTGGACCATTTTCATCTCGGTTGCAACATGCAAGATGAGTTTTTCTAAACTTAACCCTGGGGCCCGATTCCGCAACGGTGAGTTTTACGGTGTTCACCGATTTCAGTGTACACTGCTTATTTTCGCGTCCGCAAGAGTGAGAATGATTTTTTTTGACATTTGCGGTGATCACCGCCGCGGCGTGAAAAATTTCTCACTGAGCAAAAGGCTGTGAATTTACGGTGAGTAAAGTTGTTTTTGTAATTTCGTGCGATTATTTTTGAATAAGTTTTTTAATTTTTTTTAAAAATAATTTTTTTGAGAGATTTGTTTGGTATGTAAAAATAGTTTTAGTTTATTGTTCTAAAAGATTTTATTTAATTAGAATTTTTAAAATGGGAAGGTCAAGACAGTACCAACTCAGCGCATCATTTAGCCACTTTAAAAATCATTCAGCACTTTAAAACTCACTGGCACTTACGGAATCGCATTTTAAAGAAAAGTGAACACCGAGGTTGTCAGTGAGCTTTTCCTTCGGGGTTCACTGGCGAAAAACTCACCGTTTCGGAATCGGTCCCCTGGTGTCCACTATAGAGCTTTTTGCATAGAGCTAGAGAAATCTTTCCCATAGAGACGCGTAGAGAAGTGTATACACCCTCTGGAGCTGTACACATGCACTCTAGACCCACTCTACGGGAAAATTTTCTCTGCTAAAAAACTCTATAGTGTATAAGCAATTTGTTTGTGTTGTGTAGAGCTCTACATCTGCTCTACGCTCTATCAAGCATGTTTGATAGAGTTTTCTCTCTACAGTATTCATTCTTATTTACATTTCGACTGCGCTTCGAATTGTTGTACATCCGCCTGTTAAATAACAACGAAATTCGAATACGACATACGCAGAAAATGTGTCTTCTTCCGTGAGCTCATTCAAAAATTCTCGATACATTCCAGCGTTTTATTTTCTTTTCGCAATCCAATCTCGCGCCGAACATTTCCTTTCCTTCTTTTTCTCTTCTTCGAGCAAAAATACAACGGCTTGTTTTTGGCGAGACCTCATTATATTATTTTTTTGTTTTCTATTAATTTCCTTTAAATTTTTTTCACAATATGTGTACGCACGCATCACTGAATAACTGAGAAATTAAATGACATGCAAAAGTTGACGGCCGACTCTACAGTAGAGAAAACGCATCTGCAGTGTGCAGTCTGTAGAGCACGTGGTAGAGCTCTATTCAAAATTTCTCTAGAGCAATTCTACGGTCGGTGGGGTGGTAGAGTGGTAGAGACGCGCTGTAGTGTACACACTACAGGTAGAGCTTTACACTCTACACTCTACCAAAAAAACTCCATAGTGGACACTTGGCTTTAGAACTACTTTCGGAATCGATGGGTAATTAGATGCTTTCCCTGCTGGGAAATAAACATACACACACTTTTACATACAAATGAAAACTGAATAAAAGGCTTCTAAAATTACATCAACTTCTTAGACTGAGGGCCTCATTCAGCTTTGCCGCCCCGGGCCTCTGACGGGCTTAGTCCGCCACTGAATATACTTACCGAGATGATAAACATCATTTGACATCTACAGGTTAGAAGGAGAACAGCTGATCAGTATCGAAGTATCGAGCACAGCCGAAGTATATAATCCAATGTTATGTAAAGCAGGCAATTTTTCTCCCCACTTAACTTTATTGTCTAGCAGGAAAATAAATGCTAGCACTCAACCGACGTCAAAACAGATTGCTTTTAACTTTTCTAGAGTCTTGAACTAGAAAGAAAAATCTGTTCTGAGGATTTTAAGTCAGTAGCAATTTCAATCAAAGCTGGTATTGAGGCTTTCTTCCATCATCAGAATCTGCTAAAGTTTTGAATTAGCATTCTAAAAGACAGAATTGAAGTCTTTCGTCCATCATAGGAATCTGCTAAAGTTTTGAATTAGCATTCCAAAAAGGACAGAATTGAAGTCTTTCCTAACAAATCGTAAATCAAAGACAGTTCTGAAGTCTTTGACCAACAACTTAAACATCAAAGTTGATTTCAGCAGCTACATCAAATCAACCACAGAAGGATAAATTTGCACAACATCAGATCGGAAGAAACCACGCAGCAATTATACAAGGCAGTGCAGCAAAGCAGCAAACAATCGTAAGCAAGTACCAAAACTAAACCAGCGTGCAGCTCAACAGACATTATTTCTGGCAACGTTGGGCAACTAAGTGAAGAATACATCAGGCGAAACTTCAATCGAAGCACTCCGACGAATAGAGGGCGTTGTTTCAGTTACCATACAAGAAGTCAAAAATCCTAAATCAGTATCGAAGTAAAGATCAAATTGAATTATATTGAGTTTATATTCGAGAGAATCAATTATTATAAAGAATAAATTGTATTTTTAATTGTTAGCAAAAAGTTATCTTTTAATTGAATCACACCCTTCCGGCACCTTTCTATTAAAGTCAGAAATTAAATTGCTAAATCTGAACACCCACCTCGCCTAATTTCAAGTTGGAAATTCTGCTAGAAGTAAGAAATGTGTCTCAAGCACAAAATTCCACTTCCTCAAAAAATGTAAGAATTATCTCTTCAGGACAAAACCTCACTCCCTCGAAAAAAGTAAGAATTGTCTCTTTAGGACAAAACCTCACTCCCTCGAAAAATGTAAGAAATGTCTCTCCATCCAATTCGTATTTACAATCTCACCACGGCTCAGTTTAAAGTGGATATTTTACTGCCGCAAAAGAAGTGAGAAATGTCTTTTCACTAAGTAATTTACAATCACACCTCGCTTCTATTATCTAGATACACGCTCATTTACCAGTAGGACATTATTTTTGAACCGGGACATTTAAAAAAACTGAGGCCTCAGTACAATTTACATCGTGTAAGGGACAAATGTACTGCCTTCCTGTAAGTCCGGCTCAACACTAATCGTGTTCCTCTTAAATGAAATGGCTCTGTGATCTCTCATTATTGCCCAATACATTACCTCCCAATTAAAAAGCAACATTGAACTGTCCCAGAGACTAACATGGATAACCTCCCTTCGCATAGAAATAACGAAATTTTGTTCAATGTTTTCAAAAGCTAGATCGCTGCAGACCACAAATTTAAACAAAGCCTTTCCTCTGTGATTGTCATTGGGCTGCATTATGCCATATTGTAGCTAACTATCAATCCTGTGATTTACTGACCTAGCTCACCACTCCCTAGTATATTTAATTTCCTAATGGGCGGATGATCTTCATAGGTACGCTGAATATATTTCTATTTCTATTTATTTCTATATTCGTAGGTCAGCCATATTTCTAAAGGTCTAGCAAATTTAGGCCTTCGGTTTTTGGTTTGAGTACCTCAGTTCCATCACTTCAAACTTAAATGTTTAGTTTCTAAACACTTAAAGTGTTTAAACCGTTAAAACACTTAAAAGTGTTTAAAAAATGTCTACATTGTTAATCAAATGGGTGACGTCAAAATAAAACGTTTTAGCGTTTTAAAATAAAAAAAACACTTTTAAAAGCTTAGATTTGCTGTGGGTCCATAAGTAGAACAACTTTAAAAGCATTCAACAACTTTTCTCACAATCCCCGCTCCCTGGCAATTTCGACAGCATATCCGGAACTCTTTTTAAAATAATATATCTTATTGCTTGAGCTAAGGCTGTATTTAAAAACATTGCACCATGATCTGGCACGACGGACAAGGAGTAATTCCTGAGTTTAGGGCTTCCCATAAAAGTATTAAATTGAATATCACTAATAAATGATAATAAAATCCGCCTTAATCCATCATTCAATTTTGCCTTTGCATTATATGCTGGTGACTTAACAACAAATTTACATGATAAAAGGCACTTCGACAAAAGGATTAAGATATCAACTAGCAACGTGGGGGTGCGGCATTTTCACCTGAACACAAAGTACGAAATTGCATCAATTTTATGTAGTCACAATCAATTTCACTCATGATTTTTATATCCCATCAAATTTCCATCTCTGGCAAAGCGATATTAGCCGTGGGATCGAATAAATTACGCTGTCAAAGGAGAAGTGAAGGGAAGAGGTGCACGAGTTCATTATAGTAATAATAATAATAACAATAATGACCTCATATTTTCCCCATTACAGCTCAGGTGTAATCTTATCTCTACCCACATGTATTATTCGTGCGATTCCCCGTTCAAGAGTGGAACAATGCGTTAACGCGGAATTACCATCAAAGCAAATTCGAGCAGAAACAAAATTAAAATTTCTTCATTTTTCCTGCCCCCCCCCCCCCCCCCCCTCCCAAAAACCTCTTCTATATAACATTTTTTTTAATCTAATACACACCAGGCGAGTTGTCGTCTCACACGTGCCACCCGAACTCATTTAACTTTCATAATGAAGCCGTAATTAAAACAAACTTTACCCAGGATTAAAAAGGAGGGGGTTGGCATCGCACTAATTAGCGCCATCTACAATCTACAATCCACAATCTACATACGTGAATTTTAGCATTTGGCGATGTGTAATCGCTCGGGTTTTGCACACAATGTAGGATATCGAAATCTAGAGAGCTTCCAGCCATCGTCCCCCCTTTGGATACAGGATATAATGAGTGGAATTACATACATCCCGGGTTACGCTCCTGTAAATATCTAAGGACATGCTCCTGTTGACTTTGAAAATGCACGAAGCCGCACTTTGTCGCGAGTCTCGGGAAACGAGTGTGTGCTGTAAGCCTGTTATTATTAATGTCGTTCCTGGTGACTGCAAGCGTTAATGACGAAAAATAATTTGTCTGCGTATTAATTCAAGGACTTGGGTGCATCAAGGAGCACTTCAGTGCAAGGAACTTGTATCTGGGAAATGTGTTGCACATCACCATCATCATTAAATTGATTTTGGAGGAGGATCCTGCGTCGACATCTCACGAGTCTTTAATGCATTAAAATTCGTTTGGAGGCTGTGGTTGTTTTATGAGTGTGTGGAGCGGGGTAGGGGGGATGCTCCCAACAAAATTAACTGAGACTCTCGAGCTGGAAAATATTTTCCATAGTGCTGCAAATGGGCGGAATTTCATCCCTTAAATGAATACAAACGGTCTGCCGATAAAATATGAGATTCTACACCGCCGCGCGGAACCGTTCGTTCTAATGACACCTCCCGACCGAGGGGGCGCAGCACTTGTGTATATCCTTTGATATTGGATCCTTCTATACATATATGTACATATATTCACATCCAGCATAACTTTCCGGTATGTCCTTATTTAAAATTTATGATGCTATTAAAATTTTCGCGTACAGGTAACGCAAACATGAAAATTGTATTTCTACGGGCACTCAACGAATTATGACGTCATCATATTAATTATTAATTGTTAGATGTTCGCGTTTTAGAGTCGATGTTTGAGGGTAGGCCCCTCGGGGGTGGTTTGCCGGCAGATCCAGGCAGCTCACGAAATTCATTTTGTTTAACTAGCAACGTAACCCGTAGGGCACGGGTGCTTGGTAAATATTTGACCCCGTCTTATCGAACCGTTCGTTCTGCATGACTGTGATTGGGCAACATTGTATTGTAATATTGTATACTCTCTCCTCGTCGTACCTGATATTTTCTTTGTTGTAATGTGCCGACGATGCTTGATGAATTGAATCTAATTGAAATCCAGCGAAATGCGCATTTGGATTGCCTCCGGGGATTTTATGAAATTAATTCGGGGGAAGGAAATGGCGGATTGTTTAAATTCACGTTTTTTTTCGTTTCTTTCATAATTTACATGAAAGGAAAGTGAATATTTTAGCCAGGAGTGGAGAAGGACTTAATTTGAAAATCGGTAGAAAGTTTTCACTTTGATAAAAAGAGCGGCGAAACAATATGCTGCGAAGTTATGTTTTCGTGTATTTATTTTGGTGCTGGTGGAACACAATCGTTCCTTATTGTGATTATCGAGTCGACCAGCAATCGAAACCACAGTCTTTAGTCGAGGCGAGTTTAATTTTATGTTGCGTTAGCTTTGGTGGGAAAAATTGAAACGTCCTGGTGCCCAGTGGATACACAACTAGCGACAGTAGGTATATAGCAATTGTTATAAACCCGACAGCGGAGCCTCGGATCGGATGGATAACACAAAGACGAACTGGCCAACAAAGCCAATATAACGGCGATCCAAGAAGTTAGATAGTAGATAAGCTATAGGGTTCCGGCACTATAGTGAGAATCCTTGCATACCCGTAGGCGCCAAAGCCTGGAGGTATGTAATAGGGTTTATGTCCGTGGTGTGGTGAGAGCTTTTGGTACATGGATTTACGTCTGCACCTCCAGGCACCAAAAGCTCTCACACAAACCCCATTGCATACCTCCAGGCACCAAAAGTTCTCACCACACCAGATGTAAAATTAATTATAGGAAAAGCAAACGTAAAAACGCATGGTCCTGAGGAAACGAGAAGCTGCGAAAAAAAGAAGTATGGACACTACACTGTGAATTGTACATAGGCTATCTGACTACATGACGTGAAAACTGAGTTTCAACCCTGGTTTCGATATCCAGACCTCCACCAGAGAGGTATGGGAAAACATCCAGCCTGACAATAACTATGGAATGATTCTATTCCCAGTTTTCTTATCCTCGTTAAACCTCCAACCAGCGACGTTCAAACACTTCAATCTGTAATAGATCTTTTGTGTTAGGCATTCATTGCGCTTTTCCTATGTGGCAAAACCTGCGTATTTCAAACGCAACACAATTCTAGAGCACATGTTCTATGCGGTGTCTGTTTCTACCTGACAGTATATGCATATGTCTGTATCAATATTACGCATCTTTTTCGGGTGATATCTGTCAAGACCATGTCTTGTGAAAAGGTCTGTTAAGACTCTGAGTGCGTTTTTAGTAAGCTCGAGAAGTTTCATACCTTTAGCTTGAGCAGTGGTAGCGAAGTTCTTGGCTTGTCTCATACCTAGTACATGAGTCCGGTAGTGAGGCAAGCCCTTTTCTTCCTATATTTGCAGAAACTCTTTTGTATGACTAATGAATGTTCCGTAGAATGACACTGAATCGATAAATTAGCGCCTGCACCTGCTAGAAGAAGCCTGTTCATTTCCGTCCGCCCTGGTATCCACTTCACGATAACCCTGTTAGTGAATGCCGGGGAGTTAAGGGAATCGATGGATCATTTTATAATGTGTGATTTCACTGTGCACGAACTAATGGCTTCTAGGGCTGCTTGACTGTCTGACATTATATAGGTAGTGGTGCCGTTTGTTTTTCGCCTCAGACATTCACGGACCAGGAGTCTACTGCGTATACCTCCGCTGGGAAAATCTAAGGGGATTTGACTTGAGTTGACAGCTGGGTTCATATTCCTCAGCTCCAGCTGCTCCTTCTCCTTTAAATCCATTTGGGAACCTCAGTTGCGACTCTGTTTGCGGTGCCGCTTTTGACGGTCCTTGATCCCTATATCCACTCCACCAATTAACCTCTGACAGAAAAATAATGTTCTGGAGGCTTACTTGACAGCACTTTCAGTATTTAAATTCCAGTTGCGTTGTTTATCTAAATAGTATAGCCATGCCGCTATCAAGCCACCTATTTCACAATATTGCGCAATCGAACTTTTGGTCTGAGCCTTGGGCTGAAGTTTTTGCGGTTTGTGTCTTGGGTTGAAGGGGTGCGCCACCTGTGTGAAACTAGTTGAACTTCACAGTGATGGGTGTGTCTGGGAGAGATCATCGGGATATCTTTATGTATCAAAGCCAGGGAATGGCAATTTCGAGAGGAGCTCGTCAACAAATAGTGACCATATAAGCGATAATATTTTTGAATTCGTACAGCATCATAGACTTCAAACATAATAAGGTTCGTCGTCTTTTGCTACAACACCACTAAGCCCTCTTTAACCTATTCTGTCGTCTTCTATCCTTCAAACTAAGCCATTATACCATTACTAAATATATTGCAACAAATTTGTGTTGTTTTCTCGTATTCGATACTTAATCATGATTATTAAAGGACATATCAAACAATCACCAGTATTTGGGTATTCCCTAACAAGGTCAGACTAATTGTGTCATCCCTTAATCATAGGCAATAAAATTCCAAAGATAAAAAATGTTTTTAATTAAGATACTTACGTTGAGTAAAAAAATGCTGTTGTGGTTATATCACCGTCATCCATTACCGAATAAATAAAAAAATATGGAATATTAATTAGCAATGAAAACACAAATAATCCAGCGACAACTTTTCTAGCAATTATCCGTCTGCAAAACCAAGGCGGGCCCTGGGGCACGCAACTTTTCAGGTATATCAACCGATCCAATGTGACCGACACTAAAATTAGATTAGCCGCACCTGTTGTAATCCCAGTAAGTGGAATTTGCACTTTGTAATCGTATCGAATCCAGCAGATCTTGTTATGAAAAATGCTCCTGGCAAATCCGGAAAATGCCAAGAATAAACACGAGAAACAGTCCATCCATGACAGCGCCGCCAGGTATGTGAAGGCAGACGGAGTCATCCTTGGCCGCATGAACACAATCGCATTAATCAGATTCGCAACGACCCCGAAGGCAGCCAGGACCGGGACGACGAGTCCGTAAATTAGATAAGCCAATGCGTTCGGGTCGCTGTTGCTGTGGTCCGTTGAGGCGTCCACATTGCCCTCCGAGGAGTTTCCCGACATTGTTTTTTTTTGCAAGGACGACGAGAAAGGATAAGCACTTTTCAACACCCACGCACGATTAAATCATAGCCGAGATAAGCCGATTTTTATTTAATCTTTCGGTTTCTGGATCCACGCCAAAAGTACCCAACGGATGCCGACGATGTTGTTCCAGGACTGCTCACTGCGGCGGATTCAATCCTGCTGTGGCGCTGATTATTCACTGCTTAATCCCCATATTCCACGATAGCTGAGCACCAGTGCCTCAATGCCGGATCCGAGGATCGCGGTTGGCTAGAGATAGGCCACTTCGCTCGGGATTTCGCTGACGACCGATTGCTGATTAGAGATTGATGACTGCTTCGGTGGTTAAAGGGAGTTCGTGCGAAAAGCGTCGGCTGCTTGTATCGTTTATGATCATTGGCAATGATATCAATTTATCTGGTTTTATGCTCCCTCGATAAACTTCAGAGTTGCCAACGTGGAAGAGGCGCGGGGCCGGATAACACAGGGTGCACAATTGGATGGGATAATTTGATTGCAAGTTCATCAATGGGGAAATTATGCTAAGAGTCTTGGGAGAGAGAGAGTTGAAGGAAAAATCTTAATGGTGAAGTTTTGGGCCGTAACTAAGGGCACTAGACTCTGTTACGTAATAATCGGATATTCAAGGTTGTTTTCGCCTATTTTGGTCAGAAGGTTAAGTTTGGTTCTGTATCAGACCTATAGATAATTAGCTGAAATTTATTACCATAGATTATATCTTTGGTAGATAGCCCTTTTTATTGCGGAATATTTACTTCTATATTTTGAAATTTGTTTTTTTGGTTTTTTTCTGCATACATAAAGAGTGCAACATCGCAATTATTTATTCGTATGAGCAATGATGCCTTAATTACAATATGGCGGACACCCCAAAATGGCGGGTTACTTTTAACTTAGAATATAGAACTATAGTTCTCTAGTAGTTCTATATTCTAAGATCATTATTATCACGGCATCTTGATTTATGGATATTAAATATTAGGTTGTGGTATTTTCCCGATAGATGGAGTCAATTGCAAATAAATCACGAACTCCTGAACGATTGTTTAAAAAGTGACAGTTTGAGTGTTGCTTTGAGTGTATAAACACATCGAAAGTGTTTGGAAAGTTGTTTGCGTTTGAAAATGAAGAAAAATCATGAAAAGTTACGGTGTATTTGTAATATTATTTCGACAAAGTTACACTGTGCAGGGTTTTGAAAAAAATTTTGTTCTGTACGGTAAACGCGCTTTATTAAAATGTGTTGCGCGAAAATGCTTCGTTCGCTCGCTTTTATTCTGGTAATTTTTTTAAGCAATATGAGATATGCTATGGTCGTCCAATCACTGAAAAAGCTTTTCAAAAAGTCCAGCAACATAGCCTAATGTCAGCAGTGCTGATATTGGTATGAAGCTAGGCATTGGCCACAAGCTAGGCATAGACCACGAAGCTCGATGTATGGGTTCCTCATGAGTTGAGCGCGAAGAACATGATAGACCGACTTAAAATCTTCGATGCGCTGCTGAAACGCAATTAAATCGACTCATTTCTGAAACGTTTCATATACGGTGATGGAAAATAAGTCACGAACGACAATCCAAATCGTTAAAGATAGTGGAAAAATATGCGTAGAGTCTTCACAATCGTTCGCGAAGCCAGGATTAATATCCAAAAAGCTGATGCTGTGTGTGTGGTGGGACTCGAAGGGAATTGTCCAATAAGAAGTACTTCCAGTTGGTCAAACGATTGATTTTTAACTCTAATGTGGACAACTACGGAAAATACATCATGCCATTTAACGAAATTGATCCTCTGGATTGAATAATAGGAAAGGGGTTGCCTTCCATCACGGCATTGCCATACCACACACTACTTTAATGGCCCGTCAACAATTGCAAGAGATTGGTTTGGTAGTTTTAATGGTAGTTTTAACGATGGTCTTAGCGGTCCCCACATATGTATCCGACACGTGGATACTTAGCAAAAAGCACTTTAACTTCATAGCCGTGTTCGAGAAGAAAATCCTTCGGAGAATTGTTCGCCCGTTATGGGAGGAAGGACCATTCCGAAGACTCTACAAAGACTAGTCTCTACAAATATGAGCGCTAACGCGACATAGATGTTATGAAGCAAATAAAGCTCGGTAGGATCGGATAGGCAGGACATGTAGACCGTATGAGCGAAGAGGAACTTGATTGGAAAGTTCTCTACGGTAAGAACGTACGGCATAATCGTAGGCATATGAGTGAAGCAAAATACCGCCCACAGTTAAGTTGTGAACTGGCCAGAAAACTTTGAAGCGCGTTACGTTCATCCGTTGAGTACGTGGTAGATTCGGAAACAGGCGGGATCGTAGCAGTATCGGATAAAGAAGAATTCGAGGCGAACACAAAAGCCAATAAATCGGCCTGGGATTTGCTTTTTATTATCACCTTATCATTGTAAGTAAAGCAAGGGGTTGTGCATGAAGGGAAATTCTTCTTTATCGAAGTTATAAATGGCAATAATTTTTTACTTCCAGGGGTAGCATTAAATATCTTAATGTTCGCGTTGGCACTTCGGAAACACAAATCCCAGTCCAGTGGCTTCGAAAAAGTCCCAACCAGTTGACTTTTCCATAGTACCAGACAATTTCGTTTAGGAGCTGTGATAGTGGGGACAGCAAAGGGATATGTGGCATTAACCGAGCTCCCGAGGAGTGGGTAAAAATCGACGAAGTATTGGCTTGGATAGGAAGTAAGAAATAGACCAAGGAGGTTTGCATTTTGGTATGCAACTTCAGGGGTTCTCGTAGGTTGATTTACAATTTGATATAGAATATTAGTGATCCAAAGTCTTTGCCAGAAATACTGGTGCCATTTGAGTAGCTGAGCCAATTTATATTAAGTACATTTCGCATTGCGGATGGGAAGATAAGAATCCATAATTTCGTTCGGTAATAGCATCATCTGTTATGAATGAGGAGGCTTCAGAAGAAAAGCTTATGAAGAAATAGAAGGGATGGTTAAATTCAGGAGATGTACGAGTATTGCTGTACATTTTCTGGAAGGTTACTTTTTTCCTAATATACAAGGCAATGCACCTATGAGAGGAAAGATTATTATAAAAGTGTACCCATACACCTGATATTGATCTACGGCACAAATAGGTAAAATTTGAGCCTCACTTAGTTCAAAAATGATGAGAGCATATTGCTAAAGGTGGCGAAGAACAGCAAAGAAATTTCCATTTATCCCACGAGGTATTGTAACTGGGCTTCGATTGCGCAAAGTCAATAGCCTAAACCGGCTCCACACGTTGGCCCCAACACGCGTACCAGCGAACGTTGACGCAGAATCCGACACGCGACGGTCAATGCCCAAAGCTCAGGCCAATGCAAATTTCTTGGTCCACACGTTGGAGAAGTAGCATTGCGGTCAACCTAGGTACCAACATGTGGAGCCGGCCTGAATAGCAGCCGGGTGTGCCGGTGATAAAACCAGGGCTGCGGAGACGTCGTCGGAGTCGTGGAGTCGAAGTCGGAGTCCGAAGGAATTTTCTAGTTCTGGAGTCGGAGTCGAAGTCCACAAATTTTTTGATTGTTTTTCCGACTCCGACTCCTACTCCAGAACAAGAAAATTCCTTCCGACTCCGACTCCGCAGCCCTGGATAAAACCATCGGAGCTAGCGGGAAACGGCTTCCTTTGGGTTGTATGAAACTAGGTGAGTGCTGTCAACTATTCGACATAGGCTGTGATGCCCGCAAGGTCGAGCGGATTGTGTGGAAGCTGTGTCGAGGAGACTTACTTGCCGTGCTCGTCAGTTTTTTTAGGTGTGATTTTTGAGCGATGTGACTGTGTCGCCATAGTTCACGTTGCTTTATAAGTATTTTTCACAAGTTTTTGTGACTGTTTGTTGTGTTTTCCTACGATTGTGGGAGACTGGCGGCAGCAAAGGTTACACTCCACTTTTTCTCAATCCTGGCTTGGCTCACAATCCCGAACTAGAAGAGTTTACATACCCAAAGCTCGATATAGACGCTAAAAGACGTGTGAACTGCTGCTGCAAGGGATTCAAAAGGACAACTATATATTGAGTAAGTCCAAAGGTCTTAAGGATTTGTAGCGTAGTAGTTCTATGAATAAATATTGGAAAACGAACGGTTCTTTATAGGATAAATGATTTAAATTATATTTAATATAATAAATTAGATTAAAACATAAAATCGCTGAAGCGCTACTATTCTGGTGACACCACCTGTTACTTATCTCAGATTTAAAATTGAAAACTTCGTTAAACACACTTAAAATAACAAACCCATCTCCAACGAGGTTAATGACACAAGTGCCTCAGATGAAACCAGCAAAGGATTCCCATAAAAAGACTGCAAATAAAAAGGATTCGTCGCTAGTTTTTTCCCGGCTCCTATGAAAGCGTCATAAATGCGTGTGTCCTCTTTACGTACGAACGCTGAATCCTGGGCTGCTGCAGAAGTTCCCGAACACTGAAAAACGTTAAGGATTGCAATCACTTTGCTGAAATGAAAGTTTCTGCCTTTGCTACGATCAAAAACCCCAGCAAAACTTGGCATCGTATGAATTTTTTAACAAATGCAAATTTGCTCAGCTCTTGGCTTTGTGAAGGATTTTTTCCCCTGAAGTTTGCCGGCTTTTATTGCTAAAACTGAGATAATTGGAAGTCTCTGTGCGAAGTTGGAGCGCTCCGCTTCTTTTTTGTCTGCTGTGTATCTCCGAAATGTTATGTGCAGCGCGCGAGTACGAGTATATCCTGCATCCAGTCTGGCGGAAAGTTTGTCCGAACAGGAAGCGGAATATTAAAAATGTTTGCCAAAAAAAAAAAAAGAAAACAGGAAAAAACTCAAAGTTGAAATGAATGCTCAGTTTATATCGTAATGTGTTTGAAATTACGACTGTGCTTAACAAAGGGTGCAAAATGGGTTTATTCACCCCTAAATGTAGGGATTTTAACTTAAAAGTTTTTAGTATCTATTTTGGAAGTCATTAAATGAAGTTCGTTATTATGCTGCTTTTATATGCAGTTTTTTTCTCCTATAGGTTTTGGATGCATGAAATTCCTTAATTATAGAGTCTGGAATAGCTCTGGCAGCACTTGCAGTTTTAATATACGAAATTTCTTCAATCCTCTATCGACGTGACCGCCTCACGAAGTCGTTGCTAAGTTATATACGCTTTGTTAAAGTTTGAGCTTAACTATATCGAGAAAAGACGTCTGCATATAGTATATCCCGGAGGATTTTGGTTTGCCAAATTAATATTGATGTTGCTCATCTAAATGTACGAATTAAAGCACTGAAATGTCACAAGTCCCTTAAAATAGTAGAAAAACCTTAAAGTTAACCATATCTTCTATTTCTTCATAATCACGTCGTTTTCTTCTGTTTTCTGTACAAAAGTCCTAATATCAGTAATGAATTTCTCAATAGCATTTGATGCTATTTCCCAACGAATTTCTTATCTTGCCATCCAGAATGCCAAATCATCCTTGTAGGTGATTCCAGTTACTCAAATCGCAGCAGTGTTTATGGCAAAGACGCTCGGCAATTAATAGCCTGCGCGAAATCGTAGAGAATACTGAAGGTAGTATAACTGTGGCGGCACTGGCTCAGTGACGTCATCGGTTGTGGACTCGGTGTGAGGTATATTCGGGACAAGAACCTGTTTTGTGAGCTTTTTTGTGGAGAGCTTTTGGTTGTGAGCGCCACTTCAGTGAAACTAGATTAACTTTGCTGGGGCGGGTTAGTGTGTCTTGGGTGGGCTTTCGTGCTGGGGGAGTTTTGGGAATGATTTTGTGGGGGTTTGGGGGACTCGCAAAAAAATTTCAATAATAATAATAACTATGTATCTATATTTCATTTATGTGGGATCGGGTGGGGAATCTGATCGGGGTTCCAATTCAATGGAGTTTGAATATTAATTTTGGTGGAAGCATAGTTTTAGGAATCCTAATTTTTTGATATTTTGGGAAGGTTTCCGGTTTGGACAAGTTGGCAGTTATACAGGGTGTATACACTAAATTTGCAAAGGGATCGACTGTGGATCGGTCTTGAAGAGACAAACAAAAAATCGTATTGGCCCCGTTGAAAATTTTGTTGTAGAGTTTTACATATCACCCTATATTTTTGTAACCATATAACCTATTTTCACAGATAAGGTACCAATGTTCGCAGAATACTCCTATCTAAAATGGTAAAGGTTCCATCCTAACTCTGGAAGTTGGTAAGATGGAACCGTCACTTTCAGAAAAATTGATATTCTGGATATACTGGTACAGTTTCTGATACACTGGTACGTTATTCATCGAAATCTACAGGGTTACAAAAATACAGGGTGATATGTAAAACTCTAAGAACAAATTTCAACGGGCCCTAGCGGCTGAACCGATACAATCACCCCCCCAACACGCTAATACAATTTTTTGTTTGTCTGATCAAAACCTGCCAACAGTCGGCCGCTTTGTAAACTTAGTGTATACTCCCTGTATAGACCAGGTAGATCAGGGAGACCACACCAGACATACCAGATAGACCGGGCAGACCAACCTAACATAGGTTCTAGTCATCACCAGTACCGCCAAGCTATTCTACTCTTCAAGTTGCAGGCCAAGGAGCTTACCTCCTATTTCTTACTTCCATCTAAGGCAGTATTCGTATTCCATCAATTGAAGTATTCCGTCACCACCTGGAAGCGCGCTTCGGCGGTTAATTTCCTTGTACCGTTCCGGTACCAGATCCTTAAGAAACTGTGTGTCACTATGGTTAAGCCAACTGGTTGAAACTGATTTCCTTCCTCTAAGCTACTAGACTGGGATTTGTGTTTCTGTAGTACCAACACCAATTTTGTCCAAAACCATGGAGACAATAGTCTGTAAAAGAAAACATATGGAATTTCTAGAAGGAATATATAGTTAAGCTTAATTCCATTGAGGGAGTTCTGCAACCATCGGAACAAGTGATAGTCAGCGGGTGCTATGTCTTGACTATACAAAACTTCCAAGTCAAACTCTCGAAATTTTTGACTGACCATCAAAAAAGTGTGTGGTCAGACCTTGTCATGATGGAAGACAGAACGTTTCCTACTATTCAATTTACGTCGACCGATCAATATCATTCAATTGTCAGCAATTTAAATAAAATTAGTTATCTTTTTAAAGTGCAACCCTAACACTAGAACAAAAACTCGCATTTGACTCCACAATAGCATAAAATCTGATCATATTATTCTAAAGCTCAAATTGAATTGCAGTCATGTGTGTAAACCTAACTGGCATAAAATAGTTCAATAAATTCCTCAGTTAATTGAAAAATATTGTTCATCTATCTACAATTCAAACAGCCCATATTCAAATCCAACAAAAAAAAATACGTCAAACACAAAAGACAAATCAATCCTGTCACATATCCGTTATCAAGTCCATAATACTTTTAGTATCCTTTATTTTCATTATTTTCACTCAATTCATTTAAAATTCATCTTTTGTATTTGATTAAAAGCTCTTGCAGTTTCAACAAGGCTGCTCGTTATATTTCCTGCACTTTACCTAATTGAAAGTGCCCCAGGGCCTTTTTTCCATCAAGGGAATTCCCGATGTGTACTGAACACCCCATCATACGCCATTGCCCGGCTACTCACACATACATATGTATATAGAATATATATATCTATCTCTGGCAGTTCCACTTTTTCCCTCTAGGTTATATTTTTTTTTGAAAAATTTCCCTTTTTGTCTCCCATTTTTTTTGTTGTATCCTTTTTTTTTTGTTTTCGGCGGCACACATAACGGTAGAAGGAGAGAGTCAGGCACAAGGTAAGGGCGCTCTGAAAACTTCATTTAGTCACTAGGAAAATTAAACTTCATTTGCAATTCTGGTTTAATTTGCTAATATAAGAAACTTAATTTATCCCTAGCTGCCGTCGTCCAATGAAGCTGCAACTGGGTTACGTATACTCCGAAGAGCAAAAAATACGTTATGAAAAAGTATATATAATTGTCTCTGTCCAGGCACAGAGGATATCCACCATAAAATTTTCATGCAATTTTATAAATTGAAATATGGTGACTGCCGCGAGTACTTTTTCCAGGAGCCATAAACAAACTATTAAATGTAATTTATAAAAAATGAGAGGAAGCACACAAAGCACATATTTTAATTGCATATTATGATGAGGCCCAGGTCCTTGTTATCCTCATCTACATTTGACCTGCTTTATGTTCATGTCGGTTCCCATACAGGGAAATTTAGCGTAAGTTTAGAGAAAATTTTCGTTATGGAACAAGAGAAGCAATTATAACCTTTCCCGACATCAAGATTCTCCTCCAACAGACTTCGTTTTGGTTTTTGACTGCCTTTAAGAGCATCCTTTTCGTTCTCGATCTTCTCCTAGTTATGGGACCCGCTGAGTGGCCATTCCATTGGGGTTTGCATATGTCCTCTTCCAGTATACGTTCCCATCTTAAACGACCTATTCTGATCAATGTAAGTATTCTTCTTCTTCTTTGGTGAGGTATTGGGTCCAAAAGTACCGCGACAACTTTCTTGGCCTCTTTTACTACACGCCAATAGCTCATATTTGTAGACCAGACCGCTTGAGCAAGTTCAGCAGTCTGCGTAGTGGTTCGTCGCTTAGAATTGACTGTTCAAGCTTTTGCTCACTCACTCACTCACATGAAGGACAGACTCATTCGCTTGAAGGCAAAGCCTGTAGGTGGGGTCATACGCACTACCTTTCTTCCATAAGTGATAATTCGGGTCGCAACGCAACACATCAAGTTGGGTTAGCCAACAAGTGTCCTGACATCAAGGCAACAAGTGTCCTGGCATCCTTTTTATAATTTATTAGTCTCGTTAAGATCTGCACAGAAAGGAACCGCTTCGAGTTAGCCAATCCAGGAGCGAACCTCCAGCGTTCGGTGTGTTTCATCACAGTCCGGTAGACAAGTACCCTCCTGAACAAGCTAGTAGGTGCCCCAATAGCCGACTCCAGACTGTGGTATACACTTTTTATTGCCTTTGAAACCTCGATGACTCTGGTCCTGGTAACTTGATTGAGAGCACCCAGATCACCAAGGGCACGTGAGTAGTCCCAGACTAATTTTGACTTGGTCCAATGGGACCTTATTGTCCTGATTGCCACTTGGCTATCAGAGAAGATAAGGATCTCTTTGTTTTTGTATGCCCTTCTTCAATGGTCATGAGTGCAGGCTTACACCTCTGCTTGAAAGGCATTCGCTAGGCTGCCTAAGCTTATCACTCTACTGAATCTGGGTCTTTCACTCAAGATTTCGCCCCCCACACCTGTCGGAGCCACCCGTGTACCATACTAGTCCACTCTGCCGTACTTTAGGAAAAGTCCAGTATAGCCTATCTAATATGCACAAGGACTTAAATTTTGAGATCTTAACGGGCATGCATTCCGATAGCATTCCTGCTTCCGGGACCTCTTCTATAATGTTGACAATTATAGAATGTCCCCGCCTAAGACCAACGCCCATGTAGCTATTTGTTTTCACTATCAACGCAGCGTTAATGGCGGATTTCTTTACCTCAAAGTACACCCGACTAGCATTTAAAGGGGACATGCCTCCTGCAGCGTGTGAGCCTCATGTCGCAAATGAGGGGCATGCCAAAAGAGGGGTTTCCCCTTAGACTCTTAATGAGCACCAACCAAAGATATGGCTCGAGAACGTTGGTCTTATGCTAGGTGAGCACAAAACGGAAGTAGTGCTAATCAACAAGCGAAGAAAGGCGGATACCATAGCGGTGAAAATAGGTGACCATCTGCTCCCAGCCCGCACTTAGGTATTTGGGAGTGATGATTGATCGAAGACTCAACTTTGGGGTACACTGGTCAGGCGTGGCGGCAAAAGCTTCCACCATCAGCGCAGCTCTCGTGAGGATCCTGCCCAACATGTGAGGCCCCAGGCCAAGCCGACGACTTCTCATCACAAAAGTGGTTAGTTCCGTCCTATTGTATGCAGCGCCAGTGTGGGCAGCGGCTTTGGACAGAACGGTCAACAGGAGGAAAATAAACTTTGCCTATCGGCTAAGTGCTCTTCGAGTATTCTGTGCATAGTGCACTACGTTCGATGAAATAGCATGTGTCATATCAGGAATATATTCTGGCAACGTCAGCGATACTGAAGTGAGGTATGCCATATCAGTTTCTCATAAGGGCCCTATGAGGCAAACCTCATTACAAATGAAATAAGACAACCCCGACATCTGCCTTGCGTATTCGGAAAGCGTCTTGAAAAGCCCCTGAAATTTGTCATTTAGCATACCCAATATACCGGTTCTCTTTCGATTGCAGAGGTCAAGCAGCACTGGAAATGATTGGTACTCAGTTGGGGGACCGCTTGAGAAAACGACACTGGCGTTTAAAAATATAAAGTTTTCGACATCGCCGCAGTTATTACTCACATATTCACGCCGAAATTTTAAAATTTGCAGCCTTTTTATCCATTTTTAAATCGGGCAGCAATCATTTTTCCTCACGAGGGCCACAAAGGGCATTCCTTATGGGGCAAGGCTTTAGATACCCCTTGTGTGGTCTATAGGGTAGCTTCATAGGGCTAGCTTCATAAGGCCCCCATATGCATCTCTCAAAATGCTAGTCGGGGAGGGGTAACAATTTGAGGAGAGTATCCAACTCTGCCGTAGACGCACTGATGGAAAGGCAGGCCATATTTTGAATTTTGCTTAATTTAGTTATGAGACTTTTAAGCGCGTTTCTGTCCACCATACTAAACGTAAGTTACCATGGCCCTGTGATGGTGGTATATATGTATATCACGTACATGCGTTTCGGTTGTAAACCCCATGTGGATCGACAAGAGTTTCAGCAGGCCAAAAGAGATCTGCAAGTGTCCTGCTCATCAGAGTATCCATATAATGGTTCCAATTGAGCTTGACATCTAGCGTCACTCGCTAAGTGTTTGGCTTGTTGCGAAAAGCCTATAATTCTGCGTGGTGCCACACTCATCAAAGTCCTGAGGGATGTGGGAGTGAAGCTATCGAAGTCAACAGTGCAGATAATATTAAGGAAAGGTAGATTTTAGTCTGGACGTGTACCGAGTCGCAATTTAAACTCAACCTTATATTTCCAAACATATTTACAACTCTCAAATTTATAGCCAAGGTGATTCGATAGCCTGAAGTTAGTTTTCATCGAGTTCGCCAATAAGTTTAGATGTTATAGAAAATCACAGCCCAACTTTGCCACCGCTTTTCAAACTTTCCCTCTATTTACCTCTCAGTCACACCATTGCCGAACTGAGCTTACTGTCAGATATAGCCGAATAACAACTTTGAACTTCAATGAAATATTCTATTGTAGCGCCATCTATTAAAAATAGTTTGAACATTGGACGAAAAACGTAAAAACTTTCGATTGGGAAAATAAAAGCTCCAGAATAGTGTGGAATCATGTAGAATAGTAGCTGTGTTCCTTTTCTACTTTTTAGTACTTGCGAGCAGAGCAGAAAAGGAACGCCAAATTTGTTGATTTGAGTAAAACCTAACCTAACATTTTTGATGTTATTTCATTTGTATACAAATAAAAGATTAGAATAATTTACAACATAATTTAAATTAATTCGGTAAATTTATTATTTATATTTTTATTTATTTTATTTATAAATTTATTATTTTTATTTTTATTTATAGACGTTTTTATAGTAAAAAAGCTCAAAACAATCAAAAGCCATCTATGGGGTGATAGGGTAATTAAAATAATTCACAATGGACTCCAAAAGGGAGCTTTCCTCTAGCGGATTTTAATTGCGTAACTAGAAGTGTTATCTCCTCGTATGTTAGAGCAAGTGTAGCTGCGAGTACGCACCAGTAAAAAATAGTAAAAATTAGCAGAAAAGGAACACACTAAATAAAATAATTAATTTTCTTTCCCAAATGCAAATGGTGCCGAAGACTTGGTTCTTAATGTATAATTTCCAATTGGAACAGTTTTCGGAACGAACTCTCCCATCAATACTTCACCGGTTTTGCTTGTCCAATTGAAACCTTCATAGTCGTCCCACCAATGTTCGCATTCATAACCATAGAAGCCAATTTTTGTTGTAATAGACTCAGCAAAATACAAAACTGATCTCTCTTGACTACAATCTGCAATGGAATATTTTTTGTATAAAAAAAAAATGTTGGTGAAAATATATATATATGAACTTCTTACGTATTCTATTCATAGGACAACCAGGCTGAGGATGGACACCAGCATTTGGATAAAAGTCAACTCGTCCATCAGCAGTAAGCATTCCAGCAGTTCCAGCACTTGTGTGTATTATATCAACAAATTCGGCATCGTTCCGTCCAAGTGGCTTGAAAAGTTTTGGTATTTCAAAAAATAGTTTACTAGGGTCAAGTCCTGTTTTTTTAAGGAACAGAAATTTTTATGCAATTTTCTTTGATACAAAAACAAAAACAATTACCAGTAATTCGTGGCAATCTCTGCTTGGCAAACTGTCCACTATATCCCAGCAAATGAGCTCCCATTTCAAATCCAATCAGGTGGACTCTGTCTAACACAGTGAAATGCTCCATAACTAGAAAATTGACAAAGTTCGCCACATGTTGACCAATAGCAATCGTCGCTTTTGCCGCTTTTTGAATCAAAAGTTCGTTCCCGTACTGTGACCAATTCACAACTGAAAGAATATTTTAATATTAAAATTCAACTAACCCATCTTTTTTTGTTGTTAATGTAAATACTAATAATATTGTAGCAATTTGATTCCAGGTAAGCATTCTTCAAGGTCTGCATAGTGTCATCATCGGGATTTTCACGCCAACCGTGAGCGAGAATTTTTATATCAGAACATGGTAGAAAATATTTGAGAAAATCCGTGGTTGTATTCTGAGGAGTTCGCATATTTGGATCGAATTTAAATACAAGCGCTTTATCTTTATTATTACTAAAAAAATGAACATTAAAATTATAAACACTTGGTCCAAGAACACACAATCATTGGGCGCGTTTAGGCCCAAGTTAATTTAACTGAGCTAGGCAAGTTAACAGCGGCATAAACAGCAATTTCTTTTAGCGCTGTTAGCTAACTTATTTCTGCTTTTTGGCTTTGCTAAAATTTAGCACAGCCAAAATGAATTGACGTTTACTTGTAAATTTTTGTTGTAAGCAAATAATTTAGAAATATTTCAATACAGCATGAAAATATCATTATTATTATTCATTTTTTAGCTTTTTATTATTTGTAAAATCAGAAATGTTATTATTTTTGCTTGTTATTAGCTGAAAAATGAGAACTGTCAAATGGCATGCTAGAAACGGTGGTAAGTTAACAGGGATATTTTAACAGAGTTAAAATAACGGGCCTAAACGCGCCCATTGAGACAAAACTAAAACCTACCAGCCATAAAGGGAAAACTTGACTTCTTCAGTGCCAGTTTCACCGTTAACTAATGATACAGATAAGAAAGTTTGACCTGAAATTTATTATTATTATTAAATTCCGTATTTTTTATAAAAATACAAATACCAATTAAAAGTACTTACCTAAATATAAAGTAAATAAAAAATGGATTATATCGATTCTAAGCAAATTCATACTAGTAAAATTCACTTAAATGTTCCGAACTGCTCTGGATGAAGAGTGAATTTCTTATCAAATAAAGAATGAAATTGCGTTTATGATTCTGATAAGCAAATTTCATGGTAAAATACGCCATATTATTGCACCACAGCTAATCACCAAATCATAGAAAATTGCAAAAACTCTTCTCATATAAAATAGGCAAATCAGTCCGACCAAGCAGAATTCGTGATAGATCCCGCGCCATAAAACAAGGGAACCTCAAAAACGTTGTTTCCATGCGCTGTGAGAGTGTCAAATCCACACAAGCGAGCGATCCACACAACTATGTTTAAAATCGCAAATAATCGGCTCATTTATATTGTCAATCACAATTTCACATACACTCTCATTTCCCATCTTTTACGGCGAGGGCTCTAGCAGAAATAACCGCCATTGATATTTTGGCGGTGGAGAGCTTAGAGGGTGTACGATCCGGAATATGCAAGAGAGAGCCCAACGCAGTGCAACGGGTTCTGGTGCGCGACCAGTCTATCCAGTGCCGCAGAAGACGTGGGACGTGTCTATAAGGGCGAGTCATACCAAATGTAATGAAGTGGGTTATTTTAGGAGATATTATGTGGAAGTGAGTTACTACCTCGCGCAGTTTCTGAGTAGTGCTGCACACGAGACGAGACGAGATTTGGCCCAGTCTCGTTTCGGTCTCGAAAAAATGGGTATTTGCAGGTCTCGTCTCGATCCCGTCTCGTCTTGTCTCGAAAAGTCTCGTCTCGTCTCGAATAGTCTCGAATTTCACTGCCAATAATACAAGTTGCTCAGTCTTCTCTATTTCGAGAAATATCAGTATGTGTCGTATTAATGAAATTGGTGCCGAATGTTGTGCTCGTCAAAGAGCGCAGCGTGAAGATACTGAAATAGTTGGTGTCAATAGGATTTCAAAATAACGATTTGATTTCGAGACCTCGAGATGTCTCGCGAGATCTCGAATGGTAGTCTCGGTCGCGTATCGATTTTAATTTGGAGGTCTCGTCTCGATCTCGTCTCGAAAATCGAGACGAGACGAGACGATTTCGAGACAAGTCTCGTCTCGTGTGCAGCATTATTTCTGAGTGAACATGGAGTTTATACGGCACACCTTCAACGCTTAATGTTGGACGATTCATCGTTCTTGCCAGAATGCCAGATGGCGAGACCGGAGAAAGTGCGGAGAACGGTGAAAGTGACGCTGAAGGCCAGCCTTCAAAACCTTAAGCAATGCGAGGCTCAAGGAGCAGCTAGATAGCTGATCCAGCCCGATGGTGCAAAGGCGTAAGCCGGTGATGCGAGGAGAATGAATAATAAGAAGTATACGGTATTTTTAAGAGGGTGTTAGAGGCCCAGAGAACCGTTAGGCAGGAGCTTTTCAGTAGAGTACTGTCCGCCTTCTAACGCGCCTATGGGCACTTGCCCGTATGATCTGTGGAGTGCGACAGCGGGGGAGACCCAACTTTCGCTGGAAGGATGGCGTAGACCAGGACTTAGCGATACCAAACTGGATGCCATCGGCACAAAAGCTGCGAGAGGGCAGCGCCGGATCCCGGTTGTGGAGCCGCTAAAGAAGCAGAGACTATGACCTACTACACATTACACTACACTACAATCATCAAACCTATCATTTGTTGTGCAGTCCTGATTGGGTGGACAAAGATCCAAGAGAAGGGTGCTCAAAAAAGTAACTGGAATGGCCTTCCTGGGAGTCACAGGAGCGATACGAGGAAATGCTAAATATGCTTCTTCTCCACTTTAAGGAAAAGAATGACTGCTAGTTGGCTAAAAGACTGCTGACGCCCGCCCTAAGACCAGCAGCGGCAAAAAAAGACCTGACTCTAAAGCCTGTGGTAGGTGCTAGATTAATAGACTAGATCCACTGCCAGAGAGCAAGCAGTGGTTGGAAAGATAGTAGAGAGAAAAATGAATTAACTATGTACTAAAAACCAAAAGTTTTACTCCAACCTCTCCAATTCCTTACTACAGAGTCAAAAGTCGATGATCGATCATAAGATATCTTCCGAGCTTATTGTCGATGCCAGGAGCGTAGGCAAAAAATGCTGTAAACAGAGAGGACAAGAATGAAGGAAGATGGGAGAAGTAGAAAAACGATGAATGCTGTATGGAAACGAACTACGAACCCTTGGGATGGTAGTCGGATGCCTTAATTCCTGGACTACAGACGTCGGGATTTCTTTGTCTATAAATAATAAAGGATGATGTATTTTAAAATGTATTAACTTTTTAATATGGTTATTTCATTGATAGTCCGGGGAAATCAGCATTTTAAGGAGACAAAATTCCAAAATGGCTGAAATTTGGTCCACAGCTTCCTTGGGACTTTTTTAAAAAACAATTTAGGATTCACAAAAAATAAAACATGGCCGCCGGAGATACCGCGTTTTTCTCCTTATATCTCGGTTTTTATAGGGGCCTCTTGTCATTTTTTCGAAAATTTACCCCTTTCGAAGTCATTCAAGGTCAAATTTTCAAAAAATCAGTTTTTGGTCAAAAAATGACTCCGAAACTGATTATTGAGAAATTTTTTTTGTTCTTTTTATACAAAAGATTATTGCCTACCCTAATGACACCCTTGCCATCTTTTCGAAAACTTTTCGAATATTTTTGCAAAAATCAATTGTTAGTGATTTTTTGGCTGAAAAGTGATTTTGGGAAACTTTGACCTTGAATAACTTCGAAAGGGTTAAGTTTTCGAAAAAATGACAACAGGCTTTTTTGTAGGCAATAACGTTTCGTATTGACTGAAATTATAAAAACACGATTTTATGAAATTATAAAAACACAAACAAATTCACGAAAAATAGTGTAAATGCACGGAGGCAAGTTTGGAGCGTTTAATTTTAATTTTCCTCTTTTAATTTATAATAAAATCTCAATTTTAACCAGTGAAAAATAGTTTTATCGTTGAAATAAATTTTTTATCAGTAAAATACTTCCAACTGTTTTGACTTTTTAGTAACTTTACAACAATTAACTTCCAGAATGAAGTTTTTACAATTTTGTCTACTTTTTCTCGTAATGGGTGAGTTTTAGATCACATCAGTTTGTATGAAGGTTTAAATAGTGTTGGGTGTTATATAGTGAAGTTAAAAATTGGACCTCATACTTTTAAGAGCATAAATTCTTAAACAAAATCGATCTAATTGGACCTGTAGTAATATTGTACCGTATTGTTCCTGTGTTTATATCTCAAAGTCTCTTTTTTATCTACTTTTTACATTATTCCACATCATTCTACACTATTCTGGATAGATCGAAGTATTTGCAGGTCTTAAACTACAGTTTATATAATGTTCAAACTATTCCTAATAGATGGCGTTGCATCGTCATCATAAATCGTTATATCATAAATCCTCACAATATTAAAGCAAAAGAGGTCTTTTTTTCTCCAGATCCACTGATCGTGGCGAAGCAGTCGAAAGCCCTTGAGGATGAAGTTCTGTTGACCAGCGACCTTGAAGTTAAGATCGCACAAAATCATTACCATTTTTGCACAATCAAGAATTAGTTCAATTTCATTGGTGATTGAATTGGCGGTGAGGTCACGATCATGAAAACGAGGCCTGGCGCTGGCATGTGGTTGTTTTGCATTATTAAAGGCGCGATAGTAACATAGAGTACTGACATAAGCGAAGCAGTGAAGGGTTGTAGAGGGTAGAGAGCAGAACATTGGGCGTGTTTAAGTTCCATCATTTATTGTAATCACTCCATTTTGCCCACAGCACATTATGTCCCATATTCCATCATTTTTTGGCAGAGTCGAACAATTGTCCATCAATGATTAGAGTTAATTTCCATCACTGATTTCTGATTGCTGATTGTGGTGAAACTTCAAACACACCCATTTATAAAAACTGAGAAAGGAGCAAGTGATAGAATTAAGTGATAGGAATGCCGGTAGAAGTGTTTTGGAGATTAGATTCGACGCCATTCAATACTATACCTGGATGAACGTCCAGAAAGAAAATTCTCAGCCCCATTCTTTAGAACTGGGCTGCTACCAATAACTTTGAGTTTAGTCGGCCATACTCTACTCTACAACAAGCCTTGGATTTATCTAGAACCACCAAAGCCAAAGCTATAGTGCTTGTCGTTTGGAATAAGGTTGTATTTCAAATACTCCACTTTTTGTTGATTATTTTCTACTTTAAGGATACATTCCCAATGCAGAGTTGGCGTTTTTGTTGTGCAAATACAGGCCGATCGATTGAAGAGAACTAATAAACTACAGCCAATTGGCTTCCTCGTAATACCAGGCAGTACTTTCAAAATCTGGCTTGGCTACGGTGGGCAAACGATACGAGGAGTTAACGTTGAGTGAGTACTAATAAAAATAGCCGAGAGGTAAGGTAACAAATTACCAAAGAGGGAGCTGCTTGGGCAGCAATGACTGGCGTACAGTTGGTTAAGATGTCATATAGACTGTTATTGTCTTCAAAGACTTCGGTATCCTACTCAGCCAGCCAATAAATTATGTGAATGTGTCAACTTACAGCCCGTCTTGGAAGATTGGGTTTTGGGAGAATATAGCCCTATGAGTGAACAGAGTGCCCCAGCATCAGTCGCGTTCTTATTCGTTTTCTTGCGTACAAAGGTGTGAAATCGATCGAAATTTTAAAGAAAGTCCAAACACAGTTCGGCGATGCTACTCTGAGTAAAACCCAATTATTCGTTTGGGACGAGAAGTTTCGGAATGGTGGTAATAAAAACGACAACATTCTGGCCGTGCGAGATCATGTGCAAGGCTATCGCTGCATTAGTGTTACCAAAATTACATAAGAGGTGGGTTTAAGGCCAATACTCGACTGACAGCCGGAAAAGGATTGGCTACTGTGTTTTGGGGCTCACAAGGTGTGCTGCTGGATGACTTCCTACTTGATTGAAGGACGGCGACTGCGGTGTATTACTGCCAGCTGCTGGATGAAGACAAGGCGATCACAACGATTCTTCCATCAAACTAAATGCTCTTTTGTCTCCACGCAATCTTTAACCTGCAACACCAGATTGCTATGCGCAGCTCATTTCCTCTACCTATAGAGCCCTACTTTTTAGGCGCGCTATAGACTAGGAATTCGTTCTTAAACAGAACAACTTTACTCTGGAACAATCTTTTTCTACGCCTCTGTTAGAATACAGGCATTCTGATATTACTTTTAGTTACGGAATTAGCAGCATTCCACACCCGTGTGGAATATTCATTCCATCACTTGTTATGGAATGACTACTATTGGCGACATCTGTTCGTCGTAATCCAAGAATGTGATTTATTAATTAAAGAAAAAAAATATTTATTAATTAAAGAAAGAAAAGGATTGCTTCAATAATAAACAAGCAATGATATTCCGCTCGAAAATTTTGCTTTAAATAAACTATTCAATTATTAAATTATAGACAATAATATTAACAAATTATTAAATTACAAAATTGTTATTAATGAACACTCCCTATTAATATGTTATTTAGCGTTAAAATATCTTGCTGTGCCTTATACCTACATTATATTTTTGACATTAGCTTTACAAAAGGTACGTTTTTCTTTACAAAATATTAATAAAAACTAATTAGAGGCGTAGAAAAAGTATAGTCTGCAACACGTTTTGAATGGCATATTCCGCACTCGTGGACCGCCAACCTCGCCTTCGGCTCGGGTGCCAAATTTCCACTTGTGCGGAATATGCATCATTCCAAACTTGTTACAAAATATACTATTTGCACTTAGTATTACCAAACTCCGACTATATCCCAGAGTTCAAACGCAGGACTCATCGCCATTTCCTCCAACATCCCCCGGCTCCTCATAACCTCAAACCTACTCAAACCTTTCACATCAATTTTTGTTCATACCCATGTTGCCTCAAGGGTTTTATTGCATCAAGATTAGTTTTGGGTCAACTCATAAATTATTGCAGAACTCTGTGCTGAATCAAACATTCTACTGGCGTTAGTCGATCACCCCTTCAAGTGTTTATGTTTCATCACTGTAAAGTTCCTTATCAAACCCCCGAACTAAGCTTGGTGTTAGACATTGCCCCATGACCTGACCACGGCATGATGGACACTGGTAGGGTAAAGGGTGATCCCGGAACTTAGAATTGGCGCATGAAAAAAGACTGTTTATCGAAATAAACGACGTCGGCAACCGATTCGCGGTGGTCTCCTTCCGCACCACAATCCGCGTCCGAATGCAGTAACTCCTGTTAAAATCCATTAAATTAACCTAGCAACGTCTTGAACACCCACATTACAGTCCAGACTTGTCACCATATTGCTACCATATGTTTAGTTGACTGAAAGAGGCATTAGGAGGGAAAATTGAAGATAACGCTGCTGGGGCCGAACAGTACGTACATGGCACTTAATCAGCCATCTTATTTTTTCCATGATGGGATTAATCCGATTGAGAAAATGTATTTCCGAGGAAGGAAACTCTAAGTAGAAGAATGAGGCAAGGCAGTCCATTTGTACTTTTATAAATCACCAATAAATCTGTATAGCTTCAAATGGAACGGTAGATGCTTCGTTATTTCTTTTAAGGAAACAGAACAATATGACTTTCTTTTAGATTTTGAAGAAACCAGACGTGGTTAAAATCAGAAGACATACTATTATATATTTGGTAGTGAACGTAGATTGCAATTCTCTTAAGGGCGTAGAAATGGTGCAGTAAGGTATTCCCTGACACCTGATATTAACCCGTGTTAGCATAAGGTGAA
Source organism: Thereva nobilitata (assembly GCA_963855945.1). NCBI lineage: Eukaryota > Metazoa > Arthropoda > Insecta > Diptera > Therevidae > Thereva > Thereva nobilitata. The sequence goes on from OY979694.1 coordinate 229,197,552, forward strand.
ATTTCTCGTTGTGTATAAAGGGTATATGCTACACCACTGAAGACACATTGCATGAATGTTACTTTGACACTTTCTTAATTACAATTTTTTTTGTTAATAATTAAAGGACGAAGCATTGTAACTCAACCACAAGAACAAAATCACGTAGAAACATTCCATAAACTTTTGGGAGAAATCAATGAAAATCAAAATTTTGCTCAAAATCCACAAACTCAAGACAAGAAAGTCGAATTTTACTTTTATGGATGGTAAGTTTGAATATTATTATTTTATCCTGTTTTGAATAGTGGTGTTATTTTAGTAAAAACAAAGAAGAGCCATACATAGTTCAGTTTTTCCCCGGCATTGGATTGCCGAGTCATGATGCCTCGGAACTTTCTGAACTACTCGATCTAAAATCGGGTTTCAAAATCATGGCGAACAGTTGGCGGGAAGAGGTGACCAGCGAATCTATGCAGGTGATTAAGGATGCGTACTTGAAATCTGGGTGCTATAATATTTTTGGTATCATATAAATCCATACTCGTAAACACATAAACATAGCTTGTCTTTAACTTTGATAGTATACAATTGGTTTAACAATTCCAACACCGAACTTTACATCACAGCAGCCAACTACACACCCACGGCAGGCAGGCACGTTGCAGAATTAATAGACATTCTTAGCATTGAAGAAATGTCCAGTTCAACTAATATCCATCTAATAGGATTCGGGTTAGGAGCTCATGTAATGGGATATGCAGCGAGGTATAGCAGGCACAAAGTAAATCGAGTTACAGGTAAAATAATACATTTTTTAACCGTAAACAAAAATTTTTACAAAAATTCTTACACAAATTTAACCATAGGCTTGGACCCATTCAAACCAGCGTTTGATGATCCAGAAATTTTCAAACCGTTGGGCATGCGCGATGCTAAGTTAGTGGACGCTATACACACTTCTGGTCCAGATGTAGGATTCTACTATACATTGGGCATAGCCGATTTTTACCCGAATGTTGGTGAACATCCTCAACCAGGGTGTCCTACTTTTTGTGAGTTTTTGGTTTATTCAAGAAAAGTTAATGGTTTCTGTAAATTACAAATATTTACAGATTGTAGCCACGAGAGAGCCTTTCAATATTTTGCAGAATCGATAACTACAGATGTTGGATTTTATGGTTATGAGTGCGGAAGCTGGGAATCATTCATTAATAATGATTGCGTTGGTGATCCGGTACTAATGGGCGAGAAGACTCCCGAAAAACTTAATGGTGTATATTATTTGGATACGAATTTAGTTTCTCCCTTTGCAAAAGGCAAAACTCTTTGAAAGATGAGAGAGAGAAGAGAAGAATTAAATATATTATTACTGTGATGCAGTTTTTGTCTTTATGATAGGGTATCCACCCCATTGAGACGGGGTAAAAAAGGCTTCCACAATGGTAGAATGAATCTCTCTCATAAACTCAGAAAGTTTAGTGCTAAAAAATATGGATTTTGACTGCCGTATAAGGACTGCCTGAAGAAGTTGTACAAGAAAGCCAAGAACGCCATCTGACAGAGGAACTGCCAACCTATTAAAGTACGTGTTGTCTTCACGATTCACATCATAAGATGCGTTCTATCTTATTGACTTAGTTCCACATCCATATAGTTACTTCCCAGGTCTAATTGCACTAAGATCAATTTTGGGTCAACTCATAAATTATTGCAGAACTCTGTGCTGAATCGACCATCGACCAAATTTGCATACTCGCACTACGTTAACGAGAAGTTAGGAGATTAGGCCACATTGTGCAAGATCCTCTTCAACATAGATCCTCTTCAATTTGGGTATGCTGGGTAGCAGTACCCACCCAGAATTTGAGAGTAACTGAGCGTGTGACATGAAGAATACCTCTGGTTCCGGCCCATATTCGCCGAATCTTAAACAATAAAAGAAGACGTGCTCTGCGTTATCCTGGATACTTAGTCATACCAATCACAGCGCTGAGCCATCATGCCCGAACCGATGGAGATATTTTCTAAATCCTCTATTTCCACTCAAGAACGGCGTGAGGTCGTAACTCACTTCGCCACACTCCTTCGTAACCCATCTATCCAAGTTTGGGATAAGTCTGAGGGTCTACCAACTCTTAACAAGCACGTCCCACTTGCCTTGACGTTTCGTTATAGTCTCGCAGCGCGTCATCTGCCACAGCTGCGAATTTGACTCCCCTCTAGCATATTCCGGATCATAGAGACGCTCCTCGCGCCAGTATTTCTATGGGAATAATTCCGCATCGTTGGACTAGGAACGCTTAAGCTGGAGACAGATATATGCGTACGTTGGTGCGTGCAGTGATTGATATAATAGAAGTGCGTGCATTCAAATGTAAACTGGCATATAGTTACGTTAACGGAACGCACGCAATGCAAAATTTGGTCTACTTCCAACTTTTCTGCATTGCCATGCTCGCCATAGCCTCTAATACCCAAACACAACAGACACATGTACGCGTTGCTTAGATTTTTTGGTTATTTCTAAGAGACTAGACGAAATCCAAGCACGCAACTGTCTGTCAGCAAAAATTCGCCGCACACACCGCACGCACTGCACGCACGCACGTATTTCCGGGTTTAATCTGTATTACGGTCCTTCATTTTCTGCTGTTAGCCGTCTTGTTCAGTGCTGCTGCCCACACTGGCACTGCGTAAAGCTAGATTGAGCTAACTACCCTCGCCACCAGGAGTCAACGGATCGGATCACTATAAAGGACCTCCTTTTTAGGAAAGCTTGTTACCAAATAACAGTTTGGAGGAGGGGGTGCGTTTGTCTGACTACCCAGCCGGGCCCAACACGATCCGCCAGCAATGCTCTCCAAAGAACAATCCTTGATAAAAATGGGCAATGGGACTTCGATAGATTCCCAAGAGGAATCCCTAGAGCTACTAATAAACACACACACACTCCGGCGAATGCAAGGACGAAAAAGAAGTTGAAACTCCAGCGAATGGGCAGACATTCCTGAGAGGAAATTATCTATCATTACAAAGGAAAAGGTTCTCAAAGGTTCTTTTTGCGATTAATAACTTCTACTCTTTAAAAGATCCGGTCCGCACCACATACTACAAGTCATATTGCACAAATTACCCGATTTAGTATTACTATGGCCAGGGCCGGCGTGGGTTTTTTTTGCGCCCGGTGCAGTATGCCGTATTGCGCGCCTATAATTTTTTTTTTAAAGTTTAAATTTTTTTTAAATCTTAATTTCTGAAATTGCGTCAAATTGCGCCCAATGCAAGTGCACCATTTGCACCTATGAAAGCGCCGCCCCTGACTATGGCTGTGGCTGGGCATGTTTAAGAGCTGCATGTGGCTTATTACGTTTCCCTGATTTGGATCCTAGTGCGGGTTGTCTTCATCCCAAAGTTGGGAAGAAGAGATCATAACTCCGCCAAGAATTTATTATAGGCTGATTAGTCTGTCTGCTCAAGACAAAGATGAATTCTGGCATGCGTTTCTCCTATAGCGAAGCGATGGTTGAGTGATAATCTATTCGTGAGATGGGACGTTTCCTTGTTTTCGTTGAAATGCACACAAAACACAAGATTTTGGAAAATTAGGAAACATCCTGAATGCGAACAGCCATTTTCCAATAGATGGCGCCAGCATTAAAATGCTGGGAAAAAATGTCAGATCAGAAACATCAAATGACATCTGTCAATTAGTGTGGTTATATGGAATTCTCAGTACGTTCTGACAATCCTTTTCGGAAAGGCATGGTCCATGTAACCGTTGACCAGGCTTAAAAGCATTCCGAAAGTGTTCTGGTTTCGGAAGCAACATTTTGTTTGGTTGAGAATGGTTTTCGGAAAGAATGCCATGTAACACCATGAGTTGAGAAACGACGATCAATAACATTTATTTACCACAGTTTTTTATGTTAAGTTTGGCTTTCTTTCTCGCTTAATTAGAAAAGGAGTGTTAATTACTTACAAAACTCTAAGATTATTTTTAAGACTTCCACAGAAGCTTGCCTCTAAAACTCCTTTAATTTTATTTTCGCCAACCACTAAAAAACACTAAAATTCTACACCTGCCGAAAAATTCACCATTCTCACAACTATCTCCCGAAACTAATCCTTTTTTTAATTTAATTTCGTCCTTTCCGCAAGACGACGAAAAGCTCCTTAAGTTACCATGGAACCCATGGACTCTTCTCGTGCCTGAAAACTACTTCTCAGCGGAGGTCAGAGTGTATGAAAAGTTTCTTGTGGCGTCTAAATTCATAATAAACAAAACCATCAAGGATATTCCTTTTGAATTTGCAGCCTCGTGCCTTGAGTAATTTTAAAGGATACGGCGGCGGCGGCGGCCGGGTCATTCATTCGCAGCGGTTCCACTGGAATCCCTCTGGTTTGGGTGTACCAAATTCCAAAAACGAGTTGATTTACTCGAAGGATTCTGCCTGGGAGTTTGGGCGCTATGACCTTTGAATGGGTGGTCCTCGTTGAGGTTTTGGAGGAAATAGTTGAAAGGACTAAAATCATCCTTTGTGGTATTTGTTGCAAGAACGGGGTTAAGGAGCAAGCAGCGCGCACTGTGGGATGAATAAGTTTGGGGGGTAATGAAAAAATAGGGTCCCATGCTGTGAGTTGTGTGCTTTCTGCTTGGAGCTGAAGAAATTTTCCTTGAGGATTACGGAACGCTGCACAAAACGTTGCTCATGAATTTCCTAGTTTTGTGGCTGATGGGATTATGGCTCCGCCATAGAATGCATCTATGGTGCTAGCGTTTTCGTCGCTGGTAGTTTGCAGGTTTATGTTTGTTTTACTGCAGTTTTTCGTGCCTTCCCGTTTGGGGGTTTTGTTGGATTTTAAAACAGTTCAAAGAAGGAAGAACTTTCCTATTTCCTTTTCCCCAAAAAAAAATTTGATGTTTACTATAGAAGGACTTAGAGGTTTTTACGGAGGCACTTGAGCGGTTTTCAAGCTATAAAACGGGACGACAACTTCTGTGGAGCAATAAAAACTCGTCTGCAGAAGTTTTACAAGTAGTAAAACAGGAAGTGGATAACGCCCGACGCAATAAACACCTTCCTTCACACAACACCCCCACACAGCCAGAGACCGTGTGCTACTCTGGTGCGGTGTGAGCCGATTGTGAAAACCCATTCCTCAAACTCTTCAACATATTACGACACTGTTTCGTGGTATGGAATGAGCCTGACAGGACTCTCTACATGCCCGTGACATATTTTATTAATGCCTCACTCAGATTGTCTAATGTGGCTTGACATGTGTTTATGTTCTCTGGGCATTAATTCAACCAAACTAATTACAGCAATTTTTCATTCAATTTATTCGTTACTTGTTCGGGATCGAAAACAGGATAACGGATAACAAAGTCCTTCAGTCACTGGACATTCCCTCAATAATGCCCTCTGTGTGTATGTATCCTGTCCAGCTTCCATGAACCTAATTCCGGTAAATGTGATATTAATGCACTCCAGCAGATTGGCTTCCAGGTTGAATGGGGCTCAACTACGGCCACTAGTGGATTTGGGTCGAAAAATATTTGATAAATGATCTTCCTGCTAATATTTTTGGGGGTGATGTTTTTTGGGGGGTTCTGTGCAACATTCGAGTCCTCTAAAGCTCCACAGTCCATTTTTCCAGTTTTTTCCCCGTCGCATTTTATCTGAGAGGGTCATTTCGGTCATTTTGGTTTAATAAAGTGGTCGTTTAGGGTAAATGGTGAATCAACAAATGTACATTACGGATATAAATTGCAGTTTTTGGCATTTTTCAACATGAGTCGAAATCAAGAAAATTGTGGAATAAGCAATGTTGTTCGCCATCAATCATTCACAGAAAAAAAATTTCCATTTCTTTTTGATGTTGAGTCGATTTTTTTCTATTTTTACATTTCAAGTTTTTTTATTAGACCAGTGCAAATAATTTTTGGAAACAAAAAAATTATTAACAGCATGAAAAATGTTGGAAAGTGAAGGAAATATAGCGCAGCCAACCAGAAAAATAAATTCAAGTCGATCTGAGTTACGAGGGTGAAATAGGTGTAACTTTAAGGGGTGAAAATGGTTTTTCACGATTTTCAGCGAAACTAGACCTACTATCGAAAAAAGTTAAATATAAAAGTTGTAGAGAATAAAAAGATCTACAACTTTTGAACAAACCATTTTTTCACATAACCTCAAATATCCGAGAAAAATCAAAAAAAACGAGTGTTTTGGTTTTTGATTTTTATCTCCTTTAAAAAAATTTTGTTTTTCACGAAATTTTATGGAAACTTACCTTTTTATATCCCAAACACGCTGTAATTTGTTTGAATCAAAATATTTATTTTTACGTTTTATTTTGAAATTAAACCTAAAAAAAGACCTCATTTTCAGCCGAAAATGCCCATGTTCTAAAACATTTTTTTCAAAAAATCTAAGGGTTGTTTCTTTTGTTCAAAGGTCTAGTTTCAGATGGTGTAGAAAAAATTAACATGACTATCGACAAATTTGCTAGGAAACCCGAAAAACTTAAAAAACTTGATTTCAAAAAGTTATTTTTCAATCATTGTTTTAAATTTTTCATTTTTATTAAAATTTACTATTGAAATCCTTGAATAATGTAGAAAATAATTAGTTTTCTTTGAATACTTCCTAGAAAACAATTTACTTTGTTCAATTCAATAAATTTCACTTTTGTTACACAAAGTTAATTTTTATATATACATTGATGACAAACATTTCATTAAAAAAATGTATAAATATAATTAACTAACAACCAACTAAGTTCAGGCGCGGATCTAGAATTTCATTTTGGGGGGGGTCACGGAATTAAAAGTGGCGAAAAAAAATGTGTACTCTTAAGGGCCTATTTAGACAGTTCGCTCCCAGGAGCATTCCTCACGAACTTTGTGGATGAAGGAGGTAGTGCCGCGCCTGGCATATGTGCAGGATGTGCAACTGCACAGGGCCCCGTGATTTTGGGGCCCCGCTAGCGAGGTGAGGCGAGCGAAAAATTATTTTGGAATAAAAATCATTTGAATTCATTATTTGCATTTTTACTTCGTAGTTCTCTTAAAAATAGAGAAAAGCGAAAAAACTATAAAATTCACATATTTCTCAAAAACAACCCTTTTTTCGAACTGCGGGTTGTGAAAATCATGCTTAGACAACCCATATCCTTCACTTGGCACCAGTCTCATAGCTGTGGGAAAAATTTCTTTAATTGTCCCTAATTTGAGCGGAGTAGGGCAGAAAACGTACCCTAATGTATTTTTGATGAAGACCCGCCCTTTCTTGTGAGTGCAGCTAACTTCAGAGTTTACAAATAAAAATATATAGAGAGTATAGATCAATATGTAGTTGACCTTGAAGGTCATTTTTTAAGGTCGTTGCTTTAGTTTGCAAAAAAGTTGGGTCGGTTTTGGACGTTTGGTTATTTTTTGTTTTTGTGTTTTTAGTTGGATCATTTTTTTTTTTAAACAGCGAGCGCTTTTGGGGGGGTCATGACCCCCGTGACCCCCCTTAAATCCGCGCCTAACTAAGTTAATAACTTTTTATATCGGGTGTCCCGTCCAGGCTTGTAAGAGGTTTATGCTAGATAGTAAACAAAAAATGATATACAAAAAACACAAAAAGGGGTCCATCTCTGCCCGTTTTCGAGATAGGGCGTTTTGAATTTTGGTTATGGGGAAAAAATGTAGCTTAATGATTTAGTCACGTCATTCGTTACTTTGTGTTTTTTATTGTTTTTTTCGTGTTTTAATTAGTTAATTTTTGTGGAAGTAACTTTCTTTCGGTGTAGTGTAGTTTATTTAATTAATTTATTGAAATTGTCCTGCTGAAAATTAAATTTCTGTGACTTGTGGTTTTGTGACAGCGGTCTCATTGTGTTTTTCTCTTTGTATTCTGGTGCTCCGTGTCAGGTTTCGTCTTTTGTGTAATCTCACGATAAGGTGGGTAACCCCCTTTTTTTTTCTTTCTTTTTTTTATATATAACTGGTTTTGAGATTTACTTTTAATTTTTAATTTCAGTTTTTTTTGCTTCGGGTCACTGACGTTTATTTTTTTTTTAAGGTTAGAAGAGCGTTGTATGCGTTCTTGTGCTTCTTTTGCTTTTTTTTCTCACCTAAGGGTATGCAACGGTTTTGACCCAGTAACTTGTTCTCAAACTGCAAAGCTTGCAATATCGGTTGGGAATTTGTTATTGCTGTTTATTCAGGGGTTAATCGTTCGCTTTCCTTGAAATAATTATTTTGATAGTGATTATTATAACTATCTTTATACAATGCCGGGTTATCAGTTTTGCAAGGTATGTTCTTTGGAAATCGTCCGTGATGGGATTTCCTGTGATGGGGTTTGTGGAGAGGTTTTTCACCCTTCCTGCCTCAATACTAAAGTCAGTGGCAAATCTTCTGCCCATATAGGGTCTACGTGTAGAGAGTGCTCTGACATTAAACCTTGTCATGTCCTGAGACTGATGAAGGACATCTCTGACGTTTTTCTCGTTGGTAATGAGAAAGTCATGGATCGTCTTAACTCCTTCTCCGGCAACATCCCTCATTTCCAAATGTTGGCCGATGACGTCCAGTCTATAAACGTCCGGCTTGATACGTTCTCTGACACCCTGGCTTCTGTTGTGACCAATTCGGGTTGCTTGATCAATAAATTCCAGGAAATTTCTTCTAGAGTCGCAACAGCATTAGAGTCGTTAGACGACTTACATTCGGCGATCCTTAATCAAGCCGCTACTTCTTCTTCTTCCTGCACTTTTAACTCCTCGACCTCTATCCATCCTTTATTGGACGACATAAAAAGGAATACCAAGCGCGTTAGGGCTGATATTGAATCGCTGTCTTCAGCAGCTGCGCAAAATCACAATGCCCTGAGCGCTCTGTCCTTAAGATTGGAGAGCGTCTTGGATGTGAAAAACACCTCCTCAAACACCTCCTCAGTGGCGGCAACATCTGAAAGCGCCTCGCAGGATGGTGAGCAGCTTCTGTCTTCAACCTGCCCCATGGCTGCTTCTCTCACTGACAATGCTCTCTTGCAACAGAAGGCCGCTAATCCTATTGCGCCTAGTATTAATGCGCGTCATAAAAATCGCAGGAAGAATCGAAATCTTCAAGCCACCATTGGGGATGGTGTCACCTTGAGTTCCCTGCCCCGTGTTCCAGAGACAGAGTCGATCTCTAGGCCGGGCTCGGTATCAATCTCTTCGCCTCTAATTGTGGTCAATCCCCCTGTCCCTGAAGTTACGGTTCCTCTGGAACCGTGCACCCCTCTGGTGACGATACCGAGACCTTTAAATATCTTTATCTCGCGATTCTCTCCTGAAACTAAGACGGAGACTATCGGTGAATTTTTAATGATGAAATCTATAGACCCCGGAACGGTTTTGTGCAGAAAAGTCAGCAAGGTTTCCAAGCCTGTTGCTTCATTTGTTTTGTCTGCACCGCCTGATATTGCCGAGACTCTCTTAGACCCTGGTTTCTGGCCTGCAGGTGCACTTACCAAGCTTTTTGTTCCGCGTACACGTACTCGAACCCATCATTCAAACGCTTCCACACCGAGCGCTCCGCAGCTGCCAAAAAACTCGACACGCTTTCCCTCTACTACCAGAACGTAAGGGGGACCAGGTCTAAAATTAACGACATCCGTCAGGCATCGACGGCTAGCGGGTTCGATGTCATTGCATTCACGGAAACCTGGCTCCATGAAGGCATTCTTAATGCTGAGCTCTTCGATTCCTCCTACCAAGTATTTCGGAGGGATCGTTTTACTGACTCGGAAGCTCGTGGGGGTGGCGTACTGCTAGCTTGCAGTAGTCATCTTAATTGTAACCCAATTTCGCTTCCTAGTTTCTCTAACCACCTTGACATTGAGCTTGTCGCTCTCAAAATTTCCTTTTCAAAATCTAATCTCTTCCTACTGTGCTGCTATATCCCACCAGATATGATAAGCAGACTTGACGATGGAGGCAAAAACCTCTATGATATTCTCATCTCTTGTATTGATCATATCCAGAATATGATGAACACCGGCGATGAGCTATTGCTTCTAGGCGATTTCAATTTACCCAATATTCAGTGGGTATATGTCGAAGATGACGATAACTACCTCCCTGAAGGGAACCTTAATCTTAAAGAATCCTGTTTTCTCAATTCCCTATTCTCACTCGCCTTGAATCAAATGAGTGGGGTGACTAATGAGTTGGGGAGGCAGTTAGATCTTGTATTTTTTACGGACTCAGTCAACATTACTGTTGAACCCAGTCCTATAGTCATGTCGTCGCTTGACAAATACCATCCTCCTCTCTTGCTCAATTACTGCTTCAATTCCGAGAATAATCCTTGTCCGGAGGTGGTATCCCATGCCTTTAACTTCAGAAAGGCTAATTTTAGTGAGCTGTCATCTAAGCTTGCCTTGATTAATTTCAACAGCCTACTTTCTGCTAATGACTTGGATGACGACTTGGCACGATTTTATGGCGTACTTTACGAAGCCCTGGTTTCTTGTGTACCTTATGAGCCCCAAAAATTACCCAGTTCATCTCCACCTTGGTTCAATAATGAGCTCAAGCATCTGAAAAATCAGAAGAATAGACTATGGAAAACCTATTTAAAGAGAAAGGACACTCCGAGTCTCAATTTATTTATAAATTGCTATAACCGATTTCGTTCACTCTCTTCTGCTCTGTATCGAGAATATCTTAGCTGTATGAACGATAAAGTGTTTACTGATCCTAGAAATTTCTTTAAGTTCGTCAACTCTAAGAAAAAGGTTGATAACTACCCTAATGCCATGCAGCACACGAACTTGTCTAGTAGTGAGTCGCCTGCGATTTGTAACATGTTTGCGTCATTTTTTCGTCAATCTTTCTCACCTTCTGACTTTCAGCCTAATGACAATAATTTTCGTCACATATTTACTAACCGTGAGGCTAATATTTTACCCCTCTCAATTACCAGTGCTGATATCGCGAAACATATTAACGAACTCCCATTCGACTTCACCTCTGGCCCCGATGGTATTCCTCCTGCTGTCCTTAAGTCCTGTGCAGAGGTTCTACAGTCTCCCCTGAAAACCCTCTTCCAAAAATCCCTTGATAAAGGGTACTTCCCTACTCTTTGGAAGAATTCGTTTATAATACCTATTCACAAGAGTGGTAGCAAGAATGAAATATCGAATTATAGACCAGTTGCGAAGCTGTCTGTCATTCCGAAACTCTTTGAATCGATTATCTATTCTGCAATCGCGCCTATCTGCAGGAGGTTGGTATCAACGAACCAACATGGCTTTCTTGCAGCCCGTTCCACTACCACCAATCTTCTTGAGTTCACTTCTCATACTGTCGAGGGCTTCGTTTCCGGTTGCCAGACTGATTGTGTTTACACTGATTTTAGTAAGGCATTTGACAAGCTCTCTCACTCCATTATACTTCTCAAATTAAGGATGTTGGGCTTTCCGCGAGCCCTTCTAGTATGGTTCCAGTCTTACTTAGCTGACAGGACCTACCAAGTTCTTTTTCGTGGATCCAAATCAGTAACCATTGAAGCGTCATCCGGTGTTCCTCAAGGAAGTCATCTTGGTCCCTTGCTCTTTATTCTATCAATTGATGATATTGTTCCCTTGCTAAGACACTGTAGAATCTTGATTTACGCTGATGACATCAAATTGTATCGCCACATAAAAAGTATCGAGGATTGCAAACTTTTGCAAGCTGACCTTGACACCTTTTACTCTTGGTGTGTGAACAACAACCTGGTTCTCAATATTAGTAAATGTGAAACCATGACTTTTGGGAGAGGTCGTAGTCCTATAATTTTCAACTACACCTTCTCTAATGAGAGTGTCCGTCGTGTTAATTTTGTAAAAGATCTCGGGATTAGATTTGATAGTAAACTCGATTTTGCTGCCCACATTAACTATATTGCTTCCAAAGGTAGTTTAGTCCTGGGTTTTATAAAAAGGTGGTCCAAAGAGTTCAATAACCCCTTGATTACTAAACACCTTTATATCTCTCTTGTCAGACCATTACTCGAGTATGGGTCCCAGGTTTGGTCTCCTCACTACTCCTCGCACGTTGGAAGAATTGAGTCAGTTCAAAGGAGGTTCGTTCGATTCGCACTGAATCATCTTCCTTGGGATGACCCAATAGCTCTTCCACCATATGAATCTCGGCTTAAGTTACTCAACTTAAGCTCTCTTTGCAGGCGTCGTGAGGTTGCCGATGTTGTATTTGTTCATCAGCTCCTTAATGGAAAGGTTGACTCAGGTTTTCTGAGTCGCCGTGCGTCGTTTAGAGAGAGTGGATACAATTTGAGAGGGCCACCTCTCTTACACACCAACTCCTCTAACACGAATTACGGCAGATTCGAGCCTGTTAATCGCATGTTCATCAATGTGAATAGAAATATCGATGTTTTTAGCGTGAGCATTAGTAAGGACGTCCTTAAAAGGAGCCTTTTCAATCTCACTTGACTGACTTTCCTTGCACGCTTCTTTGTGTATTGCATTTATTATTGTTTTAAGTTATATGTTTCTAACACTTTTTTTGTTTGCATGTCTTAGCTGAGCCACTGTGCAGTGGTAAATGTGACCGCGTTTGTGTGCAGGGACCGGACCGGCTCGGTACCGGAGTGCCGGGGAGGGTCGAGAAGGAGCCTGCATTTTCGATCGCATGCTCGTTATGTGGTGTTTTCTCTTCTTATACCTTTTTTGGTGCTTTCGGCCGGTTCGGTCCCTGCACATAGGCGTGGCCCGTTTCTCAGCCCAGCTGAGAAGTGTACCTTCTGAGCTAGAAGATAAACTCTATTATTAATTAATTAATTAGAATAAAAAGGTAATAAAACAACGGTCGATTTCCACAAATAGGGTATCTTTGTAATCATTAGGAATTCGGCTTCCATTTAATTAATAAAACCAATAGTGTACAATGAGAAACACAGAAATAAAGGGCTTTATTTGTAAAAAAAATATGAGAAAAAACAATTATTTGCCACATATTTCACTGTAACTCAAAAAGTATATCGTTAAGGTCCTTTGTTCTGAACTTTTTTAGCATCCTCAAAAGTTACCTGAAAATTTCTTGGAACACGTCAAGTCTCCAGCTGGCTTGGTTTTTTGATATTTGCCATTCTAAAATAGGTATCAACACTTTTTTCGCTCTAATTCAAAAAGTAGGTCGTTATGGTCCTTTTTTCTGATCTTGTTTAACATCTCCTAAAGCTGCTTAAAAAATTCGTGGAACACTCCAAGACTCCAGTTGCCTTGTTTTTTTTGCTATTTACGATTCAAAAATAAGTGCAACTCACTGATCTGTTTTTACTGTTTTCAGTGTTTCAAAATACTAAAATGAAAATTCCATACCCATTGAGATGGCGTGTGTACCCAGTTGGGAACAGAATGCATTCAGAATGGATTCAGAATTGATTCCAGTACATTTAAAGTGATTCCACTTCAGATTCAAAGACATGTAGAGAATCGATTCTTTTTGCATTGGGATGTCATAGGACGGAACCAATTTATTCCTCTCTGCATTCCCTAGAATCGGTTCGGAACTGATTCCTTAGAATTGATTGGAAATTTTTTTACGCTTAGCGACGAACTGGGAATACATTCGATTCCCTTCTGCATTCCCAAGAATCAGAACAGGAAACAATTGGTTCCTTCGGAATGCATTCTGAATCAATTCTTCTGGAATGGGTTCTTCTTTTCCCAACTGGGTATGGATAAAACATAAACCCACGCGCATTGTAATTTCCGAAATGAACTGCCTAGCACTATAGGAAAGTAAACTTGCTGATGTTTAGTCACTTCTTCCAAGCTGCCTGACTGGGATTTGTGTTTTCGTAGAAGGAACATCAACTCTTTCGATATCTGTATCACAAGAGTTAGACAGGTTGGAAAGTCCTCTTCCGATCAAGTCTACAAGCTCGGTCTAGGAAATAGATATATGGTTTCTTTGGAAATATATGAACGAAACTCAAACTTAGAAAAGCAAGCCATCTGTAGACCGTCCAAACGTTCTCCTGCTTCCGCTGGCAGTTAATATGTCTGGTTCAAGCAGCAATTGTAGCCAGCCAAGTGTATGTACTCATCAATGTGACTCGAAAACAGCATAAGCAGGGAGCGCTGACTCCAAGACCAATCGTATATTGCCTTAGGAGACATCCTACCCAAGGTGCCCTTGCTTGTCCAAGGAGTAGATTGAATACGACCGATCTAGAGAGAACAATCTCGATAAAACACACAATCTCAAGGTGTAAACCATTGTGCTGAGGGATCAATATACAATACCTTTAAAAAAACTTTTGAGGATGGAGCACCTCTCAACGCTCCAAACATTTCTCGGGCTTCCATAGCCCTAACAGCACGACCAGTTTGATATTTCTGGCCAGTTTGATATTTCTGAACACGTGCAGCGGGGTGTCGAATGTGGCCTTAGTGAAAGGGAATTTTTGGAAACGCTGAAACCGCTCCTTTATTAGAAGAAGATCTCCTTAGAGGCCCACTTGCGGAAGCGCGGGGACCTTCTGCTCCATAGAAGAAGCGACCCGAAAAAACGTCCGCTTTGAAATAACCGGTGGCGCAGCCCGAAAACGTTTTACACGATTCTTGGAAACTGGCTACTCCCGGCTCTGTGTGGCCTCTGAAGAGTAGAGGGATATCAATCTTCTTAATAAAAAGAGGGTTAGATCCTCTCCAGGCCACAAACACCTGGCGAATAGGGTGAAGGTTCCAACCATACGGTTTGAAAAGCCGAAAGAAGTCCGGCGCACCAATAATAAAGCCAACCCTCTGCCAAATGGCAGAAAGTGTCAGAACTAGCGTGCTTCTGACAGACTGTCCGGAGACTCTCCTGAGTGATGGGCTGCCTTGAGCCCTATGAAGGAGCACGCCTCGTCGCTGTAGACGAGGACAAGCTGCCGTGCAGCAATTTTGTGGTCGGGTACTTCCCGGTGGCACCAAAAGACCCCAATGACATTATGTTGAAAAGGATAGAGGTCCAAAACGAGACCCTAAAGGGCACACCACAAAGTGTACCGCCCTCCATTCAGAGATAAGGTTCTCTGTGGACCAAAGTTTTATTGACGAGGTGAGGTGGACGTGTGGCCAAATTGGCTACAAGTTTGATTGGGCATAACTTGCGAGCAGGGCGGCAGAAAATCCCATGACCAATGCTGCCCCCAGCCAAACATGCAATGTCCCCTCAGCGACCGCCAACACCTCGTGAGCAACAACGACCATTTCCGGTCGGATCACGAAGGAAGGAGGTCACCCGAATGTAACGAATGGTGACCACTGCATTTTGTGGGCTGGCGGTAGGAGGAGCCTCCTCTAACGAGGAGATGATTCTCTCCACCATCTCAACATCACTAATAAAACTCTAAAACTACCCCATCCTTAGCGGGCAACCCCCAGCCCAAAAAGGCTCGCAAGGGGGATGGGGTTGGTGCATAATCCCCACGGAAAAAACGGAAATTACGTCAGCTTTCTTTTTTGTTGAGTACTTCCTATACCTAAATCCACCCAGAAAAAAGTTATACACAAAAATGTCAAAAAACCAAAAAATTGAAATTTTTCGGTTTTTTTTAAAAGAGTTTTTTTGACTTATTTCGGTGAAAAAAATTGTTGTTTACTTCAAAATGGGCTTATTCGATAGGAAATTCGATTCTCTACAAAAAATCTTATTATGTTTTTTTTATAAAAATGCATAGTTTTTGAGTTATTGTTGAAAAACTAAACAATGGACCAATCTTTTCCGTTTAGCACTTTTGGATTTATAGCACTTTTGGATTTTAATAGCACTTTTGGATTTATCTTTTTAATGTACAATCGAACATATAAAACAATAAAATACCTTTAACGAATTAGTTCCTTATTAAAATACATAGTCAATAGACTAACACTACACCTTTTCCAATTGTAATTCAGAAAGAGTCAATTGTAATTCAGAAAATATCAATTGTAATTCAGATTTGTCAATTGTAATTCAGAAAGTATCAATTGTAATTCAGATTTGTCAATTGTAATTCAGAAAGTATCAATTGTAATTCAGATTTGTCAATTGTAATTCAGAAAGTATCAATTGTAATTCAGAAAGTATCAATTGTAATTTAGAAAGTATCATACATAGTCAATTGCAATTCAGAAAATTTCAACATTCATCTCATTGATACAACACTGGTAAGATATTGGAAATGAACTGGAAGATTTGGTAATTGTTTCAGACAATGGACCTTGCCATTCAAACCTAGAAACAGTTATTAATGGAACGATGGCGACTCTGCTGCGGCTAGTGCCATATTCGACAATGCTTAATCCTATCGAGACTTTTTGGTCAAAGATAATATTAGAATACCCAGCGTTACAGGTCCTGGTGTTATGGAACAAAGACTGATTTATGGAGGTGATAATAGCTCGGGCAGCTTCTGCGTTCCATACAAAAAATTCCTGTTGCAGAAATTGCTGCAATTGGATGAATGTTGATTTTTTCTGAATTACAATTGATACTTTCTGAATTACAATTGACAAATCTGAATTACAATTGATACTTTCTGAATTACAATTGACAAATCTGAATTACAATTGATACTTGCTGAATTACAATTGACAAATCTGAATTACAATTGATACTTGCTGAATTACAATTGGAAAAGGTGTAGAGTCTAGGAATTCGTTTAAAAACAAAACAACTCGACTGTGGTACTACCTTCTAAATTCAATATTCCCGAGCTCATATAACAAGCAGACTTCACATAAGCTATCCTAGACTTCCGCTATCCTAAGGTTTATTACATTGCACCATGACGTGAACGATATTACTGATTCGTAGTAAAAAGAGACACTTTCTCAAAAATAATGACTTCAAATTTGATCGACCATTAAAACTTGAAGATTAAGCAGAACTTGAATGTGAGTTTTCTTCTAAAAAACAACCCCAAAAGGAATTTCATAATTTCAACACTCCATTGTACTAAGATTGCAATATTTCTGACAATAATATTAATTTTAAAGAGAGATTAATTTTTAAGTATAAATTTTACCACAACTTTTCGAAAAACCACCATTAATTACTCAATTCGAAACAAATATAACAGAGGAAGAGTGAAACATTATTTTTTTTTTAATTTTTAAACTTAAAATTTCTTGCAAATTTGTTAATATTTCAAACTTAAGGCGCCTCGGGAAACTTGAGGGTGCAAGAAACCCGCATACGAGTACGTTCATGAATAAATAAGGACTACTTCCCTGTACTTCATACACAACATCCCCTTGAGTAAATAATTGAGACGTTTTGCATGTAGCACGTTGCAAATTTAAAAATATTCTTGGAGTACGCAAAGCATCAATATTAGTAGTTGAATGGTAACTGAACTCTGAGCACGTGGTTTCTTTGAAGATTATTAAATTTGCTTTGGATATTAATAATTTTTTGTTTGTGTTGGATTAATGTGGAGATTAACACGTGGAGCCATCTATATTTTGAGGTAAGAAGTTTCAAGCCTACGTCACATGATTATTTTTTTCGATAGAACTTCGTTGCGGGAATAACTGTTGAAGTTTTGGGATATTTAGTTTCTTGAACCCTTAAAACTTTAGCTTAATTTTCTAATTCAATGACCGGTTCTACACGTTCAACTTCAACACTTTTTTCTTTTTCATTCGCATGCAACTTGCGAAAGGGATAATCTTAACCCATTCACAATTGCATGCGAGCGAAGAGATAAAATTGTTCAAGTTGAACGAAAAGTTGAACGTGTAGAACGGGTCAATGGCTTTCTTCAGAATACGTGTTATTCCATGGCATAAAAAGCTGTTCACCAAATTCAGATCCGCCACCAAAAGAACGGCAACTGGAAGAATTATTAAAGATCACTTAGGACCTATAATAGCCTGGACTCAACGACGTACATAATTATGATGAAAGTTCATCATTTATTACGAATATGAACCTCATAATTAAAAAAACCGATTACGCAAGTTTTGGTTAGTCGATTACAAAAACTCAAAAAAGGGCCATCTGTCGGTCGATAAATTATTGCAGAAAGCCCGCTTTTAGCCGCTTTTCCAGCGGCTTAAGCTTTAAGGTATCAGCCAACCAAAGGGATATCTGGAAACTCTTTTGTCAGAACATCGATTCTGAAACGAGCATTCCTTCGGAATATGATGAAGAAGAAAGACGCGCCCGGGTCGCCGCCAGTCTTTTACTTCTATCCTCTGGTGCCGGTTGTGTTTGAAAATAAAAATGGCGTCGAATGAATTCTGTAAGAAAAAATGAACATTTTAAAACATAAATTTTATTAAACAGAGACAATGTTTATCATTTTAATTTTTTTTACATCAAAAGTTAATGTCTATTGATGATAAATGTACAAGAATTTTTTTTCGTACGCCTCTATTAATATATATCTTAAATTGTATAAACATCAGTGAGAATTTTACAAATTATAACTTCCGTTCAAGTTTTCTATGAGAAAAAAATTATAAACTAATGGCTTTCTTAGAAAGCTTAGAGTGTCCTCTTTAAAATGCTTTTTTTATTTTTATTTTGCGTACATTTTAGGCAAGGATACTTTAGTTTTTCCCCAAACGCCTCGCTAGAATATTTTAATTCAGCTTTTGGGCGCGCTTAGATTTTTCGAATTTTCTTCTTATTTTTAATAATTTTTTATAATAAAAAAAACAATTTTTTTTAAAATAAGTTATAATACAAATTTTAGTAAAATTTTCCGCTCTTTCACCTGGCCCTGTGAGTTTTTCGAAATTTTATTTATTTTGCAAAAACCAAATTTTCGAGTTTGTTTTCGAAATTGTGAACTTAGCATACACTTTAGCGCAGCAAAGATTTTTTTATCGTTTTCTACACCCAAAAAACGACCTAATTTCCAATTTTCAGCGAGATCACATTTTGTGCGAGCTTTCGGTCTAAATTTGGCTCTGACGACTGGGCTAAACGGCTTTTATTTGGTCGCTTTGAATCTGAAAAAGGCGCAAAACGGCCTCTAGCGGCGAAACTATACGGAATTCAAAAAAACAGTGAAGACAAAATTTGTAGGTAATTTTACGCCCTACAACTTCGCTCTATTGATATTTTCACCAAAATGCATAGTTTCTCCTCATAATAGAAAAAAATGCGAAAACCATCATGTATTTGTATATGTCTCAAAAACAACCCTTTTTTCGAACTGCTGGTTGTGAAAATCATGTTTAAACGACCGAAATCCTTCATTTGGCACCAGTTTCATAGCTGTGGAAAAATTTCTTTAATTTTTCCTAATTTGAGCGGACAATTAGTAGAATTCTTCGATATTGATGGAGCTTTTGCCAATACATCTGAAGCTTTGGCTAGACATCTAAGAAGATGAAGAAACGATACTTACGTGACGGGATTGACTCGATGGATTTCGAAATTAACGCTCATTGAGAGAGGTGTCTGGAAGGCACTATAGCAAAACGATGCCATAGGGCGGATAAGTTGGACCATCTCCTGTGGGTTTCTTTTCATTCCTCGGATGAAGACTGCAAGCAGAGTTACTGACTGGCCCACCAGCTGAATGGAGCTTTTCTGCCAGCTTGAGCTTTTGGCATATGGAAAACCACGCACCTGGTCACAATAACAGCTTCAGATTTTCGGTCAGCTCGAGCTCTAAAAAATTTTAAATTTTCAGCTGGCTGCCGTCATTATCTTTTGTTGATCTGTGCTCCAATTGTGTTTCTCGCTTTACTTCTTCTTCTTACAGTTCTCACAGGGACTACAGTTCTCTCTAGTTCTCTCCAGGTTGTTAAACGAATTTTTCGTATATCTTCTAAACACATCATCCATCCATCTATATCTTGGATATCCTACGTTTTTTTCCTGATAGTCTACCATTAAAAATCCGGGCTAGCATTCTTTTTTCCGAAGCTCGTACAACATTCCGAGGCACCGTAATATTTTATGTATGCAATTATATTTTATTTCCTCGTACATTTCTTCAAGCTCTTCGTTTATTCTAATGCGCCATTCATTTTGTTTAAACCTTACAGCAGGGATTTTTAGTATGAATAAGATGCACTGACCACAACCATTGCGACCGTCGAGTTCCACCAGGGCCACCTGTTTAGCTTCGATTGTGACTTTCCCCGTGTTCTTTTAATGAACTGGGTTTTGAGAGCTTTTGAGTTCCCATACAAAATCGAAAACCCAGGTTTTATCTAGGTCTTCTGGTTCTTCGATTTTGTATGGGAACTCAAAAGCTCCTCAAAAGCTCTCAAAACCCAGTTCATTAAAAGAACACGGGGTTTGTTGAAAGCTTCTTCTATGTCTAGGATCGTTGCCAAGGTAAAATGATTGTCTAGTCTAGAGAGTATTCTGCGGTACGCACTAGTTTATGAAGTGCGGGGTAAATTGATTTTCTCTTGCAATATGCATACTGAGAGCAAGACATTGGGACCCCTGCTATGGAATTTCGGAGTTATAGATCTAGCATACGTTAGGGTCTTGATGAAAAAAACATCCTTTGCCGTTTCGTCTACCTGCCTTCGAAATAAAAATCACTTTTATCCTTTTCCAGGAGTGAGGCATGTAGTTGAAATGCAGTCCGTTCTTGTAGATCATGGTTTCTCAACCTGGGGGTTGCCATTCTCAACCTGGGGTTCGCAATCTGTCCAAAAAATTATTTTAACAAACAATGTGCCTTAAAATTATAATCAAGCTAATCATGCAATAACAACCGTATAAAAGCCAACAATTTAGCCACGATTTTCGGGGTAAAGATTCCACACATATCCGTGAAGTGTGGGGCATCAGTGAAAAAAATATATCGGAACGATGTAATTCCATGGAAACAAATTGGAAAAGCGCGGCATGTTCCCACACATCCGACGCAGTTAGGTACCGACGTTCTCAGTACCCTTCAGACATCCGCAAAAACCGCCAAAAAAAACATTGCTACCGATATTTTTTAATTTATCGCGGACGTGAAACAAATGCTTTTTAAATTCAATGGAAAATTTTATAAGAATTCAACACAAATTTAGGTAAAGTTTATTTGAAATACACTCAAACCTGTTCTGTGCAATATTTTTTGTGCGATTTTTTTGTAGGATTTCTTTTATTCGGGATATAACAATATTGCCCCACAAAGTACATATGTATGTATAAGTAATAAATGTAAAGATTGGTTCTCGTACTACAACATACATATGCACAGGTATGTACCGACTCGTGTGCATCAACTTCTCGACTTTTTTTAGCAAGTCACTAAATGCGTTTTGGCTCGTCTCGTAGAAGTTATTTTCGTGGCCCACCAATCCACTACTCTCACGAACTCTCCTTCCACTTCCGGAAGAGTCCTCATGGGATGAACCCACTCTCTTTTCAATTCTTTTCCCCTCGTCTAAGACCAATGCAATTGCAGCAACATATTCTACGCTAAATTCCATGATCACGGTACAAATTTCAGAACTAAAAAGTAAAGAATGTCAGTGAAAAATTCATCACGGAAGCCACTGACACGGAAAGCATCGGTGCCGTGCCGTCACGGATATGTGTGGATCGGCCTTAATAACTCAATTTTACGACAGATTTGACGGAAGAAGATGAAGAAAATCGCTCCAAATGCTTTTTTTCTTTCAACGAATATTATAATGAGGGGGTCGCAAGCTTTTTTAATTCATTTTTTGGCTCTTCAGGGGGTCGCAACACTAAAAAGGTTGAGAAACGGCGTTGCAGATTAAGATTTTAAAAAAAATATAAAAATAACTTTAACTTGCCTTACAGAAACAATCTTCTTAGGCCTTCCGCGCACGAGTCGACTGATTTGCAATCCCAGTTGCGTACACAACTGTTTAGTGACTTTGCCTGTGTACACAAGTGGGAATCCCCACATGGGACGACAGAAACGGGACCGATTTGAAACTAATTTGCAACTGGTCAGCTGCGTGGTTGCACTTCATCTGAACTACTTGACATATGGCCAAATGTTCGTGATTAAAAACTTTTGTTGGCACAGAACACCGATTGATCAAAAATCAGTTGCGCTCGTGTGTGGACAAGGGTATCTTTTTGGTAGCAAACATCATTATTGTGAAACCACTTGCAAACTTGGATTGCAAATCAGTCGACTCGTGTGCGGTGGGTCTTAGGATTTCCCTTTTGAAGATTTTGCGGCCCAAGCCAAGCAGACCAAATCTGGCATTTGCTTGGCTAATAGTATCGATGGCGTTAGAGTAACGTGCAGTATCGCCATCAGTGAAGCTGTGAAGGGGTTTGGAATTTAGAGGAGATCGTTTATTAAGATTAGGAAAAGAAAGAAGGTGATAGAATTGACCCCTGGGGAACACCATCAGATAAATAGTCCGGGGAAACTAGCAAAAAAAAAACGCACGAAAGAAGACAAAATTCGGAAATGGCTGAAAATTGGTCCACAGCTTCCTTGGGACTTTTTAAGTAAACAATTTCGGAATCACAAAAAAAACAAAATGGCCGCCGGAAATATAGCGGTTTTCCGGTGTTTTTTCAATCATTTCATTTCCAAAAATCACTTTTTGGCAAAAACATCACTTAAAAACTGGTTTATAAGAAATTTTTTTTTTGATCAGTCAATACGAAACGTTATTGCCTACAAAAAAGCCTATTCTCATTTTTTTCGAAAACTTAACCCTTTCGAAGTTATTCAAGGTCAAAGTTGAAAAAATCAGTTTTTGGTCAAAAAATGACACAGAAACTGATTATTGAGAAATTTTTTTGTTCTATTTATACAAAAGATTATTGCCTACCCTAATGACACCCTTGCCATTTTTTTGAAAACTTTTCGAAATTTTTTGCAAAAATCAATAGTTAGTGATTTTTGGCCGAAAAGTGATTTTTTGAAACTTTGACCTTGAATAACTTCGAAAGGGTTAATCGGGTCAACATCTTTGTAAGAACTAAAGTTGTAGGGAATTTCATTGTCAACATTTTGGGCCCTCGCACAGGGTTGTACGACCTATAGAAACCGAGATACAAGGAAAACACCGGAAAACCGCTATATTTCCGGCGGCCATTTTGTTTTCTTTGTGATTCCGAAATTGTTTTCTTAAAAAGTCCCAAGGAAGCTGTGGACCAATTTTCAGCCATTTCCGAATTTTGTCTCCTTTAAATGCTAATTTCCCCGGACTAATAGTGTAGTTTTTAGATTCGACGCAGTCGAATACTGCCTGGATTGAACGGCGAGTAACAAAACTCTGTATCCAGTTGTTAAGAACAATTCGGGTATTTGTAAATACCCAGATATCGCCGGTGGGTCATTGTTGTTCTTAGATGGTCCATTTCGAGCCTTGCCCTCCTTCACATACTTCCTTCAGACAAGTGTGCTCCGGGGCTTTCCTCCTGTTTTTTGTGTTGAGGAGTTTTGCTGCCTCAGCTCTAATACTGTCTGCCGACCTTGACCGTGGTTTGCCAAGTGGTCTTTCCCCATCCATACGTAACTAATGTAAGTAAGATCGTTTTGTAGATTCTTATTTTGGATTTGCTGGATTTCATTACTGGCAGCAGTGAAAATAGCTTAGGTACAATTTAACTAATTCTAATCTAGTCATGTACGTAGTGCCCTTCGATGGTTTCACCAACCTTCCCAAAAAAAGTCAGGTTTAAAAATGTCAGCTCCAACAAAACACAGAAACACACAGAAACAAATCTACAAAATTTTACCTTTTGTGATTTAAAACACTAAAAAAAAAACACAAACACACAAAAGAAGAACACACCCAAAAACATCTTCCATAGCACGATTTTAATTTTATTTACGAGTATGTAGATTAAGAATAAGAGATTCAACTCGGCACTGTCTTTATCATCATGCTACCAACCATAACAGCACATACTTCCCATGACAATTTACTTATGTAACAAGCATCCATTACAATTATCCTTACCATAAACTGAATTATGTGTCGCCTAGATACAAGGTAGCACAATAATGTTGGTTATATATGTATGTACCTGCAGCACACTTGGTTTCTCGCACAACGAATAGAACGTGAATGTCTTCTTTCTACACCGAGAAATCCTCTATTCTGGAGTCACCTTGCCCGGAATTTAATTACCGAAATTTGTTGTTGAAAATTCCTGAAATACTTTCGATATCAATCAAGGAGCTCGACGTTTCTTGCGAAGGTATCCATATCCATTCAGCTCACAGTACTACCGCCACCACCCACCCACCCCCAATCAATATCCCCAAATGGATAAAACGCACAAAAGGTGAACTCTCCATAAATGTATGTATGCCGAAGCGCACAAAAATTTCCATCCTTACACGGGGCTGCAGTAATTACGGCTCGTGCGGATATTCCACTTGTGTGTTTTTGTTGTTGTTTCCTATCGTTTTGTTTTGATCCTTTAAAGGATTCTCTTTCAATTATTTTTACACTAGACAAAACAAAGCGACACGGTTCCAGTGAACATTATCGAAATTGCCAATTGTTGATGTATATTTTTTGTTTCGGCTCAATTCCGAATACACGTTCTCTGCACCCAATGGAAGGGTTGTGAAATATCCGAAAGGGGGTTGAGGACATGCATGCCAGCTCCTCCTGCACATCCCTAAATTCATAGAGAGTTCTGTCGGCCTTCGAACAGTCGGTGGAGCGATTAATTTCGTTTTTAAAATGGATTCTGTTCGAATTGTTGCCCTTTAAAAAAAGTCTCATGTTGAACTGTGCAATTAATAGGCGAAATTGAAAGGGAAATTATTGGGGCAAATATTGCAGAAATGTGAATTTGTTTGAGTTCTCGAAATAAGCAAAATTTATTTCAAAGAAATTATTGATGGGAAATTTATTGCGGCGTTGTATTTGATTAGTTTCGAGTGCACTTCTTACTATAACTTTTTTGATATTTCAATTGCGGCTGTCTAGAACAATTTTTTTTCGCATATTTAAACTTCTGTACGAATATAGTAATAATAATTAACGTGCGTTTGCTTTAACTGAACACCAAAGTAGGTCAGGAGCACGTGTGTATAGCAGTGCGTCGCTACCTGTATCTTACATAAGAGCACTAATGATAATGAACGACATGTCTTGGAGAATGCAACAAGTAATATCTTGATCGTTGAGAAAATTAGATTTGCGCTTAAGGATACGCACAAACTCTCCCGAGTAAAAATAATGGAGTTGGACAATTTTCTTGAAAGCATGTACGCGCCTGGAACTAGCACGCATAGCAAACAAATGCGCATGCCACACGGGTATGCACGCCCCCGCCAGAGGTATGGACGCTTTTGCTACAGGCAAGGGCGGCGGAGCATAATCATTGTGGTTTACCACCTGTCTATTAAGTTTTACGGTTTTAAATTCTTTGGTTATGGGGATATGCCCGAATAGCATTTGGGGGGGGGGGGCGGGGTCTGTGAGCCTAGTCCCACTGCCTAATGTGGACGCCCCGTGTGGATTGCCCTATAAGGCCAATACAGGGCATCTAAAGGCTTGCCTCATTCGCTAATGCGGCCCCCAACTGAGTACTAAACATATCCAATGCTGCTTAACCTCTGTAATCGAACCAAAACTGATCTATTGCGTAGGCCAAATGACATCCTTCACGATTACTAACATAATTGCCTGAAATAGCAATGCAAGAACAAAAACTAAAGCTTTGTATGAGTTAAACTCAAGCTAAAGGGAATTTCTGTAAAGGCCCCCATACAGGCCGCCGGCAGGCCATGACCTGAAGGTTTCTCGCCTTGAGGCCAAGAATCCCCACACACTTACCGGCCGCCGGCAGGCCGTGGCCTGAAGTCCAGGAGAACTAACAAAAATCTTTATGCGTGTGGGCATTTGTGGTCATTCCGGGCCTGAATAACTGAACTTCTGTACAGTCTGAAGTTTTCGTTGAGGCCGGGAACATTTTTACACTTGAATTAACAACCTGCTACGCTAAACTGTCCTCTTCGCCAGTGTGTCTGTGTGATTATGAGGTGACCTACAGACCACGGCCTGCCTCAAGTCTTCATCGCTCAGTCAGACTGAGTAATGTGAGGCCTTCATCGGGCCATGCCTGCCGACCTGGACTGTAAGGCCACGGCCTGCCCGCGGCTTGTAAGTGAATGGGGCCTTAAAGCTTTTTAAAAAGCTTTCAGAATACGTAAGGCAAATGTTGGGATTGCCTCATAAGGCCCTTACGAGAAACTGAAAAGGCATACCTCACTTCAATATCGCTGATTTTTCTTTGTGCTCATGAGGAAACTACGGTGTAAGCTTTCTTTCGGCATGCCTCTGGGGGAAATCCCCTTTTTAAATGGTAGTCGAGTGGGGTTTAAAAACAAAAACTTAGGCTTGACAGTTATAAGTTCTTAATAGTTTTCGTATGAAAAACCTTGCTTGTATGCAGCCTTTCGACCACGCCGCGACGGCCCCCAAAGTTTCTGGGTTATTACGTGTTCATAAAATATTTTAGGTGTGGATTTCCCCACTCAAAGCGAAAGTGAATGGGCACTTTTCCTTCCATCCCCACGCCCTCCGCCGCCCTGGCTACAGGCATGAACATCACCACCACAAATGCACCAGCATCGGCATAGACCATTCCAATATCGAGTGTCGTTTTATGAAGCGGTCCCCCTACTGAGTACTAACCATGTCCAATGCTGCTTGACCTAGGCAATCGAACGAGAACCGGTCTAGTGAGTATGCTAATGCCACTCTTTATGGTCACCAAGATAATTCCCTGTTTTCTTCGTTCTACACAATTTTTTTAAGCCCCAATTAGGCACTCTTTAGTCTAGAAAAAGTGTGATCGGTTGAAAGCGTTTTTCACATCAATGGTTATCAAAGCGCAACTCTTGTTCACATCCAAGCATGGCATGCTAAGCTAGTCACCATATTTACAGCATCCGTCGTCGATTTAGCCTTTCTGAAAGCGAATCGCCTTCCCGACAGGCCGCCTCTCGGCGTTTGAGAGTTGCTGTTGTATATCACCCTTTCGAAAAGCTTGGACATAGTGTTTACAAGACATGTAGGCCTGTAGACCAGACGGGCTCCCTGATTCCAACCTTCAGGCTGCAAATATTAAAGCCCCAGGCCTAAAAGTATCTTTGTTTTCTCTCTTTAAAAGCTGAAAGCTTCCTCACGGAAGTTCCTTAAAGAAAAAAGCTTTCCCGCCCGGCTATAAAAGAAGCTTGCCCATCACTTTAGGCGCAGTTCTTTACAGGACTCGTTTCGGTCATGGCGCAATAATACAAGGTAACTCATATGGAAAAGCTCTGTTTCCATCTTGAAAAGCTTTTACGCCTTTTGCATTAGAAAAGATCTGAGTGGCGTCGCGGGAAAGCTTTTTTCCCTTCTGAGTTAAGATCTGAGTGACCCCACGGGACCCTTATGAGCTTACCTTGTAATTATTGTACCATGGTTTCGGTGAAGTCACCTTCTCCGGTCCTAGTAAACCGTGTCGAAGTGTAGGCCCTATAATATTTCCCGAAACGTTCCCGAACATGTCGAGGTGTATAACCGACAAGATTTCCGACCAGGCTTCCTGAACCGCGACGAGGTGTATACCCGACAATATTCTTGAACCATGTCGAGGTGTACGAGGTGTGATGACTGAATGGTTAAAAAAAACTCGGAAATCTAGTGAAGTAGGTAATGGTCTTTTCCAATTATAAAAAACTGGTTTAATCTGCAATTACTTAAATACATACATTAAATACGTTCAGACTGCACAGTGAGCGATAAAGCAGCCTTCGTAGACCAATCAACTTAAAAAAAAATACAATGTATCCTTGCCTATACAAAAGTGCACCTCTCCTACCTTTGCACATTTTATCACATATCGATATTGCAAATCGATTATCCGATACGATCCATTTCGTAAAGCGTTTTTGCATAAGGCTACCGCACATTCAGCCATTCAGCGGAATAATGAAGCCCCAAATGAATACTATAAAGCTCCCATATGGCACCGCCTATACAGGAATGAATGAAAGGATTAAAATTTTAATGAATATCCTTTCATAAATAACGGGTAACTCTACATAGAAGGATAAAATCGAGAAATTGTCGGCCCGCCATATATAGTATAAAACACGTTGATGGAATTGATCCAGTAATAGTATGGACTGGTATTAGGGCTTCCGTTAACGTGTACAAAATCGCTTGCGTGTACACCGCTGCTGCAAAATTTCACACAAAAGTTTCACCGCCATAAAGGAGGGCGCCACAGAACAAAGTGGCAACATCACTGCCAAACATAATGGAATCCAATTTTAATTTTCAATATGTTTGGATATCATTTTATGAGCGTCGCGGATTTATTAAAATTTGCATCAGAATGATTTGCACTTCAACTGGGCGGGAATTTTATGGATTAAAAACATATTAAAGTACTTTCACTTTTGTTGGCGGAACAGATTTTATATCCCGCTCAACGGTGACTATAATTACCGCGCCAAGGCTTTCGCTTCTACTTCTCATCGTGCACAGGTAATATTACGATAATATTTGGTTTGGAATTTTGTATGTGAAAACGTGTAAAACTTTCGCAATCTCAAATCCTGTGTGTAATCTCGCTTTATGTAAATTTTTGGAAGGAGGGGGAAATTCGTTCACCGAAAAAAAAATATAATTATTAAAGCTTGTTTGAGTTTTATAGAAACGCGTTCGGTTAAATTGAAAAGTAGATGTTAAACACGGATTTTCACTTTTTCATGGTAAACGTAAACAAACCCATAGGTTGGTGGGCCTTCGAACACGGTGTGGGGAGCGAATGCAACAGCAGACGACAAATTTTGGTCCTTCTTTGCTGGCAGGATGCTTGATATATGACTATAATATGTAAAGCAAGCAAAAGGCAAAATTTTATACCCACACTGAAACGTAATGGGGATCTCGAGCTCCAAGACCATGTATACTTTTATTCATGTCTAATTCATGTAAGCTCTCAAGGGAAAGGGCACACGAAGGTAGTTGAAGTTTGCATAGATCAATTGTTAATAGCATCGGTTGGACCTAAAATCACAATTGGGGTTGAAACGTTTTTTAAGTCTTTTTTGATTTTATGCAGATTTTATAGAGACAACCATCGAAATACATTGAAAAATCCACAATTTAACCGTAGTTGCAAAGTTAAGCATTGAAATTCAAGTTTTGAGTTTGTACTTGGTCGGTTTTGGCAGCCTAAGGGTTAAGGTCCCGATTGCCATTCCAGAGGTTCGTGTTTCGAATCCACTTCACGACGTTTTCCTTCGTTTTTCCCATTTCTCCTGCCTACATAACTTTCCGTTCTTGTTTTTCCTCTTTACAAAAAAATTCCTGTGCTTTCTTCTGCCATCGTCTGTAAGTGTTATAAGCGAGGAAGCCTGTTACTGTTTCTTCAGCGGAGTCAGTGTTCTGTCGCGGTTCGTATTCTATGGGAGTCGGTGGAATAAAACAGTATATTGGCGTTGACAGTTCGTTCTTTCACTCGTCTCTCTACTATATTTCCGACTAAAGCTTGCTGTCCGACATTGCACTGAATCATAGTACCGTCGATAGTACAAAGGAGTGTGTCTGGATATACCTTAGTGCACAACTTCTCCGTCGTTAATGAGATTAACCAATTATATTAGAAAATACGTGGATTTTACAGTTATAAATTTCAAAATTGTACAACTTCTGATTTTAGTCATATCTGGATCAAAATATTTCTTCATAGCCACGTCATATTCTTCCCGTAGCATTTGATGCTATTTGCGAAAGTATCTCGAAATTCTAACCCTCCCACTGCGAGTCTGAAGGGTGGCGTAACTAAGGTAAGGCAGGAATGGCATGGGCGCCACTTGAAAAGGTTCAAGTTCGAGCAAATTAGTCTACTGAGCTTCAATTTCTGCCTTGTTTAAGCTTTAAAAGCTTTTGTTTAGGTTTTAAAAGCTTTTGTTTAAGCTTTAGAAGCTTTTGCTTAAGCTTTAAATTTTTTTTGTTTAACATTTAAAAGCTGCTTAAGCTTTTAAGCTTTTGTTTAATTTTTGAAAGCTATTGTTTAAGCTTTAAAAGCTTTTGTTTAAGATGTAAAAGCTTTTATTTAAGCTTTAAAAACGTTTGTTTAAACTTTAAAAGCTTTTGTTCAAGCTTTAAAAGCTTTTGTTTAAGCTTTAAAAGCTTTTGTTTAAGCTTTAAAAGCTTTTGTTAATGTTGAATTACGATTTTCTGACTTTACTAGGATTTTGAGGGTTTTGGAATTCAATACTTATCCAGCTTGAGCGTGTTCAAAAGAGACTACAAGATCAGACCATAAGCTTCCACGATTTGAAAGCTTTCAGGGGCTATTTTGAAGATGACAGAGAAAATCTGGTAATGAACTCACTGGAAAAAGGACTCAATCTCTGTAAAGAATGGGTTATTGCGCAGAAATACGACCAAGACGAAAAAAACTATGGCTGGTGAAAATTCGCAGGATGCAGGGTTAACTGCTAAATAGGAAATTTAAAGGGTTATGAAGAGCAAACTTGACTGTCTTTATAACGAAATGGAGAAAAGGTTCAATCCGTTAAACGAAACCGACGAAATGTTTGGTTTTATGATTGGTACCAAAGGATTTGGCTATGAAACCAATAAAGACTTTCTGCAAAGAAAGTGTAACAATTTAGGGGTTCAGTGTTTGCTATGGGCGCTACTTTGGCTGGGTTTGCCTCTGTTCTGAAGTCTTTATTGCATGCGATTTCAACGTTCATGGTGTACTGGTTCAACTACTGGAATGGCATCAGTATTTTGCGGTTTTAACATAGATTCTTCTACCCTCCTTCTTCTGTTTCTCTAGTGGTGGTGTAAATCAATATGATCAGGATCGTGATCTTCTACTGGAATAAGGGGGGCGTCACGTGAAAAGTACCTCTATTCGCTCTCGTACGCAGCATTGCCATATTAGAACACAGTTAGGACTCTCGTGGTTTTAGCTCCATCTTTGCTGTCCGGAGATCCATAGGCTATCCCAAATGAAATGGCTCTGTAATCGGGCTTTATTGGCCAAGCCATTACCTTCCAGTTGGATCGACTTCTCATCATACAGTTGCTACAGAGAGCAACATCTTTAAGTTCCCTTTGCCCAGTATCGACTTTAGGTGTCTTCAGTCCCTCTGTTTGCAAAAGCTACATTGTTGCAAACCACAAATCCGACACATTCACTTCTCTGCAATTGGCATTGGTGCTACCACACCATGTTCTGTGCAATGACGTTGTGACCAACTATTAGTCGTATGCTTTTCGCACCGTAGATTCTCACCCCTAGATCCAGTTCTAAGACCGCGTACCTTTTGTAGATCCACAGTTCTCGAATAAGAGCAATATCCATGGACACCTCACCGAATTCTCGTGCACTCATTGCAGATGGCCCTGTGTTATGACCCACATTCAACTGCAATCCAAACCGAGGTTTTGCTGAATGAAACCCTAATTGAAGGCAGTCTTAGCTCCACTCTACATTTTCAAATTTCTAGAGGAACAACGTACAGCGTTTATTTTTTAACTGAAAAAAACCAGAATCCCTTCAACATCTCTCGTAACACAGACATCTCCTACTCCTCATCACTCAGGCCTTCGCCCGTGACAAAGCACCTGGATTGGTTCTAAGAATCCCACTTTATGTCTGGGTCCTATCAGAAACATAAATGCAACAAAATGTTCCAACATTAATTTTCCCAGAAACGACCCCATATTTCCACGAGTAGGAGCCCTACCACCACCCCACTACACTACAAAAAAAAAACCTGATTCTAGGCTGTTCAACTGGAATCGCTTTCGTATCTCTTATCAATTTGCATTGGAGATTTATTTATTTGTGTTGTTGCTGCTGTGTCGGGGGTGGGTGTAGGCGCGGGGGTGTACTTCCTATTGTTGTTTTATTAATGAGCGTGCATGTAAATGTTGATACACGTCCCCCATTTGGCTGGTAGCCGAAAATTTTCGGGGTTTTCTTTTTTTTTGTTGTACGAGAACACGCATCAGTTCTTCGGGCGCAGTCAGTCTGCAAGGAGCATCCTTCGTTGTCGGAACACCAAACCCCTAGCCCCGCACCTAAGGCCTCTGCCTATTCGTGGGGATTCCATTTGATTTATTTCTGCGGTTTGTGTGTTTGGAATTTGCTTTCCAGTGATCAAGGACTTGCCGTTTTCCTCGTTTTTCCCCGGGAAAATTTCAGCTTTGCATTTTTCACACGTACTGTATTTTTTGTTGTTTGTTGTTGTTGTTGTTATTTTTTTATTTTTTAGGGGATGTGGGTGGTAGCACTGTGCTCATGCTGGTCGCAATTCTATTTTTTAACGAAACAATTTATTTATGGGTTTTTTCTCTTCATTTTGAGGGCGAAACAGAATAAAAATTAGTCCGTATACGGTAATGTCTGTGTATTACGCGACCCTGTGCCAAAATATCCTTAGTCCTTAATGGCCAGCAACTGTGGAATTTGGAATTTGTGCGGTTTTTGTGCGGTATCCCTGTCTGCCAGAGTAATTTCCAAGTATCTCCGAATTTGTTGTTGGTGTGTGTGTTTGTTTGCTTGTTTGGTTTTGTGTTTTTGTTTTTAGTGATTTCGATGTGAGCGTTTTATTTTGATTTATTGTTTGTTTGTTATGATTTCGTAATTAAGAATTTTATATTTGGCTTTGTTTGTTTTGCCATGGTGCATAGATAACAGCGAAATTTTGATGTTACAAAAACAAAACCAATTTTTTTTTAGATATTTCCGGAAACAATTTTTGAATTGTATTTCGATTTTAGAACAGGGAAATGTTAAATTTTATAAAAATATATTAGCTTGAAAACTAATTAATATTAGTGAGACTGTGAGAAATAAAAGCTGGTGTAACAGTTGCTACAGTACTTGAAAAACCGAACGTTCAATGAATGAAATATTACAAATATTTTATGTAATTGGAAAGGAATTTATACTCCTCGCTTCGCTGATGTGTTATTTTTTACTATTTTGGATATGGCGGATTCAATACAAATAAACTAGCCAAAGGAGGCCCTTATTATTGATAGTGAATATTTTGCACTTGCTACTACGAACAGCCCTCTAAAAAATTTTATTAAAAAATTACTCGTAGTTAGGAAACATGCACCAGTGCACCAGAAACTACCTCCACCACCAACCCTAATAATGACCCGACAGCTTTCAGGTGAACTCAGGAGTACGACAAGGTTGCCTATTTTCGCCTTTACTCTTTCTTATGGTAATAAACAAGGACGTCGTTTATTACTATCATCGTCAGCGCTCTAGATAGTGGAACAAGTGGCATACAATGGGGATTACTAGACCGTCTTAAGGATCTCGAGTACGCCGAAGTCATCTGTTTGCTGGCCCACACACCCCAGGACCTCAAAAATATGTTCAACTATTTAGCAACAGATAGCAGTTCGGCAGGCTTAAGGCTAAATCTGAATAACCAATCATGGAATTGATAGATGAATTCTGTTACCTCGGAATCATTACTTTTGAAAGTCGTGGGGCTGAAGAAGTCGTTAGTTCCAGAACAAATAAAGCCGGAAACGCATATTCATGCATGTCGCAGAAACGAGCCGGTCGAGTAAGAAAACATAAAACAACATGCAGGAGATTGTTACTAGCAGAGGCTGGTAGAACTGGGAGATCCTGGACGAAGGTGAGAGCTGACGTCCAAAAACAGAGTAATCTGGAGGGCAGCTGTTTCCAACCTATGTCCCTCGAGCGAGGATTAAAGGTGCAAAAGAAGAAGAAGAGTTTTTGTTTTGCTTTCACTGACCTATCGGACTAGTGCGCATGGGCCTTTTGAATATTAGTTCAATCGGGGCTTAATTCTGTAGAAGTGTTCGGAGCCATTCTATATTGCATTAGATAATCATTCAGTTTGGCATGTACGTCTTCTGTCTCGTGTATCAACTTCATTAGTGCCTCCACTGCACCTGTGGCTTTGTATAGCAGTAGCACCAAATCAGCATTAGTTCTTGGTAAAACTCCCGTCCGCTGCTCTTTGTGCTTTCTATACTGTTCACATACAAAATTGTTCTCCAGGCATCTTTTTTCTTCTATGAACTATTTTTCCTTCTCTTCGTTATAAATTCTTTGGGTGGCGTATTTTATTAAGCCTGCACCACACTACTCGCGGAGTTGGTCGAAGTCGAGAGTGTAGAGAGGCATTTCGATTCACTTTGTATAACTTTACTTCGCCTCGGGCGACTTCGCATCTTTGGCGGTTTTTGCGCCCGAGTCAAAGGACTCGAGGCGTGCGGGGTGTCGGGCGCCTAAGCTCCCCGCGAGATTGTCACGTACTTGGGACTTCGTTCAACTTCGAGAAGTACTTTGCCGAAGCAACTTCGCGAGTAGTGTAGACTAATGCACTGCTCGGAATCCTCTGTTCGTCCTGTACGTTCAGCCACTAGCTTGCATTTATTTTCGAACAAGTCGTTCCGATCATTATGCCGAAGATGAAGTTAGCAGTATTATTGAGAGTTTTTTGACGGCGCACAGTGGTCGGAATTCCAAAAAAGCTGGATAAAAGCCTTTTTAGCATCTAAAAGTAGTTTTTTTTATATGAAATTTCGTACTTGGGGGTTTTTAAGGGCGCTGATTAAGGATCCGCTATCATTTTTCCAAAAAACAAAATGGCGGATACAAAATGGCCGACGGTTTTTCTTAATATTAAGCCAAATTTCATGAAACTCGTTATATGGGGGTTGTCGAGGGCGCTGATCCTCAATAATACTAAATTTATCTTTTAAATTGTTCTTTACGAGAAAGAAAATATCTTTTCTTTGTAAAAAAGAATGTCTGGCTTTAGAGATCCTGAAAAATAAAATTACTTATTATGAGGCAGAAGAAATGACTCAGAGCTTACGGCTGAAAAAATCCGACGGTTTTCTTTTTTGATATTGAAACTTGACACTACTTTACTAATTTTGCAACTTCACACAGGACGGGATTTCTTGGGATCATAACTATTTTCATAATGTACGATTGATGTGATTAGAAATCAATAAAAATTTCAGAGGTTTTCATTTCCACGTTAAAAACCTGCAATGCAACTATTGAAAAATAAGTTGGTTGATGAGTAATTATATTCAACATACCTCCAGGAGCACCGTCCATATTGCACACAACGTTTTGTACTTGTGTAAAAATTTGCACGCACTTTCAATACAGTGTTCTTTTAGCGGTCTGTGGCAGATGGCGTAAACTACTGTGACATGGCATACTTTCGACTGCAGGTGTAGTCGATACATGTAAGCCAGCTCTTTGCCCCTTTCTAAAACTAGGCACTGATTCCCCCTGAAGGTTATTCCGTAGTATCAACTTATTCCGACGTCTTTGAAATTTATACTTTCGTCCCGCTTTTTTGGAATTCCGACCACTGTGCGGCGTGTCTAAAACTCGGCGCTGCTCCGCATTTCGCGATTTCTAACGAAGTAAGAAGTTTCATGTGTTTCATTGTGGAGGGCCGATGCTTCTTCCTTTTAATGCTCCTTTAAAAGCGTTTTAGAAGCATTACAAAAAAGAATATTCATGAAGACTTATTTTGTTCATCCAATTGCCCTTTCCTTACTCCAAAAGCGAGAGTGGTTTTAGCAAAGCGGTCCCCCAACTAAGTACTAACCATAAGTCCAATGCTGCTTGACCTCCGAATAGAACGTAAACCGGTCTATGGAGTATGCTAATGACATCATTTCACCAAGATAATCGCCCGTTTTCATCGACCTATAAAATTCCGGAAAACTCCAGTAATGCTCCCTTGGGAGTATATTTGGCAGCGCTCAAAATTAGCTCCCCTGAGCAGCTGTCCCAATTTTTTAAGTTGGGTAGTGATTTAAGTCAAAGTTACTACATTTGTACATTCGTACCGAAACCAGACCCGAAAAGTGGCGACGGGCTTTTAACATATGATCTATTCAGTTGCAAGTGGCCTCCTGGCTTTGTAGGTATTCTTCAGCCAAACTGGCAGCGGTTAAGTGCTTACTTTCTAGGATCTTTATGTCCATCCATTCATCAATAAGAACTGCCTACACAAAAGATACGTGCCTCATTCATGGAAGAGGGTGAAAGTGATCTTCGCTATCTTTCGTCCTGTTCGCTATAGGTATAGGGTCCAAAAGTAAAGTGACTTCCACTTGGCCTATTTTACTATACCCCTATACCTCATATTTGTAGGCCAGACCAGATTCAGCAGCCTGCCTAATGGCTTGTTGTCGCTTAGACTTGAATGTTCCAAGGGCAGACTACCTTGCATCAATAGAAGCTGACAACAGTATAGAAACAGAATTGGGCCCCCAGTTGCTGAAACTAAACAAAGCCTAATCGTATCTTATAGTAACTGCCAAAATGCTGATTAGTAAGGCCATGGACTATTCTGGAGAGTTCACATGACGAGATCTATGATCGCTATGGGCTATGACAGCTTGGAAGGATCCAGTGGGCACGACAGCAGAGGGATCTTTTTGGTTGGAATCAGGACCTGTGGGTGGAGCAATTGCAAGATTGGACGACGGGCTACCGGTTGTAAGGCCATGCACGCGAGTAAGTAATAATAGACTAGAACTAAAGTTAAGAATGACATACATACGAGTAAATTTTAAATCCATCTAAGTCATATTTTTAATTTCTAATAATTTTATGTAGAACCATTTGGTATTTCCTTTGAATTTTTAAAATGGTAATTTGCGGAGTTTTCTACGTATATATCCTATGTGACTAGATTGCGACCAGCTTTGATGAATCTTTGGGTCATATTATACAAATTTCCTTGAATATGCAATGTTCAAATTTCTCTCTACTGACCACATCCCAAAATTTAAATACGCTTTTAAAACACAAAATTCCTTTGCACAAGCAATATTCCCCATTTGATACGAAACTATTAAAGTCACCTCACCTCACCTTCGAACTCACTTAAATATTGCAAAGATTAGGGTTGGTTATAATAGCACATAGCATAGCACAGCACACAGCATGTCAGTTTATCACTATGAAGAATGTTTCTTCGGCTTTGAAATTCAAATTCCATTCAGTTCGATTTCGATATTGACAACGTTGAACATATCTCCAACACACCCAAAACATACACATTAATTTCCATAACTTGTCATATACTTTCACAGGCAATTCCCTTCCACTTTTGAAAATGTAAATTGTAAAATACACCGACATATTTCATGCACAACTCATCCGGCATCCTTCCAATTCCATATTACCCCCGATTCCGGTCCTGCTGTGTTAGTAGGGATAGTTCCAGTGCCTGATTTCATGTTTTCGCGTGTTGGTTATTTATGAAAGGATTTTCATTAAAATTTTAATCCTTCCATTTAAATCCCAAACACAGGAATTCAATACTCGAGTCCCTGTGGCAGTTGCCAGGATTGAAAATGCTATTATCAGGATTGGAATTTCTGTGTATTCTATCCAAGTAGTGACTTTCAGCCATGTTGCATAATCGGTATCCAATAGCGAACGGTGGTGGTGCCATTAACGATCCAGGACGGAATGACGACAGAAATGCACCAGCTCCTCCTGTACGACGTCTACCTAAGCCGAAAGCTGTGGACCTTATAGTTAGAAAGGCGAAAGCCTTCATCGTTGAATACCTGGAAGAGGGCTCCATCCATGGACTTGTCTTTCTGGCTAAGCTGGGATTGCATTTTGTTGAAAGGTAAACGTGTAGAGGATTTTAACCACTGATTGCTTGCTGCAGCACTTGAGCACGCACTGACATAAGCTGGGGTATTGTGCAGTGCTTTAAGGGTCATTTGCACCTTAAATTATTTTTAATTAAATTAAATAGGTTGACGATGAATAGCAAGAGTTGACGATCGTTTTCATTTTTTTATGTGGAAAAAACAAGCTTAGAAATCACCCTTTTTAGTTCACCATCACCCTTTAGTCATATAATTCAGGTCATGGTGCAATGTCTAGTAGTACGCTTAGTTTAAAGGATACAATAGATAAAGGGAGTGGGTGTGGGCGTTAAGGCAGAGGGCGGTAAAACTTACATTTGTGCTTTAAGTTGTTGTACGAGTTCGGAAATACCGACTGCGGAAGATTGTTCCACGAGTGTAGTGTGCACGAAAAACAAGACCATGACGCGACGTGGGAGTGAGCCGAGTGCGCTAGTTTTGTTTTGCGGGAAAAATATTGCCATGTAGACATTAGGGCATTAATTTTGGTTGAATAGTCAAGGCTGTTACATTCATACGAATAGTAGAGGGAAATTGAACAAAAAAAAGCTAAGTTATGATGTAGTTGGGAAGTTGGATTTTTTTATTTTTTTTCTTTACCTATGTTAAGATAAAGCGAAAAAAAATGTCTGCAAAATCGGTCCTGTGCTGCACGATAAAATTGCATAAATGTCCATTTTTGATGCATTTTGAGTGCATTGCTACACTATTTTTTTAATTTCGCCAGTTCTGTTGGTCGTAGAACAATAAAAAAAATTGAAAAATACTCGCAAATGAATAGACTATCGAACTGATTCGGTATAAATACTTTAAAAATGAATCCTAACCTCAAAAAACCAAAATGTATGAAATTTTGTTTCATTTTACTAAAAAGGCAAGACATAACGGGAAAAGAGTCGGATTTTGATAAAAATTGGGGAAAAGATGTATTTTGATGCTATAAATACGTGGTTGAAATTTCAAAAAAAAATTTCGCTTTTTACGGCAAAAATTGGCAGTTTTCGAAAAAAAAATTAATATTGCCGCCATTTTATGCCAAATCATCGTACGGTAAAATATTTTTTTTAAATTGTAGTTTTTTTTATGTACTTTCTTGTGAGCATACGCAATACTTCGTTACTTTAGTTGAAATGCCCATTTTAGGCCTTTGAAAACACTAAAAAATTTAAATTTTCCAATTTTTGGCCTTTTTTCATAGTTGGCAAGTAGCAATTTCCCTCCACTAGAAGGGCTCAATGATTCTAAGAAGTCGCAAAAGATGCCATCGATGAGTTTGATGTCGTGCGACTTGAGAAGCAACGGTAAGACAGTTTTTGAGGCGCTAGCTAAAAGAGTTGAGTAGTATAACTATAAGGGTACTGAGCCACATATTTCACAATATTGCGTAAGCGAGCTTTTGGTTTGTGTCTTGGGCTGATGCTTTTGCGGTTTTTGTCTTGGGAAGCTTTTGCGGATTGTGTCTTGGGTTGAAGTAGCGCGCCACCTGTGAGAAACTAGTTGAACTTCACTGTAGTGTGTCTTGAGTGGGAATCAACTGCCTTGGATAAGATCTTGGGGCGGAATTTCATCCAGGTTCCATTTCTTGGCTGTGCTTTGGATGAGATTCTACGCTGGGTGAGCTTTTGCACTAGGACCGAATCCGTAGTTTAACTTTGTAATGGTGAATCTAGGGTGGGTTCTTGCGGGGGGGAGTAAAATTTTCATCAGAAATCGTCTACGAGCTGCGGTTCTAGAGATATTAGAATTTTTTTTATTTTTGTTAATAATAGTACATTTTTACAAGGGAATCCAGAAGACCAGTCCTGATGGGGGTCCGCTGCACCAACGTTGGCATCACACCAACACCTGTGCACCAACATCGGCGTCACACCAACTCCTGTGCACTCTATCAAAAGTTTTGGAGACATCTAGAGCAACCAGAATAGACTCACCAAAGCCATGGTTGTTCTGATTGAAGTGCTCTGTTAAACGCACAAGGAGGTCGCCATAGAATTATATTGTAAGGCCTATCAACGCTTATAATTTGTCTTGAAGAGTTACTAGGTCGGCCATGCTGTCGTATTTTATAAGTCTAACCACCAAAGATTTTCTAAGCAGGTGTCTCTTTAATTATACGAGCTTGATGTCGCCCACAGAAATGTACAGTCTCGTTCTCTTAATCGTCATCCATTATACAAGGACAAGGGGCCAACAATTCTATGAAGGACATCCGAACATGGTTAATTGGGTCAGAATGCTTTTGGTGAGCACTCCAGTCAGGGGCGGCGCGTGTTTTTTTTGCGCCCGGTGCATTATGCTATATTGCGCCCCATTCTTTCACTTTTTTCGTCTGGATCGCAAGGACGAAGAAGCGGAAAATACACAGGGCACTTCTAACTTGGTAGCAATTTGCTTGACTTTTTCAATAACTTCCTGATATTTTGCTCTGATCGTAAATCTATCAAAAAAAACTGGTGTGCGTAGGACCACACGATGGAAGTGAAAACTTCTATGGCTATTCTGTATTTCCTATTCAATCTTAATATTACAGGAGGATAATGGTCAAACAATTTTGTCTATGAATGTGAATGCATTTGAAATATTTTTTTTTGTGGACTTGGAAACACATTTTACTAGACAAGTCGTTCTTATTTAATTATACAGTCGTTATACAGGTATTTATGCATTTTACTTTTTACAAAATTCTGGTGAAGTGATTTGTTATGCATACCATACATATTGCCAGCGCATTTTTAATTTTCTATCATTGACAAGAAATTCATTATTTCCGACCTTAAACACCTCCAAATAGCGATTTTCGGTGAAATCGAATCGTAATTGCCAAAATCGTACCGCCATATTGGCGCCGCCATTTTGAATTTTAAAATTTTGACCACAGATTCGCCATTTGTGACCTTAAAACCCCCCAATACTGAGTTTCAATGGATTCAGAACACATTTGCAAAATTCATCCGCCATATTGGCACCGCCATTTTGAATTTTAAAATTTTGAGCACAGAATCGTCATTTGCGCTGATAAAAACATCTATACCGATTTTCGTCCGCCATCTTGGAACCGCCATCTTGATTTTTTTACAAAGTTGTCAGATTGCATTGTCATGGGAACTCAATGTGTGTGCAAAGTTTCATACAAATCGGTTTAGTAGAAGTAGTTAAAAAAGCTGTCGGAAGATTTGAACCAAAGAACAAACAAATATACGAGGTCAAGCTAAATAAAACCATTAGTAAAAAAACCATAATATGCTCTAGTCTTCCAAATAAAAAAAAATAATATATAATCAAACATAAGAATATATAATACATAGTAATATAGTATAATAATTTATAACACTTAATACAAACTAAAACCCCCAAAGGTAATTTTTTTCTCAAATGGTACGGTAGCGTGATGATGGTTCGTTAGCGTGACGCGAGTTTTTAGTTTTTCCCCGGGAACTTTTTGTGGAATTTAAAATATCAACTGCAGCAGACATTTGGGCTTTGTAAGTATATTTATTTTTCTAAAATATCACACTAGATTACTATGGAACAAATTAAATTTAACTCAGTAATTTTATTTCGTAATTCTGCTGTATGTTTCGATACGGGTTCCCTACCTAAACGAGTTCTACCAACGCCTCGTAGACACCATCTAATTGACGAACTAATCGTTTTAACGCGTCTATGCTACTTTCACTACTAGTCTTACTAAGCTTGTTAGTGTCTTCTTTTTCAAAATAATAATCTTTTAACCGAACTGGAGAAATAAGCAAATAAATTTTGAATAGTATCAAAACAAGAAGTTGCCTTTAGAAACATACGTTTTTTTCGAAGTTCACACCTATTATCAAACGATGCATCAATGAAGTCTGAGTTGAAGAGTTAATTAATGGAAAATTGTATGTTCTATTTATATTTGCCCAGTATACCATTTTCATAATTCGCGGCACAGTAAAATATTTTAAATTTCGTAACATAAAAACAATAAACAAATTAATTCCAATAAAATATAAATATAAATAATATAATTTACAAATGTATTATCTGAAATTAGTAATTTAATAATTGTTATTAAATCTAAAATATTACTTTTATAACTCAACATTTTAAATCTAATAAAAATATTTCACTCAATTTTCTCTTTATAAATTCTTCCAGAGAAACAGGCACAAAACTTAAATTTGCACCATCAATAACTCGTATAACATAAAAAAAAATCTACATATTAATTTGTTAGACAGTCGCAAGATATTTAGAAATCGCAAGATATTTTGTTCTCATTTCGTTTATTTACCTCTTTGAACAAATCTTGGAACAAAATTTAAAAGTGCACCACTAGCGCCCCGAAGTTTATATCAATCACAGTAAACAGCAATACACAATACAGAGCCATCGGAACAATTTTTTCCTTTGTGTGAGTTGATATGGTGCATTTTACAAACATTTCAAAAAGTGCTCCAGCGTAGTAAAAATGAAATTATTATGTGTTTCGTCTCCTTCATTCCACTGGTTAATTCTGTATTTACATCTCACGTTCAAATTTGAGAACATCAGTAGAATGAGAGATTTTTCTCTCACTTGGTGGATATTTCTCCTGAATTTTTACTTCTGCGGATTCTCTGGACAGAAACTATATGAAAATCACGAAGCAAAAGTCTCGAGAGGAAGTAGTACGAGAGGAAGTAAAATTTCCAGGTTTTTTTTTGCGTGGAATTTGTGTTGTGTTGTTACATGAGTTGAAATATAGAATATTTTATTGGGAAAATAAACTGGAAAATTAAGTCGTGTTAATAAAAATGAAATCCTTTAATATATGAAAAGGATGTAAGAAAAACATTTTTAAACATTTTTTTTTCAAAGTTTTAAATTTTTTTTTAAAATCTGAATATCTGAAATAGCGCCCCCGTCCAATAGCGCCCGGTGCAAGTGCACCATTCGCACCTATGAAAGCGCCGCCCCTGACTCCAGTTTCGTACCAATAAGTGACCAATAGTTAGACCATTTTCTTATAGAGCAGCAGTTTGGATGGTATTGGTACATGATTGTATTGAGAGCGTTGATAGTTTAATATAATCTTCTTTAGCTTTTAGTAACCTTTAGTGTATTTCTGGTCTCATTTCCTTTCATACTTGAATTTTGGATTATACCAAGGGTGCCAATTAGCATACTGAATAGACCGGTTCTCGTTCGATCACCAAAGTCAAGCAGCATTGGCCCCAGTCAGTACTTAGTTGGAGGCCCGAGAGGAACACCTATAAACATTTTTTGATCGCTTACACTTAGAGGGTAGAAATCTGATCAGCACAGTATTGGGCAGCACAAAATATGTATGCAGGATATAGCGCAATAATTGCTGGAAAGCTGTGGTATCTCCTTTTTATGTACAGGATACAAATGCCTTTATTCTCGTCTTCTAGTATCGCTTTCTGTTCTCATAGGTGCATAATAAATTCACGAATCACTTCGTGTAGTTTATGCCAAGTTTGACTTTGCTCGATATACCGCCTGCAACTGGCGATTTTTTGTTACCGAGTCGAGTTAACAATGGCTAAGTTCTTACTTTCTAGGAGCTTTATGAACTTGTGTTATAGTCATTAGTGTACTCTATGCCTATTTATAGGAACTGCGATGGGGAAAAACTGCAGCCCCTACACTCGACTCTGATTTCGATCGGTCTGTGGACAGGACATCATAGTTCTTGTCGGGTTGGAAATCTTCATCTGGTAGGGATTCAGGACGAAATTTAATTTTGCGACCATGTAGTCGGTGGGCCCTAATATCTACCATTTCCTGTGGTTGATAGCGCAGTATATTGCTATGCCCACTGTTGCCCGAGCTGCTGTGGATGATTTTAGTTTTCAGCATATGAAGGATCCATTGATTGATTCCATTGTCCTGCATAGCCTCGCATTGTTGAAAGCGCCTTCTCTATCTAGGAAAACTGATAAGGCAAACTATTTGCATTCTAGGTATTTAACGGTGTGCGCCACTTTGTGGAGAGCAGTGTCCACCGATCTCCCTTTGCAGTATGCAT
Source organism: Thereva nobilitata (assembly GCA_963855945.1). Taxonomy (NCBI): domain Eukaryota; kingdom Metazoa; phylum Arthropoda; class Insecta; order Diptera; family Therevidae; genus Thereva; species Thereva nobilitata. Next base: position 229,241,178 of record OY979694.1, read on the forward strand.
GCTGAGATGTAGACATTAGGACCTGTGTTATGGAGTTACGAAGGTATAGATCTAGCATGCGTTCTAGGGTCTTTAGGACAAAAGGTTATAAGCATTTTGGCCTGCAACTCTTTCCGCTTCATTTCCGAGTCTACCAACTTGAAGATCACGGGATGAAGATCACATTGATCCTCCTCCAGAAGTCAGCTAGGTAACTGTAGTGTAGGCAGTACTAGTAGATTGAGACAAGACACGGACCAATAATGTCATGGGCCTTTTGGAGCATAATTGGCATTATGTTGTCCGTGTATGGAGACTTGTATAGGGAGTAACTGTGCACCAGTTCCAGGGTGATAGCTTGGCAAGTTTCCTCTGAAGGCCCTGCTGTTTACACTAGAAGATTTGGGCTCCTGTCGGGAGCGGCTACTTGGCAGCCGGGAAAGTGGGTTTTTTTTGGAAAAGTTCCAGGGATTCTCCTATTTGACACCGCACACTTGCAGCGCCAATTTTGTTCCCGTCTTCGATTCTTGGATGGGGCTGCTGCTTTAACCTACCTACTATTTTTTGTCTCTTCTATTTTGTATTCTTGTTCAAAAAGATGTATACTTGCTCATACCCTTGGACGTCGCCGAAGGCCTTACCAGGCAATCCAAAGATCAAACGAAACTCTAAACCCACTCAACCTTAACGTCATAAATAAGTCAGTATTTATTGACAGGCTTAAAGCGGGCTTTAGTTGTGACGTCAATCACCAAGCTGATCTAAAATTTTAGGTGTCTTTCCGATCAGGACCTCCAAAGGGTGTTTTGGCATAGCGCATACCTTAATATCGAATTAATGCCACACAGAAATTTAACTAAGATTCGATGAATGTTACTCATCACGAACACTGATTCTGATGAAAAGCTTCGAAATGTTCGTGGTGAAAAGCTACGAAATAATCGTGGTTAAAAGCTGCGAAGTGATCGTGGTGAAAAGCTACGAAATAATTGTGGTGAAAAGCTACGAAATAATCGTGGTGAAAAGCTACGAAATAATCGTGGTAAAAAGCTACGAAATAATCGTGGTGAAAAGCTACGAAATAATCGTGGTGAAAAGTTACGAAATAATTGTGGTGAAAAGCTACGCACAAAAAATTCGCTCGTATAAGATGTTCCACTAAATTCTCACTCTCTCGTTGTTCAGTAGCACGATCGTAACGGATATGATCATGACGAAAAATAAATTAAAGTATTATCAGATAGCTCATGAACTTAAAACTATCACGGTAACTACTTTTCAACTGGAACTAAAGACCAATAAAGATTTTTTGGAAATTCGATTTATTTTCCAGCTCAAAGGAAAAGGTCATGCTCTTTCGTTATCTTGCACTTTAAATTTTAAAAGTTAAGCTTCTGATTACTTAAAAGCGTATTCTACAATTTCTACTAAATACTCTAATGCTTCCCATCCCATTAAAGGCTTAAGGAAGCAAAGCAACAAAAAAAGGACCAAAGCAAACAAAACAGGAAAAAGTTTCCTCTTCCCTCATTAATCCACGTGGAAATCTCTGATAAAAAATCGAGTCGAAATCCATTTAGAGGAATCGGCTTTACATTTCGGCTTTCCTCTGCAGCAGTGCGGACATAATGGAAGGCTGCTTACTATCTCTGCAACTACCAGAAACAGGAAATCTACTCTAGCGACGTGCACAATAAATTTAGGCTGAAAATGTGCAAGCAAGCAAGGATCCTTTTTAGCCATTTCCTTTCTGGTCATTTTAATCCGAAGCGCTTTTGTAATTATGACCTCGTTTCGGCATGGTTTGGGCTGGACAGTAGTGGGTCCACGTTGCATGGGTTCTATTCTGGTTTTAGGTTGTGAAAGTCACCAAAAAGGAAATAGTCTTAATTTCAGGATAAGAAGGACAAAAATAAACTTCAAGCTGCCTAAGCTGACTTTAAATTTCCTTAACGGAAGCTTAAAATATAGGTCGTCGCCACTTTGGCTGGTATGGGGTTAAACTTTTCGCTGGTCGCGACACAGGGATTCAGGACTCTCTTTCTACAGCGAACTTAAGAGCTCAACTGCTTTATTTATGTATCTTTCTTCGAAAATTGTCTTTTTTCTATCTTCCTAACATGATTCCTGATTCTTGGTATCATTCCAGAGTTTTATGGCTCGTGTTCATCTGCATTGCGTTCTTCGCAATTATATCCTTAGGGACAAGAACATGGGAACGATTTCAAACATCCCCGATGGTAATCTCTATGGATCGTAACAAATTCGTTTGGAACACGAGCTTCCCAAGCCTGACAGTCTGTCCACATAAGAGGATTGATGAAAATAAAGTCGAGGAATATATAGAGTATGTATAATTAACATGAAGCTTAAATACACAAAGGATTTTCAGCATGTTTACAAGGGCCCAGGGCAGAAATAATAATGTCGATTTTTTTTCCTTCTTTCTTTCTTCCTCTATCTCTCTCTTTGTCTTACTTTCGTCCTTTTCAGACAACATCCGAACAATTTTCCCACGGAAGAGGACAAGGAAGATTTTCGAAATTTCATCGTAATCCTTGCGAATACTTCATATGAAAATTTGGATCTGCTGCCAATGAATAAAACATTCGGAATATCTAGCAGCAAGTATCTGGAGCTCCTGTATGAACTTAAATGGAATTTTGAGCCGGAAATTAGTAGCGGAACTACAATAAGGATGTTCATAGATGAGACCATTACTGAGCTGGGACTTTGTCATTCTGTTAATTCTCTAGTGGCGAGATACAACTCTTTTGAGTATGTTTTTTTTGTTTGTTTTTTTTTGTGTGAATATATTGGTTATTCATCATTTCAGTTACTGGAAGGACAACCAGTGGGATGTTATACCAATGGTAAGTGCTTTCTTGTTTGTTGATAATTTGTTATTTTATTTTTGTATCAATCCTGAATTTTCAATTTGAGTTAATGGAGATTGTGAGCATGCAAAGAACAACCAACACTATATTTGCAATGACGTATTTTATACTATTTAGTATATATCAGCCTCGACGCAGGGCAACGTACGTATCACAAAAATTCGTCATTTATGAAGAAAATTCAGCATTATGAGATAATAAATGATGAATTTTCGTCATAATTACATGCGCGTGTCGAGGCTAAAATGCGTTATTGCCCAAGTGATAAATTTTGCATTCAATCCTGTAAAATATGATCACAATAATTAAAGGCCAGCAATTTGAAGCCTAAACTAGTCAAGAATTTGGAGATAGAGTTATCTGTTACTCCTACCAAGGCAATTAAATGCGTCAGCATCTGTAAGCAAAACTTGGGGTCTCAAAGCGTGGTTAGGGTCACGTGTGCATCTATTGCATGGTGGGTCAAGAGTACCTACTAGCATAGTTTTAGCTTAAGCTTCGATTTTAATAATTTAAGATGGGCATGTTCTTAATTGGTTTGTTGGCTGGTACAATCCATTCTTCTAAGAGAGACCTTCTCCCAATTTCGCTTATTTTAGGCGACTACCACATAATTCGCCCTTTCTAATTCAGAATGATCTTCTAAGGCGTAGATGCTGGTAGCCAAGCTTTCATTGCGTTTTCTATTCAAATTTTTTTTTTAGACCAGTGCAAATAATTTTTGGAAACAAAAAAATTATTAACAGCATGATTTAAAACAATGATAGAAAAATAACTTTTTGAGATCAATTTTTTTAAGTTTTCGGGTTTCCTGGCAAATTTGTCCATAGTCATGTTAATTTTTTCTACACCATCTGAAACTAGACCTTTCAACAGAAGAAAAAACCCTTAGATTTTTTGAAAAAAATGTTTTTAGAACATGGGCATTTTCGGCTGAAAATGAGGTCTCTTTTTAGGTTTAAATACAAAATAAAACGTAAAAATAAATATTTTGATTCAAAAAAATTACAGCGTGTTTGGGACATAAAAAGGTAAGTTTCCATATAATTTCGTGAAAAAAAAATTTTTTTTAAGGGAGATAAAAATCAAAAACAAAAACACTAGTTTTTTCGTTTTTTCTCGGAAATTTGAGGTTATGTGAAAAAATGGTTTGTACAAAAGTTGTAGATCTTTTTATTACCTACAACTTTTAAATTTAACTTTTTTCGATAGGAGGTCTAGTTTCGTTGAAAATCGTGAAAAACCTTTTTCACCCCTTAAAGTTACCCCTATTTCACCCTCGTAACTCAGACCGACTTGAATTTATTTTTCTGCTTGGCTGCGCTATATTTCCTTCACTTTTCAATATTTGTCATGCTGTTAATAATATTTATCATTTTTGGTTTTTTAAAAGGTATCTGCACTGGCTTATTTGTGGAAGTCCAATTTCAAAAATACCTTACTGTTCCGGGTCCGGTGAATACCTGTTCAAGGAACCCTTTTAAGGATCACGTATATGTCACCAGGCCCTAATAAAATAATTCTTTGAAAATAAAGTTATAAAGGTTTTTGGGGTCGCTGATCACGAATTTGTTATTATTTCTTAAAAAAACAAAATGGCGACTTCAAAATGGCGACCATCAATATTGAACACTACTTTTCTATAAAATTGGGATTGCGTTTTCCAGGTCGCTGATCACGAATTTGGTATTTTTTTTATTTTATTGGATATGGTAACGGTTTAGCCGCTAGGGCGTTTTGAAGTTGTTTTTTTAGAGTTTTACATATCACCGTGTATTTTTGTAACCCAATGACATATTTTCATGAATAAGGTATCAGTGAACGCAGAATACTGCCATCTATCTAAAACTGTAAGAATCAAGGTTCAACCCTATCAATTTCCAAAGTAATGAGTCATCAAAATCAAAATTTTGGTTTTTTTAACTAAAATTTCAACCAAAACCACCTTTTTCTCCATAAAATACCTAGTTAACTAATATTTTTTTTGCAAAATTGAAAAGCTTGGACAATTTCCTATCAATAATGTTTGAACAATTTTTATGCTACGGCCTTTACTTTTGAAGTTATTAGCAAGTTTGATGTTAAAATTGACCTTATTTGGTACTTTTTGGCAAAGCTTAAGTGAAAAGGTACTAAAAAAGTACGAAATGAGCCAATTTATTAATATAATTTTTTTTTACTTTTTCGATAAAAAGATAGGTCAAGAAATCTTCACCGTGTAAGCCTAGTATGGAGTTCGAACGGAATTCCGTTTCCCATATAAAATACACGTAAAAAGATGCACGGAATTCCGTTCACCAAATTTTTCCGTGCCCTTTTTGTTTTATGACCTAAGCAGTTCGAACGGAAAACTATTGGTAATATTTAGCTTGTGCAATTCTCTAACAGGTGGCTTGCAGGGAGTTGGAGACTTTTTTCCGTTCATGTTGGAACGGAATAAATGTTAGACAATTATTCCGTGTTGTGTATTAGGTAATTTTGACAGGACGAATAAAAAACAGCTATTGCCGTCAGTTCGTGGTTTTATAAGTGATTTTTAACAGTCAGCTGTTCGCTTTTTCTCAACTGTTAGCTTTTCTCCACGGTATTCTTCAAGCAATTTTTCCGTGTATGTAGAAATATTTACCAAAAATGCTGAACGGAATTCCGTGCGAACTCTATACTAGGCTTTAAAAATATGTGAACAAATTAGTATTCTTGTTAATATTATTAAATTATACTTACTTTCCTGAGAATAATCCATTTTATAACATTTAAAAATATGCGACAAAACACTTCTTATGTATGTTTAAATAATTGGTTGCCGCAACGGCCACTTTCAGAATAATTTTAAAAGGCAAGAAACGCTATTGGATTGGTTCTATTTGTCTTATGCTATCCTAGGTACCCTAATCTAACAAAAAAGTTCCTAAATAAGACTTTCATTTTTCGACTTTTGGCCTAAAGCCGGCTCTACACGATATGCTATGAACACCCTCCAACGTTGGACGCTTGATGGTAGCTCGCATCGTGTGGCCGATGCTCGAACTATAAGTGTCCAATGTCAAGCGTCCAACGTTCGCAACTTTCACGCCGTTCACTGAGAGAGAAGTAAAATCGGTTTCATTAGAGAATCGACAGTACTTCGTTTTGCAGGCGACAGGATTCTAGTTCGATGTCTCGGTTGATAGAGTTTGACTTGAGTTTACCACCAACCACAAAAGGTCTGGCACATGCTTGTCTTATACGTCGAAGGCGTAAGAGTAATGCAGAGTACCATCATCAGCGGAGTTGTGAAGTGGGTTGATGGGAATTGAGAACAGATCATTTACGAAGAATAGGGAAAGTGCAGGTGATACAACTGAACCCTGGGGGATCCCGGCAGATATGGTTTGGGGTTTAGATTTGACGCTCTCCCATACTACATTAATTGAACAGTCAGAAAGAAAAATCTCAGTCCAGTTAAGAACACAGTCGATACCATGTGTTTCATAAAAGGATCAGGGTTCATACTAGGTCGGTTGATGTATTCTGTTAAAGACCCAACAGGACCGACAGTAAATCTTTTTAATCTTTTGTTGGATTCAAGATATTCCATAACTTTGGATAGAATAGAAAAAAATGCTATTGGTTGGTAATAAGAGGAGTTATTAAAATCACCTTTTTCTGAATTCGCTAAATCGCCTTTTATCGAATAGTTTCAGGAAAATCATTACATCGACAAAATAGGTATCTTCATATTCTAGTATACTTTAATTTTTAAACTTTACTTTTTTCTCAATACAGGGCGATGCAGTAACAGTCCATCCCCTGGACGGAGAGATTTATGCCCAAATAATCAATCTATCAACTTCATACGATGTATATTTCCATGGAGCTGGAGAAATCCCGGACATCTCCAAACAACGCTATACTTTCCAAGAATCTGACTACACAACCGTTGAGCTTATAGCCTTAGAAATTTTCGCATCGGAGGCTGTAAAGGAGTAATTTCGTCAAATAAAATTGCCATTTTTTAATTAAATTTATTTTTATTGTAGTTTCACAATACAACAAAGAAAGTGTCGCTACAGCCACGAATCAGCCGAAATACAAACAACGCCGGTTTACAGTTTTGGATATTGCGTAATGGAGTGTCGACTGAATTTGGCAATGAAAATTTGCAATTGCATTCCGCACTTTTACAGGAATAAACGTGAGTTATGGTTTTGAAATCATGTCACCTGGTGTTGTCCTTGCATTTTTAACATGATTTTATGGTACTTTTCTCTGGAATCATATACTTTCACGTGGATAGAGACTGTAAAAATTTAGTGTTTGTAGTCCTGAAGCTTTATTGCAACTTTTATACTCCCACATAAGCTGTAGTTCGTGGAAAAGAGTAGTTCAATGCACGCGACTGGCTCCTGTTTATCAGCTATTAACCATGTCCACACAGAACCAGAACGCATCCAATTTAGATGAAGATTTATGGTGAATATTTCCGTGTTACTCGTGTGATCCGCGCTGAATTGAAAAGTCACCGATATGCGATGGCGGATGCTGATTCCAATTACAGCGCTTTATCTGAAACAGCTTTGTCCTGTCTCTGTGTAAAAATAATTGAGAGAACTTGTGCACGACAAACGTAGAACGGACGAGCAGAACACGTGCATGTAGAAGACCTGTGGCAGGAGGACTTACAGACAAAACTAGGGCAGCGTCCTGGCGACGGGATTCGCATACGAGAAAGGATGCCACCAGCCATTCCTAAATAAATTCACACTGTTCACATGTGCTGAAATCCTATTCAATATCGATTTGCCTTGCCGTATGTAGGGCTATAGTCCTTCTCCTTGATTGGCGGCTGCGGTGCTCGTATGGAATTTTCTGGCTCCGAGTGCCGTAATTAAATTCCGATTAAAACTCGGATTCGGGTATGGTTTTCGATATCTTCCTTTGACAAACTTCCAAAAAATTCATTTTCGCCGGATATCCCCGTGACATCCGTGTGTGTTGTAGTGATGAGATGTGATTTCCCCGAGGAAATAATTGAGGGAAATTGATTTTATTTGTGATTGTTAGAAATTATTTTTTTGGGAATTTAGAAAAAATAGCGTGATTAAGTCCGACAGGTGTTTTTTGTGGCAGTTATAAGCTCAGGAATAGGACTTTGTACTATTAGCAGGGGCGGCGCTTTCATAGGTGCGAATGGTGCACTTGCACCGGGCGCAATTGGACGGGGCGCAATTTCGGAAGTGGGAGATTTAAAAAAATTTAAATCTTTGAGAAAAAAATTGTTCTAATGCAAGAAAAGCTAGATTTCAGCTTCGAGATTATCATAAAATTTTACTCAAAAAAATTTTGCTCAAAAAATGAAGGAATAGAACTTCGTCTTCGAGAATCAGAAGTAAAGATTCAGGAGAAAAATCTGCCAAGTGAGAGAAAAATCCCTGAGTCATTTATACTTCGCTGGAGCGATGGGGCGCAATATGGTAGGCTGCACCGGGCGCAAAGTACCCAAGCGCCGGCCCTGACTATTAGTCTGTCATTTCGTTGGTCAAGTCATGGTGAAATCTACAGTAGTAAGCTTAGTTCGAATAATGGGTAGAGGATAGATTGAGTTCGCAGGAGTCGAGAGGACGTGAAGGTTTGAAAATTTGAATGTTGTAGGAGTTCGGAAATACTGACTGCGAAAGATTGTTATACGGGAAACATTTCCTAGTCTGTAGCGTGCATGAAATGAAGGTGTAGGCAGTGGGTATGAGCCGGCTTAACAGGTTAGTAATACCATAGCTAATTTCCGCATAGGTCGGGTCTTCACTTAGCGGTTGGTACACTCCTTGTTCACTTGGTAGTCGGGTACTGCACTATTCCATATAGCGCCCCATAAGTTGTTAATTTTTTGATCGCAGTGAAGGACAATGGAAAAAGACAAAAAAAAAGGAAACGCTTTTCAATTTTTTATTTTTCAAAGATTAAATGTTCTTTTAATATCTTAATGTCTGAAATTGCTTCCCCGTCCAATTGCGCCCGGTGCAAGTGCACCATTTGCACCTATGAAAGCGCCGCCCCTGGCTTCCCCGTCTAATTGCGCCCGGTGCAAGTGCACCATTTGCACCTATGAAAGCGCCGCCCCTGACTGCCAGCGTCACAGGCTTTGTCGGCTGGTTAGCGTAAATCAATTTTTAAGGAGGCATAACACTACGACGAGTTTGTCTCCCTCTAATTTCGACGGTTGTAAGTTTGGCTCAGCCCGCTGTTATTCAGGATATCGATTTTGTGAAATAGAAGCCCCGTTATAAAAATTATTTGTTTTGATTTTTTTTTACATTCGTGGGCTTCGTGCATATTTCTTCTCTTTTGAGCGAACTCCTCCAACATTTAAGACTTCAAGCGCAAAGTTCATCGCCTCTTTCTGCAGTACCCTTCAGATTCTTACTAATTTATTCTGTTCTCGTTCGTTCCATCATTCGTTCCATCGAACCAAGGTTACTACTAGACATTGCATCATGACGGACTGGTAGTAGGAAGGGTGTCTAATAAGCTTGCACTTTCACCAAAAAAACGACCGCAGATGGAGGCACAATCGTCAATGGAAAGGTACCGTTTAGTAAGTCTACTTGTGAAAAACGCTTTTCTTAGGTATATGGCAGTATGATTGGAATTAGAGCGGATCAGATCTCCGATTATGAGCTTCGGAAGTTCTTCGAAGTTTTGTAAGAATAGGTTGCCAAATGCCCTGTTTTTGATACTTGGCCGAGCTGGACACCTGGAAAGACAATGTTCGACTGTCTCTCTGGCTTACTGACTGACTGACTGACTCTCAATCTGGCCACAAACTATCAATTATTCTTCTTCTTTTTGGCGAGTTATTGGGTCCAAAAGCACCGCAACCACTCGTTGGCCTATTGTGATACACGTCCAATCCTCATAGTTGTAGGCCAGACTGCTTGAACAGGCTCAGTAGTTTGCCAAGTGGCTTGTCGCCTAGACTGGGCTGTTCGAATAATGCAATGGTGATCCCGGCTAACTGGGGCTTCTCGAATTAATGACCGCAGTCCTGCCTTCGGTCTATTGGGCAGCAGCTCTCGAAATCGGGGCCAGGGTGTGCTCCGTGGGGCTTGTTGGCTAGGTATGGGACTGCTCCTCCTAAATCATATGGAAAATGGTGGATTCAGACACTTTGTACAGAGAGGCGACTGGCTGGCTCTGCTTCTTGGCTTCGCGGATTTCTGTCCCCTATCCTGCCTTTAGCCTATTGGGAAGGAGTTTGCGAAAAACGGGGCTCGGATTTACTCCGTGGGACTCCTCATTTCTGTTTGGCCCTCTCCAGCTTAATTGCTCCATCAAAAACCCATGAGTATGGTAGAAAGGGAAGGTCCATCGTTACAGAGGCTCCATAACAGGAAAAGGCTTAATTCAACTGATGCGCTTGCTACCCAGAGGAGAATGTTAAAAGACAGTGGGTAGCTCTCGACACGATAACTTTTTATCTTGGCTTGGTAGGCCAGATCCTATTAGCCCATCCCTTTCAGGGCAGCTTCCAGTGGCCACCACGAGAACGTTATGATCGCACTTCCATCAGTCCGAGATAGTTAAGGCACACGCGTATTTACATAAACTACATGTTGGTACCCCCATCTCGCTGGTGGCTGATCACCAACACATGTACCCTAATCGGATAAAATCGACACGATCTGTCCTTCCTCGGCAACATCAGGAGGTCACGTGATCTCTGCTTGTTGTAGTCAGGTCAAATCTTTCTAGTTTTGGCGAATTATGTTAAGCTCCTCTGCCAGCAACATAGAAATATCTCTCTACCACATTCTCTACTGGTGTGTCTACATTTGCTTGCTCCAATTTATCTACCTTTTCGGTACTCTGAATGTTCCTGTGCCCCGGAACCCACCTCCTAGCCAAGGAAAAGAGCTCCTTTTGACAGATTTCGACCAAATTGGATGTTATATATCTGCTTGACTATCCGATAACAGTATTACCAAATACATTTACTCCTGTTTGCATCGAGCCTTCGAATGTTACAAAAATCAAAACCAAACATTTTTGTAATGGAACTCTCTACAAGGAGATTAACCTCTGTCTTAGCTGGCTTACCCAGTGACGCTGCTATTGGGGTTTACGGTACGACTTTTCGTGAGAGCGTTGTGTTGAAATAACGAATCACATTAACCGACCGTGATGATAGTTGACCTAGATTGTGGAACGCGACAGAATTAAAAATAAATCTCTTTTGCTGTAAGATAGCCAATTCGACGTGCTTCATTTAGGGTCATAAACATCAACGAGGATAATACAATTCGGGAATGCGTCATAAACATCAACCTAGATTATCTATATTAATAAAAGAAAGTTTCTGTATGTGTGTGCGATGTGTGCGCTATAGCGGGCGCACCAGTGATCGTAGAGCTTCGAAATTTTGCACGAAGATCCGTGGGGGTCTCCCATGATGTATCTCGAAGCCCGATTTTCGAAATTCAAAATGGCCGCCGCAATATGACCGAAAATCAAAATGGCCACCAAAATTTGCCAAATGTGTTCCGATTTCCATGAAAATCGGTATCTGGGGGTTTTTAAGGTAGCAAATAACGAATTTATGATCAGAACTTATAAATTCAAAATGGCCGCGCCAATATGGCCGACGAATTTGCCAATTATCTTCCGATTCCAATGAAAATCGGTATCTGGGGTTTTTTAAGATAGCAAATAAATAATTTATGATCAGAACTTATAAATTCAAAATGGCAGCACAAATTCTAATGGCCGCCGCAATATGACCGAAAATCAAAATGGCCACCAAAATTTGCCAGATGTGTTCCGATTTCCATGAAAGTCGGTATCTGGGGGTTTTTAAGGTAGAAAATAACGAATTTATGATCAGAACTTATAAATTCAAAATGGCCGCGCCAATATGGCCGACGAATTTGCCAATTGTCTTTCGATTCCAATGAAAATCGGTATCTGGGGTTTTTTAAGGTAGAAAATAACGAATTTATCATAAGAACTTATAAATTCAAAATGGCCGCGACAATATGGCCGGCGAATTTGCCAATTGTGTTCCGATTACAATGAAAATCGGTATCTGGGGTTTTTTAAGATAGCAAATAATTAATTTATGATCAGAACTTGTAAATTCAAAATGGCCGCGCCAATATGGCGGACGAATTTTTTTAATTCTATTCCGATTCCAATGAAAGTGAATATCTAGGGGTTCTTAAAGATTCAAATAACGAATTTATGATCAAAACTTATCAAACTTATTATGATGAAAATGGCAGCACCAATTCTCCACATCAGGAAATATTTTATAAAAACAAATAAGCGTCATTCCCCCTATTTCCGTGAAGTTTGCCACATTCTGAAAAGTGGGAAATTTCTTAAATTCCCCCTAAACAGTAGAAACGGTAGAAATAGGTTTTCAGATTTATATGAGGAAGAACTGTATATAGTTCAATTAAAAAAAGGCTGTAATAGTTGCTGACAAAAGACATATTTTTTATAGGTAACTCTAAATTTTTATAGTACCCAAAATCAATTTTGCAGATTTGTTCTCTTTTTCATTATATCTTTTTCCTACCGCGGACTGTGCACACATAATCTTTTTTTATTTAAAGGCGTTGCAACGCACGCGGGTTTTATGCTAGTCTCGAATAAAATCTAAGATTAGTGGTAAGTGAAGAAACTTTCATTTAATATCAGACCTTGAATATCACCACAATCCTAAGAACTTTTAGAAACCACCCGAACTAAAGTTCAAGTTCAAGTTCAAGAGAGAGAATTATATACTGGCGAAAGATACAAATAGCTACATACTCTTCTATTCAAGCAGTTCTAGTATGAAGCCTTTTTCTAAATAGGAATTATTTTTTTCAGTTCCCCATTTGTGATCGCCATTCATGGTTTGTTGTTTTATTTTCTCATATTTCAATTTTACCTCACCAAGTTTTTATGGTAGAGTTAAAGCACACTTTAAAAATTAAAAAACTGATACAAGATTTTTTTCACAATTCCAGTAAAAAACGGACGTGTCCTGCCGATATGCGATTTTGAAGGAATTAAATGCCTTGCAGGAATCCGAAGTGAGTAAAAATCAAAAATCGATTTTCATTCAACATCCTCGAAGCCATCTGCTGTCACTATTGGCACTCTTCCAAAACTCCTCACCTGATGGCCGAATTGTCACCGTTATCCGGTCATGAACGTGCACACCTCTTTAAATTTTTAGATTACATCCTTCGGCTTCAATAACGAAATAAATAAAAAAAAACATATTTTCTCATTGCTTGCCAAAAATTTTCATATCTGGACACCAGAGGACCTAATCACTTTGAAATCTAGCACCTTCAAAATTGATTGCAACTGCCAGGCAAACTGTGATGACTCTAACTTTTTCGTCCAGTCCTACGTAAGTATGGAATCGTGTGAGTCCTTAGAAAAAAAAACTTTCGACCCAGACACTTTCCATCCTGCTGCATATAGATGGCGGTAGCACATCACGCCCCCGTCTTGTCCAAATTTTTCCAGCAGCTGAAGGCGAAGCGATAACGTTTGATGCCTGCAGTTCCATCCAATTTCTAGTCGCATTCCTTTTCACCAAGGACTTTTTAACTTTGGGGTTTTCATCCTGATTTTTTTCTCCATTTATTTTTTTTGCAGAGATCCCGAGTTTGGTTCCTGGGTGCCAATCTTCAGTGGGGCATCAACGATTACCCGAAAATGCAGTTACGACGGGACGTGCTGTTTTCATTTGCGGACGTGCTGGGTATAATCCTTGAATATATTTGTGTTTTTTGTTTCCTTTTTTTTGTAGTAGTAGCAGCTATGGAGGGGGGGAGGCTGCTAGTGAAAAAGGAGTTTTAATAAAAGCTACACATTTGCAGTCTATATCGGAGGACTGGCCGGGTTCTTTCTGGGATGCAGCATACTCAGCTTTACGGAGTTCATTTATTTCTTCACTATTCGATTGTTGAAGCGATTCTTGGCTTAATGAAATTCCCAGCGGAAATTTGCGGTACTGCACAATTTTTGGAATTGTTTGCAAGTGTGTTACCGTGGAAAATTGAAAATCATAAAACTTGGGTTTTGTGTGGATACGTTTTTTTTTAATTAGAGTTAGGAATTTTTGTTTGAGATAATATCACAGTTATTACTGAAGTGAATAAATAGATGTGTTATTGCACAATGAAATGCTTAATTAAATTTTTCTAATTTCTAATGAAATCTTGTTGATTCGATCTAATTAATGTTTTAGTTATAATTGCATGTTTAAAGGTCGTTTAGAATAACGAAAATAGAAAGGAATATGATAGTTTAAGAACGAAATTGGCCTTTTGAATAAAAGAAGTTCGTAATACTGAGCAATATATGCGGGCTATATGATTTTAAAAGGGCTTCAGTAATTTTCAATAGGGTTTATAGTCCGGGGAAATTAGCATTTAAAGCAGACAAAATTCGGAAGTGGCTGAAAATTGGTCCACAGCTTCCTTGGGACTTTTTAAGAAAACAATTTCGGAATCACAAAAAAACACGGCCGCCAGAAATATAGCGGTTTTCAGGTGTTTTCCTTGTATCTCGGTTTCTATAGGTCGTACAAACCCGTATAAAAGCCCTAAATGACAATGAAATTCTCTACAACTTTAGTTCTTACAAAGATGTTGACCCGATTAACCCTTTTAAAGTTATTCAAGGTCAAAGTTTCCAAAAATCACTTTTTGCCAAAACATCACTCAAAAACTGGTTTTTTCGAAAAATTTTTTGGATCAATCAATACGAAACGATATTGCCTACAAAAAGCCCTCCTACGACGTTTCGTATTGACTGATCACAATTTTTTTTCGAAAAAACCAGTTTTTGAGTGATGTTTTGCCAAAAAGTGATTTTTGGAAACTTTGACCTTGAATAACTTTGAAAAGGTTAAGTTTTCGAGAAAATGACAGGAGGGCTTTTTGTAGGCAATATCGTTTCGTATTGACTGATCAAAAATATTTTTCGAAAAAACCAGTTTTTGAGTGATGTTTTGGCCAAAAAGTGATTTTTGGAAACTTTGAAAGGGTTAATGGGGTCAACATCTTTGTAAGAACTAAAGTTCTAGAGAATTTCATTGTCAACATTTAGGGCCTTTGTACGGGATTGTACGACCTATAGAAACCGAGATACAAGGAAAATACCTGAAAACCGCTATATTTCTGGCGGCCATGTTTTTTTTTGTGATTCAGAAATTGTTTTCTTAAAAAGTCCCAAGGAAGCTGTGGACCAATTTTCAGCCATTTCCAAATTTTGTCTCCTTTCGTGCGTTTTTTTGCTAATTTCCCCGGACTATTAGGTCAGTAGAATTGCTGGGCAAGAAAGGACAAAGGAATTTGGATTGACCCTGCTCCATACTTCCCTCGATGAAATGAATAGTACCACGGACATCACTGATTATACAACTACAACTCCTAATGGCTGGCGTATGTTTAAGTGTTTTGGCCACGGAATCTTTTCAATATGGTTCTCCTGGTATTCTCGCAACGAACTGGAACATCTTCCTCTTCGAAGAGTTCATCAACTAACCCTTTCAATTTAAAATTTCTCACTAAAAACTAGTATTTATCGCCTTTTAATTCACTGCTTTTACACTTTAATCGCTTAGGACGCTTTTATCGCCTTTTTTCTTATCAGAACTGACTCAAACCAATCGCTGCAACTGCATTTATACCTCAAAGCTCCTTTTTATCCAATTTCTACAACCCCCGTGTTCTTTTAATGAACTGGGTTTTGAGAGCTTTTGAGGAGCTTTTGAGTTCCCATACAAAATCGAAGAACCAGAAGACCCAGATAAAACCTGGGTTTTCGACTTTGTATGGGAACTCAAAAGCTCTCAAAACCCAGTTCATTAAAAGAACACGGGGAACATTTCAGATTATTCTCTCCCGAACATTCGTTCCACACTGTTCTGGAAATTTCGAAAGCTTTTCTAAGTTTTAAACCGCAGTTAATCCAATGTTCAAATTATTTCTAACAGATGGCGCTACAGTACTGCATAAATTTTCAAATTATATTTTCAGGAAATTATGTAAATTTTAAAAATGCATGTTTTAAAGAAAATTATTGCAATTTACCTTTTTCCGGGTTATTTGCCCATATTCGTTGCGTTGAGTGAATTTTGGGCTATTTTGCATGGCGCCTGAATTTTAATTTGGCCTTATAAAGCCTATGCCACAATATATTCAAGAAAATGTTTATTAGGTGCCGGTTTAGCTCTTCTACGAGGCAGGACTTAAGTTCTACCTTGTTGAAGAGCGGTATGGATGCCTTCTCTGTCAGTCAAGGTCGTCGTTTCCCAAAGCAATCTTTGTGCCAACTTCTTTTATTTGTATCGCTTGATCTAAAAATTCTTACGTCGCTGTCTCCCTAGATATAGTATGTGACTTAAGCCTCGACAACGATACGAGCGGCGAGCGGCGAGCGGCACCAGAAAAATTTAACGTCTCGAATTAGCGGCGAGCGGCAGTAGAGCGGCACTTTAGTATTGCCGCTCTACCTCTCAACGCTCCCCGCGCGTATCGTGGCCGGATTCGAGCGTTTTCCATATAAAACAATACAAAATAAAACTCAGAATCGCCGTTCTGCCGCTCACCGCTAGCCGCACGCCGCTCGCCCCTCGTATCGTAGCCGAGGCTTTAGAATTGTATGATCCGATGGGAGCACGATCTTTTTGGGCAAGGGAAGGGTGCGGAATGTCTCGTGCTCCCAGAGCCATGGTCCATCGTGTAGGAATGGCCTACGAATAAAACTAAAGCTTAAGTTTAAAGCTTTTTAAAATTCGAGTACGTAGATGTTAGGATTGCCCCATTTTACTTGCAGTTAGGGTTGCCTCATAGGGCCCTTATGAGAAACTGATAGGGTTAGGGATACGGAATCGGTACACGATTCCTTACTCCTATGAGTGTTTGGCTTTCGATTCTACTCATATCAGTACTCGATACTTTTGAACGGTACTTCTACTCATATCGTTACTTATAGGGTAGAATCGAGAACCGAGTACAATTTGCATTCAAGTCCGAATTCAAACTAAATGCAAGTTTATCTCAGTCGTGAATAATTTCTGTATGAACGCTTTACACATTATATGAATTTTTCTGACTCAATTAACATCTCGAAACTCCTCTTAATTGAGGCAGAAAATACATCCCCAACGCAAATTGGAGCTCTTTTATAGCACAGAAATTCATGCTTTTTTATCTGTTGCACGAACGTGGACTCAAGACAAAGAGAAATACATACAAATTTCTGTGCGATAAAAGAGCACCAATTTGCGTTTGGGATGTAAACGGGCTTTTATAGATCTAAATTTATATCCCGAGTAAAAATCATACTTGCTCGTTCTTAGCCTGAAACAGGCACGCACAACGTCAAAATAGCCCGAAACAGGCACGATACGGACTAATGGGATAATAAGACTCACCCGCACTTAGCGTGAAACAGACACGGTACTCGTGAATAAAAATAAGACTCACCCGTTCTTAGCCTGCAACAGGCATGGAGAGCATCAAAACGCCTGCATGGCACCGGCAACAAGAACGGTACGCCTGAGTTAAAATTCTACTTTTCCAAATGCAGTCCGCTATAGCCGCGAACGGAATAGTCCAAACGAAGCATGGTACGCTCACACTTTTTTATACTAAAGGGTGCAAAATTGGGACTTTAAAAATAAAGGGCGCCATTAAGCATACTCAGTACATCGGCTCTCGTTCGATTGCGTAGGTCAAGCAGCATCCGAGTTGGTTAGTACTTAGTTGGGGGACCGCTGGGTAACTCGTGTTTTGAATGGTCGATTACAACTACATTCATATCTGTAACAGGTGCATACCTCTGGCGTGTGAGCATAAGCTTTTTTAGGGCAACGGAAGCGCGCGAAGTTTCCCCGCACGCCACCCTTGCGCAAAAAAAGCTCGTGCTCACAGAACTATGATCTTTCATGTTGGAATGGCATACATATGTCTCACTTCAGTATCGCATTTCTATTAACACATTTTTGTTTATTTGACGAAGTTTTTCTTCCTTTTTACTCAAATGTTTTGTTTTAAAGTGGTGGGAGTTATTAAAGACTTTGAGCAATTTTAGTATAACAAAGTTTAAACAATTTAAATAACAATTTATTTTCAAGCTGCAACTGAAGTGCAATAAAAAATCAATTGGTACAAAAATACCACATGCAGCTTGCGAAAAAATGATCAACAGGGAAAAAAAATGTTGGGGAAAAAATAATCATTGTTTTTCCAGATTTAAATTGAGCCAGTCGCATGCTAAAAATACTTGATCGAATCCTCCCCCCCCCCGTACGCAAAATAGGCGAAAGCGAATTTCAGGAATATTTCCAGAACAAAAGAAATACCAAAATGTAAAACACAATAAAACAAAATAAACCACCACCAAATGCCCCCAGGTATTCAGATTTTTGCGGCTGCCTGGGCTGTGTGTATTGGAGCCAGTAGAAAAGTTCAAACAAAAATTTCCAACCAGTTAAATACAATCAAACGCATTAAACTACCGCAACTCGGAACCGTATCCAGAATGTTAATAAATTTCTGTTTCCAATTTGGTCCTGGGGATGCTTTGAGGGACTGCTCTCCTCCTAGACAGGATGCCATCGGTAAAGGATGCTCTGCTCGTTGTTCTCGTTAAATTACGCCATTTTATACGAATTGGGCTCACAATAAATTATTTCCAACGAAATCAATCAAATCAATCGAGATAACGAATTCCTATAAATTTAACGTTGGGCAAAAACGAAATGGAAAAACAATTCCGGGACTGGCAGGACCTCTCTCTTTCTCTCGGCGACGGGCTGGGAATCCGCCCTGTGTGTGTAGCCCCGGCGGCGAAATAACAGGGCATAGGAGCAGTCCTATAGTAGAGGTAACTGGCCGAATATTTTGCTGATGGCAGAGACTCAGGCATTCCGATGACGACTACCTTTTCCAATTTTGGAAGCTTACGGAAACTCTTCCTTCTCTCACGGGTGGGTATCTTCCTTTTAATCAAGATGCGAAGTAATCCTTTTCCACCCTGCCTCAGCCCCGCGCCGTCCTGCCGCATCTTGTGGGACCACCTTGCTACGAGGACGATGATTTAGAAGTTCGCCGTGGACCATCCGGGCACACTGCAAGGAGTCAGGAACACGAAATAAATTTATCTCGAACGAAAATGTCGAGAGGAATTGCGGCTTTACCGCCATTTCAATTTTTAATGAATCCCCGAAATTTAAGGGATGACTGGAGATAATCACGGAGTGTTTTTATTTCTTCGCTGCTTTTTTTTTACTTCATTCTTTCTTCGCATGTTCAAAAGAAATTGTTTCCCTCTTGGTGGATTTCCTTTCGCTGCTTTGCATCTTGTTTTTTTTGAAATATTTGCAAATTCGTTGAGGGCAGATCCTCGCCGTGTATTTTACATTTAAGAAATTTTTTGTTTTTCTTAAGTCAAATATAAAATAAGAACCACGTTTCTGTGTGTTAGTGCACTCAACATCCTTGATGCTGAATATATGTCAGAAGAGAGGAATTCAAATGCGTAAATGCTGCTTGTAAGGACGACGTCGTACTGCTGCTGCTTTGAATATGAAAGCATTTAATCAAAGGATGATTTTAGGCTTATACACCGTTTCATATTTATGATGTCTGAAGATAAAAGGATGACCTTGACGGTTCAGATCAAGGATAAGGCTCAATTCCAGGCATTTTTACTCACATGCACTCGTATTTGGTATTTTTATTTTTATATCCTTAACGTTTTAAGACGCAAATTCATCTTAATATTTTCTTTTTTATCTGACTGTGTAAAAGTGGTGTTTATTTACGATAAGGATTTAAGGTTCTTAAGACAACATTTTCTGGGCTTAAAAGCGAAAACATGTTTGACAATGTCTGTGAATTGTCATTCTTTTAAATTTTTAAAACGATTTTGCTAAGCGTGCCCTAAAGCAGCAGCAGCTTGTCAAGCCAGAAGGATTTTTTTCAAGGATTTTAAATTTTTAAAATAATTGACCAACTATGAAATTCGTTAAAAATACGATTGAATTTCAAAAATAATATTTCACCGTACGATGATTTGGCATAAAATGGCGGCAATTTTAATTTTTTTTCGAAAACTGCCAATTTTTGCCGTAAAAAGCGAAATTTTTTTTTGAAATTTCAACCACGTATTTATAGCATCAAAGTACATCTTTTCTCCAATTTTTATAAAAATCCGATCTTTTTCCCGTTATTTATTGCATTTTTAGTAAAATAAAAGAAAATTTCATACATTTTGGTTTTTTGAGGTTAGGATTCATTTTTAAAGTACGTATACCAAATCAGTTCGATAGTCTATTCATTACGAGTATTTTCCAATTTTTTTTAGTGTTTTACGACCCACAGAACTGGAGAAATTAAAAAAATAGTGTAGCAATGCACTCAAAATGCATCAAAAATTGACATTTATGCAATTTTCTCGTGCAGCACAGGACCGATTTTGCAGAAAATTTTTTTTTCGCTTTATCTTAACATATGTAAAGAAAAAAAAACAAAACTTCCAACTACATCATAACTTCTCTTTTTTTTTTAATTTCCCTCTACTAAATCGATTCTTTTTTAAAGAATCGTAATCATCAATTGCACCGTACTTCTCACTATACAGGGTATTCCCGACTAAGATTACTAATCCGTTAAGGGATGATTCCTGGATATATTTGGAGAAAAAAATTGTTCTACAGAATGGGGCTATCGGACTTATCCACTGAGACACCCTAGTAAAAATGTGCACTGCGCATTTGTTCGCCATGCGTGCTAGCTATGGCGCCGTGCTGCATGCTAGTGCGTACCTGATGCATGCTAGCTGCGGGCGAGTTTTATTTTTACCCGGGTACAGGGTGTATAAGAAAAAACGTTTGAACCATTTTTTTAATTTACTAAAACTTTAATTACTCCTCAACTATTTATCGTAGAGCAACGTAATTAGGCTCATTTTTTAGAGAAATGTACATTCTTTAATGTATGATATCAATATCAAAAACCTCAGTCGAATATGTAAGTTCAAAGTCAAAATTTTGGTTTTTTTAATTAAAATTTCAACTAAAACCACCTTTTTCTCCAAAAAATACATAGTTAACCTATAATTTTTTTCCCAAAATTAGAAAGCTTGGAGTATTTCCTATAAATAATGTTAAAACAATTTTTATGCTACGGCCTTTACTTTGGAAGTTATAAGCAATTTTGATGTTAAAATTGCTCTATTTCGTACCTTTTTAGTACCTTTTCACCTAAGCTTTGTCGAAAAGTACCAAATAAGCACCAAACATGCCTGGATGCCTTTTTTTATATCAATGAATTATTTATTTAAATGTCTTTGTTTTTTATAATATAGTGAATTATTTATTTTAATTTGGCAATGAAATTCGTTTTTTTTTTGTTTTGTTAAATTTAATAAAAATTTTATCAAATAAATGTAATTTTTCTTTAAATATTGTACTCGAATTTTATAAAATCAATTTTACAAGCCCAATTTATAGAAAAATCGATTTTCTTAACATAAAAATCGATTTCCAAAATCGATTTTATTTTATGAAATCGCACATCAGTAGCAGCGACACTAAAAATTGAGAGCTTTTCACCAAGAAGAGCGGTGCGTTCGCAATTATCATACACTGCTAGATTTTGTTATTCAAGAAATTTTTTTGAAATCTTAAAATTTAATATGATAGTTATCAAAAATTTTTCGAAAAATTGTTTCACACTAAGTGAATTAAAAATATATATATAGGAAATAGAATTTAGAGAACCCTTTAAGTAGGATAAAAAAAATTCCCAGGAAAATGTCCAAAAGGCATCAAAATCCCATTTGCTTTGTTTTATTGACGGTTATATAAAAATATTTCTGTTAGCAAAACAAATTTTTTCGATAGATATTTTAACAGTGTATGTTTTTTATGTACTTTCGTACTGGGGGATGACACTCTCTGCGCATGGGAAATTCGATTTTTGAGAAACCTCATCTCTTTTGGTTCGGGCTCTATGGATCGATGTGCACTCGCAATACGATGCACACTCGCATACAAAGCTGCTTGTGAGGTTCGCACCACCATATGGCGAAAGCAAGGTTTAGAACACGGGTATGAGGAAATAAAAACTAAATATTTATAAACTAAACGATCCTGGAACAGAACAACCCTGCAGAGAGTCAACACAGACACGAGAATACTTTCGGTAAATATACCAGACGACATTGACTGCATGAGAACATCTATTAAAAGAGTTCTGAAAGACTAGTAGTAGGTCTACGTATGCCACTACAAGTCCACCTATTTCACAATATTGCGCAATCGATATTTTTTATCTTTATCTATTTTGTTTCCGGTTAACATACGTTGATATTTTATGCCGTGCCGTTTATCCTGACGGTTGAATGTGTTGTTGCATTCTATACACTCAAACATATTGGATCTTACTGCCATCTTACCCATCGAGCGAGGTATGGTCACCAACTATACAACTATCTATAGCACCATACTATCAATGCTCAAACAGCTGGCAACTGTACAAATAGAAAGATATACAGCCTTCAGGTACACAGCGATAGAGGAGGAAGAGGTGGTGGACTAGGAGGAGGAGGAGGAGGGGGGGGAGGTCTACTGGCCTGGTCTGCCTGGTCTGGTCTGTCTAGTATATATGGTCAACCTGGTCTTATACGTGTCAGATTTTAGACTGTATAAGCTTAAGGGGGCGGTAGTTTGGTCTATTTCATCAATAAAATTATTCTACATGTGTGGTCTAAACCCAACCCTCCTGAGTGGAAGCTATTTTTGAGTTTGGTCAACTTTTTCGAAGCGAAGAATAAAAAGGTAATGAAACAACGGTCGATTTCCACAAATAGGGTATCTTTGTAATCGTAAGGAATGCAGCTTTCATTTTAATAATAAAAACAGTAGTGTATGATGGAAAAAAACAGAAGTAAAGGGACTTATTTGTAAAAAAAATATGAAAAAAATGAAATATTTTCCTACATATTTCACTGTAACTCAAAAAGTAGATAGTTAGGGTCTATCTTTCTGAACTTTTTTAACATCCTCAAAAGTTACCTGAAAATTTCTTGGAACACTCCAAGACTCTAGGTGGCTTGGTTTTTTTTGCTTTTTGCCATTGAAAAATAAGTATCACCCACTGATCGGTTTTTTGTGTCCGGTTTTTGACTGTAAAACTGGGTCAGGGGGGGGGAAGCTTCGGGACAAGACACAAAACCCAAACTTCAACCTAAGAAACTAACCTAAAAGCTCGATTAGGCATTATTGTGAAATTGGCATTATTGTGTCGCTTAGTAGTACAATAGCTCAACTATTTGAAAGAAGCTGTTGAAGAGACAGTCGAAGTAGTGCTTGGTCGATGGCATTGTTGAGTTTTTGGCCAAAAATTCTTGCACAGCAATGGGTTTACGTAATATTACACTATCGTAGTATAACATCCATGAATATTTCTTCCACAAACGATAGGCAGGCGTCATGTACTTCAAACCAATCTTTTGGAATCTAGGTAGGCAAATCCCTTTAGAGCCGAATGCTTCTCGAATTAGAGAATTGCCGTTCTCCTTTGTTCTAGCAACTTCTTATGAATCGCTTGGAATCATTTTGTTATGAAGTTGTCGAACGCAGTAGTAGCTACTGAACTATACGTTATCGTAGCTGCTAAATTTTGGTGTAGTTTTCTTCATTCTCACACAGATTTGCCTTCCACGAAAACATTAAACGAAATATTAAAAACTAGTTGGGATGTGGCTTTTGACCCTTTCGGTCCACAAGATTAACTTCCCAGTATTCGTTCAAACAAAAAAAAAACGACTCGAACGATTTTTATGAAAATCTTTTCAGATCATACTTCCTTTAACACGCTTTGAACGGCATCTTAACGAAGTCGGTATCTTTTTTGGTTCGCGCGAAATCGTGCTGGTACAAAAATCACTTACGTCATTCAAACAAAAAAACGGTTCGACCGATTTTTATGAAAATCTTTTCAGATCATATGTCCTTTAACATGCTTCGAACGGCACCTTAACAAAGTCGAATTCTTTTTTGGTCCTCGCGAAATCGTGCCGGTACAAAAATCACTTAAGTCGTTCAAACAAAAAAACGGCTCGACCGATTTTTATGAAAATCTTTTCAATTCATATGTCCTTTAATACGCTTCGAACGGCACCTTAACGAAGTCGATATCTTTTTTGGATCGCGCGAAATCGTGCTGGTACAAAAATCACTTAAGTCGTTCAAACAAAAAAACGGCTCGACCAATTTTTATGAAAATCTTTTCAGATCATATTTCCTTGAACACGCTTCGAACGGCACCTGAACGAAGTCGATGTCTTTTTCGGTTCGCGCGAAATCGTGCAGGAAAAAATAACCACATACGTACACACACACATATATCTTCTCAAATTTTTGCTTAAAATGCTATAGGGACCTTGAAACGTGTAAATACATTGAAAATTTCGAATCCGATTTTCGGACCGATTACAATAACTTCCTACTGGGAAGTTAATAAGGAAAGAATGGCCAGAATTCAATTTCGAAATATTAAAAGAGCACAAAAGGTCCAAACGACATAATACAGCACTGTAATCTTTTTTTCAGGATTTTGTTTATGCTTAATCCCTTATCTAAGGACGTAGCTTTTGTATTTCATTCGGTTTTAGCCACAAACTTTAGATATAGTAGACAAAGAAAAAAGGAAGTGGTTTTCACAGTTTTACTGGTATACGGGTTGTAAAGGAAGTAGATTTTTTTTGTACTTTTAAAAGGTGTCATGAAAAAAAGTGTTATCAAAAATTCAATCTCCTACAAGCTACTGTTTACACAAATCACATTATAAAAATATACAGACACTAAAATTATCATTGGCCTACATCTCTTAAAATTACAATGAAAATATTTTGTGCTCTTTTTATACTTCGCAAAAGTAGTTAAAGTATGAAAATTAACAATTTTACACAAATTATACTTTTAAATAGCCCGTTTTTTTTAAAAAAAATATATGATATTATTTTAAATTAAAATTTCCATCCGATTTTCACATAAAAATTAAAAATAAACATAATATTAAACAAAACTTAAGAATCTCATACATTCGTTTTCATGACAAATATTAAATCCTTATCGAAAATTGTTCGCTTCCAACAATTCCAACCATTAAAATAAAAATTCGTATAAATTCGATTTTAATATTAATGACCTTAATTAATTCTGTCTGTCGAGGTTTAATAAAAATAATTAATTAAAAATAAACACAATAAAATTTATTTAAATAAAATATGCTGCTGTAAAAGTGGAATGCATTCAATCAATTTTTTTTTTTGGGAGCATAAAGTTTATCCATTCTCAATATTTTAATACATAATTAAAATCCACCCCAGTTTCCCCGTAGAATAATATAAAAAGATGGTAATAAATGGAATGAAAATGATAATTAAGGGAAATGTTGGGCTAAAATGCAACTTTTTAAAATAAAATAAAAATATTATTTTTGGGTATTAAATGGATGAATTACTTTTGGTTTGTAAAAATCCGGATTCAAATTTTATAGTAGTTTTTTTTGGCTTTCCTTAAATTTCTTTTCAATATAAAAGGATTTCCTTAGCATACATATAGATTATAAGGCACAAAACCATAAATAAATTAGTGTGGGAACGGATTCATCAGTATCCAAGCTCTACTGTTTTACTGGAACACTATTTCTCGATCACTAGCATCGAATAACTGCTCTACGCAACGAAACTAGTACTACTAACTTCATCTCTAGGTAGAAGCCGTAGCGATCAGAACGACTAGCTCGATTGGGAAAAAATTCAAACTGGTGACTGAACCTGAAAACATTGCCCACCGAGCAATACAGCAGTCTGACAGAATACGACAGAAAAAGAAGAATACCAAGAGCTCAGCAAAGAAGATGGCTCTACCAATATAACTTGATGAAGATTCTAAGCTGCCGCCGTCACCAGTCTTAAGGTCCGGTTACACGCAACGATCTGCTTGTGCAAATTGATTGGCGCAAGTCAATTGGTGCAAATAAACTGAGTAAAAATGAACCAGCCACAAGTGAACCATTTGGTTCTACTTAAAAACAGCGCACCCTTTTGCTAATTTGACACGATTATTATATTATATTGATTATGATAAGGTCGGAGGAGCGTCATAAAATTTCACCATTCACCCAAGGGCATGCTGAGGGTTGTAGCTGAGGCTTGAACATCGTTTAAACGCTCATGCCAAAAACCCACCTTAAGCCGATTTTCTAACAACACATATTTGCACAAGGCAAACTTTTTGGCTTGCGCAAACCAAAAATTTGTGTTTACACGCAACGATTCACTTGCGCAAATAGACTTGCGCAAGCCAATTGGCACAAGCAGATCGTTGCGTGTAACCGGACCTTTAGAGAAGTTAGCAATGCCATAAACTGTTTAAAAAAACCTCGTGTGCAGAAGTTGTCGAACAGCGGTCTCCATTTATCGTAGTATATCTTCCTTGATTAATGTGTACTCCCCAATCGTGCAAGACAGAACAGCTCCACATGCTAGATATACCATAGGGACAAAAAATTGATCAGATAATGAGAGCTTGTCCACGAGCTTGTCAAAGTGGCTCAACCCGCAAAACTATACTGGTAAGACCTCATTGCCTCTTGTAACTGTCGGGGTAGGGTGTGCCGGGGCACGAAGAAGGGAAATTGCCATAAAGGCCGGAAGACTATCATTACAAAAAAACTTGGGGAAGGGGACTCAAAAAAAGGGGTGGCTCGGACGGTTCGACCGCCGGGGGGAAGTGTCGCGAATTTACGCATCCAATGCACCGGTTGCAGGCACGACTAGCGGTGCTCTAGCTAGCTCGTCAGATGGGGTGGGGTTCGCGGTGCTTGGATGCCGGAGGGGGTGACAGTTATACTGTTAAATCGCTCGTGCCTATGCAACAACAAAACTAAAGGGGCGACGAGGGGGTGGAACAACGTCCAGGGCCAACGAGAGGGGCTAATAGAGGAAGAAGAGCAAGAGTGGTCACTGGTCACCAGATCATCTTTAGAGGACTACAGGATATCAGACATACAACACGCAGATGGAAGACACTTACCTGGATTTGGGCATCCTATTTCCTGGGGGCCACCTCTCAAGGACTTAAGCAGCTTCCATCATTATTTTTTTTTGTTTATTTTCAAATTAAGTTATGAATTCGGTTACTTAACCGAGAATCCGAGGTTAATTATTTTGTTTAAGTTCCGATTATCCGTTGATTTTAAAATTAAGTCCGGAACTTGCTTACAGACTAAGTTACTTAACCGGCAATTCTATTATTGATTTACCTCAAATATATGTTATTTAAAAAAAAAATTTTTTTTTTTTTTTCAAAAATTTTAAATCATTATTTAGCGAAGAAAAAAAATGTATGAAGACTACCTACTATCATTAGTAGCAAAACAAAATACCCAGAAGAGACAACTTACAATCTAGGGGCAGATTACTGGCTTCTTCCTCCTTTTTCTTCTTCTTTTATATCTCTTGCCTGAATTATGCTACCATTACTAATATGAAGGATGAAGGATTAATTTTCAAAAAAAAAGATTAAGTAAAGGAAACTTTTCTCGCACAGCACTTTAAATATTGTTATCCTTTCTGATTTTTTTCTCTCAGTTTGTTGTCTTTATATTTTTTTTTTTTTTGTTTGTTTGTTTTATTAAATATTTTAATTTAAATAATTTACAAAAAAAAATTTTAATATATATAAATAAGAAATATAAAGTATTTATAAATGTTTTTTTTTTTTTTTTTTTATTACCTAAAAAAATTTACAATAGTTCAAGAGTAGTTTCCGTTTTATGAAAAAAAAGTTTTTCCTTTTTTTTTTTTTCTTTTATTATTTAAAATAAAAAGAAAAGGTGAAGGACAAAATATACGAAGAAAATATTTTTGTTTTGTCGATGACAGATATTTTTTTTTTTTGTTTTGTTTTGTTAATTTTTATGTAAATATTTGTAGTTAAATTGTAGTAAATGTTAAAAATATAATTCAATTGTAATATAATTAAATATTTATAATCAATTTCTCGTCTTAGTTGAGCCAAAACAGATTATAACTAACTTCCATTTGCATTTATCAACACGAGATGCGGGGTTTACTCGGACTTTGCCAAGAGTAAAAAAAATATAAAATGAAACTCGAACACAATATTATATTTTTCCTTTAAATAAAATCGTAATCGCCGAAATTCAACAACCATTTACAAGATCGAAATATTTTCGGTTCCATTCCGAGTTGATTTAGATCACTTTAAAAAAATGTGAGATGTATAAAATAACTGTTATACTGCATAGATAATATGTAGATTTAAACAAATGAGAGTCGACGTTTGTAACTACTAGTGATGCAATTCATAATAATAAGAATAAGAATAAAAATCCTTGGCGTAAAAAAATTGACATTGGTAGATTCTCATTATAGAAATTGAAAAAAAATTCAGTTTTGTAATTCAAAATTATATTAAAAACTAAGATTAAATCACCATACTTGTATGCCTTTCAATTATACTTCCCTAATTTCCTTCGAGAATTTACATCGAAATTTGTTTCCATGGGTACTACTAATAAGTGAGTTTCGTAGGTAACGCGTCGGACTCGAGATGTTATTTAATATATGAACTCAAAGCACATTAATTTATCTCCGCGCGTTTTGTAGTATTAAAAGCAACACCTGAATTTGGTTTTGTAATTAGATTATGATGACAAACGAAGCACTAATATCGGGCCGTGGCGCTGAAAACAGGGAAATTTGAGCGCAAAATACTCAACACACGCAACTTTTCCGCTTATTTTCCAATTTTTTCGTCTATTCCCCAATTCGATTGATTTTTCCTTTTTTTTTCTTCTCGTCTGCACTTTTTAATTTCCTCAACAAAAAACCAAACACAACCGTTCACGCACGATTTTCAGATCAACTGCCTTTTTTTCTTCTCAAAAAACGCCGGCTCACGCCGAAGGGAGCCAGCCGCGTTCCGTTATACGCATTCCTGCCGATTTTAATATCATCGTGCAGATTTCAATGGGCGCGTTTAGGCCGAAGCTAATTTAACTGAGCTAGGCAAGTTAACAACGGCATAAACAGCAATTTTTTCAGCGCTGTTAGCTAACTTATTTCTGCTTTCGGCTTTGCTAAAATTTAGCACAGCCAAAATGTATTGACGTTTGCTTGTAATTTTTGTTGTAAGCAAATAATTTAGGAATATTTCAATACAGAATGAAGATTTTATTATTATTATTCATTTTTTTGCTTTTTATTATTCGTAAAATGGGAAAAGTTATTATTTTTGCCTGTTATTAGCTGTAAAATGAGAATTGTCAAATGGCATGCTAGAAACGGTGCTAAGTTAACAGCGCTAATTTAACAGAGTTAAAATAATTCGGGCCCAAACGCGCCCATTGAGGTTTCAATTTTTCTTTATGGGTTTCGGTGACCAAAAAGGAATTTGCATCAACGGCACTTGCATTTGAATTTATTTGTTTGGTTATGGCGATGTTATTCTGCATAAGTGCTGGTGTCCCATGTTCGGGTTAGAGTATATTCTACTGGTGGGGCAGACAAAAAGAATAGGAACTGATTTGAGAAAATTAACGGGCATGCAGATGCGTTGTTGCCATGTATTTTATTGATTTTTAATTGTTAATAAATCGGATCCGATTTGACGCTTACGCCGGTATTGTGTTTTGGATGATAAGGTGTGTCAGAGGTCTATGTACTCTAGGGCGACCGTTACACTCTTTCTTCCTGTGACTCTTCTTTCTGTCCTTTTTTTTTAGAGAAAAAAGCCATTTTAGATTATGCCCTTCTACTTTTGTCCCGAGCTACTATTGTTATTTTTGTGTTCGCTAAAAGAAAATTTAGTCCCTTTTCGACCTTCTATCGTAGTATATCTTATATAATCCGCTAGATCAAGGGTGGGCAACCTTTTTTTAACGGGGGCCAGAATAAATTTTACGTGTTTTCCGCGGGCCGTAGTAGCCAATTGACATCTTTTTGTGACCGGTAATTTTTATAGAGTTGAACCGGACTTACACGAGGCAGTACATTTGTTCCTTACAATATGGTAAATTGTACTGAGGACTCAATTTTTTTAAATTTTCTTGTTCTAAAATAATGTCCTATTGGTGTATCGAAATAGATGAGGCGAGGTGTGATTGTAAATACGTAGTAGAGAGACAACGGTTTCTTCTTTCTTACTTCTTTTGCGGGAGTAA
Organism: Thereva nobilitata; assembly: GCA_963855945.1. Lineage (NCBI taxonomy): Eukaryota > Metazoa > Arthropoda > Insecta > Diptera > Therevidae > Thereva > Thereva nobilitata. The sequence goes on from OY979694.1 coordinate 229,271,308, forward strand.
AATATCCAATTTGAGCTGGGGCGAGGTGAGTTTGTAAATAAGAACATTGAGAGGCATTTCTTACTCCTTTTGCGGCAGCAGCTTGAAATTAGGTGAGGGATTTTTTTTACGGGCTCAACATCAAAAAAAGAGATACGTATTCGAGGATTTTTGTTTTTTTCAATATTTTAAAAAATTCTAGAAAGTTAATTTTTTGTCATTTTGAAGCTAAAAGAAGGACTTTTTTTTAAAAAAAAATTGTTTCAAAAAAAATATAGACAAAAACATATTGTTATAAACAATTAAAATGTTTAAATCGATTTTTAACAATTGCCCCACCTCGTAGCGAGTTTTTAGTATAACCATCGTATTCTATGTCAAATTTTCTATCAAAAACGCATTTTTAATTGATGGAGAAATTATTAATACTATTGGAAAAAAAATAATTTATCTAGCGAAGAACCGGAGTTATGAATTTTTAAAAATGAGGCTCCAAGCCAACAATTACCGAATTCTTAAATTTTCGATCCCATCTATTTTCCAAAATATTGAATAAAAATAAAAATCCTCGAATACGTATATTTTTTTTCGATGAAGAACCCTTAAAAAAATTCAAAGTGCAGGCCAATTTTTGTTCAAATCTGTCCGGTTTGTAAAAGAATGACCCATATACATTGTGGAGGCATAGGTTTCTTACTTACTCTGAGGTATATGCATATTAGAAGGAGGTGATGCATATTAGAATCAAACTCCTAAAAAAAGCTCTTTATTGTTATTTATGTTCCTTCTTTCTTTAATTTGCTTGTTTTTGTCATTTTGGCATTACAATGGCACCTCGCCTCATTTGAAGTACAAAATTGTACTGGCTCAAAAGAAAAAAGGGGCACCTCTTACAAACTCATTTTATAATCGTGTCCTACCCAATACTAAATTTTTAGTCTGCATTTGAAGTGAAAGATGCTTTGACCCTACTATCCATCACTCGGTCCACAATGTACGTATTACACAATATATTCATTTTTCTGTCTATTTTTCGATTGTGATGCCTAGGTAGTTGTACAATTAACGCGAATGAGAAGGGGAATTTCACATGGTTTCCGCAGACCCCCGAGAACGATGTTATAATTTTGTTAGTGTGATGGATGGGTGAGTCTGATAAATTTTCTGACTCTGAGACTTTCCTGCAATCTCTTGTTTATAAAACCGGTTTGTGTATGGGCTTAATAAAAGAAATGATGCATAGTATAACTAACCTCAATGGATGTAAGTTTTAACATTAGTACTAAATTATGTGCGTTTAATATATTTAAACTAGACGAATCACACCGAAAAATACTTTTTTATAATTTCTTCTAAATATCTCGCGGGCCGGATAGAAACTTTTCGCGGGCCGTAGATGGCCCGCGGGCCGGAGGTTGCCCACCGTTGCGCTAGATAGCTCCTTCTTGGAGACACAAGATAAAATGTTGCTGTCACTAACAGGAATCGGTATATTAAATGAGATTTAAGCATTGAGATCTATAAAAAAATGCCACAATAAATTTCAACAAAAAATATAAATTCTCCTATTCATCTAAAATGCATAGCAAAATAGGTGAATGTGATACCTTAAAATAAAAGAAGCATTTTTCTTCATCATCTACAACTCAAGCCATTATAAATATGCCAATGTCCAAAAATGGTTATACCTTGATGTTCTCCTCCACCGACCGACCACCCTCCTCCTAGTAGTCACGAGCACTTAATGTAAATCATTCCCAGATATTTGCTTAAAACTAACATCAATAACAGTTTTTTCGCAAGGATCCTCCAGCACGGCACCGGGATTCGTCCCGCACGGCTTCCGTCTACTCCTCGTCAATATATTTTTATTACCAATTCGGAAATGTATTTATGTGATTCTTCCGACTCCTCTTAAAAGCTAATAAAATATCAACAACAAGGATACTACAACAAGGCATCCTCGGAACAGAGCTGGCTGCTGCTCGACTTCCATCCCCAGCTCGCTATCATCTGCTTATATCGCCAAAGAAATCCTTCCGTGGATTCCGGCCAACACCGGGTGCTTTTCTTTCTCCGTGGTGTTTTTCTATGCTCTGAAGTGAGTAACGATTGATACTAACAAAACAAATCACCTGCCTCCCCTGCTAAAAAACGCATCCATCTTACTGTTTCCAATATTTGTGAAGCCATTCCTTCGGATCTCGGATAGGAAACCCTAAGATGGGGGCAAGAATTGCGAAGAGGGTTGAACATAGTGAATTGGTGAATTTTATTAAGGACATTGAACTGGCACCAGAAACTGCCTCCATCCGCACCACCACCATTGCCGCTACCCTTCTGGCCTAGGGTTTGTAGTGTTGTGAAATGTTTGCGAAAAATGGAAAATCCCATTAAAAAATCATGTGGTTCCCATATGTTCCGTTGGGCCTTAAGAAAAAAAAATTCCACGCCGCCGCCTCCTTTTGTCAGATGTATGGCACACCAGGGAGAGGGAAATATAATGGAAAACTGCTTTTCCGGGTGGAAATCGAATATCAAAAGGATGCAGAGAGGTTGACGACTGCTAGTCCTGGGATCCTTCACGGTCCCCATAATACACGACGACAGTTGTAGGTAATGTCGAAAAAATTCGTTTTAAGTTTTTTATTATGTTTTTATTTTTGCATAATTTTGGTTTTTTTTCGTCTGTTTTTTTTTGCTGAAGAAATAATGTCGCTTGGGGATGATTGTTTTTTAGTTTTATTAATGTTATTTTTTATATGGAAATATATTTACCGACACGTGCCGCCACATTTTTTTTTCTTTGAATAAAGTTATTAGGAACGGCTGATGCGTGAAGAGTTGTTCTATTTTTTTCGGTTAATTATAGTAAATAAACCTAGATTTTCAAGGGAGAGGTGATGACAGAAAGCAAATCCAAGACGAATTATTAGGCTGTTTGTTCACCGCAAATTCTTCTCTACCTGACACTACTTTACCACCACCATCATCGAGTAATCTTCTTCAAATCTAACTACAACCCAACTCGATCCTTGTCTTCTCTATTCCTTTTTTTATGTGGAAATCCCAGCTTAGGGTCACCTTTTGTACTACCAGTCTGTCATGTGGTATTCGTCATTGTGCAGTGTCATTATTACTTGACTTCGATGGTGCATATAATATTCGATCGCTGGTTACTGATTGATCGGGATCGCTGGTTCATCGATGATCATAATCCCTTCTTTCAAAATCTGTAACTGCAGTCGTAAAAAATTGTTACTTTTTCTCTACGTTTTGAAAATATTTCGTGCAGCATGAAGAAATTAACCGAACAAAATTCAGGGGAATTACCTGCTTCGTTCTGTTACAGAACACAATGCAAGTTCTATTTCCGTGAAACATCTACCTACCATGTGTCGAAACAACTACCAACAGTTAGCAAGGTAGAAGCTCTGACGGCTGCAAGAAGGGTAGCCGTCAATAAGGCCATCAGCACGGACAGCATATCCAATAAAGCGGTTAAGCTAGTAACTGCGATAGCACCAAATTGGTGGTTGGCTTTTGCAAGGTCAGCAATACAAGAGTATGATCGCTTTCTCTAGATGATCCTCAATGATAATAGTATTGTATAGCTAGAGGGTTCCTGCACCCCTCCTTGCCCGGTCCTCCCCCCTTATCTACAAGCTGGTGTGGTATATGTCCGTGATGCGGGGATAATGTCCGAGGTGCGGTGAGCTTTTGGGGCCTGAAAGTATGCAATGGGATTTATGTCCGTGTTGTCTGGAGGTATGCAATGGGTGGCTCCTCGAGCTATGCAAAATTGGATTTTGCCTCGGAAAATGGGAGAAAAGTAGTGGAGTTGTTAATCAAATTTGGTTTATTCAAGGACCTACTACTCATAATCTTGGAAATAGATCGCCACATAGAGAGACGGACGATGGTCCAAAGATGTGCAGGACAACCGGTTGCTTTCGGCAGAGATTCGACTTGCTCTGCCTCCTGTCCTGTATATCACAAAAAAACAAAGTAAAGTTGCGACTGGCCTCGCAGATGGAACCGGTTTGTGGTGGTAAGACGGCGCCTCGATAAGACTGAAATGTGCATTGGTCTAATGCTTGCTGGAGCACAAAACGGATGTTGTGCTGATCACCTAATAAAGAAAGCTGACGGGCATACGCAATCACATATTATCCCTTCAGCATACGCTCAGATACTTGGGAATGATAATCTATCGAAAGGTATACAACCGGGATCCGGTCCTGGCCTCTCGCAACTGTTCACGCCAGCGGTTCCGATTATGAGCCATCATATCTAGGCTCTGAGCGCCCTGGTCTACGCCATCTTTCTGTCGGAGGTAGATTGGAAAAGGATGTTAGTTTAGTGGCTTAGGTCTCCAGAAGGCATCAGGAGGGAGACTGCCACTAGCGCTTCACTTTCCAACGTCGCAATGCAGGAAAGCCGCTAAAAATGAGCTTTCTTTTTAGCTAGCTGTTGAAATTTACGAGTTTGCCCGCCTTAGCTTTGTTAATTAGAATGAATCTTTTAGCTCAACGAGCGCTTTGAATCTTTGTCCAGCTATAACGAAATATCTGAATTCCTGATGGCCGATCTTACGTGTCAGCTGGCTAAGCTAAGCGGATCAATAAGTGATGAGTTTGCCCGAACTGTAGTCAGGCCATTGGCAAGTTCATAACCGTGGCCTCGAATCCACATCGGCGAAACATTGTTGTTCCTGCTAAGGAGTTTCAAAGGTAGGAGACAATCCAGATCTTTGATGACATTCTGTAGGGGTTTAATGGCCAACAAGACAGCTTAAATTTCCGAGAAAATAGCGATGCTACAAGAAACTCTATGAATATAAAACTGGGCACTCATCTGGACAACGAGTACATTATTTTTAAAAAAAGTAGTGGTGGTGCAAAAGGCCATGGATATTTTGCACCTTGGCCATATGCACCCAACTTTATCCCATTGATAAGTGAGTAGGTAATGCGCCGGTTGGGCCTGAGACAATTTTTGATACCGTCGGAACTAGGTCAGTAGGTCAGATAGGAACTAGCTCTTTGACCCAGTTCCCACCTGACCAAGTTCACAAGTCATTGACCTAGTTTCCATCTGACCTAGTTCCTATGGTATCAAAAATTTTCTCAGGTCCAACCGAGTCATTACCTACTTCTGTGTTTCCTATAAAGATGGTTCTGCCGATGAGACTTACGATTTTACACCGTACCGTATATGATAACGAAGTTCGAGCTGATTTTGAGAACTTAATTTCAACTTAACTCACCAACCCTTGAATTTTCGCGTAAAGTTTCAGTACTCTTGACATCCAGATGTATCTCAGTCTGTTAAATGTTGAATTTGCTTTTGTAATCCCTGCCTTAATACCCTTTGATGTGCCTCCATCCTCAGTTAAGATCGTTTTGAGGCGTCATACATTTCTAACTCCGTTGGTTTTTGGTGTTTATTTTCAAGCCTAGCTTTGACGCCTTTTGCTTTAATCTATATATTTTTGGTTTGGATCGTAGCTATGGGATAGTAGAACTATATTTTTTGCATGTGATAGAACATCTAAGGTATATGTATAAAGTGACTGTTTTATCCTTTCACGCTCCCTTAAAAATACCATATCTTCCAATAACTCATCTAGCACAACAATAAAGAGTAAAGGTGATAGTGCGCAGCCTTGCTTTACTTCAGAACTGGGTGTTGAGGGTTTGGTTAAGGTGGGAAATTGATATGGCAAATTAGAGCTCACTAGACAGTATCAGCATTCCGAATTAAGGAGACGTGATTCAATGTGATTGTTGCTTATTTGATTAGCAGCCCCCGATTGTCATTTCAATAAAATCTCCCAGTAAAAGAAATAATATGAAATAAAACAAATCATTTAAGTACTTATAAAATCGCCTTTATAATTAAATTCATCATTTGCATCAATAATTCAGTTTCTCATCGAAATGTATAGAAAAACAAATTTATAAAAATAACAAATTATTGTGTCCTTTTTTTTTTATTATTATTACAATTCGAAACTTAACACAGATCTGGATTCTTGTTCATTTGATTCCTTAACTAAATTATTAATTAAAATTATATTCTTACTAACTAACTAAAGAGCGAGCAATTTGCAATAATAATAATTAATAATAATAGTAATAATAATAATAATATTGATAATAATAGTAAATTTACAATAAAGGAAATTTATTCAAAAAAAAATGAACAAAGTTAACACTATAAATTATTATTTTATTTTATTTATTATTTTTGTTTTTGTTAAATTTATAGTGTTCTGAATTAATTTTGTTTTTTCTTGTTTTGTTGCTTTTTTAATTTGGTTTAATACACCCCTAAATTGTTGTTTGTTTTCATTTTTTGTTTACCATTTAGTTTTTGTTTTAATATTTCATTTTTTTTAAACACTGTTTCATTATAATTCTATTTATAAATTTACAGAATAAGAAAATAGCGTATATTTATATATATATATTTTTTTAAAATTAATATTTTTTTTGTTTTTTTTTTGTTACGAAATAAGTATTTTTTTTTATATATATATTACAGCTTTGATTTCTTATTATTTAATTCATTTTTTTGTCACATTATTTTTTTTTTGCTTTTAATTTTTTACATATCTCATCATAATTATTTTGAAAAATAACTAACAAAAAATATTATTAAATAAAAATGTTTACAAAATTTTTATTTAACATTGTTTTTTTCTTTTTTTTTCTCTCTTGTTTCACTATTTATTAAATATTATTGCTTTTAGAAGACGTTACAAATTACATACAAGTTTTTTTATGTTTTTTTTTCTGAAATTGTTTTTTATTTTCACCTAGTTCTAGTAGGTTTTATTCTCATTTTAACATTATATGTAGGTTTTGCACTTTTTAAAGTAAATTTTTTAATTATTTTTTTTTATTTATTTATTTTTTTTGTTTTTTTTTTCATTAAATATATTTTTATAGAAATATTTGCACAATAATTTATTACACTTTCTATACGAATCCCTTGTTTGTTTATTTTGTTATTCATTTTTTGTCTTTTTTTTTATTAAGCGGAGTTTGAGCAGAATATGATAAAATTTTGTTCGGGTGAAAATATTTTTTTATGATTTTATTTTAAAACTAAAATTGTTGAATTGATTTTTGGATAGAATGAAAGCTCTTGTGCGATTTTTATATGTTTTCGACTTCCCCAGTAAACTGGCGGGATAATGTAGGTTGACCATCGCTAATATGACAAGCCAAGTTAAGTAAACAAACATCTATGATGAATCCGACAAATGGTTACTCTCGTCTGCTTTCTATTCATCCTGTCGTTGATCAGTCTGTCATAGATGTTGATTGGCTTGGACAGTGTTCCGGATATCTTTACATGATTCGTGATCGTGTGATCATGTGCTATTAGTGATGCTCAATCTTAGATTTGGGTGTGATAGAGAGTGGCACAATCCTCTTCAAACATTCAACCCACATACTGTCTTACAAAACATAGTGATCCTGCCTGCGAAATCAAGGTAGTAGAGTATGATTTTTAGGTTACAATCCTTCATTAAACTTGCGTTAATAATAGCAGCCTACAAAAGCATGGCACCAGAATTACGCTATTGGCAAAAGGTCTTCCAGAGCGTTCCAGAGATGTAACTTCACATATGAGACCGAGCCTTGAGCGCATAACAAAAAGCACTCTGACATCTAAAGGCTGATTTACACGTATTAGTCAAGTATTTAACTAAATTTTAACTTAATTTTAAGTGACTTAATGAATGTAAACAATGAATTTAGTAATAAATGCGAGTTAAAATTTAGCGTGTAATACCCCGGCTTCACCGGCCGAAATGCGCAAGGTCGAGCAAATTAGTGAACTAAACTTCAATTTTTGCCTGAGTTCCCATAATAATTTCAAGCACTGAACTGGACTTTAGCCAGTGAAGCCACTTACGCGGATTAAACTGAATATTATTGAACTGACGCCGGGGCGTAATTAAAGAAGTAGAATAGAATTTTGTCTATTTTTCGGTTAAGTTGGTTGGTTTGGCCAATCACTTGACACGTTTGGAAATGCACAAATTTAGTTAAATGCATAAATTTGGTTGACGGAGCGTCGCATTTATAGTTCGTGTGATTGAAGATCTTTTTTGAAAATGGTGAAGTGGAAATTCCTTCTTCCCTGACTATTTCATCCTTTACTTCGTCGAAAATCTAACTTAGAACAAATTTTATGACAGTATTTTTTAAGTCTTTGACGTCCATTATTACCGAACTACAGAGCCTAATTCATATTAAGTGTTGAAAACGCGTAAACGCTTACTTAAAATTAAGTCATTTAAAATTAAGTTAAAATTTATTTAAATATTTGACTACTTAATACGTGTAAATCAGACTTAAGTAGTACTCGAAAGGAAACCGGAGAACCTTACTGACAAATAGATGTTGTGAAGAAATTCAAACTTGGTAGGCATCGGTACGCAGGACATCCAGCCGTGGTAAGGTTTGTGGAATGACAAACACTGGAATTCATGTTGGACAGTAAGAATTATGATTTGCTAAACTAGATGACATCGACTCGGAATCGGTACCGGCAGAGGGAACAGTTGCCAGAGGCCCTAAGTTAAGATTTTGTATATGTAAGTGCGGTAAAATATATGTTTTACCTTCGAAGTTCACAGTTTGGTGAAAAACGACTTAAACGATTGGACTTTGATGAAGTTCTTGCTGAACTCCAATTTTTTACTGAGGTGCAGAAAAATGGATTCCAGCAAACTGGTGCGCTTCATCACCACATACTGTGCTCTAAATTACCACCTATAGAGGATTGGAAGTTCGAAAGACCCAATCTACAGGCTCTGCTAAGGAGACGAGCTAATGTCATCCTTGACCAAACAAGTATCCTTGACCTCGTCTGGCAGTTTGGTCTGCAAAATTTGTACAAAGGTTCAAGTTGAGGCCGCGGTACTCTTTGAACTCGACACCTCACTAAAAGCCAGACAAAAAGACTTAGTTTTGGTATATTAGTGGGTACATAGTAGGAAAACACTTTAGAAAAAACTGACAGGTTGGCCCCTTGGGTGTGGGTCTTAGCGGGAGCATTCAAAAATAGCTAGAATTATGGACAATATACCAGATCCCAAAGATTAAGCTCTCTTTTATGACCACATCTTTAGAGACAGGTTTTTCTGGGGGTTTGCTTACGACACCGGAGAGCGAGCTCATGTGATGCACTGAGGCTCCATGATATAGGTGGGAGTGCCGCAGGCACGCTAGTTACGGTGTGTATATGAGAACTTAAGAAAGGTCGACGGTAACAGGCGAATTTTTATTTCTTCGCGTCTCTCATCATAGCCAGAAAATTATTGGAGTAAGTAGTAGCAGGATGCTTGATTACCAAAACTGTGCCATAAGCTGATCGGAAGGGCAGATGACCTCCCATGAAGGCTTTGTCTCAAAGAGGATACTATAATTCTGTTAGAATCTCGTTCTCAAGACAGCATTACAGAATTTCTAGACAGGCTTATGAGCTTTTTGAAACTGTTTGGCCTACGAATTTGAAGTAAAGAAATTGTCAAGTGTACTATCAGTTATGCACAAGTAACTGTTAAGGTACAGCTGGGCCTTTTATACGTTTTTATGGGCACTTCTGATTTTGAGAAAAGTTTGAAGAGACAGTGGATATATTTCAATCAAAACACAAATGTCTACTGAAAATCTACAATAAATCTCAAAGTAGTTTCCAGGCAAACAGTCTTCAGTTAAAGTGCCAACGTTTGAAAATTATAATTAAATGGAGTGACATGAATCCTTCCCGCCCAATTTTGTGTTTTCACAGGCATAAATGGCGTTACCATCATCATCCCTTTTGACAGATTGGCTGCTCTAAAGGTACTAAGAAGATGTTATACCGGATCAAAAACTGTCTGGGATTGAATTCTCGATAGGAAAATAATAATCGACTGTTTCGAAGGATAGCGAATTGTAACAACCAAGCGGTCCGCTGCCTAGGTACCTATTGCGTCTAATACTTCTTAACTTCCGTGATCGTATAGCTATTGGTATGTTCAGTAAGCTAATATCACCGTTTTTCTTTAGGATAACTCTGCTAATATCAAGTGGGGACTGGCCAGGAGAGTAATCTAAACTAAATTGTGTTTTCAGACTAAATTTGGTACGGGTTTTATTGGAGCAGAACCGTTTCGTGGTGAGGCCTACCAATCATTTCCAAAAAGAACTGGTCCCCTAATATTGGGACTACGACAGACGAAAAGTTTGATTGTAATCGATAACGTCAAGGCAAACCGAAGCTGTCATTGAATAGTTCAAAACTCCGATTAATTCTGGGATTGATCTCAGGTCTTTAACATCTAAAAGGGAAGTAGACACTCGATGTCAGGCTAATTATAGCCTACTTCAAAGGCCTCAATTAAACCGTTTACATACTTACTTGAAGCCTACTTGAAGTTGCTTTCAAGTACTCAAGTTTGCATGTAAAATGTCTTTGACTATAAGGTTTGAGTCAAGTCAAGCACAAAAATTTTTACGCTGGACTTGACAAGAAGAAAATAAATTTCGTATCTGTTAAGCGTTTGACTTGAAAAAGGTGAGGATTTATGAAGAAACCGTTTCGATTATACACTGCCAATGACACCAAATGTCAATTCAAGTAAATTGCAAGCCGTTTTCAGGTCAAGTAAGTGATATTAAATCTAAATGAAAACGAAGCTTCATTTTCAAGTAAGTTTCAAGTCAAGACCTCAAGCCATTCATGTAAACGTAATAAATGTGACCTGGAGTACTAGGTACGGTCTTACCACCAACCCCAGTTCCGACCGATTCCAAGTTTGATCTTAGTTCGCGAGCTTACTGTTTCACTGAAATTAAAGCTCTGGAAGACAACTTTCGTACTCTGTATTTCCGAGCTCGTACAACATCTTCGAGTGGAAACTAAAGATTAAACTTTGCACCATGGCCTGACCGTCCCCAGCGGAAGTGGAGTGCTGAAATATAGCAAACTTAGAATATTCCTTAAAAAGCTTGGAGCGCTCCCCTTCCCATACCACTTCTATATATTTTTTAATATTGCCAGTCCGCTTCTTCAAAAGCGTTTTAGAGGCAGTAGAAAAAGCTTTTTAAATAAAGAATTAATGGCGCCATGTTGATATGTGTATAAGCTCCGGTGCCAAAAAGCTTTTATTTTTGTTCACCATTTGCAATTGCTTATTGCTTTCCAAACGCGATTGTCTTTCTACCAAAGCGGTCCCCCAACCAAGTACTAACCAAGTCCAATGCTGCTTGACATTCGTAATCGAACGAGAACTGGTCTATTGAGTATGCTAATGGTCCCCTTTATGGTTACCAAGATAATTTCCCGTTTTCTTCGTCCTATACAATTTGTTATAGCTCAAATTTTGCTCTCTTGAGCATATTAGTAGCCCTCGAATTTCGCTCCCAATAGCAGCGTTACGAAATGTTCCTGCTGGGATAACAGAATGATAGAGACAAAGGCGAATCCTAAGCTTGGGTTTCCCACATAAAAAACGGGAAGCCGTAGCTAACTAAATATTGCTGAAATTATCTTTTCCAAAACAAACTAACAAACACTATCTAAAGTAAAACTAGAGATAACGACATATTGGATTGAATTAAAAAGACTAAGTTCGCCCAAAACTAAGTGACAAATGCTGAATGATATAGTTTGCCTTGACTGTACTGAATGCGACCCTCTCTCTATTTCCATGGTTTTAAATTTTTTTGAGAATTGAGTCAACAGATCCGCTCTAAATAACAAATTCATTCTGTTTTGATGTAAAGTTTATCGTAAAATCTTAAAAAACATAAAGTTCCAATCTCTAATAATCATTCATTCATACAAAATTACATTTTAAGGAACTAAACATCTTGTTATATAAACTAAATTAAAGCTAATTACTTTTTTAATTTTGATTACAATTAAACAATTTTACTTAAAACTATAACAATGCGAAATAATTGTAAACAAACTTTCAATTTATCAAATTCTACTCAAACTCCACAATTATTGAAGTCCTTTTTTTAGTAAATTTCTTAAATCGAGGTGAATAATTTTTAATAATAATTATTATTTATAAATTCATTCTTTGTTTTTTTTTAAATAATTTCTATTAATAGCGTTTTTTTTAATATAATAATAGTAAAAAAAATTTTTGAAATAATTTTTTTTTCATTTTATTTACAATAAAAATGTTTTATTTTATTTTATTAAATTTTTTTTTTGTTAAATTTTTTGTTCCACTATTTTCTTTCAACATTTTTTAAGTAAGACATTTTGCCTTGTTTTTTTTTTATTATTATTATTATTTTTTTTTAAATATTATTTTATACAAAAAAAATTCCCATTTTTTTTTTTACTTTTAATTTTTGAAAACAGTTTTACAAAGAACAGAAAAGAATTTATTTTACCCTAGCTTTTGATAGTCGTAGTTATAACAACGATTTTCCTTTAAAAGTCATACGTAAACGACATGCGGTTTGGCCATCGGTCGGGTGTCAGGGTAATCATAATGATCGAATTTCTCATAATGATGTTCAGACTCATCTAAAGCTTCTTTAATTGGTAGCTCCCATGGCTTTAAGGCACGATACTCATTGGCAATTGCCTGTGCCGCCAAATATCGTTCTAATTCTAGCTTATCAACTTGCGGATGATGCTGTATATGATTGGGCTGATGCTGTATAATGCGATCGTGTACATTAACAATTGTCTTAACATTGCGACGATCGTGCAGTAATTTTCGTCGTCGCTTAACAAATCGAAGATAGAATAGTATACTAGCACCAGTCATAACTACAACTAGGGAACTGAGAATTGCACATACTATTGTTACTATATGAGCTGGACATGATATTTCATTCTCTGCCATTGTTCGTAACAGTTTACGTACTCGAACATTGTCCTGAAAGATATCACAACCGATTAGATCACTGTCGAGTGTTAGTAAGCTAGTTTCATTTGGATCTGATGTATGGGCTGGGGATTGACTGGAGGATTCATCAACGGTGCCTGTTACTAATCGCCACAGCCATAATAGTGAACAATTACATGCTAAAGGATTTTCGCCTAGTTGAAGCTTCTGTATTCGGTCTATGGGAAATTGTGCAGCGTCCAGAGTTTGTAGGTTGTTGCCCTGCATTGATATTTCTACTAAATTTGGATTGCCGTGGAATAGTCTCATTGGTAATTCAGAAAATTCACTATTCTCATTAAGGTTGATTATTTGTAGATAGGTGTTGTCCACGAATGCTCTGAAATTATAAAAGGAAAGTAGTTAATAATCTTTTTAGTAACCTCTGGATAATGAAGAATAAAATATGATCGAAGAAATGTATACGAATCTACGGACAAAATTAGTCAAATAATGGAACTTAGTGATAACGTACACACTAATGAAATAACTGATACGAAGAAAGGAGTTGATGCCTTGAGATTATGTATAGGTCACATCTAGCTTCTAATGAGGGTCTTGTTTCTCACTGTGGAAGCTGTTAAAGGGTGCTCACAAGAAAGAATCTTTTCCCTACTCATGAGCTCGATTCTGATTGATGAGCTCCTAAAGAAATAACCCTGGCCAGATTAACGCTCAAGGCTACGTTGATAGTATCGAGATAACTGATCTCTGACATAATACAAACTACCATCTAGAATTATTCCTGGATATTTCGCATCACTCAAAAGCTCTAGGGTTTAAGTGGTTTAAGTAAGTAGGTAATGCAAACCAAAAAAAAAGTAGGTAATGTGACACTTGGGCGTGGGAAAAATCGAATTAAAAATATCTGGTATTCTGCTCATAGTCATTATACCATGTGTTGGTAAAGGCAGAACCATCTTCCCAGAACGAAGGACAGCGTGCCTAGGGATACGGGATCGGTACTCGATTCCTTACTCATATAAGTATTAGGTTTTCGATTCTACTCATATTTAGTACTCGATACTTTTGACCGAATACTTTTACTCATATGATTACTTATAGGGTAGTCAGAATTCAAGCTAACTGCAAGTTTATCTCAGTCGTGAATAATCCCCATATAAATGCTTTACACATATATGTATGCCTCAATTATAGAGCGTTTAGGGACGTTTAAAACCTAAACTTAAAGTGGAAACGGAAATTGGAACTCTTTCATATCATAGAGGTTTGTATGCTTCCATCTCTATTCACCAACATGAAATCAACGTACGCGAAGCGGAGAGAAAAGCATACAGAGTATCGATCGAGGATGGCCCTCTACCATTTCCTTTGGTAGAGATCGTCGTCGGCTTGCGTATCCAAACGACTTCTAGACCGAGCAATTCGACTTTTATAACATCAGAGCCTAGCAGACTTTCTGCTGATGTATAGATCAGGTTTTAGGAGATCTAGAGTGCAATTTTGTTCTTTTAGTGAAAAGTATTAGTTGTGTCTTTTTCGGGTTATCGAATATCCCACGGCGCACATTGAGGAAAATATCTCATATTTTGGACAAACGATAATTCCCAAGCCTGGAATTGATGAAACTTCAAATTTTTTTTTTAACTATTCGTTATAAAATTGCCTTTAATTCTATCGAGCCCGAATTTTGAAATTTCAAAATTAAAGATGGCTAATCCAATATGGCGGACATAAATTTTGTAAGTAAATTACAATTTTATCAAAATATTCTTTAAAATTATAAAAAATTGTTGTTAATAATTAATAATTAATTTCAATAATTTTAAAGAATTTTTTGATAAAATTTTAATTTACTTACAAAATTTATGTCCGCCATATTGGATTAGCCATCTTTAATTTTGAAATTTCAAAATTCGGGCTCGATAGAATTAAAGGCAATTTTTTAACGAATAGTTTAAAAAAAATTTTAAGTTTCATCTATTTAAGAGTTGGGAATTGTCGTTTGTCCAAAAAATTAGCTATTTGCCTCACTGTGCGGCGGTTGGACCGCTCACTGAGCTTTCCAAGAGCCATCTCTATAGTATCATTGATTGTGTTGATACATTTTCTAGATACTGGTTAATAATAATAAATAATCCACAATTTTGTATTTTATACGGAACAAAGAATTAACTTTGTTTATAACCCTAAATGTCCAATCCTTGAACGAAAAAAAAAATTAACTTTTAATCACATTCGTCTACTACAAAATATTCTTCTCGCATCCGAAACTAATTATCACTATAATATGCAAAGTCTGGCGAATAAGGAAGCAATTATGAAAATTTTAACTAAAAACACACAACAAACTTTTAAATGTCAAACAATTAACCAGAATGAAAAAAGGACCAAAAAATAACTTTTGTTTACCAAAAAATATTTTATGGAAAATTTTCAATTAACATCCGAACATCACTTTATTTTGTCACATTTCCCCATCGTCAGTGTGGGTGCTGGCTGGGGCTAATCAAATGCAGAGTGATTCAAGGCTATATGTATAGGGCAATCCAGCGCAGTATGTCGCACTCGTGGAGATCCTGTAAACCTACAATCAAAATTCATGAAGCGCCTAATTCGACTGTCAACGGCTTTATTGGCAAAGGCTTCCCCGAAATCTGAAATTAGTATGCGGCAATTACGAGCTATCTGTTTGCCTTCGAGAGCTGCTCCCGGAGCCAAACAACACCCAACATCTAGCGGAAGGATCTGGCAAGGACGATGACGACAATAAGGAAACACTTGTGCACGAACCACCTTTGTCCTGGTTTTTTTTTTTTTTTGCTCGCTTCATTCCATCATTGTTTTCTTTACAGAACAAGTGGGAAGTATTTTCTGTCATAAAAGGACGAGAAGAAGAAGAAAAACGGTCCTGACGGAGCTGGGGGCAGGAATTTTGAAAATTCTGAAAATCTACGTGAGAGTCCTTTTGCTATGGGAAGTAACATTTTGCTTCGTTCTTGTTACTTTCGTGTGCTCCTCCGTTCCGTTCGGCATTCTTCACCGCCGCTGCTTGGATCCTTTATGAGAAGTTGTGACAAATTTCCCTCTGAGTGATGCTACTATACACGTGGGGCTCCCAGGAGCAATGGCAGCCAGTCTGTCGTCGTATTTGCATAACTTTGTCACGTACATGAATTAATTAATTAAAGTATGTAGGCGAGATGGGCCCGTAATTGGACCGAGGGAGTGTGTTGTCGTCTCCTCTGTTATTTGTAGGGTTGTTGTTTTGCCTATTGTAAGAGATTTACTGAGTGAGTGGGTCGGCCGCATTTCATCCATAACACTTCCTGGCGGTCTACCTTGAATATGGTATGCGAAAATTTATTTAGGACTCGGACCGACGACCATTTCGGTCATATTAGACCGAGGAGAAGGTTCGGGCTTTATTGGGATTCGCAACTTTGTACCCGGAAAATGCTTTAATTAATTTCTCATGTTTTCATTAGTTTCCCTCCTCTTATTTTGTTAAATGTTCCCAGAATGATTCCGGATCGCTGCGCAACGCTGTGTTTGTCAACGAAATTAACGTGTGCTGAAGGAAATTTTCACCGTGACGCTCTTGACGTTTGGTTAAATATATAAATAAATTGGAGAGAAAATAAAATTATTTTTAAAAAGATATTGTTGATTTCTTGAGATTATAAAATGTCAGCGTTCTGGGAAATTATATCAAACGTGAAAAACAAAAGAAATGAAAATATTTGGCGAAGAACGAGCTGTGGAGATTTAGAGGATAGAGGAAGTTGTTCACTCTATAAATATTCATGACTATAAAGATTACTAAGTGTTCCTTTTGTAGTGTAAACACTACTTAATAGTCACAGTGTATTTTCTCTGCATTATAGTACAAAGCTTCTTAAAATGGATTCATATATAAATTCTACGGGATTTTCAATGTAAATAGACAGAAGAAAAGATGTGATTAATGCGAAATTGTTTTACATTTATTTCCCTTTCTACAGTTCATCAGTCCAAGCAGTGTTTTCATTTTAGAAAAAATTGGTCGACATTAGTTTACTGCCGTTGTAAGAAAACATTAAATGAAGGAAACAATTTTCAGAGGAGGAATAGAAAAACATTTAACGATGCGCTCAAAGCCCGAACGTGTCTAATTACGAACGTTGGACGCTTGACATTGGACACTCGTAGTTCGAGCATATGCCACACTATGCATCCTACCATCAAGCGTCCATCGTTGGAGAGTATTCATTCATAGCATCGTGTAGAGCCGGCTCAAGTGGCGGGCCGTTCAAGCATTACGTTACTTAGTTTGGTGGAGGAAGTAGGGTCTTGTAAAAGTTACGGTGTGTTATGTGATGATGAGGGGGTCAAGCAACGCATTACGTAACCATATATAAAACTAACTGTGAAATGCTAATATATAGACTAACTGTGAAATGCCAATATATAGCATCGAACTGCTGGAACCCAACCAGTCGCCTCTTAAGCTGGAAAAATATACACGCGTGCTTGCGGTGCGGGCATTTACAGATGGTATAGAAATGCGTGTATTCTAATGCGAGCTATCAGATTGTTACCTGAACGCCTTGCAGATGGTCGAATCATTTTGAGGTGTATACTTTACCCAGAAAAAGACAGAACTCATACTTTTTACCAATAAGCAAAATTAGAGCCTCAGCATCGAAGCCAGAGCAAGGAAAACCAGCAAAGTGGTCTTTAATAAGAGGCAATCCTTCACCTCACATGATATCCTTTAACTTTGTTGATAGTGGACTCATTCGGAGAGCGTCTGTATGCTCTATAGGTGGTTTAATTACGTCCATACACTCGGAACTAAACTATATATTCGTTCTAGACTTAGTAAGAATGAGCAAGAACATTCCCGCCTGTATAAATCTGGTGACATAACAAGCGTTCTTACTACGAAAAACAAGTCCCAATGGATTCGCTCCAGCCAGTTAGCCTTTAGATTATGCTGGGCAGTACTTTTAGGAGCTGTTTAGGTTGGAGTAGAAGGTGCAAATGGGATTTTTGAGCTGACCACGCAGTGGTCCGAATTACTGATTGATGCGCCTCCTCGATGAAGCAGTTTTTTTAGTGGGAAGTAACAAACAGATCAAATCGGAATGCTGCGTGATCTCTAATCTGAGAGGCACGTCTGGCATAGTTTATTAGTTCGTTAATATTGTTGGTGTGCTATTTGCGCATTTCAGTCAATAAATTTACATTATGGACTTTGAAATCAACCGCAGCAATGGTTTTACACTCTGGGCGGGACGGTGAAAATGCGCAAAACGGGTGTCATTACTAATATTAGTATAGTAGAAATAATTTACTTGAGGCCATGAGTGGCATGAGATAATGTAGACTGTAGACTTATATATCGACTCCCGATATAAATCGTTATTCCTCTATGGGCGGAGAAGTAGCCTACTTAAGTATATCCTGTTAGTAATCTAAGTCAATATTTGGTAACACTTGGGCTTCCCCTAGTGCAAGAATAGCTTGGGATGCATGTTGGAGCAGAAGGCATACAACGAAAAAAAAATTCGAATGGAACCAATGAATATTATAAAAATTTGAATATAAATTTTGGTATCAAGGCTTCACTCTTTCAGACCTTAGTTACACCAAGCTCTGCCGGTAACTACAAGGCTAACGGAAAGCAGCCTCGTTTGAATATTATACCTTATTAAACGAGGTGAATCTGGTCGACCGACCTACAAAGCTTGTGACATCAGCATGGTTGAGGTGGATGCAAGGGAAACTTAAGCTGCAAACAGATATATGCGTTGCGTGCGAGCATTGCGTCCGGTGGTCCCACACTATCCGATGAGTTTCCACTGATACATAATTGCGTGTTTGCGTTCCGTCCCGGCTTTCACACATAACCCAAAAATCAAAGTAACTATTGCGTGTATTTCTTGGGTATGCTTGTGTTTGGGCATTTTAGACTATGCGGAATGCGACGGCAATGCAGAAAAACTTGAAATTAGACCAACTTTTGCGTTCCATGCATTCGGTTCCCGCAACAATATGTCAGGTCGCATTCGAGTACGCACACTTTATACTATCTGTCACCGAATACAACACTCGCAGCGGATATATCTATTTCCAGCTTTACTTGCCTTCAGTCAGTTGACCTTTGTAAAATGAGTGATGTTAGTTAACCTTCACTTCACGAACTAGTTCCCTTCTGCAGCAAAAGACATTGGATAACTAACTTAAATCATATCGTGAAGTAGTTTCAACTGGCTAAACCTGGCTTGGAATATCTGTATAAAATCACTAGTACACAATTTTCAATGTTTCCGAAATTAATTTTGAAGCTATGGTGGCGATTGAAGCTTGAATACGCTCGAAAAAATATTTTTTGTTATTAAATCGAAATCCCGGGGAATTGATTGTGAACTTCCTGAGAACTGCCCTACATTTCTTTTTATATACTTGAAAATCTTTCTCCAAAAAAAATAAATGCACAAAACTTTTCTCTAGTACTATTATCAAATAATAAATTTCAAAGTGGCTGCACAGGAAATGTATGTGAATTTTATATTCAATTATTCGAACAAACACTCCACAAATCCATTCCGGCATCCCGTTCCAGGAGATCCTAAGTTCGACTGCTAGCAATAAACTAACATGGAAAAGGAGGAATTTATAGAGCGCTAATCTTCCCTCCGCATCGGCAATATCCAATGCATCCATGCACATTTGTTGCACCCCGGCTTCCGCTAGGCGCTGCTCTCCAGCAGCCAGCCACCCACCCTTAAGCAACAGCGCATATCGAAATGTTATCCGGAATACATTCAGACTGTGTGCAGCTGCATATCCACATGCATCCCTGACAAGGTTGCAGATTGCACAAACATGAACTTCCGGTTCTTGCCATGGAACATGTCAAATATTTATCCACTTGCATAACTCCTTTATATCGAAGGAAGTTTCATATCGGTTAGTAGGTGGAGTGCAGCAGCACGGGCCAATACCATATCGATAAGGGGCCCCCGTCCGTCTGAGAACGTGTGTGGGTGCACCCCGGAATGTGTGCTACGCAATCTTACTATGTACTTCTGGCCCAAGCTAGAAAGTGGGAGGAAAGACTTACCTTGAATCGATCCTAATTAGCCTATTGAGACGATCCAAGTGCAGCTCTCGAAGATGAAAGAGATTCAGGAGTGCAACCGCCGGGATATGAGTGAATCGATTTCCACTTAATGATAGATACGTCAAGTTGGATAGCTTCGAAAGCTGCTGTGTTGGCACAGTCTGGAAAATATATATTAAGAAAATATTAGCTTAGGTCTGAAAATGTTATCGGAAAGGAAAATATTAAATGCCTGGAAATTTTTGGGGTTCCTGGGGGGTGGCGACGGGGCGTCTCGTCTGACTTTTCGAGTAGTTTGGGCAAGTTAAGTTAGCTAAGATGCAGATTGATGTTTGAGTTCATTACAATATCGGTTCTGAAATGCTCTTGATTTCATGTAAAGCACAAATCGAAATTTATTGAGTTGATATTGAATTCAATTTCGGAAATGTTTGGATAACATTGAGAGTAGACTTTGAGTAGTTGGAAGCAAATATGTGAATTTATGATTTGTTACGTCAGGCGGTATCAAGGGTGCATGTTACTTTCTGTGCTAAAAGCAAAAGTTCTAAGAAATATAGTATAATTAACTTAAGCAAGTACCAAAAAAAACGGATCTAGCAGAGTGGATGTCCCTTTTTGGATACTCAAAGATGGAGGAATTTAAAATCGATTACAAACAAGATCATAGATAATAATCTATATTAATAAAAGAAAGTTTCTGTATGCGTGTGCGATGTATGCGCTATAGCGGGTGCACCAGTGATCGTAGAGCTTCGAAATTTTGCACGAAGATCCGGGGGGTCTCCCATGATGCACCTCGAAGCCCGATTTTCGAAATCCAAAATGGCCGCCACAAAATGACCGAAATTCAAAATGGCCAACCAAATTTGCCAATTGTGTTCCGATTTCCATGAAAATCGGTATCTGGGGGTTTTTAAGGTAGTAAATAACGAACTTATGATCAGAACTTATAAATTAAAAATGGCCGCGCCAATATGGCGGACGAAGTTGTAGCAATTGTATTCATGGATTTTCTCAATACTCGCCAAAGACTTCAAAATTAATATACCTACTGGACCAGAGAATATATCTTCTCAGAGGCTACAACCCTATATCTTCTCAGAGGCTCAGACCCTACCACATTGAATTGGTGAAACGAACTGAATATTTCCAAAGCTTCTGACATAACATGGTATTTTGAATCCTTCAAGTAGAGGATGACGACATGCTGGCGGCGTGGGCGTCGGAATCTCGAGTGAAAGCCCCAGATTTAGTTGATCGATCGGTCTGCCAAAACAGACGGATCTATATATTTTTGATAGCCAAGCGGTAATCAGAGCGAGAAGGTCTCGTAGGACCAAGTCTAAATTGGTTTGGTACTGCCAACGTGTTCTTGGTGAGCTGAGCGCTCTCAATCTAGTCACCCTTGTCTGGATCCCGGGTCACCCGGGGCTTCAAAGGTAATGAAAAGAGTAGTATAGCTAGGCCACTATCAGACAAGTGACGTCATCGGTTGTGGGCTTGGGTGTGAGCTTTATTCGGGACAAGGACCAGCGTGGTGAGCTTTTTTATGGTGAGCTTTGAGCGTGAGCGCCATCTGTGTGAAATTTGTTGAAGTTCGCTAGGTTGGGTTAGTGTCCGTGAGTTTCGAAATGCATCACTGCGGTATCACTGCAATAGACTTCCAATTGAAGTCTGTAGTTGAATATTGCAGTAATACCGCAGTGATGCGTTTTGAAACTCACGGTGTGTCTTGTGTGGGCTGCTATGCTGGGGGAGTCTTGAGTGGCATTCGGCGGTCTTGGGCGGAATCTTGTGTTGGAATTTGATCCATGTTCTAATTCTTGGATGTACCTTGGGTGAGCTTTTCCGTTTGGTGAGCTTTCACACTGGTTGACATACCTAACAGCGTGTAGCCTCCTAAAAAAAGTCTACAGTGATATTCTACGGGGATAGACCACTGACTTCTCGGTAACCTTTATAGCCGCCTTCCTTTATGTGTTTGAGTATGCTAACCTCCTCCCCCCTCTGTCCGTGTCCTATCAGCCTCATTAAAATTCAATTTAGACCAACCCAAATCTATGCGAAATGGACCTCCCTGCAAGCGTCTATCAGGATCTTGTTAATATCCTCCAACATCTCCGCCATCCTATGCGTTAAATCATGCACGAGCCCAAATTTGCTCGAGCTTGAAGAGCTTCGTCCAGGACTATCTCTCTCTCTAGAGGTAGTCCTTTTATTGTTTTTTTGTTAAGTTTCTTCAGTCTTCTACTCCACCAGAGCGAGGGAAGAAATGTTTCAGTATCGCTGTTTGTAGGACTGAGATTCCGTATCCCTTGTTGTTTGCGAAGTGTTTGGCCACGAGGTTTGCACGCAGCATTTCAGTGTATTTTAAGAAGTCTATATTGCCTGGAACTCTCATGGTTTTAGTTCTCTTTATTCTATCCGGGGGTCCGTAGGCTACCGCAACTGAAATTTCTCTATAATCGGACATTGCTGCTTAATATTCCATCACCTTCCAGTCTCAGTTGCTACAAAGAGTAACTTCCTTTCCTCAAGCTAAGTCGGCTAAGTTTTTTTGTTTGCAATAGCAAGATTGTTGCAGATCAACATATTCGATCAGAGACTCTTCTTTCTGGATGTCTTTGGTGCTGACCCACATCATATTGTGTACATCGACGTTACAACCAGGTGTCAGTCCTACGCGTCTTACTACAGTTCCTCACCATCAGTTTCCTATGAGGCGAAGGTTCTGTAGAGAAGTGAAACGTCGGAGAAGCATGCCGCGGAGTGGAATCGAACCACAGACCTCCGAAATGGTAGTAGGGTGCCGTATTCTTTAAGAGAAGAAGCTAAATGCTAAATATTTAGAATACAACTCTAATCTCAACTTTGTGGATTCGCATAGATCTCGAATAAGAGCAGTATCCAATTTCATCTTACCAAAGCATGGAGTCATCATTACAGTTTTGCAGTTGCCTTTCTGCTATGGTGCAAATTCAGCTGACAAATCTTTATGTGCCAGGACAGACCTCAACTATTGGAGACTAAAGCTATGGAGCTTTTCAAATCACCAAGAAGTTTACTCTATGGCACAGAGCGTCCCCACCATGCTCGTCCTTTCCATGGTTGCGTAGCTTTAACCCAGATATTTTCAACTCTGTACGACAAGTAAAAATGCAAGAAGCAAAATGCTATGCAAACTTGCTCTCCGGCTTATCTTGTTACAAAATAAATTTCAGCGAAACTAATCAGGATCATATTTTGCTCAAGCGGATTTCCTTGACCAGGCAACGGCGGGCTTCCTCCAGCTACTCCAAGGAGTAATGCAATATCGCCTTTCATAAATATTTACAAACGTCTGTGGCTATCGGCCATATCCATATTTAATACGTAATTTTAATTTAACCAACAGACTTTTTCGGATAAGAAAAGTTTTCCGGTATTTAAGGCGATTTCAGAGGAAACTTCATAGTCCTTAGATCCTTGGTAGAAACGGCGGAGTAAAAGAGAGAGAGAGAGAAGGAGACTACCGTCTAGCAACAACTGCATAAACATTTGATACAAGATAATCGCCTTATCCTGTTGCTGTGAAG
Organism: Thereva nobilitata; assembly: GCA_963855945.1. Classification (NCBI taxonomy): domain Eukaryota; kingdom Metazoa; phylum Arthropoda; class Insecta; order Diptera; family Therevidae; genus Thereva; species Thereva nobilitata. The sequence continues at coordinate 229,294,862 of OY979694.1, forward strand.
GGAAATTAATATCCATAAGTCGGGGGCGGACATAGTATGCCGCTACAACGTCGACAGGACTATAAGGAGCGCACGAAGGAAGCATTGCATTATAAAGGAGCTTTATGGCACAGCCACAAGACTGCACCAGGGGACGATGTCAGAGTTTGCATATTAGAAAGTGAAATATTCGCTTTATAAAAGGGTCCGCCCAGATGGCGCTTATATAACCCTTCGAGGCTGACAACTTGGGTTTGCGTTTCACATAAATGGAGGAACTTTCAGCTCTCACAGGGATTTTAGTATTCGGGAATTTCAATTTTATTATATTCGCCCCCGGAATCTCTGCTGCATCATGGCATGTGGAATAACATCGTGCCGGAGGATGCCTGGCCCTATATAGTAGTATAATGTCCCATAGTAGTTGTAGAATGGCCAAACAAAAAAGGGATATGCCACACAGTACATATAGGACTCCAGCAATGAACGCAGCCAGGAAATGACAATACAACTATGCCATACTCAACATCACAAAACGTTCGGGGGGGGGGGGAGTGGGGTCCCACAAAAAAAAACGAGATGGACACAAGAGAGGATATCGCTGCAGCTTGTAGGATTTTGTATGATAAAATGAGATTTTGCGGATGCAAATTTCGTGTACATTGGGGGTGGGGGGGGGGGCGGCCTGGTGTTGGAAAGGGTTTTGTTTGCGAATTTTTTATGCTTTACTGAACATTAATTGCGTGCTATTCGGAGAGAGTGAAGACAGCATGAAAAACAAGAACCTGACGCTGATTGAAAACAATTTGTCATGGGTGAGGATTTATTTGTTGAGGGTGCATCTGATTAAAGTGACAAGAAATGATTTAAGAGGAATTTTGAGCTTTAAACAAGAGCAGAAAAGGAATCGCGAAAGCAGAGAATATCAGCCGGAATATATCGCAGATTTTCTGTCATAAATTTTAAACACACATTAAACTACTAAGTATGGATAATAGTGTTAAAGTGCTGGAAATGATGGATTATATATTTTTGGAAGATTGCAGAAATGATTTTTGTATTGTAAATCATGACAGGCTTTAGTCTTCGTTAAGTCTAGATGAAAGTAAAAGATATTACAGATTATGATCGTGTAACTATGAAACCCCTTCTCTTGAAATTTTTTTGGTAGAATTTTACATATCACCCTGTATTTTTCAAACCGTATAACCTATGTTCACGGATAGAGCAGCGATGTACGCAGAATACTCTCACCTATCTAAAATTGTAAAAGTGATTTTTCCATCCTACCAACTTCCAGAGTTATGAGTCGTCAAAATCAAAATTTAGTTTTTTTTTAACTAAAATTTCAACTTCAACTACCTTTTTCTCCAAAAACTACGTAGTTAACCTTATTTGTCTTTATTTGGTACTTTTCGACATAAGAAAAAGTACTAAAAAAGTACCAGATAAAGCCAACTTGAACACCAATCAGATACGCATATTATTATCTACTTTGAGTTGGATTTGAAGAATATTATGCTCCATACGTCGGTACGAACAGCAGACATTTGAAATTCTAAAGCAGACTTTTCTCGACGGCGAGTCTCTCGGTTTGGCCATTTGGCACTAGCTTGAAAGTTTTCCCGATTTGACTATTTCAGACTCCTTTGTTTGGAGCTCTTTGAAGATATACGGACAAGCTAGACACCTTGCCGGCCCTACTTGGTGCCATTAGTATATTGAATAGACCAGTTCTCGTTCCAAAACCGAAGTCAAGCAGCAGTGGGCGGAGTTTGTACTTAGATGGGGACCGGCTTGAGAATACTGCGTGGGGTGTTGGCACTTCTTGTTTTTTTTATGTAGAAGGCTAGAGCTCAGAGATAAGCCCTGTTGTACTGTTGATGGTTCCGGGCTTTATACCGATTTATTGTGTGAAATGTGGGACAGCAAGCTTTAGACGGAAAGTTCTATAGTACAGGCAAGAGTAAAAGATCTACCAACGTCTACAAATTTATATTCTATCCCTTCCATCGAATACTACCGCGGCAGAAGGCTCATTTCAGTAATCAACCAGGAGACCATAAAAATTAATGCTTTGGCGTGGGTAAAATAATGAAAAAAACTTCAAAACAATGGAAAAGAAAGGGCAAATATACAACCAAATATCGCGTAGCAACACAAAAGCTGCTTCGATCGCTGCTGCTCCGTGTATATTGAGCAAACTTGTAGCAAAGCTTTTTGGTAGAAAAAGCATGGTCCCTCGTGTATGGATGGCCAAAAGAAACTCAATAAGACTTAGGCTAATGTCACATGAGTCTGAATTCAGACTCGGAATTTTTCAGAGTGTTTAAAAATGCACACAAATGAATTGTGCCATGTCACATGAATCAGAAGCTCCAAACGGTCTGAAAAAATTCAGACTACTCAGTCTGAAAATATAGTCTAAAATTTTCAGAATTGGAATAAAAATTCGCTCTCTTACATGTTTCCTTATCGCGCCATGTCAGATGAGTCTGAATTTTTCAGTTAAACAAAAGGCATGCGTCTGTAAGGTTATACTAAAAAATGACAGCGAAAAATTAATTTCGTGCATTGAGAGCAAAGAAGATCTGTGGAAAATAGACCATCCCGATTATATAAAACTGGAATTCATCGGAAATTAAAAAAATTAAATGTACAAGATCTGCGTTAGAGTAATCATATATTCCAAATTGCAAAACAAGCCTCACAATGCTTGGGATTTCTCAAAGGATACAATTTCCTCCTCCAGCCGTCGCGTCGGACAGGGCTATAATCTACAAATTTTACATTCGTCCCAATCCTAGGTTCATCGCTATCTCCTCATACACCTCCCCCCAGACACCCTTTAACCTTTCTTAATCCAGACATCTGGCCATGACGTGAACGATATGACGGACTGGTAGTACGAAGGGTGACACCTGAACTTAGACTTCCACATCAAAAAAGCACTTTGTACAAAATTTCGCACAACACTGGTCTCCTAGCTACGGTATATGAAATATTCAGACTTATGTGACACCAAAATCTGAGCTGAAAAAATCCGAGTCTGAAAAATTCAGAGTCTGAATTGAGACTCATGTGACATTAGCCTTACACCAATACTAAAGACTACATATTTCAAAGCTCCAAGCAAGTATTCCAGTGCCTGAGTTTTCTTAAGATGTGCAAACTCCTCCTTTAGCTAATGGCTTGAGGTATAATTTTTAAGGCATACGGGAGTCCAAAATAGCCTTCTCGTGGCTACAAAAAGTATAAAACTACGCCTAATTATGGACGAGTGCAAGACCATTCGTCTTTCATTCATTGAACCATCGCAAAAATTTTGTCTCACTGGCTTCTATCTATCACTACTTCTGAATTATTCTCGCACCACAAGCGTAGCCCACTCGGATCATTCCTCCTACAGCCACCTTTTACAGCACCCAACAGACTCCTTCTATCATTTTATATCTTTCGGGCATTGCACCAAGACACATACAAAAAGTAAAAAAAAACCAAAGACTATGCTGCCGACGGGAATCGAACCATGGACCTCTGGGATGGTGGTCGGTAGCCTTCGCCCTGGTTTGTAAGAATGAAAAAGGACCGGCGAAAAGTAGTCCGATTCGGTAACCCTTGAAACAGTCTGTTATTATTATTGGTGGCACTAAAGGAGAAAATTCAAAGAAGTTATGGCAAATTCTGTGAAATAAACCTGAATCAACTCTTGTGGTGGCCAATTGACCGATATTATGTTCGTGGCTTATGTAATTAAAAATATCCATACGTTTTTTAAATAAACAGAATCTTCTCTTTTTATTTACAAACAAAATTAGTGCCACGAGTAATAACTTTGAAACCACCGTGTGCAGTGAAATTTGTGTTGATTATCTTTTTTCGAATTTTGGCTTTGATGCCCTTTCTGGCTCTCACCACTACGCCACTATTCTGGATAAAAAAATTATTGGCCCTTTCAGCTTCGAATTATTCAAACTCCACTGTATTTGATTGAAAATATTTTTTTTATAAAGTTGCATGAAATCTAAAGTTGTAATATAGTGAAGAAGCTAGTCCATATCCCAGTTCAATTCGGCGAAGTTGAATATTGCAACTAACTTTATTAATGCAATTTTAGTTTCAATTAGTTCAGTTAAGTAAATTAATGGTAAAAGCAATAACAACTAGCACCAATACCACCAAAACCAATCAGTAATAATCACATTTGTATACCTTCTGTAAGAGTCACAAACTTCAAGTTAGTAGTACAGAACAGAAGTTCGTCAATGATTCATTAAAAACTTTCTGCAATCTTAAGGATATTTCAGTGCCTTTCAAAAACAATGTCAGCATTTCAATTCGTTCTCAAAACTATTGCAAGTCATCAAACTATACTAAGTCCTACGCTCGTAATAAATACAGTTTAAAGGCAAAACCACCCCTTAACAACAAGAAATAGCACGGAACGAGTTCGTCATCGGCTTCTAATCGCAAACTGGGTCATTTCAACAGCACAGTACACAGGCGGCGGCAGTTATATTTAAAATCGATAAAATTTCGCTTTGGCTCAACAGAAAACTAGTGCCACCCCCGACAATTTTGCACCCCATTCCTCGACACCCTCTATACCAGAATAAAAAAATTCATTCATTAACAAAGAGATGGCAACTAAAAGTGGGTCGTTCTCTGCGATTTCAAGTGGAAATCACGTTTATCCCACAAAAAAAAAAATAAAAAAAAATAAAACTTTCGAGTGGCAACTCCGGAGTGGTATAGCGACTAGTGCCGTTGACGTTACATTGAAAGCATTTTTCCTTTTCCTTTTTATCCTTGCAAGTGGTAGACGATAAGTTTATGTTACAAACGTCCACAATGAAGTTGGCAACTAACAAGATTGAATTACCGGTAAAGCTCCTGCAGATATACAAGTTGCGCCACCGCCACCAACAGGCTTTTATTGCCGTAGAATCAGGACGAAAGTCCGGAATCCTTGAGGGTGACGGATCAGCAGGTGCTATACACTCGTTCAGATATTAAGGAACCGCCGTGAAAGAATACAGCAACGACTTTCTAGCAGACTTGTTGTATATATATAAAAAAAAGGGAAACTTTTCAAATTAGAATTTATGATGTCGTAAAATGTTTACTTGCTACAAAAAAATAAAACCCTGCACTGAAGTCATGCCCAACCCTTGGTGAGTGAGAGTGGTACCACCGTACACATGGATCAGAGGGGTCAGTGGTAATGGGTTGTCATGGCGTAAACAACCGAGTAATATGAGGTTTTCAAGTTGGGATTGAAATTGATTACAGGTCAGAACTTACCGTTAAGTTATTGTCTGCAACGTCCATGTGCTTGAGTCCAACGAGGCCGTCAAAGGAGCCCAAAGCCAGTTCCGATATGACATTGCCACTCATGCTCAGCACAACGAGGTCCTTCAGTCCTTCGAACGTTTCGTTCTTCACAGATTCTATCAGATTGTCTGACAGATCCAAGGACTTAATTGATCGCAGGTATGCCAGGTTGTTGGCAGGCACGTCGAGCAGTTGATTATTCTTGAATATTAATATCTCCAGCGATATCATGTTCTTGAACACTCCATCCTCCATGCTCGTCACGAAGTTATTGGTCAAGTCCAGCTCTATGAGGCTGGCCAAATCGAGCATCGCTGTCGGATGGATGGATTCGATTTTGTTGTAGCTTAAATCTAGCAGCAGTAAGTTGCCCAAGCCCTTGAAGGCGTCCTTATCTAAGCTCGGAATGCTGTTCCTGCTCACATTCAACGTCCTAAGCTCCTTCTGGTACTCGAAATTCTTCGAGCCCAATGTTTCGATCCGGTTCTGTGATAGGTCCAGCACCTCAAGCTGCATGTAAAATGACAGCACAAAGTCCACGCTGCGAATCGAGTTGAGAGTTAGATTGATGTATTTTGTGTCGGGATTCAGTTGGATCGGAAGGACATCCAAGTTAGCACCGATGCAGGATGTGCGTGAGTATGAGTCCACGCACGTGCACTTTGATGGACAGAAGCTCTGGGCTTGCTTGAGGAGTATAATCGCCAGTAGAAGCCATCGCCATGGATAGTGTGAATGCATCGTTATCGTCTTATGTAGTTTTGCTGATGATGGGGCGTTTCCAATGTCCGATGATGAATGATGGCGGCGGCGGCGGTGACTCTTTCGACTGCCTGATTATGATGCAGTGAAGTTGTGATTTTTACGATTTATGATTTGATGGTGTCATCTGGAAGGAAATGATAATTTTAATTAGTGGTGTTTAGTGCTTATAAAAGAAGAAGATGATTTAAGAGAACACCTAACGGATAGCAGGAGCGATTTACAACCGTAGGGTTTATTGAAATTTCCTTCAGTTTAGTTAGGTTCAGTGTAATATTTTATCAAAGTTCTTTCTAACAAGTCGTGATAGTGGGGTTAGCATCTAAGCTCTAGTCTTTCAGGTTTTTTTAGTGTAGGGTCTTTGATAAGTCTATGCCAGTAGTCGGAAAACTCATTAGTCAACAGTCAACGATTCAAACTTCTTTTGAGAGCCATTGTTTTAAATTTAGATTATATAGGTTAATTTAATAAGGGGACTCCTAAGCTGCCCTTTCCTACAAACATCCTCAACCTGAAACCTTCGCTGAGGCATCGACTCCTTCCAATTCTTCCATACAGACTAGAGTTGAGCCGGACTTACACGAGGCAGTACATTTGCCCCTTACACGATGGTAAATTGTACTGTGCCTCAATTTTTTGAAATGTCCCGGTTCAAAAAAATGTCCAACTGGTATATGAGCTTGTTGTATCGAAAGAAATGAGGAGTGGAGAGACATTTCTTACTTTTTTTGAGGCAGTGAAATTTTCAACTTGAAATTAGGCGAGGTGAGATTGTAAAACATAAATATACATTGTAAAGGCATAGCTTTCTTACCTACTCTGAGACAGTTTGATGCATATAAGAATCTAAAGCTCTTCATTGATATTTATTTTCTTCTTTCTTTAATTTGCTGGTTTTTGTCATTTTGGCATTACAATGGCACCTCGCCTCATTTAAAGTATGACATTGTACTGGCTCAAAAGAAAAAAGAGGCACGTCTTACAAACTCATTTTATAATCGTGTCCTACCCAACACTAATCCAAATTCGTCTTGATTATTTTTTAATTTGAAGAAATCAAGCTTAGGAATTGCCCTTTGTAATACGAATCTGTCATGTCGTTTAAGTCATGGTGCAATGGGTAGTAGTAAACTTGATTTTAAGGATAGAAGAGAATAGGATAGGTTAAGGGTTTTCGGGGATCCTAGCTAACTGTGCGGGTGATACAAGCATCGGAACCTTTCTTTCGTTCATCCCCTCTCACAAGCAACAAAAACTTTGGAGGTGGCAGCAAGTGAACGTGGTGTGAGTCACGAAAGAGAGAATGGCAATTTAATCTACACCAATGGCTACTGCAACTACTTCAAAAATAGGCTTGCCCTGGAAAGTGCATTGTTAAGCAAAAAATCGAACCGGTGGTCTTCGTAGATATCGAAGAGCAACTTGAAAATAAATCTTCCACATTATTCAAGGACTCTTTGAAAATAAAGTTTAGGCAACACTGGATCGACTCTAAGTTAAGTTAAGTAAGTAGCGGAATCTCTGGACGGCATTATAACAAAACGACGTATTGTAACCAGTGAAATCAGTCTCCGATATCTTTAATAGTACAGAATTTAGTATCTGCCGTCCTCTGGACCCTTCCTAACTCCATAATATTATAAGTCTTGTTCAACGTTGGTCCCCGCACCTTCCAGCTGTCCCTGAGGATTGGACGTACCACGGCTGTGTTCATCCACAGAGCTATCTTTGGATTAAGACCTCATATCTTGCCGAAGGTTTTTTCAGGCATAGAAATCTTAACTTTTCCATATTTGACTGCCAGTTCAGGCTTGGGTCCATGATTAGACCTAGAAATTTCACTCGTGGGGGATATGCCTATCAAAGGTGGGGGGATATGCCCATCCAAAATTCAGGCGCGGATCTAGAATTTTTTTTTGGGGGGGGGGGTCACGGAATTAAAAGTGGCGGAAAAAATTTCTACTCCTAAAAAACAAATTCAAAATTAACAAAACGAACAAAACTAACCGAATTTTCTGGTGGATTAATTAGAAATTTCCAAAAAATCGAAAAAATTTTTTTTACGGATTTTACTAATAGTGGAGTCAGATAAGCATCAAATTTTAGTGAAAAAGGAATTGTTTCCAGTCTCAAATTTTTTTTCAATATGTTAGTTACATCGAATACTATACGAAATGGACTTTTTCTCTTGCAAACGCTACGTAAATTATGGGCCGTTTTGTCAAAAATCTACCATTTTGGTCGTTCTTTCTAAATATAGATGAGAATTTATCGGTATGTGTAGGTCCAAAGAAAGCGAAAAAAATTGAGGCTGTTCATTATGACATTACCTATCAGCGGTTACAAAATGAAATTTTAATCTGAACACATAACCTCAAAGAAAATTAAAAACTGAAGAAACTGCTAAATTTTGGTTTTTTGGTTACAACTTTGGATGTTTTACGTAAAAATTGATGAAATTTTCAGAAATTTTACTTTATAATGTGGACAATAACTCGTAAAAATTTGAAGTCAAAATATCCACCACAAGTCTCAAAAATTAACCTTAAATCTGAAAATTGATTGGCCAATAACTTTTGTGCATTTCATCGTATGAGATTCCTTTTTAATTTAAGCGTAGGTTTTTTTATGCACTTTATGATGGTGAACAAGAAAAAATGTTTTAACTTGAAAAAAGTGGAAAAAATCGAATCTAAAATCATGAATTTTTGTATTTTTTCGTCAATTTTCTTCAAAACTTCCACTTTTTTTTGATAAAACTCTTTTTGTTTGTATTGACAAAAAAAATTTAGTTTTATCAAAAAAAGTGAAATTTTTGAAGAAAATTAACGAAAAATTACACGGAACATTTTAGCAGATTCACCGTGTCTAGAAACACCGTATTTTTGCCCTTGCAACACGGTAACGCTCGATTTACATATGGAGACACTGCACCCGACTCCCCCTAATCTATCCTATCTCTCTCTATCCTTCGAGCTAAGCTTAGTACTAGACATTGCACTATGACGTGTGCGACATGACATGACGGACTAGTAGTACAAAGGGTCTGATCATGGTTGGCGCTTGAAGTGAGAATGGCGCGGCGACTGTAAAACGGAATCCTAGCTTTCGAAAAAACTGACATTTGTCGGGAAAAACGCCTTCAGGCGTATCACAGTTGGCGTTTGAAGAGACAAAGCTGCGTTTTTCACGACTGTCAAGTGACTAGATTGAATAAATATTTTTTAAATAGATTGAATAAATAATGTAATTTTATAAATTTTTTTAATTATCAGAAATGTCTAAAAACTTTCAAGCGACAACAATGATAAGGTTTTGTCGAAAACTGTCATGTCGCTGCCTTCGCCAATTATGGTACGAAAAATGAGAACGATAAACGGCGCTGTCATTTTTTCAACTCGCCAACCATGATAAGGCCAAAAGGGTGACACCTGAGGTTACACTATCAGATAAAAAAAGGGTCGTTTTTTTAATTTGCAAAAAAGTTCGGTCGGTTTTGGTTGTTTGGTTATTTTTTGTTTTTGTGTTTTTAGTTGGGTCAATTTTGTTTTTTATACAGCGAGTGCTTTTGGGGGGGTCATGACCCCCGTGACCCCCCTTAAATCCGCGCCTGCCTAAATTGAAGGGAAGTTGAAGACTGAGATTTACGTGTTTATCGGGAATTGTACACCCTCAATTTTTCTTGGGCTGACTGCCAGGCCACAGTCTGTTGCCCAGCTGCTTGTTTTGTTCAGGGATCCTTCCATGATTTCACTGATCATGGTTAGAAATATTCCTGACACCATTATCAGTACATCGTCTGTTTATACTATTAAAAAAAATAACACGAGTAGGACTCGTTTTTTTCATTTTGAGGTTTCACACTTTGTTATAGGGCAAGGGATTAAGTTCATGCGACTCTTGTCCATGGGAGTTATGAAGAAAAATCGAAAATGTATCTACTTCAAAGATCAAACAAGCATAATTCAGTCGAAATTGTTAATTTTACTTATGGATGACTCTTTTTTTTTTTTTTTTTTTTTTTTTTTTTTTTTTTTTTTTTTTAACAACACAATCACGCAGTAGAGTTAACCCTTCTAATTCAGAAGGTACACTTCTTAGCTGGGCCAAGAAAAATTTACCTGCTCAGCACAAGTAGCACTGAGATAGGCTCAACTAAACATATAAATTGAATATGCAACATATAAATTGAATATGCAATCCCGAGAAGGTCACACCAGAAAACTGTTTAGGACTGACTTTAGTGAAAATGAATATTGCTTTTTATTTTCCATGTTTTAGTGGTTGTAATCGGCATAAAAAGCATTCATATTTTTATTCTGTATAGTAAAAACATATCGCATACGTCCTGAAACATATTTATTCGTTTTTTACTACCCTTACCACTCTTGATTATGAAATTTATTTCGACTGCAACTGACATATCCATCCAATCTTCCTAGCTCTAAAAACTAAAGCGTATAATATGCAAATCATAAAAAACCCGTCACCTCAATCAGCCTTGTAGATACATGCATGGTTTATGTGCACCTATGAATGTTCCGCCGATAAAAGCCGCACGGAAACCTCTCGTGAAATAAACATATCCCCATGATTGTGTACTATACAAGGACGAAAAAAAAAGCTGACCTTAGGATAAAATCGATATCCCAAAACCGACTACACGTCCATGCATCACGGACTAAGCACGCCAGATTCGGGATTCTGGATGCCAGAGAAAAAAAAAGACCCAAAAACTGACATTCCCAAAACTGACATTCCCCTCATTTGGTGGTTTTAAGCTTTCCGACTTTTTTTTTGCCAACTTTTTTTGAAGTTCGCCCCTGACAGCTCTAGGGGTGTAACCACATCATGAAAAATTGACTCCTGGGTGGAACGGGCGGGGTTGGGGGAAATCCCCAGACAAATAACTTTTTTTTTATTAGTATTCAAAAGTATGAAGTTAGAGGAAAAGTTTGCCTCTGTCGGCTCAAATGAGTGATATATAGAGCAGATGGGCGGATTTTCCTTCTATTTTTTTTTCTTTTATGCGGCAGTAGAGCTGTGCACAAGGATATATACCCGTATACACTGAGAGAAAGTTTCCCGTACGCATCCCGGGGAGTGTTCGGGAAGTTCCGCTTTTAGTGAACTTGTGTATGCACAGTTAAGGTGGCGCTGTAACGTAATTTTGCCAAGTTGTAATTGGAAAAGCTATAATACTTTTTAATAACCGTGCTACGTGAGTCAATTAATATGTCTGAAAAGTTTTATTGCTTAGAAGTTATTAGAAGTTCTCCGCGGAGAGACCAGAGTTAATTTGCATGATTTTTATTCCGTACTGTGGTTTTTTTCTTTCTTGTAACTCATTACAGAATGAGTTAGTGTCTTCTGTATTGACTCAGAAATTTGCAAAATGTTAATAAGGTTTGCTGAACTGTTGTTGGTACTTTTGTTCAGTTTGTAAAAGAGAAGGTTATCAGTTTTTTCCTTAAGGCGTTGTCTGGATGTCTATAGTTAAGATGAAAAATCCTTTCTGTACTCAAAGGGCAGTAGTAATGGTATCAGTAGACACATTTTTAGTCAGACAAAAAGTAATTTTCAGGGTTGCAGCAAATGTTTCTGGAAAAACCCAAACTAAACTATGGCAGCGAGACTTGGACTATGACCCAGGCATAGAGGAACGAGTCAACAGGTTTGGGAGAAAAGTCCTCAGGTGCATAATAGGCCCAACCAGAGAGAATGGAATATGGCGAAGGCATAGCGAACAAATAGGGACGGTACGAAAATCTAAAAATTTGTTCGCTAGAGGCATCCATTGGTACGAAAATCTAAAAATTCAGGCATGAAAATTTATAAATGCGCATCGGCATAAACCATCCCAAACGCGAGTGTTGTTTTAACAAGCAGTCCCCCAGCTAAACACTAACCACTTCCAATGTTGCTTGACCTACGCAATCGAACGAGAACCTTTTTTACTGAATATGCTATTGGCACCCTTTATGGTCACCGAGATAGTTGCGCCTTTTCTTCGTCCTCTACAATTTTTTAAAGCAATACAGGCGATTTCTTGTATCCCTGTGGCGGAAGCGTGGATCCCTGTGGCGGGATTGTACGTGCTAGTTTTGTTCCCGAGTAAAAATAAAACTCGCCCGACACAGGGATGCACGAAATCGCCTGTATTGCTTTAAAAAAAATTGTAGAGGACGAAGAAAACCCTAGTAAGAATGTGCCGTGCGCATTTGTTCGCTATGCGTGCTAGTACCTACGTACCTGTTGCAGGCTAGCTGTGGGCGAGTTTTATTTTTACTCGGGTAATCGCATCCCAAAGCGGCTTATGATATCAGAAATAGACCAGTAGGCAGACCCAGAAGGAGATGGGTAGACTCTGTGACGGCTGACGCAGAGGCAGTGCTCAACATCCGGAACTGGAGACATGCTGCAACGGACCGTCAAACGTGGAGAAATGCCCTAGAGGAAGCCAAGGCTCGATTTGGGCTGTAGCGCCATTGGATGGATGAAAACTATGGCACTACGACTCAACAATCAACAAAAAAAATTTGATAGATAAAGTTGGCTTCGAAGTTGATCTGAGTATAGTCATTGCTTGAAACGCTTTAGGTCGTATAGAGTATCAAAGCTTCAAAAGATATCGTACTACCATCGACTCACACCCGCCAATCAGTATATGTGACTTTGAAACATGCCTATCTCAGATGTAGATCTACAGAGACAGCTTTGTACGAGGAGGTGAGAGCTAACGAAAGGATCCTATATTACAAGTAATACCCACTGGCTAGACAAAGAAAGTGCCTTTACGAACGTATGTACCGAATCGATTCAAGAAGCTTCCCTAAGTTATATGGAATTACTCTACTCTGTCGACCAGAATTAAATTTCTCCCACAGCTTAACTGGCAGTCGAACATCGATGAAAGGGTAAAGAAAGCCTGCTTAGCTTTCTACGCCTGTTAAAAGACCTTTGGCAAGAGATATGGTATTTAGCCAAGGATGGTTCTGTGGATGTTAGTGCTGCACACGAGACGACACGAGATTTGGCCCAGTCTCGTCTCGGTCTCGAAAAATGGGTATTTGCAGGTCTCGTCTGGATCTCGTCTCGTCTCGAAAAGTCTCGTCTCGTCTCGAAAAGTCTCGATTTTCACTGTCAATAATACAAAATGGCTCAGTCTTCTGCATTTCGAGAAATATCAGTATGTGCCATATTAATGAAATTGTACACAAATATTCCTTATATTTCCATGCTAGTCACTTCCCAGACGTAGACACGTAAATCTGCCTTTTGCAGTGGCACCAGGGCGGGGTAGAGGGGATCAATGAATCGAAAGTTAATTTCTTATTTGTGTAGAGTTACATTTACGTAGAGTCCGTTCCAAAAGGGAACAGGTATATTACAGTCATTTCATTTCATTTCAACGCATTTCATTTCAAATGCGTTGAAATGAAATGAAATGATAGTAAAATACCTCTTCTGTTTTGGAATGCACTCTGCATTATATATTTGATTTTTATGAATATAGCGTTGATTTTGAGAAAATTTATGTGAAACGAGATAATCGTAAGTTAGACTCCTGGAAACAAGAGATAAATAATTATTTGAAGATGGATAGGGTTAACGGCCGGACCGATATTTTGCAGTGGTGGCAAGATCACGAAAAATCTTACCCTACATTATCAAAGATGGCCAGAAATATATTTAGTAGAAAAGAAAAGAAAAAATATGTCAGTCGTTTCTATAAATTATATTATTGTATAGGACAAAAATATTTTTATAAAAACAAACAAACGTATGCATATTGATACATTGTCATATATCAACTGAGAATAAATGAATTTTTTGATTGATTTGATACTACATTAACTCGTATATATTCTCTCAATCTATTGCTTCTAATGCTTCCTATCCTTATCAATCATGGCCTTAGTCCATTTAAACTTATAATTTTAGCAATCAGAATTTTTCAAATTGACTGTAAACAACTCATAGTTTATTCATTCTACTTACAGTAGCTCTGGAATTTCAAAATAACGATTTGATTTCGAGACCTCGAGATGTCTCGCGAGATCTCGAATGGTAGTCTCGGTCTCGTATCGATTTTTAATCTGGAGGTCTGGTCTCGATTTAGTCTCGAAAATCGAGACGAGGCGAGACGATTTCGAGACAAGTCTCGTCTCGTGTGCAGCACTAGTGGATGTACACTGCCGTGATACGCCAATTCTTTACGTATGGCTAACTGGTGTGATGGCTAGCGTTGAAGAAGACCCATAATTTTATAAAGTTTTGAAGGTCCACAGGACGGCAACAATAAGGGAAACAGTGGGCATTATAACATGACAACACGAACTCCTCCGAAGTATTCATGGACCGGCAGCCTCCTGATCTTCATATAAAATATCTGACTTCGTCCCAGACTTAGGGAATCTGGTTCTGGTAATAGATTGGCCTTGTTAACCGAGAAATTGACCGTCAAAATGGACTTGGGCATTGAAATATCCTCATGACGGTGGAGAAACGAAGACGTCCGGAAGAAGCTTGATCTTCAGATATTCATCAACGGCTCCAAAAACATCAGAAGGGCGTCGGGGTTGGGGTCCATCTAGAGACTACCAACAGTTCACTCTTTTTGCACTTTCCAGGCACATTATTGTCTTTGGAGGTACTGGCGATCCTGAATACCTACCAGACAATGAACCTAGGTAGATGTAGGATTGGAATTTTCATAGATAGCCAAGCCGCTATAAGAGTTCTAGACTCGATGATGACGCCCTCTTAGATAGTCGAGCGATGCAGATTTGAGGCATAACATGACTCTTGTCTAGATTCCTGGACATAGTCACGTAGTAGATGGAAACGACAAAATTAATTACCTAGCAAGCAGGGAGCTTTTTTGCAGGGCTAGGAGGTTGGGATGAGTAGCAGTCCAAACAGCGGGATTAGAAATGCTATTTTTGGCTATCCGGCAAAAGTTTTCAGAACGCAATTATTTTAATGGAACGCACTAGGAGCCTGTTTTATTGCTAAGACAACAAAGGATGAAGAATGCACTTCCTAAATAGACCACGAAGACATGCGTTCTATAATTACGCAGATCATAATGGGGCATTGGCCCTTAAGAAACCACGCTGCCAATCTGGGTATTCCCGTTGCTGTAGTCACGGGTTAACGAATGAGGCTGAAACAATCGTTCACCCCGTGTGTAAATGGCCGCTTCAAACTAGATAACGTACACTAGGCAGCTACGTTCTGGAAGGCTTAGGACTAGGGGTCGCGGTACTGGTTAGCTTCCTAAGCTTTAAAAAATGGCATTACACATCTACAGCAGTCAGTTAATCAACAACCAACGAACACGGGCATCGAAACGGCGCTACTTGGTCCTTCTGAGTGGGTAGTAGGACACTTTAGCCTGGGGACGATTCTGCATGCGAGACGGGTGGCTTCACATTGGTTCCCACGATAAAGGGTCCTACTACCTACTCCCTTGCCAGTCTTATACCCACCTAAGTATAGTCTACAGTTTTTCCACAGTCAGAATTTCGGAACTCGTACAGCATCCTGGGGCTCAAGCGTAAAGATTGTCAGCATTTTCTTCCACTAGACCGTTCCGCTTTAATCCTTTAAACTAAGCTTACTACTAGACACTGCACCATGTCCTGAACGACATGACGGGCTGGTGGTATAAAGAATGATTCCTAAGCTTGTTTTTTCTCGCTACAAAGTTACGCGTTCTCTAAAAATATGGATATAGAGCCTTCAACTAATTTTCGTTGTATTAAACTCGAACTCTACTTACAACTAACGAGGCACCTGAACAAAGCGCATCCCCTGTAACCCCCTTCCGCATAGTTCTAGTTTCTTAAACGCGATGTAATATGCTGCGTGTTCCTCCCAAGTGTCTCGTCTGTGCTCAAGTGACGAGGAAAAATGATTCTCATAAATTGTCTCGTGAATTTCATTCTTTTGCATAATTCCGAGAAACTTTAGTGCATTTGATGTTATGAAAAATATTTGAGAGAATTTCCCGCTTGGCGTACGAACGAACTTAAGCACCTCTCGGAAGACAATAAACTGCGACAGAATGAACTCCTCCTACAATATAAAGGAATTTTTCCTATGTGACAAGAGAATTTCTCTGGGCGTCTAATTAGGGCGGCAGATCTGGCACAATCCCTAGAATCCCACTAGAAATTTATGAGCGACACCTGTTGAACCGTTGAACCAGACTTAAGTACTCAACTGAGCTATTTTTACGGCATTCCCTTCGCTCTCTCCTGGGTCGGTGGTGGTGGTAGTACGAGTACCCACCCATCGCATTATATCGGTGCCTCTTTGTTTTATATAGATGGATGGGGGGGGAGGGAAAAATGCCGAAATTAAAATCGATAGGGTCCAACCCAAGTACCCGGCACTTGTGACAAAAGCGTGTCCTCCAGCCTGGATCCCATTACGGCATTTAGCTCTGCGGAGCAGTCTTGGAATCCTGCCAGAAATAGCAGTCCCAGGGCGTAGTCGGGACATTTTGATCCGGCAAAAGTTTGCAGAACGCGATTATTTTTAATTCTCACCGTGCTGCTTCGCTAGGGCCCCGCGCGCCGTATGGTGGAGCTCGGGTGTCACCCGGCGGCGCCCCAGAGTGTAGTTTGCCCCGTGTCGGTATTTCGGTATTCCTGTTCAATCAAGGCCCATCCTTTTTGCGCTAAGGGGATCTGCTACCAGTTCAACTCGGCTTCTGCAGGATTGTCTGGAAAATGCCGGGCTAGTGTAGAGGCCTTACTTAGTATGTCCATGAGTCCCTCGTTTCCTCATTTCGTTCGCGATGGATCCATCCATTCCAGGATTGCGTTCCCAAACAACAAGTTGCAACGGGTAAGTTGCACCAACGGGGGCAGGAGCAGCGGCTCCAGCGTCTGTCGCCGACATCCACCAATTTGTTTGTAGCTTTAGCTCCATCTGTAGTCGTAGTTCTTTTATTGGGCTTGTAGCCCATTGGAGTGCGCCGGCACAGATTGTCTTTTGTGGCGTTTCAGAGTGAAGCGTTTATTTCGGATCAAGTTTTTATGGAATGGACGCACATCTGCGACGTTCGGGCAAATTGCTCGAAATTTTTCTTGATGGATTTATGTGGCCACTTGGCTTCTTAAATCTTAATGAATAGCGCTTAAGAATGTTTTCCGAGGAATTGTTCCTCGGGCCTTTTCGGTGTTTTGTTGTTAGTTTTGACACATTTTAACTCAACGAAATTTGTCTTGTGCAAATGAGAGTGCTGTGACATTTATTTTCAACAGTTGTTAGGACTTTCTTATTTAACATCGGAAATTTTATTTGATTTCTTTTTTGTGTGTGTGTGTTTTTGTATTTCGTTTTGTTCTTTGCTTTTTTTTATTAAAAGTGGATTAAGGCGGGTGTTGACTGAAAGATAAATGGCGGTGATCATTTATTGTTGGAGGGCTTAAAACGACAATGAAGTAGTGTCATTAAGTAAGTATTAATTCCACGGATTTCTGTTGAGTATTTAAGATTTCGGTTTTATTGTTATTTTTGTTGTTGTTGTTATTGTTGCTGGTGTTTTGTAAATAGAAAATTAGAAAATCTTTTTTGTGACAGGTGCCATAACAGCTTTACGAAGACAAATATAAAACAAGATTGTTAATGACGAATTTTAATGGAAGATTGTTTAAGTTTATTTATAATTAATGGCGAAAAGGCACTTTTTTATTCATCTTATTATTTACTGTCAATAAAACAAGCACATTTACTACGTATACATGATGAGTTGAACCCAGGTTGAACCCGAGTTCAAATGCATGTAGACGCGAGTCGAGTTGAGATAGGGTCGACTGAACTCGACTCAGCTCTGCTACCTGGGTTGAGTTAAAAGTATGCATATAGACGCGACTTCAGTAGTTGAGTAGTTGAATTTAGTTGACAGCAGCATTTCTGTGTTTTGTTTGTGATTTTTGTCTAATTTTGTCGATTGTCGAAAATTCAACTCAACCTCAACTCAACTATTCAACTCATCATGTATACGTACTAATTTTTGCGTGGTTGTTGGAATTTTGATAGAGTTTTCAAAGCCTTTTTCAATATAAAAAATTCATTGCAAAGTCATAAACAAAAAATTTCCAAGGTATATATAAACTAAATAAAAATTTTAAGCAACATTTTTAATTTTTAGAACAAACAACATTCCTATCATTCTTTAACATTTGACTAATACAGAACATTTTATTTCATAGTTTGGCAATTTTTGAATTTGGAATTATATTATTCGCTGTTTGGTGAATTTTGTTGAAATTTGTAAAAACTTGAACCCACAATGAAGTTACAGACAATCCACGTTTAACTTTGACAAACTGACGACCGTAAAGAAAAACTAGGATAACCCTTATTCCAGTTTTTATCTTAAACATTAACATATGTAGATTGTCTAAATCCAGGATTGTACTAAATCCAGTATTGTGGGTAAGATAATGACTTTCTTTTTATTATTCTTTCAGTGAGATATTAGTGACTTGGATCTATTGCAGTTTTAGCACCCCCTGTACATCATCTGATGAGTAAGTCAGATCTGATGAACACGATCAGCAGTTTGTCTAGTGGACTGCACGGGGGCGAAGGCACACTATTAACGACGGACTCCGGATACCAGGTTACCTTCGGTTTAAATTAGCCTTTCCATGGTAATGCGGAGCTCTGCTTTGGGTGACGGTCTTCTCTCGCGCAACTCGTGGGATCAATATATTCTCTACCTTAAAAAGAGCTTTTGAGGATGGAACCCCTGTTAACGCTCCAAACACTTGTGGGGCTTCAATAGCCCCCAGCAGGAAGACTAGAAGGCCAGTGAACCCATACAGCAGGCTACCGCATGTGGACCAAGAAAGAACGAAATTTCGGGACCCCTTTTCAAGGAGGGCAGTCAGAGCCCGCAAACCGCGGTGGAGTTCGCTGAGATCACTCCTTCATTGGAAGATCTCCGCGACCGCTTTGAGAAAACGAAGTGGCGCAGCCCGAAAACGTTTAAGGCAATTTCTAGAAGCTAGGCTGCTAGGGTCTGCGTGGCCCCCGAGGAATAGAGGATACCGATCTTCTTAATAATAAGAGGGTTAGATCCTCTAGATCTTCTCCAGACCACAATAACCCGGCGAGTTGAAAAGCCTTCTAAAAAGCCTTCAGAAAAGAAGTCCGACGCATCCATAATCAAGCCTAGCTTCAAAGCCAAATTGCAGAAAGTGTCAGAATAAAGGTAGAAACAGAATGGCGCGGAGACCGTGGCGGAGTCCGCCGCTCAGAGAGTTTCCCATACATTTAATTTCTCCCCAGGCGGCGCGGACAAATTAAATGTATGGGAAACTTTCTCAGCGGCGGACTCCGCCACGGTCTCCGTGCCATTCTGTTTCTACCTTAAGCGTGCTTGCGACCGACTATCCGGAGACTCTCCTGACCACAGAACAACTAGTTGCCGTGCAAGGGAGTCTTCTGGAGGCGATAGCCGAGTTGGGGCCGGGCTCAGAACAGTCCACGTTCCTAGGGGTTGCTGCTCGACCCCTGTGATGAGCCGTCTTAAGCTTTGGAAGGAGCAAGCTTCGTGGCTGTGGACGAGGACAAGTTGCCCCCCAGTTTATATGTGGTCGGGTACTTCCCGGCGGCAACAGAAGACCCCACTGACATTATGTTGAAAAGGATAGGGGTCCAAAACATGATCCTAAGGGTGTAGAAATGGAGAGTACTCCACAAAGTGCACATATTATCCGTGGACCAAAGGTCTATTGACGAACCAAGGCGAACGGGTGGCCAAATTGGCTACAAGATAGGTTGAGCACAGCTCAGGATCAGGGCAGCAGAAAAGCCCATGACCAAAGCTGCCCCCAGCTAAATTTGCAATGTCCCCTCAGCGACCGTCAGCATCTGGCGAGCAGCCGCGACCACTTCCGCTTCGATCACCGTGGTTACCAACTAAAGCCTCGCAGGAGTCTGCTGCGGGAATGGAAGAGGTAAGTAGCTCGAATGTCAGGATGGTGACTGCTGTATTTTGTGGGCTGGTGGTAGGGAGAGTCTCTTTTAACTACGAGGTGACTCTCTCAACATCACTGGCGACTGAGGCTAATGAGAATACCTCCATGATTTCAGGCATAACCAATTGCCGTACTAGACACAAATCGCGGAATTCCCAAATCAAAAAGAGAACACAAAGCATGTCCTTTTCAACTCAAATCAATACCATTTACTTACTGTAAATTCTGTTTTATTAAATCCTCTTCACACAATAAAAACAAATTCCTTAAAGAACTGTGTATATTAAAGTAACACAGACGTGTGATTTATTTACGTATTTTCTAAAAATATATCACACTTCAAATATATTCTGTCCATGAAGTTAATAATAACTTTTTCGGGTTAGACCCAACTTTTTTCTATCAACATTTCAAAGGTTTTTTTTTATACAATCTCAGTTATTTTGAATAACAATTTAAAAATTCCTGGACAATTTTTTTATTATGTTATATTTGTCGTGGGTGAGAATTGTGAATACCTTTGAAGGTATTTTGAACTTTTAAATTCCATTTCGTGTTCAGCTTTAAGGTTTCCCAAATAGAAAAGTTTGAAAAGATTCTTTTTATAAAGTTTTGTTTTTTTTGATGGTGAAAACATACAAAATTATTGGGAAATAATAATATACTTACATAAAAATGGAGATTCAAAGGTTTATGCTATATCGTTTCACTAAATGTGCTCATTAACCTGATTCTAGGGCTTTTAATTAAACTATAAAAAATGTTGAAATAGTAATTTATTCCCTCCATGTAGTAATTAAAGTAGAGTGGTTATTCGTTACTCATTTTTGGAAATTGGAAAATAGTTATTTCAGCTAACTTTGGTCCAATTGAGATTTTTCGATAAAAACTGATATTAAATTTTTTTTTATAAATTGATAAATAAAATACTGAATATTTAGAGAGAATTTTGGTTCGGTAGTGGATATGAGCAGTATAGCAAAATTCTTTATACTAATTTTGATGCCATTGTCCCTAAAACATTTGCTAATAGTGCAACTTTTAGTTGTTATATTTTTTTTGCAGAATTTAAAGGATGTTGCATTAATCACCCAAGTTGTACGGCGACGAAAGACACATTTGGTCTAACATTGCCTTATTGCCTTATTGTTGGCTAGTTCTGGTTGGTATAGGAGTCTCAAAAAGCTTGACGTCAATAAATCCACTTTACCCCCTAAGTGGATAGTTCGCCATTTCGCCAATTAAAAAGTGCAGGAATTCCCTTTCTGTACTCCCCTTTCTGTTGATAATCATATACGATCATACATTTTTTTGAATTGAAGATCTAAGCTCATTCTATGCATTGCCAGTTCGTCATGTCGTACTGTCCAAAGTGCAATGTCTAGTAGTAAGCTTAGCTTAGTTTACTTAGAAAGAATAAAGGATAGGATAGGACATGAGTCTGGAGGGTGCTTAAGTAGGACCGTGCATTTAAACTGTTAGAAGTTGAAGAAGTGCGGAAATACTGACTGCAAAGGATTGTTCCACAGTCGAATCTTTCTATTTATGAATGTATTTCCAGTCACTAGGAAATGAGAGATGAATGCTGTGGAAGTGTTCCGAGTGAGCTAGTCTTGTGTTGCGGAAAAATCAGGGAAACATGGATTTCCGCGGAAACTCGCTATGGCAATAGTAGTAAGATTTTGTAGGGGCTGCAATAAGCCTACGATGGTTTATTGTATCCAAGGAAGAACAAACAGAACTGTCACTGATAAATTTGAAAGCGGGATTTCGCACCTTACACCTTAAAGCCATGACAAACAAATTGTATTTAAGACGCAGTCGTCATAACTTGCAGATTGTAGCCTGGGCTTGCTGAAGGAGAATCCCGCATCTCTTAAGTGGCCCTAGACTATCAATAATATTGAGCAAAATATTGACGGTTTTCTTCTTTGCCCCAGACAATCTTTCAATATCACCCACAGACCGTCAATAATAATGCGCAAATCAAAATATTGCACAATATTATTGATACTCTAGGGACCCCATTAAAATTCCCAGGCATTGTCATGCTTGTTTGGCGATTTAGAATAAGTGGTCATTCTATCCAAGATCCTCCATTGATATTATGCCTTGGATTTTAAGATTACTCTGGCAACTACATTCCAGAACGAGGTTACAGTCCCTGTTGATTGAATTGGGCATGGGTTCACGATCATAAACATAAGGTCCAAGGAATACCGTCATCAGCAAAACTGTAAAGTGGATTAGAGGAAACTGAGAACTGAATCTACTAGAAGCAGTAACTAGCTAACACTCCCTGACCACAAAACAGAAGTAGTCCCATTTTATATTTTCTGATAGTCAAGTGGCAATCGGGGCGATAAGGTCCCGTAGGAAAAAATGCAAATTGGTTTTGGACTGCCAACGTGCGGTGAGCTGAGTGTTCTCATTTCTCAATCAAGTTACCAAGTTATCAAGTTTAGGTCGCGGGGCTTCAAAGACAGTGAAAAGGCATACGCTTTGGCTGAGCAGGGCTCTAAAATAGTATTCATCGGTCCGGAACCAGCTTTTGCAGCACCCACCAACTTGCTCAAGGGGGCCCTTCCGATCGGACAGGGAGGGGTCGAACATTCAAGTCTATGATGATCGACCAAAGGATCAGTTTCAAGGATTACTTGAGGTCCAATGTGCGTATAGCGTCCGACCGCTTGGTAACATGCTGCTGGCTGTCAGCATTCTTATTTATAGTGGTGAAAAGGGACGGGAAAAAGTGGTCCGATTCGATATCTGTCCAAACAGTCTATTTTTATTATTATAGTCAGTGAAGAATTGCTATTAGAGAAAGTGGTGTTAACGCAAAAATTTTAATAGCAAGTTTCAGTCCACGGATCCTACAATATGAACAAAGGCTTGGAAAATAGTAAAAGAGGATATGATAGATCAGGGGAGGTTGGGGGGTGTTGCAGCAGTTGGCTATGAACCTTACGTTTGAACTCTTGGGTGTTGTGCGAGTTCGGGAAAACTGATTGTGGCAGATTATTCCACAGCCAAATTGTTCTATTTAGAAAAGAACTTTTAGACGTTAGTGTGCACGAAAAAGTGGATTGCAGGGTATGAAGCCGGCTCTACACGATGCGGTGAACGTTGATTCGAATGTTGGCTTCTAACCTTGGAGTGATACCCATCACAGCCCGAATGTGTCCAAATACGAACGTTGAACGCTTGACATTGGACACTCGTAGTTAGTTTCGTTATACATGACGGTCATAAGGTCTACGGTCAAGCATGGATCTATTGCATGGTGGATGAAGACCAAAAAAGGTTGCCGTGATTAAGCTTGTCAAGGTTCAAAGGCTGGCCTGTCTCGGAAGCTAAACGCCCTACTGATCCTCCCTCCGCTCCACCTAGTAGTGAAGAAGGAGGCTCTGGCGGGGCGCAGTTTGTACTTCGACAAACTATTTATGGCAAATTTTACACTATTTTTCAAGCTGATGATATTGATTGGCAGCTATTCAGCCTAACCTTGAATTAATATGGGTCCAAATAGCTCTCACAGGTGAGAATCAAGCTGCCCGGTTTACTATTTCATCAGAGACTGTCCTGGATTGTTTCCTATCGATAAAATCCCTCAAAGAAGTAAGTAAGTTTTTTTGTATCAAAAGGATTCAAAAAACTCACAACAAATGTTTCCACTTTACTCAAATCAATTTCCGAAAAGCCCAATTAAATCACACTTTTGGTTCGCCCCCACCAAAAAACCTAGAAAATCATCATAGAAATTAAAGACTCTTTATTAATTCAATAAAAGTGGTGTGAGCGCCCCAAAAAATCTTATCTTAAAAAGGGCATAGACTAACCGCACGCAACTTTCTGCTGTCGAGAGTAATTACATACCTATATACAGAGTAAGTTAAGTAGGTCTATTGAATATTCAAAGACAGCCCTCAATGCTAAATTAAAGAGGCGGAAGAATTAATCAAAAATCAAATCGCCCCCACAAGGGAAGTTCGTTTTCCCTCCACCCCCCAAATAAAATTTTGTACTTACCTTAACTGGAATGATATTTCCAAATCCTTTTAAAAAACCCCATTTGTAGGATGAAAAATCTGTAATTAAAAAAGAGAGGATTTTTTTTAGAAAGCCTTATTGAAACCTTATTATTAGAGGTACGCAAGGGTGTAATTAGAAAATCGATGAATTTGTTTAATATTGATCTATAGGTGGGTTTGGGGTTGAGCTTTAAACTATAAATTTAGGGGCTTTTTTTCTTAGGTATCAAAATGTATAAGGAAAATTCCTGTGTTATCAATATAAGGATAAGGATCCGTGCAGGACTCCGCGATAAACGACGACAATATATACATATTTTGTTAGGCTGCAGTTATGATTACGTTAAACTGTGCACCGCTCCGATGAAAGATAAGAAGCCTGGAAGACCCCCCAAGTCCTATGAATGTTTAAGCGAACACACTCCTACACCAGCTCCACCAACAGCAACAATTTTTTTGGGGGGTGAGAACGGGCCCATGTCGGAAATCCGTATAGCGATTATATATTTATCATTCCCACCAGCACCCGGATCCACTCCGTTCCGAGGCGGAATGGCAGCCAGGCACGTGTGTGTAGATTAATAGCCCCACATCGGAATGGGGACCGAAATTGCTCCTAGGTGGATACCGCCACGTTTTTCTGTTAATATGCGGTGGATCCGGGTTCCAGCTAGGCGCCCCCCAAGCAGGCAGTTCAAGCGCCGGATTTTAGGTGCTGTGCACGTTACTTAATGCAGGAGGCGCTGGGTATATGCCCCAGCAAGTCCACCAAAGCCACCACCATCCCCATCACCCCCATTCGCATAGCGCTGCTCCCCGTCCCTTTCATACCCGAGGGCAAATGATTCGTGCCGGGAAATTCAACAGCTGTGCCTGGGCACATCGGAAAAACATCGCAACTTCCAGCAAAAAAAAAGAGTGGGGGTGGAAATAAACTAAGAAAAAAACTGCCCCTTTTTTCCCTCCGAAAAACCGAAGTCAACCAGAAGATGATGAAGTGGAAGGAATGTACAACCCAGGGGCGGACGGGGGGTGGTTCTCGTGCCAACCAACCCCCCCCCCCCCCTCCGGGGTACAAATGGGAAATTTGTTTATAGAATTTTCGGGCTTGTTTTTGGGATATTCGGGCGATAAAGCAGCACCAAGAATCGGGTAAGACGCCCGGGCTTTATCTCAGCTGAAGCCCAACATTTACGGATTTGATTGATGAGTTTTCTCTCGACTATTGCGGTATTGGATTTTCTGAGTGGAACAGATTCACATCCGCTTTTCCGATGTTTGTAGATTTCTTGTTTTTTTTTTGGGGCGGCTCTTTGATGAAGTTTTGTGTAAATATCCTAAAAAAAATTTCCTTTTATTCCTTTTCTCAAAAATAACGAAAGTGTTTTGGCTCATGTCACTTTTATGTACTGAAAATTTTGAAAGATAATATTTAGAAATACTTAAGGTTTTTGTTTACGTCAATATGTTTCCTGTTCGTGAGGACTCAGCTTGGCTTTTTTTTATGTAGAGGAAAAGTGATAAATAATAGAAATTATAGTTGGGCTCTGGTAAGATCAATCAACGAATTATTGGTGGAGGTTGTTTGTTAGTTTTGTTTCCTACGGGTTTGTTGTTTCTATTTCAAAATCTCTTGAAGTAGTAAATTGAGAATTTTAGGATTGGTTACAAGTTGTATACAAGGGAAGACTGGGTGGGCTCATTCCACAAAAAAAGCACAACACAAATTTTGAAAGGTCTAAAATTTATAAACAGATCTCCCTGAGGTACTCTTGCCTATAGTTTTACTCTCAATAAAGGAACAGGCATAGCTTTTCACTCCAGAGATAATCGATTCTATGATACAATATGACTCCGTGAACTTTAAATATAGATACCCTAACTGTCGTAACACATGTCGATGTATTTCCGAATGCTTAAGTTGCGTTTTGCAGTTCTTACAAAAACCTTTCTTATTGTCGTCTGATTTGTACAAAAGCTTGCGTAGTGTACGGTTGGATTGCTATGTCTGTCGAAAATTCGGCATGAATAGTCGTACTGTAGTCTCACTAAATCAGGAATACGTAAATTTAGTACGTTGACTTTCACAGCTTGTATTGGATTGTTAATGAGATCGAGATGGTCGAGTTATAGAAATAGCTGCATGTAGAGTTGAGCATTACTTTCACGACGCAGTACATTTGTCCCTTACATGACGATAAATTGTACTGAGGCCTCAATTTTTTGAAATGTCGCACTTTAAAAATAATGTCTTACTACTCTTGGTATGAGAGTTGGTAACCTGAACCATCACCTACCCAAACCCAAACCACGAATATCAAGGGTCACAGAAACACATTCATTTAAACCCATTGATGTAACAATTTTCGTATAACGCTAACCCTTTAGCTGCAATATAGAACTTGGCATTGAGACTAGTAAACTTGGTTGTAAGGATATCCATAAAGCCACCTGGGTATCTTATGTGGATCTCCTGGGGGTCACTCGCAACCAAATACATAATTTATTCACTGCTTAAACTGTTCGAGCCTGATGATCTTGCGCAGATGCAGATTTCCACTCGGAAGACAGAAAAGTTCGCAGACCACTTTTAAGATCAGACCAGATTCCGGTAGCCAACAAGAGTAGGGAATATCTGAAAATTGTGCGCTTAGAAAGCCTCGGTAGCCTAGGGGTTAAGACACGACACTACCATTCTGGAGGTCTGTGATTCGATTCGGCTTCGCGGCATGGTCTTCATCTTTCACTTGTCGCACCTATATACTATTCTTTTTTTCTTGTCCTGCTTCTTTGCAACAATTCCCTGATGTTTTTTCTGGCATTGTTTCTAAGCATAAAAAAGGAAGCTATCTCCTTTCCAAAGATCAAAGTCAGTGATTTGACGCGGTAGTACAAGATGGAAGCCGGTGGAATAAAACCGAGAGTTGGTGTTGGAAGTTTTTTTTTTATTCTTTTTTTTACTACCTTTCCAATTAGCACTTGCTTTCCGACATTGCACTCAATGATAAAGTCTTTGACAGTACAAAAAGGGTTTCCTCTAAGTTTTAGCCTTTCCCACTTAAATTAGTATTGCTCATCCCATTTTAAGCAGAGGTTGAAGCGAACGGCTGATTTGAATGATTGAAGGTAAAAATGTTGCAGGTCGAGCGGGTATTAGCAACAAAGGAATAGAAACGGTTTAGAAGAGAAAGAAAAGGAGTTCACGTCTGGAAAAAGGAAGAATGCGAGTAGAATCTCGTATGTAAACTTGAAAAGTGTAATCACACATACAAGGATAAATGGGATAACCGGGGGAGCAACTAAAAGGCATTTTGTAGCGTTGGCAGGAACCCCTTCGTGAATTTCTCTAATGGTGAGAGCAATTATAGAGTCCCCCAATATCTGATGGTGATTCTATGCTGCCGCCACAAAATTTGAAAGAAGTTTGCAAAGCTATAAGTTGACCCAAAAGGAACAAGCGCTTCTTCGGAGGTGGCTGAAAATCGATGGCCAACAATATACCAAGCGATTCATGAAGTAGTTATGCAAAAATGGAAGGACGAAACTAGTGCAGAAAAAAAGACTACAGCACAAGCATTTTTTCCCCTGCTGAGAGATAAGGATAAATCGCAGTACGCTTCAATTATAGTTCTATTACACTGTTGACTTCTTCCTACAAGACATTCTCAACACCTAGCACCTCTAGTAGGAACTCCTAATCCCACCTCTCTGGTGCCCCCGGGGTACTTCTACGTAAGGCACTAATGGGAAACGGTCGAATGGCGAGTCCTCTGCGCCATAAACCAGAGTTTTAATTCGGTTAGGCTGAGGGTTAGCAACCCGTTCCCATAAAAACACCCTTGATACGAATAGGCGAACAATGCCCGGATTTTTTTGTTTCGCCCTATGCTCCATAAGGGATTAAAGGAGCAGAAGAAGAAGTAAGTTCAATTGGCCCCAAAATCTTGTGATTTTATATTCTACATGCATTGTTGCATTGGTCATTGGAACGATATTATCTGCCACATAGAATTCCCATAAATAATTCTAACATTTAAAATAAAAAAACCCAGAAATTTTGTATTAATTTATATTTAATTAAAAAAAACAAAAACGAATTAAATCACTAAAAAAATCCCTTTTATTTTCCTGAATTGTGATGTCATAAAAGCTCTCTAACTTCTGATAAAAACAGCTTCATTATATCAATGAGCTTTAATTAAAGGTTTTTGTACTAGCTTAAAAGCTTTTAGTAAGCCTGCACAGAAAAAAGCTTTGAATAAATTGCTTTTCCAATATTAGGGCGCGTTCCGCAAGGCAAAGCTTTTAATGTTCTCCAGTAAATATACATATCTGTCTCGACACGTGCTTTCTCTCTTACACAGTTTGCTGCAAAAGTTGTGCAAGAAAAAATCTCCGGTTCATGCGGCAAAATCACGGAACTGTCAAGTTCACGTTGACTCATACGTAATTTTGCGACCGAAGAAGACTAGGTCTTAAAAAAATTATCAGAAAACAGCTGATTTTTTACAACAAGCAGTGAATGTGAGACGCTGTGACGAAACAAATTTTTTGCAGACTCTCACGAAAATTTCCGATTACTGGACGAAGGCGAGCCGAAATCGAGCTTTTCTCGTGCGGAATGCAGCTCATGGCCATGGTACAATAATACAAGGTGGGCTCATAAGGAAAATCTCTGTTTCATCTTGAAAAGCTTTTACGCCTTTTACATTATGCTGTTATGACACTTACCTTTTTTTCAGCATTTACTTTTTAAGTATGAAAAGACAAGGAGGACAAAATAGTATGAACGAAATGGCGGCTTTGCATTTTCGTGCAGTTTCAATTTTGAACATATTAAATTTTCACTCGTATTTAATAAATGCTTTTTCATAGTTAGCAAAAGCATAATATTATCATATTCGCCGCACTTACTTACAAGTTTTCTTTTCAATTTCACTTAATAACCACGAACTCTTAATTTTGTCAAAAAAAAAGTCTGAAATGTGAAAAATTAAGATGAAGATCACGAAAAAGTATGAAAAGTTAATACTTTTTCTGGCACTTTTCGAGTTAGCTGAGTTTTTTCGCGTAGATTAGCTTCAATTTTAGCATAGTCTTCCACATAAAAAAAAAAAATATTTCTAATCCTTCGCACTTATGACAAATCTCCGTAAAGAATTTTTGTCTCTTTCTAAACTTACTAAAAAGTGTGAGATTCGTCTGAAAAAAAGTGTCAAAACAGCATTAGAAAAGATCTGAGTAACGTCACGGGAAAGCTTTTTTCCTTTGTGAGAAAAGATCTGAGTGACGCCACAGGACCCTTATGAGCTTACCTTGTAATTATTGTACCATGATTATGGGAACGCACCCTAAATTTGTTATTTAGTTGAGTGCGAGCTTTCGTTCGCTCAGACTTTAAACGGGTGTAAAAAATCCAGCACGAAAAGAGCTTTTGAAATTGGAAGCATACGTCCTCTTTTATAATGGGCCAACTAAAAACTTTTTAGGAAGTATGTAAAGCAGAGTTCAATGGCCTGCTTTAACAACTTTAGTTGAACCATCAAATTGCTCAACTTTTACCCCTCCACAATTACGGATTTAATACGAATTTCAAATTAAAGTCCAAAGAAACTTGTAAAATTCCACCATATCCCCAACAAAAAGCCCCGTAAAAGCAATAAATTTAATCCAGCAGTTAACCACCCCAGGAGTCATTACCGTTCACCTTTGACTGCATAAATCCCCAAGTTCAGAAAACCACACTACTTCCACCTATTAAACCACAACCGTCGAACACAGGCGGCAGATAAAGCATTCGAGCTCAATCAATAGAATTGCATTAAAACGTCCGCCCTACCGCAGTATAGGGTAGTTCGTATGCCCCCACCCTATCCCCTCCACACTACTCGAAACTATTCGCCGTGACGTTCGCACAGTAGAAGAGCGCCAGGATCTTCCGGTCCTTTAGTATCCTTGAAATCGACTTTCAATGCCGAAACGTTTCGAGTATGGTAATTCAGCGATTTTCCGCGTCTTGTTCCGAGGAGAGTTTTTAGCTTTTGTGTGCGGCTAAGTGAAATATTTACCGTAAACTTGTGCAAATTTATTCACCACTTTAAGATAGTGACTAGCACTGCATTTAGCAGCACGAAGGGGTGGTTCTTGTTTTTTACTCTCTCTCTCACTCTCTCAACCCATATTATTCTTTTTTTTTTGATAGCTAATTGCATACTTACCGCTGGAACGGGAGCCCCGTATCTCTGTGGGTATATTATAACTGCGGCTCGTGAATGATTTTCACCCCGTAATCACTTAAGATAATTATGACGTGCCTCGATATGATGTGCCAATTGTTTACTCCAGGTGGAGAGGCGCTCCAATGCTCCACAGTATGTTCAGTTGAGTAATTACCACTGATTAGGGTGGAAAATGGGAAAGTAATGGCAAGATAATTGCCACCTCTTCCGCAGTTTGCACAGTTTCAACTTCTCATCGGGAAGCGAAGCGCTTCAGACCAGTGCAAGTTAACTCCCATTTATTTTATCGATAAGGATAAGGGCAAATATTATCGTTAATGACGTTGAAGTTATTCCCCCTTAAGGTGAAAGAATTTTTATGTTAAAGTTCGGGAAATTGTGCACGCCAACGGCACTTAAATACAGGAATTAATTTATTTATTCAATTTTCTTTTCAATGAAATTGCAATGAAAATGCTTGGAAAAAGTTTCGTTTTTTTTGTATCTGTTTTAGAGGTGGGCGATGAAAAACTTTTATTTGAGTTGGAATTTTTTTGGTGAAGTTAATAACTTTTTGATAGAAGCTGTCTAATAAAGAATGATACATCACGTAACCCCTGAGGTATAACAAAAAATTTTCAATTGGGCGAAGTAAAATGGGGTCAACAAGCAAGTAATTTTTGAGTATGATCAAGTATGTCAGTACAATGCGCAAACCTACTTTAGAATGTTTACAACCGTGATTGATTGAAAGTTTGTTTTCACCAATACTAGTGCAAAACTGCGAATCAAAACAAAATTTTGCTATATCTCCATAATCAATGTACATATCCCAACGGAAAAAGAATTTGAAGATGAAACAACGAATTAATCAAAAAAATGAAGGTATATTCCTTCAAGGCTAATGTCAGTGGGATGGATCAGTATATTGGGGAAAAATGGGAAAACATAACCTTCACGTAGCCAACAACGACAATGGCAGCCTTATACCCCGTGTTCTTTTAATGAACTGGGTTTTGAGAGCTTTTGAGTTCCCATACAAAATCGAAAACCCAGGTTTGATCTGGGTCTTCTGGTTCTTCGATTTTGTATGGGAACTCAAAAGCTCCTCAAAAGCTCTCAAAACCCAGTTCATTAAAAGAACACGGGGATAGACTCCACTAGTAGTAAAAGAATTGGTAGTAAGTTAAACACTCTTCCCGTATAGAATGTTATTCGACAGACACTAGCGAACCGATCCTCTATAATAAAACTGACACCATGTGTACCGCCAAGCAATGTTTTGAAACACTCCTAATTTCCTGCTAAAGAAAAAATGAATTAGACCACTATAGTCCTTCTTTTATTTTCATAAACTGTGACGTCATAAAAGCTCTCTAGTTGGAAAAAAGCTTTTTTATAGAGCAATGAACTTTTGAACTTAAAGTGTTTGTACCAGCTTTAAAGCTTTACGCGAGCTTTTAAATGCCCTGCTTTAAAAGAGCTTTTTCAAACCATAGTATTAATATGAAACTTACGACGTTGGAAGAAGTAACGGACATAACAAAAAGTCCATAATAAAGCTGGATTCGACACGATAGGCGTGTTTAACTACTTAAAATGATGGGTATAGTTGTAGAAGAACTATTATAAGAATAGATCAAGAAGATATGAACTGAAGAATCTTCACCGAGCGACTAGAAGGAAGCTTAGTTTGCTGTATTTATCAAAAAGCTTTCCTATTCTCATAGAATATACAATACCTCACAAAGTAAATGTTGGAAGGTCAACCATCAGCTAAATTTCTACACTTATACAACCATAATTCAATAATGACCAGTTCAATCCAGATAAGTGGCTTCAACGGCATTGTTCAGTTTGTCAAGACTTAAAAGCTTCGTATCTGACGTATTACATTTGAAAGCTTTGTCGGTGAGGTGTACTCTGCTTCAGTTTTGGCATTGTATAAAGATGCGGGAACAAGTAAAAACTTGATACTAATGTCATAAGAACGTCAGAAATACGTCAGCCCAATGTATTGTCATTCCACTATTCTAGTTGCTAAATCTCTTTTTGCGAGCTATTACTTTTGACTACAGCTCGGTGTTCAGTTGGGCGAACTGAGGTCTGATTTATCCTCAATTCAATATGTTGAAATATATGGAAACTGAGGTCTATTTTAAAGTTCAGTTCACCAATTTGCTCAAACAGTTCGCCCGCTGAAGCCGGGGTATAAAACAACTTTAAAAAAAATATGGTATGAAATATGTGAATATATACTAAATCTAAATGGGGTTTTAAGCAGGCACAAAACTCCATCCAAAGATAGAAAATACTTCTGATCCAACTCGAATTAGGTGTGTTACCTAGACTACTGTGTCTGATATAACTGCCGCACATTGACCCATATGCTCCGGCAAGAAATCAGTTCAATCGTAATAAAAGGCTGGTAAACAAATACGTCCAGTTGATTGCCAATCTATCAGTGGTCAGAAACAAGATTTAAGGACTCTAAGACTAATGAAATCCCAGGGAATACATAGAAAGAAACAAATGTTAAACTGTTACGGCAATAAAGCATGGTTATTAAATGATATCAGGTGTCTGGGTACACTTTAGTACATAGTCTTCCTGCTCGTACAGGAATACCCTTTTCTATATTAGGCGTGATGCGGCTTAATAAAGAATATATAATGGTTTCTTCGTTGATCTCTTTCTTATTTCTGACTTAATGCGATAATGGATCGAAGTTGATTCACTTACTACTGTCGACTGACTACTGTCTAGTAAGCACTATCTTTCCATATAAATTTCCCATTCCAACCAAGCTACCTGCTATAAGAACTGTCTGATTTTATGCGAAGGTCAATAGGCTGGGTTTATTCGATTTTTTTGAACGGCCTGTGTCACTTGTTATCTCTCTCGACTGCAAAGGTCAAGCAGCATTGCACGTGTTTAGTAATAAGTTGGAGGACCGCTTGGTAACACGACACTCGCGTTTTGAATCGGTCGATTACAAATAAATTCATAGCTGTAACAGACATTTTTAGATTTTTATGCCTGTAGCGGGAGCGTGCATACCCGTGCTAGTTGCGTGCGCGTATATGCTTCCAAAAAAATTAACAAGCTAAATTTAATCAGCTCTGGAGATAAGACAAACGCACTCCAGGCATTCTTGTTCTTCAGCCGGCTTATGGCTTTACTTACTTCTTCCACAATTCGAGGCGCAAACGCAGAATTCTCTAGTTGTCTTCTAGCATCTCATGAAAGCTCCCTCTATAACGAAAATGACATAACTCCAAGGGGCCTTTGAAATCGCTATCTTTTTCGTTGTTGGATTATGCAACGTGGTGTAAATTGCCAACTTGACGCCTGGTGCAATCTTTCCTCTTTGCATTCTTCTTCACGTGCCCTTGTTCTAGGCGACTACTGCATTGCTCGATATTCAGCATTCTTAAGCTTAATTCGTCGTCGAGCCAATTGTTCTGATCTTCTTTGTAATAAGAGGTTGACACTAGTAGTGACAGTATTTTTAAGGCGTGACCAACTCTTGTTGACGACCGGCTTCTCGTCTCCAAATCTTCACTCACTGTACCCTTTCTTTATCCTTCACTTAGTTACCGTCAAGATAGTAAATATGTTTAAAATTTTCTAAATGTTTCTGTCAATTCAATCAAGACGCGGAAAAGTAGACGATCAGATGGACAGGCATTATCTATGCTATTTTAAACTTAGATCCAACACCAAACCACAAACCACTAAGGCAAGCAAACACCGGGCCCCAACCAACCATAAAAATGAGTTAACTTTTCCTTCCTAGATATGTCTACATCACTCAAAATTTGCGCTAATGTACTGGACGTTGTCTATTTTTTCAAATAACCACAACCCAATCCAAGGCAACTTTCTTGTCCCTCATAACAAAAGAACCTCCAGCTGTGTCCACGTCATCAATTTTTGTTTGGTTAAAAGTCGATCTGCCGCCCGCAAAAACTCCCGAATTCTTTTGTGTTAATCTTTCCCCATCAAAAAGGAATTCCAATTACAGATTTTGAAATTGAACGGAAGCAACAAAAAAACACACACACACTCACTCAAACCCACTCAGAAAACAAAAGTTTATTCCTAAGCGAAGGCCCATGGTTCATTGGTTCAAATTTCAATTAGAAAGTTTCATTATGTCCTTTTTGGCTTGGTCCTGTTTCTATTCTGTTATCCTTGCAATATCCGCTGCTGCCCAAAACACTCGTTTCTCATTATTTCGTCCGCAGAACGACGATATGGGAGCCTCGTTCCGTATACGGATTCCATCAAGTACCAAATATATATATAGGTTGTATGTCCTCCCCTCTTACAGTCTGGTAGTCCTTTTCAGAAAAATGAGAAGTGCCCCTCTCTCCATAAAGGATGTATCTACACTCATCCATGGCAGTAAGAATAACGTTTTCGTTTTTGGGGGGCTTGAAGCCGTGCAAAAATGTTCCATCAACTGAGAAAACACCCATAGAGCAAAAAAAAAAATATTGTCAAGTGGGAAGAAATAGACGTCCTCAGAGGACTGGCAAGTCGATAAGTAAACCGTAAACGCTTTAAACGGCACAGACATACGTGTGGTTTTATTGGATACTTAACTGGAACGTTAACGGGGCACAGTTGACGGTTACCATCGGCGACGATGTTATCGGTGGCAAAGTATCGAATGACAAGTATCGACGACGACGACAACGATGTGAAGTCCCCGTCAGCGATGAAAATCGCTTCACATGTAGAGCAACATCAGGGGGGCGTCATTCGGTTACATTACATTGTGAGTTTGGCAATAGTCTCCGGGAGCATTCGTCGTTCGGCGGGTGTATGCCCCGCAATCACCCCTTCACATTTTGTCACATCCTTTTTGGCACCATCAAAAAGTGCACAGGCATAGACGACACCCGATATCGGAAATTCGATCAAGCAGCTATGATTAGAAACAAGACGACATGCTACTGTGCTCTATAGCCTCTGGGAACATATCACTAGGACCACCAATCAGGGTCGTTGCCATATACTTTTATCAGTCTGGGGATGATTGGGGATTGTGTTACCTACGGTGGTGGTTCGAGATATGAGAGACTATTAAGCCCTTTCCATCCGTACAAAAAGAGTGCATTGTCCGAAAATGAGATGCGATTAACCGTCTCAGTAGCTTGGATGGTAGCTCTCGAAGCCGCAAGAAAGTCGATATACCCGTAAATTCCATTAGTAACTGTTGCCTGTGGCTACCTGGAATCATCTGGTCGTGACCCACCTGGCAGTTGTTGGTCTGGGAGTCAATAAAACGGTAGAGAATTATAAATTGTCTTGTTCAGAGGAGAAATTCCGATAATAAGTTGCAAGATAAACATCAATCGGTGTAATTTGTAAACTTTTCTCCCCATTCAGATATAATGGTCGGCTCCGCCTAATAGTCATTACGTGGCATCTTCCCATCTTTAAATAAATAACTCAATCCCGATTAGATCAGAGATTCGGAACTGCGGCTACACGGTGGAGGAGCAAAAGTCTATTCAATTTTCATGAAATAAAATTAACATTAGAAGCCCAACATTTTTCCGATGGATCAGAGCATGGCAGGAGCCATTCCTCATTCTGGCCCTCATGGGCTTATGCCCTTCACCGGGTCTCGACTGTACGATAGAGACTAGTAGATGGGATATAATTGAACCGTTTACTTCTGTCGTTTCGAATAAGTCTTGTAATTAATCTTATGGCTGATAAGCATCAGATTTTAATAAGAAAACCACAGATATACCTCGAGGGAGCAGAAGAACACGAGAACGCACAGACTCGCAATCGCAACCGCACAACTACTCAGTTTAGGAGGAGTTGGCTCGGTCGACCCAATGTCCGACTCTCTTTCTCCCGATCTAATCTCATTTCACTTTTAATGTGTTTTGTTGTACTTAATGCCAATTAATTATGATCTTCAGGTTTTTAATCAATTTTTAATCACATTTTTCAGCTGCAAGGTGGTTTCCCAGCTCACCCAACCAACTCTCAACTGGCGCTGGACTAACTTCCAACGATGATGTGTTACTTGAGTCTTGGCTTTAGTGAGATTTGAATCAGATCAAGTGATGGTTTATGTTAGTGGAGATGGAATTTGATGGAAATTAATTGAAATTAAATTTCTTGAATTTATAATCTCTAAGCATTTCTAGTCTCTCCTTGTCAAGTGGAGCTTTGAGTTATTAATTATGGCCTTGTAGCTTCAAAAGTTGCTTCTAGGTGTTTAACAAGAAAAGTTCAAGTAAAACAAAGGTTGACCTCCAGAATTTTTGGTGAGATAAAGGTCTTGTGATTTTGGTTGTAAGCTTAAAAGTGGAGGGGGTTAATGATTACCGAGATTATCAAGTAAAGTTGATATAGGAGAAGTTATTTTCAATTTAATGTATAACTTTTGTCTAATGACACTACGGCTCAACTCAAATCTTTTGTTCTCTTTAGTCATCTCGAATTGTACCCGAATTTCTTCAGTTCGATTTTTTTTTATGACAGAACTACTCTAAGGCATCACTTCTGCGACTGCCAATCCGTCATGTAATTGATGCCGTCATTGTACAATATTTAGTAGCACGTGTAGCTCGAAGTAGAGAATAGGTTTTGGGTTGGTTGGGTTTGAGTATACACGATATTGAAGGAGATGAACCCTGAACTCCCGAGTACAAATAATTTAGTTGGTTAATTTTTTTAAAAGCATGAACACGCCAAAAACTAGCCGAACAAATGATTCCACCACACGGATATACACGCTCCAGCTACAGGCATGAAAATCTACAAATGCGGCCCTCAGAGGTATGCACGCTTCTTCTACAGAAACGAATATATTCGTATCGATCATTCCAAACGCGCCCCCCAACTAAGTACTAACCATGTCCAATGCTGCTTGACCTACGCAATCGAACGAGAACTAGTGTATTGAGTATGCCCGTGACCGTTTTATTCGTCCTGTACAATTTTTTAATGCTCCAATACTGCTCCCTTTAGCCTACAAAAGGTGTGAGCGTACCGTACCTTGCTTCGTTTGGGCTATTCCGTGTGTCTTTAATTAATACGTACTTAGGCGGACCGTGCCTCATTTGGGTGCTATGCAGGCGTAGTAATATTTTGTCTCGCACCTGCATAAATTACTTTCTTCCTTGTTTTAACGCTTTAGATCTTCATGCTTGCTGGCAAAATTTTATTTTTTATATTACCGCACAGAAAGAAGTTTGGTGCCGTTGAATCCGGAGAACGAGGAGGCCACTCCAAATCACCATTTTTCGACACATCGTGTTTTGGGAACTTGCAAGAACTTCATCGTAGCGGCTGCGGTATGGCAAGGTGCGCCTTCTTGTACATTTCTTACAATTAAACGATTGTTTTCAATGGAAAGCGCTACAATTTCAACAATTTCAGCGCATTCTTTCGGTGGGAATTGCATAGCTAAAATGGTACTGAATGACGTTTCAGAATCGTGTAAATTTTTCGAAATCGGCTAAATAATGTCAGAGTTATTCAATGTTGAAATACCGAAGTTCTACATGGCGATGGGACGAGATAAAAAAGACACAATATAACCTCATCCTTTTTTGAAGTCGGTTAAAAATTTAAGTAGAAATTAAAAAATGAGTCAAAAAAGTCAAAAGGATTAAATCATTCGCGCCCCCCCCCCGTTGGGTTATAAGCGCCCCCTTTAGGGGTCGCCCCCCCGTTTGGAAACCGCTGGATTAAGGAAAGTCCAGAGGATGCCATTGTAATAAGCATCGGGGTTAACGGAGAGCGCCTTGCTGGAGGGTTTATGCCTCCTAAAGCTTGGAGACCGATAAAGGTGTCGCCGGTCGAGCCGAGTTGGGAGTCCACGAAGGAGTAAGACCATTTAGTGTTGTTTACGGTCGAAGTGGCATACCTTGCCAGATTAGCCAAGACTCCAACTAGGTCCACATTCATAGCTTTTCTACACTTCTTCTATTAACAGTCTGGATTAGATGGGCTGGATATTCTCAATATTATTGCAAAAATTCTTTAGGAATGACTATATTGCTAGACTTTTTCAAGTAATCCGAGCTTTTGGCAGGTTTCTCTATACATTTAACGACGTGTCTCGTCATTTACAGTTCCCAGAGCTACAAAATAAGTGAGTCTTCGAACTGTATGATGTAGCATTAGCCTGGTGTCCACTATTCATTTTTTGCGAAGAGCTAGAGAAAACGCTCGCGTAGAAACGCGTAGAAAAGTGTATACACGCTCTAGAGCTCTACACATGCGCTCTACAAACACTCTACGCGAAAGTTTTCTCTACTAAAAAACTCAATAGTGTATACGCAATTTTTTTGTGTTTGGTAGAGCTCTACATCTGCTCTACGCTCTATCAAGCATGTTTGAGAGAGTTTTTCTCTCTACAGTATTCATTCTAATTTGCGCTTCGAATTGTTGCACATCGGGTTGTATCTTCTTCCGTGAGCTCATTTAATAATTCTCGAACCATTCCAGCGTTTTGTTTTATTTTCGCAATCCAATCTCGCTCCCAACATTTCTTTTCCTTCTGCAAAAATAAAACGGCAGCAGGTTGTTTTTGGCGAGAACTCATTTTATTATTTTTTGAAGTGAAACTTCCTTGCTCTCGTTCCGGCGATTTTGAAGTGGTTCGAGCAAGTACGAGTGAATTCCGAAAACAGAAACGAAAACAAGGACAGTTGTACGAAACGGAAGTTGCCTTCTCACTCATTTACAACGGTCACAATTCAGAATCGGCAACAAAAACAAGGACTGCCTTCTCACTCGTTTACAAAATAACGAGAAAAAAACAAATATCTTGAAACAAATTAAATATGTACAACAAAACACAAACACAATGAATGCACAAGTATACATACTAAATATTTCGTTTCCACTGTATTTCGTTAAACATTTTGGATTTAAACAACCAAGCTGATGAATTTCGCGAATATCACCGCCAAAAGAGCAAACAAACAAATTTCACAATTCAATGAATACACAACTAAACTAAAAATTTAGTTTTCACTCTATCTCGTTTAACATTTTGGTTTTTAATAACGTAAACTGATGAATTTCGCGAAGATCACCAAGTAGGTGACAGCGACAGCCATGATAGCAATTAAGTGTTGCCATATAAACAAATTCTACCAAACCAGCAGGGAAATATGTACAATTTATTTAAATTCGTACATAGATGGCGCAGGCCGGAAAAGTAAAAATGAGGAGTCGGTTATTTAAAAAGTTAAGATTGTTTATTAAAGATAAAGTTTTTGTAAAAGCAGCGAAATGTTTTTGATTTTATACACTGTACTGCATTACTTTCAAAATATTCATTATACTATGATTTATCAATTGAGTTAAAATATTATGGTTCTTACTTCCTATTCCCTGCTTCATTCATATTTTAGATTATAACACAAGACACGAGCAAATGAAGAAAAAAATACAATAATGAAGATCATATAGACATAAAGAAGTTTCACTTCTGCTTGTGTTCTTTAATACACAATTATTTTTTTTATTTTTATTAATTTCCTTTAAATTTTTTACACAACTTGTGTACGCACGCACCTCTGAATAACTGAGAAATGACATGCAAAAGCTGATGGCCTCAGTTGCGCGCTCTACCATACGAGTGTACAATAGAGAAGAACGCATATGCAGTGTACACAGTCTGTAGGGAGCGTGGTAGAGCTCTACTTAAAATTTCTCTAGAGCAGCTCTACGGTGGAGTGGTAGAGTAGTAGAGACGCGCTGTAGTGTACACAGTACAGGTAGAGCTCTACACTCTACGCTCTACACTCTACCGAAAAAAACTCTATAGTGGACACTTGGCTTAAGAAAAGAAATTTCGGCTTTGATGGAGTGAACCATGTAGACTCAACGTATCACTAACAATTATTGCATCATGTGCAAAACCGAGGTTTCCAAATTTTGCAGAAAAATGTAAAACTTTTAAAGTTATTGCACAAATTAATTACTACTATCAGCATGAATTTATAAATAGTCGATAAACGCATTTTTCCTAAATGTTTTTTTTTAGAAAATTCAAGTGTTCAACTTCTAGTTGATTTCAATTACATGCCAACATTTAGTTTGCTAAAACAAATATATTATAGTATTTCCGGCATCAAAGTGTTAAAACAAAATTAAACATCCAAAACTAATTGCCTTTTACAAACTGTACAACCAAAATACTAATCCTGGTCACTTCCTATCTACTTTTATAATGTCTTCACTTAACATCCAAAAAACCCAAATAATTGTTAAAGCGGACAACCACCTTTTACCTACAAAACTCACCTGTAACAAAACACAATCAAAAAAGTTGTAATTACCCAACTCTATCTGTATGAAAAGTTAGAGTAACCGTTACCATAAATGCACCAACATAAAAACCTTCTCCAAACTCCAACCCAAACTTCTCCTAGGAAACCCATATAAATTCGGGCTTTATTTCAACATAGAAAATCATAAAAAAAACCCCTCAAATAAAAACTCCATGGAAAATTTGGAAACCGGTAAACTATTAATTTTCTTCTTAAAGCCTTCAATTCGCCAGGTTAATGCGACATTAAAGCGTTGATCTAATCGAAATCGCATTTCCCCATAATTAACACGATTTTTAAGAAAGATTTTCGTGGAATAAAAAAAAAAAGAATTGAGAAATAATCTGAGAGCGCGGTTTTTGTTGTCGTTAAAGAGATTTAAATTGCAGGGAAATCAGTGTTGAACAGCGCACACACAGAGTACAAACGATCCAACGCTGGTCCTTTACGTTCCACAATCCAAATCCGTTCTTAAATAGTCCGTTAATGACTTAAGTTATTGCCCAGCCTGAAAAGAAGTTGACGTTAATTTGAGGCAGCAAACACTGAGGCTGAGGGACTCTTTCGACACAGCTCCAGACAAGCCTAGATTAACTGAGTATTAATCGTTCCGTGGCCATAAACAAAAATTTTGGTTGTAAAACGTTTTTTTTTTATTTTTTTATTTGAAGAAAAAGGGCATGTCTTAAAAGTGAAGAATTATGACCATTACGCCGGGCCAACAACACACACACACAGAGACGTGTGTCGAATCGCATGGCCCCAAGAATAAGACGAACGTCTTTGGGCCGCGATCGATTCTTTTCCCATTATGTCCGCTGCTGTAAAATTTCAATTTATGCCGTCACGGGCTGTCAGAAATGTTGTCGGTTCGCCCGTCCAAGGCCCAGCCAAGTACTTTGGGAAAAATAGGGACTTCCATAAAATGCTTATTGGAGCGCACGTCTCGGAAGAGAAATTTGTTGGACATCCATTAAGTGTTTTGGGAACAAGAAAAGGGCTCACAGCTTATCGATGCCAGTACCCTTAGGGGTCAAGGCATTCAAGACATGCATCGAAACTGTCATTCCAAGCAATTCGACAATCCTTGGTCATAAATTACCACAAAAATGGTTGAGACATAAAACTCACACCATCCCAGCGCCCAGAAGAACATTCACCGGAAACGATCTCCACTGCAACTATGTAGTCGAATTCGATGTTGCTCCCAAGGCTTCCCCAGCTCCAAAGCGATCAGCACGATCCAAATTTAGAAGGAGCCCCACAAAACTCAGGACGTCAATACCATAGTACTTCGGAGCGTACTTAGTCATCTCGGAAGATCTTGAAGCCGGCCTGCCTCTGCTAGTAATTTCCTTTTGAAGTGCCTCCTTAAGTTTTGAGTTATGGGGGGAATTAAATTTTATGACATGACACCCACTTTTTGGTAGCTGGATTTTCTAGCCGCTCCACGATCGCAACAAGATGGACACATGCTGCACAGTGCGGGATCGCGTTGACAACTTTGCGGCTGATGGAATTAAGTAAGGCACGCCTGCGCGGTTTACTCTGTCATTAAGTCCAATTTTAATGCACTTTTCTAGGGAAGGGAAATGCGGATTACTTGGGGACATGAGGTGAGAGTGTTGATTGCGCTTTGAGGTAGACACAATGTCACAAAAAAATATTCTGGGGGGAGTTATATAAGTGAACATTTTTAGATGTAATAAGCTTAGTCGTTATGTCCGGAGAAGATTAAGGGGATTTGAAGGGAGTTTTTATGTGACATTGAGAATGGGATTTAAAGTTACCTTGAACTTATTGTAGCTGAATTACCACAAAGTTACCTCAGTTATTTGTGGGTAAGATTTTTTAGAAATAAAACGAAATCAAATCAACGCACCATTTTTCACTCCAATCTAAGATTAACCAATTTGGGAGTTCCATAATAAATTATTCACTTTCCATTTTTATAAATTATCGCAATAAATAATAAATGACAAAATCTCACGCTAATGTAAACATTGTTTTAAGAAGTAATTCATAAGATTCAATTTTGGTGATCACATAATTTATTTTCGGTAAAGATTGAAAAAAAGGTTCAAATTTTTGTAGGAGAAGTGTAGGTTGCTACTGTCTTGAGTAAAATGGTAGGTTGAAGTAATGACTATTTTGATGTATGATCATAGACAGAGTTTTTTAATTTAAAGATACTTTTCAAAAAATTACTAGGTTTAATTTATTTTGGAAACATATCTTTGAATAATCTATATATAGGCAAGAGTCGGAACTATTCAGGTATGTTCTGTATAGGTTTTTGGCATCACCACTAAGAAAACAAAGAATGAAGTGACCCAATACTATTTGCGAAATTAAATCATCTTAGTATTCCTGATACATGAAGAGCATACTACCGTGGGTCATCTCGCCGTGGGTAATAATGAAGTTTTTTATACGTCATTTATTAACTTCCCAGTAGGAAGTTATTGTAATCGGTCCGAAAATCGGATTCGAAATTTTCAATGTATTTACACGTTTCAAGGTCCCAATAGCATTTTAAGCAAAAATTTGAGAAGAAATATGTGTGTGTGTGTGTACGTATGTGGTAATATTTTCCTGCACGATTTCGCGCGAACCGAAAAAGATATCGACTTCGTTCAGTTGCCGTTCGAAGCGTGTTCAAGGAAATATGATTTGAAAAGATTTTCATAAAAATCGGTCGAACCATTTTTTTGTTTGAACGACGTAAGTGATTTTTGTACCAGCACGATTTCGCGCGAACCAAAAAAGATACCGACTTCGTTAAGATGCCGTTCGAAGCGTGTTAAAGGAAGTATGATCTGAAAAGATTTTCATAAAAATCGTTCGAGTTGTTTTTTTGTTGAAAAATTCATCACGGAAGACATTGACACGGAAAGCATCGGTGCCGTGCCGTCACAGGTATGTGTGGATCGCCCTTTAAGGCGCTTAAGATGCTTGCAGTAGCCCTCTTGGGTTAACGTCTGGTTAAAGTTTAAGACTCTTCATTAAACCTTTCATATCGCACCAAACACATAGCTTCACTTTAAGTTGGTGACGACCTGCTTTAGGCTTGGGTTTTGTTCCACCAGGATTCGTAGGACCTCCTCGTCAAGACCCACACCTCTTCCAGGACGAGTAATCTAGAGTTTCCGGTTCGGAATTTAGTGAACCGTAAAAAATGGCAAACCCCAAGTTCCCAAGTGTTATTAAAAAGGAATTTTGATTTTTATGTTGTTTTAGCGGTGGCTTGAGGACTTGAGGCATACGTCTGACAGGCCATGGACTGCAGGTGACCTCATGATATCCTACATACACACAGGCGAAGACGACAAGTTTAGCGTGGCGGTTATTAATTGAAGTGCAAAAGTTTTCATGGCCTCAACGAAAATTTTAGACTGAATAGAAGTTCAGATCTTCAGGCATGGACTGACGATAAATTCCCATACACATAAAGTTTTTTGTCAGTTTTCTTGGACTGCAGGCCCAGCAGGCCCCATCCAATTGACGGTATGGGTGAGTAAGTGTTTGGTTATACTTGGCCTCAAGG
The DNA here is from genome assembly GCA_963855945.1 of Thereva nobilitata. NCBI lineage: Eukaryota > Metazoa > Arthropoda > Insecta > Diptera > Therevidae > Thereva > Thereva nobilitata. The sequence continues at coordinate 229,339,064 of OY979694.1, forward strand.
CGAGAAACCTTTAGACCGTGGCCTGCCGGCGGCCTGTTTAGGAATGAGGGCCTTTATAAATCGCAATCGTAATATTCCTCCCTTGAACTTTGACTATTAAATATACGAAGGAATACCATTACAGTATATAACACTGGTCTTTTGCTCTAATATTTTTTTATATTCTGTTGTAAGTACCCAGGAGGAAAGTTCTAAGACTAGTAGAATAACTACTTTCTAAGGAAGAAGTAGTAGTTCTCGGTTGGATACCTTTTATATGAAAACAACCCACTACTTTTCTACAGCGTTGTCCTACGATGGAGTTAATTGCCCCCCTCTGCATTACTTCGAAATAGTTCGAGAACTAATTCATTTTAAAGTGCTCCCAGAACTAATTCATTTTGAAGTACTTCGAGAACTAATTCATTTTGAACTAACGAGAGAACTAATACATTTTGAAGTTCTTGGAGAACTAATTCTTTTTTAAGTTCCTGGAGAACTATGTATTTCATTTTGAAGTGTTTCGAGAACTAATTCATTTTGAAGTACTTCGAGAACTAATTCATTTTGAACTAACGAGAGAACTAATACATTTTGAAGTTCTTGGAGAACTAATTCTTTTTTAAGTTCCTGGAGAACTATGTATTTCATTTTGAAGTACTTCGAGAACTAATTCATTTTGCATATCTTGTAGAACTAATTCATTTTGAGCTAACTGGAGAACTAATTCATTTTAAAGTATGTATTTACTTCGAGATCTAATTCATTTTAAAGTATGTACTTCGAGAACTAATTCATTTTGCAATTATTGGAGAACTAATTCATTTTGAGCTACTTGGAGAACTAATTCATTTTGAAGTACTTCGAGAATTAATTCATTTTGAACTAACAAAACTACTAACTAAAAAACAAACTCTTTAGAAAAAGCTTGTAGGCTTACCACTGATATTGTGATTTGAACGAGCTCCTCTCAGGATTACTTTGGAGCCAGTACTGGAACTAGTCAGTCTACCACTATTGCTTAAATTATTTCTATTTTCTAAGTAGTCAGTTTATTCCGACTAATTTTTTTTACTGCTATTCCTAAACATTCGTATTCGCATTCGCAATCGCAAATTCGCAATCGGAAAATATCACATTCGTAAAATCTCTATTATATATATTTAGTTTTGTCAGAATTTGATGTGCATAGCCTCTACCGATAAGTACCCATCTTTTAGCCCATTTAAATGTTTTCAAGTACGCATGTAAACTGAAGTTTCAAAATAAATGGTTCGAATTCACTTTAAATTTTTCAGAATGAAACATAATTCTAAACTTACCGACACAAAACAGTTCAAAACTCAAAGAAATGAGGCTTACCTGAAAGAAAAATAAAATCGTTTTAATAAAATCCTCAAAAAACATATAAATTTCTATTGAAACCTATAAGCTAATAGTAAAAAGTCCACAAAGAAACCCGCCAATACTTCTTTGCATTATAAATGCATCAATAAACCTTTAAAAACTGAAATACGAGAAGTCCTCAAATCAAAAATTCAAAATTTTATAATCGCCCATAAAAATATGATATTATGCCATGTCGTGATGGAACCCCGAAAACGTATCTGCAGGTAAGTTGCAAATTAGTATAATCGAGAATGGCCATACTAATTAGGGTCTTTCAAAACAACACAAAAGACTGCATACCACCAGTTAGCATCATCAGCCGCCGCTCAGCACGCTGCATCCGCTCTTTATCATAATTCATGTATCCGCGCGCCATTCTTTGTTTAGGCACGTATGCAAATGATATTAATTAAAAATTTACCGTATTTACCTTATTCGATAGTAAAATACGATCTTCATCCGCAATAAATCAAGGCGTCTATCCCCATTTATGTATGTATGTATGTATGTATTCGGTTCGGGCTACCATGCCGCCCAATCTCGAATGGAAGCCGCTCAATTAATTAAAACTATCTTGAAAATTGGAGAGCAGCTAATTTTCGGACCACATCCAAATCACCGTCCATCACGGTTATGAATCTTCAATTTTATATTTTTTTTTGAAGGGAACTAAAGACTCTGACAAATTGAAAATTTATCACCGGACGTGACTCCACAAGAGAAACTCATCCACCTTCGTCCCTTGGACTTGGACTGGACTTGGGGCAATCAACAATACCTGATCCACGGCTGGTCAATAACCGTCCAGTGACGAGAGACCCTACTTTAAGGGGCTCATTGTGAACGCACGATATTCAAAAAATATGTTAACACTTCACTGCTCCCCGACGCGACGCCATGCTCCATGCTCCATGGTCCCCAGCCACCATCTGACGTATCATCTTAAGTTTATGGATGGCTGGCCGAGATGGGAAATAAATCATAAGAATCCGTCGATTGCCTTCGTCGAGGAGACGTCGGATGTCCATCAAGAGGTTCTCATATCGGAGATTTTCCCCCTATTTATCCGATTTACCCGCTATCCGCAGCGGGAAAGGTCGATTTGCATTTAAATTCGTTTTAATCGCGGATCGCTATTCAATTGACAGGTGAGCGATGATATTTCAGGGCTTAGTGTCGGATTATTGGACGGATATGAAGATGGAGGGCCCTTTCAAGAGGTCTCGGCCTGGGATTCTTGCCTTTTTAAATAAGAGTTATCAAAAGTTCATTGAGACGTCTTAAGAATACCTTTCACCGGTCAGACGGTATATATCTGATCAAAATGAAAGTTATTCCTTTGATTGCCTTCCAATGACTGCAGATTATTTGGATGAGGTGCAATTTCTTATACCTTTTCAATATGAGAGAGAGGATTTCGATTTAGATTTTTATTTCACGTTTCTTTCTTGGTCGAGTAGTTGTACTTTTTGCTGTCGAGAAGAGGTTTCTTGAGATGGATATTCAAATGTGTTCTTTAAGCTTGTAGGTGCTCTGTTCTGAAGACGTTACAGTTCTTTTTGAAATAATTGAAATGGAAAACTGTTGTTAACGAGGTATTGTGAACAAATCGATAGACTCTTGAACCGAAAGGTTGATGATGTGAGAATGAAAAACGGATTAGCTGCTGGGTGTATGAACAGTCAATGCTAGAAAATGAATATCGGTAACATAATTCTCGATTATTTTGCAGATACTTAAAGAAAAGGTTACAAAGGAAGACTGGGAGACTCAGGGACGTATGCTACTAGATTATAGTCGACCATTGATTCGTTTAATAAAATAAGAAGAGCCAAAGAAACTTTTTTTAGTCCGGGGAAATTAGCAATAAAAACGCACGAAAGGAGACAAAATTCAAAAATGGCTGAAAATTGGTCCACAGCTTCCTTATACCCCAGTCGTCAGAGCCATATTTAGACCGAAAGCTCGCACAAAATGTGATCTCGCTGAAAATTGGAACTTTTTTGGGTGTAGAAAACGATAAAAAAATCTTTGCTGCGCTAAAGTGTATGCTCAGTTCACAATTTCGAAAACAAATTCGAAAATTTGGTTTTTGCTTTATATATCGAAAAATAAAAAAAAATTCGAAAAATTAATAGCGCCACGTGAAAGAGCGGAAAATTTTACTAAAATCTATATCATAACTTATTTTAAAAAAAATTGTTTTATTATTATAAAAAACTAGCTGGGACCCGGTGCGCCTATGCTGCACCCATAAGCCAATAGTAGTAATTAGGTGTTATGAATTTTAATATACAGTAGGAGAGTTTGAAAAAGGCAATTTTTTGGTATTTTTGATTCCAAATAACAAAATGTGAAACTATTAGGGATCTGACATTTTAATCGAGACAATAAAAACCATCCCCTGACTTGGCATTTATCGATCAGATTTGATTTTGCTATGTCGGGGGAGTAGACGCCCTGTCAGAACTTCGCTCGATTTTTAATTCATATTTAGTGTATATTTTAGTTTTTTTAAACTATATTTTATTTTCTACATTTTAGACTATTATATGTCTTCTGCCCTTTTGTGGTGACCGCCATATTAGATTTAAAATGACGTCACGCAGCTTTGATACCCATACCGAGTGCGGGCCCCGGGCGTTGTAAAGAAAAATGTAAACTAATTTTGTGTTGGCCGCCATTTTGCATTTGGAATGACGCCGCACAGCTAATAGTATTCTACTTGTCATACCTTTTCATTTGATACCCATACCGGATGGCTTGCATAGAAAAAGGTAATCCGCCATTTTGTGTAAGCGGCCATTTTGAATTTGGAATGACGCCACACAGTTAATAATATTCTATTTGTCATACCCTTTTATTTGATACCCATGCCGGGGGTCGGGGAACACAATTGTAAAATTCGGCCGCCATATTGGAACCGCCATCTTTGCGAAAGTAATGGACATCACCAATTGCTTTCTCGTACCCAGAAACTTCTATGTATACATTTTCACCCTCGTAGAGCGTATATTATTATGCTTTTTAAAGCTCTCTAAGACAGCGCCCCTAGGAGTGATTTTTGAAAGTAGGCATCGATGCTAAAACCACCCCCTTGATGTAAGTAATATGTGGTTAAATGTTTGTGGCGATCGGTTGAATGGTTTAGGATTTATTAGGGAACATACATACATACACACATACATCGAATTTAAAAAATTATTAAAAATAAGAAGAAAATTCGAAAAATCTAAGCGCCCCAAAAAATGGACGCAAAAATAAAAAACTGAGTATTTTAAAACATAAATTTTATTAAACAGAGACAATGTTTATTATTTTAATTATTTTTACATCAAAAGTAAATGTCTAATGATGATAAATGTACAAGGATTTTTTTTCGTACGCCTCTATTAATATATATCTTCAATTGTATAAACATCAGTGAGAATTTTACAAATTATAACTTCCGTTCAAGTTTTCTATGAGAAAGAAAACAAAAAATTAAAAACTAATGGCTTCCTTAGGGTGAGTGCAGTACGCAGCGTAGATGGTAGAGTAGAGCATAGCTGCGCATACCCGCTTATAGAACTCTCAATGGGTTTTAAATGGGTGTGTGCATAACGCAGCTCGCTTTTTCTGCGAGCGGAAAGCGAGCTGCGTTATGCACACACCCATTTAAAACCCATTGAGAGTTCTATAAGCGGGTATGCGCAGCTATGCTCTACTCTACCATCTACGCTGCGTACTGCACTCACCCTTAGAAAGCTTAGAGTGTCCTCTTTAAAATGCTTTTTTTATTTTTATTTTTACGTCCATTTTAGGCAAGGATACTCCAGTTTTTCCCCGATCGATTCGTTAGAAAATTTGAATTCAGCTTTTTGGCGCGCTTAGATTTTTTGAATTTTCTTCTTATTTTTAATAATTTGTTATTATAATAAAACAATTTTTTTTAAAATAAGTTATGATATAGATTTTAGTAAAATTTTCCGCTCTTTCAAGTTGCACTATTAGTTTTTCGAATTTTTTTTATTTTTCGATATATAAAGCAAAAACCAAATTTTCGAATTTGTTTTCGAAATTGTGAACTTAGCATACACTTTAGCGCAGCAAAGATTTTTTTATCGTTTTCCACACCCAAAAAAGTACCTAAGTCCCAATTTTCAGCGAGATCACATTTTGTGCGAGGTCAAAGTCTCTGACAACTGGGCTATTAGGACTTTCTAAGAAAACAAATTCGGAATCACAAAAAAAACGTGACCGCCGGAGATATCACTTTTTGGCCAAAAAATTACTCAAAAACTGGTTTTTTCGAAATTTTTTTTGGTCAGTAAAAACGAAACATTATTGCCAACAAAATACCCCTCTTGTAATTATTTCGAAAACCTTGACCTTTCCGAATTATTCAAGGTATTTTTTGGCCGAAAAGTGAAATTTGGAAACTTTGACCTTGAATAACTTCGAAAGTTTCAGGCTTTCGAAAAAATGACAAAAGGGCTTTTTGTAGGAAATAACGTTTCTTATTAACTGATTAAATTTTTTTTTTGAAAAAACCAGTTTTTGAGTGATTTTTTTGCCAAAAAATGATATCTCCGGCAGTCATGTTTTTTTTTGTGATTACTATGGGGTGGTGACTATAAATGGTGCCATTAGCATCCTCAATTGACCGGTTCTCGCTCGATTGGGTAAGTCAAGCAGCATTGGACATGGTTAGTATTGAGTTGGGGGACCGCTTGGCAAAACGACATTCGTATTTGTAATGGTGGATAACGAATAAACTCATATCTGTAACAGGGGCGTACAACTACACGTAGCAATAATAAAATATATTAATTTCCAAAAAAAAATTTCTTTGTTGCGATGTTTTTGCCTTCAAATTTCAACAGTCATCAGCACACCCATCCCAATAGAAGCAATTTTTTAATCTTACAAATTAGGACTAAAATTGCAAAAAAACCAAAAAAAAACACCCACAATGTCCTTTCTCATTTATGTCGTTGATTTCTTTTTGAATCATACAAAAAACCTTGACGTTCATGCGATGTTTTTATTTATAGAAAAACATTTTTTTTTGTAGAATGCCTTTTATTGATGATATTTTGCTTAGTCCAGATTCTTTGGAAAGGAGTTTTTATTGTGGTTGTCCTTGATGTCTTTAGGGATACTTTATTTCGGCTTTTGCTTAAAAAAAATTTTTTTTTTCAGTAGATTGTCGTGATGAAATTTTTGTGACTTTGGACTTTTCATGATAAAGGACTTTTTTTGTGCGAATTATCTTTTGATATCCTTCTTGGAATTTGTTTATATTTTTTTTCTGGTGAATATTACTAATGTTAAGAATTACATTTTTCAATAGAAAGAAAGCTACAAAGTTTTTGTTGGAAGGTTGATGACAGTATTACAGACACAAAAGATATCATTTTTAGAAAAAAAAAACAAAGCAGAAAACTAGAAATTGTGATCCTGGATTTCTTTAATACTTTCATATGCCTTCAAGCAATAACGAATTTTATCCTTGGTTTTGTACATTGAATAATGGAATTGTAATTTTATTTCTAGAGTTTTTAAGTTGCGCTGTTGTTACTTGATGTTGAATTTAATTTTCATAATAATTAAGACTAGAATTCAATATCGTACAGAAAGGAATGAAGAGATACCAACGAAAACACGTAGTTTAAATCTAATGCCTCCCACAATATAAGGCTCACTTCAAATACTGTTTTTCTCGCTACCATGCTTACAGGTAATGGTACAAGAGTAGGTAAGGAATTGCTGTAATATGGAAGATACATAAGAAAGATCGTTTTCAATATGGGAAAAGATATCCATAAAAATGCCGCTGCGAGGAATTGAACCCCAAATTTATGTGATGGATGACTTGAGCTTTACTATTAAGGTAGAAATAAAAACCGAAGGACCATGCAGCGGAGTGGATACTAACCGCCGACCTCGGCTTGGTAGTCGGGGTCGCCTTAATCCTAAGCTAAAAAAGCTTGGAGTGACTTTCGATCCAGCCAGTGAAAGTAAGGTACCGGACCAGATATTGTATTTAAAGCAACAATTGTGTGTTATATTTAATAGCAACAAAATCTATATTTAAAGCAACAAAATCTCCCCCAAGCCCAAGCCCTACAAGAAAAGGTTTCCCAATGCACGGTGTCTGATCCTGGCCAGATCAAAATAATGTTCGGTTGTCTCTCTGGTTTGTTCCTCTCCACAGCTTCGACAGGCGTTGTTGTACGGAAATCTTATTGTGGTCTCATGGTCTTCAATTAACTACCGTCTTGTATTGATCGACAAGGTTCAAGCGATGTCCTTGAACGGCATCACCAAGTGGTCAAGTGGTCTTAGCTTACTCTAGTTTAGCCAAGTCTTTTTAATCTTGTCGCTTGGTGTTAAGCCCTCCCATCTAGGTAATATTAGCTGTGTTCCAAAATTATAGAAATGTTCTCGCAAGCATTTGGCTTCTACTCGTAGCTACTCATGCCTTTGTTGAGAAGTAGGAACGAGCAGAAGCCAACTGCTTGCGAGAACTGTGCTCGAATTTTGGAACACAGCAATTATTGAAAGGACGTAAATTGGGATATCAGTCTACATCACAAACAACGGGTCCTGCATTTGACCATGACAAACACTGAAACGGCGCCATTATTTGCCTTTGTTTAACCTTGAAAAGCTTTAAAAGCTTTTCGTTAAGCTTTTAAAGCTTTTGTCTTAGATTTAAAAGCTTTTGTTTTAGCTTTAAGAGGTTTGTTCCCTTTGCATTTTTGACGATTTTCAGAAAGTTTTTGGATGTGAAATTGTTAGGTTACTTCCAAGGAGCCTGTATTTTAAAATTCACGCCAGAATTCCCAGTATTTCCCCAGATAGTGGGCATTTTAGGCCCCTTCCAGGGGAATGCAGAAAATGGATCATAGCTACTGAACCCCTTGGAATTTCCCGGAGAACTGAATTGATCTGTATTCAGGAGAGCGGGCTCTTTCCAACGAGGCATCAAGCTTAAACAAAACCTTTTCAATTATAAATAAAAAGCTTTTAAATTGTAAATAAAAGCTTGTAAAGCTTAAATAAAAGCTTTTAAAGCTTAAATAAAAGCTTTTAAAGCTAAAATAAAAGCTTTCAAAGCTCAAATAAAGGCTTTCAAGGCTTAAATAAAAGCTTTTATAGCTTAAGTGCGATGTTATTTCTGCATCAATAAGTTAGAAGTTCTCAATGGCGCCTTTTCAATAAGCCTGTACCTACCAAGGGAGAAAGCTTAGATGATTTGACAGATTTCGGCGTGGACAGTGGACAGCGTGGACGTTATTAGACCACGCCTAGTATCTTGATAGGCGCTTGTCTGTCGGATGACAGGATTAGCTTAGCTATTGGCCTTGGGTTGGTCTGAGTTACTAGGCAAGGTTTAAAGATTGCCAACAACTCCGTCTTGAATAACCTAGCAAAATTAGGCCTGCAGTAGGTTTCTGGAGGTTCAACGTTTTGCTGGAAACTCTAGCGTCGATACTCGACTCGATACTTGATTCGATACTTGATTCGATACTCGTTTGGTAACTAGATTCGATACTCGATTCTTATTTAGAGCCATCTATGTATATCATTAACTTGAACTTGCGCGATTATTTTTCCCCCGTCTGATTATCACTCCATAACAATTCCTGTATGTTTTTACACTGCCCTACACTAAACTTTATTGTTAACCAAAGGTTTGCTTAGATAGGAACCAGACAAATTTAAGACCAAAGGAGAATCAAGGTAAAAAAGAATTTAATTTGGTATTATTTACTTGCCATGAAAATACACGGGAAATTGTGATTTTTCTATGTACCTTCAGTTCTAGTTTTAAACAAAATCTACTTTTTAACTAACAGTTCAGTTAAACTCTACCTACATAGTAGGCAATAATCGTATTTCTTTCTGTATAACAAATTTATGTTGAAGAATTTATGTAATGATATTAAATTAATATTTAAGAAGCTTACTTAAAATTCCATTCTTTTCCCTCTCCAAAACTAGTCTAAGTTTCATATAAACAATGCGGATTAACCCAAATCATTAACACTACATTACTTAACAACAAAAATTTAACAACCGCCTCCATATATCGACCATATATAGAAGCCATACACTTACCGCATCCAACCGGGCATAACTTACCTCAGGAAAAAAAACACCGAAAAGCAAGAAGAAAAACTCCAGAGTCTTATCTTTTATGTTTTAACTAATGGAGTTGTTGAATTGAAGCCTTCAATCAAATCGGACAAGATAAAATCGAATCAGGAAAAAATTGGAATAAAACCCAACAAAATAATTTTAACTGACATGAAAACATGAAATGCCGCGTCAACCCAATCTCGACTCCAGATAATCTCCTCCAATAGTCACTGGACACAGAACAAAAAAACAGAACCCCTTTGTGGCCAGCTTGTGGTCGGGAAACGGCCCCTTAATAACTTTCTTCATATCTGCGGGTCGCTTTGTTGTGCCCTCAAACCTGATATAATCGATTAGATAATCCCGAAATTTCTCCTAACAGGTTGTCAATCACCGAGAGAGATTGGTTATTTGCTCTCAATGCTCTGGGGTCATTAACTCGACTCGACTCTGCCTTCCGAGATCAATCACGTCTCTTTTTTCTCGTTTTGATGGCTGATCGGAGACGGTCTTTTGGCAATCATCGATGACTGGTGTGTGCGCACGGTGGACGGCACCGAGTTGGACAAGAGATGAAGACATTAATGGCACCCAATTATATCGTCATATCTTTTAAGAAACACTTAAGACAACAACTTTAAGGGACCCCGGCTAACCCACAAATAATGACTCGTGAAAAATTTAAAATTGGGCTAAGCACCAGCAAAGAGCATTATTTCTGGGCGCCTGAGCCAGCAGCAGCAAGGAAGCCATCGACGGTGGGTGTGGAGAAGGGACTGGGCGCAGAGGAGACCCGAAGAAAAATTTTCGTTCATCAAATTTTAATGGCGTGTTCCTACACACCCGTGCCCGTGGATATAGCTACTTAGAAACCGCCTGCTCTGCCTGCACCCCGGGCTCCATATAAACATTTACCTGGCAACATGCTGTGCTCTCTAGACACCGGGAAACATTAATTTCCATTAGGCGGCATTATCCTCGGAAAATAGGGAAAAAATGAAACATGGGACCACCGCCGGAGCGAGTCGGCCGCCAAATGCCAGCCCTTGGGCTGCCACCGCCATACTTGCCGCCTTATCCAGCGTTATCAGCAGTCGCTCACACAAGGTGAAACAGCACAATAACAGGATCCGAGACCCGCCCGTCACCATCGTCCTGTGAAGATCCTTTTACCCGATAAAGCACTTCGCCAGGATACCATCCCTTGAAAAGGAGCTTAATCATGCTCATCCCCGTCCCACCTCGACCCGGCAGCGGGTGCGGTGTACTTTTAGCCTTGCCGGATTCAGGATAATGATAACTACCATCACTCGTCCTTAGGATAAAGCTGGGCGGGCTTCTTGCTCCTGAACTCCTTTATTCACTGCTAGTGATGTGCTTCTGCTGCCCTTGTTGGGACCCGGTCGGTCGTTCTCTTTTGGTCAGAAACAGTGAAATCGTTCGGGCTAGCACCTGTGTGTTTGTGGCCCAGGTGAGGAAGGTGGGAATATCCGCGAAGGAACTTTCGGCTTTTGAATTTTGCCAGAATTTTTTTTTATTGTTGGCATAATTGAGGAGAAAAGTTTAAAAATTTGACAATTTTAATGACTATCATTATTGGCGAAGTTGTTAATTGGAGATGCACGGCAGTGTATGAGTGCGATTAAAATTTAATTGTTATGGAAAAACGTTGTTGAGTATAAAAAATTTGCGGTAATTACTGCAATTAGCTTATATTAGCGTCAACGTAAACATGAAACTCTGCGAAAAATATAGTACCTACAGCACAGAAGCCCTGCAGGTGGTACTGCTTAAATTTGGGATGCATAATGTTGTGAAGTTGACTTACACAATCCAGGGAAGAGTCTCTTGCCGCTGTTATGGTTTATCAATAGGATTCTAATAATATTAGAAAAATAGAGGACGCTTATACCGATGACATGTTGAGTCTAGCATCTAGGAAGTATCTCTCCAAAATCAGCAATTTTTAGCAGGTAGCTTTTGACACTGCTATGGGCTATCCGTTAACCTGGAGAGCACCGCTCTAACACTTCTGACCTATAGAGACCAAACATCCCCCATCTCAGTCTTCCTGGAATTAATGGGCGAGCTCTAAGCCCATCCCGATTAGTACAATTTTTTTCTCTTTGGTGTTGGTTTCCTACAACATCTAGGAGTTTGAACATAAGGTCCATGGCCTTATCATTCAGCACCCTCCAGACCACAGATTGATCTATCCTGTCCTCTCCAGTCCAAGCTTACGACTAGACTAGAACTTCCACATTAAAAAACGGGAGACTTCTCAGAGAGATTTAAGCCAACCCCTTAAGTTTTTCATCAAATTTTTTTTTACTGTGCGTTGATGCTGCGTATTCAAAACTTAGTCTGACAAATTTATTAACAAAAATTGTCAGCCAGACAAGTTGTAATAGATAGAAGAGATCTTAAACTTTTTTTTAAAAAAAAATCAAGGGGGTGTTATGTAGTGCATTTTTATAAAAAAAAATAATTTATTATTAACAAAAGGTCTGTCAGAAGTTAATCAATAAAAATTGTCAGCCACACAAATTTTTTCAAAAATGGTTCATTCTTTACTACAAACCGTATAAATTTCAAGCAGGTGCGCTGGAAAAATAAATCATTTTTTTTAGCTACATAAATTCAAAAATTCATAAAAAATAACAATTAACAATTTTTTACTAGTCTGGCGGGCGTAACATGTTTTTTACATGTTTTTCAGCCATTCTCACTTTATAATTTTGCGGTGTTCGATGGGGTAACTTTTTTGTCATGGGAGCCTACAATAAAACATCCTCAGTATGCAGCAGGAATCGATCAGATGGTATTTGAAACTACATAATAACAGGACATGGAAATCTGTCGTTGTCGAGCAGGAAGGCTGCGATTGCGAGACTCGATTAGTTGGAGGGCATGAGGCTGGTTCCCTTGATACAGTTCTTTATGATAACTACGGAAATCTAAATAAGGAAGTAGTGTTGCAATCCAACGCACCTTCATTGATAAGGCAGAAGGTGGTCCGACTCAGCACCCCTGGAGCAATTTATATATATGGCCGTAAAATTGCGACATATTTCCTGCGATTTTACAATCATGGGAAGTGAAATGGCCGCCGTTCCATATAACACAAAACGGTCCGAAAGAGAAAGAAAAGTTAGGAAATAAATGATTCAGGAAGGATCGGACGGAAATACTTTTTCTTATCGGCCCACTATCTAAAATTGGTAGGCCAGACTGCTTGAACAGGCTCACACTGCAAACCCCAGAATATTTTTTCCGTGTGAATTTAACACACTACACACTTCATAAGCGTGTAAATTCGGCCAATCGTGTTAAAATAAAGCGTTTTAGGAACAAACCGTGTTAAAATAATGCGGATAAAAAGACATACGTGTAAAAATCACACACGTTCAGCGTATAATATTTTTTACACGCTAAAGAAATTGTAACGTTTTATCGTTTTACGTCTTAAACGTGTGAAAATCACACGTTATGTGTCATTTCACACACTTCACTAAATTAACACACATGAGAGAATAAATTAAAGGAAAGTTAGACAGTTGTAATTCTTTATTGAAATACTCAATGACCAGAGAGCTACACGACCTCTCTTTACAGTCAGTCGGTAACAGAAGGGCATCGAGACAAGCCGTTGCAGCTTACATCAAAAATTTTAAGTTTACTGTGACGATTTTTCTAAGTTTACTCTCCCCAAAGCGACGCTGAAAAAGCTTCACTCAAAAGCTTCAAAGCAATACATGTTTGGTGTGTTTTAAACACGCGCTTTATGTGTTAAATTTACACACTTTTCGCGTATTAAAAATAACACATTTTAAACGCGTAAAAAGTGACTACATGATTTTACACGCGAAATGCGTTTTAATATCACACACTTGGGTTTGCAGTGCAGTTAGTAGTCTGCCTAAATACCTGTCACTTTGATTTAGTCGAATAAGCAAGGGTTTGCCGAGCAACTAATCCTGCTTCTTATCATCGCGAGACAACGACAGAAAATATGAAGGGCAAACTCGTCCTCCACAAGGGACAGCCTGGATGTTGGATCTTTCAATCGAATTGGAACTTAGAGGGTGTACCAAAAAACATAAGCTCCCAAAGAAACCACATTTAATTTTTTTGTGCGCTTCAAATAAAATTTCTATATTTTTATGCAATATTTTCTCTAAATACTTATCACAGGTTATCAAAGTTCAAAAGGTCAAAGAAACAGTAAAGAACCCAAAGCACTCTCCAAACATTTTATGCATGTCTATAAATTATGAGCCTTTCACAGTTGACTACACACTAAAATAGACAACTGGCAAACAAACATTGCTCTTTATTACTTCACTTAAATTTATTAAAAAATTCATAAAAAACATTAAACAAAAAGTGCTCATTTTCAGTTCTCTAATTAAATTTAAGCATGCAAACGGAGAGAGGTTCATAAACTGAATTGAAAACAGACAAAGATGTAAAGCAGAGCGCTTTTAAAATTTCGAAACACATGCCACACCAAAAATTCATATTTTCTTTATTTATATTTATTTATTTATTTTTTTTCAGTGTATTTTTATCTACTTTAAAACTCATCATAAAACGAAAGATACCAGAATGAGAGAAGACACCCATACTCTAGTTTTTATTATCCTTTTAAAAACTGCTTAACAAGTTTCTCAAGTCTAATTTACCATTTTATTGCTGCATTTTCCTCTAATTTAGTTTCAAAATTAAACAAAAATATAAGAAAAAAAAATAAATAAAAAAAATAAGAGAAAAAATACGGCCATAAGCGCCTTACGCAAAAGAAAACGACGGGCTTTTCCCCTCTCGGCTTTTAATGACTCCATGTCGTGACAGCGCCGAAGATATCATCTTTCTAGATATCAAATTTTACCTGGGCTAATTTGCATTAATTATTCTCAAGTTTACTGCACTGAATTCATTTTGGAGCGCTTGGATGAGTGAAAAAAAAGCAACAATAATAGTAAACAATTTTTTTTATATTTTTTTTTCGATGTAGTTTAAAGGCCCGTCCTCACTACGCGGACTTAGATCCCACGCGCTTTTGGCCGTACGACCAGACAAAAGCGCGCGTGATCTTTTAATTTTCTGAGTCATGAGTGAGAAAAAATCAATTCTCATTTGAAACGGCGTACGCGCTTTTGAAAAGCTCATAGTGTGTGGACGCACAATGTACCTTTTTAAGCACAGCCTTTTGTCCGCGTTGTTTGGCCGCACGGCCTTTACCATGGACAAAGTCGTAAAAAAGTCGTAAAAAAGTCATAAAACTCTATATGAAAAAAAAAGGCAAAAGCGCGTACGACCCAAGACCGCGTAGTGTGGCCACACCATAAGCCGAAGTTAACACTAAAAACTGGATTAAAAATGGCCATTAGACTTTTGGAAATTTATTGTATTTAAATTTTTATATATTTGTAACGGATTCTGTTGTTGTAAAATGGTGTGTGACTTGGACTCTTTAAAAACAAGAAAAAAATGAGCATCTTTATAGTGTGGTTTTCGACACATCCGTTCAGGTTTCCGTTTGTGTAAATTGGTAGTCATTTGGTCTGGTAAAGTAGAGCAATAGAAATTTTAATATATGGCACATGGGACTTAAAAGTTTTGACCTATTAAATATATAATTTCGACCGCTCGATAAAGTTATTGGAAATGCATTTACTCTCTAATAATCCCGACTGCCATACCAGAGGCTCATGGTTCGATTCCACGCAGTTACATAGTCCCTTGTTTTTCACTTCTGCTACCCAAAATATGCCATCCTTTTTCTTGTCTTCCCCATTACAGCAACACTGTGCCGTCTCTTCTGCCATGGCCTGGGTACACAACAAGCGAAGAAACCATCTCCTGTTCGATTGATGAAATCAGGTGTTCTGTTGAAGTAATGTTGGATGGGATCTTGAGAAGCAAAACTGGGTGTTGGCGTTGGAAGTTCTTCCTTTATTTTTGCTACTATTTTTCCGATATCGCACTATATAAAGCACTCGACAGTCCAAAGAGGCTTATCTCTGAGATCTCGTCTTCAACATAAGAGGAAATGAAGTAAATTTGCGACAGAGGTCAGTTGAAAAATCCAACTGTGGCTCAACTATATCTTCCCTTAATTTCAACGCTCACGGTCACAGCAGCGCACTGATTGAGAATACCAATGCGTGAAAAAATGATATTTTATGATTTACAAGCTGGGACCCGGTGCGCCTATGCTGCTCCCAAAAGCCAATAGTAGTAATCAGGTGATATGAATTTTAATATACAGTAGGAGAGTTTGAAAAAGGCAATTTTTTGGTATTTTTGATTCCAAATAACAAAACGTGAAACTATTAGGGATCTGACATTTGCTATCTTAAAAAACCTCAGATACAGATTTTCATTGGAATCGGAACACAATTAGCAAATTCGTCGGCCATTTTGAATTTATAAGTTTTGACCACAAATTCGTTATTTTTTTTTTTTTTTTTTTTATGTGGAAGACTAGAGCTCATGGAAAGCCCTTTGTACTGTCGACAATCTATTTTCTTCGTATAGAGTGCAATGTCAAACAGCAAGCTCTAGTCGATAGATAGTGAAGGGGAAGAGAGAAGTAGGAAGGAACTGCCACAACCACCTAACCCCAACCATTTCTATCGCGACTCTGGCATCGGGGCAATGAGAAACAACTCGCTGGAGTGTTATGCCTCCTGAAACGAGTTGAATCCCATCAACCAACCGATGACATGCGCTGATGGAGCGGGGGCAATGCTATCGGAAGGCTATGACAGGGGGAATGAGGAGGGAAGAAGAAAGAAGGTGCGAAAGGCGAAGGACCGTGGGGCTCTGCCGGGATTCGAACCCGGGACCTCTGGGATAGTAGCCAGGCGCCTTACTCCCTAGACTACCGAGGCCCCTTAGATACCGAGGCGACCTTAAAACCTTAGATACCCACTTTCATTGGAATCGGAATAAAATTGGCAAATTCAACCATATTTCTGCGGCAATTTTGAATTTCGGTCATATTTCGGCGGCCATTTTGAATTTCGAAAATCGGGCTTCGAGGTGTATTATAGGAGACCTCCACGGAACTTCATGCAAAAATTCAAAGCTCTGCGATGATTTTCATCGAAGCTCTCCATGACAGTGCCATCTAGGAGTGGCTTTAGAAAGTAATAAAATAGCCCATGTTCTAAGTTTGAATGTAAATAGCACATGGTTAAAATTTCATTAAGATCGGTTGCACGGTATAGGAGCCTATAGCGATCATACATACACACATTCATTTTTATATATACATATATAGATGATAATGCATACTGTCGTAGTAGGGATATGTCATTTTCACTGCTCCACTGGAACTGAAAACGCATTTTTTGACTGAACCTTCCACATCATCCCATCTATCATCTCTTTTTTCAAAATATTGAACACACCTTAACACTTTAACGTGCCTGTCAAGCGGATTTTAATTATGCTTTGTTTTATTACCCTTTTATTACCTCTTGTTATTGCCAGATTTTCTAATAAATATTCCAAGAATAGACAGTCGACTTTTCCTTCAAGTAAGCGGGCTGAGAAGAGCAGAGTGGTTAGTGCACAAAACAAGAATATTTTACCTCTTTGTCGGCAATTTTCACGATGGTCTTCAAGGCGAAAAACATTAGGCTTATCAAAGACGTTCTTCAACACAGACGGCTTATAACGAAAAGTAAAGGAAGCCCCTAGTATTTTGAAGAGTAAGGAATAAACTCGCTAGTAGAGGGAAATTAAACAAAAAAAAAGCGAAGTAAAAAACTTCAATTTTTCAATTTTTTGCCTTCTTTTTCATAGTTGGCAAATAGCTTTTCAATGTTGGCATGGAGATTTTTTAGTATTTTCAAACTCCTAAAATGGACATTTTAAATAAAGTAACGAAGTATTGCGTATGCTCACAAGAAAGTACATAAAAAACCTACAATTTAAAAAAAAATATTTTACCGTACGATAATTTGGCATAAAATGGCGGCAATTTTAAGATTTTTTCGAAAACTGCCAATTGTTGCCATAAAATTCGAAAGTGTTTTTTGAAATTTCAACCACGTATTTATAGCATCAAATTGCATATTACCTCCAATTTTTATCAAAATCCGACTATTTTCCCGTTATTTATTTCATTTTTAGTAAAATAAAACAAAATTTCATACATTTTGGTTTTTTGAGGTTAGGATTCATTTTTAAAGTATTTATACCGAATCGCCTCGATAGTCTATTCATTCACGAGTCATTTTTATTTTTCTACGACCAACAGAACTGGAGAAATTAAAAAAATAGTGTAGAATTGCACTCAAAATGCATCAAAAATGGACATTTATGCAATTTTCTCGTGCAGCACAGGACCGATTTTGCAAAAATTTTTTTTTCGCTTTATCTTAACACATGTAAAGAAAAAAACCAAAAAATCCAACTTCCCAACTACATCACTATCATATGACAATTTCCCTCTACTACGCAGCGCGAATGGCACAGAAGACGTTAGCTCTAGGGTACTTCTAGAGTTTAAATCACCGAATCAGTTACAATATAACTTCTGCATCCTAGGTTGTACAGTCATATCAACGAGTCATAGCACGAAGAAAACGGGCAATCATCTTGGTAACCATAAGGGTACCATTAACATACTTAGTAGACCGGTTCTCGTTCGATTGGGTAGGTCAAGCAGCATTGGACGTGATTAGTACTTAGTTGGGGGACCGTATGGTAAAAAGACACTCACATTTGGAATGATCGAGTACAAATGCATGCACCGAATACCGACCAGCGAAGACCTTTTGTATTGAAGCCCATTAAGGCCCAATTACAATGAACGGATGAGAGTGGAACAGAATCGGATTGATCTGTCAAAGTGGTTTTCCGAGCATGAGTTTTCCATTTGAGCGATTACAATAAACGAATACAAGCGCATTTGATCGGATCTGAGCAGATTCGTTTTCGTTTGTTTAGAAATCGGCGGATTGGGCTGTCAGAATTTTTGTAAACGAGTCAAGTTAAATTTTGTTTTTTTTTTTTATAATTTGTAAAATATTTTCTGACGAATAATTAATAGGAGAAGTAAAAGAGTGCGAATTATCTATATTAATAAAAGAAAGTTTCTGTATGGATGTATGTATGTATGTACGTATGCGTGGATGTGTGCGCTATAGCGGGCGCACCAGTCATCGCAGAGCTTTGAAATTTTGCACGAAGGTCCGTTGGGGTCTTCCCTGAAACACCTAGAAGCCCGATTTTCTAAATTCAAAATGGCCGCAAAAAAATGACAGAAATTCAAAATGGCCACCCAAATATGAATTTGCAAATTGTGTTCCGATTTTAATGAAAGTGGGTATCTAGGGGTTTTTAAGGTCACTAATAAAGAATTTGTGGTCAAAACTTACAAATTCAAAATGGCCGCGCCAATATGGCCGACGAATTTGCCAATTGTATTCCGATTCCAATGAAAATCGGTATCTGGAGTTTTTTGAGGTAGCAAATAACGAATGTTTAAACAAAACTTATAAATTCAATTTATTTTGCCAATTGTGTTCCGATTCCAATGAAAGTGGATATCTAGGGGTTTTTAAGGTTGCAAATAACGAATTTATGATCCAAACCTATAAATTCAAAATGGCCGCACCAATATGGCCGATGGGTTTGCCAATTGTATTCCGATTCCAATGAAAATCTGTATCTGGGGGATTTCAAGGTAACAAATAAAGAATTTATGATCAAAACTTACAAATTTAAAATTTCGGGGCCAATCTGGGGACGAATTTTGCCAAATAAGTGTCATTTCCCGGCCAGCTGTTTGTAGGTTGTTCAAGAGTTGGCAAATCGAAAAATGTTCACATCCTCCAAATGGAAGAACATTGACCATAGTGTATCCTGGTTATTTCCTCTATTGTCGTGAAGTTTGCCACATTCTTAAATGTAGGAAATTTCTTAAATTTCCCCTAACCAGTATAGAAACAGTAAAAACGGTAGAAATCGATTGGTAAAAACGGGACCTGTAGGAAGCTGTGTTCGGGACGAACACTAAGTAAGAAGGGGCAGTGTAACGGCTAACCGAAAAGAGGAAGTTAAAATCCCAATTCACCGAGAAGTTTCATGTTCAGAGGTACGTACTTGAATACATACATAACGCAGTGTCACATCTCAATTTAGCACGGTTGTTCTAACTGAACCGCCAAAAAAAAGGAGGGAGGAACACATGTGTGCAAGACATTTTGTTTTGAAATAAAGTTGTTAAAAAGAAACAAATTGTTTCAATTAATCCGTGACAAATCCGAAAACGCTCAAGAAGAAATATTACAATATTTTTTATAGGTAATTCTAAATTTCTGTATGGTATCCAAGATCACTTTTTCCAGATTTTTTGTTGTGTTCATTTTCCTACCGCGGACAGTGCACACATAAACTTTTTTTATTTAAAGGCGTTGCAACGCACGCGGGTTTTTTACTAGTTATATAATAAAGCGAAAAGTGGTTATAAAATTACACAAAGCACTTTGACGTTTAAAAGGGACGTTCATTGTAATCAGTGCAGTTTCCTATCCGCGCAGGTGCGTTTCTTTGACATTTCAATCCGCGTAGATCCGTTCATTGTAATTGGGCCTTTAATGTCATTCATCACAATCTTGACGCAGCTAAACATTACCCTCTCTACGCACAACAAATAAGCATCAGAAGGAAGCCTTATGGTATTTGAAAGATCACAAGCACGACATTTGACCCCTTGAAGGGGGCTTGTCTTAATTGCAGTCTGTCTTAGGGTAACTAAGTGTTCTTATCTACACTCATACATATCCAAAATGCGCTTCGACAGATGATAAAATTTTCCAAATTGTTGAATCCATAACTCGAAACCTTCTAAATGCATAACTTAACTACGAGAGGAAACCCATCTCAATTCAGTTACAATCTCATTACGAAAGTAACAAATCTTCATCAATGTACACAATTTACAAGATGCTGTAGACACCACCGAGGAACGCGATGAACAATTTCAGATATCGTAGATCTTAAATGGGAGCCGTTATCACGTTCAGTTCGCCCAATCCCCGTGGAAAATTTGTTAATTTTATGCTAATGAGGCTTAAAGTCATTCATCAACTGTCGTTTTTCTTTAACATTTTTTTCCTCTCTCTTCGTCTTTTTGGTTTTTTTTTGTACAGAAAATGTTTTTGTTGAGATTTTTGTCACCACCACCCACACACCCTCGGAAAAGTCCCGCTGGTTCTTAGATAAAAGACCCCAAAATGATGATTGACGTGACGAATTTGTTTCTCTCTGCAAAGACTGAGTAGCATCCAGATGCCACAGTTTTGACAGCTACATGTGTCTTGGTCCTCGATCCATGGACCGAAAGATGAAGAAAGTGACAAGCTACAAATTCAAGGGAAAAACTGCCATGAATTTTTATTTTCATTTCCATTCCTCAGTTTTTTTTTCCTGTGCATAGCAAGTGTCATCTTTTTTGGTGTCTCTCAGTATTCTTTTAACGAGGTTGAGTCTCCTGTAATTAAAGGGCTTTCAATCGATGCTATTTTCCTGAGAACCCTTGTTGTACCCCGTTCGTGTGATTTATTAAGTGTTCGGGTATCGGTACAAGAGTTAAGTGTAAAAATATGCAGGAATTTAGATTAAAACCTCGGTTATTATCGCCGAAGAGTTAACCTCTCTTTTGTAATCTTGGATCAGTGGTCAAACACTGCGCGTATGCATAATGAATGCGCCCCGGCTCTTATCTTACACCAATATGTTGATGATCTTTTAAGCCACACGCGTCTTGTGGCAAAAATATTGACATTCGGATCGCTTGCTGGGCTTCGTTTCAAATATATTCAAATGTAACAAAGCCGCGCCGTTATTAATCAGTTCGAGATTAAAAGGGAATTTTTTCGGTTTGATCGTTTCGATAGAGGAAAATATGAAAAATAGATCTGAATTCGTTTCGGGGCGATCGATCGACGGCGGCGCAGGTATTGGCTTACCGATCGCGTCATTTTTCAATTAGTAGCGACCGAATTTGGTAGTTAATGTCTTGCACGGCAATCCCTTGACATAATTTAGTGCACGGTGGATTAGTTAGGAAGAGATTAAATAAATTAGTGTGTGGTAAGAGATTCTTGGCGGCTTATGTTAATTTATTGAAGAGTGTGTGTTTGTCGATGGATAAAAATCTGTATTTTGAGTAAATAATCTCCAAAGGTAAAGTCGTTTCTGTTTTTTTTGCGGTGGAGAGTTCGCATTCATAATCTTTCTCATAGATAGTTTCGAAATGCATTTTGTGGTAGTTAAGATTATTTTTTATTTTTATTTTTAAAATTACTTAAAAACAACGGGATTTTTGTAACAAACTAATTTGATAGGATTAAAAGTGATCCAAAAAGTCGCTATAAATTTTTAAAGTAGTCCAAAAAAAACTTTGAGCCTCAATTAGCTCAGATAACTAATGAGACTTGTTTCTAGAGTGGTTTACTTTCTAAACTTTTTATAACACCAAATTTACCAGAAACAGCATTTTTAAAACAGTGATCTCGTTTCAAATAAACACATTAACTGGAAATAAATTTCTAAATTCTCCTGATGGTTTTTTGTTGGAATTTTTATGATACTTACATTTTAAGCCCTTGATTATCCAGCCACTTTTATTGAATTAGCATCGCTAAAAAAATTTCAATCGTAGTTCAGGATTTTTCTTCTTTGAAGTCTTCAAAAACTAAATGACAATGATAGTAAATGCACCTGAGCTCTTGAAACTTGTGGCGCTCCCTTAACGTCTTAAACGTGACATTAGCCAAAGACTTGTTATGGAATGACTCGAAATCGCCAAATTATTCCAGTGTATTTTAGGATTTGAATTTCTTAACAGATGGAAGTTCTTCATCCAGCCATTAGCTCGTTCTACATCCTACGAAAATACTACTTGTGAAAAATTCAATCGCTACTATCATTCCGATTTCCCCACCGTAATAAAAGCTCTCCTCCTTCCACGGCAATCTTATACCAGCAACACCAGATTAGCCTGCTAGGCTCATTCGTTTTGCTTAGAGAGATTAATCCAATCTTACGCAGTCTGCATTTCCAAACTGGTACAATATCCAAGAATTCAAACATTATGTTCATCGCCACCTTCAACATCCTCCCGACTCCTTGTAGCCTAAAACCTATTCTATCCTTCGAACTAAGTTTACTACTAGACATTGCACCATGTCTTGACGAGCCACATAACGGACCGACAATACAAAAGGTGATTCCTGAGCTTAGAACTGCCAAATAAAAACCTACATATCTACATATGTTTTATTCAAACCAATTCTAAATATCTTTTATTCACAACAACCAGCCACTCACAATGATCCAAACAGCGAAAATTTCACCTAAACTGTCGGAGAGAGCATTTAGAGTAACATCGCCCGACACCGACATTTTTGAACCGTCACCGACAACGTAAGAACAACAATTTATATGGAAATTTTCAATGTCGACCTCATAGAAAGTCAGGCGACCGTCAGGTATTGATTGAGAATATAAATGAACGAACAATTCTTCCTTTAAGGATAAAATAGACAAGGTTGCATGAAGCGAAAAAAAGGTTTTTGCGTCTGCAACATCGTCGTCCTGTCCTCGTGTATTTTAGCCCTTAAAATTTAGGCCAAAACTATCTCTCAAAATAATTCCGTGTCAAAGTTCGGTTCTCCAGTTCAGGCTTCCGTAAATGTGGCAAATCTCGCGGCTCTGTTCGAAATTTCAGCAATGTTAAAATTTGAGACCTAGGCTCTAGTATACGTTCGAAACTTCTACCCATATGGTGAACACTGCCGCTAAGTTAGGGCTATTGTGTACGTACCCCACTAACGGAAAAGATCGTCAGCACTCCGGACGAAGGCAAGTAGGTCTTTAGTTGAAGAAGACTGAAATTAAGCAGGGCTTATAAGCTCTCTGAAAAAACGTTCTTCTTCTAAGCAAGATCAGAGCAGGAAATTCACAAAGAATATGAGGGTAAGTGTCGTCGCGTTCCGTCCAGAGTGGGAATTCTGTCTCCTGAGCCAGTCCTAGGTCGTGGAAGTGATAGCGCAGCCCTACATGACCAGTCAGACATTCCACCAGCAGCCTAAGGTCCGCTCTGCTTAGCTCTCTATCTTTGAGGTGGACCATGAATGCCACAGAAGGTTTCTGGGGCCTGGAACAACGTGTTAGACCCCTTCCTTGCCTTCAGTGTCCGGGAACCCAGCAGAGCGAGAACCTATTTTTCTTGGTTAGGCTCTGAAGTACGTCAAAGCACTCTGCAACTTTCTTTTAAACGCTGGCTTTGAAGCCAGCTTGTATATGTTTCAGTCCTTATATACTTTCGTAAAAATATGCCATTACGTCCATTTTCTTCTTTATTTTTCAAGATATTGAACATAAAACTCAACTGCAAGTAATTTATCAAGTAATTTTTTATTATGCTTTTATTACCCTTTTATGACCCTTTTATTACCTATGACCAAGAAATTTTATTATATTTTCCAAGAACAATGTAAAAACTAAAGAGTATGGCGAAATCTTCGATAGTAAACGTGGTGTTCGGAAAGTCCATCAGACCCGAGGGTTGTGAAAACATTTGGCTGGCCCTAATACAATAAACATAGTCTATACAAAAAATCCCAGATTACCAATTACAGAGTAGAAAAATTGCATTGGATTTAAAAATAGTTAAAAAAATAAAATAAACAAAACAAATCTTAGCAACTTAGCAACTCGCAACTCGCCCACTTATAGCATTCAAAACCAACAACCCATCACCGTGTACCAAAATTTAATATTTACATTTATTTTAGAATTTGTTTATTTACATTAAAAAACTCAAAGGAATATGGCAACACGTAAATAATTCATTTTTAAATACTAGAATATACTATTAACATTCATGCTGTACACAATTGAATTTACCATTTATCAGCAAACAGTCGAATTATGGTGACCATTAATTAATTTACAAGCATGTTATGTTTACCGATAAAACTGGTGTGCCGCAGGGTAGTCTCCTCGCAACATTGCAGCTCGTTCTGTTTATTAACGATATTTAATGGTGCTGTGCCGAGTTTCTCCTCAATTTCATTGCCACATTCTGATGGAAATCGTTATTAGTTTTTGTTTGGGCAGTAATAGGGATTTATGGTAGCATTTGCAACTTAAGGAGTTAAATGGTTGTTAAGTGCGTTTTTATTGGAATAAGCATATTTAAATCTGAGTGGTAGAAAATTTTTCGTTTTATCGGCGAAAATTCCGTTCATAAACACAGTGCGAGCTAAACGAACAAGCTCCTCAATTTTCTACCAAACACCCAAAATTAAATTCACAAATATTCCTTCAAATTTAAAACCCTATTTACTAATTTTCACTTACAAAATCAAACAAACCGAAAAAAATAACCACAAATTTACAACCAACAAAAATTCGGATCGCTTCAAACTTCCACCGAAATAACACCACCAAACAAGAAATAAAACCGAAAGTTGAAAGGAGCCGGCCATAAAAAATTCATTGATTATCATTTATTCAGGTCCGGCTCGCCCGGTAGAATGAAAAATTACCGTAAAACCCTTAATTAAGCCGCCTTTAATTATCTTCGTGAGCTATAATTATAGGCAGTCTGCAGTAATCTATCGTTCAAGTATCTCTCCACCAGTCCCAGTCCCCAGTCCGCTTTCCACTTCTTGGCTAGTGGCCCCGGACTCCTCGACACTTTCTTAATTGAGTTTAAGGTTTGCTCCTCAAGTCAGAAATGTAGACGAAGTCCATCAATCTTCCAGAATTCCAGATTCTGTTGCGGGCCGAGTGGAGCGCTCGGACATTTCCTTTGGGGCGGTGGTGTGGCGGTCGGAGATTCACTTCATTTCATCCATCCTTCAAGTGGACATCTACACATTCATCGGGGGCAAGAAGTGGCTTCTGTCTAAGTTAGTTTCATCCTTTTTGCAGCAAATTAAAAATAACTTAATCCTCCCTAAAGACGTCCCTTTATCTCGCACCGAAGGGTAGCCCACACTAGGGGTTGAAGCTGGAGAACAAAAAAAAAACAACAACAACAAATTCTTACTATAGCATAAACTGACGGCCCTGGCAATATGTCATTCGATACTTCTTCACTTTGGTCCCTTTTTGGTCCTTTTTTTGAAGGGACGGTGAGAGGCGATAAAGTCGACACCCCCTCAAGAGATGCACCCTGACTTTTTCCCAGACGCTGCTGACAATAACGACGGCGACGGCGACGTTCATTTCTCTGTTCAGTTTCCCTTTGTATATTTACGAGTGTATTTGTATTCCCATATATCCTTCGGTTTGTTTTTACAGGATTTTTCCCTTTTTAGATGGAAAAATGGACGAGTGTTTACTCAAGTGTCAGATAAGATACTCTCGACGCGGATCTCCTGCACTCAAGCGTTCTGTTTGCATATTGCGATAACGAAAACGATTCTTGTCCTCTTTTTTTTACGTTGCCGTGTAGAGGGTAGCGATGCATATCGAATGCAGGCCCTGCATTATATCTATAGTGCACACACATAAGGAACAAACATATCCGTGCCATTAAATATTTGCCCAAAGACACAATACCGCTGTGCTGGAGCCCTTCGCAAGATCTTCTAACCTAGGCCAAGTGTTTGCCTTTTCCATTGACTCCGGATGATAACCTCTTATGGTTCCAGGAGAAGAATCGCCTTTGCCGTCAGATCCAGAGACCGACCGGAATTCGCCCTAAGGGCAGTCGATACTTTTCCTCAAGGGCCAAGAGGGAACCTTTCCCGCCCGCGGGAGAGGGAACCTTCTGTGACACGCTCGCTGCATTGAAAATCCAATTGAGAAAATAATGAACCGGAAATTTTGGAAATTATCTTCAAGACTCCCGATAATTCGTCGAACAAATAATGGGTCCCAAAGTTGCAGGGAAATGCCGGAGTTGGGTGGAGAGACTTGTGCCTATGTTTGGTGTTTGTAGCTATTATGACGGAAACCGCTTTGTTGGGCGATAATTGAATGCAGTTCTTTCGGCATAAAGCGATAAGTGGAATTCTCTGGAGTGCAGGGCAACGTATAGCCGCGGACTAATGGATTCTGTTATCACATTTTAGGGTACAAATTCTGAAGAAGTTTGATAATTTCATGCTAATGAGATTCTTGTAGGGCCATTCATGGTTTTCTCGTTTTTTTTGTGGGATGTAAGAAGTTAACTCTGCTCGTTTTATTGTGCTTCAGTCGATATTTGTTTGTTTGTTTGTTTGCTTACAG
Source organism: Thereva nobilitata (assembly GCA_963855945.1). NCBI lineage: Eukaryota > Metazoa > Arthropoda > Insecta > Diptera > Therevidae > Thereva > Thereva nobilitata. The sequence goes on from OY979694.1 coordinate 229,365,836, forward strand.
ACGTTACAGAAGTTTCTTTAGGGAACTAAAATATTTAATACAAGCCAACTTTGGATTTTCTCAAAAGGTTTTATATACATACATAGATAGAGTATGTCGGATTATACAAGATAAACGTTTTGTTGTGAGTATAAAAAATGGTTATGTTCTGGAATCTCGTTTTAGCTTAGCTTAGCTAGTTTCTATCGTTAACCTGCCCTAACTTGTTAAGATGATACTAAACAGGACATTAGCCACAGAAGAATCCTAGAACCATTCTGATTTCTGATCACTCTGATAAAAGGAAGGTCTTTGTAGCCCGGGTGTTGAGGCGTTCGACTACCATCCCAGAGGTCCGTGGTTCGATTCCACGTAGAGCTATGGCTCTTCCAGTTCTCCCACCGAGATAGCATTCCATTTTTCTTGCCTTTCGTCATTATAGCAATTTCCTACACTCTCCCAAGCCATTATCGGCAAGCACAATAGGCGAGAAAGCGATTTCTTGTTTGATCGAGGAAGTCAGCTTTCTGTTCTGGTAGTATTAGATGGGAGCCGGTGAAGTAAAGATGCAAAATCTAAATTTATTCGCCTACGGTATAAAGGCACTTACATCTGGGCTCTAGTATTTCACATAAAACCAGAAATACGCTCCCAACAAAGCCTATTATACTCCGCCAAATCTCTTCGAAAGCCTCTTCACAATGCCGTAACCCTGTCACGCGGGGAGCATGGAAGATAAGAAGGAGATGGTTTTTTCGCCGATACCCACACAAACCGATAAACAGGAAATTCTTAGCAGAATTCCGACCCAGGCACTTAAGTAGTAGGTAATAGCAGACAGTGAATTGGGTATCGAGTTTCGTCGAAGCCAGCTTTCTCGCAAAGAAACCAGAGACGGTAGGTTGCTGATTCATATACCCCACTCTTTCGGCTTTAGTAAGTACCCTTTCGAGGGGCCCTTTTATGGGTCGCAAAGGAGCTTGGTTAGTTTAGCAGTAGGAATTTGACACTACCGTCTGAGGTGGATCCTCGGCCATGTCTCCTGTTTTGGCTGTGGACCTTACAGGAGTTCGAGCACACAAAACTTGATGCTCGACTGAAGAAAGATTCTCACCAATCCCTCGTAAAAGAAACACTCGACAGGCTCCAATAGGTAAGAGATCTTGATCGTATTTCTTAAAAGCAATATGAATCATTTATGATAGGAGTGATGGGATGCAACAAGAACATAAACCAAACCTCCGCTGAAAGGATGGCGTAACCGAGGACTCCCATAGCTTTGGGATGCCATCTCGATGACATCTACTTTGAGTGGCGACTCTTGCGAGATTTTAGCATTGGATCCGATAGTCGTCATAATTTTCTTAACCGGCCCTCTTCGGCTTGCATTTTGTCCATCCAGCACTTACCAAATGGCAAAACTCTTTTGTTTATTACCTTGGAATCGAAGTCGTACTTTTAGATTCATGTCTAGTTCCCGATTACTATGCGAAATTTTTTTCTAAACCTGCCTCTGAAACCTGTTTAAAAATAAAATGTATGTTTCTTATCCTTCGATCATGTGTTCTGGGCGTTTGGAAACCATATTGCCGAATCGTTTGAAAGTCGCAAATGAGTCGTCATAAATCTCATGCACTAGCCAGATCAGTGCATGAGATTTATGACGACTCATTTGGGACTTTCAAACGATTCGGCAATATGTGTTCTAGAATTTCGTTTTTCTATTCTCTATAATTTCGAATTTAGAATTTCGTCGATTCTTTAGTGAACTTCAGCAGACATTTCTTCATTGGTTGAAGCTGATGGAGTTCTGATCATTTTTCAACTTCTCTATAGCATACATCTGATCCATACCGTGGTGAACTCCTCGCCAAAATGCAGCTCTTTCAATAGCATTGCGCATTATCGTTATCATCTGCCGAAGTACAAAGAAACTTGAAAAGTACGATAAACGAAGCTAAATTTGTAATTTCCTCAAGTTAAATTTTCTTAAACAAATTGATATTTTGGAATTTCCAAGCTGTAATAATCTTGCACTGTGCTGCTTGTCCAAATCTGTATTTTCTTATCTTCGTAAATAATCAATCCAACTATTAAATTAACAAAATTATTAAGTGCTAAGGTCACGATTCTCCCCTCCTTTATAAATAAATCACGCACTACTTAATCACCCCTTGTTAATGTGCGAGGGTCGAAAGCGATATTTTCAGAAACTTTTTTGGGTGCGCCCAGAATTCCTTTTTGTAAGGGTGTATTTCCCTTTTTTTGTTTTCTAGTATTTAGAAAAGGCATATGGACATTTTCATCAGCAAAGTTGGTATTTGTTGCAATAGTTCCCTTTACTATTAAGGTTTAGTTTAACATATACAACTTCGCAGGCTTTATGGTTTCTGGATAGGAGTGTATATTGTGAAAGAAGTAATACAAATGTTGAGACAGTACAACTGAACTACGAGGAATATTCCATAAACAATTCAACGGTTGGCAACACTGTAAATAGTCAAAATTATGTCAGCTTTAGTTTAACACTTGCGGAAGATCCACACACATAATTTTTTCATCAATAGTTATATTTTTATTTATTATTCAATTGAGCTTGAATTGGATCCTATGTTGGGCTCAAGTATATAGATATTACCACTTTTGAGAATCAATGATCGTGCATTCTTGATGAAAACTTTACTTAGATCAACTCCTAACAGAAAACCTCAGTGTTTAAGTGAAGTTTACAGTGACCAGTGGACCGTAGTACAGCTTGTGGTTGGGCTAATCGTTACCATTAAGTTAATGTAAGCCTAACAACTATGAAGATGAATGAAGTTTAATACATGTGAAAAATCAGATCCTCGTGCAACGTGTAAGAAAATGCCCAAAGCTACAGAAATACAAGCAGAGTCCACTGCAAATAAAGGGGCAAAAATAGAGTGGAAAAATAAAGATGTCCTGAAGAAGTTGAATCTACGGTTATGCACTAACGTGTCCAAAACTCCAGGTGGCGTAAGGGGTCTTTCTAGTGTGCACCAACAATTCCATCCTGGTACCTTTTATTTATTTATTTATTTATTTATTTATTTGCCAAACAAGGCAGTTAACAAAAACATACAGATAAAAAAAATACATATTAACATTAATGGAACATTGCAGTATTTAAATATTAAACTAAGATCTAGGTCTATAAGTTAGTTAGAAGAGGACAATAGGGAAATTAGTTTTCTTTTATAGGAACTTTTGTTAATTGAGGGAGAGAAACAGGACGCGTAGGAATTGAAGGTAATGCAGCACCTGTTAACGGGCTCGTTTCTAGCATATTCAGTGCGATGCGGGTACTCTTTAAGCAGTTTGGAATGTCTTGTTTGTCGAGTATCGTTAAATTTGATTGTGTCCGACAGGAACTGCACCTTGAGGTTATTGTTCAGGACATCCAGGGTAAAACAAGATATAAGCAATTTCCGTCTAAGGGATAGAGGCAGGAGATCAAGGATTTTGAGCCTGTCCTTATAGTGAGGAAGGTTGTGAAAATCCGAAGGATTATAGAGGTTCCTAAGCGCGAAAAGAAGGAACTTCTTTTGGACAGATTCTATTCGATTAATACTAATTTGAATTTTGGCACAGTCTAGTCTGAGGTAAGCCACTTTGTACTGTCAACTCCATTTGACTTTTATGATCGAACAGTTTTCGCTGATCGAACAGGAGCTGGTGTGATATTTTTTTTTTATGTGGAAGACCAGAGCTCAGGGAAAGCCCTTTGTACTGTCGACAATCTAGCTGCAACAAGTGTAAAAACATGCCGCCCAGCGCAATCGAACCACTGATCCCTGGAATGAAAGTCAGGTCCCTAGGTTACCAGTAAGCAGAAACTGTACACTGCAGGAATGATCATGCGAAAATCAGTCGAAAATCAATTTACATGATCCCAAAATTGAGAAAATAAGAAACGAGTTCATCCAAAGTCACTTTAGAGTTGTCTAAACTGATGAAAAGATAAGAGAAAATCGATTAGCACAGTTTGGGAACATGATGAGGCCTGAAGAATATCCAATAGTAAAATTAACTGCAAGAATTGCGGAAGACCAAGGTGGCTACTGACACCTAACATAAGTTCGAAGACATGCATAGGATTTCTTGGTTATTGAGAACTAGAAGATACGACCCTAAACATGGCTAGGTCGAAGAAGATTACTTGGTATTGTTAGTTTATATGACTACCTCACATAAATTTTGCACCCCCCCCCCCCTTGACCTATTCTAAATTGTGACTAGTCATAAGTCACAAGCTTTTGTGACTAATGCTTGTCAATGATAGTGTGTGACTATTCTTGTGACTATCATCTGTTTTGGTATTCTAAGCACCTGGTCACAAGAAATATACCAACAATTTCACCTCGAATGTTGAATTTGTATTTGTGTAATGAGATAGAGCAAATTGTGAAGCCAGAAAATATTGATGCAGCGAGACAGAATATATATGAACGTACGAGCACCTCTCGTCGACGTTGTCTGTCTGTCGAGTCTACGAGAATATTATGACAAATATGATAGAAACCGGCTCTTTATATTCTTGTGACCTGCTACATTTATACAGTCACAATTATTGTGATAGGCGTTGTGACTTTATTTCGGATTGTCAAAATTATGACTGCAAAATTAGGATACTAAATTGTCTGAAGTTATGACTTGACTTGTGACCAAACTCTCGTGATTGCGTTGTGACTTGTGACTGCTTTTAAAAAAAAGGTATAAATCTTTTTTTTTTAAAATATGACCAGATAATCAGAGCTCTTTAATATTGAATTTAAAATTAAATTCATAAATGAAAATTCCTTCTCATACTATTTTGTAAAATATTTGAACTCTGGAAAAGTTATCTAAAAAAAAAGTTCATCAAAATTTATAAATCTACAAAACGACATCGAAAAGCACTTTTCCGAAGTTAATAAAACTTGTTCAAGTATTTTAAAGATTTAAAACTTCTAAAAACCGCTAATGGTAGGACATCGAAGGACATTCACGACGCTTTTAAATAAATAAGATTAAAACATTCCAATTTTGTATATTTCTGAATTATTTTCAAATATTACCAAAAAATGGCAGACAAAATCCATATAATAACAAAAAAATTCCATCAAGCTAATTTCAATTAATTGCGGCAATATTTATTTGCACGAAATATCAATCAAAAATTCATAAAGTCTCTCGAACTTCTCGCTGCTCCTCAATGTCTGCCCTTGAAACGTAATCCGAATGCCACAGACGTCTTAAATTGGAATTAAATAGTCTCATCGCTTTAGGTTCATTTGCTGTTTGGGTTTCCCAAGGGATAAATAACGCTTGTGAAAATTCGTGGTCGTCTCGAATTAGTCGAATGTCGACAAGTTGCCCTCACGCACGCACCCATGGCCATGTCACCAATTAATTATGCGCCTCTGTGGAATGCACCCAAAGACACAACGCCGGATGCCCCGTCCCACATCTACGACGGGACGAATTCAATTTGTCTTACATTAAATGAGGGTCCACAGGTCGGGCTCCCCCCTGGTTACATGGACACGGCGGGGACAGATCCTGAACCGCCACGGGAGTCCCAAGGTTGACCGCCCGGTGCTACTTGAAATATTACAATTTTTCATAATGCAAACCCAACAGGGGGGAAAAAAGGGAGATTTTTTGACATAATCACGGTCAAGGATCTCATCCTTTTGCGGTCGGTCAAGTGTATGCCAGGAGACATTTTCTAAATCTCAAGAGTCGGTAGGTATCTAGTCTTCGCCGCTAAGACGTCTTAAAAGCGACCCTTTTCGGGGCCCTCTGTAAATCATCTCCACTCTGAGATGCGGGATTTATCTTCCTCGGCCTCTCACAGATTTTAGATAATTTATGTGGCCTACGGGCCATTTATCATATCTGTTCCCAAATCCGAGGCTACCCGGCGAGGCCTAAGTGATCTCTCTCTAGAGCTGTGTGTTTTGGGCAACAGCCGAACTTGTTAATGTCAGAGGAAAGTAAGAAAATACAAAATAGAATAATAAGAAGCTCCAAAGTCAGCCGAAGGAAAGTTCACACTCTAATGGAAATGATGGGCGAGCACAGGGCGGACTACCGGCCGGAGGGGGGAACGTCACTCAAAATAAAGCAATTCAAATGGCGGCGCTAACCTCCGAAATGCCGGCAACATATCATTCCGGAAAACTTATTTCGGAATCGAAGTTATTTATCAGATTAAATGTGACAAGGCACTTGGGCGAAAGTTTGTCTCGCACACAGTATCAAACTCGACGACTCCACAATGAATTGGTGCAAGTCCATAAATTCCGAGTGATTCGTATTTTTAGCTCCTGGATTTTTGTGTCGACCAATGGGAGTAAATCATATAGGATCCACCATTCCACCATGTATAGGGAGAGCACCCCTTGGATCCAGGGCCGGGACTCTCCTTTCATCTATTTCGAGGGTCTAGAGACAACATTTCGTAAGGAACAAAGAGCATATATAAAAAAATGTGTGAATAAAATTGCGTGCTTTTAGTGAATATGGTGAAGTGACTACTGCCGTGCAATGCTGTGGGCCCATTAGCACGGCACAAGTATCAGTCGTTGACCTCCTTTACCTGGAAGTTAATTAACTGTGTATGATGTGAGAATTGTGTTGATGGATCTCGGCACAAGGTGCAAAAATGTAAAAACTGTGACGTCGAAATGTGTGGTGATAAAAAGACATGCTTGGTGAGAGTGCGGAGGGGGTTTTATGATGAGCTGGCAAAATAGGACCATTTGCAGGTGATGTATTCATTCCTTAGTACGTAGTATAGTGGCAGGGGTCTAACTACATGTGATAAGGTAATTAACATATTGTTGGGCTCGTTGTCGTAGGTTTTGTTAATGGAAAATTAAATTAAGTTGACATGTAGAGGGAGTGTTTTTGTATGAATCAAATTTGACGTAGCTATGGCGAAGAGTATGTAACGAATGTATGGCATATGGTCATTTTCAAAACATTTCGATTAAGTTATAATATAACAATATCAGTTGACTTCGTCATGGCGTTCAAGTAATGGTCTAGTAGTAAGCTGAGTTTAAAGGATCGAAGAGGATAGTATTGATAAGGGCCGTTAGAGATGTCTTTGATACTTACTTCTGAATTCTTGGATTTTGAACGAGTTCGGAAATACTGACTTTGGAAGATTGTTCCATTGTAAAGCTGTCCTGTTTATAAACGAACTTCTTGATCCTAGTGATAGCGAAAAGGAATAATGCAGAATTTAGGAGTAGAAGATTGAGCCGAACTGATAATTCCCGACTAGAAATTTTTTTTTTGGGCCACATGGGGTTTCGGTAAATGCCACTCTAGGGTCATATGCGGAATCAGTGTTGGGGGCCAAAGTAGAAATATAACGTATTGGTCCATTTAGGCCTAATTAGAATTACCAAGTTTGGCCAAGTGTGACGAGCGACGATTTTCTAAGCGGTCCCCCAACTAAGTAGTAACCATGTCCAATGCTGCTTGACTTCTGTGATCAAACGAAAACCAGTCTGCTCAGTATGTTAAATGGAACCCTTTACGGTCACCACGATAATTGCCTAGAGCATGAGTCACATATTTTGTTTTCCAAGTGATATTAGGCCCTCGTGGGACATTTATTAAGTTTATTTAACTTAGTTGAGCTGCAGTCTTAGAACAATAGGTCCTCATTAGGCAAACACCAGTGGAACCTAAGTTAAATATGCCCCTTTTTTGACACTCATGCGGTATTTATTAGGATGATATAGTTTAAGCAACCCCAGGAAAACCCGTTGCGGGTCGCACTTTGTTTTAGGCATGCTCCACTAGGATTTCTATTTGGGTTCTTGTATTATGCGAAAAGTGTATTTCGTTACACGGCAGGAGGGCGTTAATTTCAGTGAAACGCTCAGTATGGTAATAACGATCAAATTTGTTCTGGACTAGTGCATTGGCTAAATGAGTCTATAGGGTAGTATAAAGTGTCATTAACGAAGAACTGAAGGGTGTGTCATTAGGGATTTCCCTACTCTGATAGGGAAATACGTCTAAGCGTCAAATGCTTCTTGCTTTCTGTTGACATTTCTCATTGTTCATTATATGTTGAGCTATAAACACGTACACAATCAAAAACGCGTACAGGGCATTCAAGGCTCCAAGAAGACTCTCAAGAAAAACATTCAAATTCCTAACGACTTTCGTTACTTAAAATCCAAGTGAAAGTCTGGTTTCGGCTATTACCATCTGGGATGAAGTCAGGCGAAAAATCGCCCTTAGGAAATGCAACCTAAGCATTTTTAGATTTCAATCCCCGAGTCGGAGTTCTTGAGTTGCACTGGCCAAATTTATGGCATGAGGAGTTTGTGAAAACTTATGATCGTTGGTTTTTGATCGGTTTTCTACTTGAGGGGCCATTCCAAGAGAGTGATCTATGGTAAGAATCTAGAGGATCACAACATGAAGCTCAGACAAGTGTTTGACAAACTGCGCGAACACAATCTTAAACTTCATTCAGAAAAATGATAATGAAAAATGCTACGAGCACTTTTGGGCCCCAGGAAAGCAATGTGCCTTCAAGTATTCCAATCCTTTGTAGGAGTCTCGAATTACTTCAAAAATTTAATACGCGACTTTTCAAAAATTGTCCGCCGCTAATAAATTTACTTCGGCAAGGCGTGAAGTTCTCCTGGATATCAAGATGTTGGGAATCTTTCAAAAAGGTACAAGCGGTACTGGTCACACTACACCACTAGTCTACCCGGATTTCAATATACCTTTCATACTGACTACAGATGCCAGCGGTGAAGCTCTAGGGGCTGCACTCTCACAAGGAGATGGACTCAAGAATCATCCCATTGCTTTCGCCATTCGAACTCTGAACAAGGCCGAACGCAAGTACTCTACAATAGGAAAGTAACTTTTGGACATAGTTTGGGCCAGGCGCTCTGGAAGTAACGGGGGATCACGGAAGCAATCAACGTAATTTTCGATCTGTTGTCACTTGATCTATACATCAGAAAGCGGGTACCCTGCACTGCCCATAGTCACAGAAATATTCGGCGCTTTCCACTACGAGGAATGGTAGATAGCCCATCTGACTATATAGAATTTCGATCCAGTTTTCGATTTCCAGATCCTCATCAGAGAGGAATAAGAAATCTGCCAGCCGTACAAGAACTATGACGTAGTATTATACACAGATGGCTCCAAATCAGAGTCGGGTGAAGAGGCGCTAGAATTTTTCCGAGCGATAAACCTGCGTGCCAAGGCCAAATCTTGTAAGCACAATTTTGGAGAATGTAGAGAAGCCGCTTTGTGACGAAGAGAGGTATCACTATGTATTTTCTTTCAATATCAAGCTCTAGGCAAAAGAGTTTAATATCAATCGCCAAAACTAGAACGACTTAGCTTGAAGCAGAGGAGGGGAAGGACATCGCAAGGATCGTGTCGATCATTACAGGAATCTGATTGATTGTGGGGCATGTTGCGAATTGAGAATCCTATACAACACCCACTGCCATAGCTGTGGAGAGTAACAAGCCGAATATTTTCTTTGCGGTTGTCCGGTTGGGTTCAGACATTGGAAATCCTTTCTTACAAGACTTGCGAGTGGTCTCGATAGTTAAAATAGCAGATATGATCTGTAACCTGAATATGAAATGCTTGATCTAAATCCACTTGAAGCACAATTCCATGGGCTTACGCGAAGGTTTTTTTTAACCCAGTGCGGTTACAACTCGATACCCTTTCATCGCCAATTGTGCCCAGCAACAAAAACCCACGTGCCACAATATCGTTTCCCACTTATTTAAAAAAAACAAGCTTTAATTAATTCATGTTTCCAAAGAAATAGCCACTGAAACATAAATGACAGATTGCTTAACACCGAAAACCACTCATAATTAAAAAGAACGACGGAACAACTATAACCTAATACCCCCCATAAATACTTAATTAAACTTCCCCTAATTTCACGCTTCGAATATATGCGCATATCATTAAAACAATAAAATCTAGAACTTTTACAGCCGATTGCCCAAGCCCAGCACACAATCGCTGGTCTATTCACCATTCATTAAAATGTTGCCACGGCATCTTCCAGTTGACAGAGCCATGTTCTCGTCGCCATAAAAATAATTTAATCAACACACATAAATCAGCACATAAATCGCCACATAAATCCACGGAATCAATGTTCAAATAGATGACCAACATTGTCTGTCACCACGTAAATGCGAGCATAGTTGCTGCTGGTGGAAGGGCTAAGGACTGCGTTTGCCCTAATCATGGTCATGTATGCTCTCGAGAAGCAAATAACATGGCAGTCCAATGCAAATAAGGAGCATATACGATTCCTCGGTTCCAGCCCCACTGATATTAATGCCCTCCAATGTTCCGTGTCATTTGCATGACTTGTTAAGTGCATAAAATTACCACCTGCAGTAATTATCACCTGCATATCTATAGCCGATTTGGCCGGAGGCATTCTGCCGGACTGTGGAACGCTCGTCGTCGTTGTTGTCGTCTGTGCAAATGTTTAGAAACAATATTTTGAGATGGGCCGACTAAAGGCTGTCAAGTGCAGCCAATGCATTTTACTTAATTGGAGGCAATTGCGGGAATGGAGATTACATTTAATAAAGCAGATTTGGAATTGATCGAAGGGTGGACACGGACATGCTATATTTTGTTAATTAATATTATTGGACACACTTGTCTTTTGTTTAGAATATGCTAGACTGCAATTCGTTTGTTGTTCAGGGCTCAGAATACATGGTATTTTGTAGGTTATTATATATTAAGAGATGTATCTGGAATTAAGCATGGTACGAGGGTGGTGAAGAAATAAAGACAAAGATTTTGAACACTTGGGTGTTATGGAGTTCGGCAATACTGACTGCAAAAGGTTGATCTACAGCAGAGGTTGTCTATCTATGGACGAGTTCTTAGACTGAAGTACGCGTAAAAATTGTAGGTATTACAATAGGCATGGACTGAGCAAGTAAAGCTGGTGCTGGGGATATAACAGTGGCGTTAGTAGGCATCGAGCCTTGAAGATTCTTGTATGTCGACTGTGTAGGAAAATCTTCCGAACCAAAACGTAAACACTTTGTCGTCAAAATTATTTTATTTACACTCTGCTGTATTTGTTAGAGATTTACAAACCAAAGAATACAAAGCGTACCATTGGTTGGCAAAAAGATCACTGAAGATCAACTGATATGAAACTAGGTATGCAGCGTAGAAGTGATCGTAGAAGATACAGAATGATGACCACCACACAAATAAACCTTTCTCTGCATAAATAATAAAAAAAATTTACAGTTAGACCAAACTCGTTTTCATACCTCTAGACAACGATTCAAAACAGATATATTGTAATTTAAAATTTGACAACTGTTTTCAACTAACAGACCACGATACTCTAGACATTAAACCATCTGCGTACCATCAGAGGGTTTTAGTTTCGATTCCTCGTAGCCGCATCTCATTGATTTACTCTCTGTACAACCATTCCATACCCATTATTTTGCCAATGTCTGTAAGCATAAGCATAAGGAGATCATCTTCCGTTCGACAATCTAAGTCATTCTATAAATTCGCTTTTTTGCGTTGGCATTCTTTTATTTCTGTCCGACTAAAGTTTGTAGTCCGATCCTATGATAATGTAGACTGATCGAGAGAGGCTGTATTAGACAAATGTAGATTTCGATATAGTAGACCCATAAAGGTTATCTCTGAGCTCTAGACTTTCACACAAAAATGATTTTGTTCTCATTTACCAAATTCCAAAAACGAATACAACCAACCTCAGCATAAAAAGATCGTCAGTAATACTAAGAACCAAAAATTTTAAAAATTGATTTCATTTTTGATTTTCCACTCCATTTCATAAAAATATTGCTTCAATACCTTCAAGAAAAAATTGCAACAAAAAGAGTAGAAAAAAAGAAAATTTCCAACTTCTTGTGAAAGATCACTTAGGCACGTCCAACACTAATTTCCAAACATTCATTAGAGGTAAATCAGTTCCTTAGCCATGGGAGCCCAAGGTGACAGTATAGAGCCACTGAGAAGACAGTGATCGATGATTTTCTTAGTTTTTCATTTTAACGCCAAGAGAATTTTATGGTAGCCGAACATTTGATGAGTGAAAAATGTTTTTGAGATATTATGGTGTAAGTTTAGCAGAAAAAATAAAAAAATTTTTTTTTGGTGAAGTTTTTAAAGTAAGTCAGTGTTCCAATTCAAACTTAAGAAGTAATGCGCTTTCTATATTTGCATTAATTCTTAATTTTTTTTATTTTTAATAACTTTGAATTTGTTGTTAATGGTACACAGGAGAAAGATCGAGGCAATAAAAAATATTTCGAAGGCAGTAACAGTATAAACAGTTTACTTTAAAATTTGACAACATCAAACAAAGAACTTCAAATCATACAGAAAAAACCTGTTAAATGAAAAGTAAATACTGAGCAAATTGTTGAAACGACGTTTCTTGATATGTCATGTTGATCTTCTAATTACTCTAAAATTAATGTTTCTCAAGCAATGCTGGAAGCTTGTTCCTCTCGAATATTATCATATTTCATAGATGGAACGTATTGTGGAATTGTCGCCTAATTGTCCGTTAGAAAATACGTAATTTCAAAAGATTGTTAAATTTTGTTTTATATGAGAAAACTAAGCTCAGTAATTATCCTTTGTACTACCATTAGCATTCCATTCCGACAGGTCACATTTGCCATAATACAGTGTGTATAGTCGCAAGCTTTGTTCAAAGGAAGGAATAGAGGATAAGTTAATTTTATATAGAAGTCTGGAGAGTCTCGAATGAGAAGTCAATGGATTTTGCGCTTAAACTCTTAAATGCTGTACGAAATTGGAAATACTGTCTGCGGAAGCTTGTTCCACATTCAACTTATTATATTCATATACGAACTTCTTGAACATAGTGTGAACAAAAAGGGTAGTAAAAGTCGTGAGATTTTCCTGATCGGGTTAGTTATTATTTTCGGCAAAAAACATTGCCGTAGAAGCAGAAGAGCATGAATTTTTGGGGAACAGTCGATATGATAATAACAGCGATAAAAAATTGCCGGCATTGTTACATTCCTATGTACTAAAATGTGTCTATGTGTATAAAAACTGCCAATGCAGCTACGATTGCTGCGGTTTAATAAACCAAGGTTTAGAGTCCAAAATAAACCAGTTTTGTTGAAGGCGGGTTAGAATGTAGAGCTTGTATATTACAGCTCGATTCGCTGGTTGAAACAGACATTTGCATTTCTTGAAAAACCCTGGCACTGGGATACTTGTTTAGCGATTTTAAATATGTGGTCATGCCATTGAAAGTCCGCGGTTAATTGTATGCCTAGAGTATTAAGATATGGATTAGCCGCTAGCTCCACAGCGTTTACTGAGACAGAAGGAAGATTGATGCAGATTTTATTAAGGATAGAACAGCACTTTTATTTTGAAGGCACTGAATTCGCCGAGATTCTTGCGACCACAACTAAGAATGATTTTGACATCCCCTGTTTATTTAATTGGACATTTAGTACACGAACATGAAGGCAAAGTTTGGCACGGGCTTGACTTCCTTTATTGAAGGCATATGAGTAATGTAGAGTGCAAGCGAAGCTGTGAAATGGGTTGGAGGGGATTGCAAAGAGATCATTTATAAAAAACTAGGAAAAGTGCAGGTGATAGGATTGAGCCCTGAGGAACATCAGCAGAGATGGTGTGAAGTTTAGTTTTAGATTCGACTTGAAGTTTAGTCAATAGAGCTGGTAGCCATACTCTGTTAAAAGTCTTGAAGATACCTAGACCAATCAGACCAGACTTACCAAAGCGATTTGGTTGGAGGTACTCCGTAAGAGACACCGAAAGGTTGATAGTAGGCCATTCTTATCTAAAACCGTGCTGCTGACCGTCTAATGTTCGGTTGAATTTTAGATATTCCAAAAGCTTTTCACATAACAAAAGTTGATGTTGAGTTGATGCCTCCATGGTTTTGGAGAAAACAGAAGTAATTGTTGTGGGCCAGTATTTAGCGAGGTTGGTAGAGCCACTTTTTTGGCGTACACTGAACCTAATCTAGATTCCAAGAGTAAGGATAAATTGGGGAGAAATATGAAAAAGAGAAGAATTTGTGTAGAGGCTTAGTCAAAGGTCTGAGAAATTTCTTGAGGATCATAGGGGCTAATATTATCAGAACCAATGGATTTATTGACTTCTTTATAAATCGTGAAAATACTTAAAAAATTCGTTCATTGGGTAGGTGACTCAGGGATTTGAGCGATCGTAGCAGTAACTTGTAAAGAAGAATTCCCCATAAATAAAATGATGAGTGAAAAACTTCCAGAAGAGAATTCGAAATTTTCACTTACGACCTTACTATGTAGATCAACAACTCTTGGTAAGAAGAATGATAATTTACGACTACTGCGATCGCTATAGTGGGCACATAACCAATTCACCTATTATATGGCCAAAAATATTAAAAGCGAGTGAACTGCAAGTGGTATTGGATTTTATGTTACCTAGGTACTTTGGTATATAACATAGAGAAGTGAAGTGAAGAATATCAGTAGGGAACAAGAACTACTTCGGACTACGTACTGCAATTCAAGAAATACTTATATAAAGAAGGACGAAAGAAAAACTATATATGTACAACATTATTCGTGTTCTTTGACGAATGCATATGCGAACGGCTGGAGACACTCCCAGAAAGTTCAAGACGCACGGTTTTAGTGAAGCAAATGCCAAATATCGTAAAAGAAATGAAAATGAAAAGGTTAAGACAGCAGGAAGGTAGAGAGGCCATTTGAAATGTAGTCAAGAGAAATACTAAATGAAAATAAAACAATAAACATGAAACAAGAAGGAACGCAGGACGACCCACAAAATGATTATGTATGATGTATGAATTATTAACTCCCCAAAAAAAAAGAAGATCTAAAAAATGCGGAAATTGGATAGTTTTTACCATACAAAACATGCTAGCAAAAATACTGGCCTCGATAATTCTTTGAAGAATTGAAGAAAAAATAGATTGCCAGCTAAGTAGGGTTTAGAAAAGGTTGTGAAGCTTTAAAAAAGAAGACAGCAACAACAAAATTAATTCAAATGATCGTGATGCTATACGATGAAGTAGAGCTAAGAATCCTTCATATGTAAGGGACAATTAAGTGATCCAATAAAAACGACAACTGGAGTAAAACAAGGTTGTCTTTTTTCACCATTACTCTTCATTATTAGCCGTATTCCTTTTCTGCTCTTTTTTACTCGTATTTACTTGAAACTATTCCTGCTCTCACAGAGAATTCATAGGTTTTACTCATATCGACAAAATTTGCGTTCCTTTAATTTTTTACTCCGGAGTACTTAAAAGTAGAAAGGGAACACGGCTATTGTAGCACTTGACGAAATAATGAAGAAAGTAAGCAGAGAAACAAGATTGCGAATGGTAGAAGACCTCGAATACGCAGATGATTTTGCATTTCTAGCTCAGTCAAGAGAAGGCATGTAAAGGAAACGAAATAGCTTAGAAATATATGTGCATTGAAAGCAGGTCTAAGAATAAATGTACAAAACCATAATCAATGAGAATTAACACCACAAACACAAATTCATTAATAACAAAAGATAGTAAGATAGAAGACGTAAAGATGTTCAATTACCTGTAATCACTACAGAACGTGGTGCCAGGAAGGATATCATATGTTGGATTAAAAAAGCTAGAGGTGCTAGTGGTAGAAAAATAACAAACATAGAATTATGGAACTTAACAAAACAAGAATTAGTTATCAAACAGATAAAGAAAAGAAAATAGACGTGTATAGGGCACACCCTCCGAAAAGAAAATAATGTGTTCACAAAAGGAGAACTTGAATGAGATCCGCAAGGAAGTAGAAGTGATGGTAGACCCAAAAAAACACCTGGAGCAACACAGTATATAAACCAGGATTAAAACCAACTGACTAGTTAAAAACTGAGTCCGGTGGAATAGCTTAGTGGAAGCCCTATGCACCCTACTCCTACTAGGATAATAATAATAGTAGAGGATCTGATGATATTACGCGTTACGGAGTAGATGGACTGGTGCAGAAACTGGACGAAAATAAACGAGTTGGAAATATTATAATATGACAAAGTTTACTAAAAGCGATCAAGATCTCAAAAAGTTATCAAAAAGGATATGATCGAAAGGATATGAGCAAGAGTGTGGAATAAATTAACTGATTTAAAAGAAGACATTTTCTTTTTGATTTATTTCTACATGAGGAAATTATTCCAAATAAAATTAAATTCCACAAACTTATTTGTCATCGATTTATAATATTTAACATAAACATTCATTGACACTAAAACTCTTGAGGATTGTTTACAAAAAATTCATTAAATATTTTCGAATATATTTTATCTTTAAAAAAAAAGTTATGCTTGAACTGTATTAATTACAAAATAAATCACCTACAATTAATCTATGACTATGTTAAGCTGTTTGTAAATACTTAATTAGCACGAATGACATGCAAATTGCGGAACTACTACAAAATAAATACAGGTTTTTTAATCACTTGAGTATTTAATTTTGTGTAATATTTAATATCTTCAATGACAAAATCAAAACTTATTAGCAGACATTTAAAAGTAACAAATTAGCTTTATAACTCTGTATTTCCTTAATTCAAAGACCTCCTAACATTTTTATGAAATATTTCAAATTCACATATTTTATATTTTCATATTTATAAGTTTAAATAATGAATTTTAATAAGAATATTTGTAGAAGGCACAAATTAATGCTTCATGAAAAAATAATATAAAATTTTCGTAGTCCTTTTTTGGATGATACACGGACCAACTTCTCTCTTTAACATTTATGTAAGGAATAAACACCTAAGGAAATTGTCATTTATCAAGCATAACTAAATAAATTTTACTGAATTAAAAAAACACCGGCATACATATGTCATAAAGATATCTTAAATATACTTTGAAGCAAGCTGTCTTCATTTAAAACTATCTGTCATATAAATAAATACTGATAAAGTGATGCAAAATAAATTAAACTAAATCGTTCTTTGTTAAAAGAAATTTTGTCCTACATATGCCACATAATTTTCAAAACATTCAAATGTAGCTCTCGTCGGCATTCATAGTGATAAACAGATTGAGATATTATTAAAAACAAGATCAAAGATCAACCCTAAAAATAACAACACAATTGTAGGGCAAAATCTTCATCTACGATAAGCCGAAACTAAACAACAAAAACCAAAATAAAGACATTCTTTCCTTCTACATTATTAACTCCTAACAAAACATGCAAAAAAAACTGGGAATTAAAGGGGGAATTACTTCTAAGCAAATACATATTAAGGAAGAACAAAAAAAACTCCTTTTTAACGCTCAACAAATTAATCGCATCCGATATAAAAGGCAATAAATACATTTAAAAGAGATA
This sequence comes from Thereva nobilitata, assembly GCA_963855945.1. Lineage (NCBI taxonomy): Eukaryota > Metazoa > Arthropoda > Insecta > Diptera > Therevidae > Thereva > Thereva nobilitata. The sequence continues at coordinate 229,383,288 of OY979694.1, forward strand.
GATTAATTCCCACACGGTCTCCCCCTAGTTAATCTCCAGCATTAATCAAAGCAAATTAACAAATCAGTTTTAGCGCAAATAAACGAAACGCAATCAAATCTAGAGAAAATAACGAACAGAATCCTCTCAGAATCTTTTCTCGTCCTTTTTCAATTTACCCTACAACATAATCTCCCCCCAAAACACCCCTCCAAAAAAAAAAAATAAATTCAAGAGTAACAACGGTGGCTTCTGCCCAAAGAATATTTGACCTTAATTTCAGTTACGTTAAGGATTTTTGCCTAACGGCTAAACACCCTGTAACGCCTGCTTGATGTTTCAACTCCCTCCCGCCCGTCCCGAAAAAAGAATATATCTGTATATATATTGTATGTATATAAAACGGGGCAAATCCCTGGGCACCCAGAATGTCCCTGGCCTTGCCCTTTATACAATACAAGATAATCACTTGTGAAATTGCTGAATGGAGCAATGGGGGAAATATAAGGAAAGATAAAAATAAAAAGTAAAATCCTACCTTAAAAAAAGTCCTTGAAGGCGTTTCCTAGTTAATGATCTTAAATCCTGTAAATTTCCCTCCTTTCAAATAATAGTAGCTAAGAAAATAATAATAATAATAAACGCAAATTATCCAATTTGTGAGAAAATTTCTATTATGAACGATGTATGTGCGTTAATTTAATCATCACTGAGATTTTTTGTATATATCGTTTAGCTGGCACCCTTTTTTTTAAACTTCTTCTTTACACACAGAACAAAAAAACCAAAAAAAAAAGAAAACAAAAATACCAGAACACTTAACAAAAAGGACTAAAAAGAAAAAAACGCGCACTTAGCACACTCCTCTAAACTATTCAGGTATGAAGGAAGGATTTCTCCCTCCTCTTCGCCCGGCTTTAACACCTTTTTGTACTCTTTTTTTTTCTATTATATATCCCTAAAGCACTTGCCGGCACTCTTATTCCATTGACCCGAACTGACGTATATAATGACGGTATGCAATAATACCCTTAACCGGGAAGCGCCGAGCATTCAGGATACACCAAAACTAGGATCGATTATACATGAAGCCCGGACTAGAAAGGATTCAATTACTGTGTCACGATGTGACTTCAAGTGGCACTCTCTATTCCTCTACTATATATACACCGGCTTAAAAGGACTCTGGCATTCTCGTTTCAGGATACTAGTAGCTGCTTGGTCTATTATTGTTTCTCTACCGTGCAGCATTCGGTCCTGTTGTGTCGAAGTGTATCATTTCACGATTTTATTTCTTTTTTTTTCTCTCGTAAATAATCACGGAATTTGGTCAAACTAAAAAATCTTTCTTCTAGCGAAACTCGGACTGAAAGCACCGATCTAGGCGGCATCGAGTTCAGAACTGATGGAATCCCATGCGACTGCCTCGTCTTTTGGTCTTCGGTGTGCCAAGAAAAAGCGTTCAAGAGCTGAGAGTGGAAGTTTCATATGAAGTGCGTGTGGAACTGTGGAATGCAAGTTCCAAATATCCCACATTCCAAAATCCACAGGAAGCGCAGTCGCGTGAGAAGAGAAAGTTTTCATTTCCATTCGATGGGTTGTGGGATAGAGCGTGTAGCATGCGAGTTTTTGTCGCATGGAATATATCACGAGAGATTGTTTTTTGGAACGTGATGAACTTGTTTGAATATAGGAATTTGGTGTTTTACGATTGCCTCTGAAAGATTTTTGGCAGTGGACCGGTTTTTAAAAGAGTGAAGATCGAATTTGAACTCATCCTCACGATCGACCTACCACCATTTATTACCAAGAATCTTTCACCTCCTATATTTTAACATAATCCAAATCTCAATCACAAATTTATAAGCACACTAGATCAACAACGACACCCTAAAACACCCATCCCCTCTCCAAAATAGCGCATGATCACCAAATCAGAGCTTTGAACCTTCCCCTCATGTGGAACGTTGCTTATACTCCGACTAATCTTCAAGTGCAAGTTCTTCTCCCCATCCAAAATCCACAATTCTATCAGTGAATTTTTGTGGAATCTAAAGAACCCTCTTCCCCCCTCCGAAACAAAAAAAAATAATAATAATAAGAAAAAGAACAAACTTCTCCAAGACTTCTTATTCTGGATTCTGGCCGGGATCGTTACAAACAAGATACCGCCACGCTCCGCAGTCGCTACTAATTTGGCGGAGGAGCGACTTGCCATGACGACTTGCTGGTGGAGCTTTTTCGGTCTTCTTATATTCTTTGTGTGTTTGTTGTGATATCCAAATTCGTAAATAGATCTTAAGTGGCGCAGCCGAATGGTGTGGGGGTGGCATTTTATCGGTTGAAGATATATTTTTGAGGGGAGCCAGCCCAGGCTGAGATATTATATGGATGATGGTGATGGGGCATACTATTCCAGATGGAGATTGGAGGTGGGAATTGTGAAATGGTGGTTTTGGCTTGAAGGGTTGTGTAGGATTGTAGAGTGTTTGGATATCGATATGATTCCAGTCAAATTGGGTATCTATGTGCATAAATATTATACATACATATGTATTGGAGGAATTATGTTTACCTTTTAGGAGATAAATCGATGGTATTCGTTATACTGATGGATTATTTGGAACGCAGTGGATTTATTGTGGACTTTTAATTGAAAAAAATGATATAACTAAAGGATTCAGAGGATTTATTTGAAATGGATTAGAAAATTGCCTGTATCAAATCCTTTTTTTCGTTAATTACACATTTAATCAATTTTGCACTCTGTTAGTAGCGATTGTATGGATAAAAAAAATTTTGTTCAGGGTAATTTTTTTATGAGGAAAAATCAAGCTTAGGAGTCACCCTTGGTTACTACTAGTCCGTCATATCGTTCAGGTAATAGTGCAATTTTTTTGGAGTAGAGGTCAGACGAAAAGCGCTTTTTGCTGTCGAATTTTCTATAATTGAGTGCAATGTTGCACAGTAAGCTCTAGTTTGAAAGATAGAAGAAAATTGCACTGGGCTTACAACCTTGTGCACGCGAAACCACGATACAAAAATTTTTGTTTTGATTTTTGTAATATTTTTAGGCTTCAAGCAAATTTTCACCTGTTGTGCCTATCTATAGATATAAATATTCTTTCCCAATTTTCGCACTCAGTGAAATCCAAGTTTTACCTAATGAAGTCTTTACCAGGCTTTCGGCTACACTTTAGTGCATAATCTCTCCTCATTTATATTAGGAACGACGTAGCTGTTCCGTAGTTGTACAACACTAAATCAAGGTCATAAAATACCGCTTCCACACCACCAAATAGAGTGTCGACAGTACAAAGGGTTTTCCCTGAGCTCTAGTCGTCCACATAAAAAAAAACATCATTTTCTTCTGTTTCCCGGAATCGGTGGAAAATACCTGAGTAAATACTCATGAGTAGAATCGAAAGAAAATTGCTCAATTAGTACTTTTTTCTCGTTCAAAAGTACTCGATCCCTTGAGAATCGATGAGTACTTTTTTGATATTTTGATTCCAGATACGAGTTACATGGAACAAAAAGGGGCAAATATTCCATCTATTGCTTTGGCATTCCTCTTCTTCTCTTTTAATGAAGTGCTGGGCCCAAAAGTGCTGCGGCCACTCTCTTAGCCTATTTATTTTACATACTTCCTTTGGCATTATAAGCCGTGTTCCTTTTCTGCTCTTTTTTACTCGTATTTACTTGGAACTACTGCTGATCTCACAGAAAATTCATAGGTTTTACTCATATCGACAAATTTTGCGTTCCTTTAATTTTTTACTCCGGAGTACTTAAAAGTAGAAAAGGAACACGGCTATAGTCTTATATCTGCGACCTGCCTTAGCTTAAGCATTACTCGATTTCCGGGTGAGATAGATTACAAATGCCCACGGGGTATAGATTCAAACTTATAAAGAACCGTTTACATCCCAAACGCAAAGTGGAAACGCAAAGTGGAGCTGAGATATTTTGAAGCTCTCTTCAGACTCATCTACTCATTCCTATCTTTCGAGCAAAGCTTACTACCGCACTTTGTAAGATATCACGAGCAGCATCACAGACTGGTAGTACAAAGAGTGATCCCAAGCATCTCGGATTTGTTTACAAATACCATTCCGCGGACTTTTCAACTCACCTTCTTATGCCAAAATTATCGACCACTGATACCGTTTATTTTACAATTTTGACATGATTGACGAATATAAATACAACGTCAATGGTAAATTGAACATTTGATATTCATATGAATTTTGACACCTTTTTTTGGTTTGGGGGGTATTTCGTATTTCTCTCAATAGTAAGATTATGCCTGCGCGGGAGATCGATTAGAGGACGGCGGAAGATGCCTTCAGAGATATAATAAAACTTGTTTCTTGGTGTAATAGATCAAAAGTAGAAACTTAAAGAAGGACTATGCCATGTTGCGGTTCCATCTGCTCTGAACCCTTGTAACTGATCAAATTCAAGCCATTAACCATTCACGAAATTTTAGAACAAACAGAAACCGAAAAAAACTAGAATTTCTCTCGAATTTCACTTAATTGAAATAAATTTTAGTAAAAATGTTTTTTTTATCCCTCAAAAATGACCCTCTTGACAGCCCGTCGCACCCATTAAAGAGTTTCGTATGTCACGCTCGTCGATGTCAACTCGAAGGAGGAGCGTCGTATCATCAGCTGGAAATTTTCCCCGCATATGTGGATGATGTCTCCGTGATATGTGTGTCCTATGTGGAACTCCGCACCATTAAAGCTGGCAAACACGTGTTTTGTCATGTTTAACGGTAAAATACCCGACATTCCGGCACGACACAAAACTCTAAGGGTTAATGAAAAAATTTCACCTTTGCCCTCGTTTGCCATTTATAATCCTTAAAAACAAGAAGGGTTGCTACCCGTAATTGACACATCCCCAATCCAGGAGACTATCTTTGTTGTTGTTGTTTTTTGTTGTTGTTGTTCGGAGTTGTTAATGCGCCCCACGCTTTGTGACATTTCGTTCTCTGGCTGACAGCTAGTACAGCTAAATAACCGTTGGTAGTATCATGGCAGACAGAGCAGTCTCTGATTACATTAACAGTCGTTCACGTTTCTGGGGCTGATGATGGCGAGTCCTTTTAATGAGGTTCAACAACAACAACAATGCCATCTGCTTAGGATCCACTCGGCTTGCATTGGCTGGGATGGGATTGTCCTAATTAAAGGAATTGCGCGGCTCGGGATAAGGGCTTTATTCCCTTTGTTATGGGGTTTTTTCGGTTCCTCGGATTAGCATGGTATTAGCGCGGTGCATTTTTACTAGTTGAAGATATTTTTGTGCTAATTAAATTTTGTTAAGGGTTGTGGTTGTGATTTTTGAAGTCGTGATTTTTTTTCGTTTAAGACTTGATTATGGTTTGTTGGCTTAAGTTGTGATTGTTGTGGTTGGAGAAATGCTGTGTTTGTATCTTAAAACGTATGCACTTCAAACAACCCAAGACCCTCTCAAGTACAGGCCTGGAAGTTGCCTATCTCACTAACACTAACGCAGCTGCTCGTAGTCCCAGAATCTGTCACTTTTGTTGGATTTATACGCCGTGATGTAAAGTTCGGAATATTTTTGCATTAGTTTGCCGTAAAAAGTCATAAAATAATATATTTAACCAGTTTTTGTTGCAATAGGATTACCAGTGAATAGTGCTTTAGTGATTTAATTAAGAAAATTTAAAAAAATTGAGAGTTTAAGTATGTTTTAAGTGTGTTAAATGTGAAGGTGGCCAATTTTGTTTACATTCGCGGTGGTTTTTTCTTGCTTATTTAGCGGAAAAATGTTGAATTTGTGTAGTAATATAATAAAAAGTGCTTTTTTAGTGATTAAAGATTATTATAGAATACTTATTAAAAACATAAGTGCAGAAAAATATGAAGGAAAAGTGAAAAAGTTATTGTTATGCATGTTGTATGGTGGTACTTGCACTTAATGTGTTTAATAACTATTCTATAATAATCTTTAATCATCCAAAAAGCACTTTTTATTATATTACTACACAAATTCAACATTTTTCCGCTAAATAAACAAGAAAAAACCACCGCGAATGTAAACAAAATTGGCCACCTTTACAATTAACACACTTAAAACACACTTAACCACTCGATTTTTTTAACTTTTCTTAAATAAATCACTAAAGCACTATTAACTGGTAATCCTATTGCAACAAAAACTGGTTAAATATATTATTTTATGACTTTTTACGGCAAAATATCCCGAACTTTTACCTCCTCCATATAATTTCTTCCTATTTGACAGATAATGGGTCTATTACCAACACAAACACAAACTCTGCTTCCAGGCCTGTACTTACGAGGGTCTTGAACAACCCCATCTAACCCGAGTATATTTAAGATCGGCTTATAAACTTCCTTGTAAAAATAATCAAAAGGACAAAAGTACTTCAATACACACTTTTACGTGAAGTAATGCCTCTTTGTACTGTCGACGGTTCTATCATTGAGTACAATATGTATCGGAACAGGGCCGTAGCCAGAGATTTGGCTCGGGGGGCCCTGGACGTACTTAGAAATCTTCGTTACTAGGGGGGGGGGGGGGTAGTTAATGGATAATTTTATTATTGAAGTAAAATTAATTAAAGTGAAAAGCAGCTTGCTTATTGTCAATCAAATGACGTTGATCAAAGTAAAAAATTCATAATTTCAATTTTCGAGATTTCTTTGCTGCCATAATCTCGAGAACCTCATTCTGATCAACACCTAAGTTCCCATGGATTGACAGTACGGCCAGTCTCATTACCCGATGAGTTTGGTATGTAAGTTTTGATTTTCTTCAGACTCTAAAATGACCTCTCCACACTTGCCGTTGTGGCCAAAAGAGTGTCGACACTGTTAAAAGATATTTGATTGCTGGAAATCTCCTCGGGTCACAAAAATCCAAAACTTCCAAAACCTTGGCATCTTTCTCGAGTTCTGATCATTTTTCATACCACAATTGACATTCAGCTCTTACAGAGGGTTCTGATGGAGCAAGATGATCCAAGTAATCTACTTTTTCATTTGCGTTAAATCCAGGAAGAAGTATCTGTAAGCTTGAAAGGATGTCATTAAGAAATTTGTCTGAAAAATTCTGAATAAGCGTATCGAGCCAAGGAATAAAATAGCAGAACGCTTCAACAGAATCTGTTTGACAATTAAAACGAGCTGCTTTTCAGTTGCTCTAAAAATTTCGCCGAATGCATTTTTACGTTCTTCTTGAAACGTATCCACAATTTCGTGAACATGCTTTACTGCTGATGCAAAATCACATGATTTTTCTTGTAGTCGAACTGACAAACGAAGCGTGAAACTGCAAACTCTGTCACAAACCAAGAGACTGACGCTGAACTAGCTTTTCTGAACTGCTGCAAGTAAGCACACCGTTGTTTTTGCGATGATCCAAGATATCCCAGAAAGGACCCCGCACTTTTCCTATGGAAAATGGCTTTCGGCTAATTTTCTTGAAATTTTGTAGGTTGATAGTTCTCAATGGGCACAAGGCCCCATAACCCCGGAGCTAGAGAGATATAACAGATTTCTGAATGTAAAACAATTTATTCTTGTAGTCCACCCAACGGGTACCCCAAACAACCACCCCTTTGACCGTTCAACCACCGACCATCTAAACCCTCCTCTCCTACGTCCCCTCACACCCGACTGTCAGTAAAGACAAAATGCAGAGTATTCACCTTTCAATTCATTCGTTCTTGATTTTTTTGAAAAATTGGCTTTCTGCCCGTTTCATTCCGATTCGATTCGTTCGTAAACAATAATATCAAAAACTGGGCTGGGGTTCGCGGGTTTTAGCGATTAAAATGTGAAAAGTATCGATATTCGGGAATTCCGAATTTGAAAATATTGAATTTGGAGTTTATTTATAATTTTTTTATAATTTAAAAATTAGGGAAACGGGAAAATTTTGAAAATGCAAATTTAGGAAATACGAAAATGGAAATTCAAAATTTTTCGAACTCTTTGACATTTAAAATTCTAAAAATTCAAAATTTACAATATTGTGTCTCAGAGTTTCGGGAGGGATAATAAATAAACAAATTTTCCAATTTTTTGCCTTTTGCCAACTATAAAAACCTACTTGCCAACTATGAAAAAAGGCAAAAAATTTAAAAATTGAATTTTTTTACTTTTTTCAAAGACCTAAAATAGACATTTTAAATAAAGTAATGAAGTATTGCGTATGCTCACAAGAAAGTACATAAAAAAACCTACAATATAAAAAAAAATTTTTACCGTACGATGATTTGGCATAAAATGGCGGCAATTTAAAAATTTTTTTGAAAAGTGCCAATTGTTGCCGTAAAAATCGAAAGTTTTTTTTGAATTTTCAGCCACGTATTTATAGCATCAAAATACATCTTTTCTCCAATTTTTATCAAAATCCGACTATTTTGCCGTTATTTTTTGCATTTTTAGTAAAATAAAACAAAATTTAATACATTTTGGTTTTTTGAGGTTAGGACTCATTTTTAAAGTGTTTACACCGAATCAGTTCGACAGTCTATTCATTCACGAGTATTTTCCAATTTTTTTTATTTTTCTACGACCAACAGAACTGGATAAATTAAAAAAATAGTGTAGCAATGCACGCAAAATGCATCAAAAATTGTCATTTATGCAATTTTCTCGTGCAGCACAGGACCGATTTTGCAGAAATTTTTTTTTCGCTTTATCTTAACTTATGTAAAGAAAAAAAACAAAAAAATCCAACTTCCCAACTACATCATAACTTCGCTTTTTTTTGTTTAATTTCCCTCTACTACTGGCAAAAGACCAAAAATGAAGTATTTTTTTAGGGACTTTTGAACCGCCAAATATTTGTAGTTAAGCCCTTTAGCATCATTTGGAACTATTAGAAATAAATAAATTTTCCAGGAATCCGTTATATTTCATTCTGAAAGTGGTCGTCTCGCGACTGAAATTTAGTCTCCGCTAAGTAAGAAAAAGTACTCCGCATTCAAAGCGCTGTGGAATTTTTGTTTTTAAGTGCATTGTAGCAGTAAGGCATGGATTTTTCTCTTGAAAGCAAGTATAATTTTATAACGTCCCTAAACGAAACCTTTATTGCAAATTACGTTAGCTGTTAACAAGGTAAGTTGCAATATAAATTTATTTGGGCGCGCTCCAGATATCTCTGATGAAATAGATGATAAGTCGAAAGTTCCGCAAGGTACCACCTTGAAACTGGTCGCATATTGTCCAGTATACATTTTTGCTTTCAATAAAAAAGAAACTAGCTGCACCTCGCGGAAAAATATACAATACAATTTTTCTTCATATTCATAATAAGTAATTTTATTTTTCAGGAACTCTGAAGCCAAACATCTTTTTACAAAGGAAAGATATTTTCTTTCTCGTAAAGAACAATTTAAAAGATAAATCTCACTCATATAACGAGTTTCACAAAATTTGGCTGATTATTAAGCAAAATCATCCGCCTATTTGATCCGCCATTTTGTTTTTGGAAAAATTGATAGCGGATCCTTAATCATCGCCCTCGAAAGCCTCCCTATAATGAGTTTCATTAAATTTGGGTAATTATTAAGCAAAACCGCCCGCCATTTTGTGTCCGCCATTTTGTTTTTGGAAAGATTGATAGCGGATCCTTAATCATCGCCCTCGAAAGCCCCCCTATAATGAGTTTCATTAAATTTGGGTAATTATTAAGCAAAACCGTCCGCCATTTTGTATCCACCATTTTGTTTTTGGAAAAATTGATAGCGGATCCTTAATCATCGCCCTCGGAAGCCCCCCTATAATGAGTTTCATTAAATTTGTGTAATTATTAAGCAAAACCGTCCGCCATTTTGGATCCGCCATTTTGTTTTTTGAAAAATTGATAGCGGATTCTTAATCATCGCCCTCGAAAGCCCCCTATAATGAGTTTCATTAAATTTGGGTAATTATTAAGCAAAACCGTCCGCCATTTTGGATCCGCCATTTTGTTTTTTGGAAAATTGATAGCCGATCCTTAATCATCGCCCTTAAAAACCCCCAAGTACGAAATTTCATATAAAAAAAATACTTTTAGATGCCAGACCAGGTTTTCGGGATTCTGAACCACTGTGCGGCTTTGGCTTATCACCTAATGGTCTATTTGGTTGAGAATGGCTTGTTCGGGAGATCCAGATGACTTTGTGTATATCCGTGTCCGTGCACATACCTGATTCTCGCAACGTTCAACTTTTTACTTATTGGAGTTTGACCCTCAAGTATAAATTTTAATTTATCAAATTTCCCCTTCTCCTGTTTGCCACCTTTTGCTTCAGTATCCGAGATATGTTACATAGTCCGGATCCGAGTATCCGAGATATGTTACATATAAGCAGCAGCAGAATCTGAATTTTTTTCAAACATGATTCAAACTTATATGATTGATCTCATCCAAAAATGCTGGACTATGTTAGTATGTACTGTAATCTCTCACGTTATAGCTGGTTTGATTCCTGCAATACATCAAAGACTTTATGAACAGAAATATCAAACTTAATTGAAGTGCTTAAATTTAGGATTAATTTTATTACATTCACCTTAACGACGTTGACGTGATTTTCCCTGACTTTTTATAAATTAAGCCGCACGATTACAAACGGCTGAGCGGTGATCATAAATAAACAGATCTAAGGAGACTGCATGCGTCCAACATCATTAAAACGCAAGAAAAATTCTATCTTACAAGATAAAAACATTAACAAACGCCAACATAAATGAGCGGAGCCCCGGGTGATATCTTCAATCCCTTCGAGGGACAAACAAAAAATGACTATAGAAACCAACAAGATCCATTCCCGTCATAATCCTAACAAGATCTGTCATCAGTCTCGTCAATTACTTAGTAGTAGAGAGAGGCAGAGTCCACAACGATCTGGCTGCGCAGCCCGGGAATCCTTCATCTGTCGAGAGATGGGGCTCCCTGCTGCCAGAAGTCTCTTCTCAGCTCATTAAACTAATCGGACAATTAATTCGAGGCCCCAATGAACCGGATTATAGCTTGCGGATAGCATCCAAGGGGATCCACTTTGGGCATCCAGTGGAACGCATAGAGCCCACTCAATCTGGGCTTGACGACTCCGCGCGGGATTCACGGCTCATAGAAGTTTTGATTAATGGCAGCCCGCGTGAATTTCTTTTTAGGTCCCAGGCTGCTGGGAGAAGGAGATTTTTTGGTGGCAGCGTTTCTTTTTTGTGGGGAAGCAGGGTGCATTACCATAAATCATTTCCCAAGTCGTTCTCAAAAGTTACACGCAGAACACTTCTATCCAGAAAGCCGATACCACAAGAGAGCTCAAGTTCACAAAGTTCCCTAAAGAACCTTTCGTACGTCACGAAGTCTTAGGGAAAGGGTCAAGTTTCAGAATATTGTTGTTCTGGGGCCCTTACAACACACAGTGAAAATGCAAGGCACAAATCCCATGGCTGCTGTTGCATTTGGCCGTGACGGCGCACATGCACAAAGCAACTGTGAAATTAACTTTTTCCACCTGAGTGTTTTTTCATACAGTTTTAGGGGGAGAAACCCGAAAATGGGATTTCCGTGCGGGACAGGAGGGTTACGGTAGCGGAGAGGGAGAAGTGCTAATTGACTTTTTATGGTTCTAAGTAGCCTGGCCGCATTCACTCCGGGTCCCCGGGCACGCCCTGACGAAGTTGTTGATTGATATGTTGATAAGAAGGAATTAAAAAGTTGTTTGCTGGCCAGAAGGGGCTATTTGCACTGCACCAGCCCCACAAATACGTAATTAATGATGGCTCAGGCTATTAACGTGCATTAGACGTAATCGGGAGCCCAAACAAAGGAGAGGGCATGTGTGTGTCATTAGGCTCCACTTCTTGGCATTGGAACCATTGAAGCAATTAGATCGTCGATTAGGCGAGGGAAAAAATAATGATTTCATCTGCTCTAGTAAGCGAATGGTTGGGATGTTTCCATAGCTGTATTGCGGAGAGGTTTTGCATTCTTCGAGATAAGAGGCACGGTTGAACAAAGTTTTCAATAAAGTTTAAACGATTGTTTTGTTTCGTATATTAATAAATGGAATTTTTGATCTGAAAATTATCGCATTGTATACTGTCTGCAAACTAACAATAAGACTTTAACTGGCAACTCGTAACTCCTAAAAGTGAGAGAAATTCGATTTTACTAGAATTTCGCCTTGAGACCTGCAAACTAGTAGTAGGGGAGCTGGCACTTGAAAAAATCGTGTCGCCCCAACCTTCTGCCGTTTGGTATATAAGCTTTTGAAGTAATTTTAAGCATTTTTTATAATATGACATTTTTGCGGGAAGTGGACCCATTTCGAGTTAGGGGTTTTGGGGGATAAAAAGAGGGTTAAAATTGAAAAAAATTTCTGCCGCTTCGTATGTAGGTTCTTTTAGGTCTAAATAACCGTTAAATACTAGTGGCAGACATTTTTGACCATTTGGACCCTCCCCAAGCCACCCCTAGCTGAAGTTGCCATTTTTCTCCCCACACCCTAGCAAATAGTCAAAAATTTCTGCCACTAGTATTTAACGGTTATTTAGCTCTAAAAGAACCTACATACGAAGCGGCAGAAATTTTTTTCAATTTTAACCCCCTTTTTACCCCGCCAAAACCCCTAACTCGAAATGGGTCCACTTCGCGCAAAAACGTCATATTATAAAAATATGCTTAAAATTACTTCAAAAGCTTATATACCAAACGGCAGAAGGTTCGGACGACACGATTTTTTCAAGTGCCAGCTCCCCTACTATAGGGTTTCTCATACCGAATAACTCTGAATCGGATTCGGCGAATCATTCTGAAATTCGCCGAATTCCGATTCCCCGATTGCTCGATAAGAAATTCAACATTAAAATAAATATTCTTGATTATAACAAAAAATAAAATTAGTTGTTCCATCTGTTAGAAACTTTGGTAATTAAAAGTAACAACTTGATTAAAAATTACAAAATTTGAAAAAAAAATAAATCTTGGTAGGTTCTGGGTGTTTGGATTTTATGTTATGGCAAAAGTAATTAGTACATTTTTGTTATGTTTTTTTATATTGTTATTGGCAAAAGTAGAACTATACAGGGTGTTTCAAATCACCTGTGCCACCCAATTATCTCGGAAAGTTTCGATAGAAAAAAAAACACTTTTTCTCCAAAAAATACGTAGTTAACTAATTTTTTCCCCAAAATTGAACAGCTTGGACAATTTTCTATCAATAAGGTCTAGACAATTTTTATGCTACGGCCTTTACTTTTGATGTTATAAGCACAAACTCTTTTCCATAGCCCTCGCAGAAAAAAAATGTGGGCAATGAAATTGCGCATGAAAAGGGTTATAATCAGTTTTGCAATAAAACGTGTAATTAAAAAGATATTGGCAAAATACTACTTTTGAATTTACGTCTTTCGATACTTAAAGCGCCGTAATTCGTGAAATATTAGCACTATATAAAAAATGCTATTATAGATAATCGCGTGTTCTTTAAGTATTACGAAGGATTTTTCCATGTAAAATTAACCATTAACGAAATATAGTGCAAAGAGAGTGATATATGAAGTATGAAGCACTATATCTCTGTACATATAGACTTTACAAAAAAAAATTCTAAACAAGAAAGTTAAATCACTAATTTATCTACAAAAAAGATTACATCAATTTTTGTCGTAAAATGCATAGTTTCTGAGATATAGAATTAAACGTGTTTCCCTTCACTATAAGTTTAGCATTTTGAATTTAAGCTCATTAAAATATATAAAATCATTTGGTAAAAAAATCGCGTGCGGTATTTTTCGCGAAGACCTTTTTTCGACCTATTTATGGGACCATTAATACACCATATTTTTTTGTAAATTAAAATTGTGAGTTTTTACTTAGAATCGGATTCGGAATCGGAATCGGCGGTTCTCAGTTTTAAGGATTCGGATTCGGCGAATCCAAAAAAGAACGGGTTTTGAGAAACCCTACTGCAAACCAGACTATCAGAGATGGTGTTGCATCCTCTCAGGTAAGGGAGAACCAGTGCCCTGTTATGACTCCATGGAGCTAGCAGGAGGCTGCGCAGTAACTGGATGCGAAGACCAGGCCTCAAAGGTTTTTGCGTGCGTCACTACAATCAGCGACCTATCTGGAGGCAAGAACCTTAAGCTTATCCCACCTACGAGAATCCTGAGGACACCAAGGCCCCGCATCTGGAAACTGGACACTAGGAAGCTTCCCCAGTGCCTCCAAGCTGAAAAACTTGCGGTTAAAATGAGTGACTAAGGTCATTCATAAACGAGGAACCATGTTTCTTAAGCAAGAGTTTTTTTTTGGAGATGCCTGCGCACGCCTTCCTGGCCCAAAAAAAGCTCTTCCTCCAGAACCATGGTCCTTCGTCTAAGGAAGGACCGCAAAAGAATAGCATTTCATCCCTTCCCCTTATGAATCTTCGGGATAAAGGATAGGAATGAAAATGAATGAAAACCGCCCAAGATTTGGCATCACCGTAGCCCAGAGGATGATCTCCCCTACCTGTTGGAGGGATAGAGGCTAGAATAGGGCGCTCATGGAGTACCAGCAGATATTTGAGATCGTGTAGATCAACCTCAAACGCTCCCAGACAGCCATAGATAAACTTCGGGGTTTCCTAAAAGAGAAAAATTGGATATTGCCTAAATACAAGAGCCCTGGGTGCAAAGACGGAACATAAAATGGCTCTTGGACATGCATTATAACACCTTCTACTATCGCACGGACCAAGGTAAGTTGAGAACTTGCATAATGGTTAAAATGCGCATTGAAACCTATCCGTCTGATCTAACCTCAGTTCAATGGATTTAACTCTAGTCAGGTTGGAGTTCGAAGATGGAAAGAACCTTTCTGGACATCGCACTGCTTACGCATAATGAAACATTCAAAAACGAGAGTATCAGATCAAGCGTCCGTCTCCGATCCCCCGTGGATACGGTTTAGGGTAAACCTACATGTTGAAGCTACTCAACGGTGAGAAACCCAAGCGCAATTAACTGCAAGAAGTTCGCTTAGGTTCTAATAGCATTGTAGAGACCGCCCACAGCAACGGATAGATTTATAGAAACTAGAGGCAATCGAAGATGGGTACAACATTCTCTAAAGGACTATCCACACGATTTGTAACACTCCGTACGACCGAGTAAAAAACCTTTCTCTCGTGGTGGAATCAAGATCTCTCGAAACTCAGGAAGTTAGCAAGGGAGGTTTTCAATGGGTTCTATAGGACGGCCAAAAGCTGTACAAGAAAGACACTACCTCACCTGGAAGGAGTTATACTAATCTATTGAGAGCTTGGGCGACCCTCCAAGACTTTGCAGGATCCTTCCCTCCTTAGAAGTCGTTGTATTCAGTGCTAATTTGGGCAGTCCATAAGGCGTGTTCTGGGATAGATGTGCTCAGTTCAATACATAGTTTGGCAAAGGAAGTCCGGAAGTTACTTGTGTAAAGATGGAGTGTGGATCCATCCTTCAACTTCCGGATCGCAAATGATATTAAGGCCATTGCCTTACTCATTACCTTAGACACCTAGTAATAGGTGTCATGCCGAGAGTTAAGCTCGGTAGGTTCCGATGGATAGGACATAGAGCGTATAACAACGAGAGTGTGGTAGATTAAATTTCCTCTAGAGGAATGAACCTAGCCCAAGACCTACAAAGCTTAGGTATTCCAAACTGGATGATTTCGGTTCGGAATTGTACTTGGTGAATTGAAGAGATATACGGAAATTTCGTATAACAAATTGGAGAGAGCTAGCAAGACGTAGAGACGACTGGAAGAGGAGACTTCGAGAGGCCCGAGTCCTGCAAGGACTGTAGCGCCAGTCAAGAAGAAGAAGAAGAATTGAAGAGTGTTGGTGTTGGTGAGTCGTGTGAGTGGGTAAATTCATTCACCTTCTTTATGAAACTCCCTAATATTCAATTTACGGAAAGGCCCGCCATTCACTCCTCCAGGTAACTACTCTCCAAAAAATCGCCATTCCCAATAACTTTCCGTTGATGCTACCAGTTGATTTCGTTGAGACCCATGTCAAAGTCCTTCCGGTTCGTTCCTAGAGCGACTCCGCATCTCTCTAAAAAAGTAAATATTTCCGCAATTCAACTAAACCCAATTTTGTAACATTTAAATATCCGATGACCCAAGCAAAATCCGATTCTGCAGAAAATCTGAGCTTATCGCCACCCCAATATATTAGCCACCCCCGCCGGCAGTAATATCGACTGTCAAAGATTAGGCAAAACGCCGAGATTAGGCCATTTGCCGTTCATTCCTTATCACATCTTAAAAAATCGAGATCAGCTCTGGTTCGGGTTTCTTCCGCAGAGGACGTCGTCGCCGGCAATCGGATAGTGCGGATTTTATGAGTTTTATACGATTCGGAGCCATTTGAGCGTGGAAAATCAATCTTGGTCCATGGCCGCAACGTCTTGAGACTTTCTATTCTATGCGATCCGAATCTTGTGAATGGATATTGGATAACAAAATCGAGGACAGGCTTATTATCCTGGGCTAAGGATTCTGGGTCCGCAGATTTTTTTTTTGTACTGGAAATTTGTTCGGGTGAGGAATAAAGATTTGTTTGACTTGGGATGCGATTTTCTGGGATAATAATTTCCCTTTTTCGTAATTTTTTTTAAAGAAGGAAATTTTTTTTTGCATAAATTTTCAGTAATGGATTGGCTTGGGATCAAGGGTTTTTGATGCACGCATTAAAAGGTCGTTGCTGTGCATATTAGAGAAGGTGTCCCAAGACGACAAAGCACTAAGGCGACACCTTAGTGTTTCGAGTAATTATTTATAAAGTTAAGTCAGAAATTACGTTGGTGAATATAACACAAGGCGAAGATGATGGCAGCAAAACCTCGACAAAAGACACCTTTTAAAGACAAAGTAATTTTCCCTAAGTCTAAGGGAATGACAAAGTGCTCCTTTCGGGATTGGGATTGGGCTCTTTGGTGAACACTCTTGACATTCACAACGTTCTTAAGGTTAGCCCAGTGGTGGTTCTTGGGGCTTTTTGTTGATATTGTGACAGAATTTTGGATAAATTTTAATCCTTAGACTTATGCGTCAAAATATTCTAATTATTATTTATGATGACGTATTCCAGGAGTGCCGAGCGTTGCCATTTCATTTTCGGATTAGCACAATGGCTGGGATTAACTGTGGATTATGGAGCTTTGTATGCTCTCGTTTATTGAATGATTAAATGCAGTGGGGAGTTTCTGTATTCTTTTGTTAATTCTGTTGTGGTGGTGAAACAGCTTCTTGGAATCAAGGATTTTATTTTATCTTTTCCAGTTATGTTCACAACAGATAATTTCCAGTTCACACTTAGCTTAGCTGAGACATTTTTTCGTACAATGTGTTTATTGTTCCGAATAGTATGCTTTGTGGTTGGTAATCTTATTATGGCCTCTACAGACGTTATTTAAACAAGACCATATATTTCTTGGCTGCAGAAAGCTTCATGCAATTTTTGATGTATAGAATAGGGCATGTGCATAGTTAGTAGATTAATTCTTAACATATTGTTGTCTGGACAAAACGCGTTCACTACAAACTGTGTATAGGGCAAATTAGACATGCAATTTTCAAAGGACATAGCGATCGTTCTGATCGGCCCACAAAAAGTTAATAAGTCAATATGAAGCTTTGTATATCATTTCATTTTGTTCACGATCATAGTACTTGAATTTAATTCGATGTCGCAATATGCTTGTTTTTTTATATTTTAACTGGATTACTGACCTTGCCTTGACTCCACCTATAGCGAGCGCACTTGCAGACAACGATTGAGAGCAGAAGCTCAAAAACCAGTAGTGGTCGTTTCTATGACGATTGTGAGAAATACCTAAATGCGCATCCTTAAAATAAGTTGCGTACGCAGATCAAACATTCTTTCTTCCCGTGTAGCGTACATCGGAAATTTGCCGATCGCTTGCGTAGTGACTCATCATCACGATATTGACTTTTTTTTGCATCGTTGTGGTTGATTACTTATGCCCGGTTTCACAGTGTTGATTTGAGCTTTCGCTCAACTGAACCTGAGCAGTAATTTGTTTCACAGTTTGTTTTTGTGCTCAGTTCAGCTGAACTTAGTTCACTGGATTTTGCAGGCCACTGTGGTTGAATCAGTTGGGGAAATTTTTGCTTTTGGTTGATAAATTGTGTGATTTTTCTAGTTTTTAATCTTTAGTTGTAAGGATTTTTAAAAGGATATGGCCGCTTATTACTATAAGAACGAGTACGACGAAAGTAGACATCCTTATCGTACTCCTGAGCTCGTGAAGTTTCGGATAATTTTCCATTGTGGGGAACTCTGCATTTGGAATTGTTATATGGAGTCTATGAAAGCAAGGTAAAAAAGGGATCGTAATCCAGTAAACTGGTCCACTATGGCCATTCGTACACGAAAGACCATGGTTCTGGGAGCATGAGCTTTTTTTGGGCAAGGGAGGCGTGCAGGGTCTCTCGTGTATGAATGGCCTATGATTCTCAAGGTGTTAATATGATTTATGCGTCGCATATATTTTTGGTTTTTTGACTATGATACCTTTCGTCCAATCCTCCGGAAAGGTACAGGTATTCCATGCTTGTTCCAGGCTTGGATGTATCGCGTCTGCTATTAGCAGTATTTTTCAGCAATTCTGGCGGGATGCCATCTTTTCCGGCAGCTTTACCATTGGCTATTGCAATTTCTGTCTTAGATGGTGCACGAGTGGTGATTCTTATTTGCTCTGCATTGTTAATTTTTCTTCAGGTTCCTGTGAAAATGAAGCATTCAGAGCGGCAAATAAATAATCTCTCCATCTATTCGCAATCTTTACGGCATGCTTTGTAGTAGAATACTCTCTTCTTTTTACAATTGAAAAATCCAACTTGTAATTAACCAATAAATAAACACAAGTTAACTGTGACTTTTCTAAAATTAATGACATTTCTCTCACTTATATCCTGAGCTTTGGCTTAAGTGCCCAAATATAGTCACTCAGTTCAAGTTAATTTTGAACCAAGTTCAACACTTGAACCACTCCTGTGAAACAGTAAAATAAGTTGAGCGAAAACTTAAGGCTGAGCGAAAGCTTAAGTGAACACTGTGAAACCGGGAATTAGTGTTTGTGTAGTTCTTTTGACGTACATCCTGCGGTCCAGTTTTCGTACAGAATCGGTTCGTATGGGATTGGAATCGACATCCTCCAGGACTGTAGACAAGTGAACATCCTTCTGGACTTTTTGGCGAAGATGTATTGCTTTGAGGTTCTGCATTTGGATGTCTCAAATTCTGATCTGACGGTGTATACCAGTTCTGCTGATGAGCGTTGGTTTTGAGAGTGAAAGTTTGATTTGATCTCCTTGCGAATTATTATTATGATATTACGAAGGGCAAGTGTATTGCCATTGAGATGGCGTTAATTTGACAGTGGAACCGCTCAACAATATCGTTTGCCAATGGATGATTGATGCCTGAATTCGGTTGGTAATGAGCAGTTTGCGCCTGCCACACCGGTATGCACGCTCCCACTACTGGCATGAAAATCTAAAACGAGATGGCATGGGAACAAACTGGTTAGAATTCACCAAGCGTGGTTTTCCTTTCGTTGGTCAGGGACCTATCACCAAACTGGCGAGTGCCCAATAGATAATTCCAGAACGAAGAATATAGTATAATTTTGTCTGTACAGGCTTCTGCCTTTGAAGAAGTCCAAAACTAGACCTAAACAAGACTGACTCGCTTGAGAATACCCAGCTCATCATGGGGACGCTGGAAGCCTTAAACCTATTTGGACTAGGTGATACGGAAGGTTTTAAAACATGGCCTATTCGTAGGTATCTATTCGTCGAAATCGACGTCCTCCAGGACTGTCAGCCTGTGAACATCTTTTTGGACTAGTTGTCAAGGATGGCTTGCTTATTAGTTCTGCGTCGAGTGAGAAATTCTGAGTTTTTTAGTGGATTTTCATCTGTCGAGATGTTAATCAAATTGGATAGCATTATATTCTGATCGTGAACTTGTGTTCCATAGGGTTTTTTTATCTGAAAAAAAACCAAGCTTAGGAATCACGCTTTGTTCAGGTCAAGGTGAAATGTCTGTAAATATTTGCATTGTTGTGAGAAGCTTAAAGCTTTGCAAAGATGATCCGGTCCTGTCAAGTTTTTTTTTGGGTAAATGGTATCAGAACCCTTTTGTTGGGATTGACACTAAGTAAAAAGCACCTGGAAGACCAAATCAAGCCCGCGCTTGGAGTGGTGCCTTTTCCGGCACTTAGGTCTGCCCGTTACTCAACGGTCCTTGCTCTTGCGGCTGCCTCTTAGGAGGATCATTAAGGATCAGCCAGATGTGGGCGAATTTATAGACGATCTTACTCTTCAGGCTAAACCAGCGAAGTATGATATCATTTATCCACTTCTGGACCACTTTCCACTTGTCAGTGGTAACACTCTTGGGGAATTAGCCTAGAATCAGAAGAGTGTAGAAGTTAGTCCTCACTCATTCTGCAGTGGCAGGGTTTGAGCAGACTAACAGCAGCTAGTCTGTTCTTGGGAGGCTCCCTTCGAAGACCTGCTTGACTTAGCCCACTCTCTTTTCAATAATGACGTCAACGATCGCCTCTTGCAACTATGCCAATTGCTCAGGCGCAAGGGGGTGATTGACAATATCCATTGAGATGATAGCAAGCTTGACACAACTTACCACCTCAAACCCCCTACTATAATGTCAAAGAATGTGTTATCAAAGGATCCGCCGAGATCGCAGAACCCCGCGAACGCTATTTATTTATTTAACCAGACGTTAGGACGTCCGACTATCATTTCAGGGATTGGGGTTTGATTCTGCCACATAGATAACATTCTTTTTAAACGTCTTACTGGAACTCTTCTTTCAACGTCGGTAAGTAAAGGCGAGGATCAGTTGCCGTCTACATTGCTACATGTCTTTCTGGCTAGAGTTTGCTGTGAAACATTGGATTATATAATAGAATTGCCTGCAGTGCAAAGCTTTAGTTTCCGCCATTTGTAAAATCAGCATGGTTACATTAAGCATTGCCATACTAAAAAAATACTATTGCAAATTCTACATCCATACAATAATCCTAAAAATAAATCAAAAACCGAAGAGAAAAAAACTCAACTGAAAAAGGTTTTTCATAAATATTTGATTGTAACACAATTCGTATGTTTAATATTCAAACTTGACCACAAAGCCTGGAAGCACTGCCGGAATCATCCGCAACTCCCTGGAAATGAAAGGGAATAAAAAAAAACAAAAAAAAAATAAAAAAAAATAAAAAAAAAATTCGAGACGCCAAAAGCAAATATGTTTTGCTGAGGATTCCTGTTGATTTGCCAAATACATGCACCCATCGGAAGTGAGAGTATGGGGGTTGTAGCAATATATACATATATAAGGAAGTGCGGTTCTTTACCCCCAGACATAAGAGGGGCGGTTATTTATTCTGTAGCGCTTTCATCTGAACGGCATTATTACAATTTTCTTCACAAATATTTGTGCGTGGAACGCCCCTTAAAGGATAAAATTTAATATTTTCAAAACAGACAGAAATTTTGGAGTAATATGACTAAAAGGATGCCAAAGGAGAAATGAAGTGGGGCTTAAAACCACTTCAACATGGTTTTACATTTATATATGCTCAAAATGTGGCTATGCTGCTTTGATGGGTAGCAAGACAGGATATGCTCGTTTTTGTACATAGACATTATATAAATATAGTTTTAAATTTCAACCCTAACAACTGTGATATTGAGGCTGGAAGTAAACAGACCCGAAAAAGGAACTCTTCATTAAGGACTTGGTTTATATAATATGTCGCAGTCTGTTTAAGGCATAGAGTATGACGTAGTTGCGGTTTAGAAATTCATTATTATTATGGTATTTACCGCAGGAGTGTACCAAAATGAATATTATATTATGCCCTTGAGCAATGTCAACAATAATGGCATGACTAAGAAACGAATTACACAACATTTCAAATACTATGTCGTCACCTAAACTGCAACATTCCCTGGATGTGAAATTGCGGAAGTTTTCATTGCAAATCATCGCCCCCATATAGAAGGGCGTATCACCCCATATCAGTATTTTTGCATCGGCACATGTGAGTAAGTCCCTAGATAAACAAAGCTGAGGAAAAGAACTGTTTGTGTAATTTTTGAAATAAATCTCTCAGTCCGGATGGAAGCCAACATGTCATAGTCCTGCCACAAATACCATCTATGTCATTCTGACAGAATTTTTGTCATTTACTCAGCGAGAAGTTTTAAGAGTGTCATGACCCTAGTCCAAAATGCTAAAGCAGGACTCATGCTGGCTGGCCTCAGCTGAGATGGATTCTTGATCATTAGTCACACAGGATTCGTTCTTGACACTTGTGTTCCTAAGTCCTGAGCATCATGAAACCATCATACATGAATTTTTTGAAACGCACACACACATTCAAAAAAAAATTCCAAAAGGTCCTTTGAACCGTAATTTAGCCTTTCGTTGAATCCTTCAAGCCATAGTGTGTTCAGGGTTGTCTCTATATATATGATGGAAATCCACACCATAACCCCCAAAGTCTAAGGATCTCCTCCCCCCCTCCCTACCCCCACGCCAAACAACAAATCCAGTTGCCACGGAAGGGGGGATGATGGACCCCTGGTTACCGAAATGAAAATAAAAATTATGACAAATGTGGCAAATGGTCTATAAATCCTGTCCCGCCTGACACTTTTGCATGACATTTCAGAAGGGAGCTTTGTTCCCAGTGTTCTTCATAAAAACATCGACAACAACAACAAAAACAAATCCAGGGGTGGAACTCTCTACTACTTTCCGCTGCTGTATTCCTGTGCAGTATATGTGAAGTTGTAGATCTTTTTATTTATTACCATTCTGCTACCAAATGGGAAACGGGGGGAGGATTATGTGCTGCATACTGAGAATCGGTTGCGAATATTGTTCCACTGGATTATGATGTGGTGGAATTCATTTATTTCCAAGTTTGTCCCATATACGGGTCGTGAACGAAAATAAAAACCGCAATATGTGAATTTTTTTTCGGTATTTGTTTCTGGAAAAGGACGAGATCGAGGACGGGCAGGGGTGGTTTTTATTAATTCTGTATCGGAACGCTGGCGGTAGACAGTTCATATTATATTTTTTGGGGAAGGGTGAGTTATTGTTTCGGATTGCAATAAACTCCTCTGGATTAATTGAAAGCTGGGAGTTATTTGATTGTTTTATGTGATTAAATACAATGACGTTTTATTGCTCTGTAACGGCGGAATGGTTTTTTTCGAAGGAATTTAATCTCGTTGTGAGGGTTGAACTAGACTCAAGGCTGCAGCTGCCTTCACATACATACATATCTGCACGTATCAGCGAGAATGAAAATAACTATCAAGCAATATCTTTTTTATTCTTAGTCCAGACGCACATCTCCGGCTCTTTATAAGGATTCAAAGCTACCACATTGGATATGTTGGTTCAGTACTAATACTCTCTTTATAAGGCTCCTCCCTGTCAGTTATGTGTGACTTTAACCCAACCAATACCACCTCCTTCACTTTCACTCTATCCGTGGTATTTCTTCACAAAATTGGGTCGATCAGATTTTTATCTAGCTGTTACTGCTCCTGGTATTTCTACGCCTTTGAGCCGGTTTAGACGGTGCGCTCCAGCGCATGTGCCTCACGAACTTTGTGGATAAAGGGAGAAGTGGGGTGGTACCTCTCTTCATCCCCACTCATCCCTTCATCACCAAACGTTCGTGAGACACATGCGCTGGAGCACACCGTCTAAAACAGCTCTTTCTCTTCTTCTTTCTTCAGTGGATGCCTTTCAGCCTCGTTTCCATTTCACCCAATATGTCATCTGATCTCATCATGAGATCCTACATATTCTCCGGCCATAGCCGCTACTCAGCCGTCGCTTCTAGCTCGGCCCTGCGCTCGACGAATCTCGGGCAATGGACGAGGACCTGTTCTGCGACCTCCTTTTTATTTAGGTATACCGCGCAGAACGGTGAAACGTCAATTACTTCACTCAGGAACTGCGTAGCTACCTTCAAATTGAAAAACACTGCAATAGTCCAGGGAAATTAGACATTTTACTTCGGAAAAATTCCGGGAAAGCTGAATTTTGGTTTGAACATTGATATTATTGCTCTAAGGAAAATGTCACGAGTCCCCCCATCGATTTGACACTCCGAAACGATTTTACGCCGAGTCAAAGGTCACCAAAAGCAATTTTTCGAAAATATCTCAGTAATGCTCACTTTTATAGAAAAATCATGTGAATAAAGTTTGTAGCCTAGGTAATTTCCTACAAAAAATATTTTATAACTTTTTCTTGTAAGAGTAACCGTTTTTGAGATATTTTGATTTACAGAGTTTTAAATTTTATGTTTCTCATGGATCGTGTACTCCTTTCTTTTTTATCTAATAGCCGTGAACTAAAATCAAAATATCTCAAAAACGGTTACTCCTACAAGAAAAAGTTATAAAATATTTTTTGTAGGAAATTACCTCGGCTACAAACTTTATTCACATAATATTTCTATAAAAGTGAGCATTACTGAGATATTTTCGAAAAATCGCTTTCGGTGACTTTTGACCCCGCGTAAAATCGCTTCGGAGTGTCAAATCGATGAGGACTCGTGACATTTTCCTTAGAGCATTAATATCAATGTCCATACCAAAATTAAGTTTTCCCGGAATTTTTCCGAAATTGGGCCTTTTTTTTGTCTAATTTCCCTGGACTACAACCCTTCGCCAGAAGTAGGCATTTTGTGACCTATGGAGAAATTGTTGGAAACGGCTAAAGCATCTTTTCTATGATCACGGTTTGGCAGGATTCCTTCCTTGACATTACTATCATTGCCTGCAAGCTGAAGGTCTTGCGTACTCTCTGAAAACGAACCAGTAACTATTCACTGGTTTCCAGTGAAAATTCACTTGTTGAACTTAGTCAACCAATAGGAAAACGAAATTACACTGGTTCAACCAGTGAAA
Source organism: Thereva nobilitata (assembly GCA_963855945.1). Taxonomy (NCBI): domain Eukaryota; kingdom Metazoa; phylum Arthropoda; class Insecta; order Diptera; family Therevidae; genus Thereva; species Thereva nobilitata. The sequence goes on from OY979694.1 coordinate 229,408,305, forward strand.
TTCACATAAAAAAGCGAAAAAAATTTTTTTTCCTAGCGCGAGTGTCGATTTCCCTAGCGGGCCCCCATCTAAGCACTGAAATGCTACTTGCCCTCCGTGATCAAACGAGACGAGAGCCGGTTTATTGCGTATGCTAAATGGAACCCTTTGCAGTCATGAATATAACTGCCTTGAATATGAGTCACATAAACTTTTTCACTGGTTGAACCAGTGAAATTGTAATTCATTGGTTAACCAGTGAAATTTTTACTAATTCATTTTCAGGGAGAAGTTTTTACTGGTTTAATTAGTAAACAGACGCGAATGCACTGGTTTTTCAGTGCAATTATTGTTTACTGGATGAACCAGTGAAATTTTCACTGGTTCATTTTTTAGACTACACCCTCTAAATATTGCCAAAGTTGTTTCCATGTTTGTTTCTTTTCGTCCTAATAGATTTCTTGTACATCCTTAAGCAGTCCTTGTAGGGTTTGTAGATTCATGTTTATTACGTATATTGAAAACCTTCCTGGTTAGCTGCTTAAGGTAGGATAACCCTTCGTTCGACCAATTCGGTAATCGAGGAGATGGCTTCCTCCTTCATAATGCTTAGAGACAAGAAAGACAGAATATTATCTAGGTGGGACTAGTGGAAAACCAAATGATCATGTCACAGAGCGGAATCGAAGCACAGACCTCTGAAATGGTAGTTGCGTGGCTTAACTCCTAGATTTCTGAGGCCAGCTGGCTGATCTCAGTTAATATCGAGTTTTCAACATATCGATATTTCCAGTTGAATTATCATCTGCTGCTTTCGAGTGAGAGAACAAATATAAAAAAGGCTTTTAATGCTGAAAGTAGAATTTTGGGAGCTTTCTTCAAATTGCTATAAGCTAAGGATGTATTGAAGGCGCCAAAAAGACTCCTTCCAGCAGCTTTAAGTATCAAAACTGTTTATCTACGATACAATTTTGCACCTCATTTCGCTCAGAAAATCTCTAAAAATAAACGTTGTAAAAAACTACTAAATTTAAGTCTGATGTGTTCAAAAAATTCGTTTTCGCCTAAATTCGAAAAATATTTCGTCCTTAATTTCGTGTCATTGTTCACACGTTGCTGTAAAACTGTGAGAATGTATCCTAAGACACCCTGATAAGAGCCAGAAATCCCAATCCTAAACCGAGACTTAAAAAACTCGGGGAAAAAGAAACGAAGCAGAGCCATCAAGGCAAAGATTTTATCCGTGTCGGGCCCGTCTCACCCGGAGTCGTCCTAATTCCAACCGAAAACAACAAGTGCTTATCATAACAATAAAGTCGGTAACCGAAAAACGGGAAAATGTCCCTTTTTTAGTTGCCGCATCCCCGAAGGACTCCCGCCAGGGGATCAGGCCCTGTTCATATGCAAATCGCTTTAATTTTCAATCTCGTTTTATTGTTACGAGCTAAAAGGCTTGCGTGCGGGACGGCGGCGGCGTCGGCGGCAAGTGTGTATCCTCGGGAAATTGTCCTTTTTTGTATATATATATATGCTGTGATTGCGGATTGTTAAAGTATCTTCGGATTATTACCTTTAATGGCGCATCGTAGGAAGATCTCTCTCGGATTTTTATGGTCTATTAGAATTCCGGCAGAGAATTTATATACGTGTCGAGGTGGTGGAGGCGCGCTGTTCCTTTTATGGCGGCCCTTCATGTTGTTAGCCCTGTCTACTCCTGCTCAGATTGATATCTGTCAATGTGGGAAAGACCCAGACAAGGTTTGCGTGTAATCAATCAATCAGTCTCAGCCGTCTGTAGATAAAAACCAGTCAAACACGATTTTAGCCACTTTGAGAGGAGGAATATAAAAAAAATCGTCGTCATTCCCAGCCCGAACGCAAAGGTGTCTCCCTCTTGGTATGGTTTCATGTGCGATCTGATATCCACCGGGAGAGATTTCGATCGGATATTTCATGTGGATGGATATAAATTCACAAAACCGCACCCAATCTCCTACGTGCCTGCGAATATCTTTGCCGATGGGATCGACTAATTAAAAATACTCCGCTCCTCCACCTGAGGGACCCACCATAGCACACACAGGCCACCATCCATCCATTTCAATCTTAGATCTCGTTAATTAACCAATCTTTGCCAGAAGCCATGAAAATTGAAACTACGTCAGCCAAAATATCTGCTCCGGCAGGGCTCCCATAGGGTCTAGGGGGCTGTCGCGGGGCTGAGGTGGGCACCAAGGAGGGCCTTTTCATGTTTATCTCACGTAAATCTGGCACGGATTCCCACTTCAACTGTCAATAATGGAATTTTTCCTCTGTGCAAGGAGCTTCAGCGGAACTTGTCAGCGCTAGAGGAGGACGTCAATTCCATACGATGACATCCCCAGGGGCTGCTACTGGATTTAATTCAATTTCGGATCTTGAGTGAAGAATATTTTATTAAAATATGGCGCGAATCTGTACTGCCGGAGTATGGAGGTGGTCTTCGCTGCTTCTTGAGTGTTTCGCAAAATTTAATAAAATAATTTGCGGAGAATTTCAACATAGATTTACGTCAGATTTGAGAAAATAATATGGCAATGTATTCTGAAGAGATTTTTTGACTCAAAAATTTTTTAGAAAATAAAATTATGTTCGAGTTTGAGGAGTTCCTGATACTACCAAAAAGTACTCGTTTTGTTACTAATATCGCTTAGTAAAATGTTAACTAGTCACTATCAAACTTCATAAATTACAAATTGCTTTGACTGCCAAAAATTTCGAAGGAACACTTCCCTTCAGTTTGTGGTTATCCAGATGTGGCATAAACTTGTTCAAAGCATTCAAACTCCCAAAGACTTTCTAGTTAGTATCAAACTCATTGAAGGAGATTCTTCCTTAATTTAGTATCAGCGCCCACGAGTTTTGGTGCTCTATCATTTTCCATATAAACTGCAGACATTAATTCAACAACTAAATCAAGGAGCATCTGGCACTGAAATTATCGTTCACAAGTAAATTTCAAAGTAAAGTTTGGCCGTCATTGTGTGGATTGAGTTTAAATAGTATTTTTTGAAATAAATGCCAAAGATATTCGTTGGTCTGTTGAAGACAATTGTGGGCCTTCAAAACTTTGCCCAGTTATGGCCGTCATATTAGACACAGGCATAAATTTTGTTAAGTTAAATCTCTTATCAGTGGCGTAGCGTGCCTTAGAAAGGCCCTGTATCAAAATTTGTTAGGGGCCCTAATGAAGGGTAAAGATTTTTCACACAAGGAACAAAAACGCTCGCATTTAATTAAAATAATTATACATTATAAGTTATTACTTACAATAAATACTCCTAGGAACTAAGCTAGTCAAACAATTCAAATGAAATATATACTTTTCTTGCCTTTTCATTCATTGCTGAAGACGATATCAGTTTTTCTAAATTTTCTGCCTCTATAGGCAATAGTGACAAGTCTGATAGCCTTTCCTTTCGAACTTTGTGAGCGAAATTGTTCTTTTCGCAAGTCTCCAATGAAGTAGCAATATGTGGACAAAAAACAACTATTAGCACAACTCTTCCAGAACATTTTGAGCCCAAAAACGTTTCTGCAGATGTTAATGACTATGAGCTAATCGAATTCGACAACAAAGGTCCTTTTTTCGAAAAAAAACCGTATTTTGCAAAAAATATTTATTATTTTGCAAATTTTCAAAAACGTTTTTATTGCTACACTTTCACGAGTTTCATTACAAAATCATTTTTTTGGTAAAAGATATGATCATTTAAAAAAACGTGATTTTTAGCGGTTTTTTTGCAATTAATTCTTTATTTGTTTATGGACATCAAACTGGCGTCATTTTATTTGTATATATAACATTTTCTTTTGTACAATGTATAATTTTTTTTAAAACGCGTAAATCTGTTTTTGGCCCTCTTTTGACGCCATTTTCGAAACATTGTCAAAGGTGTACGAGCGCCAAAAGCAGTTTATCAAATTCTTCGGAATTTTTCCTGTTTTTTTCATATTTGATTTTGCGGATGGCTCGGTTGGAAAAAAACGATATATGACATGATTTTTTTCTCGGCAAATACGGCCTAAGAGTTTAAGTGAGATTGTGGATAACATTTTACGAATTTTTGCTTAAACCCGTTCGGGGCCCCTGTAGCCCGGGGGCCCCGTATCATTGATACGGCTGATACAGCGGTAGCTACGCCCCTGTCTCTTATGGACTTTTAACAAAGGCATTATTTTTCTGATGCTATTTTAATACTACAGTCATTTTTAATAATAATACCCACAATTTGCTAGCTTTGGATTTAAAAAGACCCTTGTAACTTTCTATAAGGGAATTGTCAGGCCAAGGAAGGACCATTGTTTAATGTTGCAGAAGAATGGATTTTTAGGTGTGGCAAAGTGACCCATCTTCCTGGCCTTGGTATCCTAGGAGTAAGGATAGCCGTCTACCATTCAGGAAGTACGTGGTTCAAATCCACTTTACGGCGTTGTCTTTCATTTTTACATTTTCTCACAATTACTAGTAGTATAGCTATTTTGCTCCGGGGGCAATGACTAATCGAATACGTCGTGGTTGTGGTCTCGGATGTGGATGTGTTCTGGGGTGTGTGTGAGCGCCATCTGTGTGAAAATAGTCGAACTTCGCTGAGGGGTCTGTGTCTTCGATGAGCCTTCGTGCGTCTCAAGCAAAGCTCGGTGGAGTTCGGTCTTGGATAGAATGGTTTAGAACACCTGCATTTTAATTGGTCTTATAAAACCTACGCCACAATGTTTTTAATTAAATGCTTCTTCCTTCTTAGTTTAGCTCTTCTAACAAGGCGATTTCCTAGCTAAGCAGGGAGCCTCACTTCTCAGCTCGGAGATTGAGATATTTACCAGCCCAATAAGCGGGGTCAAAACGCAATTTTGGTCTATCAAATACTGCTACCAGCCAAAAACGGAGCGCATTGAGCGCAATACTGCCAAAACTACGGAATTCATCACGGTGAGTATCCTTAACAACGTCTGCTGTCGTAGCTCCGAAGAAACCAACGAGACAGAAATACTCTTTCACTTTCTGTGTAAATGCCCACCTCTAGCCAAAAACCCTGCAGCGGATACTAGGCACCTACGTCTTGAGAGACTTAATAGAGAATCGGGGGCACCGATAAGCTTCCTAAACTCCACAGGATGTCTTGAAACATTCACCATAGTCGGCTACACAACCACTAAACCATAGGTACGAATTCTTACATTTTAAGAGCGTGTATAGTTCGATGACTGTCTACTGTAGCATATCATGTAAAACATTTGTATCAAACCGTCAAGAACAAACCTCCATGATTATCAATGAAAATCGCGACGAGCACAAATTTTTTTCCACCTAGGAAAATCCTTAATTGAAATTGCATTCACAATTTGCACAGCTTGTTTATTCATCGCGAGAACTTGTCTACTTAATGGCTTTGTTAGCAAAAACAATTTACCTCATTATAAATCCCAAATGAAAACATGTTTACATCTTGCTCAGAACTTAGCCTGGGGCCAGCACTCGAACGGTGAACCCTAGGCCCTGACGTAATAATTTTCAATTCAATTTATTTAACAAATTTCCATAAAAGGAAACTCTCAAAGTCAAGCATATGCACAGCTCTACACACAGGCAGGCTGAAGCGCACTTATGACTCATGAATCCTACCAGAAGACTCTTCACCGTCTTCATATCGTTCAGGTGAACACCTGCAAGGCGAAGACGATGCCAGAGAAAGAGATCTCTTTTGGTCCTCACAATATTTGCACAAGCGAAGGAACTTCATCAAATTAGCATAAAATTAAAATAATTTTCAAAGGTGGACCAGAGTCGCACCGTCGTCGCATCCCATGCTAATCGGAATGGCAGGCTCTTTCGTGATCATGTTGTTGTCCATTCCATTTCCATTCAGAAGAGGCGACAAGAAGCTGGGAATGGATGGTCATCATTCTCGAGAGAATCAGCCTTACCTGCTGACCAGCTCCACAGGTGAGTTTGACATGTTGACATGCGGTTGTGTGATTTGTAAGCAATGAGCACAGCATGAGTTCCTCTGCATCCATACCGGTCGTAATTTAATAATTCCAGGGATTCACGGGAATTATGATCTGTGAGGGGAATACAGCGTGGTGACCACGGAAGAGGCATGTCGATTGTGTCCTGGCTGGCACACCGTGGGGCGCAGAGGACGGGGGACGAACGAGGAATCCTCTATAAATTGTCTACAACTAGACACTGACAGCCAAGTCATCCTCATAGAGGTGCCTTTTTCGGACGTTTGTGGCATATAACTAGCATGAACTTGACGGAGCTTTATGGCGATGCGAATCTATCTGTCGGGATTCTGCCACGCTGCGACTTCAAAAGATCCGTCGGAATTGATTTGCGGTTGGGGTACACACCATGACCATGGAGTCTCGGAGCTCCCCGCAAGTTCGTTGCTTTTTGGAATCTTGGGCGATTTCAGAATTTCTTAGTCATTGAGACACTTTTGGGTGACTTCAACATGTCGTGACTGGGTTCTCTCTCGTTTTCTGCTCCAAGTCTAGACATATGTCAGTTTTGTGACGCGGAAGACTTAACCTCAGGAATGCTCCTCTCGGCTCACTTTGAGATGGCAAACATTGAACTGTTCACCTTCGAATCGGCGAAGGCGTTGGGGAATCATACGAAACGTGCCCCGATAAAATCAAAGCCTGCCTTAACAAAAGCACCTTATCGCCCTCGGCATCTTCGGAATATTGAAATGGAAAACATCGGAATCAGCAAACGCTATTATTGCCGGTCATAATTCATGGGAGTTCCATGGGAGCTGGGTCTTGGCTCTTGCGCCAGCTCACCCCCATTTTTGTTTGCATTCGGTAATTTCTTTCCAGCTTCAAATTCGCTCGGTGTGTAGTCAGAATATGACTCAGCAGCATTTTGACACAATTCGTAATGGTGTTTGCCATCCCTCGCGCTATCGCATTAGTGGATCTTCCCTTCGCGAAGCCCGTTCCCCTTAAGGTCTCTGGGAAGCTACTGCTTGTGGCACTTTAGCATCTCTCCTCGGTCGACTTTCGAATGATAAGACTCGTAGGTCACTTATGTAATTCCATGGTACCCCGAGCCCCCCTCAGCTGATGTTTTCTGAAACAATTGCCAGGGCTAATGGCCAACTCGGAATTGCTAATGGATTCCTTTATGGATTTTTGTTTTTTCTTAAAATATTTGTTCAATATGCTATCGGGGAAGTTATTTAACTAGATAAGAAAATTTTCTAGGAAATGTGGATTTTAGGGCATTTCAGACGAGGCGAGGCGATCCAGCTTTCTCCTTAGCCATGCTGTGGTTTTTATTGTAATGACGACATAAGGGAAATGTTAGTGGGCTTGTAGCTAGACTGCATTAGAAACACTTTCCGGAATAGTATTAGCTTAACGACTCTCCAATTTGGCAGTTTGTGCGAAAAAGCAGCTGCCTAAATACAATGCTCGGCTGAGTTTCGATCTACCTCATCCATATGTCTGCATACAATTGCTTTAAGTGATTTAAACAGTTGTTTGCTGTAGTTGTATATTCTAGACCAGCGCTGGGAAATAGCAGCTCTTCGGAGCCACACGAGCATGCGGTAGTTCCAGAGTCCTCGTACCCTGCTTGTGAGTTCGAGTGGGAGAGTTATAGGGAAAAATTCGAGATCGAGTGAGAGAGGTATTAACAAAAACTTGCTGCTGTTCTGGAAAAGTCGACTATTGCCCAGTACTGTTCTAGAGGACCTATCAATACCTATATTATCAATAGCCCAGTTTTTCCTTTTGTGGAGATCTTTCGATCTCCTTCATAGCTTCTGTGTAAAAGTTATTTGAAATTGCTAAATAAAATACCAAAAAAAATTAAATAAATCATTTTGAGTATTTTGTCCCTTTCAAAGGGAAAGGACCAATCGATTAATATGCAACTATGCCAGCGCGTGACTCACTGCCCCATATATTTTTCGTAGGCTGATTGAGGTTGGTCTTCACCGAAGACAGCAAATTTTTCATTTTAGCTCTTCTTCGAAGTGATAGTTTTAGTTTGGACCACAAGAAAAATGGGCCATATCAGGCGAGTGTGGTGATTGGCCGGTGACATTCATCGGGTTTTAAGCCAAAACCTCTTTCACAACGAACGATGGAGAATTATTGTGGTTCTGAATTCATGAATTATCCTTCCAAAAATCCGATCGTTTTCGGTAGATGTAAACGATTCCTGATGCTCGTTTTCCCTTTGGCAGGAATTCCAAATGCTTATAAAACCAAGGTCAATCAATCAAAGTAAACTGTCAACATGACGTTGCATTTTTGAGCGATTTCGACGCGGTTATTTTTGGTTACGATTCGTTTTCGAGGTACTATTCCAAATACTGTATGGATTGTTTGTATACCGTAATTTTTATTCATCAGTTATGATCGACAGAAGCTTGGAAAATCCTATATTCCATCATCAACATCGACTACCATCCCACAGGTCCGTGGTTCGATTCCCACTCAATACAAAGACGATTACTTCTGAGGTCTAGTCTTTCACATAGAAAAAGATCCTCAGCCATGTGCTTTCGATATAGTTTATATAGCTCATGGGTGCATATTTGGTACATGTACATGGATATTACCACCAACAAACACTTATCGTACCATTAACTAATAGAAGGAAACTAAATTTAAAAGCTCCCTCCCTAGTGGGCACTTAAATTACTCTTTCAAAAGAGGCTTAGGACCGTGAAAATAATCGAGGAATTCCTTTAACCGAGAGTCAAGGATTAGCCTCCTCCTACTTCTATTTTAATGCAAAGCTCAATCTCAGAGTAAAGCTCACTCCAATATTGTAAACGCTTGTTGGTATGGAAAATAACAGTTTTCAGAGCCACGTACGAAACCATAGCTTCACATCTCAAACCACGGCATTGTTGTTGTAATTTACCAAAAAAGCTCTCACATTACGCTTTCGAAGTATCTCGGGTTTCGAAAATTTAAACATGGCGAATGTTATGTAAAGTAACCATGGTGGGTCAGGACCAAACAAAACGGTGCCGTTATTAAGCAAAATTATCAAGATTTATCAGAGGTCGTCGAAATGGCAGCACGGCGGGCCTCTTCTTTAATGGAAACACGGCGTTTTGGTAAACGGGTGGTTCCAAACCCGATAACGGCATAAGACTGGGCGTATTGGGCCCCAGGTGCACGATATCCATATAATTTAAAAATAGTAGGGTACTGCTGTTTCGCTAGGGTTCCTCGACCTTAAGTACTTTACAATCGTCCATTGGAATGTGCTCATCGCGGCGCGGGAGATACTCGAGCAGCTTTTCTGGTGCGTGCTTCATCTTCGCGGGACAGATTCTTTCGCTTGACCTCATAGGTACGTCTTTTGCCGGGATGAGGTTCAACAAGGCACCTTCCAACACGTCACTTAGACGAACAACGCTCCGCTCTAGATATTACTCGGAAAAGTCTTCATTGCACTCAATCACTCGGAAACTCCTTACTATTTGTGAGGATTCAACCGTAGATAAGAGCCTCTCTGTCTGTGATGGGTTCCGCTTCAATATGAGCCCAAATGTGATCAAGGAGAATGCGCAATATTTATCTAAATATCTAATTCATTTCGAGCCGCACAATGCGTTGCGCAATCTTTCAATATAGGTATTCACAGACTGTCAATAATATTGCACGATTCAAAATATGGCACAGTTATGATAGTCGTCTAGGAGTCGCTTTACAATTAAAAAAACAATTTATATCTATTTTTTTTGATTCTTGCTTTAAGTTCTTTACAACTGTGGAAATAACTTCCAGCAGGCACTAAACTGCGACCATAGAAGCCCTCTTTTAGTTAGTCCGCCCATGTGTAAACTGTACACGTCTGATAAGCCTCATTTCAAGCGAGCTCCCTCCTGCCAACTCACTTGCCTTATTTAGTTTTTCTTCATTTCCGTTCCAGAAAAATCCAATTTCCTTTCCGCCATTGAGACAAATGTTTCAATTTCTCTTATTAATCGCCCGCCATTAACCCCGTTTGCATACGTTTGGAATCCGGCAGGAAACGTCAACGTGAAATCGTTTCATAATTCTCTCGGCGTGTGGTGCCCAAAAGCATTTTGGTTATCTCCAATTAGTTCAGGTATCGGATTCCCTGGCACTCACCCACCTCCTCCATTAGAAGAGGGCAATTTGAGTTCGTTTCTTAATGAATTTCCTTCAGCATCAGTCAGGCTCGAAGACGACAACGCAGACAGCACTTTGCATTCGGAATCAATTCGGAGTCAATTCGGAAGCATAAACATTAAGCAGCGTGGGACCGGGGGCCCAGGACGTCGTCGACGATGCCATGTCTCGAAAAAATTTATTTCTAATTTTATTTTTTACTTCACGTTCGGTTATTGACCAATTAGAAATGTAAAATGAATTTTAGCATCCAAGTAACTCACCTGTGAGCAGTCTTAAACCAAAAACTTAACGATCCACAATCCACATACAAAGTGCCACTAAACAGCTTCCATCGTGGCAGTAAAATGCCAGAATCGACTGGTCTCGATGAAAGCTGCTAGTTTATACTTTATTTGGTTCAGTCGTAATGCGACGGTTATGCCAGTTTACGAGGAGGAAGGTGGCATTAAGGTGACGCTAATGCGGTGCTTGGGCAAAATTATTCAGGTGAGACACAGAGCGAGAGAGAGCGTGGGGCTCTGGCCAATATGTTACCGGGCATAATTTAAATCTTATTGGAGCACGTCCACCCTTTCCTTTGCTTGGGACATTACAGTCTGTTATTACAATGATAAATAAATTTTATCAAACAGTGAAGGCGAAGAGAGTCACTTTCGAATTCATAAATTTATCCTCCCAGAAATCGTCGTGGTACATTTTAAGAAGGAATTCTTAAGTAGTTTGGTTCGGGATTTTGAAAGGCGAATGGTGGACAATGTTTTGTTGGATAGAATTTTTTAACAGACTTTTAAATGTTATTTAACATCGAATAAAATAAATATTCTTAGCCATTTTACATAAACGTTGTGGGTGAGACGATATCTACGACAAGATAAGCATTGTAGTTTATTTGTATGAACAATTCTGAGGTATGCTAAGACCTGTACAATCTTAGTTTCTTGATGCTCGATTGATATAAAGTTAACAGAACACTCCGAGGAAAAAACACTTTAAGTATGAATGCACTATTGCGATTAAGTTGTTATATTAGCAAATAATTTACATAATTTTTAATATTATTTGTCAGTTGACCTAAAAAAAATATCGTCTTAGACCCCTCCCTCGCGAGGCTGTCTGCAGCTTCATTGCCCTCGATACCCTAATGTCCGGGGACCCAGGGGTAGAGTTGAGCCCGTCTTACAGGAGGCAGTACATTTGTCCCTTACGCGATAGTAAATTGTACTGAGGCCTCAATTTTTCTAAATGTCCCGGTTCAAAAATAATGTCCTATTTGGTATATGAGCGTGTATCGAGATAAATTAAGCGAAGTGTGATTGTAAATTACGTAGTGGAGAGACATTTCTTTCTTCTTTTGCGGCAGTAAAATTTCCAACTTGAAATTAGGCGAGGTGGGATTGCAAAATATAAATATACCTTGGTGGGGGCATAGATTTCTTACTTACTCTAAGGCAGTTTAATGCTTATTAGACTTAAACGAGTAAAATAGTTTTTCATTGGTATTTATTTTCTTTCTTTTGTCATTTTGTCATTTTGGCATTACAATAGCACCTCGCCTCATTTGAGGTATGACATTGTACTGGCACAAAAGAAAAAAAAGGCACCTCTTACAAACTCATTTTATTAACGGGTCCTACCCAGTAAAGCGAGGCCTTATTTCTTTTGGTCGGGCTCTGGAGTACTTCAAAATTCCGATCCTTACAGAAAAAATAATTCGTTCAAAACTCTGCCTTGAAAGCAAAAAAACCAATTCCAATATTAATAAAAGTTTCTGTATGTATGTATGCGTGTATGTGTGCGCTACAGCGGGAGCAGCAGCCATCGCAGAGCTTCGATATTTTGCGTGAAGGCCCGTGGGATGCACCTCGAAGCCCGATTTTCGAAATTAATAATGGCCGCCGAAATATGACCGAAAATCAAAATGATCGCTCAAATATGGTTGAATTTGCCAATTGAGTTCCGATTTCAATGAAAGTGGGTATCTAGGGGTTTTTTAAGGTCGCAAATTACGAATTTATTATCAACACTTATAAATTAAAATTTGCGCCCCGCGCGCCATTATGGCGGACGAATTTGGCCAAATAAATGTTATTTCCTGGTCAGGTGTATGTATAGGTTGTTCAAGAGTTGGAAAATTTGAAAATCTTTACATCTTAGCTTTAATTGGAAGAACACATTGAACATAGTGTATCGTGAAGCTCTCTAAGCAATCGGTTCAGAATTGATCAACAAGGTTTTTTGGAAAGATTTTGCTTATCACGACAAGTATTTTGAACAACATGACAAGTATTTTGAATACATATAGAATATAAAGCAAACAAATTTCAGAACCATTTCTCACTCATCACCATTTCGAGTGGGTCACGAAAAATCCTTTTTCAAAAGTGTATTCAAACAGCTAAAAAGTGCTCTCGAGAATGGCTTCATTATTTTCTAAGCTGAAATACTAATGATCATTTTTTTCAACAATCCGTGAGAATGTTTTGAATTTAAAAATTTTCCTTTATCCTATTTTTAGTATTTTAAATAGGACACCCCTCTGGGCCATCATTAGAGCGAGAGCAGCAGCATCCCAGTACAAAGCAGCCAAAACCACTCCGCATCATAACAACGCAGAACCCAGAAGGAACCTTAACCTAAATTGCGTCTAAAAATAATCAAAAGAATACGAAGACCAAAAATAAATCTAAAAAGGACACGATAATTGTGTGCGGGATCTTCTACTGTTTTTTTTTTCACTTGTTTTATTTTTTTTATTTATTTTTTTAATTTATTTTTTGAAGTCCTCAACACTTTTACGATTGTCGCATTCCTAACAGATTTTGTCTTTTCACAGTGGCATCCTGTCCTCCTTTAGTCTTTCATAATGAAAAAGAAAATTTTCGCTCACTTGAAGCTGTCTGGGTGGCCTCTTGTGTTGTGACAAAGAATCCTTTTTATTGGTGCACATCCTTTTTAGTTATATAAAAAAACAATTGCTGAACTCCATTTTTCCACAGTCGCATTTCACGGATTTCAGCGAAATTGTCAGACGAGAAATAATTTCTAGAAATTTCAGAGTGAAAAGAAAATCTTTTTGGCAACTTAATGAGCTAAGCGCGATGTCACGTTTCAGGATTTTAATTTTGCAACAAGGATGCAAGGATAAAGAGACATTTTTCAAGCTTCTAGGTTTTTTCCAGCAGAAGTGGCTTAAGAAAACATTTTGTCCTCCATCCTTCATTGTCTTACTCTCACCATGACAGCCGTGGTCTGGTGGACGTTGTTTTTCTACAACAATGAAAACGGTGAAAATTTATGAATTTTTGAAAAGTGCCACCAAGGAAAAGTCGTCTCAGATCTTTGACTACTGAACTCTATATTTCCTCGACTTGTGAGAAATAATCCAGAATTTTATTGCATGTATGTAAAGTGTACTTATAGGCTAGTCGGCGAGAACGAAAAAATGATTAAAAGTGTATTATTGGCCCATAGGCGAGATTATTGTTGGAATCGCTTCGTTTTAGGGTGTAGTTAAACACCCTAAGTTTGCCCACAAATTGGTCGACCGCATAACTTTTTAATTAGGTTATTGTGAATAAAATAGGCACTTTTTTTATATTTCTTTCAATAGCTCCGTTCCTGCTAACTTTTAGTATAATATATGCATTGGGAAAGCTCTTCGTTACGAAATTCTCTAAAAAATAAGCCCTGTTAGAGGTCGCTAGGTGCAAGGGTGATCTTGCAAATGGCTTCCAAAGTTTTCAAAACACGTTATTTTCACTATTTGTTTACAGGAAAACAACTGCACATAGAAGGATGAAAATTCGTAAAGATGGTGTTTATGTGGTCCCCGCAATGAACAAAAAATTTCAACAAGATCGGTTCATCACTTTTTGAGTAATTAACGATCTAGTTTTTTTTTTTAGCTTAATTAACAATGCTGCCATTTTGTGTAGGATCAGTTTATAATTGGGAAACTCATTTAGAAAACTTAAGAAACAATTAAAAATGAAATCCCGTTGGAATTTTTGAAAAATCGCAATTTTGGTACATTTTATGAGGTTTTTTAGGCACGTACCTTTTTATATTTGTTTATTTATGTCGCGTATAAAAAGTACGTGCCTAAAAAACCTCATAAAATGTACCAAAATTGCGATTTTTCAAAAATTCCAACGGGATTTCATTTTTAATTGTTTCTTAAGTTTTCTAAATGAGTTTCCCAATTATAAACTGATCCTACACATAATGGCAGCATTGTTAATTAAGCTAAAAAAAAAAACTAGATCGTTAATTACTCAAAAAGTGATGAACCGATCTTGTTGAAATTTTTTGTTCATTGCGGGGACCACATAAACACCATCTTTACGAATTTTCATCCTTCTATGTGCAGTTGTTTTCCTGTAAACAAATAGTGAAAATAACGTGTTTTGAAAACTTTGGAAGCCATTTGCAAGATCACCCTTGCACCTAGCGACCTCTAACAGGGCTTATTTTTTAGAGAATTTCGTAACGAAGAGCTTTCCCAATGCATATGTTATAATAAAAGTTAGCAGGAACGGAGCTATTGAAAGAAATATAAAGAAAGTGCCTATTTTATTCACAATAACCTAATTAAAAAGTTATGCGGTCAACCAATTTGTGGGCAAACTTAGGGTGTTTAACTACACCCTAAAACGAAGCGATTCCAACAATAATCTCTCCTATGGGCCAAAATTGCAATGAAAATGCCTCACCGACTAGCCTATTAGCACATAAGCTCAGTTCCGGATATTTCAAATAAATTCGAGGTTGATCCCAAAGGGCACCACTTTCATCGGCGACAAGAAGTCGTATGCAAATAGAATTTCTTTCCCCATCGGTTAAGATGAAATGTAATATCTGGAGAATTGCGCCCCACAGTGGTCGTATATATGCTGTAACAAAATAGGGGATGACTATAGTGAAAGTACAGGGAAATTTTAATATTCTTTTGGCTACACATAATCCCAGAAGTAAAAGTGCAAACAGGAGTTGCAGACATTTCCATAACCCACGAATTTCAATTCTCTTCTTCATATGCGGCAAAAGTATATATATGTATGTATGTTTGAATATATGAGAGAAAGAGTGTGAGCTACCACTTTCTGAGTAGTTCAAATGTCATGTCCTGGGGGTGAAATGTGTATGCAGCTGCTGTTGATATTTTCCTATTTTTAGGGAAAGTGGTCTAATGCGTTTCTTATGTGTTGCGAATTTTTTTTTAGCCCGTTCATTGCTTGACTTTTTGGATGGGCTCAGCTATGTTCCTTAAAATATTTTTGTTTAAATGATTTTAATTTTTTAAAAACGTTATTCATAAGGGACAAAAGTAATCAGACTAACGATACTTTCAGCGAAACAAGCTTTTAATACTTTATTTATTCCAGACCACATTTACATTATACACCGCTATGAATACAAGAGCTTTAACGAAATCTACTCCCTACGTGAAAAGGCTAGTGCAAGTAATGAATTACGTTTAGAATGTGAGAAGTTTATAGTCTTTACAGACCTCTAGTGAGGATCATATCTGAACTTAATCTTGCTTGATTTCTCAAAGGTTATAGGTAGAATTAAATATGGTTTGATCAGGTCTAAGCTCGAGTTGATTTTGCTTTGTCCTACTAAGTTACTGCAGGCTTTGTACTAGATTCAACACTATTTCGAAAACGATGAGTCTGACCTGGCATGCATCATAATCATGAAACTAATAGTAACGCCGTCTTAGTGTGATGGCATACAACCATATTTAGTAGCTCTATAACCAATTTCGGTATGATCGAAAGAATGGCCTGCCTATCCATAATCGTTGGTTATAGCCTTCAATACTCTAGTCAACTTGGTACCACTACACATTAAAAGAAATCCGCCATGGCCACTGCACAGAGACTGAGAACCGTGCAGGAAAAAATTATCTAGTCCAGTAAATAAGCCGGAAAATACTGTAAAATGTGGAAAAGTTGATAAACAGCTCCGATTTGAATTTTTTTTGTTCGTACGTGTTCTTTAGACCCTCAGGAACATTCATCACCACTAACATCTGCCTTGCTATGAAAAATGAAAAAATTAGGGCAGTTTTCCCACCCCCAAATCATTCCCAAAAATGATAAAACAATTTTAAAATTCGAAATTTCACCTCGGAAAGCGTCTCTCGGGGGTTTTCGGGGTGGCTGATTACGAATCCGAGGTGTAATTACAACAATTCAACCTATCAATACGATATGCGCAGGAATTTTGGTTTCAATGTATAGTGCAGGCGTTGGACGGAATTGAGTGTGCAAAATGTGAGGATCGCATTCCGTCAACAAATTTCAGTTGAGAATAGCTAAAGATGAATGATTCGGTTGTTGCCGGGCCATTTTTGGGTCCAATTTTTTTTACGCCCTCTTTTTTTATTAGCACCTCTACGGCTTCTGTGGCCCGCTTTTTGAAGATGGATTTTGATGAAGCACCACAAAATAAGACGAAAATATATAATAAAATTTTTCGATATCACGCTTAGTTTTCGAGATATATTGACACTTGAAGTTGACTTTTGAGGTAATTCCCAAGATTTTTAGTTATATCACAGCTAGGATTTCTGTGGCACCTATATTTTAATTATGAATTTCGATAAAACACCCCAAAATAAAACGAAAATTTTAAATAATTTTTTTCGATATCTCGCTTCGTTTTTGAGATATCGATACTTGAAGTTTTAGGTATTTTCAAAAACATTTTGCAGCGTTAATCATTTCCAAAAAATACTAACACAAATTACAAATTACGATTGAATTCAATTATATTGGTAGATTGTAAGCTCATTTTATGTATCAAGTTTTTTTGAAATTAAAGAAACTTGAAAAACGAAACAAACAAAAAAATTTCAAATCGGAGCTGTTTATCAACTTTTCCACATTTTCCGGCTTATTTACTGGACTAAAGAGGAAGAGGGCCAAGGCAATCAAGGTCGGAGTGGAATTGGAGAGCCTCACCTTGCAAACTCTTTTCCTACAAACCGAAGGAAGCACGGCGGTCAAAAGTTCATGGGCCGACCAGAAAATTTGGCACACCAGGGGTGATAGCACGTAATTCAGAATTTTTGTATGAAGAGGTCGATTAAAACAACTTACGTGCTACCACCCCAGCTTCCATATTTTCTGGTGGGCACAGTCGCACGGCAGCGAGGATTGTCCAGAGGAGTAGGGACCCCAGAAAGTAGTAAAGTCTAGCACTTAAAATATGATGGTCTACTCTCAAGTCAATATAAACTGCATCAATCGCTCTCCATACCAGAAAGCAGTATGAAGAATAAGACCATGAAGTTTGAATTGGTCGAACACCCTTTTATGAAACCGTGTTTTTGTTCTTAAGGCATGGGTCGATTTTGATTAGAAAGGAAATATTAACGTAGCGAGTTTTTAAAATCGTTTAACGATTGATGATCATATCGCAATACCTCTGTAGTTAACCACCAAGGGCTTAATAGATGCCTTATGGATTGATGTATGGTAGGATTTATTCCACAAGGTAGGAAACTTTTCTATTTATAACGATTTGTTGAAGATAAGATGAAGATGGAATAATATATGTTTTGAGCAGCGCTGAAAAAAATTAGAAGTCAGATTGTCAAGGCCATGATTTTTATTTAGTGTCAAGATCCTTTATCATGCTATTCCCTTTAGGATTAATGGAACCGGTATAAGGCTCTCGTAACTTAAGACTAAATTCTAAAGCTAAGGCTAAGGTGAGTACAGGGTGTCTCTTAAAATTATGTAACTGTTAATTTGGCTCCAGTTATTGTTGCAAATAAATTTAATTTAACATTTTGAGAGAGTTTAAGGGGACTTTTCGTTTCAAAAAGTTCAAAATATTCAATTTTTTTTTAAATAAAATTGTTCCTTAACATCACAGAAATACTGTCCTAAAACCGTTTTAAGAAATTTGTATAGGAAAAAAAGTTATACCTATATTTGCATGCACGTTATGAGCGTTTTATATGCAAAAATTACACTGTTGTACAGCGAATTTTACCTAAGGTCGAGACTAAGCAGAATGGGTTCATTGTATTGAAATATGATATTTCGCCAAGTTTTATGCAAATTCATAAACAAATTAAAAAGTTATTAATGTTTAAAGTTTGAAAAGAGACGAAAAAAATATTGTCCAATTTACTTGGTTTTTGGTATAGGTACATGTAGAGAATAATTAATTAAAACTGTTTACGTTGTCAACAATTTTTTATAATAATTAATTATATAAGTTTGTCACACGAAAATTTTCCAAAAAATGAAAAGAAAAGTTATAAATCGAAATTCTGCATACACTCATACAAAAAAAATGTCTAATTTTCAATGTTAACAATTTTTTGTTAATAACTTTTTAATTTTTATACAGAATTGTTAAAAATTTTGGATTATGAATCCTCTTGATGTCTTTCACAAATGCTATAAAGGGTTTTCTTAGGTAAAATTTCAAAACCGATTCTGTACAACAGTGTTATGTTACAAAAACTTAAAACGCGTTTTACTCAAAATCACGTTTTTTGACTTGGCTCCACATTTTTCTCGAAAACTACTATCCAAAAACCATTCGATTCGTTATAAAAAATACTAGTAACTAAACCTTTAAAAATATTATGTTACACACCCCTATTTTTTATACAGGGGTAGTTTGCCCTCAAAAATATGGATTTTTTTTTGATTTTTCAGAAAAATTTTTATAAAATGGTAAAAATATTAAAATAAAATGTTTTTTATGTTTAGTTACTAGTATTTAGTCTTATGAATAAAATCCCGTTGGAATTTTTACTCTATCTGTTACAGGAAGTCCAAAAACTGTGGAGTAGTTTAAAAAGTACCTTTTGGAAGATGCTCTCTGCAGTGGTTAAGATGTACTAAAAATGCAAAAAAAAAATTATTTTTATATTCTTAATATGTTTTATAAAAAATGCCCAAAAGGAATCAATTCGATAAATATAATAGTCTTTTCATAAAAAAAAAATTAAAAAGTGTATTTTATTTCAATTATGAAACGAGAAGTCCCCTTAAATATTTTTTGAGATTCCTCAATAGAATAGTTAAATCACAACAACAAAGTAATGTAACTAATATGAATTTGTCATTTACACCATAAATTAAGTATTGAAATTTAAATCTTTATTAAATCATCTAACATTGGATAATAATCATCTTAATACAGAATACATCGCCCTCGAGTTGTTGTTAATTTTCTGTTTATAAATAGCATAAAACTGCAGAGCTGGCAAACCTTTCACTTAGTATGGTCGATTAATGGCGGACTAAGATAGAAAGAAAGCTAACAAATTAAACATAATAGAAAGTCTCGATGTAGGAGTTGGGTTGAATCAAAAGACAAATTAGTGATTTTAAAAAACATTTTGATTAATACCCAAACACGAATTCAGAATCCAGCGATGGCCGAAACTAATTAACTGGGTCCGTTCCTGTCGGTGTAAGCTATTAATTTAAATTTAAAGTTTAATTTTTTCTCAGTTAATTCTATACTCTCAATTTCGATCTAAACACGAATTTTGATAAACCGAACGAACTTAAAGGTTGTTCACCATCACAGTAATTAAATGATCTCATAATGTAAATTCGGAAGCACTTAATTATAGCCGAGAACAAAATAGGGTTTTAAATATCTAAAAAATTTCTTTTAAATCAGTTAATCCCACAACAAAAACCAAAAAAAAAACAAAAAGGTATTTAACTTAATTTGAAAAAACAAAAAAGGTAAAGAAAAGTATAATTAAGTTAAGAAACCACATAAGGTTAATAAAAACCCACAAAAGCCTTTAAACCCATTTCTTCGAATGAACAAAACCCACCCAAAAACTTGTTTACTTAACGAAAATCATTCTAACTCGAAAATAATTGCTGGAAACAACTTAATTCTTTCCTCCCAGACAATAATTTTCTTTAGCTCTCTCCTCGCACACAGGTATAACAACGTCCACCTCTTGTGGAATCCCTTTCATTCTTAACGACTTGTGTCCACTCAAGAATCTTGAAGATAATAAGAGACCACAGCTCCACAGAATCATTTGTCACCTAATGAATAGCTCGTTTTTCTCTTTCTTTTCTCTCTGTTTAGAGAGATGATGGTGATGCCCCTGGTTCAGGTACCACCGCCGATTAACATTCAGGTAACGTGGCACATCTTCTTCATGAGATCTAATCAGGGACCGTTCGTGTTTCTTGAAATTTACAAAAATCTCTTGGAAACCTAAAGAAAAAAAAACACAAGAAATCCCTCCGAACTGTTAGAGGAGCATCTTAACTGTCGGTTAACAAGATGTAATCTGTGCCTTTCCATCGAGCGAGCCCAGCTCTGGACCCCGGATGTTGGGTTTATTTTATTTTTTTATTTTTTTTTTTTGCTTTCTTTTTTTTTCTTGGTAACCAAATTAAAAATTTTGGAGGCAGCGGGGGTGGGAGAGATGAAAAGAAAATTGCTCCCTTGGGGAAATAAATGCTTTCACTGTTTGGATATAAAAATCTTAAGATGAGCATCTTAAAGAAACGCCCCCGAGCTACTGCGGATCGTCGATTTATTTTCTTGGTTCGTGCCGTGACTGTATATGGGGACTGGCGGTAATACGCTCGCGGGTGGATTACACTTTCATGAAGTTTTTCGCGTTTCGTTAGTAAAATTTTTTTTTACAAGAATTTAATAATATCACGGGAAAATTTCACAGTCTTACTTTACACTAGTTTTGTTGAGAAGAGTGTTTTAAAGCACCTGAAATAGCCAGAACAGACTGCGGCATTTTAAGCTCTGCCTAGAAAATTCAGGTAACACAGTTCTGGTTACCGATGACCCAGATACCATCCGAAGCGTGTTTAGCCAATTCCCACAATTTATCACATCTTTCCCCTGAGAGATCGTTTCGATTCTCATGAATAATCAACCGTGGACGGTATCTGATTCACTTGTCAATCGGATCCTCGGACACTATATGTGCAGCACCTAGGCACTAAGCACCTGGCCATTAATCAAAAACCGTTGACATGGGCCTAAATGATTAATAGACACCCATGAAGCCGCTTTATGATGACTGCAGAGTGCTTAGAGGTGTGTACTATCAGCAAAGGTAAATGTCGAACCTTGTGTGCGTTCAGGTAAGGCCGTATGAGATTCAACAACCCCCTTTCGAAATACTGTAACTGTACCTATGCTGACCACTCTAGTAGTCCCCCCATACCCCTTTCGTCTCGGCATCGTCATCGTCGTCTATGGCGGGTTAGCGTAGGTAATTGAATTGGAGACCCTATCAGCTATAACGATTCAATTGGACGTCGAGGTCACGTCCATCCAATAAATTTGTACTTTGTCAGAGCTCTTAACTCGTAAATCGTGCGCACGGTGATAAAATTACGCCGTCTTCACGCGTATCCTTCAAGAATATGTATAGTATACCCAAAGTCTCCTTTAGTCCCAACACCACCGAAAGTGGACCGGACTTGTTTGTCTTCGTGTGCGCCGCATTTCTTTTCCTCTTTCTCGTTAAACTTCACGAAATTAATTAGAAATGGAAAGAAGGTCTTGATTTACCGATTTCTGTTTGGAAATTATGACACCTGGAAAAGGTGAGAGATTAATGGTTGACTCCCAGCTCAGTCTTGCTGCTGGTGTGTTGTTCGTTCGTGAGGTGAATTCATTGCTGGAAATATCAAATAAACAATCGGGGAAGTGTAGTCC
Source organism: Thereva nobilitata (assembly GCA_963855945.1). Lineage (NCBI taxonomy): Eukaryota > Metazoa > Arthropoda > Insecta > Diptera > Therevidae > Thereva > Thereva nobilitata. The sequence goes on from OY979694.1 coordinate 229,430,166, forward strand.
ATGAATTTCTCTCGTTTTTGTTTTCGGGTGTTTTTCTAGTTTTTTTCTTTCTTTCTTGTTTTTTTTTAATATACGAAAATGATTAATTGAAACGCAAGTGACCGACTACCTTACGTGGTGCTGGTAATAGTCCGCCTCTTTCTCTAAGGTACCCACAAGGGGGCGACGCGAAAATTCAATTTCAAGACTACCGTAAAAATAGTAGCGCCACAAATGCCCCGGCACCACTGTGTGTTACCTGGTTAATTATTGTGATAATGAGAAGGTGCCACTGGTAATGGTGGTCGTAATTTTTGGTCGCATGTCGGCTCCTTTTTGCCAGGTGATTACGCGCGATTTACATACAACATTCCCCGCTAGTTTTGTGCCACTTTTTTTTCTTTGTGGCGGTGAGGGGGGGGGGGGATTATATGTTTAGCAGCTTAGCCCTTGCCCTTGAATTCTATTAAATTGTCGTTCAACTGTTTCTATTTATTTCTAATTTTTTTTTCTTTTTCATTCAGTATTTTTCTTGTGTTTGTTTTTTTTCTTAAAACGTGCTCTAATATTTCTAGCAATATTTTTTTTCTATGGCCATAGAGCAATTTTTGTTGGGCAACTTTTAGTGCTCGGAAGTTGGCTTATTGCAGGTAATTCCTACAAAAGCGGATAATGGTTAAATCGTGTGCTTGGATGTTGTTAAATCCGGGGCATATTTTGTATGAAAGAGCATAATCCTATTACGCTACTGGCACTGTTAATGAAATTGCGGTAAGTTATTAGCCACATTATAACGAATTTTCATTTTGTTTGCTTTATTTGACAATTTATTTGCCTTTTTTGGCAGTGTTTTTTTTTATTCTATTTATTCTTTTTATTGTGGAAGCGATTTTGGAGCTTTTAGTTTGGAATTTTGTAGTTTGGCCCTTTTATGTTCCTTTAAATTTTTATGCTTTATTACCATTAAAAATAACATAAATTCATGTCTGAAATGAATTATTTGTGCTCTTTTTTATGAAATATTTCGTTGGTTAATGCGGAAATTTATTTATCAGTTCGTTTAATAGCACCATTTAACACTTCCGTGGCGCCACCATGGTCATATATATTTCAGCATTAGCTGTTCTGCTGTTATTCATAAACAAATTTTTTTCAATGTTCATAATGTAAATTGGCTAAATTACTCAAATGGCACCAATGTTTCTAGCAAAGACACCGAACCTTTGTAGACACCAATAATCTATATCAAATTGTTCTTTTCTAATCAGCTGACTGGGACTTGTGTTTTCATAACAAAAACGTCTCTGCCGCTATCCGAGTCACCAGGAGCAGGAGCATAGAAAGAAGTTGTTCCAGTCCCCATTACACGAAATATGTGATGCCTAGGCAGAACAGATGGATTAATCAGGAATGCATGAACCCAATAAAACTTAAAGAAGCCCTCTTCAGAGTGGACAATAGTTCTCCGATTGAAACATTCCCTCGAGAGTACTTCAAAACTTCAAACTAAGAAATTCCTGTAAATTGCCCCATCAGCAAAGTCAACTCCATTTGATAGCAAGATGAGAAGCATTCATTAGTGCAACCGCTGGTCTACCAGGGACCTTTTAGTTTGTCAGACAGAAGACCTCAACCAAAGTAGGCACCGCTTTGATAAGTCCGGCTTTAGACATCGCCAAGGATTTTGAAAGATTGTGGCACCCTAATCTGTAAGCTAAACTACAAGCTACTGGTATTGGGTGACTTCTGAAAAACTCGAAAGAGAATTTTTCTTTCTAGCCATTCAATCAAGCGAGTATTGGATCCTGACTAGCATTTTGAGAGGATGCATATAGGGCCCCTATGAGGCTAGCCCCACTGACCCCGGGTGGATTGGCTTATAAGACACACAAGGAGCATCTAACGCCTTGCCCCATCTCGAGTGGAAAATAGAGGATAAAAAATTTCAAAAACAGCTTTATATTTTTAAACACTAGTGACGTTTTTCCAAGCGGTCCCCCAACTGAGTCCTAATCATGTAAAAAGCTACTTGACCTCCGCAATCTAACTAGAATCGGCCTATTGAGTATGCAAAGTAGTGATGAGCAAAACAATTCTTGAAGTTTTGCCTGGTCTTTCACATTTAGCGAGACCAAAGCAAACCAAGAAAAGACAGGACAAGACAAGACTGTAAGATCAAGATAGCAAGACCTTTTGGTCATCACTAAGCGTCAAAAGTCTGGCGGTGATGAGCAAAAAGTCTTGTCTTGTCTTGGTTTTGCTAAATGTGCTAAGTCTGCAAGAAATTTTGCAAGAACAAGAATGCAAGACTTCTTGCAGACTTATTGCTCAACACTGCAAGACTTTTGGCACTTAGTGATGACTGAAAAGTCTTGCTATCTTGATCTTGCAGTCTTGTCTTGTCCTGTCTTGTCTTGGTTTGCTTTGGTCTTGCTAAATGTGCAAAAACAGGGAAGGATGCAAGACTACTGCAAGACGAGTCTTGCTCATCACTAATGCAAAGCAACAACAAAAACTAATGCTTTGTATGAGTAAAACTAAAACTTAAGCTTAAAGCTTTTTAATGAGCTTTCCGAATACGTAAGGCAGATGTTGGGATTGCCCCATTTCATTTGTAATGCGGTTTACCTCGTAGGGCCCTTATGAGGCACTCATAAGGCATACCTCACTTCAGTATCGCTGATTTTTCTTCGGGTGCTGCTCATGAGGAATCTAATTGGAAAGCTCTCTTTCGGTGTGCCCCTTATTTGCCACATGGGGTTATAATAGGGAAACGGTACGTGGACAGAGTCCTTTAGAGAAGCAATAGACATTCTCCTGAATAGCTACATTCTCCGTTGCGAATACGTGGTCTCATATAGGTACATATTGAGGGTTTCATGGATATATAGCGGTGTCATGGGTGCATCCTTCGAAACTATAATCACGGAAAACGTTGGTCAGTAAATAGCTGCTTCCCACACAATCCCTCTAAAAGACACATAACATTATCGGTCGATAGCTTTTGTTATTCTACAGAAACTGCCTACACTACAATTGCCCTGCTCTTGAAGAAGGGTTAAAGTGGTCTTCATTTGGTAGATGCAAGCACGAAAAGGAACAATAATATAGGTCGAGAAGCTTGTCATTCTGTGAAAACATGCTAGACGTATACGTACCTACTTCTGCAACTCTATAACAGACGTCCCTATCACACTATCCACACTGAAGCAATAAATGCAATCCTCGATCTGGTTCGATCTATTTCTGTCAGTGTCTTCCAAAACGGAACTGCTGACAATTTTCAAAGTATTCTTAAAAACTGCTTTCGAATAACCAACCTGTCAGTAGAAGATGTCTTCCTTGTCCAGGAGGAATAGGATCGCTGTGAACTAGGTAACAGGTTACAAGAACATCAAGGGCAATGAGAAAGTGGACCAATTGAGATATTGAGAATACTTGGCTTGACAGCAGCAAGCTGAGATCAGGGACCCCATAATGATGCGATGATGGTGGTTGATTGTTACAGAACACTGGCCAGTTGAGAAAAGGCCAGATTGAGAATTCTATATAATATTCACTACAGGAGTTGTGGGGAGGAGCACGGCCAAAATACAACCCGACATTTTGCCCGGCTCTATCTAGGACTAGAGATCGTGAATTTGAAAACGTTTCCTGACTGGGCTTGGGGGAAGTTTTGAAACTTAAAATAGGGCTGATGATTCGGTACATGGGTTGAGGTAAGCTAGATCTAAAGTCACTCCAAGGACACTACCATATACTTACTTAAGCGTCTATTCAAAAGTGGGGTTACGGAATGGTACGCTTTCACCACCAGCTGTGATCTCGTCCTCGGTCGTTGGATAGAGCTGCCTGCTTTGTCTATCTACTATAATTGATGTACATAAATAAACGGTATAAGTACTTTCACATAAATAAACGGTATAAGTACTTAAGTACGTACGATATATTAGTACTTTTTTTATTGCTAAAAAGTGTATTCTTACAAACCAAATTCCTCTACCGCAGATAAAATCACCTCAACTTCTTCTCAGCTCTAAAACCACAAAAATAAAAGTAAATCTTTCCCCGATAAAGAAACAGCAAGACATAAACCACATCAATACGGTAAGTTAATGGTTTCTTGATATGCATCTTGACCAGCAATTACAGCCTCGAAAACGGTGTTGTTCGCTACATAAGAAAATCTCCAGATTAGAGTGGGTCCAGATACCATCGATCCACGGTCTCTGACACTGCCGTTCACTGCCTCCTGGTTAGGAGCGCCCTGCGTAAATCAGCGAGCTACTCGGTCCAGGTTCATATCTCATGTCTGGGCTGAAACTTAATCCAGATAAAAGACAAAACATCGGCCCCGAAACATGTCGCAACTCTGGTGCCCTTAACTTGTTGAGCAAATCACCTTCGGAAGAAATTAAATTCCTCATCGTTGTCGCCGGTGGTTTCTTATTTCCAGGGACATGTTGGTCCTGTTAAGCCACTGTAAGGGCTATAAAATCTCTTAACATGTGCACAGCGGTCGCTTGGTACAAGTTTCCATCATGGCGGAACATGGGATCTGGTTATTTTACTCCTCTCGACGACGACGCGACGTCCCACACCTTCCGGGGACTCTTTCTGTCAATAATTAATTAATTAAGCGCATTCGTGGCGAGTGCTAAAATTTTTGAATTAATTTATTTATGGTTTATTGGCTGTGATGGTGGACCTGTTTCCATGTTTTAAGGCATTGAAATGACAGGTGATGTTGTGGATGGGTTTTTGTTGTTTTACGACTTATACTTATATCAGGGAACTGAGCAAATGGCAAACTGCTTTTTAGTAAACAGGAAGTAGTAGGCGCTCAAAATCTATATATATAAAAATGAATGTGTGTATGTTCCCTATAGGCTCCTACACCGTGCAACCCAACTTAATGAAATTTAGGCATACGCTATTTTATTACTTTCTAAAGCCACTCCTAGATGGCGCTGTCATGGAGAGCTTCGTTGAAAATCATCGCAGAGCTTTGAATTTTTCCATGAAGGTCCGTGGAAGTCTCCTATTCTATTCTTCCACATAAAAAAAAAACCTCAAAGCCCGATTTTCGAAATTCAAAATGGCCGCCGAAATATGACCGAAATTCAAAATTGCCGCAAAAATATGGTTGAATTTGCCAATTTTATTCCGATTCCAATGAAAGTGGGTATCTAGGGTTTTCAAGGTCGCAAATAATGAATTTGTGGTCAAAACTTATAAATTCCAAATGGCCGGCGAATTTGCAAATTGTGTTCCGATTTCAATGAAAATCTTTATCTGAGGTTTTTTAAGGTAGCAAATAATGACTTTACGATCAAAATTTAAATTCAAAATGGCCGCACCAATATGGCCGACGAGTTTGCTAATTGTATTCCAATTCCAATTAAAATCGGTATATAGGAGTTTTTAAGGTAGTAAATAACGAATTTATGATCAAAACTTATTCAAAATTGTGGGGCCAATATGTCGGAAGAATTTTGCCAACTAAGTGTCATTTCCCGGTTAGCTTTGTGTAGGTTGTTCAAGAGTTGGAAAATCGGAAAATCTTGACATTCTAGCTACAAATGGAAAAACATTGAATATAGTGTATCCTGAAGCTCTCAAAGTAATCGGTTCAGAGTCGGTCAACAGGGTTTTTTTGGAAAGGTGGTAAGGAGAAACGGAAATGTGGGATGATTTATGTATAATGGATTGGCATCTGGGTAAACAAATAAAACCTGAGTCAGTGACATTGCAGATGAGAACCCAGAGGCCAAGCAAATGCAGATTTATTTTAAATGTTTTAACGTTCGTGGGTTTAACAAAAGACATATAGGTAATTTTGGTCACACTTCAAATAAATGTATTCTGAATCTAATGACTCCAACTTTTATAGGAATAGTTGGTTTTTCGTTAATGGTTAAGAAGAGTTGAATTTTGTAGGTTTGGATTGATTTTAAATGTTTAAACGTTGGGTGCAGCAGCAGCTATCCAAAATACAGAAAATAAGCGGTTCATTGAGACACTGCATCTGTGTATGAAAATTCATGTCACGAAAAATGTCGATGGATGGTTTTTATTGTCTAGATCAAAATGTCAGATCCCTAATAGTTTCACATTTTGTTATTTGGAATCAAAAATACCAAAAAATTGCCTTTTTCAAACTCTCCTACTGTATATTAAAATTCATATCACCTGATTACTACTATTGGCTTTTGGGAGCAGCATAGGCGCACCGGGTTCCAGCTAGTTATTAATAAGGAACAGGCCTGTTGGTAGTTGTGGTAGATTTGCACCTTCCAATCATCCTAAGGCCACTTTGTCTTGGAAATATTGTCTCCATGGTTGTCTCTTTGCGGCTCTAATAGATTTCTTGTACACTCTTAAACAGCCTTTCTTTCGATTTCCAATATTTGTGTTTATAGGAGATAGTGCAAACTCCCTGGCTAAGATCATACATCCTCGTTCCACCATGATGGAAGGGCTTTCATATTACACTATCTAAAGTTTTCCGAGTAATTGTCCAAGATTGACCGAATACATCCATCCCATTAGATGAAAATCTCTGAAGTAAGGGATGCAGAATAGCCCTGTAAAATACCCTTAAAAGTAACTTCAATCATAAATCCTACCATATTTTATTCAAAAGCATCCAAAAGATAAATTTAAGCACTATTCAAACATCTATATTTGGCCATGATTATACTGCTAAGGCCATAAAAGAAGATTGTGTGTACCTTTTCTCCAGCAAGACGACGACGACAACGACGAAAGATTGCTGATTTCCTTTTGTCAAGAGTCTGAACAATTGTGCTATATCTTTAATGATTTAATATGAATACCTTATCCACACACATCTTATGAATAAATCGAGCCTAATTACCATTGTTAAAATCTAGTTTATGCATAATCAGATTTTGAAAGTTTCGCCCGCTGAGGATTTGGAGCCCGAGCGACAATCTTACCGCCCGTCATTTACCACAAATCACAGCCGAAATTATCCACAGAAGTGGCATAAATTAATAAATACCACTTCCAGCCCTAGAAGGAAAACAGATAAAATAAATAGACCCTAATAAAACGGCACTTATTCATTCCCGCATTACAAAAAGCTGAGACCACTAATAACACAGTCCCGCAGGACGGGCGAAGGGCATTCTGTCAATGGAATTACCGTACTGACATCCTGGAAGAGGTCCTGGAATGTGTAAACACTTGTTAACTCACCGGGAAGCTATAATCCGTAGCTCAATATTTGCTAGTATCCTTGCTCGTCCTGTTTGTCCAGATTTGATCTCGTTATGATACGGGAGGTCATTACTGCTGACACACGCATCGAGGACTTCTTATATATATATCCTTTGGGCTCGGCATATGTTCCGCATCGGTGGTTAACGAAAAGTCAACACAGGATTAAAGGAAACAAAAGGAAGTAATTGTGATTGACAAGGAAAGGCTAAAAGGGATGCTCTCCTGCAGACGCTAGTTGTGTCGTCCAGATCCAGTCAGGATTTCCTTGGCCGGGATTGTCATGTCACTAGCAGCACATCTCCGTTCTCCGGGATGAGGGTTTTGCTCTCTCTCTCTATACTACGAAAAAGGATATGTGAGGATCGATATCTTCTTGGATAGGCAAACATGAGCGAAATGTGTGTATTCACATCGTTCACATTTATGGCCATGGGTTTTAAGTTATTTGGGATATGATAGCCTCAAATCTTATCTACATCTTAAGGGGGTTATGAATATTAAAGCATGTTTATATTCCGAGCCTGGATATATCCTTTTTGATACTAAAGGGGGGAAATATATGGAATTGCTTTATTTTATTTTTATCGTGAGGAGTTTACCTTTACTTATTTCCATAAAATCATCCATATGTATTTTTTTTAAGGATGAAGGACATAAATCATAAGGATGTTCTCAATTTCCTTAAATTTTAATGGATCAATAACTATTTGTAAAAATGGCCTACGGTGAACAGTGGTGACTTTTGGGTGCTTTGGTTCTGAATGAATGGCTTAAGGTTATGGGGCATGCGTCACAATGGGCATTCGATGTTGTAGTATTACATTGCGTCTTGGGTCAAGTTGACAGATAAGTTTTAAGTTTGTTTTGTTCCCAAAATAATAGAACATGTATAACAGCTTTTCCATCCAAGCTTGTTAGGTTCCTCGAAATAAATTTGGAAAATACAGCTTGTCCGGTTAGAGTGAAGCAAAGCTATCCTGGGTCAGTGACAAACAGCTTGAAAGATGGACTCATTTTCCTCGAGGCAGAGTCTACGGGCTGGGTCAACTGTCCTTCCGATCGTCCATAGATGGTTATATACGGTGCAATGTCCGGCAAGCAAGTCAATTAGATTCCAGACATTCTTCTACTACCACAAAAGTTCTCAGGAAATTCAAATTTATGTAAAAAAAAGCTTCTAAGCGCCTGTTTCGAGTCACCGTGTAAATGCTGTGTTCATTGAAGCATAAGGAATCTATAATGACATAAAAACCACATTTAGATCTTGTCAAACCCTTAAATAGTGTTAATAAATTTCATCCCTTTTTGCTTTTTAAATATTCATAATTTACCATAAATGTTTGGCTTTACCAGTACCCAAAATTGTCATCTCCCAAACTTTATTTTATATCCTTAATTGGTTACCACAAAATATTTGGAAGTCTTTTTGACCATAAAACGGAATTCGAAACAAATGCGTGAAGTCGCCGTAATAGTCGCTCGTAAACAATTCCCTAAGTCCACCTCAATTTTTTATCACCAATTCGAAGAATAGTTTCGTGTCTTTAAATGGGCCCATTTCTTCCGATGGAATCTTTTCTCTTAACATTTAAAGAGAGAAAAATATTTTTATTGATGAAAACAGAAACGGTTTAGCTGGGAATTTTGTGGGAAAGTTTATAGGTTTTTAATGGTGGTGGTTTCAGCTTCAAAGAAATTCTAAGCCTTCTAAAAAGTGCTTTGGTGGATTTTGTAATATGAAATAATTTTATTCACCTGTGCTCTTTATAGTAATATTTTCTTGGATTAACAGAAAATATGTTAACCAGTACGAGAGGTAGACTAATACATGGGCTTTTTGTTCGCGAAATTAATAGTACCACCCAAAAATGTGACTCTTTGATTATTTTGTGCGTTGCAGTAAAATATGAACCTGGCAGAAGCCATCTGAAGAAGATCTAAACGCCGTATTCTAAAAGCCAGTCACAAGTCACAACGCAATCACAAGTGTGTGGCGAGTCTCTCTCAACTTTAGACAATTTGGTATTATAATTTTGTAGCCGCAATTTTGACAATCTGCAAACAGTCTCAACTAGTATCAAAATTGTGACTTTATAAATAGCAGGTCATAAAAGTATAAAGAGCTGGCTTCTAGCATATTTTTCATAATTTCTCACAGACTCGGCACACAACCAGCTTCAATGAGAGGTGCTCGGACGTTCAGATACACTCTGCCAAACTGCATTAATTCCCGGTGTTCGTTGGCTACGTTGTGTCGCTGTGAATTTTTTGTGATTTTTTTGTGACTGGCTACTTAGAATAGCAAAACATCCGATAGTCACAAGAATAGTCACAAAGTATCAATCACAATCATGAGTCACAAAAGCTTGTGACTAATGACAGGTCACAATTTAGAATAGGGGGAGCGAAGGGTATTTTTTGGTTGGAAGACTAGCTGTTGTGTTGTTAGCATGGGTTTTTTCAGTTCAGATGCAATGGTATGGGCAAACGAGAAAAAGACAGACAGCAATGTTGAACTTTTTTTTTGGCTTTTGTAGTCCTCATTTACCTAAAGTAGTTCGAAACTACTTCTGTCACACGACAACTCACAAGCCGGATAGGTAGGTGTAGGGCTGCCTCGAGTGCGACTGGATGCCCAATTGTAGCTTTGGGGTACCGTTTTGATCGCACAGACCCATGTACTTAAAGTTTGGTGGTTTTTTAGCTGATTGTTTATAAGTTTATCAGTGCCCGACCCTATTCTGGAGATCTTCTTTAATCCTTCCGAATATAGGCATGAACCGAAGAAAATTTTATGAACCATTTACACAAACCTGGATCCAACAAGAAGTTCGATCTATGGATGAGTTGAGCACGAAAAAGATAATAGACCGAATTAAGCCCGGAATACCGCACCGCATGGCGGCCGAGTGTCGGACGCCACACGTAGAGAAATTAAACAAGTAAAATTTGTCGCGGTGTAGACACGGAAGCGCGGAAATGTGGGGACTGACACTCGGCCGTCATGCGGTGCAAACTTGGTGCGGATATGTGTGTACTTTAACATTAACCGTGCGCTGCAGAAACGTATTGAAATCGACCCATATTTAAAACCATTCATAACTGGCGATGGAAAATCGTCAAAGATAGTAGACAAAAGAAGATGAACCGTCAGGTCCAACATGAGGAACTTCCATCTAGTTGGTCAGACCATTAATTCTCAACTTTACGGTGAACAACTAGAAAGATTCTGTCTGGCAATTGAACGAAAATGCACCGAATTGAATAAATAATAGGAAAGGCCCATCAGATCGGGGGTTGCAAACTGTTCCAGAGAAAATCGCGATAGTAGGTACTAATAAGTTTGAGGGCACGGACTTGCACCTTGTCCAACCACGACAAAGCAGTTTTCGAGGCACGGTCCAGGTAAACTATAGTTGAATTCAAGACGGAGACAAATGTAGGAGTTTTTGATTATGGCCCGGGCTGTAGCAGAAATTTGCACGTTCTAAAAAAAAAGCATTGAAGAAGTACCCCGGGGCGCAGATGTCAACATAACTCCTAGGTGTTTGTCCTTAGTAACTCCGTTGCCCGTTGAACCCTTCATAATGTTAACAATCATGATAAAATATTACGCCAAAAGTAAAAACTCTTGGGATGGTTCAGTATTTTCAAACTTCCTCAACATTCTCTTTATGATTGCAACTCAAACAAACAATCCAAAAATTGTAAAACAAAAATTTACATAAAAATTGGAAATTTTTGATAAAATAAACATAAAACTGAAATGGTCAATTTCGGATAAGCAATACTTCCGATCACAGAAACCCTTGAAAAAATCGAACAAAAAAACCGGGGATAACGCGAGCACCTAAATTTTCCGAAAAAGTAAACAAAATTTTACAAAACTTTCAATAAAAATTATTAAACGTTTTTTCCTCCACAATATATAAAAAATTCAAGATGATCCTTTCCGAAAAAAGGCTACTTAACCTTTCAACGCCCCAAGGATTTGTGTGAGGATTCTTTATTTTTTTCTCAACAAATTACATTGCAGCGATTTCCGCACGAGAAGGCGAAGGAAGTTAACTCTTTTCACGGTTCTTTTAAAAAGTTTAATTTGCCCTGCGAAAAAGGTGCCGCTTTTGGCTAGAGGTACTATGTAAATTTTAATAAGAAATTTTTCTCAACTCCATTATTTCGATTAGGCTAGGGTTAAGGTATCATAGGCATCCGCCCCCCCCAACCACCGAATCACGGCCTCATTAGAATCAACCCAAAAGTATTTTACAATTCACAAACTCCTTAACTTTTTTCCTTCGTTCAATTTCTTCTAAAAATTTTTTTTGCGTTCATTTCTTTTCCGCCAGCGAAAAATTATATTACTGGAAACTTTCCAGGTATTTTCACGACTGAGAGCCCTGAAGAAGTCGTTTTCGGTAATTTCAGTTCAAGCGCGAATTTAAATTATTTGGCGACCCTGGCGGTCCAATTCATCGTCGCTGCTGAAGACCAGTGTCCCATGGCTCGACGACCTACCATCGGTGCTAGTGCTGGTGGCGTTACGGACTCCCTTCTCAAGATTTAAATAATCAGATTCAAATTTCATTTTCAACTTCAATTACCTCATAACCAACCATGAAATTGGAGTCAATGCACGGAGCCATGATGGGATTCTCAGGTGAGATTGGATACCGTCACCAGTTTCTAATAGTTACCAAAGTGCCCATGGATGCGCGCATTCGACGTGCATGCTGTCCCGGTGATATGGCGACGACGCTTCGAGGCGACTCTCTGCTTCTTGATATTGTTATCGGCTACCACCGAGACATTTTTGCAGCGCTTAATGAGACCCAAAGAAAGTAGAAAAGTTTCTAACTGAATTAGAAAGTCGCCGTTTGGTCAGGTGCTGGCTCTGGGGTTCCTTTAGTGCACAAGATAAGGCGGAATGCGGTTAATGGGTGATCGAAGTAAAAAAAAATGTTTATATCGCGATTGAATTTTTAAATTGAATTCACTTAGAAAAAAATCTCACCGTTTTCCGATTCTTTTCATTGAAACTTTTCTGATGGTTAATGTCTGTTCGAATTTTTCTTAGATTTCGCTTTCCAATGGGGCACAGTAAATAGGAGTAACCCAGTTCTACCATGACAATACAATCTATTAAATTTCGGTGCCGTCTTAGCGGGAATTCATTAACTGATTGAGATTACGACTGGAGCAAAATCATAACATTGGGTTTATTCCAGATAAGTGACTCCACATGATTTCCCTATTGAAAAGTAGACCATATGTTTTCGACCAGGTGTTTAAGCTATTTTCCAATTATTCAAACGTGCTTCACCTCGACAATAAGTCGTTGGTGCAACTTTAAAAGTCAATTCAATTGTTTGTCATTATCATCAACAGTTGAAAAACTTGACAAGAGCCAAACCAAGGGCCAAAGGGTGTTGATATTCTTGAAGATTTTCGTGTCTATGGTGAGAAACTAAGCTTGTGAAGCACAAGATAATCTGAAATGCTTTTCATAATCTCCTATACCTTTCGGTATCATATAAATATAATCCCGAGTAAAAATAATTTAGTTGGTTAATTTTCTCACAAGCATGCACGCGCCCGCAACTAGCACGCATAGTGCCTGTTCACACAGGTCGCTTTGAGGCGCGACAAAGCGAACGAAAAAGCGAATATTTGTTTACACGTTTCGCTTTGTGTCCAGTCGTTTTTATGACAGGTGGAACATACGGTACGGGAACAAAGTTTGTGATTTTCATAAAAGTGACATAAATTTTTATAAACTGTGATTACCTGAATATAATTAATTTTAGTAAAAAATCTGTGCAACAAAACTGAAGCCTGAAAATTGTCCTATCGCACGTTTGCTCCCAATACGGGTGAAACGAAAATAAAATGGAACAGTAAGGTGATACAAAATGAAATTGAAACAGTCAGCTGGTCAGAAAAGCGAACGTGAGTCGCTTTCAAATCGAGACGCACTTCCTTCCCACCGAACGCTCCCCGCACCAGTAAATTTCGTGTTGAAAGGTCGCGGTGACCACCCGTGTGAACAGGCACATAGCGAACAAATAGGCATGCCATAAAAGTATGCACGCTCCCGCCACATTCATACACACTCCCGGCACAGGCATGCGCGCTCCCGCCACAATCATGCACTCTAAATTCTAAAAATTCGTCTGCCAGAGGTATGCACGCTTCCGCTACAGGCAGGATCAATTATAAATGTATCTGCATTGGCGTAGACCATTTCAAACGCGAGTGTTGTTTTACCATGGAGTCCCCCAACTAAGTACTAACCACTTCCAATGCTGATTGACCTATGCAATCGAAGGGGAACCGCTTTACTGAGTATGCTATTGGCACCCTTTATGGTCACCAAGATTATTTCCCGTTTCCCCGTAATCCCAGATGTTCGGAGCCTAAATCCCACTGGTCGATGAGGCTCTCATCTTTTGCCTTAATGACACAGAGGTTAAGATTGTAAACAGCAAGATAAGAGGCAATTATCTTTTGTGAAAACCGGTATATTCCTTCCTGCTTCTCTATACGCAGACGACGCTGCTGTCGTAGTAACGAGCGAATCAGTAGGTATCACGTCAAGTCGTATGCAGCAACTACTTGATCTGGTCATTAACTGGACGGCTAGCTTAGGACTTGTGTTAATCTCCACTAAGAGGATACCATTCACCAGGAAATGACCAATGCCGGAATTTACAGAATCTCACCTTCCAGGCAAAGTTTTACGCTTCTCACGACAAATCAAATAATTAACGGTAACCCAAGATACCAAATTCCATTGAGACTAAGGAGAAGTAAGTGCATGTCCCAAAGTGGCGTTCACACCCAAAGCTCATCACAAAAAAGGTTCACCACACAGGTTCTTGCGCCGAATAGAGCTTACACCCGAGACCACAATCGATGACGTCACTGGTCTCGTAGGCTTATAGCTATACTACCCTGAACAGGTTCGAACATGATGTTGCTCTTAAAAACCATTACAAATGCCTCGACACCAAAAAGCTAACAACCACCGAAAACACTTAAACCCAGGCTTCACCACGGAAACAAACCCTCTAGTTGGTTGCCAAGGGGTAAGGGCGGGCAAGGGTGTGTGCAGTTACCTCATGGCTCAACTACTCATACTAATCCTGGTATCGGGTGCCTTTATAAGGATACCGTTGCCTCGAGGCCCAGTTTTAGTTTTATCCCAGGGTCTAGTTACGCCATTGCTTAACCTGTAATGGCTGTAGATCAACTAGTTCGTTTAACGAGTATATTTTAAGAAATTGTAACTTATTGAACTAAAAAACAAACATAACGAAGAATATTTGTCAAGCCTTATTATTTCATTTTTCATTGTTCTGTTCTGTTTGATTTTGCATGAGCTTATCGAGCCGTGCGTCCCTAGAGTCCTCAAAACATATTAAAATAATTTAGTTTACCCTCAAACACTCCTAACCGTCTTCAGTATTTTTTATGTACATTTCGTGCGTATTAAAAAAAATGCAATAAAACTGGTAAATGGCTTGTAAAATAGAAGTGTGCCCTTCCAAATATCAGAAATATGCATCGCGGCGCCGCGACTCAACATAAATCATATTTTTTCCTCGAAATGTCAAAACGCTCGCAAGATCCAACCCCAGTTCAATTCCACATCAATTCCCCAAACAAAACGAAAACCAACCCAAAGATATGTTGCGTGTCGCGATTTTTTAAAAAAAAAACACCCTCTTCGCTTCTTTCAAAAGAAGTGATCCTTCTGAAGGAGATTCCTCAGAGGTGCGTCCTCGAAGGTTTCGCTTCAACCATATACCTTCACTGTCTCAGGACACGTACGTAAATATGTACTAGCGTTACGTGTAAACATGTCAGTAAATATTGTTAACTTCTCAGACGTGACCGTAGCACGAACCTTGTTACTGGGAAAAATAAAAGGGCGTAGGGAGGAGGGTTGGCAATATGAATGACACGTACCCGCCCCCCGGGTGGTGGTAAGTATTCTATCTGGTGTAGAGCATCAGCAGACAGTAGTCGTAGGCAGGCAGCATCGCTTCACCTCTGCCGTAAATGCCTGGGCTCCATCGTCGAAAGTGCGATTATATGGGATGTTACCCGGCATCCCTAATAGGAGTCCTGAATACATATTGTGTGCCCTATGATAGAGAGATACGTGATTCCTTGAGAAACACCTAACAAAAACTTTTCCAATTAAGGAGACATATTTTTTTAGGCGGTTACGAGTATTTACGTTTCAAGGACGATTTTTAATGGAATTTTGAGGAACCTTAACTTAAGGATAATGGAAAATTGAATGCTGTTTACCAAAAAGGAATTAAGTAAATAAATAACCGTTGGCAATATTTTTACTACCTCGTGTCAAAGTTCGTTTTTTTTAATGCGTGTCTTCATTTGGGAAATTCGATGAGATTTTTAACGAAATTTTTGAAATTTTTCGAATTACAATAAAAAACTCTCATTTTCTGAAAAGACTTCATTTTTTTTATAAAAAAATTATCACAATCTTACACTTTCCCATTTTCAAAACAGTTTATCTATTTTTTTAACGGCGATACTTTGGAAGGTTTCTGATCTTATGCTTTGCAGGAATTACATACAGGCTTCCCTAATATAATTTTAAAGTTGGGAATCGACTAAAAGTGACGCCTATTTTCATAAACGTCTGGACGAAGTATAAACCTGGTACGCCAAAGGTACATATGCTTGGTAATCTGGGTACTAAAAAGAGGACCAACTTGCTCTTTAACACAAACTAGGAAGAAAGCCTTCAAAGTATTACTGCATACACTGTAAAAAATAACTTCCAACACCGTACTGGAAGTTTTATTCACAAGCAGTTTTGTAAATTTACAATAAATATTATTCCTTAATTTACGTCAAATTTTCATGCGAATTTACAAAATATATAGTAATATTACAAAAATTTTATAGTTATATTAAAATAAGTGTGTAGTAATTTGCACTGTGATGCTTTTAATGCAAAAGAAAGCGCTGTTTCTGTGGGCTGCCATAGGCTCCACCTAGAAGCACAACAAAATTTCCATGGAGAAAAGCTAATCACGCATAAATCTATCAGGAAATCGATTCGGTACACTGTAAAAAAAATATGTAAATTCACAGTCCAAATGTATAGTAAAATTATAAATCGCGGTATGAAATACTAATTTACTACACATTTATTTATAATTTTACTATAAATTTTGTAATTTTACATAAAGAAATTGAGAATCTCCAATACTGCATGACGTAAATGTTGATTACATGATTGTGACCTATATTTTACGCAATGTTGTGTAGTTTTCTAAATCGTTTATGTAAGAAAATTACAATATTTCTTAGTATTATTTATCAATGTTATGTTCTGAACTTTGTACTGTAATTTTACAGTAAGAGGCGTAATTTTAGAACTTATATTTTCAGTAAAATTACAAATTGTTCATTGGAATGTAAGGTTTAAATTTTCCCTCTCATAAATATAATTCACAGGTAACAATGGAATACTAAGCATATATGTATACCCGATTCTTCTTCTTCTTAAGATAAGGTCAGACCTTTGACTTTGGTCGGTCTGGGCAGTTCTTGTAACAGCCAAGAAATTTTTGATAATTTTTGATGCTTAGGGAAGATTCACAATTAAAGCTTCAAGCTGCAAGCTTCAAGCTTCAAAAATTAGGATAAAAGGGTTTGTACTATGATTCACATTCACAGCTTCAAGCTGTAGTGCTCAAATAAGGCAAAACTCAGCTGAAGCTTGTGGTTTGAAGCTTGCAGCTTGAAGCTTGAGGCTTTCATTGCGAATCAGTTCTTGCATGGTGAGAAAAATGCTATTTTTATGTATAGGGAGAGGGCATACACAAAAGTTTTGGAAATTTACAAAACTATGAAGTGAAAGCTTCAATACTGATTGTATTTTTACATCCCACAAATGTATATTTACTACACAGTTGGTAAAAATACGTAAAGTAGAATTGGAATATGCCTAATAATATATATTGAAAATTTACAAAACTGCTTGTGAATAAAACTTGCAGTATTTTTTTTTGTAAAATTACCACAGAAATTTTTTACAGTGTGGTTTAAATCTTACAAATCGCTTGGATAGTCCAGTCCAAATAGACGAAAAACAGCAGAAATTGATTCATAAATGGTAAGTTGCTGAAAATTGGTACACACCTTAAAAACATCATTATACATAAAATGTCGAGATTTTTTTTATTCAAGGTCGAAAGGTCAAAATGTCAGTTTTTTGCAAATTTCTCTTAAACGGTAAGTCTCATCATAAAACAGTGTTCACAAAGTTTGTAGATTAAGCGATTATCTACAAAAAAATATTTATACATTTTCCCGTACGAATTGCCATTCATGAGATATCGCCGATGTAAAGATTTAAAATACTCATATGCTTTCATTCGAGACTTGCAAAGGTCATCAGACGTTTAATAAATCCTTTATTCCTGGATATGTTTGGAGAAAAAAATTGTTCTAGAGAGGGTGGCTATCCTCACTATCCACTAAAATACAGGGTGTCTACGAAAAAAAAATGAATCTTTTTAAAATTTACTTAAACTTCAATTACTTCTAGACAAATTATCGTAGAGCAACGAAATTAGGTTAATCTTTGAGGTAAATGTGTATTCTTTAATTAGATATAAAAATCAGAAACGTGAGTGACTCCGTTTAGAAGATATGTAGGTTCAAATCGATGGGTTCCATCTTAACCTCGCAAATTTCTTCGTTTTTCCTAGAAAAATGCCTTATTAACAGTACCTATGTTTTTTTAGGGTTTTCTGATGCACCAAACTATTACCTAAAATATTTCTATACACAATAACGGCGTATTTCGAATAGTTTTCTAGATAGTGAGTTTTAACGTGAACGGTTAAAATGTTAGCCGTCATTCAACTTCGGCATAATTCTCATACAGGTGAAAATTGATACAGCCCTTAACAACATCATTATAAATGAAAAGACAAAAGCCCCCAACACATTTTGTGATATTACTAACTCGGGTACTTTAAAGGAGTAGAAGTTATTAATCGCCAATTTTTGGAGTAATAAGTCTAATAGGATAAAAACAGTTCGAAAGCAATATTCTGTATTTAAGTAGTTCTGGTGGAAATTAACATTCGTTAGATGTCAATTTTTTTAAAGAACTTTTGGTTCATTAAATTTGATTGTTAAAAACAATATGCAAACAAACTCCTGGAAATTCTTTATTTCAAAACAAGCAAAGTGTAATTCCTACTCCTTTACAACATAAAACACGATTAAAGTGAATACGCGTTCACCTGGAAATTCATTATGTAAATCGAGTTGAACCTTATAGTATCCAGAAGGTGCGATTGAGTTGAAGACACTACCTGGCTTGGGGCGATAATTTCTTATGTAGAGATTATCCTAAAATAATTTTTTTTGTTAATAAAAGTCTTTTAAAGAATTCAATATACCGGTAAAGGGCACAAAACTTTAAGATTCGAAAATTTCTCCATTCGTTTTAAGTACGCCCTAAAGTAGGTAGTGCTTAGTTTCTTGCTGTCTTTGTAAGCACACAAGTCTTGAGTAACATCGATAAAGAACGGTTGATAGTCACCAATTGAGCGCTTGTACAATGTTATGTGCATCTAAAATTAAAAATCTTGTTAAATGTTAATAATAATACAAATTTCAGACTTACAAATGGTTTCGTCACCGGTTTTGAGAAGTTCGTGTCCATATTTAATTCCGAAACTGTCGCATTAATAATCGAAAGCGTACAAGAGTGATTTGCAATCCATTCCACATTCGGCTGGCATTCCACTGAATAGATTTGGGCCAAATTGGAAGAGTCCTTTAAAGTGAATGTTTTACGTACATTAATAAAATTGTTTATAACTTACAATAAAAACTGGAAAACTTGTTGTAAACAAAATAATTAAAAGACCGAAATTTCTCGTCATAACTTTTGCAGGAAAATACGCCTAGTCACAGCCACAATGAAGCAAGGTATGGATTTTACCTGCTTTGGCTTAATTGTAATCTGTTTGTTATGGTTCAGAGCATCACTAATGATTTGTGTATTATAGTATGATTGTTGAAGCTAATTTAGTTGTTTTGACATAACAGGCATTTAGGCAAGCGAATCTTCCTTAATGGTCCACAACAGTAGAGAAATTGCTATCTTCGAACTTTCTATCTCGTGTCACCAATAAAATTATTTTTATATTTTCCATTCGTGTTAAGAATAAGTAAAAACCAAAAAATTGTTCATACTAAATTCTTCGAGTATAATCGTATAATCGAAAAAGTTGTTTCGTTGATAGTCCGGGGAAATTAGCATTTTAAGGAGACAAAATTCCAAAATGGCTGAAATTTGGACCACAGCTTCCTTGGGACTTTTTAAGAAAACAATTTCGGAATCACAAAAAAAACAACATGGCCGCCGGAGATATCACTTTTTGGCAAAAAATGACTCAAAAAATGGTTTTTTCGAAAAAAAATTTTGAACAGTCAATACGAAACGTTATTGCCTACAAAAAAAGCCCATATGTCAGTTTTGCGAAAACCTACCTCTTTCGAAGTTATTCAAGGTCAAAGTCTCCCAAAATCACATTTCGGTCAAAAAATACTTTGAATAATTCGGAAAGGTCAAGGTTTTCGAAAAAAATTCAAAAGGGGTATTTTGTAGGCAATAATGTTTTGTATTGACATATCAAAAAATTTGTTCGAAAAAACCAGTTTTTGAGTGATTTTTTTCCTAAAAAGTGTATCTCCGGCGGCCATGTTGTTTTTTTGTGATTTCGAAATTGTTTTCTTAAAAAGTCCCAAGGGTCACATTTTCAGCCATTTTGGAATTTTGTCTCGTTTCGTGCGTTTTTTTGCTAATTTCCTCGGACTAGGACGATAGATCGTGCCTATCTAGAAGACATAGTTTATAGCATAGGAGGACTTCCTTCTATATTATCAACGAGTTGTAGATTCTGGTGGCTCGCAGCTTAATTTCGAAATTGCGCAGCACACAGAACTTCAATCAGCTCAAAACTCTGGTACTATGGATTAACCCCTGTCATAGAGAGCACGAGTGTGCAACGCGAACGGAGCCGAATGCTAGAGAACCAAAAGCATGTGGTCTGAGGTGTGAGCTTTTCGTAACTCCTCTATCTGCGGGAGCTTTCACGCTTCGGTGGTGGGTTTGTGTCTTGGGTGAGCTTTCGCACTGGTAGTCTTGGATGGGTTGGGGTCTCCAGTTTGACGATTCAATAATAATAATTATATTTTTTTATGAGGGATTCGGTGGGTAGATTATAGTCTAAGCTCCCATCGCAAAAAAGCTACCCCATCGAACACCTCAAAATTATAAAGTGAGAATGGCTGAAAAACATGTAAAAAACATGTTACGCCCGCCAGACCATTAAAAATTTGTTAATTGTTATTTTTTATGAATTTTTGAATTTAGTTAAAAAAAATTATTTGTTTTTCCACAACACCTGCTTGGAATTTATACAATTTGTAGTAAATAATGAACCATTTTTGAAAAAATTTGTCTGGCTGACAATTTTTGTTAATTAACTTCTGACAGACCTTTTGTTATAAATTATTTTTTTTTATAAAAATGCACTACATAACACCTTGATTTTTTTTAAAATAAAGTTTAAGATCTCTTCTATATATTACAACTTGTCTGGCTAACAATTTTTGTTAATAAACTTGTCAGACTGAGTTTTGAATGCGCAGCATCAATGCATGAAGATCAATCACTGGCATTTCAGAAGACCCCGTTCAAAAAAAAAACTGAAGTTTAAGATGTCCTTTATGCATAAAACATGCCTGTCATTGAAAAAAAATGTTTTTTACTATGACAGACTTCATTTTTTAAGTGCTGCGACCACATTTTTTAATAAATAAATGTGGTATGATCGTTGCTAATAAAAAAATTTTGTTGTTACAATTCTAAATTAATATTGCAGATCTCGGTTATATAGTACTCAAATACGTTTTTCATCAAAAAATTGCGCATTCTAAATTCAGTCTGACAAATTTATTAACAAAAATTGTCAGCCAGACAAGTTGTAATAGATAGAAGAAATCTTAAATTTTATTTTTAAAAAAAATCAAGGAGGTGTTATGTAGTGTGTTTTTATAAAAAAAATATTTATATATACTTTATATACTTTATTTTTAAAAAAAATCAAGGAGGTGTTATGTAGTGTGTTTTTATAAAAAAAATATTTTATAACAAAAGGTCTGTCAGAAGTTAATTAACAAAAATTGTCAGCCAGACAAATTTTTTCAAAAATGCTTCATTATTTACTACAAATTGTATAAATTTTAAGCAGGTGTTTTGGAAAAACAAATAATTTTTTTTTAGCTAAATTCAAAAATTCATAAAAAATAACAATTAACAAATTTTAACTAGTCTGGCGGGCGTAACATGTTTTTTACATATTTTTCAGCCATTCTCACTTTATAATTTTGAGGTGTTCGATGGGGTACCTTTTTGCGATGGGAGCCTACACTATTAGGTCATCTGCGTAAGCCAAAATTTAGATGGAATTGTGAAGGACTGTGCTGCTAGCTGCCTCATCCGAATCTCAGCAGTACAAATGACAATATTTTTAACAACCCCGATATCTCAGTTCTAGGATTTACTAAGTGAGTTCCAACGCATGGCCGCAGGTGGTTTAGTCCCTTTTATTGGGAAAGGCAGCAGGGCCGATTCAATTTTCTTGGATGCAATGCGCTCTTACTATAACCAACAACAACATCGTGATCCGAGTCAAACTTGGCACCTATGTACATTGGCGCACTCACGAGTGATTTCATCAGGGAATATCCAGGTGGGTTTGTGGGTCCAAACCTGATACTTACAGCACCCAAGCTCTTACTTGCTGCTATCTCTGTAACTCGTTGCCCATTTTCATCACTGTTGTAATGCAAGTTATGTGCGCTAAAATACTGCCCACATATGGGCTCCTGGCTATTTCAGCTTAAAATTGTCCAGGGAGATTTTTACATCACACCTGGGGTAGGCAATAATGCCTAATCTCCAATGGGAGAACCAACCACGAACCAACCAACCAAAATGCTGCTACCTACTCCTTCTCATTGTAAATTGATTAACCCGTCTCGCTCGTGTTTTGGTCGACTTGTGTAACTTTCCGTATGTGTTAGTTAAACCATTTGAGTTGCCATATGCAATTCAGCGGGTTTTTTTTTCAGTGGCTCTAAACAATTTTGTACAGAAAAATGTCAAATATGAAGGCAAAAATGACGTTAAGTTTAATTTGAATATCGCGCCAAAAAATATGTCAACACAAAAAGTGAAAATGACATTTAATTGGAGTGCTACTAGATTAGCTAATGTTTGTAAATTATTTATTTCATATATAATTTTGCGCGGCATTCCCGATCAAAACAAGACAGAAATTTCTGACATTTCACATCTACATTGATAGAAATGTGTGTGAACGCATTTTGTCAGCTAATTCAGCCAACTGGTACGTGGTTGGTTCGTGGTTGGTTCTCCCATTGGAGATTAGGCATAAGTTCCCTTTAGACTTCATCAAAGATTTTTTTTTCATCATTTAGGAACTCTTCTGTAGGTGTGCAAACATTAATGAGACCATAGGGGTAAGTTTTACCCTTTTGCTGACCTTTTGTGTCTTGTATGGCAATTGTAGTATGTTACATAATCTGCTCTTTGCAAGACACCTTTCCATCTGTCCATGGTATTCCTTGCATGATGTGGTGCTAGTATTCTTTATTCATTTAGTCGTTTTCGTTGCTGTGCTTGTTGCCTTTTGTTCTAGTATTCAAGGTTGATTAGTTGTTCCGTAATAGATTATTTTATGAATAGCCAACCTTACTTGAAAGGGAGGAATAGGATCTCTCATTTAGGACTGATGCTTCCCATAGTTTAAATAAAAATCCTTTATAATGATTTTTACCTCGTGAGTCATGTGAAAGCTTGGCTGAAGTATCCCTAATTTGGTTTATCCAAGAATTTTCACCCTTTTTGTCATTGCATGGTGCAAAGCAGAAGCACCCCTTTCTGAAAATGCACTTTTGCCAGTAATTACCTGAAACTTAGCTCACCTCAATAATTTTCCATAAAATAAAGTTGAGTTAATTGAAACAAGAAACTTTTGCTAAAAAACATTTTTCTCTCTCCTTTCTCTTCTTATATATCACATAAAGGTAGCAAAGGAAATTAAAAGTTAACCGGTAGAGCGGAGCTTATGCCAGCAAGGATATTATCTCAAAGGAAGGACTAAGGGCTTTACTTATATTTACTGCCATTTCACAAACGATTCCTTTGCTTTTAAAGTTTTTACCTTTTCGAATTACAAGCATCTGCAGCTACTTTTCCGTTCGCTTGACAGAAAATTGTTGATCAAAGCAAGTTTGAAATTTTTGCTCCTTTTTGCCGCTCCTGCCATTAATAAGCAACAAACTGGAACAAAGGATAAATTTCTGAGTCTTTGTTGCTCTGTGTGTTGTTTCTTCGGTTGAATTCGAACAGAAAATATAAAACTATTCCAGTCGCTTTCCGAGAGTATACACTTCTCTATATATAAAAATTTTTTTTCCTGTTCCTGATAGGGAAAAAGGATTTAGGTCGTCGCCACTTTGACTCGCTAAACTGGGCAAAAGGGTTTCATGCAGTGAGAGAGAAAGAGAGTGAGCGGAGAAAAAGGAATTACTGTTCCTTTGGAAAAAGCTCATCTGCAATGCGTGTTTGAGCAGTATGAATTGCTTCAGTCAGTGGAACAGGAACAGGACCAGAAGGGACCCCAGCTATGAAAGGATTTAAAATAAGGAACTACTGCCAACTTTTGTCCCTTATGTAAGGGCTTCTGCATCTTTGTGTGTCGGTATTGAAACGAAAAATTCAATTTAACTATGTTATTTCTTTTGGTGCAGTTCTTTAGGGCATACCTATATTGTTGCGGAATAGTTTGTGCCGCTCTTGAAACAAAGCGATTTTGTTGAGTAATTGGAAGATGTGAACTGTAGTGTAGTCATGATGTTGAAAACATGTAAAAACCAATAAGTTATGTATCAGCAGCAGCGATCATATTCTTTGAATGAGTAAATTAGGCTTCAGAAAAGAAAAGTCCACTAGCGGATGTGTAGTGTGACTTACAGAACACCTCAGCAAAAGTTAGCATCGATTTGGTGAATTGGTCTGGTTGCCCTAGGTATCTACTTAGGTGTTTCCCTTACACCTCGAAGAATCCAAGTCAGGTTTTTTCTTCAAGATCGTTACCTAATGTCAAATTCAATCAATGTGGGGGCCTCGGTAGTCTAGGGAGTAAGGCGCCTGGCTACCATCCCAGAGGCCCCGGGTTCGAATCCCGGCAGAGCCCCACGGTCCTTCGCCTTTCCCACCTTCTTTCTTCTTCCCTCTTTACATTCCTCCTGTCATAGTCTTCTGCTAACACTGCCTCGCTCCACCAGCGTATGTCATCGGTTGGTTGAAGGAATTCAACTCGTTTCAGGAGGCATAACACTCCAGCGAGTTGCTTCTCGTTGCCCCGATGCCAGAGTCGCGATAGAAATGGTTGGGGTTTAAGTGGTTGTGGCAGTTCCTTCCTACTTCTCTCTTCCCCTTCACTATCTATCGACTAAAGCTTGCTGTTCGACATTCCACTCTATAGTATACTAAGAAAATAGATTGCCGACAGTAAAAAGCGCTTTCGCTTTCGCTTTCCACCAAAAAAAAAACAGGTACACGCCGAACTTAGTTTTAACTCTGACCGCATGAATCGCGTCGAATTCAATGCCTCTAAAATAAATGGCTGTCTTTTCTCCAGAAAGAAATGCAACAATATTCCTCCCGTCCTACTGAACAATGTGGAACTAGCAGCAAATTCTTTTCTGAACAATCCAAATCGCCAATCAGCGAAACAAAATGCCCAAAGAAACATTTGAGTGCCTGAGATTTCTTATAAACAAATCCTACCTTCGGCTTCTCCTCAAATACATCTTCTTACTTTGGAAAGGGCCACGAAAACTATTCTAGCATGAAACTAGTAGGGCTAAGCCGATCTGACGCAACTTGTGGGTGTGTGTCTTTAATAAAGCTTTTTCGGACTGTTGTGGTGGTCTCGGTTGAGAGTTTTATTCAGTACAACAATCTTTATGATGAGCTTTTGGGGGGTGAGTTTATAATTTTTCGGAAGGTTTGAGCATGTGAAATTTCTTGTACTTGGCTGTGATTGGTTTGTGTCATGGCTGTGCTTTCGCATTGGGGTATTTTGTGAAATTTGATCAGGTTTCCAAGAATTTCACCTGTTTGAATTCGTAGAGAAATACCCTAAGCTCTGTGGGAGTTCGACTTCTGCGACATCTATAAGAACTATGCAAAATGTTTCGCCATTTTTCGGTACATATGATGAGATTGTACTGAAGAATTTCTGCAGTTTCTGGTTGAAAAACTGAATTAAACAATTTTCACAGGCTTCTTTTGAATCCAGTTTCAATCCATTGAGGAAGTTCTGTAATCGGAACTAGTCATACTCAAAGGGTCCTATGAGTAGACTATCGTGTGGATGCATCAAAACTTCCCAACCAATTTCTTCCAAATTTTGACGGGTCGTCAAGGAGCAAGGAGACAGTGGCGTAAGATCTTTACATCCACAGCCATCATTTTCCATGTCGCCTTTTGCAATAAAAGTTGATTTTTGAAAAATTTGGCTATTATTATTTATGTAACACTAGCTTTCGCCGGCAATATCGTTCGCGTCGATTTTGCATTGCCGGAAACTTTGGCGCCTATGCAGAACTTCGCCCATAACATTTTCCCATTTTTCCCAAAGAAAGCGCCAAACAGATCATTAATTTTGCAAAATTTGGTGTCCTCTGTGCAGCTCAAAAATGCACACTTCGGGGCCCCTAAAAAATTTAATAAATGCATTCCGGCTTGAGACGAACATCAGCAACATTAAAAATGGCTGTGTTATGTTTTATCGTGGCGACTCGACTAACATTGATATGATCCTCAAAAGAGTCGCTGCTGTATACAGGGTGTTTCAAACTTAAATGCTAATCGGTTAAGGGGTGATTCCCGGGAGTATTTGGAGAAAAAAGGGAGGGGGCCTATCGGCACTATCTACTGATAGTCAGGGTAAATTAGTATTTTAAGGAGACAAAATTCCAAAATCAAAGTTTCCAGAAATCACTTTTCGGCCAAAAAAATACCTTGAATATCTTCGAAAGGGTTAGGTTTTCGAAAAAATGACAAGAGGGCTTTTTGTAGGCGATAACGTTTCGTATTGACTGATAAAAAAAAATTTCAAAAAAATCAGTTTTTGAGTGTTTTTTTTTTGCCAAAAAGTGATATCTCCGGCCGCCATGTTTGTTTTTTTGTGATTCCGAAATTGTCTTCTTAAAAAGTCCCAAGGAAGCTGTGAACCAATTTTCAGCCATTTTGGAATTTTGTCTCCTTTCGTGCGTTTTTTTTTGCTAGTTTTCCCCCCAGATACAGGGTTACGTTTTGAAAAGTTTTTAATGTACTTAAACTTTTATAACTGCTATACCGATTATCGTAGAGCAACATATTAAGGCTTGGTTTTTAGGTAATTAATCCATTATTAACCATTTTTTCTTTCGTTTCGAAAACCTAATCGGAAAAAATATATTCACGATAGAGTGAAACTTTTTTACCATTCTATTTGAAGTCGTCAAAGAGCTCTATTTAAATGCCTAATATTGCTCGCACTACAGGTAACGCTATCCCCGAAAATCTGACAAAAAAGAAAAGAGTTGCGTACGATTACGATTCACTTAGACAAACTTAAATATTTAGATAGAGCTCTTTGAGGCCTACAATTAGAATGATAAAAAATGTTTTCACTCTGTCAGGCTCTCCTTCGATTATCGGTTCAAGTTTTCGGTTTGAGCTGATAATCGAATACGACAGCCGGATCCGATAGTCGGGTCGGAGCGATTAAGTAGCCTAAAGCCGGAACTATAATAGACGTGAAAGAACGTACGTCAATCCCTGCGTTCCCAGGGCTCTATGATGAAAATTAATGATTGACTGACTCTATAATAAACGTACATCACATGTACTTGTTTTCGTTAATGTTTCGTTAAACGTAGTATAACCCAGTTGACGACGTGGTAATGTCAAAATCGTAGAATACTTGTTGTATTCAGACTCAAATTCGCCGATTGTACGTCAAGGTCTACGGTGAGAGATACGTACGTGTATATTCGTTAAAAACGTACGTCAAACTACGCCTATTATAGTTCAGGCTTAAGGGCGCCGAAAGTCAATCTCGCTCTACCCTGATCAAGGGCTAGGGCCGGCGCTGGTAGCACGTTGTTCTATGTTCTAAAAATAATATTAAGTACTGCTTTAATACTCCCCATACCATGGGTCGACCATATCATAATTTCGCTGAATTCGTGATACTGTATCATACCAGATAAATGATCTAGAACGGCTCCGATAGTCTAAGATTAGTTTCATATGATTCCTGTCACAATTCTCGTTAATATCCCCCGAAATGTAGCCTATAAATTCCCATAAATTATTGTAGATAAGAGCTGCAAGCAAAAAAACTTTAATCCAGATAAAAATAGAGTTATCCTTATAAGAAATATTAGTTCCGCAACATCTAACCACAGCTAGACCGTCTCGATTTAACACATCCTTCAGAATAAATATACGGAAACTAGGACAGATTCCTTCTTGTGCCCCAATTCCCGAATAGGGACCATCGGCAAAAAAAAAACAAAAAATACGCGCGCAAATTGCGTTTTCATTCGCTTCACATACACCAAACCCGTTTAGGACTGAAACCCCAAAAGAATAAAATTATTCCCTTCACGCTTTTTAGGGTAGAAAAACGTTGAAATATTTGTTTCTCGCCTTACTTACACATGCTGAGGATGTGCCCATGTATATACATATATGACAGCCTAGAGATGTTAGCAAGGATATATACACGAAAACTTTACTTTGGTATAAAACTAGCACGGAAATCCTTGAAATAACATTTTCCGAGGAGGATTTCAAATAATTTCACCAAAGAAGTGAAGTCGTGTATGGAACAAGTGAATACGTGACAGATAGAAAGGATTGAGAACTTCCATTGTGTAATTTGCATATGTTACAGAAGAAACCGCTGGCTGGTCCTAAGAAAGGATCACACACATGCATATAGAGACAGATAAAATGTAGAAGATTAGGACTTAGGGGCCCTTTCTACATATATCTGGGATGCGAGAGAGCACATATATTACATTTGGAAAATATCGTATAAATTCCTAAAAGCAGATACAAAACCAGGATATGCACGAAATTTAGTGTAGGGTCCTGCTTAATGGAGGATTATTTATGAATTATCCTTCATGTCGAGATAAACTGGAATGTCGCTTCTGTGGTATTTATTTAGAATGCCATATTTAAAGCCATAACTTTGGGTTAGATAGTCAGCCACTAACACAATTACAACTGAAAGTGAAATACATAGTTTGATAACATCAGATGTGAAATCACTTTCCCCCAATTAAAATCCCTTTTCCCTCTTCGTGATACTATACACACGAAACACAATTTTCGAAATAAACCAATCAGGATATGTCGGCAGCAATTCCTTTTTCTCTGGCCAAGTTGCCATTGTCTTACTTTTTCAGCCAAAATAAAATCAACTAAATTCGAAGGAGTTACAGGAATGTCTGTAGCAACAGGACAAAAAAAATGGGAAGGATTCAGTGCAGGCGGATAGTTGGAAGCTTGTTCTCGAGTCCATTTAACCTCGTACAGGGAAGTGTCTGATAAATCCTTTTCGGTCTGGTTCGTCCTTTCAAGGAAATGTTTTATTCGTTTCCACGACTTTTACCAGCTGCTAACAAGGATCTAATTGAATTTTTAAGACGTTATGGTTTTGAAGGAGAAAGTTGTCTATGAAATTTTTAAGGAATCAATGGCAGTTTATTTTTCGCACCAGTGAACGATTTTTGTGATAGCGCGTGGAAAAATTGTTGAAAATACTTGAGTACAAAATTGTCAGTTATCTCATTTTTGTCATATGTTACGAGCTGTTTAGTTTCAGCTTTCGTTTCCTTATAAATGGTGCAAGAATTGTTTTGGCGAAGCGAGCACACCTTTCAAAGCCTACAAAGCCAAGATGTAAATGTCATCGTGTCGATGGCTGTAAGGCAGTTTGTAGTTTTGGCGCTCTCGCTATAACGAACTCCCATGGGCACGGGACGCACCCAGTTGTATAATGCCTTATCCTGATGTGGAGGCTTTGTCTTTGGTTGGACCTTCCCTTTCTTACCATGCTTGTGGAACTTTTATGAACCAATAAAAAGGCAAATTCCTTAGTTAGACAGGGCTCTCCAATTGCGCCCGGTGCAAGTGCACTATTTGCACCTATGAAGGCGCCACTCCAGCTTAAGTCCGTCCACCTTCTTGTCCCATTGGAGCAAAGCGGAGAATATTTCGCCAAGCCGTGATTTCTCGAATGGGAAAAATGTATCTATAGCACGTTTCAATCCGTCTTCTGTCACGATCGTGCCAACTCAATCTCGGTTTCCATTTGATTTCGAGAAGTAGCTTCCTGGAGAGTGGACTTTCATCATGATTTTACTAGTTTCTTCAAGCTTTTCTGTCATTCTCCTCATTGATTCATGAACTTTGAGACTTTCCGATATGTTCTCTATGCTCTAAGATAATTTCCTCGGTCAAGGCACTCTTCTTCGATAGTCGTAGAATTTTCTTTATTAACTTCCCAGTAGGAAGTTATTGTAATCGGTCCGAAAACCGGATTCGAAATTTTCAATGTATTTACACGTTTCAAGGTCCCAATAGCATTTTAAGCAAAAATTTGAGAAGAAATATGTGTGTGTGTGTGCGTACGTATGGGGTCATTTTTTCCTGCACGATTTCGCGCGAACCGAAAAAGATATCGACTTAGTTCAGGTGCCGTTCGAAGCATGTTAAAGGACATATGATCTGAAAAGATTTTCATAAAAATCGGTCGAACCGTTTTTTGTTTGAACGACGTAAGTGATTTTTGTACCAGAACGATTTCGCGCGAACCAAAAAAGATACTGACTTCGTTAAGATGCCGTTCAAAGCGTGTTAAAGGAAGTATGATCTGAAAAGATTTTCCTAAAAATC
Organism: Thereva nobilitata; assembly: GCA_963855945.1. NCBI lineage: Eukaryota > Metazoa > Arthropoda > Insecta > Diptera > Therevidae > Thereva > Thereva nobilitata. The sequence goes on from OY979694.1 coordinate 229,460,524, forward strand.
GTTCGAGTCGTTTTTTTGTTTGAACGAATACTGGGAAGTTAATCTTGTGGACCGAAAGGGTCAAAAGCCACATCCCAACTAGTTTATGTTTTCTTATGGCTTAGTAGTTCTCCCAGGAAAATCAGTCGTCGCCCCTCATTACCCAATTTAAGGGCCTTCTAATATCCGTCTTCTGCTTTTCCAGTTTACTGCATTGCCAGAATGTATGATTGTGGTCTTCTGCTAGCGTAAGAGGCAGGGCCGCTGCTCGGTGCAGTATACCATATTGATACCATCAGCTCCTCATTTTTTTGTCGCGGTGAAGGAAAATGGACATAATCAGGAACACTTAAATATTTATTTTAGGTTTCCCTATTAGATATCGAACGTAAATGCTCCGATAAAACTATATCGTGTAAATTCTTACTCCCGCAGGATCCACATGAGTACGTACAGAATATTTTATCGAAAAACTGGAAAAAAAATTGTGGTAATAAAAATTAATTCCTTTAATAGATGAAAATAGTCACTGGAATACCTTAACAATTTTTTTTTAAAGTCTTAAACTTTGTTTTTAATTTTAATTTCTGAAATAGCGTGTCTGTCCAATTGCGCCCGGTGCAAGTGCACCATTTCCAACTATGAACGCGCCGCCCCTGGCTCCCACATTGTATTCATAGGCCCGGAATTGGCTGTTGGACCGCACACTAGTTTGGTGCAGATGGCCCTTGTCGATATGAGTTTGATGAAACACATCGCGACTGGATTGACCAACTCGAAGCGGTTCCTTCCTGTGCCGTTTCTTAACGCGAGCAAGGAATTGTTAAAGCACAGTAGAAAGGATTTCGCGACACTTTTTGGCTTGATTACCGGACACTGCACCATGAATTAACCTTTATGGGAGCTCGGAACGGCGGATAACCTCATCTGCAGGCTTTGCTTTGAGGAGTATAGCCTACCCGTAATGTTCTCTGTCATGATCCTTACTGATGACCATTTGTGTCTCACATGCAGAGCAGTTGGTCTCAAGTTAGTCACGGCTTGATCATGCCTGGTCTGTATTTTTATCACGATGTCATCAGCGTAAATTACTCCTTAAAAGCAACTTGTGAAGGCTTTGACAGCGATAGAACTAGACGCCAGATTAGCATTTATTTTTCTGTACTTCAACATGGCCGATTTATGCCTTGGTGCAGGCAGCAACTCCTTTGCTTGTAACAGTTCTTTTTGCAGCATTTTAAAAGATATTGTCAATTCTCGTTGTCACCAAATTCACAAACAGCAACCTCTTTTGCGTCGAGGCTTTTCTCAATTGTAGTAAGGGTATGAGGTTCCGATTCCATAGGGAGAATCCTTGCATATCTGCCCCAGAAAGAATTTTCCCTATCTTCTTCTTCCTTTTCGTAAGTGATGTTTGTGTCCGTGGTGTGGTGAGAGGTTTTGGTGCCTGAAGGTATGCAATGGGGTTTATGTCCGTGGTGTGTTTTGGTGCCTGGAGGTATGCAACGCGGTTTAGGTGCGCTTGGGATGTGCGCTTATAGGTATGCAATGGTTTTAAGTGTTTCCGGTGATTGTGAGCTTTTTGGTGTCGGGGCGGAGTCATGCAATCGTATTTAAGGGGAATATCATGTTCGAACTTGTTTATCTGGATGAGTCATCGCTCATGTTGTGTTAGATTAGTGGAAATATGATTTTGTTAACGTTAGAAATATCATGGCCGGTGTGGCTCATAGTTGTTGTGAAATCTTAAAAATTCAGCAATTATGGCAGGCGGTGTGCAATGGGGTTAAAGTGAAATATCAAAATTTTCTACTTTTGTTTAGGATAAGTCATCAACAGAAATATGGTTTTGCGAACCTTAGGAACAAACAGACAGACAGACAGAGACAGACAGACAGACAGACAGACAGAGACAGACAGAGACAGACAGACAGAGACAGACCGAGACAGACAGACAGAGACAAACAGAGACATTTATATATGTTGCCTCTGATTCGAAGTTCACTTGCACTGGGGCATTTAAATTTATTAAAGGAAGACTAGAGAACCAGGAATGTGGGTTTCCCATTAGACCTGCTGGTCTCGATGATTTTCTTTCTAAGATTCCGCGCCTTACTCGTGGTCTTTTTATCCATACTCCCAAGCTGTCTTCTAGGTGGGAGACAGAAAGAGCAAAGAATATTTAGGCTGTTTATGAGAATAGGATAATAAGCGAAAGCCATCCATTACAGTCGCGGACATATGCATCCATAAGCAAAAGCTCTGTCTGACAAAGGAAGCGTTCGGATTTGGAAAAAGTTAACAGTTAGGTGAGCCCCTGAAGAATTTTTTACATTGGTTGAACGAAAGCTTACACCCATCTTCTTTGAATGCATTGAAAGCTTTCTTTAAATTTTCTATAAACTTTTAGAAGAGCTTTTGCGCGTAGATGCATACATCCCCGTCTATAATAGACCTCTAAAATGCATTCGCTAGCATAACTAAATTCCGCCATGTAATCAACAGATTAGGAATAACAAAGCGAAAGTAACTAAATGTATTGTTTTTCAGATACAATGAATTTTCTAAAGAACGATGATTTTGTCTCTTTCCAGAAGTCCAACTTTAAGTTTCTGGTGTTGTTATTTAAATTATTTAATTTATAGGAATATTTCCAAAAAAATATTGATGAACAAAGAAGCATTTTCCCATCCGAGTTTTCTTAGAAAATTCATACAGTATTAATGAAGCATTTATTTACCTTCAGTTTTCATAATTATTAATTGGACATACCTTTCCGCTTATAATTTTTTTGAATATTTTATTAATATTAAATTATCAATTTTTGTTTTATTTTTTTTTATATAAAATATGTCCAGCGGCGTTCGTTTTTTGGGAAATATTTAATTAAATGATAATTTCGGTTCATTATGATTGTCAAAATTGAAGCTTGTTTGTATCTCGATTAATTCGGCGAGAAAATAATTAATCGATGTTGACACATGCAAAAATTTCCACTAAAAAATATGAAATAAAAATATTAATTTGCAGTCATACATCCGAGAATGGAGGTGATAAAATTCTAGATTTTATTTTACTCATTATGGTTTTTAATATGTTTAATTTTAATAAATTTTTTAATACGTGATAAAAAAATTTAATTTCACTCCATTAAATCGAGAAAACACTTGAGATATATTTCGTAAAGAGTTCAAAGTGGCCAAAGTGGAAAGGTGCACCTTCTAGTGCTGTGTCGTAGCTAGAGAAAACATATGTATCTAGATCCGATGCTTGAGAGTTGCTATTTTACGGTTTGTTAAAATTTCTAGCGTCCACTTGAACAGTTACAGCTGTTAATCACTCTCGAACAGAAAATCGATTATAGTTTAGCACTCGAAGGTGTTAAGCACTTAACAGTATCGTAGAGCTGCATATACACCGCACCGCCCCGGTATCGGTTCTTATTGTGGTCAGCAAATGGCCAAGACAAATCACTTTCGAGCTGGACTGGCAATCGTAATCGAACATGGATTTATGGCCGCTCTTCTATCGGGAAAACAGAACTTCTGCACAGTCACCATAGAGACGCTGGACACCTTTCGAATAATGCACTTTGGAATGCATCTCCGGCCCAGCACCGGGGGTAGTGCCTGCAGCGGCCACTTCACGTTAGTACCGAGTATCTCTGATGGAGGTAAAAAATTGACTCTCGGCTGCAAGCAATTATAGCCGTGCATTATGAACGGTACCGGACCATTACTTGAAGTCTAGACAGGGCACGATTTATTCCGATATTGGCCTCAGGTTCCGTGAACCATTTCGTCCCTACACGCTTGTTGCCAGTACCCCTGGACGGCCGATTGGCTGTCTGCCTTTTCGTTGCGGAGGTTCCATTTTCTTAGATAAGTCCCATTCGTTTTCCCTTTTTGGCTTGAGGAGTCGCATGTGTTCTACAAGTCGATAGACGTCGTCTTTGGAAGGCATTCGAATGGTGGAATTAATAGCGCATTCTTGACCTTAGGCATCGGCGATTGGTGCTGGTCGCCGGAGCGAAAATATTAAAAACCCCGCCGTGAATTATTTGACAGCGAATTGATATGTTTCAGGATATTTGATAACAAGAGCAATTTGCTGGATGGGCCTTAGGCCAAAGTTAATGGTAATCACTTGTTTGGATAGGAGAATTATTGTTTGCTGCAATCGTTGCGTGTGAGGAGGAAACGCTAGTCCTTTGTGTGTTAAGGTAATTTGGTAAGGGATTTTATTACAGGAAAACATAGTTTCAATCATTTTTAGATTGTATTTTTAGCATTAACTTTATTGAAGTAAAATTTCATTTTGCATAGTTGTAATAAATTATATTAGGTTACTACATACTATGATGTTAAAACTTGGATATTCAAAATGTTCTACGAGGTAGCTGTGGTCAAAATTAAGACAAATGTGGCATTTACATATATCGCGATGTAAGTTAAAACTTGAAGGATCATCACAAACGAAGACGCATGCATCCAGACGCAAAAATTTCAGTGAAAGGGAATCTAAATTTAGGAGTCAACGTTTAAGGGAAGTTTACATCCCAACATCAAAGTGGAAGAACAAAGTCGCCCTGTAAAAAACCCAAGCGCAAAGTTTCGTTGAAAGCTTGAAACTTCCTAGCGTCAGACGTAAAGAATTGTGATTTGTGAAGAAACATTTTTAAATAAAATTGTTATTTTTAAAGAAAATTGTGCTTGTCTCGTCTTGCTAATAGTGGAGTCGGACAAGCATCAAATTTGAGTGAAAAAAGGAATTGTTTCCAGTCTTAAAAAAAATTTTTTTAATATGTTAGTTACATCGAATACTATACGAAATGGACATTTTCTACCACTGGCAACCGCCGCTACGTAAGCTATGGGACATTTTGTGAAAAATCTACCATTTTGGCCGTTTTTTTCTAAATATAGATGAGAATTTCTAGAAATATAGATGAGAAAAGGTAGGTCCAAAGAAAGCGAAAAAAATTGAGGCTGTTCATTATGATATTACCCATCAGCGGTTACAAAATGAAATTTTAATCTGCACACATAACCTCAAAAAAAATTAAAAGTTATAACTTCGGATGTTCTAGGTAAAATTTGATGAAATTTTCAGAAATTATACTTTAAGATGTGAGCTATAACTGGTTAAAATTTCAAGTCGAAATTTTTAATACAAGTCTCAAAAATTAACCTCAAATTTTAAAATTGATTGGCCAATAACTTTTGTGCATCGCAACGTATGAGGTTCGTTTTTATTTTAAGTGTAGGCTTTTTTATGCACTTTATGATGGTGAAAGTAAAAAAATTTTTTAACTTAAAAAAAGTGAAACAAATCGAATCGAAAATCGTGAAATTTTGTATTTTTTCGTCAATTTTCTCGAAAAATTCCACTTTTTTTTGATAAAACTAAATTATTTTTTGGCATATGTCAAAAATGAATTATTCATACAAAAATAAAGAGTTTTATCAAAAAAAATTAGAATTTTTCGAGAAAATTACAACAGTTGCCACGTTGGTGCAACAGAGATAGAACCATACTATTTTCTTTGCGATAATGGAGCTCAGATTTGCTCTTCCACTTTATTCTTTGGATGTAAACTCGCCTTTATAGTCATGTCGTGTCGGTTATGATGAAATATCTAGCTCAGCTCGGATACATGAATAATAGACTAGGTTCACGGAAGTTTGTGGGATACAAGAGTGGGTGGTGACGGACCTTGCGTTTGAACGTTTAGATGTTTTATGTATTCGGGAATACTGACGGTGGAAGATCGTGTCACAGTCGAGTTGTTCTGGTTGTAAACGAATTCTTAGATTGCTAGAACCGAGCAGGATGGCCTTGAGTTTTGTTGGAAAACATACAAGTCAAGACAGAATCTAATTTATTTCGGTGGAACAGTCGCTCTGGTAATAGAGGTAAAATTTTGCCAGAGCTACAACGTTCCTATAATGGGTCAATGATCTCAATTGTAGAGCAAAAGCGGCTATCACCAAAAAGTTTAAAAACGCATTTTTGCTCCTTATCTAGACATTCGGTGGTACTCGAGGACCGAGAATTTATTTCAAATTTTTACTAGAAAAAGAAAAAAAATGTTCGTGATTATTTCATGCTTAAAGTTCCACAAAAAATTTAAATTCTGTTCTTCTCAAAAAGTAATCAAACAAATTAAAATTTTCAAAGTGCTGTCAAAGGCAGGTCAAAAGTCCAAGCAGAAATAGTAAAGCACCGAAATAACGTTTGGCATGATCCGTCCACCTTTAAGTATTATTCTAGTAACATAATAGCACTACACAGGGGTGGATTGGAAACCCTATTTTCTAATAAAGCACATGTCTGCAGAAATCAATTCGAGCTATTCAACCGAGTCCTTTATAGGATCCCAAAATCCCCCATAACGTCCCCAAGCGGCATCCAAAAAGGGGGTGGCATGGCCGCTTGTTCATAATCATACATTTCTGATGTCTTATTGAAATGGACTTTATAATAAGAACCGAATCCTTCTCTCCGATATTAAAGGGGATACCCTCCTGGGATACACAGAATGTAGAACATCATCCGTTGGGGGCGGTGTGTGTTCGTTCGTTTGCTCCTTGTTGTAGTTACTTTTGTAGCCGGCGTGTCTGGCAGTTGTGTGCTGGCGCTTTCGGAACATGTTATCATCCCCTCGTCTTAATGCACGACTAACTTTCGTTTTGAAATGTAAATACAGCTTCACACGTGAAATTGAAAATTACCGACTTTCATTTTCACCGGGTGCTTTGCAGACCCGCCCTTAGGGCTAGGGTGTGATATACGGGTTCTTTCCTGTCAGATATGCCAAAGTAATCCTGGTCTGTGTGGTTTTTTGTATAGCAAAAAAAAATTTATATATATATAACCGAGAAGACAAGAAAGGGTTGGCTGAATTTCATATATACATTTTCGTAGGTTTTATGGGGTTCTGTGAAATTACACGTTTGATGTTGCCAGGTTGAGGGATGCGATGGTAGCAATCAGTGAGGGTCTTAAAGATTTATGATTTTATTTAAATTTCAGTTTTTTTTCCTGTTGTGCTCTAGAACTCCCCTTCTTCTATGCGCTCGTTATATTATGTTCAATTTATTAACACATGAAAATAGAGCAGGAAATCCCGCTCTTTAACATAAAAGCTGTTACTACATGGTTTCGTTTATTATTATTCGTGCAAAAACCCCTGGTTTTTTTGTGGATAAAGACAAAAAAGTGGAATATATTTCCATTCCAGTAAGGGAAAAACTAAATTAAAATTTCGTCGAGGGTTCCCATAAAAATTCTCGTGTATTGCCGCACCATTTAACCATTTTGGTCCAATGACTACCATTTTTATGGATGATCTCTCTTAATTACGAGAGACTGGTTATGTAAAGCAGTGAAGATTTTTTCAAAATATATTTTAACAGCAACGATATTCAGTAGTTACTCAGTGCTGTTGTTAATTTTTAAACTAACATTGTCTAGTTTTTATTGTTTTTTAAAAAAAATTCTTATCTCCTTACGATTTACTTATACCTAAAAGTTGAAGTTGAAGTTTTAGCTCTAGCACCAAATTCAAATTCATTTGGAATAATTGCCATCGTTCCTTGACCACTTCGGTATTTTCAATCGCATTCAATGAAAGGAAGACGCTCTGACTAGACAAGCTTTTCGTACTGAACCAGTTTGGTCAAAAGCGCTCAAATTGATATCCTAATGGAACATACACAACGGTCTAGATAGCTCCAATCTATATCTTCTTGTGCCGCCTTCGAAAGACTACAGTAGGGGCGCTGTGGTATGCAGCAGAAACAATGTCAAGACACTGGTTGGTTTCATTACCCGTGACTTACTCTAATAGACTGGTCTAAGGGACAAATAACTACTGAGCATGCAAACAGCTTATTTCTAGCTCTCTGACTTACAAATTTATTGTACAGAGGCTGTCAAGAGTACAGTAGGTCCAATTGGCGACCGTGGTATTTATGGACTTAACCACATTCAAAGAAGAAGAAGACGAATAAGAAGAAAAGTATCGAAAGACCACTTTTGTCTTCATACCGTAGCAAACCGCATATCATTGGGCCTAACGCCGTAATACCTTTCACTTTGGGTATATTTGAAGGAGGTATTGTACCCTAAAACAACTTAAGAAAAATATCTGAAAACATACCCAATGTTAAATAGGCGTTGAGGGCGCAGTAACAGCTCGAGCATATGTCAAAGATTATTTACAAAAATTCTTTCGGGCGAATTTTCTGTGGAAGATAATCCCACATCAGGAAGGCTATCAGATGTCAATGACGAAGTGCTCCGCAGTATAATCAGGACAAATTCAATATTAACTTCCGTATCGTAGCCTTCATGTTGGAATTCATCTGACAACAGCTTTTTGGATTACATGGCGTGGTTTTCTGTCAAAACTCCGTGTTTCGATACCACACGAATTAAGTAGGAAAAATTTATGAAATAGAATATCCCTTTAGTCCAATCAATCTACACAAATCCATCTAATAATTGCCAACGGGGAACAAAAAATATGGTTATATAAGGAAAAAATTCTAAAAAAAATAGCGTTTTTTTTTAATTTGGAATGGCGAACCTAACCTAAAAAATTCCGGAAGTCAAAAAAACGTTTTTTTGCGTATTACAAAAAAACTTGAGCTCGGATCGAAAAAAATCAAGCTCTAAAGTTGTAGGTATTAAAATTATCTTTCGATATTAAGTGAGAGGTTGGTGCACAAAACATAGAGAAAAATGGAAAAAACTGTTAAAAATCACGTTTTTTTAATTTGTTAATAACTTTTGTTTAACGCAACTTAGATATTTCTTATTTCGTAAAAATATTGCGGTTTTATTTTTGTTGCGAAATATTGAAGACTTTCCTTGAAATTTAACTTTTCGTAGATAAAGGCGTTCTTCTAAAAACCCTCCTTTTGGTCTGCGGATTCTTCTAGAGTACCGTTCTAGAGCTTAAAATTAACTTCAAAAGTTGTACAATCACGTACAAGTAACAAAAAGTCTATTTAAAAGTTCACCAATGCTCAAAATGACCCCCAAAAATAGCGCTAGTTTTGCAGACTTTTTTTTCAATTTTTCGAACTGACCCAATATAGTCAAAGTACATATCGATATCCTTAACAGTATCCCAAATATTCCAATTTGCCGCGTATCCTTTCATATGGGTAACGAACTGAGGTTTTAAAGGAAATTCAGAGGGTTTAAGGAGTATACACACATCAGGGCCGTGCCCGGGACGTCACAGGGCCGTGTTCTGTCATGTGTGAACGAGCCCCTGCCCGGACACGGACATGTGTGAACGAGGGAGTATCCACACATATTAGTGTTCCGCCAGGGGTTCAAAAAATATCGGTGCGTACATTTTATACGAACTCGTTCGCACATGTCCGTGTCCCGGCCGGAGCAAAAATCGAACGTCCCGGGCACGTCCCTGATGTGTGTGGATACTCCTTTATTCCGGATCGCTCTGAGTGGAGGAACGCATACTTTCTTTGGGGGTCAAAGAAACCTCTTCTGATTCACCAACGAACGAAAAATAGAGAGAACTCTAAGGTCTCAATTGCAATGGGTACGACGCCTTTGGTTTTTTTAGACTGAAATACAACTCAACCTGAAAGGTTTGAAAGCCGTCGACATTACAATTGTTTCAGCCATCAAGACACTCCAATCGTGGAAGTTTTCTTCCAAAATAGTTGCAGACCTGGAGCTGGAGTACCAAGCTATGCCAGGAAAAATAGCTCAGCAGGGCCCTGGGGTTTCAAGGGAAATGAGGTTGCGGACTAGCTCATGATGGTTGATCCAGGGCCTCTGTCTCAAGGGGCATTACTACGACGACTCTGCATGGAAGACGACTCTCTAATCTGGATTGTCAGAGAGCTTCTGAACTCCTCGGTTTGGTCTTTTTGAATTAGACCTTCTTGCATTCGTCCGGAGGGCCGACGGTCTTTTCCGTTAGTTGAGTATGTGTTTGTTAAAAAACGGCAGAACTTTACACTCAATATAACACCTTTATTTGGGAAGGAGTACCTACTAGGAAGCAGAATATGTCAGATTAAAAAAATTAAAGTGGAAATCAGTTGTGTCATAAACGAGTCTTTCGTTAACATTTTAAATCATCAATCCTTTCATATTTATTCTTACCTGAAGTTTTCACTTATAATGGCAATGGCTACGTAAATACATCACTTAATCGGATTTAAAACTGGTTTCATTTAGTTTCATGCTTAAACATCTTTAGTAAAACAACAAATCAACGACTTAACAGACGACAGACGCGGCGCATTATAAATCGTTTTATCTTGATAATTTCATATCGTAATGAATTCTCAAAACTGCGTGTCTTTGCCACATCAACGAGTTAATGTAAATGCCGCTTTATGCAATTTATCTCGAGCTAAATTTTCTTTTTAAATGATATCACGTCATAAAAACATTTTGAGCGAATTGCGTGCCTCTTAACAAGTGCAACTGCATACAATTTGCGTGACTTCAATATTAATTTTCAGCATGTCCAAGAGAGCCTCTAGCCACACCACTCCGCACTTGTTTCTTGGTTAAATCTTAATCTTCAAATAAAATCTCCATTTTTATTAATGTATAGAATTCGAAATGGAATTAATTACGTAACTAAATATCCAACCAGGATGCATAAAAGTTACTCTTTCAAGGAGCACACACACACACAAGAAAATCGACTTTATGTGAAAATTTGAAAAGGACTCGTCTTTACGTAACGCTAATATCCTTGTTAATTTTTCAGTGAAAAGCAATCTTTAAAGGAGAAAGAAAAAAAGAAAGCGTTCTCCCATTTCTCTCCATTCAATATATGAAGACATAAATCATAAATTTTGATTTTCTAATAATAAATTCTGTGAAGGATTTTTGCACACGCCAAAGGCGAAGAAATAAGGAAAAATTCGCGTGAATGAAGATTTTAAATCTGATGACTTGCAGATAGGAGCACAACATCAAAAAGCAATTATCCCTAATAGATTGCGTGGCAAATTTTTAACGACAATGAAATGGCATCTTTAAAAGCGGGATTTTAGCTAAAAGCAGCACAAAAAAAAACCAGAACAGAACACAACCTCTTAAAATATTATTTTTGCTGAAACAGAGGACTCCATTTTTTTTTGTTCGTTTCTTGGTATTCTGTGAAATAAGAAATGATAAAAGTTGATTGTTGCCTTTTTTCGTGGATATTAGCATAGATTAAATTTGTTTTTTTGCCGCTTTCCACTTAAGTTAATAAATGTTCGCAAGCAGAATGCAGGTTGGGTGTGAGAAGATGGTACACGAATGGTTTTAGATACAGGTCTTTGTTCCGTTCCAGAGAAGGATTATTAGAGCGATCAGCTTGGACACACAAAGTGTATGGTAGCATGCACCCGGCAGAGGTGTACGCTATATCGGCAGGCATGTCGAAGGGCCTATACTAAGAAACGGATTTTAATTCTCGCTGTGTCTGAAGACCAACTGTTCAAGTGCTCCGGATGAGTTGGGTATTCTCAATCAGGTCACACTTGTTTGGTTCCCCGTTAATCGAACGCAATGAAAGGCCAATGACAGACTTCTTCTTCTTTAACGGCTCTACAACCGGGATCTGGTACTGGCCTATCGCAACTGTTCTCTCTAGTTTAGCATTCATAAGGTCTGAGCGTCCTGGTCTACACGGAGGTTGGGTCTCCCTCGCTGCCGCACCCCATAGGTCTTACCGCAGAAAACTTTCCGAATGACAGGCAGGGAACCATATTCATCTGCTCGACGATATGATTCCGATGAAATACCACAAATTGCGGTTCAGTACTTGGTTTGGTCAACTTCAAGCGGTTTCTTACGGCATCATCTTCAACGCCCCTAGAGTAGGAATGATATCAGGACATTGGTTAGCTGGAGAGATAGACACTGCGTCCTGAATATCTATCGGAAGCCCTTCACGTTCTTGGTTAATATGAACGGAAAAATTTATCGTTGCCTTTCTATAGAAAGTCCTAGCTCAGAAGATCTTTGTACTACCAATCTGTCACGTCATACTTGTCAAGGCACAAAGTCTAGTAGTAAGCTTACCTTGAAGGAAGGTAGGAATAAATGATAGAAAAGCAGTCTGCAGGGCGCTGAAGAAACACACTGTTCCGTCCTCGGAAGAACCTAAAAGATTAAAGTAAAAATAATCAACAACCAAGTTCCACAAAACTACATACCTGCCAACACTAAATGAGGGGAAACCAATCCAACCATCAAAATCCTTTCCAGACCATTCCACCAAGTCCCGAAAGATTGCAAAGATAAATACAATTATTAAATATATAAACATAAACAAGGAATCTATATTTACCCCGATGAAGTCTAGTGGACAGACAGCGACGAACAGCTGATTACCGAAAACACGAACCAAAAATCATATACTTCGAATTTAAGTCCCCCACCAAATTTTTTGATCAGATCACTTCAGATCTTTAAGTGTGTTGAGCTTACAAAATATAAAAAAATCGGTTGAAATTTTTTTAAGCCTGTCGATCAGTGTTGAGGTCTTTTTATCACACTCATTCCTAGGTTCCACTGACGTGCTGTGTCAGTACCCCGAAAAAACTGTGTTCAGGTCTTTTCATCCTATCTGTTCCCAAATCCACTAACGTGGTGAGTCAGTATATCCAAAACACAGAGGTCGCTGGACCTCCATAATTAATAATTGATTTTCAGCAATTATTACGCAGCAGCCACGCAACAATCACTCAGCAACAAAGCAGCAACCACGCAGCAGCCACACAGCGACGCAGCAAAAACACAGCCAGGTCGACAAATTAAAGCCTAAATTCCAGCTACAATCAGAAGTTGAATTAACTAAAACAAAAAATAAAACGGAGTCCGAATTTATTTATTAGAAAAATAGAGTATCTATAAATTGTATATTAACGTAATAAAGAGCATTAATTTGTGAATTTAGCTTTCATTGAGTTATTCTCATACGGCACCTTTTTGTATCGTCGGAAATAAATTGGTATTCCCCAATAGAGACAATGGACCTTAAGTTTGAATTTCTGGATGTTGTATCAGTTTGGAAATACTGATTGTGGAAGATTGTTCCACAGTCTAGTAGTTCTATTTATGAATGAATTCCTAAAATGTAATGTGGGGAAAACACGATCTGTAAAGTGTACGACGGTGCCGAATGGGAACTAGTCTTATATTGTGGTAAAACTCTTGCCATAGTGCCATTTTTGTCCAATAGTCGCTGTGGTAATATAAAAGCCATTTTACGGTAGCTTTAAGTGTCTAAGAAGGAGCAAATGGATCTTTCACCAAGATAGTTTTAAAGGTCCCAGACCAACCTGAATTCGACCTGATTGCCGCGTCACACTCAGAAAAAAAGTGAAAAATTTCCACTAATTCATACTAGTTGCAGACATGACACTAACTCACTTTTAGAGAGTGAAGAGGACTTTAATGCATAATTTTTTTCAATTTGGTGTTTTAAGCATGTTTAAAGAAATATTTAATTTTTTTTTACCCCATTCACGAATTTCATGTTGCTATTTATTAGCTGAGATCCGCAGTGAAATGCTTCGATTTTTTCATGACGTATTATTTTTTATACAATTTTGATTCATAAAAATACTATTAAGATAAACTAGTTCCGTGCAACATGCAAATACTGTCTTATGATTGAAAACCACTCTCCAAAGATAAAAATTCAAATTACCACGAAAAAAGTCATTTTTTCGATTTTTTTAATTTTCCGGTCATCTTTTCCATTGCAGTATACCGTTGTTTTACCATTTATCGAAAGTAGACGTAACAACGAGTAAGTGAGCCAAAACAGAACTCCGTAAGAAGCGTAGTTTTAAGAGGAATCGCAGTTAAAAATGTCGTTTTTATTAAAAAAAATTAAATTTGACAGCAACCTCTAAATATTTCCGTCTGAAAAAATTACTGCCTTTTTGCAACACTAAAGGGTATCTTTTGCCAAAGTTTCAGCATCATAAAAATTTGTTTGTCAACGAAAAAAATTAAAAACCAAAAAACCGGTTTTCCGCCATTTTTTCGAAAAATTTTGAGGTTTCACAAAAAAGTTGTAGATCTTTTTATTTCCTACAACTTGTACGTTTGATTTTTTCGATAGGATTCACAGTTTAGCCAGAAATCGCGAAAAACTGTTGTCAACCCCTAAAAACCCCCCTATTCCACCCCGGATAGCAGCTGTCGGTTCGATTTATTTTTCTCTCTTTTACAAGAGCTTGTTCGACAATATCCCGCTGTCAGATTGCAGTAACGAATTATTTTGTTGTTCGAACCCTATTCCTACTGGACTATATGTTTAAAAAATGTTCCACATACCACAGTTAGATGAGTGTTTCTTTAGTTCCATAACCTACTATTAGGGTCCTTTTGTGGGGGCGACTGTTAAATCTCTCTGAAAACACCCTGTCTCCAAGGAAATAGGTACAATAACGGAAAGAATGGTGATTTTTTTATTGTTGAAAAATTACCCAAGTTCATCTACATGTCTCTTTAGCCTAGTCAAGCATCCAAAATTATTCTCTTCTATTTGAAATGCATGAATTGGCGAGGATTTTAGGGTGAATAATTTAAAGCAATGAATAATTAACTAATGCTGTAGCAATATGTACTTGCGTTCTTATTTGGCACCTGTTTCTACTGTTCTACTAGGTTAAATGGAAGTATAATATCACATTTCTTGCAATGTCCCCCTCTCGTTTTTGTTTCATGTTATTCATGGTTGCGAAACCATTTAAACAATAATATCTTCATAATTAAGCATAATTTTCGTTTAATATTCAGATATCATATAAATTTTGGAGCACAATGTTTTCTAAACAGCTCAACAAACACGAGATAACATCTTCCCAAAATGTCTCTAGGGACATTTATGATTTTAGCTTGAAAATAGCCAACAAATAATTAAGAAGCCATCAGGCATCAGGCATCCTGCTAAGATCATCAGCCTGAATGCCTTTTTAATGTTTGTTGCATGAATAAATCAAGAAGGTTGAAGGTAAAATATTTGCAAAGTTCCTCTCACCCCGGGGGAGTTGAGTCGCCGCAATCATAAATGGAGGGCATATTATAAGTCAAAGGGACGCGCCCTAGTCCGACCCTCCCTTAAAGTAGCTTCAATGCAGCCAGGCAACTCTCTGTGCTCCTTGGCTCTATGTGAGAACCCTAACATCCGTCCAGGAAATTCAGTTCTAAAACTTTATTTCCTGAAAAAGGAATTTTTTTGTTTCAAATTAACCCTTGGGGTATCATAAGCTTTATTACGGCATCAACGAGACACGAGAGAGAGGCCCCGGGGGTCTGGGGCTGAGGTTGGGGCTGCATCATCCCCATCGGTGCCGGGCGTAAAGGCAAGTCTTAAGCGTTTTCTTAAGGATAAGTTAACTCGAAATTACCTCTTGTACTTGCGGAGTTAATTAATTTGAACTCTGCTCGAGACGTCCGTTCGGTTTACTTTAAGGGCTGCGCGATTATGGGGGCGCTCCGTGAAAATTATAATTTCGCATTAATTCAAGGAGAGTTTTTACAGTTTTCCAGTTTGTTGCCGTGTTTTGTGTTCCCTCGGCCGCGGAGTATTCTTCTTCTTTTTTTGCACCCTCCGCCCACTGAGTAGGGAATTTACGACTTTTTTATCTTCCTGGTCATCGTCTGCTCCTTTTTTTCTATCGCCTGGAATAAAGCTGTTTATTATTAATTTTTTTTAAAGTAGTTCTTTTTTACGTAAAAGTAAACCTTTCATTTACTTTCTTTTTTTCGATCCTGTAGGGTTCACAGTATCCTCGCCTTAATACCTTTAGTTTGGCAATGTTTGCCTGGACATTAATAATTTTACATTTACGCCTCGAATACAACTCATCTGGGGCGGGACCCGAGAACTATCTTAGCTTGGCTGGAGAAGGTGCAAAACCACGTTCTCAAACTTATTGGTGATAGCGCCATTTGCTCTTCAATTGAGTCATTAAGACGCGGTAGGAATGTAGGAGCTCTTGGAAAATTTTACCGCTTTTACGACAATGACTGGTCCACTGAAATAAGTAACCTCATGCCTCCACGGCAATATTTCTCCCACAACACAAGACTTGCCCGCTCGGCTCACCTCACAGTTTACAGCCATCATCTTCGCGCACACTCCGATTTAGAAATTCGTTTATAATGCTGTTATGACACTTACTTTTTTTCAGCGTCGAATTTTAAGTGCGAAAAGACAGGGACAACTTGATGTGACCGAGTAGGTTTGCATTTCCGTGCAGTTTCAAACAATAAAAATACTTTTTCGTATCCAATAGCAACATAATATTATCATATATGCATACATTTGCAAGTTTGTTTTCGATTTCACTGTACGTACACAATAATAAATCAAGAACTTTCAATACAATTAACAATGAAGTCTGAACTGTCAAAAATTAAGATGAAGATCCCGAAAAACTATGAAAAGTTCATACTTTTTCTGGCACTTTCCGAGTTAGCTGAACTTTTTCGCGTAGATTAGCTTCAATTTTAAGCATATAGCTAATTCTTCGCACTCATGCCAAAACTCCGTAAAGATTTTTTGTCTCTTTCTAAACTTGCTAAAAAGTGTAAGTTTTGTCTGAAAAAAAGTAAGTGTCATAACAGCATAACAAGAACAACTCGATTGTGGAACCACCTTCCACAGTCAGTATTCCCGAACTCATACAACACCCAAAATTTCAAACGCAAGGTTCATCGCCATCTGCTCCAACACCCCCCGCACTACCCTCAACATATCCTATCATCCTCTCTCCTATCCTTCTTTCTCATCATGACTTGTACGACATGACGAACTGGTAGTACAAAGGTTGACACGTGAGCTTATAAAATAAAAAAAAACATATTATTTACTTTATTTTAATCATTTCTCAACACATTAAAAACAAAAAAAATGTGTTATCTTAAAGGTTTCTTTTATGAAAATCTACGCTATTTTAACAACATTTACAATTTATTCAATCAGAGTTTGATCTTTAAATTAATCGTAGAATCTCTTATCAGAGCAGACTTTCCATGTAGACGATAGTGCATCCATCCGTCCAACCGTCCCACAGTGGTCGAAAAAGCCCAAAAAGCTGGCCAAAAGTCGAAAAATGAAAGTCTTATTTTAGTAGGGGAGCTGGCACTTGAAAAAATCGTGTCGCCCCAACCTTCTGCCGTTTGGTATATAAGCTTTTGTAGTAATTTTAAGCATTTTTTATAATATGACATTTTTGCGGGAAGTGGACCCATTTCGAGTTAGGGGTTTTGGGGGGTAAAAAGGGGGTTAAAATTGAAAAAAAATTCTGCCGGGTCGTATGTAGGTTCTACTAGAGCTAAATAACCGTTAAATACTAGTGGCAGAAATTTTTGACTATTTGCTAGGGTGTGGGGAGAAAAATGGCAACTTCAGCTAGGGGTGGCTTGGGGAGGGTCCAAATGGTCAAAATGTCTGCCACTAGTATTTAACGGTTATTTAGCCCTAAAAGAACCTACATACGAAGCGGCAGAATTTTTTTTCAATTTTAACCCCCCTTTTACCCCCCAAAACCCCTAACTCGAAATGGGTCCACTTCGCGCAAAAATGTCATATTATAAAAAATGCTTAAAATTACTTCAAAAGCTTATATACCAAACGGCAGAAGGTTGGGACGACACGATTTTTTCAAGTGCCAGCTCCCCTACTATTTAGGAACTTTTTTTATTTTAACTTGATGGATTAGGGTACCTAGGATAGTATAAGACAAATAGAACCAATCAAATAGCGTTTCTTGCCTTTTAAAATCATTCTGAAAGTGGCAGTTGCATGCGTTGCTTGAAATAGCATCATTAATCCCCGCGGCAACCAATTATTTAAACATACATAGGAATTGTTGTGTCGCATATTTTTAAATGTTATAAAATGGATTATTCTCAGGAAAGTAAGTATAATTTAATAATATTAACAAGAATACTCATTTGTTCACATATTTTTCACACGGTGAAGATTTCTTGATCTGTCTTTTTATCGAAAAAGTAAAATTTTTTTTTATATTAATAGACCTACAAAAGAAGTGCCGCAATATGCCGCTCTGATTTTTGTCTTATATTGTTTATTGACCCTTTGGCAAAAACATATTCCAAGAATTATTGCCCGAAGTTGCCCCTTTTTGTTTAATTCCACTTTTTGTACAAAATTCTGCGTAATCCATGTTTTGTTTTTTTTAACTTATTAAAGTAGTGCTTAGCTTAAATTGAACCGTTTTATCTTTTGTAATCAACTTTCGAGGTTAAATTAACATAAGTATTGGAAATTGGCTCATTTCGTACTTTTTTAGTACCTTTTCACCTAAGCTTTGCCAAAAAGTACCAAATAAGGTCAATTTTAACATCAAACTTGCTAATAACTTCAAAAATAAAGGTCGTAGCATAAAAATTGTCCGGACATTATTGATATGAAATTGTCCAAGCTTTCCAATTTTGCAAAAAAAAAAATAAGTAAACTAGCTATTTTATGGAGAAAAAGGTGATTTTGGTTGAAATTTTAGTTAAAAAAACCAAAATTTTGACTTTGATGACTCATTACTATGGAAGTTGATAGGGTAGAACCTTTTTACAGTTTATTTATTTTTATTTTTACAGTTTTAGATAGGTGGCAGTATTCTGCGCTCACTGATATCTTATTCATGAAAATAGGTCACAGGGTTACAAAAATACATGGTGATATGTAAAACTCTAAAAAAACATCCTTAAAACGCCCTAGCGGCTAAACTGTTACCATATCCAATAAAATAAAATATAATACCAAATTCGTGATCAGCGACCTGGAAAACACGATACCAATTTCATTGAAAAATAGTGCTCAATATTGATGGTCGCCATTTTGAAGCCGCCATTTTGTTTTTTTTAAGAAATAATAACAAATTCGTGATCAGCGACCCCAAAAACCTTTATAACTTTATTTTCAAACAATTATCTCAGTTTTTTCGACTTTTGTCCATCTTTTTGCCGATTTCGACCACTGTGGCGTCCGCTGATCTTGCAAAATTTCTAAGATTTTACAACACCTATGACTCATACCCCTCGTGATATTGTTAAGGTCAGCATAATCATATTTCCAACAGCGATGAATCATCCTGAACAAGTTCTCTTAAACACAATTGCAAAAATGAGTGAAAAACAACAACCTAAGGGGGAGGGGTAAAAGCTCCAAAACAAATCACATGAGCCAGTGCAAACGATATTAAAGTCGTCCACCCATCATCCTAGCGCAGATACGAACCGTATCAAAATTTACCCTGCAAAAAAGCTTTTATTCTATCCGAGACACGAACCTTATCAAAATTTCTACTACAAAAAGCTTTCATCCTAGCGAAGTCACGAAGCTTACTTATAAAACTACTAGCGTCTCTGGCGGATAAAAGTGGAACATATTATTTGGAATCACGGCTTCACATCTTGTGTGAAGAAAGTGGCTCAGAACCCCTCTCGCTTATCTATTGTTGTTATATCAATCAACTATTTGGTAGTTGGTTTGCTGGTTGTTAGTATATGCTCACGTTTAAATATCTAAGGAATAATCTGGTAAGACTGCAGACAATTGTCTGGCTGCATTCTGACACACTATGAACTTGATCACTGAGCATCGCTTGATATTATAACACCGGCTCCACACGTTGGTCCCAACAACGTTGGCGCAGATTCCTACACGCGACGGCCAATCCCCATGCTCACGCCAACTGCAAATTTCTCGATCCACACGTTGGACAAGTAGAATTTGGGCCAACGTGTGGATCTGGCCTCACATTTTTAAGGAGCACACTCAATGGAAAATTAAGCTATTGGTAAACGTAATGTCATGTGAATGAAATTTATAATGCTTCGATGGCGAAAAAAACAAACTTTTTAAATTTTTGGAGTAGAATGTTACGAGTATATCCCCAAGGAACGAGAACTAAAATATTCCAAATTCTTTAACAACAAGAAAAAAACATTTCCAAGAAAAATAGCAACTTGATAACTTTTGAGTTTAACAATAATTTTTCTTGTTAAATCATTAAAAAAAATTTTGTTGAAAAGTTGAAGAGTTAACAAGTTACCAATAAAATATTATTGAAGTGATTTCTGAGCTGAGAGGGAATTTTAACTATCCAAAATCGTTATAAAAAAAAAGAATTTCCAGTTACCGGTTTTTACTAGAAGTGAACGAGGCGAAATACTTGAAGATTTTGTTATAAAAATTGTTAAAAAAGAAAAACTTTCGACAAAGTTTCTTCGTTTATTGTCAACGGAAGTGAATTAAAAATTGAAACTTTTGTGCAATTTTGCGAGCTTTGGATGTAGTCAGTAGTCGCTGTTGGGTGAATAACAAGACTATTAAAATCGATTTTGAGAGGCGAAAAGTGCGCTTCAACAAAATGAATTATTTTGTTATGGAATAGTGAAAAAGCGCATATGACGAATGATTCTGAAAATAAGTTTTCGTCGTTAAAATCTAGATCTTCGAAACTTATTGTTTTAAGACAACTGAAAGGGTTATTTTCTCAATAAAAATTTTTAGTGAGTAGTTGCAGGTGGCATCCATAACTTTTGACAAGTAAAATGTAAAATAACAGATACAAGCATAAGTTTTTTGAGGTTTGCTGACGCTACAAAACTAACCCTACGTGGACTTATGCCCCAGTTACACGAATGACAAAAAATGACAATTGTCATAATCTCTGGTCATAATTAATGGCATTGTTGTTGTTTATTTTTTATGACAGAAATAATGACACAAATTATGACCGTGTATGATGATAATGACAAATTATGACAGAAAAAATGACAAGTATGTCATTCGTGTAACTGGGGCATTAGGGCCACATTTTGCTCGATCTTCGCCTGCACTGGATAGGTGAGGGGTCATCAAACTGTCTCTGTCTGTCTGTTCTGGCGGCCCCAATCGAAAATGAGTACAATTTCCCTGTTGATTGAGTTGGACATAAGTCCACCATCATAGAAACAAGGTCTGCCCGTTCTTGTGTTAAATTACCGAAGAATTAAAAGCAGCATAGAGTATCGTCATCAGTGTGAGGTCCTTGGTAGGTCGCTTATAAATATTATAAAAAGAACCGGTGATTAAAGTGACCCCTGCGGGACATCCGCAGAAATAGCGTTGGGTTTATATTTTACGCCATCCAATACTAACTTCATAAAACTCTCGATTAAATTTTTTTGATCTGAGTCAATTCCAATAGCTTAGAGTTAAAATAACAGAACAGGGAGCCACACCATACTAAAAAACTAACAGATATCTAGAGCGGCCAAGTAGTATAGCTATGATGGTATCAAACCACCTATTTCACAATATTGTGCAATAAAGCTTTTGGTTTCTGTCTTGGGCGGAAGCTTTTTGGGTGAGCTTTGGGTGGGAGCGCTATCTGTGTGAAACTAGTTGAACTTCGCAGGGGTGAGTAGTGTGTCCTGGGTAGGCTTTCATGCTGGGGCGTCTTGGGTGAGAATCGGAGCTCAATGACGTCATCGGTTTTGGGGTAGGAGACCAGAGAGATCAGGCAGACCAACCTACCTATCTAGCTATGTAACTGCCTGCCTGCATAGCTGTATAGGTGAAGCACTTCTTCAACCCAAGACAGAAACTGCAAAAGCTTCCGCCCACGATAGAAACCCAAAGCAAAATTGCGCAATATTGTGAAATAAGTGGCTTGACACCATCATAGCTATACTACTCTGCGAAACTGGACTCACCAAGTCGGTTCCCACTTTGGCTGACCTGTTAGAGGTAATTAAAGGACACCGTTGGACCTTTCAAAGTGTTCAAAGATATGCTCTTCCTATTAGTGTCATCTTAGCTGTGCCCAATTAAAAGTGGGTTCGATTCGAATAGCTAGAAAAGGTTAAGCGGAAAATAGGATATCGATAAGTAGAATAAGTAATTTCAGGAGCTGATTTGGTGAAACAATCTTTTAGTAATGCAGACCAAACTGCACCATTAAAATTTGATTAATCTTCATCTCTACTCCACAAAAGCTGTTATAAATAACAAAACTCTCAAAAAGGACGCGTACAAAAACTCTTTCCATGTACAAAAATGCAGAACAAAAGCAGCAAAATCTTCTTCAGTCTATTTCCGATGAATTTTTATTTCAACATTTGGTACCAAGCAGGATACACTTTCATAAATTGCAATAAATCCTTCGGCATTCAATTGATGTATATCGGGGTACCTTTTGCTCTGGATTCTTTCATAAATAAAAGATACGCTTCATCCACTTGCATCCCTTTTTGTATGCCACCCAGTTACAGCATGGGCGAATTTTTTTTTCTGCTCCATTAAACCTTTTTCTCCCACTTTTTTTTTCGTCGATAGTAGCTACAACTTTATTGAATAGCATCGGTGCTTGTCATACCCTCTATACTATGGCCCTTACCTTGATGAAAATTTAAAGAAAAACGATGGATGTACCTACTTCTCTCCTGGCTGCTCCTCGAGTCTCGAATGTAGAAAAAGGATCCTGTGTTCTTCATAGATAATATCCCAAGAGCTTAAGCGTTTCTCGACCCACCCCCATCCAATACTAGAGCTGGAGTGGCGACTGCATATCCACATCCACATCCTGCCAGTCTCCGGGTCTCAAATATCTACAAACATTAATCTTCGATATTGGAAGGATTAAAAGTTCATATTTCAGGGATATCAGCGGAGATTTATGTGCTTCCTGTAGGACATGCATGTAGTTACTTTCTGTGAGTCCTGCTCTAATTTTTTCCGTTTACATCAGGATTCGAATTTCATATATGCTTGTGTGTTCGCTTTATGGGGCAGGACAGAATGCAGGGATTTTTGTACACCTGTGGATAGTATCTGCCTGCATTCGGGAAATAGAAGTCCTTAGTAAATCCCACTTTTGAAATGGAATCGAACTGAGAATTTGACTGCCATATCGATTGCGGAAAGTAAGCACTATGTAAATATTTGATGTCTGGCTCAGGTGAGTTTCCAGATTTGAGGGCTTATGGCGCGTTACAGTTTTTTTCGGTTATGAAATATTTGAGAGGAATTTTAGCCAATCTTTTGCTTTGAGAGACCATTTTATTATGTATACAGAAATATGGAGGGATTTGGAAATGTGCAAATCTAGAATAAAATCGTGATATTTACTCATTCTTGCAGTCATCCGCTCTGCTTCTACTGAGATGAAGAATACGGAGGCATTGTTTCACAAACTGGCTCTCTAGCTGAAAAGTTAAGAGGGACAGAGAAATATCGCTGGTGACGTGACTTGATGTTGTGACAGTCCTCGACAATATGTCTTTTGGCATTATAGCAAGGGACTAAGAAGGTGTGAACTAGTCAACACTTTTTGTGACTGAGTCGTCTCCATATTGAGAATTTGCACAATAACAGATACAAATACTAAGCATCCAAACATTTTTCGCCAAAGGCTACACAGACATCGTGCACCGGAAAAACCACGAGGTATATGTAATCTGCACATTCTTGATTTTGTTTCTATCTAGTGCTGTAGCGTATGACTAAGTATGAATCCTAATAAAACGGTTCTGCTACCATTGACCAAGCAACAAACATTATAAGGATTGACGGAACTGGTCCTCGAAAGCAAAGCTTAAGCCGGCTCTACACGATGCTATGAACACCCTCCAACGTTGGACGATTTATGGTAAGACGTATCGTGTGGCAGATGTTCGAGCTACGAGCGTCCAATGTCAAGCGTCCAACGTTCGGGTTTGGAGAGGTTCGGGCTGTGATGGGCATAACTCCAACGTTGGAATCCAACATTCGAATCCAACTTTCCCCGCATCGTGTAGAGCTGGCTTTAGGCTTCTCGCTTTAAGGTGAATATTTATGGATACCAAACTCCACTGGAACCAAATATGGAGAATTTGATGAGCAGATCGTGCTGGATCTTTACGGATCTTGTCAACAACTTTTTTCATCGTTTTCAGTAGAAAGGAAAAGAGGCTGAATGGGTCGGATAGGATCTTGTTTCCTTTTATGATCTTCTCCGCATCTATATTAATAAAGAAAGTTTCTGTATGTATGTATGTATGTCTGTGTGCGCTATAGCGGGCGCACCAGTCATCGCAGACCTTCGAAATTTTGCATGAAGGTCCGTGGGGGTCTTCCATGAAACACCTTGAAGCCCGATTTTCGAAATTCAACATGGCCGCCGAAATATGACCGAAATTCAAAATGGCCACCCAAATATGAATTTGCAAATTGTGTTCCGATTTCAATAAAAGTTGGTATCTAGGTTTTTTTTTGTTATAGAGTTACCCTTCTAGCTCAGAAGGTACACTACTCAGCTGGGCTGAGAAACGGGCCGCGCTTATGTGCAGGTACCGAACCGGTCGAAAGCACCAAAAAAGGTTTAAGAAAAAACACCGCATAACGAGCACGGGACCAAAAATGCGAGCTCCTTCTCTACCCCCCCCCCACTCCGGACCGGCTCGATACCGGTTCGGTCCCTGCACATAAACGCGGTTTTAAGGTCGCTAATAACGAATTTGTCGTCAAAACCTATAAATTCAAAATGGCCGCGCCAATATGGCGGACGAATTTTTCCATTTGTATTCTGATTCCAATGAAAGTGGATATATAGGGGTTTTTAAGGTTGCAAATAACGAATGTATGATCCAAACTTATAAATTCAAAATGGCCGCACCAATATGGCCGATGAGTTTGCCAATTGTGTTCCGATTTCAATGAAAATCGGTATCTGGGGGATTTTATGGTAACAAATAAAGAATTTATGATCAAAACTTATAAATTTTAAATTTCAGGGCCAATTTGGTCGACCAATTTTCCCGGTCAGCTGTATGTAGGTTATTCAAGAGTTGGGAAATCGAAAAATCTTCACGTCCTAGCAATGGAATAATATTGACCAAAGTGTATCCTGGTAATTTCCTCTATTGTCGTGAAGTTAAAGAAGGGCGCAGGGTAACGGTTAACCGAAAAGAGAAAATTAAAATTCCAATTCACCGAGAAGTTTCATGTTCAGAGACACGTACTTGAATACATACATAACGCAGTGTCACATCTCAATATAGTACGGCTGTTCTAACTGAACCGCCAAGAACAGGAAGCAGGAACACATGTGTGCAAGATGTTTAGTTATGAAATTAAAGTTGTTAAAAAGAAACAAATTGTTCCAATTAATCCCTGATGAATCTGGGAACGCTCGAGAAGAAATGTTACAATATTTTTTATAGGTAACTCTAAATTTCTGTATGGTATCCAAAATCATTTTTTCCAGATTTTTTGTTGTTTTCATTATACTTTTTTCCTACCGCGGACAGTGCACACATAAACTTTTTTTATTTAAAGGCGTTGCAACGCACGCGGGTTTTTTACTAGTTGGGAATAAAAACCACCCTAGCTTATTTCCAGTACCTCAAAATATCGATCAATACTGATCCCACGAGTTACGCGAGAAAGGGCGCATAACGACTTGACGGACTGGTTGCGCAAAGGCTGTTTTCTCACCTTAGATACTACACCATGACTTGAATGGCATGGCAGACTGGTAGTACAAAGGTTGATTCTTAAGCCTGGTTTTTCCACTTCAACAACTATGGGTAAGGGTCCGAAAAACAATTTAATAAACATCCGAAATGGTAGTAATAAACTACACAAAATCCTTTAATATTTAAAATACATCCTCAAAATCAACACATTGCAACTGGTACTTCTTACGATATAGTGAAACGCAAACGATTTTAGATCCTTTAAAAGCTAACAGCACAATACCATACGTTTACGCCTATCAACTTCAACCCTTTACGAATATAAACGGCACCGCCTCCCCAAGCAACATTTACCTGCTCTCCACTCTGTTATTACTTGATCGAACTGGAATTGTTTCCTCAAACTTCACTTGATGCCGGCAACCTCTCTTGCACAAAGATGTCTCACATTTCATCCTCTCCTGCCTGCATAAAGGAAGTGGCCCAGTAACAGGATTAGCCAGTCTTGTCCCTGGTAACAAGATACCAATATTTCCAATATTCCATTCGGTTTACCTGGACACTACAGGTTGCACTTGCCCCAAGACGTCGTCGTCGTCGTGCACTACAAAGCGGATTACCCTTGACATGGTTGATTTGTTTTGAAAATGATATTCGATGAAAGCCCAGCGGGCGGCTTCCTTGGACGGAGAATGTGGCCTCGTGTACACCTGATAACAACGTAATAAGGAAAACATAATTAGTGCCGGGCTGGAAGACAGATTGCCTTCATTGTTTCACTCTGTCGTGTTGAATATTTGAGTGGATGTATTCTTCAAGGGATGATTAAGGATGCGTGGTCAAGGATAATGGCTTGGCATGGTCTGTTGTAGATTAAGTTGCACGAGGTAAAGTGAAGTATTGTTCGGAATTTGTTTGGGTATTGCTTAGTGTAAGAAAATTATTAACACAAATTGATTTGTTCGGATTATTGTTTAAATGGTAGTTGAACAACAGATTTATCAAGGCAGCTTTAGTTATTAGTTCTGTCGTACTAATAGTTTTCTCAAATTTCACTTAAGTAGTATAGCTTGGGGGTTCCTGGGTTCCTTTGACCCGCTCCACCTCTGGCTTACACCTGAGGGGTTTATGTCTGTGGTGTGGGGTCTATGTCCGTGGTGCGGTGAGCTTTTGCTGCCTGGAGGTATGCAATGGGGTTTCTGTCCGTGGTGCCCGGAGGTATACAACAATCCGAGCGCTTCCCTTGCCCGAAAAAATCTCGTGCTTCCAGAACCATGGTTCCTCGTGTACGAATGGCCAATGGGTAGCTCTGTAGGTAGGCAATGGGTGGTGTCTGTAGCTATGCAAAATTGGATTTTGTGAGCGTTAAGGTGTGCGCTTATTAGTATGCAATGGGCTTAAATGTTGTTTCTACAGCTGTTGTGAAATCTTAGG
Source organism: Thereva nobilitata (assembly GCA_963855945.1). Lineage (NCBI taxonomy): Eukaryota > Metazoa > Arthropoda > Insecta > Diptera > Therevidae > Thereva > Thereva nobilitata. Next base: position 229,487,422 of record OY979694.1, read on the forward strand.
AATTTTTCAGGATCAGCAATTTTCCCCACCACCAGTCCAAAAGAACACGATCGGCAGGTGCATCTCGATCGTGTGTGCAGATTCGACCATTCACGGACCGAGTACCGGGCACAAATGGCGTTGAAAGGGAACCGTTTTGTAATCGCACTCGTGAAAAATCCTTTCCAGAGCCTTATAAGCAGGCCCGCCACAGAGGAGGGGGCAACTGGGACGAATTGCCCTGGGCCCCCGGCTAGGCGTCCGTCCAAACGCGAGTGTCGACAGCGGCTTTACCAAGCGGTCCCCCAACTAAGTACCAACCGCGTTTAATATGCTGCTTGACCAAGGCATCGAACGAGAACGGGTCTCTGTTTGCCGATTTCTTCGTTCCATACAATTCCTTAAACATCCAATCGGAGCATATTAACAGCGCTCCGAATTCACTTCCCTTTTAGTCCGGGGAAATTAGCAAAAAAAAACGCACGAAAGGAGACAAAATACGGAAATGGCTGAAAATTGGTCCACAACTTCCTTGGGACTTTTTAAGAAAACAATTTCGGAATCACAAAAAAAAACATGGCCGCCAGAAAAATAGCGGTTTTCCGGTGTTTCCCTTGTATCTGGGTTTCTATAGGTCGTACAAACCCGTACAAAGACCCTAAATGTTGGCAATGAAATTCTCTACAACTTTAGTTCTTACAAACATATTTAGCCGATTAATCCTTTCAAAGTTATTCAAGGTCAAAGTTATCAAAAATCACTTTTTGGCCAAAACATCACTCAAAAACTGGTTTTTTCGAAAAAAATTTTTTGATCAGTCAAAACGAAACGTTATTGCCTACAAAAAGTCCTGTTGTTATTTTTTCGAAAATTTAACCATTTCGAAGTTATTCAAGGTGAAAATTTCAAAAAATCAGTTTTTGGTCAAAAATGGCCCCCAAACATATTTTAGCCCCGGGCCCCACAAGGTGATGTGGCGGGCCTGCTTGTAAGAAGAGTTTTTCAAATACACGGTGTCTGGCCAGAGTGAGAGATTGTCGCTCTAGCCTAATTCTCTGCGCAGCTACGACAGTGGGTTTTGTATAGAATTCTCAAACTACAAGCATGTTCCCCAATCGCCTTTTGGTCGACACGATTCTGGCCATGTCGTTCCGCGTGCATTGTGATATTGTGCCCTTGTCAACGTATCGAGTTCTGAGCATTATCCACTGACTCTTAAGCATCAATTACACTGGACGCAACGGAACGCAACGGACCGGATTGAAATGTCAAAATGAGTTTCATTACAGAGAAATTGTATTGAAGTGGTTATACTAGTAGACCAGTGCCAAAACGCTTTGGAGAGGCCAAAAAACTAAAAAATTCTTAGCAGTATATGGATGGCGGCAAAATTTAGGATAAATTGTACATGAACGGGGAAAAATCGATAGCACCGCTACAGATGACCGGAAGGGGGGTGGGGGTGCCAAAATGTGTATTTTTAGGGGTGAAACGCGGTTTTTTACGATTTCTTACGATACCAGACCTCCTATCGAAAAAAGTTGAATGTAAAAGTTGTAGATAATTAAAAAATCTATAACTTTCATTCAAACCATTTTTCGCCATAACCTCAAAAAAATGGAGAAAAACGATAAAAAACATTAAAATCCAATTTTTTCATTTATCATTTTTTTCTTTCCCAAAAGTGATTCGATTTTAATGAAATTTGGTGAAAATGTTCATTTTTATGTTTTGTAAAAGCTGCAATTTTTTTAAAACGATGGATAATTTTTTTTCTTTTTTATCGAATTTTATTTAAAAAAAGGGTCTAATTTTCAATCAAAAAAGTTGACGGACAAAATTTTGATTTTTCAACTTTTCAGGACGGCTTTTTTTTCGTTGAAACCTCTACTTTCAGATGGTGTAAAAAAATTATAGGGTCACAATAGAAAAACATCGATAAAAATTCAAAAAACCAAAATCTTCCTTTTTCAAATATCGATTTTTCCGTAAACTTCACTGATTCTTTATCTCTCTTTGAAATAAAGTTCTGTAAACTGTAAATTTAATGTAACATATTATAACGGAACTCCATGTAACAGTTTCAGGTTTGGACTGCTGAAAAAATATTGTTTAAACAACTATTTCACAAACCGAAATCGACGTTATTTTTTTTCTCGATTTCGGTTTGTGAAATAGTTGTTTAAACAATATTTTTTCAGCAGTCCGAACCTGAAACTGTTACATGGAGTTCCGTTATAATATGTTACATTAAATTTACAGTTTACAGAACTTTATTTCAAAGAGAGATAAAGAATCAGTGAAGTTTACGGAAAAATCGATATTTGAAAAAGGAAGATTTTGGTTTTTTGAATTTTTATCGATGTTTTTCTATTGTGACCCTATAATTTTTTTACACCATCTGAAAGTAGAGGTTTCAACGAAAAAAAAGCCGTCCTGAAAAGTTGAAAAATCAAAATTTTGTCCGTCAACTTTTTTGATTGAAAATTAGACCCTTTTTTTAAATAAAATTCGATAAAAAAGAAAAAAAAATTATCCATCGCTTTAAAAAAATTGCAGCTTTTACAAAACATAAAAATGAACATTTTCACCAAATTTCATTAAAATCGAATCACTTTTGGGAAAGAGAAAAATGATAAATGAAAAAATTGGATTTTAATGTTTTTATCGTTTTTCTCCATTTTTTTGAGGTTATGGCGAAAAATGGTTTGAATGAAAGTTATAGATTTTTTAATTATCTACAGCTTTTACATTCAACTTTTTTCGATAGGAGGTCTACTTTTGCCAGAAATTGTAAAAAACCGCGTTTCAACCCTAAAAACACACATTTTGGCACCCCCACCCCCTTCCGGTCATCTGTAGCGGTGCTCTCGATTTTTCCCCGTTCATGTACAATTTATCCTAAATTTTGCCGCCATCCATATACTGCTAAGAATTTTTTTTTTCTCAAAAATTATCGGCACTGGTCTATAGACGCAACGGAACGGAACGGACCGGATTAAAGTTTCAAAACTTTGGAACTTGAAGGAACCGACGGATTGAAGTGTCAAAAGCAGCATTAAAAACAGCTGATTTTGTCATTTATTATTTAGCCCAAAATGTCGCCAGAGTTTGTTGAAAAATTAATATCTGAAGTGGAAGAAAATGAGATTCTATATAATAAAAAATTGCACAGATATAAGAATTTTAAGCATAAGTCCAAACTTTGGCAAAACATTGCCGAAAAATTTTATCAACTTATTTAAAATATTTATTTGACAGATGAACAAATGACATTTGCATACATTCGATTCCGTCAGTATAATCAGTAAAATTACATGCCGTTGACTCTCCGTTACGTTGCGTTCCGTTGCGTCCAGTATAATTGAGGCTTTAGTTTTGTTAATGCATCTGCCCTCTGGGTGTCTTCGATCTTCCAGTGCGCCGGTACAGATTGAAGAGTGATCCACTATCTGCCAGCCACGGAAGAGAGCTTCTTCTGCAGATTTCGACCAGCTTCAAAGTTTTCCCAAAATAGATGCTTCATTTTTACGGATGATAAAAATGCTTTTGTCAAATGTTTCGATGAGGGCTTTGAAGCTGGTGTATATATGTACTTCCTGAAGAAAATAATTGACCAAAACTTTACGCTGCGAAATGTACTTTTCATAAGGCTTTAAGCAGTAACGTTGCAAAAAAAAGAAAACTTTTAATATATCCTCTTTAACCCAATTCGTTTCCTCTTCACCCATACTTTAATGATATTATTCAGAAAAAAAATAGAACGAAACGAAACCCATAAAAGTGACCGCAAAGTACTTGGTATCAACTTCTCCACCAGCCACAAAGAAGTGTCCCATAATCATGGACATTTATTCATATTTATATCACTCTCCCAGACTTTCCAGAGATAGCCCCGGGGTTGTATGGCGAAAACTTTGATTCCGTCTGCATTATCTCTAGACCGAAACCCCAAACGAAAGTCAAGCATAACCGAGGGTGACATCGCAAGAAGCTTCTGTCGTCATCCCCTTATATCTGATCCACCATAGTCCTTAAGTAAAAAGGAAGAAAAAAAAGGAGCAGGAAATCCCTTATATCGATTTAACAAGATGTTATTTATGTTAGAGATTTACCACAGTTGACAAAACACCATGATGGAAAATAATATTTTTGTTGGCCTCATTGTTCCAGGCGATCTGGGCTTCTCCATTGCCCGAAGAAAGCCCTTTCACTGTTTGTTCCGTGCTATGGCGGTTTGGGGCCCGGCCGACGACGACGACGTTGGGGTAACTTTCACCCCCGGAAAGATGAAAATCCCGAAATAACAAAAGTAAATGGACACTACTCGAGAGTTGACGGCACTTGGGGCTGAATGGGAGAGAGCGGAGGAATAAAAGTTGCCTCTAGTACAGTAGGAGAAACTCTGTCGATAAACCTTAAGTCGGCCAACTTGAACCCCATTTTGAAATTTACCCTTCATTTGCGGCTGCCCCTGCCGCATTCGGAAATGCTCCCCCGAGCGCGCCCACACACAGTCCCAGCTTCCTGCAGATGGACCGGGAGCAGGAATCTTTAATTGACATCAGGATTTAACAACTTTAAGAATAAAAGTAATTTTTCAAATTGGCCACGGTAAGCCGCAGCGGCTGGAGCTGGTCCTTAATCCCATTTCGTTTAAGGACTAAACTTTTATTGTTGAGTAAACTTTTGAGGCTCGTTTTGAAGAATCCTGGATTCTAATGAGTCATTTGTTCGGGTTTGGCGATTTTTATTAGGTCAAGCCAATTTGTTATAATGTTTGCCATTTTAAAGAATTTAATTTTAACATTCTGATCCTGTACAGTTCGGGATTTCAGGATCATTAAGGTTTTTTTTTGTGGGCATACTTTTGTAAATTTGCACTTTTATGCTGATTTTTTTCGGAGTTTTTGTGAAGTTGATTTTATCGAGCATGGAAAGTATCACATCTTATTCAAAAACACAACTTTTGAACAATTCGTTTAAAGGACTGATTCTGGGCGGGATCTTTGAAAGTAGGATATAAAAAATTAAAAATTTAGATTTTAGATATCAGCAAATTAATTTTAGGCATATTCCTTGTGCAGGAACCCTGGCTCAGGTCAACGACCATTAAGAGCCACAAAAAGAGGCAATACGGTATTTTTGAAGTAAAACTTCTTTATGCGCGCCTTAGCCTAAAAAATTTCTATGAGAGTGAATTAATTTCATTCGCATCACGCTCTCATACATTGAAAAATCGTCAGACCTTTCGTATAACGCTAGGAAATGGGAAGGACGGGGCACAAGAGGCGAAGAAACTCGAGTCTATGTGTGCAACAGTTCATACCCAGTGGGAAAAATTGGAAGCGCTCCTCAGGGGAGCTAATTTTGAGCGCTGCTAAATATGCTCCTGAGGAAGCATTACTGGAGTTTTCATAAATTTTATAGAACGAAGAAAACGGGCGGTTATCTTGTTGACCATAAAGGGTGACATTAGCATATACTCAATAGACCAGTTCTCGTTCGATACGGAGGACAAGCAGCATTGGACGTGGTGATATACTTAGTTGGGGACCGCTTTGGTAAAACCACACTCGCGCTTAGAAAGGAAAAGTCAACTGCAAAAGATGAACAAAAATAAAATCTTTTCGGCACCGGAGCTTATTCACAAATCCACAGGCCTCCATGAATAGCTCTACTGTAGATATTTAAAAAAGCTCTATAATGCTCCTTTTTGCCTCCAACCAAATCATTGCAGGACTGCTCCTGCAGGAGTGCTCTTTCATTGTCTTTAGAGCACTCAATTTTCCGCTGGGTGTAAACTCTGCCTTACTGCGTATATTTTCTGGCATGTTTGCTACGTTGTTGCCCAGACTTTGCTTTTATCTCATTATACGGATACAAATTCACCATTAGAGGTGAATTACATATTTCAGATTTTTGTTGTGGCTGAGTGCTTAGAATACCGAAGGGGGTGGTCAATTAAATACGTGACGTGTTTTTGTTTTAAATTGGCACCCACCTCCCTTTGGTGAGATTTGATGGACACCCCCCCCCCCCCTCGCTTCCATCCTGAGATTTACCCTATAATTTCAGAAATTTTAAAATTACAAATTTTTGTAACTTACAACAAATCGACGAATGTTATGCGTTATAGTCCATTGAAAACGCGGGATGGGGAGGGGGTGTCAAAATATGTTTTTTGGGTCGCCGATTACAAAAATCGAGGTCCCTCAGTCCTTAAATATGGGTGTCAACCTTAAAAATGCAAAAAAACTCATTTCTAAGGAATTTTCGCGATAATTCCAATAATAAATCAAAAACAATCCAATGAAATACACTTTTTTCAATATTTATTTACGGAGGTGGTTGATTTATACCAAATCAAGCCAAATTTTATGATAAGGAATAATACTAAAGGGTTAAAACCACCCCTACATCGACTGAAAATATAACATTTTGTAAAATATTGTTTTTCCAACTTTATGATTCAAATTCTATTGAATGCGTAATGTCAGGCGAAAATAAATTAATTTCAACCCTTAAGGGGTTAAAACTACCCCTACAATTTAAAAAATCAATTTTAAATACTAAAAACAAAGTGCAAAAAATTTGTAAATTTTTTTTCTGCTTTTTGCTTGAAATTTGGTAGGCTAGGCATTATCAGCCAAAAAAAATTATCTTCAACCCTTAAAGGAGGAAAATTACCCCTAGATTAAAGTTGAATTTGAAAAAAGGTTGAAATTTTCTTTTGCATTTCTTTTGGCTCCCTTTAAAATTGGGGATTTAAAAAATTGTATAGGACGAAGAAAACGGGCAATTATCTTGGCGACCATAAAGGATACCAATAGCATACTCAGTGGTATGCGCATTTGTTCGCTACGGGTACTGTGCGGCGCATGCATGGTTTTAAGAAAATTAACCAAATAAATTATTTTTACTCGGGTTTGAATAGACTGGGATTACCAATAATAGGATTATAAAAGTTGACGCGAAATAATGGAATTCATACATGACAATCTCCACTACTGAAGGTTCAATTTTACTAGGTCGAAACTTCAACGAAATCCCCATGATTTTGAGTGGCGATTTCAATATGTATTAATTTTTCATCAAAAACAGCGCGACCGAACTTGGTGGATGAAGGGGAAAGTGGGGATGATGAGAGGTACCACCGCCCTTCTCCCTTATTCGTCCACAAAGTTCGTGAGAAACGTTCCTGGGAGCGAAGCGTCTTCTAAACAGACCCAATATTGACAAAAGTACCACGCCATACGGAACCTCACTTGATACAGTTTTTACGCGATTTTTAGACAGGAATTCATAAATAGTGATATTTTCCAATTGCACTTGTATCAAGTCCCTCAGTACGCTCGTCACTATACATCCTGCATCTGCCGTTGGCCTGACTTCTCTGAAAGCGTACTATATATCCGACACAGATTTTCCACTACATATATCTATTGCATATTGCTAGCTGGTTAATATTTTAATAATTGTGGCAGTTGTTGGGCAAAAAGTTTTACTTCTCAAGTGTGGTCTTAAGCACACTCATATTTTTTTTTTACAAAAAACAAGTCAGTGGTACGCCTAGATCCTGTGCTTTAGTCGAGAATTTCATTAATGCTTACCTTATGTCCTAACTACAGCTATGTACATAACATGGAATGACCACATATTTCAAATCGCCAAACAAGCCTCCCAATACCTTGGGTTTCTCAAGATTTGCAAGTTGCTCCTCCAGCCAACCGCCCTGGGTACAATCTACAAATCCTACATTCGCCCCGCCTTGAGTACAATTCGTATATCTGGGCAGGCGCCCCAAAGACCACCTTGGCTTGCCTCGACAAGGTGCAAAATCGTGCCATCAAACTCATTGGTGATGGCCCCTTTCGCGCCTCTATGGCCTCTTTAAGCCATCGTAGGAATGTAGCAGCCCTCTCTATTAGTGCTGCACACGAGACGAGACGAGACGAGATTTGGCATAGCCTCGTCTCGGTCTCGAAAAAATAGGTATTTGCAGGTCTCGTCTCGATCTCGTCTCGTCTCGAAAAGTCTCGTCTCGTCTCGAAAAGTCTCGAATTTCACTGTCAATAATACAAATTGCTCAGTCTTCCGTATTTCGAGAAATATCAATATGTGCCATATTAATGAAATTATTCCTTATACTTCCATGCTAGTCACTTCCCAGACGTAGACACGTAAATCTGCCTTTTGCAGTGGCAACAGGGCGGGATAGAAGGGATCAATGAATCGAAAGTTAACTTTTAATTTGTGTAGAGTTACATTTACGTAGAGTCCATTCCAAAAGAGAAGAGGTATTTTACAGTCATTTCATTTCACTTCAACACATTTCATTTTAAATGCGTTGAAATGAAATGAAATGACAGTAAAATACCACTTCTGTTTTGGAATGGTTTCTGCATTTAAATGCGTACTCTTCGCCTTGTCTCCGCAGCCTGCTCAAGTCATGTATTGGTGCCGAATGTTGTGCTCGTGAAAGAGCGCAGCGTGATGATACTGAAATAGTTGGTGTCGATACGATTTCAAAATAACGATTTGAATGGTAGTCTCGGTCTCGTATCGATTTTTCCGTAGTAGAACTTTTTTTGTCTAATATCCGTGGACTAAAATCAAAATATCTCAAAAACGGTTACTCTTACAAGAAAAAGTTATAAAATATTTTTTGTAGGAAATTACCTAAGCTACAAACTTTGTGCACATAATTTTTCTGTAAAAGTGAGCATTACTGAGATATTTTGTGAAAATTCGCTTTTGGCGACCTTTGACCCCGCGTAAAATCGTGTCGGAGTCTCAAATCGATGGGGACTCGTGACATTTTCCTTAGAGCAATATTATCTATGACCATACCAAAATTCAGCTTTCCGGGAATTTTTCCAAAGTAAAATGTCTAATTTCCTTGGACTATAAATAAGGAATGACGAAAAGGTGAAAAAGCTGACGGACCATAGTCGAAACATGGCCACTGCAATTGTAGTCAAACGGCTTAACCCCAAGCTATCAAAGCATGCATGCAAATCTGTTGGCTAAACTTTGATAATATTAACTCAACCCTTCTCCACTTACAAAAACATTATCCCAACTTTCTATCACCTGAATCACTCCAGCTTTGCGTGTGATACCAAATACCTAAAGTATGAAAGTTATTAATCCTAGATTAAGCCTGAATCCGTAATAAGTGGACACATTAAGCCTTAAATACCATAAGCACCGCCAACAAGCCATGAGCAAAAATTTATAACAAATTCAGTAAAGCAACCAACTTCAGTTCATTGAATATTCTCAAAGGATTCACACTGAAATATTCATCCTTTAGCCAGATATCCTGCACCACCGTGACCATTTCCTTGATAGCAAACACACAGCAGAACCGTCCACACTTTGACGCAGACATCATGACTGTCGGATTTGCGGTGAATACCAGTAACTTTTAAGATAAATAATTCATGACGTATGCGCTAAAAGTAAGGATCTCGGACTGGAGGATAAAGTGTCCCCCTGTGAATAAGGTACGCCACTCTCTTTCTCTCATAATCTGAACAATAACGAAAGTGAGTCTCAATTTTTTGTTTCGTCCTGACACTAGGAAAAAAACCAGTCTTCTATCAGCTTCAAAAAGTAATGCAGACTTTATTTTCCGGTTTTTGCAAAGTGTTTCTAACCTAAATTTTTTTTTGCATGTAATGACTTCCCATATCGTGTTGGATATTATTTATTAATCCAGAGACAAACTCCATTTTGTTGTGTGCTTGTACGGAAAAACAATGAATTAAGGCAGCGAAATCGAGGAAGGAAGTGTTTCACTAGAGCGAATTTAATTACTATGCAAAAATCATAAATCATTTTCTCGTATCATTTGCTACGCGGCGTTGTTGTGCTGCAACTTTATGACTATCGTGAATTTTTTTTCACCGAGTCACACGAAGTTTTTGTATCTGCATACATGAGGAATTACCTGGAAATTTCGTGCTCTAAGTGTGATGATTGATGATGATGTTTTTTGGGGAATAAAACTATTCCATTTCTTGTATGATAAAAGTAGGTTATGCTAAAGTTGTATGCCAAATTATATCTCTTATTATGTCCTTGTTATTTTTTATGGGCGTTTAAAATTTCTGTGGAAAAATATTCTTAAGAAACTATTTTTATAGTGTTTCTTACCTTCTGAAAATAGGTTTAACCTTCAACCTGGCGCCAATGTGGCCTACCTGCATTGATGCATTGATGTATCCCTGTTAAAGCAACTTACAAGGCGACCTTCTTGGGTGTCTGACGGAACACTACAATAAAATCATGTACCGATTTGGCATGTCTGCCCTGGTTGCTCTAAACTCCAAGGCTTTTGACGGAGTATGGTACAATGCCCTGTTGAGTAAACTCCAAGCTACATATTGGTTTCAACTTAGGTCTAAAGAACTGCATTGAAAATTTCCTTTTTAGCTGTTCAATCAAACTAGTGCTGGACGGCGTCGAATCTAAACCCCCCGTAATTTCGGCTGGCGTTCCCCAGGGGTCAATTCTATAACCCACACTTTTTCTAAAATTTATTAATGATGATTTGCTCTCAATTCAAATCGACTACTTCACAGTTTCGCTGTTGATGGTATTCTGAGTTGTTTTTATGCCTTCGACAATATAAGACAACAACACGCCAAACTTTGTCTTTTGGATCAGTGAACTTATTTCCAACTCGACCAACAGGGACAACGAACCTATTTTTAACTGGAACCGCTTGAACCGTGTCGAATTCAACTCCTCCAAAACGAATAACTTACTTACTTCTTCGAAGGAACGCCTTGGCAGGCACCGCAACCTATTTTCTCTATTGTGCCAACGCCCGTCATTAAAAACCTTCGACGTTAAGGTCCGGTTACACGCAACGATCTGCTTGTGCAAATTGACTGGCGCAAGGCAATTGGGGCAAATAAACTGAGTGAACATGAATCGGTTTACACGCAACGATTAATTTGTACAAATTGACTGGCGCAAGGTCGGAGGAGCGTCATAAAGTTTCACCATTCACTCAAGGGCATGCTGAGGGTTGTAGCTGAGGCTTGAACATCGTTTAAAACTCATGACAAAACACCAACCTCAAGTTGATTTTCTAAGAACATATATTTTGCACAAGCAAAACTTATTGGCTTGCGCTAGCCAAAATTTTGCGTTTACACGCAAAACGATTCACTTGCGCAAATTGACTTGCGCAAGCCAATTGGCACAAGCAGATTGTTGCGTGTAACCGGACCTTTAAGGATTTTAATATAGCCTAAAATTGGTTTAGGATTCGTATTTTATGCTTATGACACACAAGAGGTATCGATACCAGGATATGGCGAATACCGGGGTATTGAGGAACCCCTGACACACATGTTCGTGGGTATATAGTTTGACGTTTGTCGACAGCTACAAAATTTTTCAAATCTAGTGTTAAGTGGCATATTGAATTTGATATGGAAATGGAACATTTAATTGCTTTATTCCTTGCCAAACAAGAGGAAATAAATCTGGGTCTGAGTCAAATTCAAAATTTGAAACGAAAAAGAAAAAATGATGAGATATGTTGTTATAAAAATATATATTTACACGTTTTTGCTCGATTTTCGCAAACAGGTGGCGCTGTGCGCAGTGAAAAGATCTTATACCTACTCTATACCCACAAAATTTTCGTTTGTATCAATACCCAGTTCATAACCACTTGTTTTCCTGGGTATGAACTGGGTATAAGGTGATAGACATGTGGTATAAGTTGGGTATACGCAATATCGTGGTATCGATACCCCATGTGTGTCATAAGCATTAAATCTCCTTGCGAGCAGCAAAGCCGCGATGGAGCAGACTCAATCTCCTTCTAAATCCAGCATGACGAAATACTGATATAAGCGCAATATTTCTTCCGCAATGCAATATTAGATAGTTTGGCCAACCGGACAGAATTCTTTGCCTTGGGTAGAACTACTCGACTGTGGAACAATCTTCCCCAGTCAGCATTTCCGAACTTGTACAACACTCTAGAAGTCACAAGTGAGGTTCGTTGCTTTCGTGCTCTTGAGCCTACCCTACCGCCCTCTGTTTTTCAAAATAAGCTTACTACTACACCTTGCACCTTCACCTGGACAGCATCATAAAATGGTACTATAAGGAGTGATTTCCAATCTTGGGGTTTCCTTATAAAAAAATTTTTTGCTGAACTTTCTGTTGTCAAATTCGATGAAGAAGAATAGATCTAAACTAATTAAATATGATCAAAACCTAGTAAATGACTGTAAATTATGAAGGTAAATTTTCCGAACCTTCATACTCCTGTAACTTTATCAATTTACCTCACATGAAACATCTTCGCTTAATCAAATATGAGAATTAATCTTCCCTTTATGATTTTTACTGCTTTTACTTATCATCGCCTTATCAAATTCCTAATGCCCTTGCCCTTCATATGCTAAACAGCCTGTCGAGAATGTTCATTTATTACCGCTACGTTATCGCGCTGCCCCTTCTTGTCAGCACATCAGCAAACACACTAAAGATACCCACAATATCCCACTTGAAACCAGCATAGTCCACAAGAGCTCAGATAAATGTCCCTAATCCTGTCCATAAACGTATTTACCTTGGAACTAATCAAAGGTGAGAATAGCCGGCCCGCAGCATCCACATTGGATAAGAGTCCTCCAATGCACCTCGAATGCACTACGAATGCACCTCCAGAGCTATTCGCCATTTGATTTAATTTTCTAGAATTAATTTCCATCTTGAAATCTACCTGGACGCATTCTGATGCAAATGAGGTCAGTAATCAGAGATTTTTAATGGTCGATTGAGCGGGTCATTAGAGGATCACCTGTGATTCTGGAGTATGCAGTGCGGGGCGTATTCCGGCTTTTTAATTTGAGGCGGTTGATTGCGTTAAGAGGCTCCGCTTGAAAAATTGATGTAATGAAGTCCAGATGGTATTATTTGAGTATTTTATGTTAATCTTATCTTTAAGGGAATTTCCTTTTTTTACACACGGTTTTATTGGTTAAAGGATGAACAAAGTGGGCGAGAGGCTAATCTTGTGGTTTTACAGAAAATTTTATCGATTTCTGTTTTAATTTTTTTACAAGGTGAGACTGAAGCAAGACAAATTTTAATGTAATCAAGAAATTAAATCTTTTATGCAGTTTTGTGGTACATTTGTTAACTAGTATAAAGGCGCCAAAGGGATCTATTTGCATTTCTAATTAAGTGTGGAATTAAAAATCCATTCATTGGTCTTATCGGGATTGATGCTTGATAGCTGCTATAATGGGTTTAGGATTAACACTTTTCTGTTATTCTAGTCCTAAGAAAGTTGCGAGTTCGTCTATTTGTTTTAAACATTTTCCTTATCAATTATTTTTTTAGGAGAATATAACTATATTCATAAGGGTTAAGTTAATGATTAACACCACTTAACATAAGATTATTTTAAGATTAGAGAACTACAACAGCTGGGGGTCTCGTGAGCAATGCAACCTTTAGGGTTTATTGTGCGGCCAAGCCTGGGGGTCAAATGGTAGTAACGGCCTCAGAGACCTTTGTTGGTGCCGGTACATCAAAGAGATAAATCCTGAGAAACGCCATCTGCGATCTGAAGTCTACGTGATCTAAGATCTTCCGATATGCTACCGAATCCTACCTCCACCTCCACGAAGATGTTGACTTTACATCGGGTGGCCCCTGGATGCTCTTGTCTATACAAGAGTAACAGACGGAGGAGGGTGAAAGGCGAGTGTTTCGCGCCTCAAAACGAAGCAAATACCGGACTGGTCCTCCAGGTTGGGGGTTGGGCGGCAGGCTGACAACCTTCCACCGTAAAAACCCACCCGTCACGAATCCTCAAGGCAGGCCTCGGACAGGACGGACTCAACGGCAACGACTCAGGCAACGGAATATGGAATTCGATCTTGGAACATGGAACGTCAGGACGCTCAACAGAACAGGCGCTCTGCATTCGCTTTTATTAGTACTAAAAAAATATGACATAAAGATCACAGCTCTTCAAGAAACCAAATGGACCCATAGTGATATAATGGATCTTAAAACCCACACGGTACTCTCCAGTGGATCACCGAATGGAAGAAGAGAGTTTGGAGTGGCATTTATCGTAGAGAAGGAATTGAAATCACTGATTCTGGACTTCAAGCCAGTAAGCAATAGAATATGCACGCTTCGCATCAAAACAAGGCTACATAACATTAGTCTGATAAACGCCCATGCTCCCACAGAAGAGAAGTCAGATGAAGAAAAAGAGGAATTCTACCAAGAGCTAACAAACGCCATCAGGTTAATACCTTCAAATGATATTAAAATTGTGCTTGGAGATATGAATGCCAAAGTAGGAAAAGAAGAGGAGTTCCTAGGAGTCATAGGAAGGCATAGTCTACACAACGCTACCAATGACAATGGTAGTAGATTGATCGACCTAGCAAGCTCAAACTCAATGGTAGTTAGTTCAACAATGTTCCCGCACAAAAATATTCATAAGATGACATGGCAGTCACCAGACGGGGTAACAAATAATCAAATTGACCATGTCCTAATTGAGAGAAGAGGGGCCACGAGTATATTGGACGTTAGAACAATGAGAGGAGCGTGCTGTGGCTCAGACCACTATCTAGTCAAGGTGAAATTGAGAACCCGGATAACAACCAAAACGCATAGGGGGCAAACTCATCCAAAATACGATATAGATAAACTAAAACTGGAAGAAAGAAGAGATGCTTACCAGCAAGCTGTCGAACAAAATCTGAGAGAGGCAGAAGAACCGCCCAACATCAACGACAAATGGGAGCAAATTAAAAGCAGCATAAAGGGGGCGGCAGAAGAGGCACTAGGCTGGGCCCCCAGACAGACTAGAGTTGACTGGTTTGACCAGGAGTGTAGAGCCGCAATTGAAGAGAGAAACCAGAGCCACCGGGAGTACATCGCAAGGACAACAAGAGCAAGGATGGAAGTCTTCAAGCAAAAAAGAAGAATCGCAGACAAGCTCTGCAGAAAGAAGAAGAAAGAGTATCTAAACAGGAGGATCTTACAAATACAGGAAGACTTCGATGAGGGGAGAATTAGACAAGCGTACAAAGGAACTCGCCAGATCACCAATAAATTTCAGCCAAGGACGGACATCTGCAAAGACATAGATGGGAACCTATTAGCAGACCCTGATAGGATAAAAGAAAGGTGGAAAGAATATTTTCAAAACCTATTGAATCCTACTCCCACACTAAACGAGGATCCACAGACAGAGGCATTTGTGATTCCTCAAGATAACATCTCAATAGAACCACCAACACTCGATGAGATACGTGAAGCTGTAAAAAGGCAAAAAGGCAACAAGTCGCCGGGCGTCGACGGAATAACAGCTGAGTTGCTAAAGGAAGGAGGGCCGCAACTCTTGCGTACCTTACACCAACTCATATGCAGCATCTGGGAGGAGGAAGTCATACCAGATGATTGGAAGAAAGCGATTATATGCCCAATATATAAGAAAGGAGATAAATTAACCTGCAAAAATTACAGAGGCATCTCACTCCTCAGCACCAGCTACAAAACCTTCACAATCCTTGTGAAACAAAAACTAGAACCTATAGCGGAAAGCCTTATAGGAGAATATCAAGCTGGTTTCAGGGCAAACAGGTCAACATCGGACCAGCTGCTGACCTTAAAGCAAATTCTGGAGAAAACCTGGGAAAGGAATGTAGATATATACCAGATATTTGTCGATTTTCAACAGGCATATGACTCAATAAACAGACAGAGGCTGTACGAGATCTTATCGGAATTAGGAGTCCCCTCAAAGCTGGTACAACTGATCAAATGCGCAACAAATAGCTCATTGGCGAAGGTAAGGATCCAAAATGTTATAACAGAAGAGTTCGAAGTTCGACAAGGACTTAGACAAGGGGATGGGCTGGCCCCAATGCTCTTCAACCTCGCCCTAGAATGGGTGATAAGGCAAACGTCAGTCCATAGAAGAGCATCAATAGCAACACAGTCGGTACAATTACTTGGTTATGCGGATGACGTTAACATCGTGGGAAGGTCCTTTTTGGCAGCAAAGGAAGCTTATGTCGAATTAAAAGAGGCGGCAAAGGACATAGGCCTGAAGATCAATGAAGAAAAAACTAAGGTGATGCAACAATCCAGAGCTGGAAGATTTAGAATGGGGAGAAATATAACTATCGACGAACATAACCTAGAAGTAGTCGATAAAACAGTCTACCTTGGGTCTACAATCACAAAAAGAAACGAAGAAAAAGAAGAAATAACTAGACGAATACTACTGGCTAATAGAGCCTTTTATGCCCAAAAAAAAAATACTGCACTCCAGATTTGTGCACAGAAAAACCAAACTCTCACTCTACAAAACAGTAATACGACCAGTACTTTGCTATGGCAGCGAGACTTGGACTATGACCCAGGACATAGAGGAACGAGTCAACAGGTTTGAGAGAAAAGTCCTCAGGTGCATAATAGGCCCAACCAGAGAGGATGGAATATGGAGAAGGAGATACAACAGCGAGTTGTACGAAATTTTTGACGACCCAGAACTCTCAATTTTAATAAAAATTAACAGATTAAGACTAGCCGGTCACGTAGTCAGGATGGAAGACAATCGCATCCCAAAACGGCTTATGATATCAGAAATTTCGGGAAATAGGCCAGTAGGTAGACCCAGGAGGAGATGGATAGACTCTGTGACGGCTGACGCAGAGACAATGCTGAACATCCGGAACTGGAGACATGCTGCAAGGGACCGTCAAACATGGAGAAATGCCCTAAAGGAGGCCAAGGCTCGATTTGGGCTGTAGCGCCATTGGATGGATGGATGGTGCGGCCAAGCCTACACTGAGAGAAAAGGTTTAGTAAATTTTACTGTACCAGAATAGTACAAAAATTCTGCTATCCGTAAAGTAAATTATACTAAACGAGCAGTATAATTTACTATTACCATTCCTTTTCGTATAGTAAAATATACTTTACGGAATAGTAGTAAATACATACTTAAATTTAGTCAGTATTTTCAACTGACCGGAATAGTAATTCTATCGCTCCACTAAAGTATCTCCGATAGAGCAGTGAGAATTACTATTCGGTCAGTAAAGCAGAGCCAAACAATCAGTGCGACGGAGAAAATTACTGAGAAAATAAAATCTGATGAAATCATTTGGTATACGATGGAAATTCGAATTAGTTGGTGTGGAAATTCAGTGTGCGTGCTTTTACTTTACTTACGAAGAACAAAAAGTTTGCTTTTTTTTGGAAGTAATGAACACAGACTATTTTTCTGACGAATTAGACGCGTACGAGGTATCCACAACAAATGAAATCCATTGTTGTTTGTTACCAGATTTACTGAGCCCCTTCCTTGTTATTTATCATAAGTTTGAATGCGGCAAACAAATAATAACTCCTAAGCAGCGAAAATGATAGTTTTGTATTTTTATTATTAATAAAAAAAATTAAATTACGAGAATTGTATTGACCGTTTAGTGATTCCTGACTATAGTGTCAGTACTTCTCACTGACCGAACAATAATTATGACAACTACGCGTTAGTATTTCTCACTGATCGAATAGTAATTCTGATTACTGAGCGTAGTACTTCTCACTGATCGAATAGTAATTCTAACAACTATGCGTCAGTACTTCTCACTGACCGAATAGTAATTTTAGAAAATCCAGATTTGTGGCTTTTACTATCCGCTTCATATCTCTGACTATTCCTGGTCAGTATGATTTACTAAACAGCCGTTTAGTTAATATTACTATCCGACTAGTCCGACGAGGATTTACTATCACGTTCAGTTGGAAGTACTGACTGCTTAATATAATTTACTATTTCTTTTCTCTCAGTGTAGTATTATTTCAAAGTCAAACTTAGGCCTGTAAAGTAGCTGATAACGGGCCTGGCATCGCATTTTTATATCCTTCATAATATTATAGAATTTCCTTGGTCATGGGCTACGTCGGTTTGAGTCTACACCTAGCACTCGATTCACAACTGTTCAGAATATAGCTTAATATTTCATGAGCTTTTGGACAGAAGTGGTAGCTTGTGTCATTGGTCAATCCAAAGATAATAAAAAGTGGAACGACGACGGTAGGAGACCCGCCTGCTTTTAGAGTTCTGATCCTCTTCAATGACATAAACGTTATCGATTTCAATGGATCATTTCATCATAAAGAAGATCCAGATCGCTTAACGCGATTGTTTAACGCGATCTGTTTCCGGCTAACTTGAGAAACGGTACGCTCACTCTAGACTAAGGGGAGACAAATTGGAGCCCTAAGAAATTTTATAGGACGAAGAAAACGGAAAATTAATGACTATGAAGAGTGCCATTGGCGTACTCAATAGACCGGGTTTCGTTCGATTGCGTAGGTCAAGCAGCATTGGACGTAGTTAATACTTAGTTGGGGGACCACTTACTAAAACGACACTCGCCTTTGTAATGTTTGATTACGAGTACATTCATATCTGTAACAGAGGCGTGCATTACTCTATAGCAGTAGCATTTTTAGATTTTTGTGCCTAGTAGCGGGAGATTATCATAATAGTATCTATGCTTCTAAAAATATAAGTACTTGGTATGCGCGTGATTATATCAATTATTTTTAGTCGGGAAAGACGCCTACACATGACAGATTTTCTCACTACGTAAGATAACCATCTAGTAGTGGATTTGGCTATGAATTATTAGTGCTGGAAGTCGTACTTATATTTTTTCAACAACTGTAGATAAAATCATCTATATAAATAAAAGTGTTGTCCTTCTACACCAGTCCCACCTTTGAATGCTCCCCTTTCCGAATCCTCTTTGGAGTTCTTACAGATTCGCATTGTGCAAAACTATAACAAATCTGCCATTTAACTAAATGCATCCATCATAACACAAAATACCTCTTTAAAATCGCATCGCTTCCTTCTATAGTCACAAACGCACCCATTTAGTGCATGTCAATAACGCCGTCGCTGACAGGAACAAGATTCAAGTATTTTCGTGCATAACTTATGAAGCCATCGGGAGCGTTATTTACGTCGGACCACCTGTTGTCTCCTCCACGATGGAATGCCGCTCCTTATCGACTGTCGTCTGCCGACTACCTATAATCCGTCTGGCCGTGGGGCCACTCCACTTGGGGCACTGCGACTTTATTATTGTCGGTCACTTAATCAACCGAAAACGAGAAATCTCTTATTCAATTTGAACCGTTGCCAAATGCTTTCCTCAAGGGTTGCACCCGGCTACAAATTGCAGGAGGCCCTGACAGCCCGGGCATTGTTCCACTGCCAGCCCAAGCTACATGGCATCCATGGCAGGGCTATAGAATGCTGTTTCTTGGTGGAAGATGCTGAATTTTTATATTCTAGAAATAGGCAGACACAAAGCGTCTTCGGGAGCGGGACACAAGGGCCATTCTGAGAATAATTTATAAAGGCGACCGGCGAGAAGAGCTACTTCAAGATAAATGATAGAAATGTGTATGCGCGCTCGCTAGACGCTGTGACACTCTTGTCTGGAATGCTATAATTAAACGTGAGTCGAAGACGAGATTATGCATTTGCTAATTTTGGAGAATGGCGAAAAAGGGCTTGAGAAATTTTGTACTTTGGCGAGAAGGAGTTTTATGATCGCGTTTAGAAATGTTCGGGAGCAGTTTTAGAACTTTAATTTCTTATAAGATTTCTGGTGTCTACTGCTAGTTAAACAGAATGAACAGTTTTTGATTATGATTTTATTGATAAAAAAAAGTTTCCCAGCCTCGGATTGGAAGATTTACTAAACTTGATAGTGCACAACATCGGTCAATCCACACATCTAGTCTTTTATATGGTTAGAAAATTAGTTATGTGATAGAACTAAGCTTAAGAGTCACTATCAGTCAATTATGTCGCACATACTGCAATGTCGAGCAGTAAGTTTAATTCGAAAGATACACCGACGATACAATAGGTAAAAATTAGTCTGGAGAGACGTCGATGAACCTTAAGCTTGAAGCCCAGGATGTTTTACTAGTTCGGCAAATCTGACTGCGGAAGGTTGTTGCACAGTCGAATTGTTCTGTAAAGGCTGTAAAATCTGACGATGGCCCTTGCGGGCTAGTTCTTCCAGGCATCGCTAACAGTGGCTGAAGAAATTCCGAGCCGGAAACTACAGCTTACAAAATAAGCCTCTTCCTCGAAGAAGTGTGCAGCTTGACGGAGAAGTCCAGGGAACCTTGGCGGAACAAAACCCCATCGTCACCATTGAAGAACTAGCGGAAAAGCTGGGATTTGATCATTCATCTATTTTTTTTCTTTTTGATGTCCAATTGAAAATAATCGTTAATCTGTTAACGACTTAGCATCTCTGTTGGCCGGTGATAATTTTCTGCATACTTTTAGGGTTATAGGTTTTAAAAAATTCTGCTTGTATACTGCATACTTTTAGGATCAGTAATTTTAAGATATTGGTTGGTGGGAGAGGATTTGAGTATTAGACCTGCACCACTTGCTGGTAAATATAACAGAGCTAAAACGCTTGATGCAGTCAAAATCTTATGTGCCAAACTTAGGAGATTTCATTCGATATTAATCATAGATTTTCACACGTTAACGAAGAATTTACTCCAAGTCTCATAACAACTTAAGCATTTAAAGCAGTCATAAGTTGAGTAGACCCATAAATTAAACCTACTACCATCATCCAATCATCTAGGTACTCCTCTCAGAAATCAATACATGATTGAGTCTGAATTGTGCACCTCCTTCGCTTGTCTACGGTCGGACGATAAGGATAGCGTAAGCATTTTTCCTCATAAAATAATTTTCACAAAAATATCTACAATTGATCTTATCCATAACAACTTAATCCTAATTCCATCACACGCCACTGAACTTCTCTCCTCCTTCGCCGTTCTAAATTGAGCGATACCAGGAGCACGTGCTGTCAATAAAAATCCCAATTCGTCCGTTGTTTAAGGGTCTCCTTTGGCCATTCATTGCCATCGCCTTCGACACTTGTTTGAGTCGCACGTACGTTATTTATGCCCCGTCTCCAGACATTCCAGTAGCACTAGAGTACCCTCCATCTTTCTAGGCCTTTAATGGATAACAGGCACGCACACACATTTCTTATCCATCAACGGCCAACTGGGTGCTTAAATATCTCCTGGATATCTCTGATGACATGTTAATTCTGGCTAAAGGATATACCTCGAGAGTTTTTACCTACCTCGGCGTGTGTGTCCTTCGTTTTGGGATGGTTTTGTGAGTCCTGGAATTTTTCTGGCGGATGGGTGTGCATGTAACTTGACACTGTTAAGGGCTTGGGTTCTGAGATGAAGATAAGATAAAAACCAGATTTTTTTCTAAACTAAACAGAAATTAGTTTCTCTTTCAAGCAAGTCCGGGTATTATGTGAC
This sequence comes from Thereva nobilitata, assembly GCA_963855945.1. NCBI lineage: Eukaryota > Metazoa > Arthropoda > Insecta > Diptera > Therevidae > Thereva > Thereva nobilitata. The sequence goes on from OY979694.1 coordinate 229,508,830, forward strand.
ACTAAATCATCTTTTTCTGATAAATAATCTCGAGTCAATTTGCATTTTATGAAATCTTTTATGCTTAAGCCATAATGAGCGCCCCGCGGTGACTATAAAAAATTGCTGGGGCCACTCTGAAAAGCCCTCAATACATGGCTACACGCTTTTGTGTGGTGAAAAGTTATCTACAATAAAATTATTTTGTAATTCAAAAGATCCTGGCGATAGTGCCGGCAGTTCATCTTTTCCCCCAAAAAAAGGCACAAAGAACTAGCGACAGGTGAAGGAGGTAGAGAGGAAGGTGGGTCGGATCGAGAGTAGTTTCAAACGGAAACACTATAAACGACAACGAGATGAACAGGCGCCCAGGGACTAAGGCAGCGCTTTATGGGGCTCCGGACGCTTTGATTTCCTTTGTGGCTCTTATTTATGGCACGTCCCATAAATAAGGCGCTCGGGAAAAATATGAACTAATAAACATGATAGCGACGTGTAAAGCGATACCGAGCGTGATGAACGCCCATCAGGTAGTCCCGCGCGTTACTGATGAGGAAATTGCTGATGGTTTTATGAAATTGAAAAGTTGCCAACCAATTAGTTTTTATTTACGTTAATTGGTTGTAAAACGTAAATTTTTTGGGGGATTTTTATGGTGGGATTTTGATTGGATTTTCACGATCTATTCATAGTTTACAAGTCTAGGCTGTGCCTTCGTTATGTCTGAAGTACACGCACAGATTGTTTGTTTTTTTAGTGGTGAAACTGGTTTGGCCATTTTAATTTGAACAGGGCACGGAATCACCTTTCATATATCTGTCAGGTGAACGCCTATAATCGGAATAAGCAAAAACTAAATAACATAGATTTGTTCAAAAGAGGAAATATATCAGAATTGTCAAAGGATTCTGTGACCCGCCAAATATTTGTAGTTAAGCCCTTAACATCATTTGAAACTATTAAAAAGTAAATAGATTTTCCAGGAATCCGTTATATTTCGTTCTGAAAGTGGGCGTCTCGCGACTAAAATTTCGTCTCCGCTAAGTAAGAAAAAGTACTCCGCATTCAAAGCGCTGTGGAATTTTTGTTTTTTAGGTGATAAGTCGAAAGTTCCGCAAGGTACCGCCACGAAACTGGTCTCGTATTGTCCAGTATACATTTCTGCTTACAATAAAAAAGAAACTAGCTGCACCTAGCTGAAAAATATACAATACCTACAATTTTTCTTCATATTCATAATAAGTAATTTTATTTTTCAGGAACTCTGAAACCAGACATCTTTTTACAAAGAAAAGATATTTTCTTTCTCGTAAAGAACAATTTAAAAGATAAATTTAGTATTATTGAGGATCAGCGCCCTCGAAAACCCTCATATAACGAGTTTCATGATATTTGGCTGATTATTAAGTAAAATCGTCCGCCATTTTGGATCCGCCATTTTGTTTTTTGAAAAATTGAAAGCAGATTCTTAATCAGCGCCCTTAAAAACTCCCAAGTACGAAATTTCATATAAAAAACTACTTTTAGACGCTAAAAAGACTTTTGACCAGGTTTTCGGGATTCTGAACCAATGTGGATCGTCTGCAGAGATTAGTGTCTTTAAAGAGAACCAGCAGAAAACTTTATAGTACTTCTACAAGCACAACTAAAGAAAAAGTAAACGACTTGGTCAGACAGGACTTAAAAACTGTTTTCAAAAAATTCGGAACAGGCTATTAGGGCACCCATGAGTTTGGTGGAGAGGTATCGCTCTCTGATGAAACACACTTAACACTGGAGATATACGCCTAACTTGGTAAACTGCAAGCGGTTCCTCTTTGGGCCACCTGGAAACGAGTACAAACAGTTACTGGGGCGCAGGAGCAAGGATTTGACGACAGCATTTAGCTTAGTCATCAGACGCAATCCTGATACCATATATTGAGGTTCAGAAGCCTGGAGGACCTTACCAGCACGGTATACAGAAAGAAGGTAATGTAAAAGACTGAATATCGTTTTAGGGCGACGTAGGCGCCTAATCCAGTTTCTGATCCATTATTTTCGCTTGCGTATGATTTAATTATAATTTTTTTCTTTAATAAAGTAACCTAGGTTCAACCCAGTCATAAACGGGGTCGAGTTGAAACTGGGTCCACTCAACTCAACTCAGCTCTTCTACGTGGGTCAAGTTGAAAATTCGCTTTATATACGTGGATTGAGTTGTAATTGGGTTGAAGTGACATTTGTTTTGTTTCCTTTTCATTCGTGAGGTCTGCCTTCGGCGTTAGTTTTGTGTTCGGTGTTTTTGAAGCGCGTTTATTTTTTTATATTAACTAAATAATAACAGTGGAAATTTAATTTTGACAATGGCTAATAGAAATGTTTGGGATCATCAGGAAACAAAAACTTTGCTATAAATAATGCAGGAACAAAATTCCCTTCATCATTTTGATGGAAACTCTATAGGAAGTCAGAAATATTTAAAAAATATAGAAAAATATTTAGAAAAAAGAGTCTATCGTATCTATCATACAAAAATTTGAGGCTATCTTTTGATGTCAGTTCAACCCTATTTCAACCCAAAGTGAACTCAACTCGACATCATATACGGTGGTCGAAATTTCAACTCCACCTCAACTCAACTTTTCAATCTAATCACAAACGGGCTAATGAAGTGAATAAATGAAATTTCGAAAGATATACTTGTAACATGTGTAAACAGTGCTGCAAGAAATTGTGGCAAGTAATGTTGCATTAGATTTGAAAACCATTTGCAGCAAACTTTCTTGCGCAACTTTTATTGTAGTGTAAACACAGATGAAACTATTTTCAGCAGTATTTGCGGAATATTTCTTGCAAGTGTACACGCACCTTAAGAGTAATGGGAGTTAAAAATTGGTCTAGATCCGCTGAAGATTAAGAAGAATAATGGAAACCAGACTGTGAAAAAACGAAACAAGTGAGACGTTGAATTTTTCTAACCGAAATACAGATTACTTTAATGTTTAATATTGATTTGAAATGCCTGTCGACGACCTGTAAACTAAAAAGGATGATACACACTACGGTTAACTTAGCAAACTAGAAACTGAATTATTTTGAGAATTTTAACAATAAATAAAATGCCCAATACTATACCTGCAAAAACTTTCATTTATCTGGCAATTTCTATTCATACAATCACTTAGCCTCCGGCTAGAAAACTTTTTCACCGTCCAACCATCAGCATAAAAAAAATACCTGCATCTCTTCGAAAATTCATTGCCATAACCTGTCTGGTCCACCATTTCTTAAACACAGAACAAAACAAAAAACCATTTTAAAACTCTGAAAGTTTCTACTGTCTGAGTCCACGGAATGCCATCATCCTCTTAGATCCTGGCTGGAATTCTGCATAGACTCAATGTTTTTGTTTTCCCTACTTAAATATGCCGACGTCTGCAGGACTCCGATCGACACTCCTCAAGGCTAAAAAAGGCTTTGTACAAAAACTTGAAAGAAATATAGTAAGCCCAAAAAAAACCTCAAGTCAACAGACAATCATCCTGCATTAAGGACGATGAGTTTGGGAGGAGTCAGGATTCCAGGAGACAACAGAAGGAAGCGTTTGGTTGGTGATAAATTTTTGAAATAATAGGAAGTCAGCATCGAGACTTGCAAAGAGGTGATTTAGAGAGGTGAAATAAAATGGAAAATGCATTTTGAAATGGAAAAAAATTTCGCTTTTCCAGTGGAACTTTCTCCGTGGGACTAAGTCTAAGGAAAAACTATTTTTCTTAAATAGTCTTCAGTTTTACAAAATAAAAAAAAAACAAGGATGGCATCCACGGCTGCAGACAAATTGTTTCGTGGTTTTCTGCGAAATTTTATGCTGGAGGATTTTAATCAACTTTCAAGGATTAGATCCTGTTTGATAAGGAAGCAACGACGGCATTCTCTCAACAATTTTACAAACTGAAAATTTTAATTAATTTTCTGACTACATCCACGATTCCTGAATTTCTTATCTGTGAATTTTATCTTTTATGCATAAATAAGCTTAAGTACGCAAATAACCAACTTCCCGGATATAGACTCCATTCGTAGGAGCCTAAAAATTTACCTGGAAGCACTTTCTTGATTTATATGCGAAACAATTGTAGTCTCAGCTCTAACGACATCAATTTACTAAATCTACATTTTTTTGGATAAACGTGAAAAAGCTAGAAAAAAACACACACACACAAATACATTACATTCGTCAGTTTTCAAGATCTCGAATAAATGACAAGAATCCTTGTCTTGATTGACATCAATTTTCGTCCTTCTGTTTTTTTATAGTCAGAGTCTGTTTCTTTTACCTAGAATCTGTGCTGAAATTTGTTATAAAGACAAAGAAAATGAAGCAATTTCCACGGGGATTACTGTGCGAGATTGAATCTATCACGAAAGCGTAATAAAAGTAAAATATTTCCTCGTTATTTGATATCAAATGAAAATATTAGAGGAGCAAAAAAAGAGGAGGAGATAAAAAAAAGTAGGAGACAGAAGTAAATCGAAATGGATAAATTTTCTTTTCGGTAAGTAAACTGTGGTTGGATAAGGTTGGCTGTGGTATTTTTATGTGCCTGTCCAAATACCAACCACTTTCTATGGGCAAAATAAAGCTACGGCTAAAGAACCTTCAAACCATTGACGTAGCCGTAGAACATCACAATATAGTGGAAACATAATATATTCTTCGTATTTTACTGCTGGCTGAAATCAAAGTCCTATAGCTGAAAAAAATGCTAATTACATCAGGCAATACTAAGGTAAGGTAATTTTAGGTGTACGGCGCCCTACGGTGCAACCCGTTTTAATGACGCAGCAACTTTAAGGTAGATCGACTGTGGTAGGTATCAAAAACTATCCTGTGGAGTTTAGGAAGCCTAGTTTTACACCCAAAACACAACTCTAGATGTAGTATTTATTTCCACTGTCAGCCAGTCCTCGACACGATAACTTTAAATCTTGGCTTTGTAGGCTTTAAAGTGTGTGCTCCCAACCACAGTCCTTATTTGGTTATCGAGGGGGCGCCACGAGTATGTGACGGCTCGGATTTGCCCCATTTTATATGATCTCACTTGCTCAATCTGAGTTGAATCCACTCCTCGGCATGATCCTTTGCCTTTCCAATTTTCCGACCTAGATAAATTTTGTGCCTTTCTTGTCTTCGCGCTTTACAAAAATTCCCTGCCCTTTCTCTTGCTATCAAAATCCTAACATTTTGAGGAGGTGCAGATGAGGCCCCTATGAGGCTAGCCCTACTGCCTCTTGTGGGTCCCATATGGATTGCCTTATAGGGGCCACAAGGGCATCATCTAACGCTATATCCCATCCCAAGAGGTTGGAAAATTTGAGAAACTCGGCTTGGAAAAGCGAGTAATAACTGCGGCGAAAGTCGAAAGTTTTATATTTTTCAAGTCCAGTGTCGTTTTTACAAGCGGTCCCCAACTGAGTACTAATCACGTCCAATGCTGCTTGACCTCTGCAATGGAACGAGAACCGGTCTGTTGAGTATGCTAAATGACAACTTTTACGGTTACCAACATACATAATTGCCTGAAATATGAACCAAGGCAACAACAAAAACTAATACGGCGTTTACATCGCCTCGAAAACACGTGTTTTCGTCAAAATTTGGCGTTTTGGACAAAAACACAATCGAAAACAGGTGTTTTTCATACAATTCGAAAACAACTTGGGAACCTGTTTTCAATAAAAACGACAACGAAAACGAGAAAAGTGTGGACAAGAATTCAATTCAGCGGTCAGTACTTGTTAAGGCCGATTCACACCGGCGCGTTTGTGAATGCGATTGCGTTTGCGATGTCTACTACGATGGCGATTGCGATCAAGGACTTTCACACTGACGCGATGCAATCGCGAATGGTAAATTAATAAATCAGTTCCCTGCAATTCCCTGCACCCTCCCCAAGCCACCCCTAGCTAGAGTTGCCATTTCACCCGCTCACATCGCCAGCAAATGGTCTTCTGCCACTAGTATTTAACGGTTATTTAGCCCTTACAGAACCTACATATGCAGCAGCAGAATTTTTTTCAATTTTAAACCCATTTTTACCTCCCAACCCCCTACCTCGAGATGGGTCTACTTCGCGAAAACAGTCATATTATAAAAAATGCTCGAAATTACTTGAAAAGTTTACGTATCCATGTTGTTTCAATGATTTTTCAACTCGCGATGTGCGATCAAATGCCGCCGGACGCGTTCACAAAACTGAACGCGACAGGAATCGCTGAACGCTAGCGATTTGCGTTCTCGATGTGCACTCCTAATTTAAACTGCCTTGTTGCGATTGATCGCAATCGCACTTGAAACGCAATCGCATTCGCGAACTCGGCGGTGTGAATCGGCCTTTATACGCACGTCATTTTCCGTACCACACTTTTTTTTAATTCTCAATTTGCCACGGAAAAAATTTAAAACGAAATAATTAAATTAAAATTTAATTAAATAGCTTATAACTCCAAAAATAAAAGTAAATGATATATGTAAATGAGGTTTTCCTCTTAGGGTCCTTTTGAGAGAATTATAGGGTATACCGCACATCAGTATCGGAGATTTTTCTTTGTGTGGTGCTCATGATGAATCTAAGGGCATAACCTTCTATATTACAAGCCATGAAAAAGGAAAATATTGAGAGCGAATTTCCGCTCAATCGGACTACAACTCGGTGAAGTCACGTTATGTTGTTAGTATAATTTGGAGAATTTGGGAGAATTTGGTAGTCCGATTCTCTCAATTGAGATTCTTGTTCATGGCTTGTAAATATAGAAGGTTATGCTAAGGGAGAATAACTCTATTTCAGCATGCCCCTGCATGGTGCCTCACGTTGCATGAGGCATGCCCATTGAAATCCTAGTCGGAATTTTGTGTTGGATTGGAGCCGTTTGAATAAAACTGCGTATTGAAGTGAACTCTTATCTCTACTATCTTTGCGACTAGAGCCTGCTGTCCGACAGTACAAAGCGGGAATTACCTCTGAGTGTTAATCCTTCGCATAAAAAAATAAATTGAAAACTAAAAGAAGAAACATGCCGGAATAGTTGACACTTGTTGGCTTGATTGCCTTCTCTTCACGCGTCTAGTATTGTTGGGGAGCGGTAAAAGGGCTGGGCTGAGCAGACAACGACGGCTTAGGCTCGTTGTGCGAGCCGCCGAAGAAAGAATGCTATCCCGGATTTTCGATGACAGACCAATAGAAAAAAGAAGCGTAGAACGGTCAAAAAATACGTGAATGGATGACATGCTAGGAGACATACGACATATAAGACATACATTCGTATAACAAGCTGGAGAGAACTATCAAGGCATGGATATTACTGGAAGAAGAGACTTCGGGCACTTTCGAGAATTCACCAGGATAGCTACCGGTCGGACCAGAAGTTAATCTAACATTAATTACTTACCCCTTAACCGATGAATATTCGAACATGCTGAGTGAGCAATCAATTTTCGAACATGGTAGAATTTTTTAATACAAAAATTAACCTATTAAGTAGTTCACTCGTTATCTAGAGGCTAAGACACAAAACTCCCTACTTTATCTTCCACAATATTAACAATAATTGAACACCTGAAAAACCATGAAAAAAAAACCATCACTCAACAACCTTCCCACCAGCAAAAAGTAGTTAAACAAAAAACGCAAAAATAAAAACACAGTTTTCAAGTATCCTTGAAGGATGCAGAAGAGTCAAGAGCAAGACTACAAGAAGCAAAAATTTCCCGTCCAACTCGTTCCTAGTTCGATTCTTCCTGGTATTTTTTCACTCGTCCAAGGATATTTTAAATTATTTTTTTTTTCGTCCTGAATTTAGTGCGGATATTCCTCTCTCCTAGGAAATTCACAGAATCTCTCAACCTTCAAATTGGGCTAATTTTGTTAATTAGGGTGTTTTCAGCCCTTGGGGAAAAATAATTAACTCTCTGGAAGGAAGTTTAATCTAGGTAAATTGGATATTATGGATTAGCAGGAGGCGACCCTATAATTTCATTTATCGGCGGACCTAATTAAGTCGAATAATTAATTATCGTTGAGGATTTCATTAATTTCACGTTCGATCCTCCTTTGGCCAGACCAATGCATGCAAGTTAGTGTGTATTGAAAAAAGAGTTGCGTTTAAGAATCATTCTTCAACGGAGGAATTAGGGGTAGGATTTTATAAATTGGTGGTTGGGGGGACGTTCTGGTTTCACAGCTGATTAATTTTTTAGATGTATACTTTTTTTTGTGTGTGTGTTATGAATGGGGAAAGGGTTATTTTCTGTTAGAAACATTGATGCATGTGAGGGGTAATAATTAGTTTTGGATAATCCTTAAAGGCTTAGTAACTACTGATTTATGTCTAATGACATCCCTTAATATTTCAAGATTAAAGGTAGGAAATTTAACGAAGTGGAAGTGAGGGAAGCGCGGATTTGTCATGTATCCAGAGTAGAAAGGGGGCACCGAAATAAATAAGGAATAATCTTGCCATTTACGTTCTGGTGCAATATCTAGTAGTACGCTTAGATGGAAGGATAGGATACGGGAAGGATAGGACAGGACTGGGAGTGATGCATGAGGAAGAGGCGATGCAGCCTGCGTTTAAACTCTTGGATGATATCATGGGCCCTGCTTACCAAACTAGTAGGTGGCTCAAAAGCCAATCTGGGCTGTTGATTGCAGAGCTAGAGCCGTGTTTGGCGAGTTTTATTGCGTTTGAAACTGTGTGATAAGATTGACCAATTCAGCAAAGGCAGATCCACAACTGGAATAGAGACCTCCAAGCGATTTCTTCCTGTAGTGCCTCGCAACGGAGCCAGTGAATTAGTGGGCGTACTAGAAAGGATGAAAAGATGTGAAATTCTCTTCAGTCTAAAGCTTTCGCTGAGGCCGGGAACATTTTTACACTTGAATTAACAACCTGCTACACAAAACTGCCGTCGTCGCCTGTGTGTCTGTGCGGAATCCTAAGGTGACCTGCAGTCCGCGGCCTGTTAGGCAGTTGTCTCAAGTCCTCATCCCTCAGTCAGACTGAGTAATGTGTAGCCTTCATCGCGTCGTGCCTGCCGACCTGGCCTCAAAGGCCACGGCCTGCCGGCGGCCTTTAAGTGAAAGGGGGGTCTTTAGAGTAACAAATTTTCTTAGTATTTAGGTCTATCTTAAATTATTCACTGTCATATCATAAATTATAAATCTAATCAAGCTTTCTAGTGTATAAAATTAAGTAGCCATTCAATTCACCAAATCATACTCTGCTGCCATAAACAAAAGCCTAAAGATATTATGACAAATACCAAACATGGCCAAACACTTCAAATGCTTAACTTTCACTTAATAGGAGTAAAAAAACTTTATCGATAATTTCATAAATTTCGTGCTTGAAGCGGGCACATATTTCATGCATCATAGGATTTCTCGAAATTTTCTTCTGAGATCAGCAAAATGTCGCCTATAAAATTTTATCGTCGTTACTGGACATCGTAAATCGCCTCAAAAGTCATCGCTACTAAATTTCCCATGAAACGTGAAATGAATGAAATTCATTTACATTTTTTCCCGCCGTCGTTGTTGTTGGCGTTGTGAGATAAATCGAGGGAAAAAAATTGTAGATAAAATCTAAACGGATTCTTACACAACGAGAACAAAGTCCATTTCGAGAAAGAAAAAAGGGATAACGTCTTTGTTCTATTATATAATCTCTGGGGTTTCCTCGAAATATCCATATTATGTCCTGCACCAGAACTAATTTCATGCTGCTGAACTCTCTAGCCTTATCTCGAGGGATAGTCCCATCACTTGCAAATATCGCCATGAACTTTGTCCTTTTGTCACAAGGCCCAGCAGGACTAGTGGGCAGCGTCTTTAGATAGAATGCTGCTGCTTTTTAGTGCATAGAGTGAGGAATAGCATGAATCTACACATAGTAACATCCGCCATCTCGCAGTCAACACACCCTGAATGATGTCCGCCATTAAGGGGCGACTTGTGTAATCTCATTTGAGTTTGGACATAAACAACGGTCAATTACGTCGCCATCCACACTGAATAGGGCCCAATTAGCTTTTAATTGATGTCGTCAAAGCAGTTCTCTCCAGATGACTGGTAAAAATTAACAAAATCGGTCAAAAGGGAAGAAGTATTCTCCTCCACCCCCTAGGACCACTCTACACTTCACTCCTCCCTACACGGTTTAATCTTCCCCGGTTGTAGGGCATCCTGCAGAAGAAGGCTACCGCCATGGACGCCGAGGGAATGAAAATGCGCCATTTGCTGATTTTATGGACCCTTTTTATTGCATGCTGACAGATATCCCATTTTATCCTCCATTTTACTTGATTGCTACTCGACTATGGCTGGCAGAGCATAATTTGGATTATGAGATGAATAAAAGTCAGCTCAATTCATTTTGTTAGGTAATAGACTGTCCATAAGCAGACAGAGTGGATTCGTTCGTCTTCTAGGAAACAATGCACGAAGTCAATTTGTTGACAAATTGGATCAAAGGCGACAATAGGGAAAATCGACATTCATTCGGGATGCATGCTTTCAGAATTGGAGCAGTATGATTGTGTCATGTGAGTGAGATCATATTTTTTGGGTGTAGTTTAGGGGTTGATTTATACTTTTTTAGATAAGAGCGAAAAGTTGTGTCTTTTATGATATTTTGTGGGTAAAAAAACGAATAACTGCAATGGGGGTGCATTTTATTAGCTATTTGGTACCATTACGTTCGCGGTCATTTGACTTTTCGATTGGATTTATTTATTTCGCCAAACCAGAAACACTTAGACTAAATGACAAAAGAGTAAAACTTCAGTTTATATTGTTAAAATGTAGTATTTAAATGACCACCTCCATTCAGGGGCGGCGGAGGGAGTGGGTATGGAAGGAAAAGTGCCCATGCACCTTCGGTTTAGGTGGGGAAATCCACACCCAAAACATTTTATGGACAGCTAAAAACCCAGAACCTGAGAGGGCCGTCGTGGTCGAAGGGCCGCATACAAGCAAGGATTTTCATAAGAAAACTAAATATATTATATTGGAGCTATTAAGAACTTATAAATGTCAAGCCTATGTTTTTAAACCCCACCCGACTAGCATTTAAAAAGGTAATTCCCCCAGAGGCATGCCGAAAGAAGGCCTTCCCCTTAGTTTCCTCATGAATACAAAAAAAAATCAGCGATATTGAATTGAGGTAAGCCTTATCAGTTGCTCATAAGGGCCTTATGAGGCAAACCTAGTTACAAATGACATGGGGCAATCCCAACAGCCTTACGTATTCTGAAAGCTTTTCAAAAACCTTTAAGCCCCACTCACTTACATGCCGCGGGCAGGCCGTGGCCTTACAGTCCAGGTCGGCAGGCATGGCCCGATGAAGGCCTCACATTACTCAGTCTGACTGAGGGGTGAGGACTTGAGGCAACCGCCTGACAGGCCGTGGACTGTTGGTCACCTCATGATCACACAGTGTTCCACACAGCAGACCTAAAAGAAAATAAAAAAAACAAATCACAAAGTACACAATGTATATAACTATTTACTACTTCCCTAAAGGTCCAACGAACATCCACTAGTCCAAAATAATGAAATGTATATATTTATATATCTAAAAAGAAATAATAATAAATTGAATTACTAAAAATTAGAATTAAGAATAGAATTAATAAAGAATTTGAATTTTAAATAAGGAAAATTGAATTTTGACATAACAAACAAAACACAACAACAATTACATACGAAATTTAAAAAGCCCCTTGTAACCTGAACTTCATGCGCACAAGTTGAAACACAAATAAAAAATAAACATCATAAGTCCCTACGAAAGGGCAATATAAAGTTAGTAAGAAATTTAAAGAATTAGAACATAAAAGAGGGAATTTTAACCCAACTTTGACAGTTGGTGACAACAAACATAAAAATGTAAAATTTGCCCGAATTACAATATAAGACTAATACAAAACATGCAAAAACATTAAAGGGCACTTACCTGAATAATATTATTAACAATATTAAACACCTAAATACTAAAAACGCGCGAAAAACAACGAATAAGCGAGTCGCGCCGCGAAGGCCGAAAACAAACAAACGCGAACTGTCATTCATGTTTTATGATGACAATCGAGGCAAATTAAGCAAGGCCAGATTGAAGGTACAAATATCCCTTTCGCGAAATATTTACAATTTTAACAAAATTAATTTACCCAATGAGTGGGAAAGAGAAAAAGGATTTAGAAAGGGATACAATATCCTGAAAGGATGTCGATAAGGAAATTTTATAAATCCTACCGCATCGACGTTATGGCAACTGCAATAAATTATTAATTATAAAAAATAACGATATTTAAAAATATGGAAGACTGCAATTTTGAATATTATTAATAATTATGCATCAAATAAAACAAATGGTTTCGCTTGAAAAAGAATTTTATGAAAAACCATAATTTATGGATGGAGAAGAATATCGATAGTGCAAATTATGAATTCGCTGCCAAATCGACCAAGGACTTCAGGACTATAAAGGAAGGAACATCAACAGGCCGCGGACACTTGCGTTTCAAATTTTAGGCTGAAGACCACAGGAATAAAAAGTAATGCCCTTTGGGGACATTTTTTAAAGAAATGTGGTTCTGGTCTTTTCGGTTTTGGTGATGGTGATTTTTTAATGTCTCAACGGCTCCTTCGAAACTCGTTTCATCGAATTCTTTTTTTTGGATATTTTTTCTTATTAGCCCTTTCAGTTAGTTATAAGAGGATAAATTTTAGGAAAAAATAAAATAAATTGATTTTTATTTGCTTACTTCAATTCATAAATTTACATTGAAGGTTGCTCAAGAAATTGCATGGGAAGTTTGTCAGTAATTTTTAATTTAATATTTGTACCGTGAGTTTTTTAATATAGAAATTTGTGAAGAGAAAGCCACGTGCGTTTTTTTTTGTATTTGAGACCTATTTTTATTGTTTTTCCGCTACACTCCCTTGGGGAATCCACCAATTGGCCACAGCGCTGAATTTTAATATTGTTGGTGGTTCCTCAACGAACACACCGACACACTGGCGAAGAGGACAGTTTAGAGTAGCAGGTTGTTAATTCAAGTGTAAAAATGTTCCCGACCTTAACGTAAAACTTCAGACTGAACCGAAACCGAAGCTCAGTTCTTCAGGCCGGGAATGACGAAAAATGCCCACACGCACAAAGATTTTTGTCAGTTTTATTGGACTACAGGCCACGGCCTGCCGGTGGCCTGTGTATGAATGGGGGCCTTTACAGAAATACCCTTAAGCTTTAGTTTAATTCATACAAAGCTTTAATTTTTGTTCTTGCATTGCTATTTCAGGCAATTATGTCAGTGATCTTGAAGGATGGCATTTGGCATACTCAATAGATTAGTTCCTGTTCGATTAGAGAGGTCAAGCAGCATTGGACATGATTAGTACTCAGTTGGGGGCCGCATTGGCGAATGAGGCAAGACTTTAGATGCCTTGTATGGGCCTTATAGGGCAATCCGCACGGCGTCCAAATTAGGCAGTGGGACTAGCCTTATAGCCCCCCCCCCAAAAAGGCTATTCGGGCATAACCCTATAACCAAAGAATTTAAAACCGTAAAACTCAATAGACAGATGGTAAATAAATTTACCGATTAACTTTTTTACATTTTAACGTTTTCACGTGATCCCCCACCCACAATGATTATGCTCCGCCGCCCTTGCCTCCTTTCGATACTCAAAAAGCAGCTCTTTTTCGGGCATCCTGCATAATATTGGCCAGCATTTAGGGCGTTATAGCAGCTATTTCGGCTCGTATGTTAGCTTTGTGTTCGTCTGTTTTTTTTGTGTGGCAACGTACATATGTATGTATGTAGATACTGGCAGCAGCAAACTAAAGAACTCAAAACTTTAAATGTTTTAAATCAAAGAAATTCAATGTCTTTTGATATAGAACATCACCTTTCATGTCCGCGTATTTCCAACTGTTCCTAGATGCGTGAAAGAATTTCGATTCCTCCAAACTCAAAAACTCTCTCACTCATTCTTAACCTCAACCTTCAACACCATATGAAATATTTCCGTCTACCCTTCAAGAAAGAAATTCGAAATTTTTTTTCGCTGTTGAAAGCATCCTATTTAAAAATAATTCATTGAAGAGATCGTTTTAGGATGAATTATCGTGATAGACAAGCAACCAGTTAGTTGTTAAGAAGCGCGTGTCTCTCCTCTAAAGACTTGCTTTTGCCCCCGCTTAAGAACAACTTCTTTTATCCATTGAAGTGCGTGACATGTTGACAAGAAGAATGTCACATGTTAATTTTGTAAATGAGTGGTGCCTCCCTTAATCGTGTGTATCACATAACAAGATCTTTCTTGAGAAGATGCATTTGTTAATCAGAATGTTATGTCTCAAAACATATTTAAGTTAAACATTTCCGATTATCTTTTCATACAAAACAAGGCGAAATCGATTTTTACTGCTCTGTAATTTCCCAAAACATTCCTTAACAATTGACAATAGGAAAAAACCCTGTCCAATTTCATGACAATTTGGGATTTCCATTACAAATCGTGGTATGGCAAATCTAAATTAATTCCGCTGAACAATCAGAAACAGATCAATAAAACTTATCGCAAGCAATTTCCAGAAAATTTCCTCCCTTATGAGAAGAGTACATTCAACCCAGTGCGTGTGGGTGTTACGGGGTAGTGATATCCTAGCTTGCGACTACCACCCCCTTCCGCATATACAAGGCATTACCCCAGTGCGTGTTTGCTTTCAGAATCAGAATTTGCATTACCATACATGAATACAAATCGTATGTTGATTGCGAGATAAGAAGAAAGTCTGCGGAGGCCGCTGCCGCGCACCCTTTCGCTACCAAAAAAAATATATGTATGAAAAAACCACAAAATCGGGATCATAATATTCCAGAAGGGATGAAAAAAGAGAATTTCTTCTTTCAGATATAATCTTGATCTCGGTTTGGAGGTCTTATGGCGGAACGATTGCAGGAAACGGCCTAAGCTCTTCTGCTGTTTACCACCTCTTTATGGCTTCTCTAGGAAAGTATCAAAAGTGTTCAACGATGACATCATTGCAAGGATGATTTGGGGAGTGGGGATGGAAAATTGGTGAATGACGAGCTTTGAGTGGAATTTGTAGAAATTTTATGATTTTTTGGTAAATGTGAAATTTTTTGATTAGTACCCGTATTCTAAAAGCAGTCACAAGTCACAACGCAATCACAATAATTGTGTGGTGAGTCTGAACTTAAGCCAATTTGGTATTCTAATTTTGCAGTTGGGTGTTTAGAATACTAAAACAGCTGATAGTCCTAAGAATCAAACTCTCAATGACAAGCTCGAGTCTCAAAAGTTTGTGACTTGTGACTGGTTACAATTAAAATTGTAGGGTACGACTAAGTTTCAGGAGCAGAAAACGCAATTGTTTGTTACTTTCTTCCCCCTAAATTTGCAGGAAAGCTACTTCGACACACACCGCTGACTTCGGCGATCGAAAAAGAGATGGCCTGCTCGCTTATGTTTACAGAGACAATAATGGCCTGGAAATTGTTCCAGATATGAGAACTGGAAAGGACCATGGCGCTTTGAGGAATTGAACTCTAACCTTTGCCATGGTAATCGGATGACTCAGTAACCATCAATATGACTCAGTAACCATTAAAGAGTGATCCCTAACGACCTGGCAAAAGAAAAAATCAGCTATTGAAAGTTTCTACCTGCTTGGAACTTGTACCGACTAAGCCTTGACAGCCATTTGACTATCTGATTACAGGATAACCCTGGCTCTTGTCCTTGGGCAAGTCTGTATTCTTAGGTTGAAAAAAAATATTGTGTATATCTCGGAAATCGATAACTTGGTTATATTGCAAAAGCTTAACAGAGACGGAAACCAAAACTCATCCAACCCGGATCAGCAATATCCCACCCAAGGCCAAGGCACTCAAAACTACAGATTCGATCCGCCATCCAGCGCGAAAAGTCATCCAAGCACGTCCAAGAATTGGAACTATGAAAAAATTGTTCCCACAAGATCGCACCGAAGGCTCACGATTCCCACCCAACACCGATGATCAACTAGTTTCACACAGGGGGCGTCAAAGCTCAGCAAAAAAAGCTCACCACACAGGTTCTTGTCCCGGATAAAGCTCGCACCCGAGCTCACAACCAATAGCGTCACTGCGCCAGAAAGCCCATAGTTATACTACTACTCACCCTCTCCTAGCCTGCAGCAGGCACGCACGCACGGCCTAAAGGGAGAAGAATTGAAGCTTTAAAAAATTTGTTATAGGACGAATAAAACGGGCAATTATCTTGGTGACTATAAAGGGTGCCATTAGCATACTCAGTAGACCGGTTCTCGTTCGATTGGGTAGGTCAAGCAGCATTGGATGTGGTTAGTACTTAGTTGGGGGGCTGCTTAGTAAAACGACACTCTCGTTTGGAATGGTCTTTGCCGAAGCGGGCGCTTAAACAAACTCAGCAGAATTTGAGTATTGGGAGATGGAAAACTGATAACTACCAATAGGCTCCCGCTTGCCGTTTAAGTTGGACTTAAGCCCACTAAAATCACCTCCTGTTTCCATTATCGCCGCAGGATTAGCTTCGTAGCATTGCTCGCAAGAAAGCATCAGCTTATGTTTAGCTCCTGACGCTGGCGATTTCTAGCCTCTATTTCCTTCTCCCGGACTGTTCCAGCGTCTGGTTACAGTGCTTGGCCTTTAGGGTTGTCTCCAATTTCCTTCATACAACCTCAGATCTCATCCCATTCTGCTACGGTTCGTAGAGTACTTTCCGTCGCTGTGCTCCCCTCTAATACGTATACACTGGGTCGTAAAGGAGCATGCCTTCTTTCACCAATATATCTATATGCCTCGCCCTTTCGATCCTTTATAGGGAGTAGCAGTGTCCGATGGCCAAGCCGAATAATGTGCACAGCTCTAGAATTAAGGGTGGTGTTTACCAGGCCGTGTGTGGATCCTTTATGTTAAGTGCATTCCATCAGAGGCCGATCTTCTATGGGAATTTTTAATAAACTGATGGGTACTCCAATATCCGGTCTGGGCCAATGAAAAGAGTGCCTGCAATAGCATCCGCTTTTTCATAGCTCTCGAGGACGCCGGTATTACATAAGAGGAAACCGGTTGAAAATACCTAGCTTAACAAGGATGCTAAATAGTAGTACAACAATAGGGCTCCGAGCTCAGTGACGTCATCGGTTGTGGGCTCGGGTGTAAGCTTTATCTGGGACAAGACCCTCTGTGGTGAACTTGTGTGAAAATCTTAGGTGGTATTTTTTTGGGGGATTTGAAATTATTGTGTCTCGGGTAGACTATAATGTCTTGGGTGGGAATCCGCGGTCTTTTGTGTGTTGGTTGTAATATTTGCGGTTTTCTAATGTGGCTTCCGCCATTAAGACTGAAGTTTGAAAAAGCGGCATTCGGCCATAATCCAGGTCGACAGAAACATTATAAATTAACTAAAGCTTCCAGATACCCACTCCCATTGTGCCTAATTTTATACTTAGTGGAGTCTCTACCGTCTACCACACCACAATTCTTGAAATCCTGGTTCTTGTCGCGGATAAAGCTCTTACCCACATCCCACAACCGAAGACGTTACTGAGATCGGAGCCCTGTTGCTATACTACTATAAACTGGGTATGGGTGTGATTGCCACTTGGCTGTGCGATTGGTTAAAGATTTGCTTGTTAGCTTTCCTTTCCTTTCTTAAATGTTAATAGATGCATGCCAATTTTGCGGTTTTTGCATATTGTCTCTCAAAAAATTTGTCATATACTTACGAATATTAAATTATTTTATAATTAGAGTCTTTTATATATGGTTTGTTTAAAGCAATTAAATGTTTCAACGAAAAAGATATTATCCATAAAAAATTAATTTGAAAATTTCCAAGTGCTTCTCTAAGATGAATACACATATTCCACAGGACATATTTATTTTCAACTTGATGTAAAATGTCTATTACAAAGGGTAAATTGCAAACTCACCCTGCTTTTCACTCTCAGTCTGGTGTATCCATGATTCTCGTCCCTAGAGGAAGAGCGAAAATGATCTGGTCCCCCTGTGGCCCCAAAAGGTTTTATAATACAAGTGTTCTACACTGTTGGCATCCTCCTACCTGGTTTGATACTTCATCAACAAAAAGGGTTAAATTAACAAATGTTCGAGGATAAAATATAACATGGCCCGTCTCCTGCATAATAACACCCTTTCAGCATAACTTCATCGCATGTAATAAAGGATTCATTTACCTTTTGACATTTATTGCACTTCTAACCCTTTTTTTTATTTAGCAGGCATTCACCAAGCCCCACAGAAAAACCATTTTCAATTTACAAACCCCCCATTATTGTAAACAAACACGAGAGAATTTTATCGTCACCCCTTGATATTCCGTCATCCATTAGTGGCGGGGGCTGCAGCCCGGTCCATTACACGTGAATTTTCCTCCCTTGATCTCGTTTTAATTACAAGCGCGAGTCCTGGGCTTGTAATCTTTAATTACGGCTAGGCACGACGGCCGGGGGGGGGGGGGTGGGGGTCGAGCAGAAGACTTCCGCGATAAAAAGGTGATTTGGATATTAAAATTTCATAAAGCGGCAGATAAAACGGAGCCGGGATAGACGACTCCATCCACATCGCCCCCAGCCGCGCCGCTAATATGTGATTGTGCCCGTCATACTTGGCATGAATTATTCATCGCGTAAAAAGTTGTTATCATTTGCATTTGTATTGGATTTATCGCTGGTATCACCTATCGGGCGCACGCCCCGGGGCGGACAGGTGGGTGGGGGTGGTGCCGCTCAAAATGTGAATGATTCACTAATTTTAACGTAATTAAATTTTCGTTGGATAAAATTTTAATGGATCGCTTTTTCCCTTGCCCCTACAGAGGAGGCTCAGCTCATGCATGCGATGTGGGTATGGCACCGATAAAGGGCAGACTCTCGTACTCGGCTTTGACATCTAAATACGACAAAGTGTGGGTGTACCGCTTTCGTCTGTAATCAAATTATAGGAACACATAACTGGATATCATCGCCATAACCACCGAGCACCGCGCAGATCTGCATTCTCGGCATCCCCCAGCATCTGTGTCTGAGCTCGTACATCACCTGAGGGCATCTCATTAATGCACCTTCCTTAAGTGGAATCATCACTCGAATCTTGTTATATATATAGTAAGGCACTCGCCCACTTATCCCCCAACGTGATCGCCACCAAAGGATACATTTTTATATGCTCGCCCCTCATTGTTTTTGGTGCTCCTCTCTTTTTTGTTCTGGGCTCTTGTGCCGTGCCTGCATCCAGGTGAAAAACTCTGCATCCAGGTGAACTGCGAACGCAGTTGTCACGAAGGTCCACACCGGCTCGCGGGACAATAATGGCACGGTTTTATGGAACATGGCGAAAAGTTGCCGTTTTATTACCGACTAATGTTGCTTTATTAATTTGCATCTCGGTGGGGGGCTTTTAAATTGATTTTCTTGGCCGCGCGTTCTGCACATGAAACCGCAGCTCTCACTTGGATGCATTCAGGTGCATGAGAAATTTATGGAAATTGTGCGACCGCAGTGCAGAAATTTATGAGCAGTCTTTCAGTACTGGTTTCCTCTCATTCTAACTCTGTCTCTTTTATTTTTTGGTGCCACCAAGCTGCGATTTTTATGGGTGAAGAAGGGTTTTTGCTCATGTTCAAGGACAGCGTAAGACGCCTGAGGACGCGTGATTGTAAATTTTATGTCATCATAAATCAATATTTAATGCAATTATTAAATTGGATTTTAATGATTATTCAAAATATGTTTTTTTTTTCGTGTGCTGTCGAGCAAAGCATAGGGCCAGGACCATTGGATGATTTCCTTAGGGTTGCGTGCTTTTGAGGAAAGGTTAAACATTTTCTCGTAAATTTGCATTAAGTTGAAGATAAAGTGGAGAATCTGTCTAGTGACTTCGGGTAGTTAAGGTAGTAAAACTTGAGGTAGAATTTTCAAATTGAATTTTACGTTGACAAAGGATCAAATATTTCAAGTCCTAATTGTTAATTTTAATGTTTTTTTAGCGAGTTGTGTCTCTTCTCTTCATTCAACTTCGACTTTTCTTTCTTGTTAACTTCTTTAAGCATAATGTAGCGCAAGAGAGATACCAATAAGAAACCATCACCTTCAAGTATAGACACTTTTAGGCCCGTAAACATCATCACAGATAATCCTTATTTGCAATTTTATTATAAACATCAACCTCGATTAACCTACATTACAATAACAATGTTATAGCTTGAGTTGTGCGGAGATAGTTTTCTGCGTTTACAATGTTGATGTAATTTTCACGCTGAGCTTGACGTTTACATTGAAGTAGGATCGTTAGATCCAGATGCGAAAAAGGAAGAGATGAAACTCGCGACATAAAAAACCATAGATTTTCAAATGTATTAAGAGTAAGATAAGATCACGCGGCTTCCTGATGCGACGCCGCGGGAGGACATCGGCAGGATTACGTCAACACTGACAGACACTGCCGTAGCAGAGGAACAAGGCAGAAAGCCAACCGACATTTTCTTTGCAGTTGTACGGCTCTGACAGGGATTAGGCCGTACATTTGATAACCTTTTTATATAGGGCTTGAGAGAAGGCAATTTCTTAAGGGAATTCGAATCATAAAATGGAGATACGATCCTGTACCTAAATATGACAGGCTAGATCTAAAACCACTCCAAGTACACTACCATCCCGAGTAAAAATAAAAAACGGCCTTATAAAGGGCGAACACCGGCCGCTTGGCTTCTTAAGGGGCATATGATGGCCGTAGAGTTTTTAACCATTTTTAATGGGAGCACATACGGCCTTAAGACGGCCAAATTTGACCAAAAGATTTAAAAGGCCAAGTACTGAGCTGTAGAAACGGGCATTCGACGGGTAATTTGAGCCAAAAAAAGAATCTGCACCAAATGTATTTTTGAATGTGTTTTATGGGAACTTCATCATTTTCGTTATGTAAAATGGTTCTTTCGATTTATCCTACTTAAAGATATCGATGCACAAGCGAAACGAGCTCGCCAGTCGTCGGTTTGTTGTACGTGAAGTGTGTGGTGCGTGTTGATTTATATTTTAGTGGGAAATTTTGTTATTTAACGGCTTGAAAAAAAACAGAACCGAAAAAAAAACAAACATTTAATTGCAGTGAAATATATTTTCTTATAGGAGGGCAAATATCCACGTTGCTGCCACTGTATCACCGTCGTATACCCGTAATAGCAACCATACGGCCGCCGTACCACCGTCGTATGGCCGTTATTGGAACTGTAAGGCCGTTGTTTCACCGTCAATCGCCCCCTTTACGGCCGTACTGTCCTGCAACGAGCCGTCTGTTAATCGCCAGATGGCCGAGGACTATGTTTCAATCACAGTCGGCATTTGCCCGTTCTAAGGCCATAATTTATTTTTACTCGGGATATACTTCTTAAAGGTTTTGCACGAATTCGGTTCCCATCTTAGAGCCAATTGGGTCAATTTCCTTGAACCTTAGACGGGGTTGCCGCCTTTATCTATTCTCTGTAGACTTGAAATCTTCTTTTCTAAAACCCAAACTCTTAAAAACTTATTTATTTTTGAAGTTGTTAAAGAAATTTTTGCATACTCACTAATTTTTACCAAGGGCCTGAGTACCTTAAAGGAATGACAGATAACATAAAATGGATGAAATGAAACTCTGAGTTTTACAGAACACAACATTTTTAAGTGTCCTTCAACCACAAGTACAGCTTCGCCTATGATAGAGGACACAATTATCTAAAGCTCTCTTATAATCGAGACGCCACTGTCCGTAGTTTGATGTTGCATGGTCAGGACTACCAGATACCTATCAGAACATTTCTCTATTATTTTCTAGAGAGAGAAAAATTAAAATTATCAACGGCGATAGCTGACAAAATTATGCCAATTATAAAGGAATGATTAAGGTTTGTTAAAAATATCTCGAATTATGAATAAAGGTAGGTAAGGTTGATCCGAGTTATTGAAAATCCCGCTTGATGTTTATGACTTTCTAAGTAAAATAGTCTAGTAGGTGGCTTGATTCCAATGATAGAGAAGAATAGGATAGGTTAGGTGTCTGGGTTGTGCTTGGGTAGATGAATCTTACTTTTGGACTCTGGTTTACGAGTTCAAAGTGCAAAGTTTTGAAATAGATTCCAAGGTCTTGCAAAAACTAGGAAAAAAGCGGGTAATAGAATTGAGCTCTGGCGTACACCGGCGGTTATGTAGTAGGGTTTAGATTAGACGGCATCCAATACACCTTTGATTGAACCGTCAGAAAAGAATCTCTTAATCTATTCTTTTTAGCAGATTTAATACCAATAGCTCGGAGTTTGGTCAACTGAGCACGTTGCTATACTCTCTGTCAAAAACCTTGAAGATGTCTAGTGCAGCCAGGCCAGATTCACCAGAGCGATGTATGTAGACTTTGGTTGACGTGCTTAGATAGGCATACAGGAAGTTCGTCAGTAGATCTATTTTGACCAAAGCCGTGATTGTCATCTAATATTAGCTAACGTTTAAGATATTCCATGATTTTTCCATTTTAGAGAGAATATAAGTCATTGCTATTGGGCGGTAGATAGAGGGGTTGTCGGAGTCATTTTTTTTCGGCATGGGATAGAGGTGAACTAGTTTCCAAGAATCTGGATAAATCCCGAAGAAGTATGAATAGAGTTTGAGTTTGCGCGGAGGTGTTGCCAAGTGTGAGTCACATTTTTAAGGAGTATTGGAAATGAATGCTATCATAACCAGTGGTTTTATTGGTGTCAAGCTCTTTGCGACACATATGCACTACGGGGGTTATGAAGAAAATTCTGTCCACTGTGTGAAAGAAACAGTCGACAACGGAAGGTACCCTGTTAGTATCGGGTAAGGACAGAGAGGAAAGTAAGTCGTCCTTGTGAATTAGTGAAGGAGTTTTTTATGTGAAAGTCAAAGCTTAGAAGTCAAACTTGGTATAACCAGTCCGTCCGTTAATTTGCAAAAATTAAAACAAAAATGTTTTGTAACGGGGCTTCGATTTCCCAAAGTCGATATCCTCAATAGCAGCCGTCTGAGCCTTACCGTCAGGGTTGGAGGTTGCCCAGGACAAGCTTTTACTGCCGGCAGTGTAACTAATGATTTTACCTATCAGGGAAAAATGTTTGGGTGATCCTGAGAAACTCAGCTTGATGTATGCACGCCGAGTGATTCACTGGGATAAAAGTGTTTTGGAATAAAGGAACAAGAAAACCACTAATAATTTTGAAAAAAAAGTGTTAAAACCGTGCTAGATCTGTTACTGCTGGATTGCTAAGAACAGCCCCACTAGTAGTGGTGACTTGAGTTTTTATTATCATTTTTTTTGTAAAAAGGCTTAAATTTTAACATTAATGCCGGGTATTAAAGGATTTCCATTCGAAACATATGGCATCAGACTGAAATCCATTTACAGAAAAATCATAAATCCAAAAGGATTTTTACTGTCATTTAAGAAAAACTTTAATTGTTACCAAGAGTCACTTTAATACCAAAACCCTAAACATTTTTACGATAAGAGTTTTCGAATAGCTACTTTTATTGCAAGAAAGTCTAATCGTTGCCGCCTGCGAGTCCCTTTCCGTCTCCACAGTGAACGCATTCGCTGGCTGTTCGCTAACATATTCTTTTCACACCTATAAACATTAACTCCCTCGAAATCCATTGTCACTAACAGCTCTTTTAGAACACTAAGGCCACTAATAAAAGAGTCATTAGAGCCCGAATATATATCTCCAGATGGCAATTAACGTTGAGAAATTCCCGAGCCTCCGCTATCCATTATATAATAAAAGAGTCCCGAACTTCCCTTAAAAGGCAACTTTGCATCTTTCTCACTCTGGGGCCCCGCTGCGGAGCACCCAGCCAGATGTGGAGCCGCGCACCGGTGGCGTTTATTTCGAGGAAGGCCCCAACAGAAATAATATGTCAAACTGAGAGGAGGCATCAAAGACAACACAGCCTTAGCACTGGAGCCTGGGATTATGGGTTTTAGGTGGAAGAAAAGGGTTTTTAGCTCTTTATAAAGGTTTATAGTATATCCACCCCCGTTGGCCCCCACTACACCCCCAAGAAGACGTTACGTTTTTATTATGAAGAAGAGGCAAGCGCGGCCGCGGCATAGGCGAGCTCCAAGTGAAATTTATGGACGACAAGAGTGTGAGTTATTTACGCCCTTTGTAATGCCAGAGTTAATTAATTGCAGCCACTTAAGATGCTTTGCTGCGCTCCTCTTGTCTTTCATCTGTTCGGCTTCGACCCTTTGAAGATTTTCTTGGTTTTCTCACTTATTTCATATTTTTTTTTTTGTTGGTTTTCATGTGTTTCGTTTCGGATCCACGAGTGGCGTCTGCGGGTGGAGTCGAAGTTATGCAATATTTCATTTCCCTGGTGGCCTTACTCGTCGGAGAGGTGGAATCTCTTAGGACAGCCATGCGATCTTGGATCAAGGCGTCAAAGGCATCCTTTCGTAAGGGAAAGGAGCGAAAAAGAAGGTTTCGGAAGGAAAGAAAAAATACGGGGATTCAGACTGTAACATTGTCTTTTCATCCATGTATGATGGATATTCCCTCTGGCATTTTTCACCACCAGACAGAAACTGGCTTAATGCACCTGAGAGGATATTTTCAGCATGGATGTGCACAGGAGGTGATGCTTTAACACTATATCTGTGTTCTACAGCTGTTTTGACTGCTGTTTCAGCTCCATGCCAGTCACCTACGCTCCACGTCCATGAAAGTATGGAAACATAAAATCGACGGTGTAAACTACTTCCATTTTACACGTAGAACAAGTAACCATAAAAAAAGGCATTCCATTCTTAAGTGCTGTTTGAGACAACTTCTGAGGCTTTGTTTTCGTTTTTTTTTTCCAAATGCAATCGACTTCAGTTTCAATTATTATCTACAAAGCGCTGAGACAACAGAACACCTGTTTAAGGAGTCAGTCACCTTTCTGCATCTTATATATCTGAGGACCGCGTCATTGCAGTCGCAGCGTGAACATGTTGCATATCATGTTTAATCGTCGTAGTTTAAGGCGTTTATTGTCTGCCACATCACAGCGCGAAATGCTACTAATTCTGCGTTTTTCGATTTTAATTGGGTACGGAAAATTGTCGGCGTTTAATTAATGGCCGTGAGGTAATGATCTGATAGCAGTAAAGTTTTATCTAGTTTTATGTTAACAACTTCGCAAAACGATGCGAGATAGTGCATGCGAAAACTGCAAGGTATTTTATTGTAGCTTTTATGAGGAAGGATGGTACTATGGGATTTTTTTATATGGCACCAAATGTTGGGTATTTGCAGTTTAACGAGGAGTGATTGTATCTTAAAGAGGAACATAATCACTAATTTTGAAATATACGTCCACTAACAGAAGAACATAAATTTAATTTCAAAGTATCGATTGGGTTTGTATCTACACAATTTTTGGATTGGCAGTCACCGCTCTACAATATGGAAAGCCACTACCTCGCTCAGAGCTGGACTGGCCTAGCAAGCTACCGGGAGTTTCCCGGTAGGCCGTGCCGAATGTTAAATAAAAAATGTTTCCTCTGAATAATTTTTTTTTGAAAAAAATAAAATTTTCCCACAAAAAAATAAAAAAATTTCAAGCGTATCACAATTCCTTTAAAGAACACAAATATCGCGGTCTCCTACGAAATTGCCAATTAGTTTGTTGAAGACTGTTATTTAATAAGGATTGTGTGGAATTTTAAAAAAATCTAAAAAATTCAAAATGTCAACGAAACGACGAAGGGGTTGGGAGAAACAAAAAATTAAAAAACAAGAACTTTTAAATGCTTAGTATAACAATATTGTCCGGACATTATTCATAGGAAATATTCCAAACTTTCTAATTTTGGAAAAAGGTATAGGTTAACCACGTAATTTTTGGAGAAAAAAGTAGTGAAAGTTGAAATTGTGGTTAAAAAAACCAAAATTTTGACTTTGACGACTCATAACTCTGGAAGTTGGTAGGGTTGGTAGTACCAAAACTGGTGCTTAAGTAATCCTGAGAGAAGCTAGTTCAAATAACGATAAAGGACTCGGCAAACTTGACCGAAAAGGGCCAATTTCTTTTTCAGTAAATGTAGGACGTGGAACACAATTCCCCGTCCAAAAAGTGGTGATCTAAGGTTTGAAAAAAATAGTGATGTTGGAAAAGGGTAACGTAATTTTTGCACAGGTTTTAAAGAATGCTCGGATTTTGTTGACAAGTGATATTTTATAGGGAAGCTATCGGAAGCTGAATCCAGAAAAGTTAATTTCATTTAGACCCGGTTTCATTCGATCGAGTGGCTCTTGGCCGAAGTGTTTTCAAAAAAGGGCTTGACCGAATGTTATGAAATTTTTTCCAAAGCATGTTTTCGTTAATGTGCTTCGATCGTCATCCTAACGAAGCCGATATCATTTTTGGTTTGCGCGATATCGTGCGGGTACAAAAATCACGTACGTCGTTTAAACAAAAAAACGGCTCAACCGAATTTTATGAAAATCATTTTAGATCATGGTTTAGTTAATACGCTTCGATCTGCACCTCAACGAAGATGATATCTTTTTTGGTTCGCCCAATATGGTGTAGACAAAAATTACTACGGACGTACGCACACACACGCCTACACATGCACACATAGTTCTTCTCATAATTATGCTTAAAGAAATACCTTTGAAAGCAAAAAAGAACTTTACTTGATTGTTAAAACAAAATGTATTGAAATGGGCCGAAATTTTTGAATTTCCCGGCCCTAAATTCATTCTCAGTCCAGCCCTCTCGCTGATCGTCAATCTTGACTCTTTATCCTTTTTTTAGGAACCCGTAAGATTGGAAGACCTACGTAAACTTCAGGAATAACCTTACAGAGGCCACAGCAACCGTGAAATCCTAGACCGGTTCTATACCTTCAACTTTTCGTTCAACTTCAATAATTTTTTCCCTTTCGCTCGCATGCAATTATTGTGAAAGTGGTAAGATTATCCTTTGCGCTAGTTGCAGGCGAACGAAAGAGGAAAAGGTGTTGAAGTTGAACGAAAAGTTGAACGTGTAGAACCGGTCCTAGACAGAACAGAAAGCTTTCGCACAAAATAAAGTCCGTATGGACCCAGCAGGAAAAGTTTGAAGGCCTTCCTCAAGAAGCTTTTAGGAACGACTTCGTATTCGTAGTTCCACAAAAGTAGGATGGAATGGCGAAATATGGGTAAGTATGTTTTTTTTGCGTTTTAATAAAATTTTCATACTAATATGGCAGTGTTTCTTCCGTATGTGCTTCCGCAATTAAAGCAATATCTTCCAAGGATCTCACCGGAAATATATTTAAAAGGTGTAAGAAATTATACTTCCTGGGAAGAAATAAAAGATGACTTATCACAATCACCTTACCGGGAATGCGTGGGGAAGTTGAATGAGCTTTTAGAGCTTTTCGACTCATTCCTTCTGATGACATGGCTGCACAAAAAAATATGGAGCGGAATGCGAAAAGGAAGGAATTCTCGCCTTCCAAAAAAGGCTACCGTCATGCTTCTTGGTATGATTCCATTTCCCGCTGGTGAGGACAACTGTTTCCGTCCATGTTCTTTGAGTGATTTGAGGAGACTAGAGAGAGTAAAGGATAGATGAGTTGGAAGTCTTGTAGATGCTGAATGCGATTAAATTGCACTATTTCTGTAGACACAAAAGTTTGACACAAAAGTCTACCAAAAGCCAACATTAATGACATATAAAAAAGAAAATTTTTCAGATATTTATGTAAAAACTACAAAACCCCAAAAAGCATCCTCATTTAAATTCTATAAAATAGAAACAACATATCCACACCCCAACGGGCCTTAATTAATTACGCATCTAAAGAATATCTCCAGAATTTGTCAAGTCTAATGTAAACAGATGTCGAGTACCAAGAACGGTCCTATGTCCTTAGCCTTCTGGTTTTCCTGTGATTAAAGTCTCATGACTGTCGAAAGCTCCCAGGAGGCTATAAAAAGGTAAATGGATCCTTTATGATTTCATCTGGAGACGTGCGACTCTCTGCCACGTCTACGTATTATTTATTCCGAATGGAAGACCTTCACTGCACTTTAGATCCATCTCCCCACTATGCGAGGTGTTATGCTGAAGGTGTCACAGCTCGTTATGCTATCTGCCATTCAAGCCACTTCTTTTCAGGTGGAAATATAGAGTCACAATGGAAAATGGAAAATTGTGAAATATTTAAGGACATTTGAATTTTTGTTTGCTTGCGCCTGAGTTGTCTACTGTGCCTCGGGGCATATGATATTATTCTGTTTGGTGCTTGGACCATTGGGAGATAAGGGATGTGCACTTTTTTTGGTGTTTTGGGGTGCAAAATTTATTTATTTAAATAGTTGTGTTTTTTGCAGTGGAAGAGTTTATTTAAATCAGTTTTTTTTAAATGCTGGTTAGAGCATTTAAACTTGGTACACTTTTCTCTCTACTATCTTTCTGTCTATAGCTTGCTTCGAAAATGCACTCTAGATAACACCGTCAAAAGTACACACAGATTTACCTCGGACCTCTAGTCTTGAAAAAAAGAAAAAATTCTTAGGAGTCTTATACCTACCATTCACAAGCATATCTTCTTCTTCTTCTTGGATGGCGCTACAGTCCTTGCAGGACTCGGGCCTCTCGAAGTCTCCTCTTCCAGTCATCTCTACGTCTTGCTAGCTCTCTCCAATTTGTTATACGAAATTTCCGTATATCTGCTAGCACGTCATCTATCCACCTATTTCTTGGTCGTCCTACTCTTCTTCTTTCTGATGGTCTACCATTAAAAATCCTGGCTAGCATTCTATCTTCTGAAGCTCGTACAACGTGTCCGAGCCATCGCAGTCTATTCAGTCTTATGTATGTAGCTATATTAATTTCGTCATACATTTCTTGAAGTTCTTCGTTTGTCCTAATGCGCCATTCGTTCTGGTTAACCCTTGCAGGACCAAATATTCTTCTTAAGATCTTCCTTTCGAAGATTTTAAGTTGATTTTCTGTTTGTTGGGTCAATGTCCAAGCCTCAGACCCATAGCATAGAACTGGGCGGATTAATGTTTTATATAGTCTGACCTTGCACTGTCTTGAAATTTCTTTGTTTTTTAGGACCGGGACTAGTGCGAAATAGGTTTTATTTGCGGCTACGATGCGTCTATGGATGTCGTCCTTTATCTTATTTTCTGCAGTAAGCATTGTCCCTAAATAGATAAAGTTTTCTACAATTTCCACACTATGATCATCAAGGCTGATACTACGCCCTAATCGTTGTCCTCGTTTTGATACGATCATATACTTTGTTTTTGTGTCATTTACTCGTAGATTGAACTTTGCTGAACTTTGGACAATTTTGGAAAAGGTTTCTTTTACATCTTGCGCCTTGCGTCCAATTATGACTATGTCATCTGCGAAGGCTAGTACCTGAATGTTCCTTGTGAAGATGCTATTTGCTCCATTAAGCTGTGTTTCCCTCATTATTGCTTCCAGAGCAATGTTAAAAAGTATTGGTGAGATCGCATCTCCTTGTCGCAGGCCTGATTCTTGAGGGAAGTTGATCGAGTTGCATCCTCGTATTCTCACTTGTGTTTTACAATTTTTGGTCGTCATTCTGCATAGGCCTATTAATTTCTTCGGGAAACCCATTTCACTCATCTTCTTCCACAACTCTATTTTATTAAGCAGGTCGTAAGCATTTCTATAGTCAACAAAAAGAAGATGAATATCAATGCTTTCTTCCCAGCATTTTTCAAGTATTTGTCTCATTATGAAAATCTGGTCTGTTGTCGATCTATTTGTTCTAAATCCTGCTTGGTAATCGCCTACTTTATCCTCCAAATGTGGTTTCAGTCTATTAAATAAAATATGTGAAAGCACTTTGTAAGCTGTGTTCAACAAAGATATTGGTCTGTAGTTTTTGCAGTTCATCAATTCACCTTTTTTATGGACTGGGACTATTGTACCTAAAAGCCATTCTTCTGGCAACTTGCTACTTCTCCATAGTTTTACGATGAGGCTATGTAAGACATGGCATAACTTCTCCCCACCATTTTTTAAGATTTCCGGGGGTATGCCATCTGGACCTGGAGCCTTATGATTTTTTAGTTTCGCTATGGCATTTGCAACTTCTTCTATTGTAGGATCTGGCGTATCGTTTTCTGGGTCATCTGTACTCCGGTTGTCTGCTTCTCCCTGTGTTAGGTTTATGTTCTCTTTGAAGAAGTCTCTAAAGTATTTCTCCCACACCTCGAGTATGTCTTCGATACTACTAGCTATAGTACCATCTTCTCTTCTTACCATGGTGCAGGTGGGTTTGTATCCTTTCTTAATCATGTTGACTTCTTTGTAGAAACTCCTAGCGTCTTTATTAGTGTAACTTTGCTTAATCGCACTTATTCTATTTCTAAAGTAGTCACGTTTTTTCTTCCTTAATAACTTTTTCGTGTCTCTTCGTGCTGCTACATATTTCTCGTGGTTTCCTCTGGTCATTCTTTCTAGGTACACCTGTCTTGCTTGGTTTTTTATTTCAATGCTTCTCTTGCATTGATCATCAAACCATCACAAGCATATACCATTGTCTTTTTCTGAGACAGCCTGGTCTTAATCTCAGTTACCTGCTTCTTCAATTAAATGTATTCTCTAATGTCAATTGTCCAGTAACGAATGTTCAAGAGCTATTTCTATATTGTTCAATATATTACGTACGTAGCCTCTCTGTGGACCATTTATTTTTGTGTGCATACTTTTAGGATAATTTTTTATTTGAATTTGTATAACATATTTAATTTTGCATACTTTTAAGATCATTTTTTTATTTATATTTCTTAAAGAAGAGAAATTTCGTTAGGGCAATTTAAGTATTAGATTAAAGTAGGATGGCTCATTTGCTTGTTAATAACACAAGGCTTGTGGCTATAAAATAACGAGACTGTACAAGTTTTCTTCTGCTAGTTAACGTCTAGTTCATCGAAAAAGAAAATGTTTTACATTCTTAGTTTCGTGTGGATGGTGACTTCTCATGACCGAATCGGGGAGATACGCTCTGGATATCCTATGATCTCTCAAAAACCGGATAAGATCATAGCTTACTTCGCGGTGATCATTGTCGGTCTATCTCGCCACATTTGGGATGTGTCTTTTTAGTTCTCATCTACCTTATCTGCCATTCCTCGAGAGACCCGCATTGCGCTATCTGCCGCCAGGTGGCCGCATCGGGCCATGGGCCCTCTTTCGGTATGGTGTCGACTCTCAAGTTTTCAAAGTGCTTATATGATTAGGAGAAATTGAGCTAAAGGATTATGACCATGATCTTCCTTCAACAACAATAGTTTGAACTGTTTCGTGCTCTCCTCTGAAGTTGGCCCAGTTTTGTTCGCCTCTTTAAAAATTCTTTGTCGCCACGTTGTATGATGTTTGTTACTTCCTGAATTTTTGTTAATGTTTTTCTAGGCTCGATTTTGTGTCCTGATTTGCTTTTAGGTTATCCTTAGATACACCGATGCAAAATCAAACTAGTGAAAAGTAAAAAGTCGATTTCGAGAATACATTTTTTTTCGCTCTTCTCATTTTTATTAAAATCAAATCTAATCTGATCAAAATTCAATTTCTCAAAAGGCGAAAAAAATCACTTCTCTTCGATTGAGTTACGCAAGACTTCACCTTTTTGTGTCAGTCTCTGAATTGGACGACATCGGCCGCGATGGATTTCCAGTGGCAGCCTACCATAATTCGATTTCACGCTTCTTATCGACCCACTGAATAGTGTTCATCGCTGCCCGTAGGGCTCCGCACTGGCGTCTAGAGCAAAAGCGTGGGAATTTGAGCCGATTTCGAGTTTCACCACGTCATGACAAGGAAAATCCCTCAAGTGGCGCGGAGCCGCGCGGAATTAATGGCGTAATAGAGCTTAAGCAGGAATCCATTCGCGGCAATTAAAACGCGATTAATCGACGAGATTTACGCACAAGTTGCGGCGATTTGAATCAGCGAACCGCGATAACAGATATTCGGTAGAAATCCCACACCCCATATCTGGATTGACACTAAAACTGTGGCGGTGATATGCATTGCGATAAAACTAGATAAAAGTTTACGCTTTGAATAATGCCTGAGGAATTTATGTCGTTTTTAATGCGAAAAGGTTCGAGATTGCGGCTGCTGAGAAATAGAGGGCGCGCAGCGCGTAGGGCGGACGGAATCTCGCTTTAATTTCGATATATCGGAGAGGAAACATTAAATTTATGCCGTAAAAATCGTCCATGACACAAGCGCTCCTACAAGTCAATTGGGATACTGGGTTGGCTGTGCTGGGACCCAAAGTGGTTCTCAACTTGTTGTTTATTACCGCGCGGAAAAGGAGCCGCTCCTGAAGATGGTATCAGCGCGCCGCCCCCTTCGCAGCTAAGGAGCCGTGATTGCATTGCCATCAGCGCTCTCGACAAGGAAGGAATTACCGAAAAACACCAAACGAGTTAATTTAATTTTATGTTCAGGTCGTTTTGGGAATTTATGATTCTCCAGTGGCACTTCATTTCCTATCCTTCGGGTCGCAGCACGACAATAGCTGGAAGAAGGACCTATACTACCGATGCGGCTATAACGCTATATACGATACGAGAGACAGAGCCGTCGGTGTCTTTTCCCGGAATTAGTCGTCTATTATTACCGGGTCTGTCGTCGCATTCGTCCCGCAATTCCGGCGGCTAATAAACAGACAAATTAATGGGGCAGACCGAGTTAAGCCATTTATTTTCCGTATTTACAAATTTACTGGTTTCCGAATGGGATTTACTTAAATTGCTCACTAAATTGTTTGGATACCTTTTAGTGCTTTAGTTGCCTTCAACTAATTTAATTGTGGTACGAGAATAGTAATCCCAGCTCTGTGTGGGTAAGGAGCGCCACTTAAAGTCAATTAAAGATTTAGCATAATGTGTGCTAAGCCTGAAAGTAGACCGGTAGAGGTTTGCATGGATTTAATCAGCACTAAAAAATATTAATAGTTTGGCCAACTGCAGTGAGACTTAGAGGATGCATTCAAGACAGTCGTTAAATCTAGATAAGTAAATTGTCTTCCAGAAAATCGTTTGCAGCATTGCAGGTGCTGGTATCGCCAAATTGACAAGAAAGTTATGGTCAACGCTTATTCACCGTTGGACTTCTTTTAATCCGATAAGATTAACACAGAGAAGGCAATGAACTCGCTCCAAACGAACATCTGGAACATGTCTTATTGCAATATTGTCAAGAGCTTATGCCAGAAGTTGTGTTGTATACAGAACCATTGGTGACATGAGACTACTAGAAATAAATGGGACCAACTGTCGATTTGCCATTATTAGAGGAACTCATTAATTTTCTTGAAAAGAGACACAGGAGCCTAGAGGCTACCAAGGACATCAATGTCAATAAATCTAAGACGGAGAGCAATTGGGCGGAAAAAAAAACCCCGAAACAAAACAACTAATTACTACATTAATGGTGTGGCCACACTACGCGGTCTTGGGTCGTACGCGCTTTTGCCTTTTTTTTCATATAGAGTTTTATGACTTTTTTACGACTTTTTTACGACTTTGTCCATGGTAAAGGCCGTGCGGCCAAACAACGCGGACAAAAGGCTGTGGTTAAAAAGGTACATTGTGCGTCCACACACTATGAGCTTTTCAAAAGCGCGTACGCCGTTTCAAATGAGAATTGATTTTTTCTCACTCATGACTCAGAAAATTAAAAGATCACGCGCGCTTTTGGCTGGCCGTACGACCAAAAGCGCGTGGATTCTAAGTCCGCGTAGTGAGGACGGGTCTTAAGGAACAGAAGGGATTTGCTGTATGCAAAGGGAACCATGCGCTTCCACTAATACATCCCAGCGTAACGATCCACCTTCAAAAAGTAAATTCATGAAGAGATATGGGCTCTGCTACCAGTTCTTGCAAAGCATTGTGTCGAACCCTGAAAATAGAGTAGACCTAATAAGGCATCTCGACGGCTTAAGAGGTTAGTGATAGGGTACCAAAGTTGGGTTGGGTCTTCATCCAGCTGAGGATACACCTCCTTGTTCACCTGGCGGTCAATTCAGTACCTTTGTCAGCTGGTTAGCGGGATTCCCTTGTTTCAAGAGACATTAACACTCCATCTAAGCCAGTAGTGGGCAACAGCCAACTTTTCCAGAGCACCAAAAAAGCTCTTGTAAAGTTCTAGTTTCAACCTCCTCCCTCGAACTCAAAGCTCTTGCCTATACCTCTCTCACTCGAACTCACAAGCAGAAAAGGGCTCTGGAAAGCTTACTACTAGACGTTGTACCATGACATCACACTTCACGCGGCGCGGCAAAATTAAATGTATGGGAAACTCTCTGGCGAAAGGATTCCGCCACCGCCGCCGCGCCAATCTGTTTGTGCCTTTAAAAACCCAAGAAAGTTGGCCCTTCTGCCATTCCCAAAGAAATATACTACTGGGTCCATGCGCCTTCTTCACTGGCCGAGTAAAAATAGTTTAGTTCGTTAATTTTTTTAAAAGCATATACGCGCCCGCAACTAGCACGCATAGCGAGCAAAGGCGCCTGCCACATAGGTATGTATGTATAGTCCGCTACAGGCATGGACATCGAAAAATTCACCGGCCAGAGGTATGTATGCACGCCTCTGTTATAGATATGAATGTATTTGTAGTCGACCATTCCCAACGCGAGTGTCGTTTTACCAAGCGGTCTCCCAACTAAGTACTAACCACGTCCAATGCTGCTTGACCTACGCAATCGAACGAGAACCGGTTTACTGAGTGGCGTGCTTCTTTTATTGGTACGTGCCTGTAGTCGGCCGCATTTGGAAAAGTAGAAATTTTACTCAGGCGTTTTGACGCTGTGCGTGCCTGTTGCAGGTTAAGAGAGGGCGTGTTCCTTATTTACTCGGTCCAGCAAGCCGCCTCTCGTAACCTCAGGCAGTCTGATTAATCGATCAAGTGACTCTACATCGAGGGTTACGTTCAGAGAGTTACGTTACGTTACGGGATTACACACAAAGAGTGTTATGCTGTGACATAATGTTATTCGGGATTGACGTGGTCTGTTTTTGTTATATTCCCTCCGACAGAGTCCTATGTCAGCACTGGTCCAGTAATTTTTTTCTAGACTGTTGTTGGCTCATCTACGCAGTGTTTTCAGGTGTGCCTTGTTTATCATTGCAACCGCCATCTCCGATGTTTCCCCGTCTGTGACAGTTATTTTACGTCAGTTACAAATCGGCTCCTTTTTTACCTGCATGACTGATGTACTGTGGCCCGCTTATCTCTTCGGCGGAGTCAACGTCTTTGCTTTCTGCTGGCCTTGATATCATGCCCTGCCTAAGGCTAGAGCGAAGCCTATGACCAACATTTTGGATCGCCTCCAGGCGTTCGTCACTGATTGATAATAGTATTGCACTGCTATTACGCTGACCTTTCTCTAACTTGAGTACGATCCACTGGTCCATCCACATCCCTACTCTATTCTGGGAGGTACCTACTCTATACTGAGGGAGATGGCGATGAATCGCACATTTGAACTCTAGGATGGTACGAATTCGGAAATACTCAATTCGGAAGGAAGATATTCGCTCATGGCCCCCAAGGAATGTCTTTTGCTGGAATTAGGCCCAACAGGACTCCTTCTAAAGAAACGCCTAGTCGAGCTATACACTGCTCCAGAAATTCCTTGTGTGATCCTCGAACTTGATCACTCAGGAATTCCTTAATACCAGTGAGGAGGCGAACAAAGACAATAGCCCCTATCTGTTTTTGTTCCACATCCATTTCATCATCTTACCTGCTATTTCAGCTTCAATGTCAGCTCAAAGTGATCCGGGATCGTGCCCTTTTTAGAATTAGCATCACTGAGTGACACTTGAGGGTGGTATCTCCCTGCGTCAATCATTGGCCTCCTTTTCGTATTTCCTGATGAACCAGCTTCCCCGACACTGCCAGATCTTGAAAGTTTTTTATTTTTAGAACATTTTTGAGGGGTCCTGAGTTGCCCTCCCGAGACTCGTGCCTCTTTCTGTCAGTAGCTGTCATTGCTGCCGTCCTTATGTTTTGTAGTTTCTTCCACTTGTAAGCGGTGATATAGTATCTCGTTTTGCCTTTCCTCTAGCTCTTAGAGGAGGTGCCGGCGCGGCGTCCTCATTCCTCGAAATCTTGCCAATAAAAAGGCATGATCGTATCTTATCTTGCAAAGGGATGCGTACGACTTTGCCTTGTGCTGCAACACTAGGTAATGCGACAGTTATGCCAGACAGCCTGCTGAATGTGGCCTCATCGCTTTTCTGTATAAGCTTTATGGCGCCAGAGTTTGTCTTGCGTGGCTGGATAAGCTTTTTGGTGGTGGTAGGTGCTATATCGCAGCCAAAACACACACACCTGTACCATTAAGTTAATTCAGCCACCCAAGACACACAAACCTATACGATAAAGCTTATTCAGCCATGCAAGACAAACACTGGCACCATAAACTTTATTCAGCATAGTGGTGACGTCACTGTCTGGCTTACCTGTCGCATTACCTAGTTACTTTTGTCACTGCGGCTGGTGGCTCCTGTACTTATCTTTATCCTCCCTCTTCACGACCGACGTTCTGTTCGGTAAAGAAGGCTTTGTCGGGGTAATTTGCCATATACTGATTAATCACCGCCGATATAGCCCAGAGTACTGCCTCAAACCCACGACAAGATGTAAGCACCGAGTTGAGAATTCTCAAAATACTCAGAAAATTTCGATCTTTTCTTAACTGCCAGTTACTGAATGAAAATGAGATCTTCTCTACCCACAAACCTTGAACCATTACTCTACAATATCATGTGGATTTTAAAGCATCTAAAAATTAAATCGAAATCCGATAAACCAAACAAAAAAGGCGCCTCCATAAAGAAAGTAAAAAAAAGCAACTCAATAAATTCCTGATAAATTCTTACAATTTCTGCTGCCAGAGTTCGGCTCCTTTGCATCGCCCTCGAGATAGTGTTCCCGAGTGTATCCAATTTTTCTCCTTTATCTTAATACCAAATTGCAGCAAATGAATCTTTATGTAACACCTACAATCTGACACTGCGGAGGCCCGGCGACCGGTCTCGCTCCTCGTTCTGGCCTGGCGCTCGGATTAGCATGCACCTAGTCATTTGTCAAGATAATTTGTAATCGGATGATTCTGGCATAATGGTCCCCGGGGAGGGCGTGTGCTGCCTTTGGACCTCTACAAATGGACCATATTTAATTCGCCTTTTATACATTTAATGAACCGTGAAACTGCCTCTGAGAGATGCCATTACTATGCCACAGGCTCTGAGATCTGTTTGGTGCGCTCCCACGCAACACGTTTGTAATTGCTGGCTATGTTTTAGCCTCATTGTCCACCTACGCCCCCCGGTCGAGATAGGGTGCAGACAGAAAGGGTCTAGAGGATTCATCGATTTAGATTAAGTTTCTTGGAATCGCGCGCTTAATAGCCGCGATAAAGTGTCTTTCTCGATGACAACGTCATTGCCTATGACTGTGCTGAAGTATGTTTAGGTGGTCTTTAGCCCCCGACAAACGAGGTTCTTCTTAAAGACAGGAAACTGGAGAAGTTCACTTGGTAAAAGTTAACTAAACTCCAATAAAACGTGCTAAACTGGTACATAATCGATCCATTAGTCACGGCCTAGTGATTAATCGACTCAGGACTCATGAAAAATTAATATTTCGCGTATTGCTCGTTCTCATTAATATCCTCTAGCCTCATTGAAGCGCAGACTGGAAGTCTATCTCGTAGGACACAAAAGACTAATGGGGAATTCTGGAAGGTGTTGCCTAGTCTCCCCCGCTTTGAACGGCTGCGTCTGATGATGATGGGAAGAGACGTCTATTCGCCGTATAGCTGCACTGGACCATCGCGAAGACGATTTATGATGGAAGATCGTGTTCGATATGATTGATGAATCCAGTCCATTAGCGGTGATACGCATTATTAATGAGCGGAAATCGAGATAAGACTCAGCCCACCGATCGAAGAGCGCGGCGCATTCGGCAGCGAGCGAGCAGCCTTTGTGTGCTCTACAGTGCCTGAATCTAGGAGCAGGAATGTAATTGTGAAACTGTTGAACAAGGAGGAATGCCCTTTTTGCTTCTTGGGTCTGATATGGCTCGCCTTAAGACCTTCTTCTATTCAGGAGACGATGATGAATTTCAGTTTGATGTGGAGGCAAGCTCATGATGAATTTTTATGAGTCCAGGCGGCTGCAAGACGAATCTTTTCTTTCATCCATTGTTAAGCGATTTATTGCTGGCGATGTAGTGGATGACATGAAAAGGAGAGTAACGTGGTAGTTGCTTGATAAATTGGCTTCGACTCTACTCATGCCAGATAGGACAATAATTTAAACTAGTTGAGAGGGTGTGTAATGAATGAATGAACATTTTTGAAAATAGTAATGGGAATATCTCTTCTCTATTTTGCGATGCATTATGGGAAAAGATTGATGCATGGCAAGGGTTTTTGTGGAATTTTCAATTCGAGTATTCACATTTTTATGTAGCGAAGGAGAATGTGAAGAGTTAGAGAGGAGAGGGAATCAGCGGCTTAGTGGTTTTAAAGATAACTATCAATCAAGTTTCTTTGGGATTAATTCGTTCGGTACTAACGCAGAAGCTCTTCATAATTGCAAAATTTTTTGGGTGTCACATTCGTCATTGAATGCCCTCCACTTGCGTTCGGACCACACAGATATAGTTCCATTCACCTAACCCTTCTGGTTCGCTTAAGTGGGATCGGGCCACTCTTTGGACTTGCCCTAATTTGGATTTGTTATATTCTTTGGTAAGAACGGGCCACCATATGGCAACATTGTTCTAAACGATGCGCAGCGCCCTTTATGTGACTTTAAGCCCCTTTCTGGCCGAAGTTATACTTACTGGCATAGAAAGCTGAACGGGTTTGCTTTGCTCTTAGTTAGTTAAGTCTCCAATTCCGCTTTGGGACCAGATAAATAATAATAATTGTACTTTTTCTTCTTCTTTTGTTGAGGTAATGGGTCCAAAAGTACCGCGGCTACTCGCATGGCCTATTGTACTGTACCCCCTACCTCATATCTGCAGCCCAGACCGGTTGAACATGTTTAGCAGTCTGCCTAGCCACCTGACCACTTGCTAACCTTTCCAAGGCCCATCTTCAGAATCTCGCTGATTTCCTAGGATCACTACGTTATTTGCATAGGCGAAGCA
This sequence comes from Thereva nobilitata, assembly GCA_963855945.1. Taxonomy (NCBI): domain Eukaryota; kingdom Metazoa; phylum Arthropoda; class Insecta; order Diptera; family Therevidae; genus Thereva; species Thereva nobilitata. The sequence continues at coordinate 229,548,127 of OY979694.1, forward strand.
ATTCCAACAAAAATTTCCCCTGGGGCCAAAAATTAATTTTTTGGCATTTTTTTCCTTCTCACCGACTAGCCTACTGTAAAAGGGGTGTAACCGGACATGTAGGCCTTTGATATCACATTGGGCGTTATTTAGGGTACAGTATGTAAACCCCTAACCCTCCTAACTATATCGCCTAACTAGTATCCTGCAACCTTGCTTTTCCCCAATACTCCAGTCCAAGAATTGATTCATATGTAAAATAATTCGTCTATCGAACACCCTTTTGCAAACAAAATTTCCGAAAATTCATTCAACTTTCAAAAGTAGAAAAGCAGGGTTTATCGTCTAATTCTCATGCGTCAACCATACTTCCTTTAAACGATCGTATCCTAGCTAAAGGATCAATAAAACCATGCTTGAACGTTTTGTCCGCTTTGCCCAGATTCGGTGACGCAGCTTAAAGGTTAGAGTTCCATCCGATCCCTGTCTGCAAACTCAGGTGCTTAGTCTATAAACAATTATAGTGTTTAAACCGTCTTTTAAACGCTTAGCGGCGTTTAATAAAAGAAAACACTTCAAGTGTTTCACTAGTAAACGTTTGTAGCTTTTTTTTGGGGAAAAAAAACTTTCTAAAAATTTTTAGAACTTGAAAGTCCGGTAACCGAAAAAAGTCCGATGAATTAAGAATTTAATTTCTTGAGTAAAAAAAAAATAAAAAAAATTTTTAAAATCAAGCTTTTATTAGATAAACTAAAAAATATTAAATAATAAAAAAGTTTTTTATTTGCGTTAATAAGATGAACTAAAAAGTATAAAATAATTTTTTTAATCCACCTGTAATTAACTACAACTACAAGTAAAAGCTTGGGGCGCTCAGTTAACAAATGTTTCAGATATTATAACAAAAATCCAAAAAATATAATTTAAATATGGTTTAACTATTAAATACGAAAATTAATTAGGATACAACTTGATAAAGCGCCCCCAAGCTTTTACTTGTAGTTGTAGTTAATTACAGGTGGATTAAAAAAAATTATTTTATGCTTTTTAGTTCATCTTATTAACGCAAATATTTAAAAACTTACTGTATTCTACTCGTCATTCTCATTCATTTGATACCAATGTCGGGGGGTTTGTAAATAAAAAGGTAATCCGCCATTTTCTGGTGGCCGCCATATTGGATTTAAAATGACGTCACAAACCTTACTGTATTCTACTCGTCATAATCTTTCATTTGATACCCATGGGCGGGGGAGGGGGTTATAAAGAAAAAGGTAATCCGCCTTTTGTGGTGGCCGCCATATTGGATTTAAGATGACGTCACATAGCTTACTATATTCTACTCGTCATTCTCTTTCATTTGATACCCACGTCGGCGGTTGTAAAGAAAAATGTAATCCGCCATTTTGAGTTAGCCGCCATATTGGATTCAAAATGACGTCACATAGCTTGCTGTATTCTACTCGTCATATTCTTTCATTTGATACGCATGTTGGAGGGGAGGGGTTTTAAAGAAAGCGGTAATTCGCCATTTGTGGCCGCCATATTGGATGTAATATAAAATTGAATATACTATATTGCATTGCCTTCAGAACCAAAGGTTTGTGCTAAATTTGAGCATTACCGGATATCGGGAAGTGGTCGAAAAATCGATTGCAAAATTTGACGACACAGAAAACGAAGTTAATATAAAGCTTGTAAAATTAAACATCTTATTTCGAGAAAAATATATCTTGGTCGAAAAATATAAGTACTGAGCCAAGAAATACGATTGCTTGGCTCAAGAATTTCGAGGGTCTTACTCTGAGACAGCATTCTCATGTTAAGACTGAAAAATTTTTCTACTCAAGACAACGAAACGAAGACTATCGAATTGCTGGAATTAAGACAATTTTTTTATCAGTGTAAGCTTTTAGGCCCTTAGGAGTGTTTTTAATGCCGCTTAGAATTCACCACCCGCACTTTTAAGACTTGCACCGCTGTAGAACTCCTCAAATTTGTGTCAAAGTTATTATTACGACTTTTTTTTATCAGAGGTTTTTAGTTGGCAGAACAGGAATGCGCAATGCAATGCTGATGAAAGAAAATAATGTACATTCCAAAAAATAAAATACCCCGAACCGTTGAAATATAGACGAAGTCTCGTCTTATCTTTCCTGTCTGCAGCGCAATTTCCACAATTTTCGCAATAAAGTAGAATACGCTGAAATATTCCAATTCTATGGATTTTCCTCCCAGAAAAAAAGGGCTTATAACGCCACAAAATGTCTCATTATAAACCAAAAAAAAAATGCTGTGCAACAAAAAGGCATAATAACGCGACTTTTCCCCTTTTCTTGCTCAATTCGAAATTGTTTATCAGGATTCAATCATCCCAAATCCCTTTTTAATGGTTGGCTAAATAAATTTCGACTTTTTTTCCTCCTATTCAAATAACACCTGTTCACCTCTCAAAAACAGATTTCACCCCTTCGCAAGGATCCTTACCGGGGGAGTAGGGGGGTAGAAATTTCGCCATAAAACCTACTTAGAACCTCGATAGAAATCCTTTTACTTCCCTGAGTTAAGCTCCTTCGAACCGAAGAAATTGGGTGCCCGCAAAGCTGACAGGAGTCTGGCGTACAACCCCATACCCCCCCCCCTGATTCAGCCCCGTAGCCAGGATTCTTCACGCTCGGCTCCTTGTGTAGCGTTATGTGTGTGCACGAACTCTCAATTTGAGAATTTCATCTTGAGCAAATCGTATTAAAATTTCAATAAAAATGACAGGAAATCTGTGCCTGTATGGGTGCAAGCGTATAGTACGCCTGCAGTGATATGTTTGGGGCGAGTTTTAGGGTCGCTTTTTTGTTCCTCGAGAGCTTTTCCTTGCAGAAGGGCGAAGTAGTTATTAAAGGGGTGACATTCGTGCTGGATTCGTGTGCAACTGACAGGGCCGAGGGAAAAATTTGACATTCTCCCCACTAAGTACCATAAATGAGATCTTTTCAAATGGTGCCAGATCTAATTTTTTTGGGGGGGTGTGAGGGCGGATGAACCGAATTTTACTGGCTGGGTGAGGCACACCCTTGTGGGGCCTGGTGGAGCTAGGGTAACGTATGTGAGAATAATTCTTCTAGACGACGCGAAATCGAATGTCATTGAGTGTGATGAAGCTGATGGCGCAGAAAGGTAAGATGATTTATTTGCATTATAATTAAATTTTGAACCTGCAGAGGTGGAGTGTTTTGGTGGCAGCGAACAGATATCCACATTTAATAGATTATATGACATCGATGGTATATCCTCTTTAGGGGAAGAGGAAAGCCATGAAATAAAATTTTTGGGATGGCAGTTATAAACAGTCACAAAATCCTCGAGTTCAAACGTAAGGCTAATCGCTATCTGTTTCAGATCCCCCAGATACTAGACATTGCATGAGATGGCAACGAACAAACAATAAAACATAGCAAATGAGCATGAAATCTTAATTCCACCAGACTTCAACCCCGAGAGAAAGATAAAAGCTGATACATCCCTGAGACGTAATGCTCCAAAGCCAGTCCGGCAGGGAGTCTGGAAGACCAGGAGGATATTAGGAGCTTTTGACCTCCTCGCAACGCACGAACTTAACAAAAAGCCATGTGGCACCCTTTTTATTCAGCCTGCTGTGCACCCATCCTCACTCACTGAGCCACGAGGTATCAAAGATAAGCAAATTTTTATAAAAATCAAACAAAAAATTTTTGTAACGGGGTTGCGAGGCAAAGTCGACATCCCCAATGGCACCTTCCCGAGTAAAAATAAATGATGGCCTTAGTACGGGCAAATACCGACTGTGATTGAAACATACTCCTCGGCCATCTGGCGGTTAACAGAAGGCTCGTTGCAGGACAGTACGACCGTACATGGGACGACTGACGGTGATACAACGGCCTTAAAGTTCCAATAACGGCCATACGACGGTGGTACGGCGGCCGTATGGTTGCTATTACGGGTATACGACAGTGGTACAGTGGCAGCAACGTGGATATTCGCCCTCCTATAAGAAAATATATTTCACTGCAATTAAATGTTTGATTTTTTTTTCGGTTGTGTTTTTTTTTCAAGCCGTTAAATAACAAAATTTCCCACTAAAATATAAATCAACACGCACCACACACTTCACGTACAACAAACCGACGACTGGATAAATCGAAAGAACCATTGTACATGACGAAAATGATGAAGTTCCCATAAAACACATTCAACAATACATTTGGTGCAGATTCTTTTTTTGGCTCAAATTTCCCGTCGAATGCCCGTTTCTACAGCTCAGTACCTGGCCTTTTTTTTTATGTGATAAAACCAAGCTTAGGAATCACCCTTTTAAATCTTTTGGTCTAATTTGGCCGTCGTAAGGCCGTATGTGCTCCCATTAAAAATGGTTAAAAACTCTACGGCCATCATATGCCCCTTAAAAAGCCAAGCGGCCGGTGTTCGCCCTTTGTCAGGCCGGTTTTTATTTTTACTCAGGTTTGTATGCCGGACTTTTTTTATAAATCGTTGTTCCTGGGCTTAGAACTATCACACAAAGGTTATAAGATTTTTAGAAAACTAGGATCGCATAAGGAGTTTTACTATATGCCACGGGAAGAGTACGTAAATACATCACAGTGATTAAAGGTTAACTTTCGATTTTTAAGCTTAAAAAACACTTCTTTAAATTTAGATATTGTAGCAGCGAACCTCAAAACAAGACCCACTTTAATTCTCCTAATGTTAATAACGTATGCATTTCACTCTTCTCACTACTCTCGTTACAAAAAGCACCACAGCCACAATTCCTTATATTTTCCCAGTGAATCTCCACAAAGAAATTCCCAAAGCGCACCAGCAGCGAACGCCTCCTCTCTCTCTAATCATGGTGCATATGCCGTGCAGAGGTGAAATTTTTATTATAATTCCGGTCACAGTAACTCTACAGGATAATTGGCTTAAGTTATGAAAAGCCACACTTCCGGGGAGATTAAAGGCCTGCAAGCATGAAAAACACGTCGCCCGAGAACGGAATCTGAAATTCAGGTAAAATCAATACAGAGAAACAGAGAGAGGCCAGCAAATGCCCGGAGTGCCTCGAGGAAATTCCGGAAGCGTTCCCGGTTCTAATTTTTTAATACCCAGGAGCACATCCTGATATCCTTGAACAAGTTTGCACTGGGAATTCACCGAGCCGAAACTAGGTCGAGAATTCAAATATTAAATCGCTTCGCTACGTACCGAAAATTTCCACGGAATTCGTTTAGTTAGAGGAAAGCCGGCTAATTGCTAGGCAGTCAGAGAGCCCAGCTTTGCCAGTGTGACTCACCTCAGTGATTATATAAAAAAGGAGAGAGAGAGACCCGGGAAACCCCCTGAGCACCGTGTGGAAAAATGCCCACCCCCAAATCCTCAAGTGACTTCTCTTTTTGGCTGGGAGTCGCCGTTTGGCGAAATGATAATAATGAAAGGCCTTAGAGCTGTTAATTTCGCTTGTCATCCTCCCGAATGATGATTGATTGCGTCAGAGATAGTCATCAATTTCAATTTTCATTACGCGAAAAGGAAATGTGAAAACTGATAACACGAACAAAGCAACACGAGCAATTTCAATTTCCTCGCCGCCGCCCCCACCAGTTCCTGTGGGTGGGATGGAATGAGAATTCACAACTCTCCACCTTTTCTCTCTCTAAGCACGCGAATTTTCTTCCAAGGCTGAAGCTATTCGGGTGGAAGTGGAAAATGAATTCCAGTGAAAGCAGTTTAATTAGTTTTGAGGAATTACCCGCATCTAATGTGGTTATTGATCCTGTCAATCATATTTCGGCTTTTCCATCAGCGATTGCGATGACTGTGCACATTCAATGGCATTAAAACGGACTAAGAATTGAAATGGCACCTTTTGAGCTCTCGTTGAGTTTCTCGTTCTCCTGGCGGGAATGCTGCGTGGGTGCGCTATTATAATTGGTGATTAGAGGTTTTGACGAAATTATGTCTCAGGCTGCGCTTAAGGCTGATTCTAAGAAAATCAAAGCCAGCGTTTCACTTCAGCTCACTTTCATAAAGGAATCCTTGTTCATAGCATTGCCTTAAGATCTTTGATGAGCAAAACCAGATTTAAATGCCAATTAACAGTTGCTTATTGACTCAAAAATGTTTACCTTTTCGCATTGAAATATTTTGATTCAATGAAAAATCTTTACGAATTACTGATACTTACTCCTTTGGGGATAATAAGCAGACCCAGACAGCCGTACCTCTCCCTTCAGTTGCTGTGCTCACCAAAGAGCCAAGAAAAATCGGACCGGAATGGAACCACGCCCCACGGAGCATACCCGCTTTCCAGAACCCCTTCCCATACAGACCGATGGCAGGATTATGCTCAGGTACCCCGGATCCGCCCGGGATCACCATGGCAGTGATACGTTGTTCAACGAGCCCCTGCTGTCAAGTGTAAGCGACAAGCCACTGCGCAGACTGCTGAATCTGTTCAAGCAGTCTGGCCTACAAATGTGAGGTATAGTGTGTAATTCAATACTCCAAACGAGCGCCCGCCGACCCAATTTTTATACCAGACATTACAGATCCCTTTCTCCTTACTAGTTACCTTACTAGAAGCCAAAAACAAGGAAGGTTATCTTAGTGGAAAAAGTGGAAAGACAAAGGACCTTGCGGCGAAGTCGAATCGAACCACGAACCTCTGGGACGTAACCTCTGGGAAAAACGACTTTCATTATATCGCCAGTCCATTGGCTCGGATCCAAAATTAAGGTCACATTCACGATGGAGCCGACAAATCGGTGAATCTAAAGCATGGGTCAAGGTGAGGTTTTGGCTTGTCCCGGGTCAATTTTTTAAACCAAAGATCAATGATTTATGATGTAACCAGCCGTGATATGTCCACTCCTCACGTACGCCTTACTGGTATGGTGGCTGGTATTGATCAGGAGCTTTAACGATTTAACGTTTGGAAGAGTCCAGAGCACGGCAACAATAGGGGCAGCAAAGACCATGAGGACATGCCCCACGAACGTCCTTGCCGTGCTCTGACCTCAGGCCTTGTCCTTAGATAACCGGATTTCGGGGCCTGGACCTTAAAACCATATGGGCACTATCCGCCGAGAGTCGAGACCAGACGACTTACCGATGTCGAGACGAGGGTCTTAAAAATCGCGCCTTGTCTCGGTCTCGTGATACTCTACTTCGTAATGATGCACGTAGTGAAGCTATGCAGAGCTGAGCTAGTTATGAAAATAGATGGAGACTTAACTAACCAGGAAGCGTTTCTGCAGGGCTCCAAGATTGAGATGGCCCAATAGAAAGAAAAGTGAGTCACTCGTTCACTTCATGTATGAATGCCGGCTTTAGTCAAACCCAACATGTTGTACTGTCCGGCTGTAATGTTACAACGGGAAATGGAATGCTGCAATAGCCAATGCTCCCGTTTCCATACCAGTTCTATATATTTTTTAACATATTGCATGTCCTCAGAGGGAAGCATTCCTTTTAATGCTCCTTTAGAAGCGTTTTGGAAGCAGTAAAAAATATTTTAATAATGATAATTCATGGCGGCCGGCCTGTGTATATGTGAATAGTCTCCGGTGTCGAAAAGCCGTTATTTTTGGTTACCATTTGCAACTTTCCATTCAAATGCTAGTGTCGTTTTACCAAGTGGTCCCCCAACTAACTACCAACCAAGTCCAATGCTGCTTGACCTCCGTAATTGAACGAGAACCGGTCCTTTGAGAATGCAAATGGCACATTTTATGGTCACCAAGATAATTGCCCGTGTTCTTCGCTCCACTTAAGTCTCTTTGGTAGGGCATAGTTAGCATAAACGCTGTAGTATGGCACTTATTCCTCGTGCGAGTTATTTTTAGAAAGACTGTTCGATTTGGATTTGCGAACAGCCTCAGGATCTATGCCCACCAAGCTAAAGTTGCGTATTTGACCATGACTTTGCTGATTTTAAAGTGTTACCCACTCGACTAGAATTTATAGGGGGCATGCCTCTTGTAGCGTTTCATGCCTCATGTGGCAAATTGAGGAGTATGCCGATAAAGGAATTTCCCCGTAGGTACCTCATTAAGACCACACAAAAAAAAATCAGCGATAGATCATTTTAAGTTTTAAGCCGCACGTTTTTGCTATAAGCTTCTTACAGGCATATAATGCTATGGAGGTTTTCTTGGGAAGACTTTCCTGGTCTAGACTAGTCTTTTATCTAGAGTGATTCCTCCGTATTTGGAGGATTCTAAAAAGTCAATTGGTTCCAGATTTAGTATGGGTAGCTTGAAGATTTAACATCCTTCTTCTGACGAAAGGCATTGTAACCGTTTTCTTTGGGTCTACGACTGTCACTTCGCCATTTTGACATCAAGCAGAAATTTGTGAAGGGCTCTTTGTAGGAAACTACCCAACCACCGATTCAAAATTCGAATCTAACCCTAACTCGACTCAGAATATTAGAATCTTTCAAGACTACAACTTCAACCGAAATAAGATTGAACCTTTTTAATCGTTTCACCAAATTTTCAGTCTAACAATGAAAGTAAAATCCCCGAAAAGCATATGCAACTTCCTTTCCAACACCCCCTCTCTAAACAACAATCTAACAAAAAATAGAATGAACAGCGGAAATATATTACGCCTTCAGCTCAAGGATTTCCAGGAGTTTTTTCCGGACAGGACAATAGCAGAAGTGTTAGCACGTGTGCGCTCCATTCTAGTCAATTACAAGTTCCGCCACCTGGGGAATCCTTGTCTGTGCAGAGACGATATAGAGAGAGAGCATCGCTTCCTGATCGTGTTATAAATCTCTGAGGCAGACAAAAACCAATTTACAACCGCTTGTGCCTTTGTGTTCGCACAACGACCGCATCCGTGGTCCCCTGATTCCAGTCACTGCCGGTGACATAGTCTATGAGGATTTTAGGTAAATATTTCAGTATTCCTCCTTCGTCTGTTCTCTCTCACTCGTATTGTGCCCGATGACCTGTTGGTCCTCAAAATCAGGCACGTCCTGGCCATTGTGCTCAGTGGACGTCCAGCGCCAACTTACCAGGTTATTGTGTGCGCCATCAACCCGTAAATATTTACAGGGTCAGCGGATATCCTGGCCGTAGCTGAACACCGAAGCCCAACAGAATGCTGAGCTTGGATTTATGAATAGGGCTTAGTTTGGTGCACAGCAGACGCATATCAGGACAAGCATCCACCTCCACATCCGGCTGTGAAGTTATTGGGATGCGACCAAATTTATGCTAAATCCGAAAGCTTTTGTGTCCTTATTGCTTCCTAGTTAAGCAAATAATTGATTCTGTTTGAAGCCTTTGAGTTTCAAAGGTGGATTATGCATGAAATCTAATCCCAGTTCTGCTGGGCTAATATAAGTCATGGATTGAGAGTCGTTGAAATCTCTGGGATAGCGTGTGGATCCACAAGTGGGCCCCGTCGCACACACACACAAGTCCTGCACCCTTTTAAAGTGCTCAATAAAAAATTCAAAAACGTGAAAACTCGTAAATTTACAAGAATTCGAAAGGAGCTTAAATGGTCTGCTGCACACCAACAAGCAAGGAAAAGTTTTTCCTTTCACGCTTGACATATCGATTACAGCTCACAGACAGGATCCACCCTCGTCGTGTGTTGATATTGAAATCGTGGGAATAAATCAAAAGCCTCGAATGTCCAATTTTTTCGGCTGAGCGATTTTAAGATTTTCATTTTTTTTTCTGGGGTTCGTTCGTTCGTCCTTCCCAGACTGAATAGGCGAATCCCTGTGAACAGATAACTTCCTGTATCTTTGGCCCGTTCTGGCTGGCCAGATAAGCTAAGGGTTAGGGCTTGACATATTTATTCATGGCTTTCAATCTTTTCACTTTCGATTCTCTTTATGGATTAAAAAAAATAGGGCCAGCAACCCTTCCTACATAAATTTCTTAGAGCGACAGGCAATTCATATTCACATATGACATACGACTCCCACTATCGGCGGTATGGGAGGCGGAGGCGGCCCTTTTTGCTAGAGAAGCTGCACCATTATCCTGCGGCATAGTAAGCAACAAAAAGGAAACTTCGCCTTGACAAATGGAAAATGAACCGACAAAACCCTTTTTCCTGCTGTTTGCCTTTCCGGCTTCTCCAGGACCAAGACCTACCAAAAATTTTATTCATGAGGCTGGATTGAAAGAGGGACCCTTAGTTCGGGGTAGTTTAACTACAAAGGGATGCCCAGGCTGAAGTGCGTCTCCTTCCGGTTTTCTTAGATTAAGTGATTGGAATGGAGTTTAAAACCCTTTTTTTTGGAAGAAATTTATTCAAAATCAATTGATGTTTTTAAATTATTATTTCTGAAAGAATATTGATGCTCCTAATGCTGCGGGGATTGAGTTATGTGACTTTTCTTGCGATTTATGGTGAGTTATGAAAATGGATGAAAAAGGACAAATTGTGTTGTGAATAGTAAAAGGATACATTATAGTTAATTTGGAGTTTTTAAATTTAATAAGGTATCCTTATTCAACGCATAAGGAACAATTTGAGAAGTTGAGAAGAAGCAGTTAAAAATCTTCGTTGGGGGGGGGGGGGGGGTTACATGGATAATTCTAATATTAAAGTAGAATTAATTAAAGTGAAAAACAGCTTGCTTATTGTCAATCAAATGCCGTTGATCAAAATAAAAAGGTCAAAAATTCAACTTTCCAAATTTCTTTGCTGCCATAATCTCGAGAACCTCATTCGGATCAATACCTAAGTCCCCATGGAGCAACAGTACGGCGAGTGCACTAAGTCTCTCATTGCCCGTTGAGTTTCATATGTAAGTTTTGATTCTCTTCAGTGTCGAAAATCTCAGCTCTTATAGCGGATTCTGATACTCGATCATTGAAGAATGGAGAAAGATGATCCAAGTAATCTACTTTTTCAGTTACGGCAAATCCAGGGAGAAGTATCGGTAAGCTTGAAATGATTCCAACATTATCATTAAAAAATTTGTCTGACACATTCTGAATCAGCGTATCGACACCCAAGGAATAAAAATAGCAGGACGAAAATTACGCTTCAACAGAGTCTTTTTGATAATTAAAACGAGCTGTTTGCTTCAACGTGAGTCTCGGAATTTTGAGTTCCATATCGAATACGTCTTTCGGGAGTTTTTCAGCTGCTCTACAAATTTCGTCGAATGATACTTCTGCATTTCTTCGTTTTTTTTTAAGCGTATCCACAATTTCGTGAACATGCTTTACGACTGATGCCAAATCACGTGATTTTTCTTGCAGTCGAACTGACAAAGGAAGAGTGAAACTGAAAAGTCTGTCCCAAACCAAGAGACTAACGATGAACTCACTTTTCTGAACTGCTGCAAGTAAGTAGACCGCTGTTTTTGAGATGATCCTAGATTTCCCAGAAAGGACCCCGCACTTTTCTTATGGAAAATGGTTTTCGGCTAATTTTCTTGAAACTTCCCCGCCCACAAACCACCACCAAGGGGCTCGAGGAATATAACAGATTCCTGATAAATGTAAAACAATTTATTCTTGTAGTCGATCCAACGGCTACCCAAAACAACCACCCTTCAACCATCGACCATCTAACCCTCCTCTCCCACGTCCCCTCAACCCCAACTGTCAGTAAAGTCAAAATGCAAAGTACTCACCTTTCAATTCATTCGTTCTTGATTTTTTGAAAAACCAACAATACTTTGTTGGCCTTGTGCGCGTTTCATTCCGAGGATTCGATTCGTTCGTAAACAAGCAAGGCCCTTTTACATACCAAGCGAAAAATGGAAACGCAATTTAGAGGTCTTTTATCGCACAGAAATTTGTATTTTTTTCTCTCTTTTGCACGAACGTGGATTCCAGACAGAGAGAAAGCATACAAATTTCTAAGCGATAAAAGAGATCCAAATTGCGTTTCCACTTTTCGCTTGGGATGTAAAAGGGCCTTAATATCAAAAATTGGGGTTCGCGGGTTTTTAGCGACTAAAATGTGAAAAGTAGATTTCCGCGTATTACGAATTTGATAATTTTGAATTTGGAGTTGTGGGCATATTGGAAATTTTAATAATTAGGGAAACGGGAAACGTACGAAAATGCAAATTTAGGAATTTGGAAAATTCTGCGAATTTTCAATTCAATATTCGAAATTGGAAATTCAAAATTTTCCGAACTTTTTGACATTCACAATTCTAAAAATTGAAAAATTTACAATATTGTTACTCAGAATTTCGGGAGGGGCTCGAGCCCTATAGCTGGCTACGGCCCTGGGTTCAGTCCTTTTGCCGGCACTTTTAATGGTTTTTATTAATAAATAATCTGCTCTCAATCCACTCTAACCCACTTCACAACTTCGCTGATGATGATACACTGCGTTACTTCTACGTCTTCGATAATCAAACGCATTCTTGATTGGAGCCGCCACAACCGTGTCAAATTTAACGCCTTCAAAACAAAGTACTGATTCATCTATAACAAAACCTGCACCGCCACCTTTCTTCTGTCTCAGTGGACAGTGTGAATCTAAGGGCTGGCCCATCTTTTAAGAGCCTAGGCAGAACATCAACTTAGGATCTGCGATGTAATGACTATATACTTCAAATCGCCAGACAAGCATACCAATATCTGGGATTCCGTAAGTGGTGCAAATTCCTTCTTCTGTTAGCAGACCGGGTTGGAATCTACAAGTCCTTCTTTTTGCCTCGTCTCGAGTACCGACTCATTTACCTAGGCTAGTGCCTCATAAACCACCTTATGGTGGCTTACAGAAGACAAAACCGCCCTATAAATCTCATCGGTGATGGCATCTTTGTACCCAGCATTGACTCATTAACCTACCGCTGGAATATAGCAGCCTTGACAAAATTTTATCGCTAGCGAATATTTCACAAAAAATAAGAACTTACACAGCTATATTTTTTCCGTATTGCAAGGCCAATCATTCGATTCATTCCCACACACACGGCAGTCTTCCTTTTTGCGCACACGACGGTCTAGAAGTTCATTAATAAATAGAACAACTTGATTGTGGAATAACCCTTTTCAGTCAGTATTTCCGAAATCGTACAACATCTTAGAGTTCAAATGTAACGCTTACAAGTAAAGGCTGTTTGTAGAGATGACAATCCTATCATTGAGTGTAATGTTGGACAGCAGGATTTGTCGAAAAAAAAATGGTAGAGAGAAAGGTGGAAAGAGCTGACAACGCCAAGATACGATCTTATTTCACCGACTCCGATGCAACCCTACCACGATGGAACGCTGACTTTCTTAAGCGAACAGGAGCTACTTTCCTCACTTATTATACTATAAAGAAAGAAGGCAAGTTATCTAAGTAGAAGGAAATGGAAAGACAAAGTACCATCCCGTACAGTGGATTCGAACCACTGACCTCTGGCATGGTAGCCGGGCGTCTTTACCCCTAGGCTACCAAGCCGGCAAAACCGAAAACTGTATTAAAATGCATAAAACATGTCCAAATGGTTTATATAAAATATAATATTAAGGATGTGATTGCTTTTCATATCCTTGTGCCTGAACAACGACTTGATTAATCTTCAAGTACACCACGTTTCTACTATACCAACTCTACAAAAACAATTACTTCAAAGCATTTTCCCAGTGATTTAAGCGAGTTATTTAGGGTATATTGAAACATTTCAACCCCCTCTTTCCCATCCACCCTTCGTTTTCCAATTTCTGCAGAACGCAGCAGTAAACAGCAACAGACAACGATAAATGACGACAATTTGTACACTTCGTATTTCCGGTAAAAGGGATGAATACTGAAGTCATCGATCTACATTAAACTGTAACAAAATGTTAGTATTGATAACCGCAAATGGTCAGTCACAAAATACCTTTCCCCAAACACAGCCCCGGGATGCTGATGGTGGGTGGGGGATGAAATGGTTTAATTACGTTAAAGCATCAATCGCCACTGTCCACCATTTTACACAGCGACGATCAATGGAATAATTTCAATGGACAAGTGGAATTGATTCGGCAGTAACTATTCTGTTAAAATTAATTACGTGACCACAAATTCAATGGTTTTTGGGGCAACATTGGGAACGTTTTCCAGTTTTATTGACAATTCGATAATCTGCGGAGAATTTACACGAAAATGAAATTATTTAATCCGTTGCGCGATTATAATCCTGGTTAATGTCACAAAATTTTGGGTTTTTAATTTTTTTTGAACAAAAAGTGTTTAAAAAGTGATTTTTTTAAAAATGGAAGGATTAAGACTTGTGGGCCATTGTAAAAAAATTAAATGATTATATTCTTTATCATCGGATTCTTTTTATGATTACTTTTTAAACATAAACATAGCTTTGAACAAACTTCAACATGCTATAATTTTCATAAATGGCGTTACACGTTACACGCGTAGACTTCGGGACTTTTGAAGTCTGTTCTTCCTGTCGTCTCATTCTGTTAGTTCTCTGATTTTCCTTATTTTCTATCGATCCTCCATATTTCTTGGTCATCTTACCAGGGGCGGATTTACACAATTCCCGCCTAAGGGCTGGAAGAGATCTGCCGCCCCACCACCGCTCTTACATCATCCATCAACCAGGTTTTTATAATCACTGCTAACAACAATACCACACAAATACTAGCCTATCGCGAAAAACGTGAAAACTAAATTTAAACTTAGGTTGAATAAATATTATTTTTGTTATTTAAGAGTTATAACGGGCATTTCCCATCACCGATTAAAGATAAACAATTTTTATTACATTTCAGGGTCTGGAATCTCACTTCGTCTTCAACGGTTTTCTCTATCAGTGACGGAAAATGTCAGCAGTAATTCCTTAAAAACATAAGTAAACTAGTAGCGTACGTCTGGGTCGACATGCGGCGACAACAACAATTTGTTTGCACGCGAAACCCACAGCCAAAGATTTGGATATTCTTTGGATTTGAAAAGCGCGGCGCCATGTGAATGTCCTTCAATACAAATGTCCCTAGGCAACAAGTGACCCGAGATACAAATATTCCTGAAATATGATTTCTTTTTCATATAAATTTTACGACGCAACAATCATAGCCACTTTCAAATGTGACGCATTTGATACATTTTTTCGGTATTTTTTTTTTGCGGTATTTTTCTATTCCGATGTGCTCATTTATGAGGGCAATAAAACAATAAAATTCATTTGTAACCATTATCACTTTGTCGGAGGGAGATGCAACCTTTGTGAAAACAAAATTTAAGTACTGTGCTCGTCTAACCGACTGCAATCGGCTGACTGGCTCAGGCGCTATCGTGTGTGTGCCCTAATTTTGGACCGGATCCAAAGGACTGGCAACATTGTAGTGTCGCCATAATGGAGCGCTCGTGTATTGGGGCCTTTAGACCCATCTGACACATCGCTCTCCAGACGAATATATTACGCACGACGGTTGGTTTAGGAAGGATATCGTAAAGGATTGGGATTAAATGCGTACAGGAAATAGTCTCTGATTACCACCCACATCAATTATATTTCTTCCAAGGGCAATTCAGTCCTGGGATTTATAAAAAGGTATGGTCCCAGGTATGGTCTCCTTACTACTCCTCCCATCTTGGTAAAATCGAATCAGTTCAAAGGAGGTTCGTCCGATTTGCGCTCAGCCACCTCCCGTGGGATGACCCACTTATTCTTCCGCCTTATGAGAGCAGACTTAAATTGCTCAACTTAAGCTCTCTCCATAAGCGTCGCGAGGTCGCTGACGTTATATTCGTTCATCGGTTATTGAATGACAAGGTGGACTCAGACTTCTTACGCGGCCGCACGTCATTTAGAGTGAATAACTATAACTTAAGAGGTCAACCGCTCTTGTACATTAATTCATCTAACACCAATTATGGGTTATACGAACCGGTTAATCGCATGCTGTTAAACGTTAACAATAATAGGAGTGTTTTTAGCATGCATGCTAGTGAAGATGTCCTTAAAAGGACTCTTTTAAATGTGGCGTAACTCCCTGCGTGTCCCACTCTTTCTTTGTCTTTGCAAGCTTCTCTGTTTCTTCTCTTTTCTTGCACGCTTGTTTGTGTATTGCATTTCTTTCTGTTTTAATCGAATGAGCAATCCCTGGGGGGTCATATCTCGCATATGTGTGAGGTATGACCCTTTCGGGATTGCATATTCAATTTGTATGTTGCATGCTTTAGTTGAGCCTATCTCAGTGCTACTTGTGCTGAGCTGGAAAATTTTTCTTGGCCCAGCTAAGAAGTGAAACTTCTGAATTAGAAGGGTTAACTCTATTGCATGATTGTGTTGTTGCAAAAAAAAATAGATTACTACCTTCTTTATGACATGTGGTTTCAAATTATCATTCGTTCTCATATATACGTTGTCCGGTTAAAATATAAAAAAATGTTTTGAAAATTTGCCGCCCCTAAAAATTTGCCGCCCTGGGCTGAAGCCCCCATAGCCCCCCCCTAAATCCGCCACTGCATCTTACCATTCTTTTTCCTCTTTGTCGACTTACCCGGAATACATAATTTGAAAGACGGAGGATACTGCAAATTTTTTCTGAAAGCTGATAACGCTGTATCAAATTACTACGCGAAATTTGAGCCCCGTCTGTCACTCAGTGTGTTCACAACAGCTTTTAATGTCAATTCAGAGTCTGACAAAATCTAAAAAAATCTCTTTGTAATTGTTGGGGAACTACCGGAGAAGCTTAGATTTTGTCATTCAACCGTTCACATGCGTCCATTACACGTTCATGCAAGCGTCAATCAATTCCATCAGTCATGATTGATGGAATTCAAAATATTCAGATAATTACATCAGTCACCACCTTAGACGGTAGATTTTCCGTCAGTCATAGCAGTAACTGGCAAAACTTACAGCAAAACCTATGGTCTAATGGACGTCATACCATAGGGAAAGTTAATAAGCTGGGTCAATCGGTTCCTTACCGGAAGACAGTGGTCAGCTATCGAAAATATCAAGACCAAAAGTGTTCTTTCATCAAGACAACGCTCGCCCACTTACAGCAAGAACGCCTTTGCAGAAGCTAGAGGAGTTGGAATGGGAAACAATGTCGCATCTACCATATTCATCGGGCATTCCACCGTCGGATTATCACTTCTTCTTCAATCTAAAAAATCGTCTGGATGGAAAAACTATCGATTCAATAGAACATTATCAGAATGGTACTTGAGCAGTGTTTTTTGTCACGGCCAACTGTATTTTGGAAAAGGCGCGTTCAAACTCTACCAGATAGAGGTAAAAGCATTGTAAAAAAATTGAGAAATATATATTGGATCAGTTTTTAAACCCTGAATTTTGGAAAAAAAAATTAAATTTATGGAATGACCCAATAGTATGCAACATTCAAAGAGTGGCCAGAAGTGTCCCAGGACTGAGTTAGGATTTAAAATTCGATCGAATATTTGGGTTTACTTCGGTGAAAACCCGATTCACACCTAATCCGGATTTAACTTTAGCTGTCTAGGAGTATATTCATTAGGTTTTAACACCTCTCGCTAAGGGGTCGGCTTCGGTAGCCTAGGGTTTAAAGCGCCTGACTACCATCGCAGAGGTCCACGGTTCGAATCTACGACTGCATACAAATGCGTTTTTCTTTAATTTCAGTGAAAATAGTAGTATTGGGTTCAAAGAGTACCGCCGCCGCGAGGTTAGTCTTTTGTACCATAAGCAGCCCCACTGCGTCATATTTGTAAACCAGACCGCTTGAACAGATGCACTAAAAAAATTGTCACTTAGACTTGTTTGCTCGCTCTAATGGGATAGTAACAGAGAACATGAACATTCGTTCTCCTCGAGGAACACCCTGCATGAGGGGTCTTCCGTCCTTCCGATTTTCTTTGGGTCGTAATTTAGCGCGTAGCGTTGCATTTCAAGCCTGCCCAAGAATAAAGCGCTTTGAATTTACCTCTGAACGTGTAGGTGCCTTTTCACCAAACTGGTTCTGGGCCGATGCAAGCGATGACAGAGGCGTGTCTGGCCAAGGCGTGCGTCTTTTCATCGCTCTGAACCCATGATGGAGGCTTCCATTGACTTGGTCCTAGTGTTTCACCGAGACCGAGACGAGACGAGATTTGAAATTTTCTCGTTCTCGTGCCGAGCTTTTGATCTTCATATCGTCTCGTCTCGGTCTCGGACAAGATTCAATAAAGGATTGCTCGTCTCGTCTCGTCTCGGTCTCGTCTCGTACGAGAATTTCGTATAACCGAGATTTTTAAAAATAATAAATTATATAAATAAAAAAATTAAAGGATAATAAATAAATGAAAGGATAATAAATAAATTAAAAGAAAAGAAATATGAATAAAAAAGTAAAAAAATTATATTTATTAAATTAATATATTCCATACATTATATATATGCATTGGCATTGTGGGAACATGATAATGTAATTATCATTGCCACGGTTCTATTCGATAAAACCCCGTATAATGATGATTTGACAAGAAAAGAGAAAAAACGAGAACTGATTTCTCTGAATTCGAATTCACTAACTCAGAGATGGAAGCCGAACGCTTTATCTCATGAATCCAAGACAAATTTATCTACCCCGGATAACCATAATAATTAATAAAAATATAAAATATAAATTATTAAAGAATAAATTATTAATAAAACAGAGCTTCGAATTTGTCATATTCTCTCATATTGTCTCGAATTGTCTCGAAAAAACGAGAATGAGAAATTAAATAATCTCGTCGAGACGAGAATCTCGTAAGGGGTGATCTCGTTCTCGTCTCGACTGATCGAGAATATAATTCATGGTTCTCTTCTCGTTCGGTACTGAGAACGAGACGAGAACGAGATTATCTCGGGTCTCGGTGAAACACTACTTGGTCCCAGCGAACGATACCACTCTGAAGCTGGTGTCATATACAACCGTACATGCATTGCATTCAGCGGCTCCCTAATATGCGGAGATTTTTCACTGACACATAATTGCATGGTTGCGTTCCGTCCCGGCTGTCACAGATAGCCCAAAAATCTGAGTAACGAGTCGCATGTGTTTGTTGTGTATGCTTGTGTGTCCTATGTCGAATGCGGCAATGCAGAAAAAGTTGAAAGTAGCCCGACATTTGCGGAACATTCACGGAATATTTCGTCAGGTCGCATTTGAATACACATACTTCTATATTATCTGTCAACGAATGCAACGCATGTACGCTTGGATATGTCACCAGCTTGAGTCCGGAGTGGTTGTCAGATAGTATAACGATCAACTTGCTGGCATTGGCCCGTCTTAAATTTTCATAGGTATTGGTGTACACCACTGCTTGAAAGATAGTACCTAGGGAACACAAGCTCAACACTTCACTAAACTTAGGACTTTCCCCAACAATCCTTTTTGTCCGTATGTATGGACTGATAAAACTCTTTCGGCGGTACTCGTTAGTACTAGAACGGATCATAGACGATTCCGACAGTTTGACTCACTAAGCTTATTTGAAAAGCTATCATTTTTCTCATTGCTTTATGTTAATTTTTATCACTCGATAACTATAATCCCGAATAGGTTTACTGCAATCAAAAAAAAATCATTGATCGTTTGTGATTACCTGGAAAAAGCAGAATATTCCAGGTTCAGCTTTCCTAGTTGGATTGTCTCAAATCAGCATGTAAAACAACTAGACTTCCTTCTAGGAAACACCTACAAGCACGAAAGAAGTAGAAACTATTCAAGATGATAACCGTAAACAGGAGCAGGAGATAAGACGTCAGTGGAGCACTTTAATCAGAAAAAGAAATCACTGGATGATCCTTTTTTATGGCCCAAAGTCATTTTTATCACTTTCCCTTGCGATTCCTCCGCCTCATTCAAGTCCTGGCCCGTCAGGCATTGTTGTTGGCCTCCGTTGCCGGATACTTTTCATCCTAGGAAAAGCCTCATCAGAGATAAATTTAGCCCCTCATCACTTTAAGTGTCGATGATAACCTTTCACGATTTGACGTTTCCATTTTATTTCCTCCACGTCTTATGGGCCTCTCATAGATAGATGAAAAAAGTGCGAGCAACCTTCTTTAGATACCGTTGGTTACTTTTCTTTTCGTTCTCCTCTTTTTCTTTTTTTGTTGCGAATACAGCCCCATCCACACCGCTCTTGCTCCATTTCCTTTTGTGTTACCCTGTTAATCTGGCATTCGATTAACTTTAGGACTTTCTCCTTGATTTCGTTTTGTTATCTTTATTGGACGCTTCCAGAAAGAAAATTGGGAATGAGATTGAATTTTTCTCGGGGCATACAACGCATGAGGGTGGTTGAGGTCAGAGACACACTGAAAGGAAGGGAATTTGTAAGGAGTTCAAAAGGATTTCGTTATGCTTTATCATGGCGTATACAGCAAAAGTTGAGGGTGGATGGATGATGCCTTTCTGAATAGGTTTAGAATTTCATTTAGAAATTTTGTTGAGGCCAACTGTTTGTCAAAATAATTAGGCTGATAGCAAATCAAGGAATTTCGGAGAAATGTTTTTCAAATTGGATACTTTTAATATTCATTATGTTTTACGAAGTGTAGATACATTTCTCATAAAAGGAGAGGATATCCGAGGTCGGCCGGGTCCGAGCCAATGCAACAACTTTGCGATTCAAAAGAATTCGAATTCCTGGTTTATACCATTCTTACATAGGTATGCTCAACCTCGCTACCTCATCCCTGAAACTCTACCACAAAAGATTGTTCGACCAGGATCACTTGCTCACTCTTCCTGTTAGATGCTCTGCCCATCTGATCTTAGCTGTATTATTTTCAGACATCTATGTCACTAGAACGCTCGCTTTTTTTCTTAAACACTCTTGAGATGTCAGATTTTTTTCTCATAAGTACTCTAGCCTCGGATCCATGCGCAGAGAACTGTAGTGAGCATCTTCTTATAGTTTGAAAGTCATAGTTAAACTTTGGCTTCGAACATCATTGACAAACTATAAAAGGCTTGTTGACTTTTAGCAAGAATGCGCTTGTACCTGATTCCATGCAATTTTTGGCTCCTATTATTGACCCAAAAATCAGATGGATTATACTACTTGGAGTTCATGTTCATCTAGCTTAGTTGTGGCAGCAATGTTAGATCGTCTCTCGGGCAGAGTCATCGCGTATTTTTTTCCTACCCTTTGCGTTATCTCAGTGCAGTGTTGCGCCTCTTGCTGTGTCACCCGAATCTCCTATCGCTCTCTTCAACGCCATCTTGAAGAACAGGTGGACATGGTCGCGTCCGTGGTCAGTAGTAGGGCTCTGCGGTTTCTGTGACGTCATTGGTTGTTGGGTATGGATATTGTCTTGGGTATTAGTGAGCGCCGCCTGTGTGAGATTAGTTGAACTTTGATGTGCCTCTGAAGAGCTTTCGCGCCGGATGAGCTTTTAAACTTCACTGTGTCTTAGCTAAGCTTGAGGAATTTGGTGATCTGCACTCTGTGCTATAATACAGCGCATGGATAGATAGTTATATGCGTTTGAAACAACACCAATGATTTTAAAAGAAGCAATTTGATTGGTTCAGCCACTACCCACGCTCAACAGACTGAAGGTTACGTTTCTTGCCACAAATTACATGCCGACTTTTAGAAATAAATAAATACGGTGTGGTAACTGGATGCGAACCTTTAAAGTAAAACTGCGTGTTGACGCTAGCACTCCTTTTCATAGAATATGGATTCTAGGCTATTGAAAATGTCCAAAATTAAAGGGTAGAAAGGAACAATTGCGTTCAAGCATTTTTATGGTTTAATGTGTTAGCTTGGCACCTAAATATGCCAAAACCACAAAGCGCCCCCCTTTTTTAGGGGTACGTTTTTGAGCGCCGACCCTAAGTACCCATTTTTCAGATTTTTCAAAATAACTCGAAAACAAAGCGAAATTCGAGAGCAAATAATTTAAAAAATGGCTCAAAATGGTCAACTTTGAATGGCTATCTCTCGGTAACCGTTGGTCGTGCGAAGATTTAAAAAAATGCAATTTCTTCAATGTTTCATAACCTTTCTTTTCTGTGAACATTTATGTATACCCAGGAGCCGTAAAAAAAGTTATAACCAAATTAATAAAAAGAAGAAAAAAACGTTACATTTTTTGAAAAATTTTAGTTTTGGTTTTCGATTATTCTTTAAATTACAAATGGTAAAAAAAAAATTTAAAAACGCATTTCGATGGGAAATTTAATTTTCTACAAAAAAGGATTTTAGTAAAAATCTCGAATTTCGCTTTGTTTTCGAGTTATTTTGAAAAATCTGAAAAATGGGTACTTAGGGTCGGCAGTCGAAAACGCACCCCTACAAAAGGGGGGCACTTTGTGGTTTTAGCATATTTAGGCGCCAAGCTAACATATTAAACCATAAAAATGCTTGAACGCAATTGTTCCTTTCTCAAAGACATTTTCAATAGCCTATTCCTTGATGTGGTTTCCATCTCTTCTCTCAAAACCTTAAATATGATTAGATATTGAAATACCTATACATTGAAGTGCGCAGTAACCTTCCCTGTAAGCCCCTCTTGAATTCCGACGAAAAATCATAGAGGTTAAGGTTTATGGATAAGCTGCATAAACAGTCTTTAGTGATTCCATACATACCCAACGAGGTTTTCTACGAAAACTACAGAGTATATAGTAAGCTTATGCAAATGAATTAAGATTAATAGCAAAACTGTGAAGGATATTCCCAGGAAACTCTACTATGGCTACAAAACCATCATGAATAAAAATTTACTGTTTGCATAATTCTATTCCGGAAAAGTTTTATCAACATTTTAATTAGTGTTGAACAAACTAACCCAGTCTTAACTTAGCACAGTAAAAGTAATTTTTTTTAACAAAAAAAATAACCTCTTTTGGATCTAGGAAAAAATTATAATTTTAAAAATTTTTCTTTTTAATTTACAGGGAAAACATCAGGTTAAATGTATCCTTCCGCAGAAGATCCTTGATGAGAGTCACGTAATTTGGTGGTTTAAGTTGGCTACTTGGTTAAGGCTGTAGGTAGAGGCGGAGTAGCTAGCTGCACAGACACCGCACAGGAGCATCCTAGGGTACCAGCCAGGAGCAATTAATATTCAAAATGCGCCCAGGATAAATTGAGCATGAAGATTCCATTTGCATAAATGAAATGAATTCTTTCAATAAATTTTTGGGGGATTTTCCTGCATTTTGTTTTTTGTATTGTAAATTTAAAATAGTCCTGAATTTATGAATTCAAGAAGATAATTGTTTTTGGGGTAAATGTTTTTGCAATTCTTTAAAAAAATTGAATTCTGTTTTTTAGAAAAGGTTTAGTCAAGTTGAAAAATAATAACTTTTTTGGTCTGTTTAGTAACCATTTCTGTGGAGGGAAATATGTGTTGCTAGAAGACAATTTTGAGACTATAAAATATATCCAGTGATAAATCAATATGAAAACTAAGTGCTGTGGAGGATGAATCAAGCCGCGATAACGTACAAATCTTCACGGCTCTATATCTATCAAAGGGGGGAGAATATTTTTAAAGATGCAACATCAAAGGTGCACGGAAAGAAATTTCACTTTTAGCCATGAATATTGCAAAAATCAAAACAAAAATTTTTGAATCAGGGCTAACGGAAAGCGCCTTTCTGGAGTATTCTGCCTCCTAAAGCAAGGAGAACCGCTCTCAATTGACCGATAAAGACTGTGTATTCATCATGCTAAATTGAGGTGAGGTAAGGAAGTAAGCAGAATGGTAGCATTCAGGAGTCCCAAAACAAAAAATTTGTAAATACTTCTCGTCCACAGGTATTCAAGATTCTTTAATGGATTTGCTGCACACTCAGCTAACATTTTCGACACGAAAAAAAAAATTATTACTTATAACAAGTAGAATCGAACATCAGACGAAAGCCCGGTCTGGTAACACGAAATTAAAACTAAGACAAGGTCTTCCCGTGGCTGCGAGCGGTTACAGTGTATATTAGAAGACGTAGTTGTAGAAATTAGGTAAATATCTTAAACTAATGCGTAGTTAGTGGGTTTTATGACCCAAGGGTAGTAGTGGTAGAAAGTAAATAGAAGTTGACCCTTTTAGCTGTTGTATATAACTTGAGACAATGCGTAGGTAGATTTTACGAATAAGTGCATGCGAGTGACTCAGCGTTTACAGGGAGGTAGCTTAGAAAAATAAGACGCAATTTATGTAATGCGCAATTAGTTACTAGACAACAAAGGCTACCCTTATGTATTTTATCTAGGTCAAATGCATGCTAGAAAAAAAGATAAAGCGGGTGCAAGTCTTAAAAACTGTAGGAATACACTCATTCGCAAGTCGGGCGCAGCCACGGGTTGAGCAATTTCTGGTCAAGTAAAGCAAAAGTTAGAAACCAATAATAAATTCAGGTGTGGGGTTGAACTCTGATAGTGTGAACATTAGTGAATATACTGTTTGGAAAATTAGTAAAAATACTGTTTAAAAATTTAGTGAAAATACTGTTTAGGAATTTAGTGAAATTACTGTTATAAAATTGGTGAAAATACTGAAAATTAGTGTAGATACTGTCTGCAAGTGCTTGGAACAATAGTGTTGTGTTTGGAACAGTGGTGTTGTGGAAGTGCACCTGAGAGTGGTAAGAGGTTACAGGATGACTCATCAGGGAGGACCATCTGACGTAGGGACAGGCGCATCTGACAATGGGCCAAAACCAGGTAATGAAGAAATTTTAGTAGAATTAGCGAATTTGCGGAAAGAAAATGAAAGGCTAAGGAGCGAATTGGAGAACAGGCAGTCGCAAGAGAGCACTACCAGCACATCGTTGGATTCGCTCGCATATTCCTTGCCGAGTACGGGACAATTCCGCTTGGGATTAGGGGAAGTAAAGGCAATAATTGAAGAATTCGATCCATCGAAAAATATCTCGGCCGAAAAATGGATTGAGGGGGTTGAAAGTTTACGGCATATTTATGATTGGGATGACCGGTTGACTTTGCTCTATGCAACTATGCGGCTGGGAGGTGCTGCAACCTTCTGGTATCAGTCACAGGGAAATGTGCTGAAAAGTTTTAAAGATTTTAAATCAAGTCTGATTGCGAGTTTCCCTAGTGTCCGGGACCCAAGCTCTATTTTGATGGAAATCATGGAAAAGAGAAGACAGCCTGGGGAATCGGCCGAAGAATATGTCTACCAAGTGGCTGCTTTAGGTAGTAGGTTGGGTTTGCCAGAGAAAGCGATCATCAGATATGTTATATCGGGACTGGGAGACCAAAACCTTAGGAACGTGTTGATGTCTTCAAATTGTTCAACGATGCCCGAAGCATTAGGGTGTATAAAGAGCTTTGAAGAAATTCAAAAACAAACACAAAAACGCCGTAATATTAGGGGCGAGCGACATGAAAATAGTGTTTCCAGGAGCAAGAACGGGATTCGATTTGCTCCATATAATCTAAATAGAGGAGATAATAGTTATAAAGGTCGCGTGGGGGAAGACAAAGGGATCGTCGAAAGAAAGGAGGGTGAGAGTAGCAGGACGGTCAAATGTTTCAAGTGCAATGAAGTGGGACATTATGCTCGTAGCTGCGGAAAAGGGTTTGAGAAGTGTTTTATCTGCAATAAGGTTGGGCATAGGGCGCGTAATTGCCCAAATAAATCTAAAACCACGGTGAATCGTATCGAACAAGAAAGTTTAGACACACCTGATGAATACCACAAATGGGTAACAGTAGGCGGCGTCAGAATAGTAGCATTTTTGGATTTGGGAAGCGAATGTACTACTCTAAAGTATTCTGTGGTGGAAAAAAATAACTGGACCATGGACGAGGGTAGTTCCTCCTTATTTGGGTTTGGCCGAAAAGAAGTCGTTACGCTCGGAAAAATTATGAAAGTTGTGAAGGTTGCCGATTTGGAAAAGCCGACTGAAATTATGGTGGTCGGTGATGCGGTGCAGAGCGCCGATATGATTATTGGTAGAAATTTTCTTGACCAGCCCGATGTGGAAATTCTGAAGAGGAAAGGGAAGTTCGAATTAAGAAATATTTCTGGAAAGAGTGGTAAGGTCGTTCGAGAAATTCCGCCAATTTTAGCGGATGAAATAGAAGTCGGAGGAAGGGTAGATAATGAAGGGAAAAGGAAACTGATTGAGCTGGTTAATGAGTACAGGGACTGTATGGCGAAAGAATTGGAGGAGGTCGGGAAAACTGATTTGATAGAGATGCACATTCGGCTGAAGGAAGAAAAGGTTATTCGGTACCAGCCATACAAAGTGGCTTACGGACTCAAGTCACAGCTTCGAGAGCAAATAGACCGTCTGCTAAAACTGGACATTATTCAATATTCTGATTCAGAATACGCAAGTCCCGTTATTTTGGTACCGAAAAAGAGCGGTGAGTGGCGAATGTGCGTCGATTATCGTAAGCTAAACTCCATAACCCAGAGAGAGAATTTTCCTATGCCTAATATAGAAGAGACACTGAATCTTTTAGCAGGTCAACGGGTCTTTACCACCTTAGACTTGATGAGTGGATATCATCAGGTACCGATACACCCCGATAGTCGACATTATACCGCGTTCGTAACGCCTGATGGACATTATGAGTTCAAGAGAGTCCCTTTCGGGTTAACAAATTCACCCGCTATTTTTATGAAGCTGATGGCAAAAGTAACTAAATCGATACAACATGGAAAGGTCATACTCTATATGGACGATATTCTCATACCTACCAGAACCGTTGAGGAAAATCTCGATGTATTGAGAGAGCTCTTGAAGGAAGTTCGAAAGGCCGGATTAACCATCAACATAAAGAAATGCTCATTCCTACAATCAGAGCTAACTTTCTTGGGACATGAAGTTTCCGGCGAAGGGATTAAGCCCGGCTTTAACAAAATAAAGGCAGTAAGCGAGTATAAACGACCTGAAAATGTGAAACAAGTGAGGCAATTTTTGGGATTAACCGGATATTTTCGGAGGTTTGTGCAGGGATTTACGTTTATTGCACGACCACTAAACAAATTACTTAAGAAGGACTCCGAGTTTAAATGGGGAGAAGAGGAAGAAGGGGCATTTATTAGACTGAAGAACATGCTAAGTCAGCGGCCCATATTGGTATTGTATAATCCAAACGCTAAACATGAAGTACATACTGACGCGAGCTCTCATGGATTGGCTGGCATATTAATGCAAGACCAAAATGGTACATTAAGGCCTGTATCATATTTTAGCCGCGCAACTACAGAGGCTGAAAGCCGATATCACAGCTACGAACTTGAAGCCCTTGCTGTGGTGGAATCGCTGGAGAGATTCAAACATTATTTATTAAATAAAAAGTTTACAATCGTCACTGACTGCAACTCCTTACGAATGACGCAAGAAAAGAAGAACTTGGTACCAAGAATTGCGCGATGGTGGCTTAGAATTTCCGAATTCGACTTCGACATGGAATACCGACCGGCCCATAAGCTAGCACACGTTGATGCGTTGAGCCGAGCGCCGGTGGAAGAAGGGAAAGAAAGTGAAGATGTAACCGGTAAGATGTTCATCGTAGAAGTGGCCACCGAGGATTGGCTGGCCACGCTGCAACACCAGGATACCAGAATTAATGAAATCAAAAAAGTGTTAACGGGGAGTATCCATAATCATCCTGACCAACACGGGATTAAGGGGAATTTTGTACTGGAGCAAGGCAGGATTTTCAAGAAAACTCCGAATGGTCTTCGGTTTGTTATTCCCACAGGAGTGCGCTGGAGAATTATCAAATCCGCACATGACGACAGAGGCCATCCAGGACTAGAGCGGACAATGGAAACTTTGCGGAAACAGGTGTGGTTTCCTAACATGAAATTTGTAACGAAGAAGTACGTCAACTCTTGCATCGACTGTTTGTACAACAAGAGAGCAGCGGACGAAAGCAGGTTTAAGGTGCATACTCCTGAAAAGGTTCCAATTCCATTCAACACGGTACACATTGATCATTTGGGGCCATTCCCAAAGAGCCGCGGGGGAAACCTGTACATAATAGGAATAGTTGATGCGTTCAGTAAATTCATCCTACTGAAGGCCGTCCGAACTACGACAACAAAAGGAGTGATCAAGATGTTGGAAGAAGTCACCCAATATTTTGGTATACCTACCCGGATTGTGAGTGACCGGGGAACTGCATTTACCTCAGCAGAGTTCAGGAAATATTGCTGCGATAACATGATCCAACACGTATTGACAGCAGTGAAGACACCTCGGGCCAATGGCCAAATCGAACGATACTTCAGGACAGTAAAGTCAGCGATAACCACAATGACGCAAGAGGCTGATGGGCGTGACTGGGACAAGACAGTAAAACCAATTCAGTGGGCGTTAAATAATTTTAAAAACACTACGACTGGTGTCACACCTTACAAATTGGTCATGACTTATGAGCCCAAGGATATATTGAAGAATAAGTTAGCCCTGGCTCTGCATGAATTAATAGACAGAGAAGAGGAGGACAATATGCCTCTTAATGAGTTAAAAGAAAAGGTGATTCGTCGAATGAATGAAAAGCAGAAAAATCAAGCTGAGCGAGTCAACAAAGGGAGAGAAGAACCACGAAAGTATCGAGCAGGGGAACTAGTGCTGGTAAAACAAGAACCCCCATCAACAGGACAAGTACGGAAATTGCAACCACGGTTCAGGGGACCGTATGTGGTAGAGGCTGTACTAGGACATGATCGATATGTCATCAAAGATGCGGAACAGATGCAGGTCACCCGCAAACCATATAAATCAGTGCATGCGGCAGATCGACTAAAGCCATGGTGCCAACTGGACGATATGGACTTGGACGAGGATGCGGACCAAGAGGACGAATTTGAGAATGACGAAGAAGCTAACATGGTGGAATAAACAAGAATGAAATCTTGATTTGTGTATGTAAAAAAAAAAACGATGAGAATCAATAATAAATCTTGGTATTACCTAAATCGAGTTGTTTCTAAGAGCTAGTTAGACAAGGAAGGGAAAGTAACGATTTCAGGTAATGGAAGCGAGTAGATGGCCTTAGGGTCGAATGATTGGAAGGCAGACGCGACCAGAGTGGTTCGTCGCTTCTCTGTGGCGGTGAGTAGTGGGTCCACAGTCAGGACTGACTGGATTGTGAGGTGGTGAGTGTCAATAGAGAGTTCTGTAAAGCTGTTGGTGCAGTGGGAACTGGTAATTGGTCCATAAGGCTGCAGATGCAGCAGGAACTGGATGTTTATTCTGTAAAGCTGTTGGTGCAGTAAGAACTGGTAAGTGGTCCATAAGGCTGCAGATGCAGCAGGAACTGGATGTTTATTCTGTAAAGCTGTTGGTGCAGTAAGAACGGGTAAGTGGTCCATAAGGCTGCAGGTGCAGCAGGAACTGGAAGGTAATTCTGTAAGGCTGTAGGAGCAGCAGGAATGTAAAGTGCAAATATGGAAGTCTTCTACCTTCGTCACTGAGGACAGTGACGGGGTAGGTTGGCCGAACTATAACAAGTAGAATCGAACATCAGACGAAAGCCCGGTCTGGTAACACGAAATTAAAACTAAGACAAGGTCTTCCCGTGGCTGCGAGCGGTTACAGTGTATATTAGAAGACGTAGTTGTAGAAATTAGGTAAATATCTTAAACTAATGCGTAGTTAGTGGGTTTTATGACCCAAGGGTAGTAGTGGTAGAAAGTAAATAGAAGTTGACCCTTTTAGCTGTTGTATATAACTTGAGACAATGCGTAGGTAGATTTTACGAATAAGTGCATGCGAGTGACTCAGCGTTTACAGGGAGGTAGCTTAGAAAAATAAGACGCAATTTATGTAATGCGCAATTAGTTACTAGACAACAAAGGCTACCCTTATGTATTTTATCTAGGTCAAATGCATGCTAGAAAAAAAGATAAAGCGGGTGCAAGTCTTAAAAACTGTAGGAATACACTCATTCGCAAGTCGGGCGCAGCCACGGGTTGAGCAATTTCTGGTCAAGTAAAGCAAAAGTTAGAAACCAATAATATACTTTCTTTTCAATCCATTTTCATATCAATAAAGCACTTAACTACTCTCACCAAATTAGCACTTTAGAATGTAAACATCATTATTCTCGCCCGCCATTCCTCAAATTTGCTTTCATATTCTTCAATTTTTTACAAAGACTCTATTCACTGCAAGATCAAAAGCAGCACACAACAGCAGAAAAGCTTATTCAGTCTCTGAAAAGGACATGTAGCCTCTATTCAGTCTATATCCTTTATACCAGGGCCTAACACATCCCATTGACGCACACACACACCCCCACATAAATACTCACACATAAGTGCGAAAAATTCAGGATGAGGAAATTTTCGCTCCTTTTTTCTTTTTTTTTTACATTTTCTGAGATATCGACCAAGTGCCATGGGGCATTTAAGGAGTTGCCAGAAATGAGTGTCCATTTCCTTTCGTACACTTAATAGACGAGTCCTTTCTTTGGTACAATAGCAGAAGGAGTGGGGGGAGGTGGGTGAGGATAAAAACCGTTGACAAATCACCTCCTTTATGGTCAAGTGACATTAATAGCGTTTAATAAACGGCACAAATTTGCTGAATGCTCTTCTTCGGTCTGTCCGATTTGAGAAGATTGTTGAAAGAGTTTCCGCGGCATTTATTACCAGAGTGTTTCCGGTTTTTGTAGCGTTTTTGATGGTAGCCATACTTAAAGAACAGAAATTAAAGGTTTATGTTTTTTCTTATGGTTTTTGTAGATTTTGTTTGTTCTGAGTTTTATTAACATATTCAAGGGATGAGACGAAATAAAACCTACACAAATGACAATCTTCCCCTTTTATAACATATACTAAAAAAATATTTTGTAATTCAAAATAGTAAACAAAATCAACAAAAGATGACGTTTATGCCAAACCTTGAGCGGCTTCCATTCCTCTCGAGGGACTCCTAGTTGATAAGGAGAAATAATGAAATGCTATTCTTCTGCGGTTCCTCTGCTTTGATGGCCTTTCACTTTTCCATTGGAATCGCAAGATTTTGAGCTTCCCGAAGTCCAGTTTTACCTTAGGCAACAGAATGTGGTCAAAAACCATTTCCAATAGTTTAGCTTCAACGTCTATCCAGATCTCAGAGCTAATGCGTTACCCCAAGGTCCTCTCGTCAATAAAGCCCAATGCCGGTGCCCAATGCCCAATGCCAACGCTCAGCCACCTTTCTGGAGCTCGCTGCTATACCTGCCGCGGCAGGCATTTTCTTGGGAGCCCTTGGGAGTTTAAGGCTTTGGCCTCCCGCTCGATCTTCTCTTTAGGAGAGGATGGAAGTTTTTTGCTCCTCCTGCGCCTCAGAAAGTTCGGCTTGATTTTGTGTCAGCCGTTTGTTGTAGTCCCCAACTCAGCATGATGCGGCTCGCTGGTAGTGATTCTTCATCCTTCAGCCTTGTGAATTCGATTTACTCGGCCAATACAAAACCGTTGTGCTATTGCTGGCACTCGCCCTGTTGGCTGAAGGAGAGTTATTGGTTGAGAGAAGTGTGTGAGTAGGTGTACTATGGCTGTACTCGCGATTGCCTCGACGCTGGAGAAAGTCAATTTTTCTTTTTTTGTCTGATCTATGTATATCTGGCATTTGCCTTCTTCCACCAAGCGTTGAAGAAAATGGCCCAAAAATTTAAGCGCAGTAGCAAGATGCGCAATCCTCTGCGAGTCCACCCAAATAGTGGCTTACACGAAAGACAAACATCGCGTCATCACAGAAAAAGATTTGACGAACGAAGTATAGGTGGCTCCGGCTGCGATTCGGTCCCACAATCAATGCAAACGAACGAACATGAATTTGAAGCAGTATATTCTGTTCAGTGGTTTCTGTCAATAATAACACCCAAAGAAAAGAGGGAATAAGAAATACATACACTGTTGCTAAAAGCCTATAATAGTCATCTAGGGTCTTACAATCCAAGCACCTGCTTATAAGTGAAGGAGAGTTTCGGACATTCCGCAATGACGAGACCTGCGTAAACTATCCGGACATCAATGTAATCAATCAAGAAGCCTGCTCGGGAAATCTTCTGAGGTAGAAGAAACTTGTGCTGTCAACGTGCGTACAAAGGGCGTATCAAATTTTTAAGTGACACACGAGAATGCTGCAACATATTCATTCAGCTAAGATCACTCCAGAAGATTTAAAAATTTGGTGTCCACCGCAAGAGAATGAGTCACAAGAATAAAAAAGAGGAGAACTGCATCTGCTCCAGACATACTAGTTTTCTCCCTTACGGTTTCAGCCTAAACATATTTTATTTAAATTTTTTCAATTTATTCCTCAGTTTTGTTTTGTGGATCCAATTTGAATTTTAAAATTCTTTCTATTCGATATGACGTCACAAAAGTTTAAAAGCTTTTAGCAAAGACTCGCACCACAATCTTAGAAAAGCTCGGTGATTTTGTATTAAAAGCTTAGCAATTTTGTATGGAAAGCTCTGAAATATTTCTGATTAATTTGTTGATGAAAAAGATGGAATGGAAAGATTTCGCTTAATTCTAATTGTGTTATCATGTAAAGTAATTTAATTTCATGTATACATAATACGGTGGAATTTATTTGAATTACTTATTAACATAACGGTTTAACGAAACCCAATTCCATATAACTCAACCATTACAGACAGAATCAATGCCATAAACGTGAAATTCGCACCAATATTTTATTACCACAATTGTCAGCAGAATTACCACAGGCAAATAATTCACCTAAAGTGCTTTCAGTATAAATCGCATATCTACACCTATCCCCTAACAAGTCCCCACCGCTGCCTGCCACCACGAAAGCATTCGTGTACGTACAGCCATAAACAGAAATTATAGTCCTTCGAAAATGGTGTAGTAGTGGCACAGATGTACGCGAACTATCAATTTAGGTATTTCGTAATTTTTCTCCAGAGAGGATAACTCCATTTTTCGTTTTAGCAGCTCCCAGCACACGGATATACTCGTACACGTAAAAAAAACCCCGGAACAGAGGATCCTGTGAAATAATAATCCTTAGGCATTTTTTCTTTCTTTCGTTCATTTTTTTTTTGTCTAAACAAATTTAATTTTTTCCGTGAAAGGACACGTCCCCAAATAATTTATGAAAAAAGGATCTCAGCTTAACAAAGGACGACAGGCACAACAATGGTCCTTTGATAATATATATAAATGCCATATAGGGTGTATTCGTAGAACGTTTTGTGGGCATCCTTTTTGTTGCTTAACTTGCCATGAAGGTGGGATGCTTTATACGGGGTTTTTTTTATTTTTTTTTTTATTTTTTTGGCTGTGGTGTTTTTAGATTGAAAGTTTGTGTATCTTTATTCTGGTAGCTTTTGTTGTCCTTTTTTTGGAGAACTTGATATAATCAGATTTACATAATTTTGGTACGGTAACAAGTTGATTTTTTTTCGAGGGACTTTATTATGATTCGTTGCGCTTTATGGTCAACAAATTAATCAAAAAAAGATGGCAGTTTTTTTTCTATTTGATATAAATTTTTACTTTGAAAATTGTCATCCAAGCGATAAATCTGAAAATTTATGATTGGGAGCCTTTTTTGGAATAATAAGGAATAACGTAACAAATCAGAATTTTTAACCTGACTTAACAAGAGATTAGATTCTATGGCAATACATCATCAAAGTTTTTTGCTCATCCATATGCGAATGACAGAGGAGCTGTTCGCTGTGAAGCACGGAGTGCAGTGGTCTTACTGAGGCACTTGTACGCACCAGATCTTCCAACCCATGGCACAATAATACAAGGTAGGCTCATAAGGAAAAGCTCTGATTCCATCTTGAAAAGCTTTTACGCCTTTTACATTAGAAAAGATCTGGGTGACCTCAAGGGAAAGCTTTTTTCCTTGGTGAGGAAAGATCTGAATGACGTCACGGAACCCTTATGAGCTTACTTTGTAATTATTGTACCATGTTCCAACCTACTAGACGAGAAACGAAGTTGTGGGTGAAAAAGCCGAGGATTGACATTTTGCGCACTTTGACAGCTTGAAAGCCCTATGGAACATCACAGTCGGCTATTTGCTTAGGAGGTTAGAAGAGTTGGACGCGAACACTATATTGGGTATTCCGGCGATTATGGCAAGTAAGAAGCTTACGAGCTTGAGCGCTACTTGACGCATCATGAAGAATGACTTTCGAGTAATAGAGTAGTGCTTCCCGGATTAAGTGATCCTGTCTGCTCTGGATTTTCAGCACTGGGACAGTTATTTATATGTGGGTATACATGGACTCGCGGCTGGGTTGGAAATATTACGTTGAATAAAGGGTCAGGAAGTGAAAATGACGCTGCACTCATGTAAGAGAGTGGAGAGTGTGAAGACAGGTGGGGTAGTTCAGAAAAGTCAGCATACTAGATATACTGTATGTTGGTGAAGCCCATAATATCAAAATCTTCGCTGACTTGGTGGAGTAAGGTAGGTAGGTAGAAGTGGCAATTCCATCCAAGCCGAATGCTACGACACAATTGGCGCTGAGGTACGCCGATTTGTAGCCGCACTCGTGAATACTTTTGCGTGATAAGAACAAGTAAACTAGCAGGGATTTTAGATCCAGCCTAGCATATTTAGGTACCGGATCAAGTCTGCAATTTTGAGTTTTGAAACATCCCCCAAATCCTTGAAGAAGAGGTTTCCAAATACACGGTTTCTGATATTGAAAAGAACCGACAATCCACATTGAAAGTGTTCGGCTGTCTCACTGGTCTGTTCCGCTGCGCATCTACGGCAGTGGGTGTTATACGGAATTGGTTAGTGTCCTGTAATTATCGACACGATTCTGACGATAACCTTGCCTGGCATTCGCAAGAGGTCTCCCGATCTCTGTTTGTTGTAACAAGGCCAAGTCTTAATAGCCGTGACGCATGATGATAGGCTCCTCCATCGGTAACCACCTACCGGTAGTCTGGTGGACTAAAGTCACGCGGAAAACAGTTAAACGGCTCTTCAACGAAAAAAGAGTGGCATTGTGGCATGAAAACTTTTGTTCAACTCTTATAAAAACGTCTTCAAATTTAATTTAAAACAAATTGAAATCTTTAGGACTCCATCAGTAAAATTTTTGAATAAAATACTTAAAACTTAAATTTTTCACACCGATTTGAAAAGCTAAAAATATTGCAGCAGTTATTTGCTTTATCTTACAATGTTTCCTCAACACTCACTTAAGGTCAACCCATCTACCTCCTCCGTACACGTTCCTCTACAATTTTATGAATATGCAAAAGTGCAATAAGTCCATTTACCACTTGCATCCGACTCCTTGGCATTAGAATCCTTTTTCCTGTATCTGGCAACATTCTGCCCTGTCATCCTGTACTCAATTCATATTCAAATGGATTCGATGCAATTGAAAAGTAAAGTTCACCATCTCCCAAGGATCCGCCATCTCGTCCGAAGGATATATGTACATATATCTACTATAAAAGTCTCATCCAGCCGAAGGATGCAGAAAAGAAGCTGCAGTCTCACATGGATTATCTTGTCCGATGCCATACATCACGCTCTTAATCCCATATTGTTCCCTTGCCATGTTCGTGTCGTGGAAAGTTTTTAATAAAAATGTCAGGCAGCGTAATGTTCTCCAGGAAGCGGTGTCCTGAAGGCAGCAGCGAAGGATCTATATGGAAAGGATATCCAATGGGGAAATGACTGTAAAAACTTATGATATATGTATGTGAGCTGCAGTTAAACGACTTTAGAGCTTTGCTCCCTGAGTTATGAACTATCACCTGGCCAGGGTCGAGGTCCTGCTAAATTTAAAATGGCCCCAAATTGGTAGAGACAAGCCTTTTTTTATATAAGAATTTATAGTATGCGGTATCTTGGGCGATGCTGGTTGAGGTTTTACACTAATGCGGTAACGGTGCACCTTGGTCTTTTCCTATAATGTGATGAATAAATGTATAACATATTTTTTTTTTTGGTTTGGGAATGTGCTTACTTTGGTATATTTCATGTGGAGACGTTTTTGATATATATTGCCTTCGTGATGTACGTGAACATTTTTAGAGCAAAGTTTTTATGGGAAAAGTTTGAATTCTGAATGAAACATACTTTCGTAAAATGGATTTTGTGACAAAAATTGTAAATCATGGAATCTGAATTAGAAATACGAAAAAAACCAACATTTACAAGTGGAAAACTAATTATATCAGTCGCACCTATAAAAATCTCAACGCACAACTGTTCCTGATGCAATGGAGAAAATGGATCACCTCTTAAGAGATAGTAATTTCGTTAGCAATGTCCAAAAATTAATCCGACCACTGTCCTAACATTCTCCCTATTGCGTTCTACCAATTCCATGGTACTGCTACAATACGGCACAGGAAGAAGCAACTTGAAGCTGACCAGACCAGGTGAGAACCTTCACTATTCGACATGCTATATTTCACCAGAAGTTGATCGTCTAGGGTCCACTTCACCAAAAGGGTTGGTGCCGGAACAGCTGATTCCGGACCGATGAATACAGAGCCAGAGCACAGCCAGGGCACAGGAAAGTACTGTAAAGATGAAGGACAAAAAACAAGGAATATTATTTGAGAAGGATAACTAGTAAGACCAAGGACTATGTGGGTAGGAGAAATTCAAAGACGAAGGACTGCATGGAATTGAACCACAGATCTCGTGTACGGTGATCGAGCGCCTTAGTATGGTGATCGAAAGCCTAGGCTTCTGAAACCGTCACTTAGTTATTCTGTTCTTACATCGTATCAGATCCTCTCGCAACTGCTTCCGCTCGATCTACTAAGTCAACCCGAAATTATAGACTCCTGTGGAGTTTAGGAAGTTTATCAGCGGTCTCACCCATAGTCTACAGATCTCTTTTAAGTCTTCCTAAACGTTGCTGCCTATGCACTGCCTGGTGTAGGGTATGGCATTTATACAGATCTCGAACGGGTGTTACTCCTCGCTCGTCTTCGCACAGCCACGACAACAGACTTTGTGTGGGATACCCAACTTCCTTTGTTGTAAGTAGGCCAAGTCATCCTAAGGTTTCCAGTGATCACCCTTAACAGGCTCAAAGCATGTGGTAGTCAAAAACCCGTTTTTGATACCTTCTATATTGAGCTGCTAACTATCTCAATCTCCGATACACCAAGAGAGGCACCCAGTTTGGTAAGTGGTCGACTTTTTCGCTACCATCAATATTCCTATCTCTAGGAGCCCAAACGAGAATCACGATATGCTTTCCACCGAGCCGATCTCGTCCACATCTTCATTGCTGCACTAGCTTGGAGCCTATCATCACTTAATCCAGAGCTCTTCAGCCCCCCCCCCCCTCACCATTCACTTACAGGCGTCGAGAGGCCATGGCCTTTCAGGCCAGATCGGCAGCCACGGCCCTATGAAGGTCACACATTACTCGGGATGAGGACTTGAGGCAACCGACGGACAGGCCGTGGACTGCTGGTCACCTCATGATTTCCAACAGACACAGTTTAGGCTACCACGTTGTTAATTCAAGTGTAAAAATGTTCCCAGTCTCAACGAAAACTTTAGACTGGATAGAAGTTTAGATCTTCAGGCCCGGACTGACGATAAATGCCCACACACATAAAGATTTTTGTCAGTTTTCCTGGACTGCAGGTCACGGCCTTCCGGCGGCCGGTGATACTTGGCCTCAAGGCGAGAAACATTCGGGCCACGGCGCGGCCTGTGTGTGCGCCAAAGACTATGGAACCGAAGCTAGCTTCCCATAGACGATGGAACCAGAGTCAGGTCAATATATTCCATTGTTTAAAAAATCTGGTTACATTACTTTGTTTCTGAATGGTATGCCTCCGCTGCAAGCTTCAAAATTAGAAGGTTGAAGCCTTCCATGTTATTAATTGTATATACATAAATAGTCCTAATTTTGGAAGCATGATTCATTGGTTCGTTGAAGCTCTCACTGCGAAGCTTTTATGCACACAGACAGCGAGTTCAGTGGATAGCTCAGCGCCATTTGCCTCCCGGTTTCCCTACACAGAAAGCCAATAATTGGGTTGTGGCGCCGTGCCTTGGATTTTGAATCGATTGAATATCCAAATCGGTGACTGTAGGGGACGACTCCGTCAGAGTTTCCCCAAACAAGGTGAAATTTTGGCGTGGCTTTGGATGGATAGATCGCTCGTGTATGAGGTGGGGGCCGTTATAGAGTCTTGGCTATTTAAGAAAACTCCAATGCCACATCCTTATGTAAGTTGGAGGTTCATTGTTTGGCAGATCTTCAGGAGGTTAGTTAACTGTTGGCGATCTCTAGATAGGCCCTTCCCCGAATGCCTTCTAATATTTTTGGTCCGTCGGTGAATATCCGCACATCAAACTTCTTTAGAACATCTCCATTTCTTTACTCTTTTCTCGAAGCTATTCCGACGGCGAAGTCTTTCCTGAATTACAATTTAGGGAGACGCTAGTCTATGGTTGTGTCAACCACACCGTCTTGTACGAAGTTCAAAATGTTGGAACGACCGAAAGCTTTGTTGCCCAGGTCCCGGATTCCTGTAGTCTAAAGGCACTGCACGAGGCCTGGTGTTTTATGTGATGGTCAGGAGGGGGCAGGAGCAAGAGCATATCGAGGGCCCTCGTGAAGCAAATTCTCATGGCCCATGTTGCCCCTATTGTTGCCGCTCTCTGGCCTTTCCTAACTCCATGATTATTATAGGTCCTGTTCAGTGTTGGCCATCACACCAGCGTACTTCTTTTTTTTTTTTTTTTTTTTATGTGGAAGACTAGAGCTCAGGGAAAGCCCTTTGTACTGTCACCAATCTATTTTCTTCGTATAGAGTGTAATGTCAAACAGCAAGCTCTAGTCGATAGATAGTGATCTTACAACTAATTAATATTTGTGCAAGCATTGTTTTTTTTGTATCTAAACTTATTGCACTAAAAAATAAGAAAACTCGTCTTATTTATATTTCCTTCCAAAAAACAACACGACCAACGATTCAGGCACAAAAGGTACGTACTTGAAATTAGTATTCCAAACTGTTTCCAATTTTATGAATCACAGCAACCGCCACAGCAACAGAAATAATTTACTTCGCACCCCCACACAGACATAAACTTCCTATCGTCTTGACAACTTAGCAGGAAAAGGCTAGACAAAATCCAACCGAAAAAAAGGACATTTCCATTTGTTTCAATTAACCCTGAGGGTGGTGTGTAGCCCTTGCGATAGGATCTCAGTTTTAAAATTTATCACTCGTTGGCGGAAATGAATTTTGGGGACTAGCCTTTCTCCCATAGCATAGAGGGAAAACAACAAGACTGTGTGACGGGGCCTGATTAAGAGTCCTCGCAGCCTTACCGGAAGGATTTAGTTGGAGGATTACGTGATACTTAAGGATACGAAACGGTTCATTGCAATTGAATCAACTTGAAAGGGGCAACATACCCTAAAGTGATGTGATAATGGTGTGAGGTTCAGATTTTGAGAGTTGAAATTTTCGCTGTTCGTATTGAAGGCAGATTTAAGCGATATGTTTCAAGATATGCTTTTAGGTAATTAAATTGAGGATTATTAAGATGGCAACAATAAGAGGACCAATTTATTATGGATTGACTTTTAAAAGGTACTAAAATAATGAAATTAATACCCATTGTGAGTTCTTAAAGAGAGCTGACATTAAAGTCATGTACTGTCCAATCTCTAATTTATATCATTCCTGTAAGAAATCCCATTCTCCGTAAAAAGCAATTATTGAATCTTCTTACCATAAATTGTAGTCAATCGTGGCTGCAATAAATTATTAACTAAAACCTCAATAGACTCTCTTGCTACCATCGCCGTAAATCCCCGTAAAATTTCAAAAATGATTTACGTTAACACACATACGATCGGGAAGAGGAACCAATTTCACAAGGGTGTGTGCTGTACTTGAAGAGATTTTTTTAGTGCATTTGGAGGGTGGGCACCCCTGAACAATGGCTTGAGGAGGGCTCATGTATAGTAAAGCTATTTTCGACTTCTTTTTTGCTATGGTGAATGAACGTCAATCTATTGTGGGTGATGTACGTCGAATGCATTGTGCATAATTTTTTTCTGGAAAGTTGGAGATTTATTTGATTGATCTGACATGCTTTAGAGGGAATTGCTCAACAATTGATTCTCTTGGTTCAGATACTACATGCTGTGGAGTTTTTTCTTTTTCTATTATAATGCTTGAGTATTATTTTAACTCAGAACTTTTTAACTTCCCTGTGGGAAGTTATTGTAATCGGTCCGAAAATCGAAATTTTCAATGTATTTACATATTTAAAGGTCCCAATAGCATTTTAAGCAAAAATTTGAGAAGAAATATGTGTGTGTGTGTGTCTGTGCGTATCTACGTATGTGGCATTTTTTTCCTGCACGATTTCGCGCGACCACCAACCACCAAAAAAGATATCGAACTTTGTTGAAATGCCGTTCGAAGCGTATTAAAGGAAATATGATCTGAAAAGATTTTCATAAAAATCGGTGGAGCCGTTTTTTTGTTTGAACGACTTAAGTGATTTTTGTACCAGCACGATTTCGCGCGAACTAAAAATGATACCGACTTCGTTGAGGTGTCGATCGTATCGTATTACCGAAGTTACTATCTGAAAAGATTTTCATAAAATTCGGTCGATCGTTTCTTTTTTTAGACGACGTAAGTGATTTTTGTACCTGCACGATTTCGCGCGAACCAAAAAAGATATCGACTTCGCTGAGGTGCCGTTCGAACCGTGTTAAAGGAAATATGATCTGAAAATATTTTCATAAAAATCGGTCAAACCGTTTTTTTGTTTGAACGACTTAAGTGATTTTTGTACGAGCACGGCCGTTTTTTCTTACAATTTGTTTTTATTATTCTTCATTTATTATTAAAATATCCATTGATAATATTCAACATTCATCATACTGGGAAGTTGATCGTGTGGGCCGAAAGGGTCAAACCTACATCACAACTAGTTTCAAATAAGATTGAACTGAAGTGCTGGGCATAAAGGTGGCTCTCTGCATGGTCTGAAACGCATAAATATCAATAGGAGCAGTACGGCGCACAGTGGTTCCAAATCCCGAAAAGGTGGCCAAAAAATGTAGATGTTATTCAAATTGTGTGAAATTACGTACAAATAGTATTGTGATAATAAAAAAAAAACAAAATGGCGGATCCAATATGGCGGAGAAATTTTTTATAAAGTGGTCAGATTTTTATGAAATTTGGTATGAAGAGTATTTAGAGTCTGCTGATTACGAATTGCTACTAAAAATTTAAAAAACAAAATGGCGGATCCAATATGGCGGAGAAAATTTTTATAAAGTGGTCAGATTTTTATGAAATTTGGTATGAAGAGTATTTCGAGTCTCCTGATTACGTATTGCTACTCAAAATTTCAAAAACAAAATGGCGGATCTAATATGGCGGAGAAAATTTTTATAAAGTGGTCAGATTTTTATGAAATTTGGTATGAAGAGTATTTCGAGTCTGCTGATTACGAGTTGCTACTCAAAATTTCAAAACAAAATGGCGGATCTAATATGGCGGAGAAAATTTTTATAAAGTGGTCAGATTTTTATGAAATTTGGTATGAAGAGTATTTCGAGTCTCCTGATTACGTATTGCTACTCAAAATTTAAAAAAACAAAATGGCGGATCCATTATGGCGGACAAAGTTCTTATAAAATGGCCAGAATTTTATGAAATTTTATTTTAATTAAACAAATCGGGGCAAACTGGGGCAACTTTTAAAACTTCCAAATTATAGAGAAAGACCTCAAGAATGCGCCAAAAATTGTTAGAGATTGGGATGTCGTGGGACTTTTGAGTAATGTAATTTTAAACATTGACGTTTACAACGGAAAGTTATAAAAAACTTGTTTTGAATGGTACATTACTAAAATAATTAAGAAAATTGATAGTCAATATGAAATAACGTGTAAAAGTACTTACTTTCGTTAGCAGACGCCATTTAAAACGATTCCTAGGTCACTGGGGCCGGATCCAGCAAACGTGAAAAATACTGTGTGCACGGCCATACGGGCTCACGGCCATGTTTATGATTCCGCAAGCGCTCCCTTGACCTGACAGGAGTGAAAATTTATTCGCACTTGAAACGTGCGTGAGTACGTAGTGATGGAAACGAAAAAGTGCAAAAAGGCGAGTTACAAATAATTTCTCAGCCACTGAAAAATTTCAACTCGCGCACTAAGCTTTCAAAATGAACTTATTCAGCATAACAAAATTCACAGGCGATTACGGAAACGAGTGAATCGAAAAAGTGCAAAACGCTCTGAAAGTGAATTAATTTTTGTTGTGTGCACAGGAAAACGATGCACGCTTGCGGAATTCGGCCCATGTTAACACAAAAAACCCGTTTCAAAGTCCCCAAATCAAAGATCGATTTTAGGGACTTTTGGCCGCTTTTTCGGCATTTGGAACCACTATGCGGCGGTAGGATACTTGTCTGATTATCCAATTAGTTACCAAGGGTTGTTATGATGAAAAATCACTGTGTCGTGTCATTTGGCATAGTCCGGTCGTTTTTCTTTTAATTGTCAGTTTAGCTGTCAATAAAAATCCCCAGTAATATTTTCATAAATGTTCTAGAAGCTCCATTATACACGGATAAACACTCTTGGCAGTCTTCCACGATGATCTTTTGCACTTTTAACTATCGTAATGTATCAATTTTTGCTATTATTATTATAATTATTATCATTATTTATTTATTTATTTACAACCTCTACGAAATTAAGCACAGGGATTTATAAAGTGTGGGGAAAAAGAAAAATGAGTGTACAAGAAGGTAAAATAACAGATATTTAATACTAAATTATAAGTTTAAAACTTAATTAAATAGGTGGACTCAAACTGCAAACTCATCTACAGATAAGTATAAAAAGACGATGCTGTTTCTCTTAATATCAATTGGTAAGGTGTGAAGGCGTGAATAAAAAAAGGTAAATCCGAACTTTCAAATTCATAGAGGATGAAATTGTGTCTTAATTGCATCACTGAATTATCGTTGACCGATATTATACGGTAGTATACATATTGGTTACTCCAAAAAATCAAGAGTGTGGAACAACCTGTCATTATCGGTGTTTCCGGATTAATAAAATTCCCAAGATTTCAGGATCGGCTTGTGTGTTACATAGAATTTTATCAATGGTCAAATACGTCAAAATCTATGATTCACGTGTAAGTAACTTATTTCATCTATACGGGTGACTGATATCTTGAGATTCTACTCCTGCAGCTTGGTTCCATAAAAAATAATGTCTTATTTAATAGATCAATGCGACTGTAATGCAATGAATACTGCCTCATCTC
This sequence comes from Thereva nobilitata, assembly GCA_963855945.1. Taxonomy (NCBI): domain Eukaryota; kingdom Metazoa; phylum Arthropoda; class Insecta; order Diptera; family Therevidae; genus Thereva; species Thereva nobilitata. Next base: position 229,591,310 of record OY979694.1, read on the forward strand.
CAGCATTTTTCAAGAAATATAGTTTTGTATTTTTAAACGCACTTTGAATCTCCAGAGGATGAGAAAAAATATCGAATTGTGTATAAACTTTTACTAAAATATCGACAACTTCTTCAAGAAAGAATCACTGTTCAGTTAGCTGTCAATATCAATAAAACTTGAATGAAATTACCAAAATTTGGTATGTCTTCTGACATTTACGACTATTTTCAGCCATTTTAAAGGTGCGTTTGTCCATATAAAGTGTAGTGGCGAGGCATTAAAATGAAATGAAAATTTTAAAAATATAAAAACTCAATAATTCTGCATAAATTTCTTATTCAATATTTCTTTTATTGCCATGAAAATATCGACTTAAACCAATTTTTCGTTCTTACAACAAGATTTAAAAAAAAAACAAGAAATAATAAACGACAATTCTATGCATAAATTTATAAAATAAAAAAAAAAGTCAAGAATAAATACAAAAAAGCAATCTTTGATTTATTTATGAGAACCGCGAAAGGCTATCAATTTCATTGGCAGTAAACCATTCAGCACCCTTATCAAAATATTCAAAACCTATTAATTTAACGGCCCTAAAGCCATGGCACATATACGACCGACATCAAAGTGTCACCCAGAGACTTCTTAGGTTGCATTTCGCATAAATAAAAATTCTCGCATCAAACGGCAATAAAACAGCTCCAAACAAGCTGGAGGACATCGAAAATGCCTAAATTATACACAAAAACCATGAAAAAAACCTGAATTGAAATCCAATAAAACGCGAGGGATTAGCCCCAACCCGCATAATTCTCGCGGTACCGTGCCTAGGCAAATCACGATCTCCATCTACGATGTCAGAATGAACAAATAATAATCCGGACCCGGCAAAGTGCACCGGGGGCACTCCCTGGCCATCGGCGGCGGAGGTCCGTGAATGATAATCGGCGGATGACTGGAGGCCAATCCACTGGTTCTCTTCAAAAGTGTCTTAATTCGTGCGAATATGATGGCGAGCCCCACACCTCAAGGCGACAACGGTATGAGCACGAGTAGTTCTTCGTGATTACCTGGATTTGCATAAATATTCAAAGTTGCTCCTTCCCTGTGCTCTATTCGTTTTGCATAAGTAATCTTGAAGTCTATTTTGCTTCGTTGTTTCAACGTCTTCAGCGAGATTGGTGCTCATCTTCGTGATAGTATCCACTTTCAGCTGCACTGTGGCCTCATCCTTGAGAGGCCTATCCCTCGAGGGAGGGGAAGATTGTAACTTCAGTCCAGGGACAAATTTTCATATTCTGGATGCAATTTTCGCTATGAAAAATGCTACACAAGCCATTGGGGGATGCACAGTAAGAACTTCAAGAAAATTGCGTTAAATAAATTTAACATTTTTACTTTTGTTACCCACGAGGGATGATACGCAGCAGTGAATGAGAGAGAAAATGATTTGTAATTCATAAAAATGTTAGCCCAAAAAATTTCAAAATCCCTTCCACATCCACTAAAACCGTATTCATTAAAAACACCTTTAAAAAACTTTCTAATCAGAAGAAAACTTCTCCGAACGAGATCGGGAACTATCATAAGAAGAAATTATACAGGGGGTCTTACTATATAATACCTCATTTCCGAGCGCTATATTCAAAAATTGATTACTAGAAAACTACAAATGATTTCGGGAAGCAGTTTTTTGTAATGTTATCATTAATTATTGAACTTTACATAGTTTTTTTGGTTTTACATAAAAATGACGTATGTGACCGCTACACGTCCTTCACTGCGTCCTCGTCAAAAGTGTCCAGGGCGCACGGGGTGAACGATTTTGACCGATCAGATGATCTGAAACCAAAAATAAAATTTATTTTTCTCATCCCCTTGGCTATGGATAGACACGAGCTTTTTCAAAAATTCCAAAAATTCTTATAGTAATAGAATTTTGAAAAAAAAAATTTTTTTTGCACTTTTTTTTTCTGCTATTCAAGGCTGTTAAAAAATTTTGGACCAGAATTTCAAAAAAAGCTCGTGTCTATCTGTTGCGACATGTTTTCTGATAATAAAAATGTGTAGTATGACAAGATCGGTCAGGTAGATTTTTCGAAAACGTTCACCCCACCTCAAAAAAGACGACTTTCGGAAAAACACGTTTAAAGATTGACAACGTAATAAAATATTGTTAAAAATTCTTACGATCAATCTGCGATCCCAGGTCCGTAGAGTTCACCTTCTTGTTCGAGGAGGAATTCGCGTTGAGATGAAAAAAATGTAAAAAAAAAAATCGATTTTTTGAAACTGTCACATAGTAAGACCCCCTTAAAGAAGTAGAAATACAGAGTGCCTTCGTTAACTACTATTAGAGTCCGTACCAAAAGAGATGAGGTATCTTCGCGCATGTGGGGGAATGAAAATTACACACAAATAAGCATTGCGCACATGGATAAGACATACGCTTATATATTTTCAAATTTCAAGGCAAAGATCAATTCAGCGAAACAGTATTTTATCGAAATCTGTCCGGACTTTTTATAGGACAGTATGACTATGTAATAAACCATAAATATTGTGTCATGAATACACGAACTTCTGAACTAAGTGATTTTTTTGGGCAAGGAATATACTCTGAAGTACCAAACTTAATACTTTTTCCACCACCGCATTGCTCCCTTGTCCAAAAAAGATTTTTGCGTGTGCTTCATGCGCACAGTGGGGCCAAATCGAAAAAACCCGGACAAAATTCCAAAAAAGTAAATAATCGCCTTCCATCGTCTTCAAATTGATGACTCGGGGTTTTTTTGGGGTCGCTGATTAGGAATCTGAACTCAAAATTCCAAAATCAAGATGGCGGATCCAATATGGCGGACAAGGTTTTTAAAATGTGTGTAGATTCTGTCCAAAATTGGTATATGGTGATTTTTAGGGTCGCTGATTACCAATCTGAACTCAGAATTCCAAAATTCAAGATGGCGGATCCAATATGGCGGACAAGGTTTTTAAAATGTGTGTAGATTCTGTCCAAAATTGGTATATGGTGATTTTTAGGGTCGCTATGATTACCAATCTGAACTCAGAATTCCAAAATTCAAGATGGCGGATCCAATATGGCGGACCAGGTTTTTAAAATGTGTGTAGATTTTGCCCAAAATTGGTATATGGTGATTTTTGGGGTCGCTGGTCACGAATCTGAACTCAGAAACCCAAAATTCAAAATAGCGGATCCAATATGGCGGACAAGGTTTTTAAAATGTACATACATATATAGATTCTGCCCAAGATTGGTATATGACGGTTTTTAGCTTTATTGGTAAGAATGTCAAAATAATTTTTTCTTTGAAACCAAAAAACTGTTAAAAGTAGTTTATTGAAATAGTTTTGTAGTGTTTTTTTTGTTTTTTTCCAATTAACAATGTAACGGTCGGTTATTTACCGAAAGTTTCTCCCTTTTAATGGTCCTCCATCTATCGGAAAGTTCAGGCTTAATTAATGAAATTACTTCACACAAAAAAATTTTGAGAAAAATTTTTTAAATTCTAGTAGTCGAAAAAAAAAATAGTTTTTTTGTTCTGAGAAAAAAAATGGAAAATTTTTGGAGAGTCGAGATTGGAATTTAGAAAAAGGAGGTCGTATATAGACCAAAAAAAAAAATATAATAAGTTTTTTTTAAAATTTGAATGCCAACAAAGACTGGGAATTTTGAGAAGGAAGGACAAATAAAGACGATTGAAGACTGCCAGACATTATAGAAGGAAAAAGGTGTTCAAAAACTTACCTGACCACGCAGAAAGACCATTCAATTAAGACGTGCTGCTCTATATGCAAAAAAAGCCGATCATCACCCCTAGAGGCGCTCGGATTAATTAATTGCCTCAAAACGGACAATTGCTGAACTGAAATTGAAAAGAACTTTTCCTGTGTTCATGTCGTTTTTTTCCTTGTATCACGTATTTTTAATGTGTTGAGACAATGAAGGGAATGTGTGGTTTAAGTGTTTTACCTATTTACTGTTAGTTATCCACCAATTGAGAATTTCCAGTGCTAATAACCCAGCAGAACATAACGCCACAACAACTGGTGTCGTGGTTATCGCCGTGGAACGTCAGCGTCTGGATTCCAGAATAGCATACATTTTTCTGATAATCTTGCAGTTTGTAGGTGTTGCAGACGATTTATGGTATTTGTGCGTCAGGATATCGACTGGAAAAGTGCGAATGGTGACTTACTGAAGAGGCAGGTTTATTATTGGTTACTTTTACCTATTAATATAATAACTTTATTAAATATATAAACAATTTTTAAACATATCGCTTAACCCTAAAAATATTCCTAAATATATGAACATACATATTAATGAAATTCAGTATATGACAATTTGGAATTTTAAGGCATCACAATAACAACATTCGTTCTGTTTGGAGTATTGTACCATTAGTTTTGGTAATTAAGTCATATACATCCAAACTGTTAACTAAAGGTATATTCCCCGGATATTTTTTCATATACAATATTTAATTGTAATATCCACTACTTACATATATTACAATACTTATCAAATAATTATATATTCATACCATTATTATACTCTTATATTTAACAATTTCTTAAAATATAAACTAGTTACTATTTTACTTTAGTACACGCCCTTAGTCATAAATTTCATCGTTCGGTTTGGTGTTGTACGAAAGAAAAGAATCCTCGACTGGTACCAGCGCGACGATTGATTTGTTTCCTTCCGTTGTTACATTAACGTTATTATTTGGTAGTAATAGTTGGCTGTGTCCACATTACCTAGATTATAGGAGTATTTGTTGTTTGATTTACATCTATTAGTTAAAGCAAACTTACCTCTGTTTTGTCGTTGAGTAATTGTACTATACTGTAATTATTTTAAAATATATTTGTTGTCACTTTCTTTAACCCCACTAGTATTACTAGGTATGACAGCCTAAGGGGATAAATTGTCCAGGATGGTTGGGTTGTGCTTTCTCTCCAGGGTCCTCTCAAAGTCGCGTTGAACACTTACAGGTCCACCAGGTCGATGGAAACGTCCAGCGATGAATCGCTTTGGCTAACCTAGGAAAAGAATGATATGAAGAGATATCCCTTTTAAACAATAGGTAAGTGGTGAATCATAAGTGTAGTGTCCCGGTCACACAACCCCACACCCCCACCGGCGAGCTAGCGTAAACCGTGTGGCCGGTTTAGCATCCCCTAAAACCCTTTAGGAAACTAGGGAGGATGTAGTCTTCTAAATTTTTTTATGTTTACCCAAGCACGATGGCAGTAGCCTTGATGTCACCAGCAAGGAGCTCCATTGTGCCGGTACAACAAGTTTTTAGTTAACACAATAAATAAAAATTATTCAAATTTGACCATCAAAATGAATATATTTACATATTGGACGATTCGCAATTCAGTATAAAAAATTATTATGAAATTATTAATTAATTAATTATGAAAATTATTATTATATGATACAGAGTGAAGAGAGTGAATTGTGATAGAAGAGAGAGAGAGGGGCAGAGAGAGAAACAGAGAGAGAGGGGAGAGGGAAGAGAGGGAAAGAAAGGCAGGGAGAAAGAGAGAGGTGCAGATGTTTGTATTTAAAGGTCTTTTGTGCAGTCTAGTACACCACGGCGACGCATACATTTCCACGAAAAGTTCGATTAAAATTAGGCGAGCAAATATGAGCAGCTGAATTTTGGATATTTCATTTGTAATACGCTAATCTACAACCTGCAATAGGTTTGAAGGCGGAACAATGTGGAACATTTTGCTTTTTTAGCCCATTTTTTTTTAATTTTTTAGTTTGAAAATCACATGCACTACTTTCCTTCACCAAATTTTTTCCTTAATACAATATAATTCAATAAATGGTTATAATATTTTATTTACTTGTAGCAGTTGATTCCATATTATTTCAGTGGAATTAATGGTATCCTCAAAGATTCTCGTGTATTCAATCACGCGTCTGCTTATCTCTGCTTTAAACGTACAACTGACTGCTCTCATGATCGCTGTGTTTCAACTGACATCTACTCGGCTGTAGTTGAGTTGCGGTTTTATTATGAGTGAATTTGAAGTCGCTAGGGACTGCTTTAGTCAATTCTAAGTACAAAAATCCCCATCAGACACTTTCATTTTTTGGACTTTTGTCCGGGTTTTTTCGATTTGGCCCTACTGTGCAACGTTCCGAAAACCATCTAAGGAGAAGCTGTTGCTTTTTTTCTTCTTTGAACGAGATATAGGTCCCAAAAGTACCGCGACCTCCATTTTTACGATATTATACTTTTAACAGTGCCTGCACCCCAAATTGGTAGGCTACACCTCTTGAACAAGCTCATCAGTCTGACTAAAATTTTTTTACTTAGCAGGGTTGTGTTTGAGTTCTTCTTAAATGGCACTACCAAAGTCTCTTCTTCCGGTCGTCTCTATAGTTCCTTCATCGCCGCTTGGATATCCTATTACAAAATTACCCTGGCTCCTGACATTGTGTTTGTCTGCATTGGTTTTGAATATTACCAACAATTCGATCAGGGAAATACAGGTAGTATTTTGGGAGGGTTAGCGAGGTGGAGATAATACCAGCTATTACACTTGAATCTTATTGGGAGTTATCTGTTCTGAACGACAGCTAGAAGTTACTTTCAGCATCCCTGGACTAGAGTCCACCGAACTATAGAGAGATATGACGAAGAGCTCTAGAAGAAGCGACGTCTTGCAGAAGGTAGTAGTACCCATTGATGATAATGATTGATTTAATGACTAGGAGTCCTTTTGGCTAATTGGCTAAGTCACGACCATTTCAAATGACCTGCAATCATTCTGAAAGAACAACTACCTCATAACCATACCCTGACTGGTTTAAAGCGAAGCTGTAAGTTATATGAGTAAGTATAAAATTCTAACATAATAAATTTCAAAATACACTGCACCTCCTCCACACAAAGTTTATCTTTACTTTCTTCAAAACTCTTCTCAATTTATTATTAAGCAGAATTTTTATTAAATTTTTTTTGCCCCTTCAGCTTTTATTTTCACAAAACAGAATTTTAAATTCAGTCTAATCCTGTTTTAAAGCACTCAAAAGAAGCGCCAGAGCACCAAAAAAAAATATTATTCTTTTCAGAAATTCGTCCGTCGAAAATCTATAAAGCTTTACCGGCCTATACAATCTCGACTAAACAAAAAAAAATCATCCCTCTGCAGTAGCATACTATATAAGAACAAAACAAACCCCCCATCTTTATAGGTTTCATCCGCCCCCCTCCCCCCGCAAAAAAAAAGAATATTACTTTCTCGTTACTTTTAAAGCTAATTCCAAACTCCATTCTGCCTTCAATTTTCTGCTCATGAAACCTATGCCTTATCCGAAAAAGCCAGACCAGGAACAACACTGAACAAAAAGGCAGACACATCTAATCCATAGTAAATATAAAACCTTGATCCTATCTTAAGGATTACAATACCCCGAGGGTTAATTGAAACAAATGAAAATACTTGCGAGGGTTGTGCATGAATTCAAAAGGATTCCCTGTGCCCAGGCGAAAGGACCAACCAACCAACCAACTCACTAAAAAAAAAAATAAAGAGCACAAGATGTATAAATGCCAGGACACAAAGCTGCATTCCTGCTCTCGAGCCAACACCGATGTAATAATATGAAGAGGTATTTTATTTCGGAGTTTGGAAGGACTCTGCTGTCCTGGAATTAGCTTCCCAGGAATTTCAGATGAGGAGGACGAGATTGTATTAAGTTGCTGATATCCTTGGCCTTTTTAATAATCATAAACGTCGGGAGGCATAAGATACTTGATTTCTAAAACTGAATTACTCTTGGTGTGTGATAGCGCCACGCAGTAAGTATAAGTCCTGCTAAGGCTCAAGGATGATCATAACGAGGGATACTCCTCCTCGTTACAGGTGGATGGGAGTTTTTCTTCAGGGACATAGAAGCTTAAGGATTTAACAGGTAATGATGGTTTTGTAGGTGTGAACACGAAATTCTGTTGGGGGTAAAGACTCTCTAGAGACAAGGTCGAACCAGACTTGACTGAAATATTCAGTGTCTATTACGACCAAGTATCATTTGATTAGTACTAGGTCGACAATGGTTTTACTAATCTCTCGAAAAATCACATCCAATTAAAACTACAGAAGCATTGATTGTTGCAAATAAAATAATCCTGTCAGAATTAAACGAAAGTATTTCACTGCCACCAAAAAAATGAGCACACATTATAATATAGACGACAAATCAACAAGTAGGCGACAAGTGGATTCTGAATTGTAAAGTGTTTAATACGAGTAGTAACCGGTGGGAGGTTTTGTTCCCTTAATGATAATTGTACTAAAAACCGACGACTTCCAGGAAAAATTAATAAAAGGATTTACTTCTTTGCGGTCACTCAACTGCAATCGGAAGTGGTGGAAACTGTCTTATTTCTTTTCAAACTAACAATGGAAGGATCTGAAAGCTTTACGTCTACCACAAGGTTTGTGTACCGACTGTTAGCCACTGTTGAAGACGAAATTGTTGAATTAATAGCAGAAAATGACGCTGATGATAACAATGAGAACAACGATGATCAAGACAAGAAGAATGAACTTGAAGATGAACAGAGTAAAGAAATGATGAAGAAAGATGAACAGCGAAATGAAATTGTCGATGAAGAAGTGAAGCATGTACAGATCATTGGACATAAGGTCGAAGGTTATGAGCAGGAGAATGAGTCTTCAGAAGAACACGGTGAAGCAGTGATGAAGAAAGATGAACAGCGAAATGAAATTGCCGATGAAGAAGTGAAGCATGTACAGATCATTGGACATAAGGTCGAAGGTTATGAGCAGGAGAATGAGTCTTCAGAAGAACACGGTGAAGCAGTGATGAAGAAAGATGAACAGCGAAATGAAATTGCCGATGAAGAAGTGAAGCATGTACAGATCATTGGACATAAGGTCGAAGATTATGACGAGAAGAATGAGGCTTTAGAAGAACACGGTGAAGTCGCATTGAAGAAAGATGAGGAGCGAAGTGAAATTGTCGATGAAGAAGTGAAGCATGTACAGATCACTGGACATAAGATCGAAGGTTATGATGAGGAGAATGAGCCTTCAGAAGAACACGGTGAAACAGTGATGAAGAAAGATGAACAACGAAATGAAATTGTCGATGAAGAAGTGAAACCTGCAAAAATCATTTATCATATGATCGAAGATTATGACGAGAAGAATGAGTCTTCAGAAGAACACGGTGAAGCAGTGATGAAGAAAGATAAACAGCGAAGTGAAATTGTCGATGAAGAAGTGAAGCATGTGCAGATCATTGAACATAAGATCGAAGGTTATGATGAGGAGAATGAGTCTTCAGAAGAACATGGTGAAGTCGCGATGAAGACACATGAACAGCGAACTGAAATTGTTGCTGAAGACAAAACGGGAAAAAATAAGCATAAGAATGGTGAAAAAGCCAAAGGTGGATATGATGATGTGTTTGAAGCGGCAATCCCAGTGGATATCGTTGTTGCTGAAGCTAACCAAGAGGAGAAGAAAAATAATGAAGAAAATTACCTTTCCAGTGAACATAACAAAAAAGAAGAAGATACAGAAGAACATCAAAGTAGAAGGCATGATGAAAATAAGAAGAAAGCTGATGAAAAGCATAAAGAATACGATGAAGGTAAGAAAAAATTGATACTCAATAAAGAAAATAAGGATATGGAAGTCGAAAACAGTAAGAATTTTGAAGAGACTGATAGGGATAAAGATGGGGGTGCGAAGGAAGAAAGGAGGAGGAGTGGTAACAATGATAAAGTATTAGAAGAAGATATAGATGATATAAACAATAGATCCAATGGCAATGAAGAAAGTGAGAAGAAATTGGTGGATGAAGATGCTCGTATAGGTGCAGGTGAAGATGATGTTGATGAAGAACATAAAGATAAGCGTAAACGCCATTGTGAATGTCATATGAAAACTGGAATTAATTATAGTAAAAATGTAGATAAAAGGGAAGATGAATGTAGAGATGGATTAAGTGATGAAGAACAGAAGAAGAATTTAAGTACGGGTGAAGAACGAAATGTGTTTGCTGAAGATAACAAAGAAATAATCGAAAAGGGATGTCAGTGCAAAAAACGTGTTGAGGAAAAGCAGAATAAAAATAAATTGAATGAAAATGAAAACATCGAAAATGAGAATATGCAGAAGATATACGAAGAAGTAGTGAATGCGATTAATCAGAAAGAAAAACAGGCAAAAGAAGGATGCAGCTGGTGGAGTGATGTAAGTGATGAGAGTGAAGGAAGTGAAGAGAGTGATGAAGCTAAAAATGAGGATAAGGTTGAGAGTGATGAAGATAAATATTCGGATATGTTTGAAAGTGAAGAGGATAAATATGGTGATAAGTATGAGAGCAGTCAGGAAACCGACGGTATAGAAGAAGGCATAAGGGCTTTGGAGTATTATAGGAAATGGAATGAAAGTGACAGTGATCATGTACAGTTTGAAGATGAAAGTGATTCAGTGGCAGGAGAAGATGAGGAATATGATGGAAAGCATAGTGAAGGGAATGAAGATGCTATTTATGAAGCAGAAGAGGACGCCGATGATGAATCTAGTGAAATTGATAAAGATGATAGTAAAAATTATAAAGATGATACAAGCGATGCTAAGGAGACTCGAGAAGAAAATGAGAATGAAACAGAGGAAACTGAAGGAAACGATAGCAAGAGTGCAGAAGAGGAGGACAATAAGGAAGAGTTTGCAGAACGGATAATGAATAAAAACGAAAGAAATAAACAAAAATATTACACTGATGAAGGCAGGAGAGCTGGTGTGGAAAATGAAGACAACGATGAAGAACAGCTCGACACTGAACAGAATGAGGACGGTAAACAAATAAGTGAAGAAGATGACAAGCAGAAGGGGATTGAGGATAACGATGAACAAGAGGTGGATGCTGGGGATGAACAAATAGTAGACGAAAATGAAGGAGGTAGTGAGCGTGTCGATACCCATAACAGCGATACTTCATATATGAACAACCATAAAGATAGCTGGAACGCTGATGTTGAAGATAATGAAGTAATGGATGATGAAGAAGAATTCAAAGAGGAACAAAATGTGAACTTTGAAGATGGAAATAGTGTTGTTGATGAAGATTTTTTAAAAGAAGTAAAAGGCATGATTGATGACATCATTGAAGAAGAGAATGAAGAATCTGTAAGTGATGGCAACGAGAAGAAGAGTGACGAAGCGCACCATAATCAAGATGAGGAAGATAATAGAAATGAACTGGTTGAAGAAGAAGAAATTCGATTTAATGGTGAAGATACAAAGAAAGAAGAAGTAAATGATGAAATTTGGGGGGATGTAGAGGATGGTGAAGGGTCAAGGATTAGCGATGAAAATTATTCGCTGGTGGAAGGCGAACATGGGGATAAAAATGTGGTGAAGATTGAACAAAATTTTGATTATGAAGAAAGAGGAGAGGATGATGCTGAGTATGATAATGAAATTTTTGAAGAATATGAAGCAGCTGCAGTTTATAAAGAAGAATTAGACAATGCTGATGAATTCAAGGAAAGCCATCAAATAGAGAATATGTACAGTGAAGGGAATACGAATGAAGATATAAAATATGAAGAACATAAGAAGAAAGTTGAAGGAGAAGAGGAAGGTGAAAGTGAAGCAATCGCTATGGAAGAGCATTATGGAGGAAATGAGAATTATTTTGATGTAGATGAAGCAAATTCCTACCGTAACGAAGATCATCAAGTGGACGAAGGAGAAATTATAAACAAGTACGAAGAAGGGAATGAAGAAGGAATTGAGGACTACAGTTTCTTCATTGGGTATTCATTTGATTCAAGCAATAAAGAAGAAAGTACATTTGAAAGATATGAATCTGAAAAAGAGATTGATGTTGAATATTATTTTTTGACGGGAGAGAAACATGCTGATAAAACTGAGGGGGAAATAGGAAAAAGGTTTGATGGCGACGAAATAGAAGTGAGTAAGGTGCATTTGGAGAAAATTGAAGATGTCGCGGAAAATGAAGAAGAAATGGATAAAGGTGATCGACCTAAGAAAATTGATGAAATAGGGAATAGGTCTGGTGAAGAGAATGAGAATGAAGAAATAGGAAATGAAGAAAGTAAAAATATAGCGATTGAAGAGAATGATACTAATAAAAACGTTGAGGAAGACTATAGCAATAATGAGAAAAGAGAAGAAGAGAATGAAAAAGAAAGTGAAGAAGTGAATCAGATGAAACAAAAAATCAAGGATGGTTCTGGTTATAAAAATGATCGAAAGAATAAGATTAAGACAATTTGTAAAAACAAGAAGAAAAGTAAAAAAAAATTGATTGCTGGAAACAAAAGCAAGAAGAAAATTTTGAAAACGGGAACTAAAAGCAACAACAAAAAATTTGCGAAAACTGGGAGCAAAATGAAGAGCAAAAAAGTTTTGAAAAGTGGAATTAAAAGCAAGAACAAAAAAGTTACGAATAAAAAAGTTTGCCGTTGTGTTAAAAAGAAGATAGAAATTGTATGTAAGTGTGAGTGTAAGTGTCACCAGATAAAGAGAGAAGAAGTAAATGAAGAAGTTGGTGATCTAGATGGTGATGAAGACCAAAAGATTGGCAATGAAAATTATTCATTGGCGAAAGACACACATGACAAGAAAATTGAAGGAGAAGACGAAGATCAAAATGAAGCACTCGCTATAGAAGAGCATTATGGAGGAATTGAAAAATATTCACACCATAACGAAGATCAGCAAAAGTACGAAGGGGATATCATAAACAAGTACGACGAAGGGAATGAAGAGGGATTTGAGGACTACAGTTTCTTCATTGGGTATTCATTTGATTCAAGCAATAAGGAAGAAAGCACATATGAAAGATATGAATCTGAAAAAGAGATTGATGTTGAATATTATTTTTTGACGGAAGAGACACATGCTGATAAAAATGAGGGAGAGATAGAAAAACGGTTCGATGGCGACGAAAGAAAAGTGAATAATGTGCATTTAGAGAAAATTGAAGAAGTCGCGGAAAATGAAGATGAAGTAGAAAAAGTTGATGGAATTAAGAAAAGCGATACAATGGAGAATATGTATGGTGAAGGGAATGAGCATGAGGAAATGGTATGTTATTGTAGTGAGGAGACCGCTAAGGAAGAGCGTTATGGAAAGAATGGGGTCAATTATAATGAAGTAGAAGATATTGCAGATCATAACGTAAAAGAGCAAGTGAACGACGATCACAAGGTGAACAGGGACGATGAAGGGATTGGGGAAGTAATCGAGAATAACGATAAAGGAAGGAATGAAAATGAAGAAAGCAATGAAGAAGAAGAAAATAATGAATATTGTGAAGAGAATTACGTCGAAATCGCTTGGGAGTTATATGAAGAAGAATACGAAGAAGTAAAACAAAATATCGACGAAAATAGGATGGGCAACGGTGAAAATGGTGAAGAAAGTGATGAATGTAATGCTCAGGATCTAGAAAATGATGAAGCAAGTTATCAATGTAATTCTCAGGATCTAGAAAATTATGAAAAAGGGAATGAGAAGCGAAGTGATTTCGAATGTGACGAAAATAGTATAATTGATGAGGAAGAATATGAGTATGTGATTTATGAAATGGGGGAAGAAGAATATGATGACGAGTATTCCGATATGGATAACGAAGAGAGCGAATATTATAGCAACAATGAAAACGTGAACAAAACTAAAGGAGAAGAGGAAAAACAAAATGTAAACCAAAATGAGAGAACAGAAGACGAAGAGTATGAAAGTGAAAATGAAGATATGTACAATGAAGTTTATTATGAAGATATTTACGAAGGCGAGGAGTTTAGTGAGGGAGATGAAGAAGAAAGAGTGAATCAAAGCAAAGGAATGGAAAACAAAGAGTATGACAGTGCAAATGAAGATTTATACAATGAAATTTACGAAGAAATTGAAGAAGTTTATGAATATTACGAAGATTACTATGCGGACGAGAATTGGGAGATCATCGAAGAAGTTTTGGAATATGAAAATGAAGAATCACATGTAAATTTGAATGAAGATATTGAAGAAGAACCTGAGGAAGAAAGTAAAAATATAGCAATTGAGGAGAATAATACTAGTAAAAACGTTGAGGAAGACTATAACAATAATGAGAAAGAAGAAGAAGAGAATGAAAAAGAAAATGAAGAAGTTGATCAGATGGAACACGAAGTCGAGGATGATTATGGTAATAAAAATAATCGAAAGGATAATATTAAGGCAAATTGTAAAAACAAGAAGAAAGGTAAAAAACTTTTGATTACTGGAAATAAAAGCAAGAAGAAAAAAGTTGCGAAAACTGGAGACAAAAGCAAGAAGAAAAATGTTGCGAAAACTGGAGACGTTTGCCATTGTTGCCATTGTAAAAAGAAGAGAACAATTAAGAAAAAGACCACTTTGAAGTCAAAACCAAAAAAGAAGACCACTAAATAAATATGGTTTAAGAAATTTATACTAGTTTCAAAATATGTATTTATGTACATTAGGCTGAATTCTGTGTTTTTGTTTGTAATTATATCGAAAAACATTTCTATGAACTGAAATTATTGAAAGTGAAATATTCGTCTTGCATTTTTGCTGTATTAATTTAAATCTGTGGCGTGCGTACGTCCATGTTAACATTCCAAGTAGACAGATATAACAAATGCATCCTTAGGACATAGTTTGAAAATACAAAGCCAAACTTTATTTGAAACCCACATCAGAAGTTCCACTTGTCTTCTTAATTAGTAGTGAGTGACGCTATCGAAACTAATGCAAAATGGTATCTTGTCTTAATATAGAAATTGTCCTTAACTTTGCTTTGGTAGAAGTTCATCTTGGGCTTTCCGAATATGACATATTCCGTATATATCCTTTGTGTCGAAGTTTTGGAAATCTTGACTTAAATTTTAATAAAATTGAAAAAAAATTGTAAGACGATAGGTAACAAAATTTTGAGATTTAAAAATAAATAAAATTAGAAGAAATTCTTCGTGATACCAAACTATACCAAAAATGAAACCTCAAAAAAATATAATGATTTTATCTTAAACACCAAGAATGACTCAGAAAAAGAAAATCTGACGTTCATAGCTGCTGCAAGAAAAATCTTCGGGGGCCATCAATCTTGAAAAATAGAAGCGTGATTAAAGCGTTCTTAAGCAACAAGAGGACCCACCCTCACCCACACATGGTGAAAAAAATCACAAATCTCTAAGCTCCTTTTTCTGCCAGGATAATTAATCAAGATGTGATGATAAATGATTCGAGGAGCATTTCAGCGAATAGAGGGCTGTGCTTTGTCTGTTTGCGAGGAAATCATGGGGTTTTTATTTCTGGAGATTTTTCAAACTGAGTTTTTTTTTATTTTTTTATTTTTATGTGAATAACACGGAAAATGTTTTGTTGTTAAATAATATAGAATTAAGAACGTGCAGTATTTGGGGGTATTACAAAGGGTGAATGGTACAATAGAATTGCGTGCATTTGAAGATGCTAGGCCTAAAGTTTAGCAGCTTAGGCGATTCTAGTAAATTTGTTTCGTGTGAACTATTAAATATCGACCAGCAATTGAGAGTATGTCCTCTTTACTGCTACTCATACCCCCAAAATCAGAGTACGAAAACGCACACTCGTGTGCGATAAATTTTGTGTGCGCCAAAACGCACATACTCATGAGCTGTGTGGGCTTTACTTGTTCTTATTACTCACGCACGTGAGCTGTGAGTAATTGAATAATTTCCTGTGCGTACATGAATCGAAAAATGAGTTTTGAGTCGTTCGTGTGCGCACATGAGTATTTCCAATTACTCATGTGCGCACACGAACGACTCAAAACTCATTTTTCGACTCATGTGCACACACGAAATTATTCAATTACTCACAGCGAACGTGCGTGAGTAATAAGGAGAATTGTCAATTAGTCACGCACGTGAGCTACGAGTAATTGAATAATTTCGTGTGCGCACATGAGTCGAAAAATGAGTTTTGAGTCGTTCGTGTGCGCACGCGAGTGTGCGTTTCCGAACTCTGCCCAAAAACTATCCTATCTTCAGTACTAATTTTACCGCTCAGCACGGCTGCTTGCTCGATCTAACAGAACAAGACGCCAGGGAAATCTTCAAATCGAGGATCACATTATAGATATAGTAGATAAAATCAGAGAGAGAAAGAAGATGGAAGGACGCAGCAACAGCAGATGAAGGTATGATATTGGGAAAGGGTACCTGGAAACAAGCCGCTAGAAATCGTACAAACTGAAGGGAATCCTTAGAGGAGACCATGACTCGATATGGGCTGTAGCGGAATAAGACGGAAAGAAAGCTCCTTGCTAGGCAGGATCTGAAGATTACCAGGTGTTATGCCTGGAAGACATTGGCAGAATTACTATCGTGGTAGTATTTCTCGGTGAATAGTGTAGTAAAACATTTTTGGCCGATGGAGTTGGAGTAGTGCTATTATTTTAGTACTTTACGGACTAGAGCTTGCTATTTCACATTAAATTCTACGATACAATCTTTGGCAGAACACACAGGTCTAGTTCTCCCCATTATAGTCCAGTGGATAGCGGTTTTTGGCTCCGAATTTTTTTAGACACCACCGAATGACGTGAAATTTGGACAGTAAGTAAGTAGAAGCTCAAGGAACAAAAGTTATATTGTTTTGATGTGTGCTTTTTCCCCGCGGCGGCGGGGGGGGGGGTGGCACCCCTTCTATGTGGTGATTATTGGCACAAAAAATAACTGCAGAAATCGCTAGGGGAATGGATTGAAAGAAAAAAGTGTTATATGACTGTTTTACTTTAAATTAATATTTTCCGAGTTATTGGCAATTGAAATTGTTGATTTTGCATCTAAAAAAGGGATGTTTTAGAGCGGTTTTTCACGAATAACTTAAAAACCTTACGTTTTTTCAAAAAAAAAATAATTTTAGCAAAAATGAAGCTTTTAGAATGGCAAATCGATTGGTGTTTTATTTTTTTCTGTAGATGAAACACAACTCGAGTTATGAGTCGTTAAAGATGACCATTTGCTCGCCAAAAATCGAACTCGCACCATTCGACGTTAAATAATGTCAAAGCAGCGAATTTTTGGAGATATTCTTATTAGAGCATATTTAAAGTACTTGAAAAGGCCTTTAAAATGAGCTTTGGTACCTACAACTCATTAGCATCAAAACTTACGAAGTTATGATGAAAGTAATATGCTTGTCTCCATTTTTCGTCAAAAAAAGCAACAATGAAACCAATGGCTTCACGGCAGGAATTTGAAGTAAACAAAACTCTTATACAATTAACTTTGTTTAGGTATAAACAATATGTTCTAAAAGTTTGAACGGTTTACAGTGCCGCGGCCAGACAATTGGGGGCCCTGTGCAAAAATTCAGCGAGGGGCCCCAGAGAGTTCAAAAAAATTTTTTGCTCGCTTCGCTCGCGCATTTCCCTTCATACATACCCGTCCCAGCCACAGAATTATGCCCCATATGCTGATTTCTGTGCACATAATCATTTATATGGCCCATTCAATAAAGTAAAAATACAAATAATGAATTCAAATGATTTTGATTGGAAAAAAAATTTCGCTCGCAGGCCCCAAATACGCGGGCCCTGTGCAGTTGCACAGTTTGCACATATGCCAGCCGCGGCACTGACGGTTTAGAATGCCTGTATTGGAAAAAAAAGTTAGATTTACGTTAGTAATAAATTTTGAAATTTTTTAAAAAAAATCCTGTTTTCCGCAATAACTAAAAAACTAAGTGAAATACGAAAAAATGAAAAGTACAAAAATGAAGGGCTTTTCTTGAAGAAAATTTTGGTTATTGTTTTGATTCTGTACGATGAAAAGTAATTGAGTAATCTTGGTTGTAAGTTCGCATGTTAGGGCGAAGACCACCATTCCCGAGACATTTAAACTTTAAAATCTCAAAAAGTAAGGGTTCAACAGAGTTCAACTTTGCAGGCCTTGTAGCTCTTGTCTCTCTGCAAATTGAATTTTAGAGCGATTAGATATCTTTAAAATTGAGGAAGTAATCGTTAAAAAATCAATCGTGTTTTTGTTGAAATTGCATGTAAATTGTATTAATCTCAGTAGCACTTCAAAGTTGGATGAAATTTTAGAAGCCGGTATTGTCGGAGCTCCACCCGAAAATTTAAAAAAAATTGAGACGATTCCAAGACTGTCAGCTATTCTGGAACAGATGCGGTCTGAATCTTTGTAAACGCTATCACTAAGAGCAGCGCTGTTAGACTAGCATCCCTTGTACCGACCGTTGATGCTCTGAATGAGCACATTAAGAGAGTTTATTTACCAACCCAGATCCAGATGTGGCTTGAAAACGAAAATATTCGACCAACTGATTGAGGTTGGTTTAAGAATGACAATGTATTGCAACCAAAGAAAATGCTGAATATTACCTGCACCACTCCCTCCTCACCCAAGTGTGTAACGAAAATAGATGTCCCCCGCCTTAAAATTACTATTGGAGCACTCAAAAATCGCTGTGAATACCTTTAAATTTTTTTGGAGCGATTTTGGCTTGGAGCCGGAGTGTCGGAGTTTCGTAACCTTAAATAAGTATCTTACAATAGATGTAATAGACAAAGTCACAAAGAATGTCTAAAAGCCAACGCAGATCAAATAAAAAACGAATTTTCTTTAGGTGCTAACGAATGAAGTACTTTCAATTTCATGTAAACAGTCATGTAAACAGATGGTGTAAACCTTTCAAGTCTTCTTTGTCAAGTACTGTGTTCCCAGACGTCGTCTCGACCTTAAGCTTAACAAGATTTGGAAAACTGGTATACAAAACGTTATACAGCACAAAAGGGCAGACATACCGAGCGTGATATTCATACCTTCGCTCCCCAAAGGGATTGTTATCGCGACGACAATCCGTTCTACAAACAAATTTATTATTCCCCATATTTAAACGAAATCTTTTAATTAATTTGAATTTTTTATGGTTCGCTTTCTGTGCACATCTATGAAGAAAAAATTCGAGAAAGGGAATAAAAATACACAATCAAAAAAAAATTTTCTTTTATAATCATAGCAAAAACGGCGGAAGCTTCGTTTTTTTTCTTAAAAATATTCCTTTCCATAATTTGACTGGCTTTGGCTTTTTTTGCCTATATTCCTCCTCATTCCGTCCCTTAAATCCTTGCACAACAACAACAACAACAAAAAATACAGCTTCTGAAGGATTAATGCCGGCAGAGCGGAGGCGGAACAGAGACTAGGTCAAAGCAAACTTTCCAAGGATTTTAATGAGCAAACTTTTGTTACATTCCGCTTATAGACGACGGCGACAAAAAGCGGGATAACTTCAGGATTAAAATCGTACTCGTTAAAGGGTGAAATCCTTTTAAAATTGTCTTAATTTTTTTTTTATATTCACCCTTCTTGCAGTTGTGCGGTGCAATATAAGAAAAATTCCAGTCCCTTTTTTTTCCTTATTCAATCAAAGACGTCTATTGTGGATTTTGCTTGATTGAGAGGAGAGTCGTTCGTTATTCATTTAGGATGGGCGCAATTAAGAGATTTTCCAGTTCAGAGAAATGTTGTTTTTATTTTAATTAATCTAGTAAAGCTTGAAGGAAAGATCGATTTCGTGTTTTAATTTTTATTATTAATTTGGTATGCAAGCATTGGGAGCGTCGGAATATGTCAAACCCGACCCACACTCGTTAAAATCTACTTCGACAATCTTTAGGATAAAGTTAAATATCTCATTTCATAGTGAGATAAGATGAATTCTGGTTTGGAACAATATTTTTTCAAAGATTGCGCCATATGGCTTAAAGTCTACTTTCCAACAAGAAATGTGATGGAGAGATAATGGTGGGTTGTCAAAACCTGATTAAGGCTTATATTACAGCGCTCCTACAATACAATATGTTCATTGACAGATATTTTTGGTACGCAAATAGATAAATCCCAGCGTCATTGACTTTAAAACCAAAGAAGACAGGAAAAAAACACTACCAATGCAGCCGACACCGACAATTTCCCCTTAAACTGTCGGAGAAAGTATTGATAGTGATATCGTCGCCGACAACGACAATTATTATTGCCATAACAATGACAACAAAAGGGAATAAAAATGGCATAAACTGTCTATAATCGACAACTACATGACATGTTAATATTGAAAATGAGCGAAACAAATAGGATAGCTTTTGTTAGTGGAGGGATTACGCCGACAAAATTAAATTCAATGTACCATCACCGACAAAATAGCAACAATTTATATGGAAATTGTGGGTGTAGGGTCCATTATGAATCGGGGTCATATACGTTTACGCGCATAAGAGCTTCCGAGTGGTAAAAATATACCATAGGTCTTATTCAACAGGTACATTTTATTTATTAGGCACAGTTCAATCTACAATTGCGGCACACAGAAAGTGGTCATCTATATTTGGACTAAATGGGGTATACGCCAAAGTTGCTGACCATCTAGTTTACCTTTTCTAATCAAGATCCATATTGCACTAGGTCCTATCTTAACCCTCCGTCGGGCGCGGCTGGCCTGAGAGGCCAGCAAAACACTTTTTTAGACGCGCCCCCTACCCCTGGCATCAGAGCGGAGTGGCCTTCCCAATAGTTTCTAGACTCGGGACGGTGAGTAGGAATCCCCACCCCAGTCCGCCGTCCCCTTTCACCCGGCTCGCCTAGGCCTCCCCTGGCTTGTGAGGCCGGGTGCGCCCGATTGCGTCATAACTTTCTAAGATGAATTTTTCAAGATATTTTTATTGCAATCGCTCGTTATAACCTGCTCTATGTAAAGTTCGTCTATATCTTGAGAAATAAGTGGTATTCTGACCCTGGCCTCTCAGGCCGAGTGCGCCTGATGACGATCAAGAACCATCTATCGATGGCAAAATGGCGAATCGTCCTTGATTCCACGAATGTATGGTTTTTGTGTGCG
Source organism: Thereva nobilitata (assembly GCA_963855945.1). Lineage (NCBI taxonomy): Eukaryota > Metazoa > Arthropoda > Insecta > Diptera > Therevidae > Thereva > Thereva nobilitata. The sequence continues at coordinate 229,612,262 of OY979694.1, forward strand.
TGCATACATATATGTTTTGACTTAAAATTGATTAGGGGGTGATGCGGGGCTAAAATATATGTGGCCTCTCAGGCCGGGTGCGCCTGATTTTGTTTGGCTCAGAGGCGCACCACGTAAATTCGCTATGCCAGACCTCTTATTCAGCTTCTGCTTTGGAAAACTAAACGTCGGTTTCTACCCACGACTGTGGCGAAAAATGATGGTCCCACGTCAGAAGTATACTATGTACTATTTTTTTGGGGGTTTTTTATTTTTACGGTGCTTGGTTCGTCGAATTTTGAAAACGTTTTTGTGTGAAATTAGTAATTTTGCTTGGTTTAAATAAAGCTTCATTCCATTCAATAAACTCGTTCTATTCCGTTCAATTCGGAATATTTGCTTTCGTTAGATCATACCGAAGGATTCCCTTCCGGTGTTTTGAGTTAAAATTGATTAGGGGGAGGGCGGGGGGCAGAGGCGGCGTTAGGCGTGGGCGACGTGGGCCACCGCCTACGGCCTCGCGGTCCGAGGGGCCTCGCGCCTCGAATATGCATAACTCGGACGCAACGTAAAAATTTATTCGTTATAAAACGATAAATATATTGACATACCAAATTTGTTTTCTTAACAATAACACTGATAAAGATTATCCGAAAGGTGGCGATCAAAGGCACTGTTCCAATTTTCATTTTGCAAGAAAATTAAATAATGGCAAGACTCAAAATCGTCGCTGGCTGATATACATACCTACTGCAAAACTCAAAATAAAGTTTTCTGCTTTCCATGCCGACTATTTGGCCATTCACAGACATAGATGGTACAGGGAGAAGGATGATGTGATTGGAAACATTTAGGCAGTATTTTACATAGGCATGAAAATACCAAGGAACATACCTTTATGTTGCCATGAATAACATTAGAAAAAGCATTAAAATACGGGAAAACTATCGATCAGGAATACGAAAGGCTGATACGTGAATCTCAAAAAAATAGGCTTGACTTGTTTGAGATATTAATCGATATCGTTAATTTATTAGCCTCTCATAATCTGGCATTTAGAGGTCACAGAGAATCTCTTAAGTTAGACGACGACACTAAAAATTCTGGTAACTTCATAGATTTAATTAAATTAATATCCAAATTTGATCCTACTTCACGGGAGCACATGAAACGCATTAATGATAAACAACTTACACAGCATTATCTAAGCCACGATATTCAAAATGAATTGATCACATTAATGTCAAATACAGTTACCGAAGAAGTAGTCGTAGGGTAAAAGAGGCAAAATATTACTCTTTTTTGCTCGACTGCACTAGAGACTGTAGTCAAGTTGAACAAATGTCAATTATCTTAAGATTTTGTAATACATCTCACAATAGAAGAACACTTTATCGGATTTCTTGCGGTCCCTGAGACAACTGGAGAGTATTTAACTAATGCAATACTGGGAGAGCTAGAAAAAAATGGCTTAGATATCCAAAATTGTCGTGGCCAAGAATTAAGACAGTGGTGCAAATATGGTTGGCGTAAATAGTGGAGTTAAAACTCGGAAATTAAATATTAATCCCAGGGCATTTTTTACACCTTCCGGTTGTCACAGCTGGAATCTGTTGTTGGTAGACGCAGCTCGTTCTTCTGTGGCAGCAAAAACATTTTTTGGTTTTATCCAGAAAACTTATGTGCTATTTTCAAGTTCCAGAGTAAACGCTCGGAATTAATCAAGGGCCAGCCAATTAAAGCTTACTATTAAGCCCTTATCCGACACAAGGTGGGAAAGCAGAATCGAGGCAGTGAAGGCCATATTACTGCAATTCGATGATGTTGTTGAATGTATTGAAAGCTTAAAAAATCAAACAGAACAATCAGACACACTCAGTGATTGTGATTCGATTTTAAACGAAATGCTCAGTTTAGAATTTATCATAACATTACATGTATGGTATGAGATATTATCGCGTGTGAATATTATAAGCATATTATGGCAGTCTGTACAAGTTCATTTAAACATTTCCCTTGAACATTTGCGTACATTTTGTGACTGGATCAAAGAATATCGACAAACTAGATTTGAAAAATGTTTGGCTGACTCTCGTCAATTTATTGAGAAAAGCAGGTATGATCTGCCACAAGACTTTAAAAATAAAAGAGTAGCCAAAAAGAGAAGGATGTTTGATTATGAAGGTAGAGATTAGCCTATACAGTTTCCCAAAAGTCGATATGAGTCAGGTTTTTTTAACACAATGGTTGATTCTATAATAAGCAATAAGGATTCGAGGTTTATGTCGTTAAATGAACATTTTGAAAATTTTGGTTTCCTCTACGATCTGAGCAAATTAAAAAATATACCAAAAGAACAAATATTAAAAAACTGTCAAGATTTACACACAGTACTGGGAGTGGGTGAAAGTAGTGAGTTCCAACCTTACGAATTATATGAAGAATTACAAACAATGATCCTAAATATACCAGACTTCATTAAAGATGTTAAAGAACTGCTTCAATACATAATAGAAAATAACTTGAAAGAAATTTACCCATATGTTTACATTGTGTATCGAATTTTGCTAACGATACCGGTAAGTACAGCCTTTTCAAGGAAAAAAGGAGCTTTTCAAAATTAAAACTTATAAAAAATTATTTGAAAGTACAATGGGTCAGGAAAGACTTTCAGCTTTAGCAGTTTTATCTATTGAAGCAGACATAGCATCTAGGCTTAATTACGGTACAATTATTAAGGAGTTTAGAAAGGCTAAAAGCAGGAAATTTCTGTTTCTTTAATGTTAGTCTAAGAAAATAGTTGGATTGCATTGTCTTTATTATAATAAAGTAGTAAAAAGCTATTTTTCAACTGATTTTAATTTATAAAATTGCTTCTTGCGTCACCATAGGGCCTCGCTAAATGTACCTCGCCCACATGAAATTTTGTTCTTGCCCCGCCACTGGCGGGGGGAGCTAAAATATATGTGGCCTCTCAGGCCGGGTGCGCCTGATTTTGTTCCGCTTAGGAGCGCGCCCGACGAAGGGTTAAACACGAACACATTTTTATTAAGTTCTTCCGGATCCATGTTTTCCTTTTCATTTTCTCCAGCAGCCTTTTACGACTGCTGCCATCCCCAAGGGTACATTCCCAAACAACAAGAAATACCCAAAATAGTCCGTCAGATTGAATATCTTATTCAGAATGGATCATTCATGTAATCGGTACCCTAGGTCCTTTTAGGCTCACAAGTCGAATGTTATTTTGTACTCATTTATAATTCACAACAATGATTTTGAGTGATGTGGCAACTTTTACTGCCGTTGGAGCATGCTTCCAGGTACCAAATGCCAAATAACTTCCAACTTTTGTTACAATCAATAAAAAATTAATGTCGAATGTACGAAGTAATACACATGTACGGTATGCCGTGTGCAAGTCGCCTCTATAAACACCATTGACATTTTCACAGTATATATGGAGAGAGAGAGAGATGGAGACTTTGAAAAGCATAAAAAGAACAAATAGTTTCGATTTCTCTCTACCTTCTCCTTAAGAAAGAAAACCGCCCCGGAAAGGAAATCGTTTGCCATTTTGTTTACTGGTACTCAAGCTGCTAAAAATGACTTCTTAGGACACATTAAAAGTTTTTTTTTTTCGTTCGTCTTTCCAGTCCCCAACAAGAAAAAAAGGCCCCTAACTGTGGAGATCCAAATGTAAACAGAAGTCTACTTTCTGGCCTGTCGTCCTTCGTACATTTTTTTTATACCTGCAAAACATCCTCACTGGGATATTACAGGACCTCCCCTTGATATCCTTAAAAAATACATTACAAAGTGCCAAGGCAAGGAAAAGCAAAGAAATTTCGAGTTTGGGAGATGTTTTCAACAAGGATTTTCAATAGGGTCCTGAATACTACAGTTTTTTTTTCGTACTGAACTGGTGGAAAATTAAAGGAAGCAGAAAAAAAAGTTGGAAGGTGGAAGTTTAGTTCAATTTACTTTCAATTATAAAGGAGAAAATGTGTTTTTTAAGAGTTTTTTTTTATTTTATGTTGAAGTGGCGCTGTCGAAATATTTTCATATTTTTATTTTTATTATAAATGGAATAAAGGAGAAAAAACGATGAAGAAATTATTCCTTAGGGAAACTCATCACAAGATGTGATGGGGAACAAAATGGTTCAGATCAAACCACTCTTCTGTGTTGCATCCCTTTTAAGTTTGAGTATACTCATCATAAAAGCTAATTCCAAAATTGAGGTTATTAGCTGGCCTTAGGCTTCAGGAACCATGTCGAGCTCGAGAATAATCCTGATATCTCTTACTGTGATTAGTAACGATAAATAGCATAGAAAAGTTAGATAGAGCTAAGGTAGTAGCATATCTATTCAGATGGACTAGTGTTAATGGTATGAAGAACGTTTCCGATCGTGATCAGTGAAATCATGGAAGAATGCCTGAACAGAGTTAGCACCTGGACAACATACTACGGTTTGGAAGTCAATAAATGTAAAACTGGTCTATTTAGTGGGAAAACGCAAATCCCTGACTTCAGTCTCGCCACGATGGGCATACCGTCACTCTATCCGCTACCGTGAGCCTTCTAGGTCTAAGGCTAGTCGAACCCTAAACTCCACTGGAGGTCGAACAACGCGGAAAGGCTAAATAAAGCTTCTATAGTTTTATGCGCCTATAAAAATCCTTCGAGAAATGGTCTCTGAATCCAAAGATGATCTTGTGGATGTACACAGCCGTGGTACGTGCAATCCTCACCTACGGCTTGCTAATGTGTTGACCAGCGCTGAGCAAGACCTATAATGACTAAAGTTAGGAATGATTCAGAGGACGGCAGCGGTAGGGCGGCATGCCCATGAGAAGAGGCCCCACGAACCCCGTTGATGTGATCTTGCACCTACTTCTTCCCGACCTTCAATCAAACACCTGGCATCCCTCGTACAGTGCACGTCTTGGAATTGCTACCCGAGGGTATGGTCTCTACAACCACGGACTACCTTCTTCATAGATTTAACTTTCAGGAAGTACTAGGCCGCCGAAATAACCTCAAAAAGAGAGTGGAAAAACGAAGACTACCTAAGTTCGATCTACGGATATTCAATGATTCAATCCAGGGAAATGACTCAAAAAATATATGGGAGTCGGGCCGTGGTTTATCTAAAGATCACCAACAGTACATGGTCCTGGCACCTTCTGGCGCACGCTAATATCTTCAAGCGGAGGTATTCACAGACCTATTCCACACTATAGGATTTGCAACATCAGCTTTTAAGAATAAGGTTCGTGTCTTCGCTATGATAAAAGCTTTTTGTAGGTGGCGTTTTCACAAGGTTAGTGTCTTCGCTAAGATGAAAGCTTTTTTGTAGAAGAAATTTTGATGGGGAAGCTTTGATATCGTTTGCGCTTACTCATAAGATTTGCTTTTGGAGTTTTTTTTGGTCAGCTTAATATGTAACCAAGCAGCCATGGTTGAGGTTGCGAAATTGCTTGAGGATAGCTACAATCAACTAGCAGATCTGTTATTCATTTTAGCTTCCACCTCTTAAAATTTAAAAGTTTGTCCACGTTAGCTTTGTCGATTTAAATGAATCTTTTAGCTTGACGAGCGCATTGGGTCCTGAAGAAAGAGCTGGTCGAACCCATTCCTGATGGCCGATCCTATGTGGCAGCTGGCGAACTGCAGAAATGTTCCGGGCCAACAAGTGATGGGTTTGCTCCTACTCTAGCCAAGCCATCAGCGATTTCATTACCAATGTGACCTTTGTGGCCCGGCATCCACATCAGCGTAACATTATTGCTTCTGCTTAGAGAAGGTCAGCCTGGACACTCATCTGAATACCTCAGCTTAAAAAATAATTGGGGTAATGAGAAGGGGCATAGATATTTTGTACCTTGGGCTATATATGCCTAGCTCTAGTGCATTATCGGGTTTGGAACCGTCCGTATATCAAAAGGTCGTGTTTTCGCTAAGAAAAGGTCTACCGTGCTGCTATTCTAATCGATCTCTGATAATCGTCATAAATGATTTGTTGAAGTCCAGAAAGGCAAGAATAGCATCGGACAATAGCAATGGCTCCAGGTTTAATCCCTTGAGATAAGTAATCCACAAGGTCTCCTGGCTTAAATGAGAATAGCCCGCGTAGCCTACTTCTTCACTACTAGATGGAGCAGAGGAAAGTTCAGTAGGGCCTACAGCTTAATCATACCTCCCTTTTCTTTGTTATTGACCCACCATTCAATGGATGCAGTGGATGAGACCATGGGCCTTATGACCGTAGTGTATAGCCCCTTCGTATAACAAAGTGGAAAAAACCAGCTAGAGGTAGAAACGCTTGGAAGAAGAGACATCAACAGACTCAAGTCTTTAAGGACGGTGGCGCCATTTAAGAAAGGCTAATAAGCCCGTCTAGGAGCTGCTATCTATTATCATCTCTTCTTTGTGGGATCAATGGTAGATCGTCTTAAGGACGGAACACCAAGTACTTTGTTTTGTTAAGTGAAAAACTAGCGCGCTCAGAAATAAGGCCCCTTTCGTACTGTGGTCAATATCCTACCTCCAATTACCATCCCAGAGGCCCATGGTTCGAATTCACTCCTCGGCATTTCCACTTCCCCAACCTAAATAACTTTCCTTCTTTCTTTCCGGTATGTCTTCTTTCTCCTGCCATCACCTATAAGCGTAATAAACAAGGAAGTTCTTCGATTACCGAAGTCGGACTCCTGTCGCGGTAGTATTGGATGGGGAGGCTTGATGGAATAAAACCGCTTGTTGGCTTTGGCAGTTCTTTCACTCTTCTCTCTACTATCTTTCCGTCTAGAACTTTCTATCCGACATTGCACTCAATGATCATAAACGCTGAGGAGGAGTTTTACCTTTGAACCCTAGTCTTGCACATAAAAACCACGTCTCAGTGGGTAATTTTATAACTTATTTATTTTACGAAGGATACGAACCCAAATTTGTATTTTCTCCCCAAATTGAAGTCCCTCAGGTGCGTTAGTCGTTTCATAGTCTCTTCTAAGTCTTTATGACCCACTTTCGTCCAAATTGGATTTAAGTTCACATCCAAGCTATCAGGAATTTCGGGTAATTTCACACTTTTTCAATCTCAGCATGCAACCAGCTGAGGTGCAATAAGTTGTCGTGTCCCCTGGGTGTGTGTTTTTTTTTATTTCCACCACTCCAAAAGTCATAACGTCTTCTGCCACCCACGCCATCATGGTCCTTGCAGTTTTTTTTAAGTGCTGCAACAATGTGCATCGCTTTCGGATGTTTTTCCTTTGATGATTTTCCCTTTTCTTTGTAAGGATAATGCCTGAACGCTTCTTTCTATCCACGATCCATACAAACATCAGCACAACCCCAATCCTTGGCTAAAGCGCATAGAGATAGGAAGCATCTTTGCTTATGAATATCTTTGTAACTCTCTGAACGACCATATTGCCAGATTGTTTCTACCCATCGCTTTTAGCTGCTGTGGGTGTTCCGTTCTGAAGAGATTTGCTGATGATTTTTTTCCAACTCGTATACAAAAGTAGAAAAAGGGAAACTGCCAGAGCAATTCGTTCGCCACTCCAAAAGGATTATATTGTTGCAAAGTGTAAACTATATATAAGAAGAGAAAGAAATGGAAAAAAAACACCCACACACATACACAGAGCACAATGGAAACAGGGTGATGTCCATTGCACTCTCGAGAGTTGTTATCGGATATCCAACATTACAAAGTCAAGGGAGCGATCCTCTGTTTTGTTGTGATAAGATTTTAATACTCCCGTAGTTTTTTGCTGCAACAAAGGATTGCATGAAAAAATCTAATTTGAAGCTCTACACACCGCAATTTAATAAAAAAAAACCGAGAAAAACTTGACTTTGGACGTCAAGGAACTTTTCTTGTATCAAGAATGGTGGCAGCAAAATTTTCGGATGATATATGGCACACGGTCGAAATTTAAAAGAATATAAATTTTCGCAGCCAGTTTTTTTCCTTATGTATATATGTATGTATTTGTTATATATGTTATGTTTCTCCCAGATGCTTTCAGCACGCTTCGAGTTATGTGCATTGTTCACTCCTGAGCATGACTTGAATGCACTTTGAAGGTCTTCACGTCTTTCTTATTTGGACTGCAGAATTGCACGCTTGCAGAATTTCAAATTGTGCTGTTCGAGGGTTTTTTGTGTGTCTTCCCCATGTGACTTGAAATTGTCGTAAATGGATGACAATAAACGATGAAGATGACATTGTGTGAATTTTTGCTTAAATCCATTTGTTTTTTTGTCATATTCTTTTTGTTAATGCGAAAGGATACAATTTCCTTGTGAAAATCTTGTTAGTTTATAGGAAAGAATAGCATTCATGGCTTTGTAGCTGAAACAAAACATCTTAGCATTACATAAATATCAAATTGTGGCACATTCACATTATGACATTACTTTTGCCCCACCTTGCACGAGTATAAAACGGCAGCCGATGGAATAAAAACCGCGTGTTTACGTGGGCAGTTCTTTTGCATTGGAAAGATATTACCAAATTTTGCCATACGATATTGTACTCAATGACAGAACTGTCAAGAGGCATATTGCTTGGATCGAATCGTTCACATAGAAAAAAATGGCGTTGACGGTTTTCGCGTAAGCCAATTGAACGGACTTTTGAAGATTTTGACTCAAACGAATCGTAGATCATTTTCTCCAACGTAATGTCCTCCTTGCTGGAGTTAATCATTGGTATGGCAGAGCTCCAGACGTCTCTACTTAGCTTGTCACATTAATCGTTCTCCAGTCTGTTCGACAACGGTCTCGCCAGAGAAGTTTACGTGGCAAGCGGTTATCATCCATTCGGCAAACATGTCCATGTCGTAGTCGACGTTTTTGTATTTCTTCTTCGATCAGTGTAATCTTTGTGTAACTGTCTCGTTTCGAAGGCCATCGCGGAGTGAGACACCGAGAATCTGCCTCAAGCATCGCATTTGGAAGACCTTGAGCTTGTTGACGTCCGGCATAAAGAAGAATCGAAAGGACCAACGTTCGGTAAAGGTGTACTTTCGCTTTGATGGTAACATTTGTTCGTTTCCATATGCACCACTTGAGCGAGGCGGCTGTGACCTGGCCGAGGCGGCTGTGAACGTCGGCCGTCGATGCCACTTTCTTTTCCTCAACCGACGATCCCAAATATTTGAACATCGGAACCTGTTTGATTTGGTTCGAGGTGAACACTGGCTTTCGATCCGTCCGTTGTAAGCACTTTAGTCTTTTCCGTATTGATTTTTGACCCGTATGAATGGGCGATGCGAGAAATGTCGTATAAGATGTCCTTTGCTTCGCCATCCATGTCGGCGAACAACAGATCGGTTACAAAGTTGTTGTCATCGTATCGAACTCTGCGTCGTCCATCGAATGCTTGACGCGTTCAAGAAAAGTGGCGAAGCGACGTCTCCTTGTCGGACACCTGTTTGAATCGGGAGTTCCTCGGATAAGTCGCTTCGAATACGAACGCTGCTGGTTGCGAGATCGTACGACGCTCGGAGAAATTGGATGATTTTCAATGACACATGTACGGTTTCCAAGACTCTCCACAAGGTGTTCCAATCGATGCAATCGAAAGCGGATTTGTAATCGATTAAAAATGGCCGACAGTTCGTTTGCCGCAACGAATTCTTTTTTCCATTAGCTGACGGAGAGCAAATATTTGATCAATGTATCCTCGATGTGGTCTAAATCCCGCTTGTTCTTTTTGGTTCGTTTGCTCCCGATGTTTCTGTAGCCTCGATTGTATAATTTTCGTAAATACTTTGCCGAGGATTAAACCCGTGCGACATCTAAGTATAGAAACGCAAAGCTCATTGTTTCAGGATCCTCCAGCCTCCTCTAAGTCTATCGTATTCTCCATCCATGCTCACTGGTACACTTTGAATCACTACTTGTACGATCACGGGTGATGCCTTAGTTTAGTTCACAGAAAGAAGGGTCTCCTTTTGTATTACCTACGGTTATATCACAGACTAGGCAAGCTTTAGTCGAAAGATGTAAATTATGATGAAAGAAGAATAAAATGATTTTAATAACGTCGAGCAGTTCACTTCAGCGGCCCTCATCCAGCACTTACATAATCACCCGACAGTACAACCTGGATCAGGTCCTAGTTTCTCACAACCACACCTTTCAGTGCTGCCGATTCTGAGACTACATCATCCAGTTTGTTACCTAACGCTCTAGGCATCCTATTTTACGTCGTTCTTAGATTTGGTCAGTGTAGATTTTGTCCATTTGGCTAGGCTATACCATCCCACGAACCTCTATCGAAAAGATGCTCTGACGTGATTAGGAGCTAGTTACGGTTATACGGAATTGGCGAAGTGGAGACCAAGGGTATTTCTGTAAAAAAATGATTTTGAAGGAGTGATAACTGTGCAAATCCACGTCTTTGATAGCCGGATGCCTTAGCCCCTGAGTTAACGACCCCGACACTATAGTACTGGCTTTACCAATAGTCCTCTAATTCGCGTGGCTTTCTTATCTCCCCACTGCATTCAATCCTCCCTTAATATAAAAGGGTATCCTGAGAAGTCCAAGAATTGCAAAAATGATTTCCCTCGATTGAAAAGAAACAAAACTTCTCATAATTTGTGTGTTTATAAAGGGACAGAAGAAAAGGAATGATCCACGAAACCTTTTTAGACACAATAAAAGTAAATAAAGTCCAGGAACCGTACTTAAGGATACCCGAACAATGCGGTGTCTTATCTCCAGCAATTGTCTACTAGGCGGGGGCGGCGAGTTCGTTAAAAATAGATAACATAAAAATCAGAAGATGACAAAAAAAAAGTGTAAAACCCCAGAAACCGGAAAAATTAAACGAACTGGAAAATATGCAAATTAAGGCTTTTCCATTTTAAATGAAGTTTGTTTTTCGTTTACTTTAACGGAAAAAGCTTAACTGGAAAGGAACTCGCTCCATTTCTGTTCTCTATCATCCCCAAAATGCAAAGTAATTTATTTCCCAACGTTTTCTAATTTCTTTTGTTGTGTGTATTGTGTGCGGTGTATCCGGGTGCGAGATACAATAGTAGTTGACGGCGGCGATGGTGGCAGCAGCAGCAGCAGCATAAAGGATATGCCGAGGACAATCTGGCCGAAAGAGCGGCGCTGGTCCTTATTCTCGAGGCTTGCTTTTCCACCTTCTTTGTTGCAAAAAGGGACATTTTCAATTTGCATAGCAATTTCAGTTGAAGAAATAACCAAGTCTAAAGTGTATTCAGGATTCTCTAAAGATTTCGTGGATTCGTTCCTTGGGCGAATGAATGGGACTTTGGTTAATTGGGTTCCGGGGACTCAAGGACGTGGTTTTCTGCCCAGAAACATTCTTAAGAACTACTTGTGTCCTTAAATAGTTGTTAGCTTGGTAAATGAAGGCGGTCGTCGTGATGACTGTTAACAAATTTGAAAGAGACTCAATTGCAGAAAGAGACGACGACACGGCGATTCTTTTTAATTCAGCAAAAGTTTTCGTTATAGTTTCGTGTTTTTTGGGTAGTTTCTTGGGAGAACGATGAGGATTTTGTCCGGTGAAGCAAAGACTTGTCGAGATTTTGTTGTATTCATGCACTTTAATTTCGTTTTCAAATTTTGCAGTATTTAGCTGAAATGCTTTATAAATTCAAGCTACATTTAAGAGTTTGTTGTTTATCACGAACACAGACTCTTAATGTCTTCTTGTATATGACATCAACGATCGGGGAGATCGAATCTGTAGTTTCGAACTGATCCGGGTTCCAATAGGGGTCGGTGCATTAGCTTCGACTCTGGATGAATTTTGATTTGAGTCTTGTCTTATGCACAATGTTCCCTCTAATTTTTTCGCTTACTGCGCGGTACAAAGTATATGGGAGCAAAAATTTTCAAAACGTATGGAAAATTGCAGGGGGAGGGGGGGAGGTATTTGTATTTGAAGTCAATTTTTTTTAATAAATATTCCTGAAAATTGATTTTGACATTATAGTTCATATATGGATTTGTTTATACATGTGCGCCATCTAGATCTTCAATATTTTAACATTGAATAATTCTGACATTTTTTAGCCGATTTCGACAAATGTACACGATTCTGAAATGTCATTGATTACCATTTTAGCTATGAGTCAATACACACCGTAACCTCATTTTACACTCTCTGGCGGAGTCAATAAACAAAACTGTCGAATTTGGAAGTGTGCTCAAAAACCACCATCGGATCATTTTTCTTCAAAGTTGGAAAAAACGTCAACGGCGCACGCTACCGTTGGATGTTGGCGCACTTTGAGTATCCGAAAATGCGTGAAGAAAAAGTCTGACGAACATCTATTTTCAACAAGACGGCGCACCTTGCCAGACCGCAGCCGCTACGATGAAGTTCTTACAGCGTAAGTTCCTAAAACACGTAGTGTCGAAAAATGGTATTTTGGAGCGGACTCCTCGTTCTCCGTATCGCATTGCGTATCGCATTGAGGTGGTCATTTAATCGACATTGTATTCAAAAACTGATTTGATATAAATGGTAGAGAATTTCCTAAATAAATCTTGTTCATTGGTCAAAATCGGCTTAAAAGTGTCAGAGTTATTCAATGTTGAAATACCGAAGGCCTAGATGGCGCACTCCATATTCTTTTTTTATCAGGGGCAAGATCTACTAAGTTTGAACGACAATCTATAAAACAAGAGGAGTATACAACATAGGCTAGTCATATGTTACGCTCGGTGACGTTACCAATAACGTGACTGCAACCACGCACGAAATGCTGTATACCAAATTCACACAACAAGGAACTCCCCTCTCTTAACATAAAGCAAACTAAGCAGATTTTACTTTTTTGTGTAATTTGGATTTTTGCCATTTTTAGATTTAATTCTATTATAAAATTAAATCAAAAAAAAGGTGAACAAGCCCATTGTGCGCAGAATACAAAACGGCTGCGCAACTGTCGAAAAATTAGTGCACCCGCTTAGTTTGGATGGAACATTGCCTATGCAATATGATTAAGTTGACGATTGAGGAGCGCGTTCCAGTTTTCAGTAATAATAATAAGAATTATATTTCATTTATGCGTGATCCGGTGTCTGGTCCGTCTGTCTGGTCTCAAGAAGATTCCAATAATGTTTCAGTTGACTGTTATTGTGGGACTCCTCGATTAAAAGAAAAAAAATCGGAATTGAATCAACGCTTTAATCGAAATTGTTAGAACAATAACCATTACGAAACAACGAACACACATGACCAGACATTAATCCAATAATAATCGATACGATCTCACAATGTAAAAAGTCATTATTTCCACTCGTAAATTCTTTTTCAAAAAAATCGTCCTCCTTACGTGCATGAATTTCCAATTACCTCCATTTGTCTCCAAAAAGGCCCAATTTCAAAATCACCTTGATCAATTCCAATATGTGTGTTTGCCCACAAAATCAATATTCCATTATCTTTGTATCAATCACTTCAAACAAACAAAAACAAACACCAAAAAAAAAAACAAAAGAGGACGATAAATTTCGCCACCATTCTCTCTCACAGTAGCCATCACAGTAAGGACATCTTAACTAGAATCTCCTCGGAGGCTACTCTGGGTCAGCTTGGGAATTCCTTTTTACCCTTGCTCGTGTGGTATTAACTACAGTTGAGTGAACATTTCTAGTTCAATGATTACTGATTCGAATCACTGAAAGGATGTCTTACAAAAGATAAAAAAGATTCCAGGATTCAAAAGAAGGAAGTCGGTGACGACGGCGACGGTGGCTCTACGTCGTTTCTTTTTAATTTGTGCTCATCTATGGATGGAGTAAACTAATCGACGGGTTTCCGGCTTTTTACACAGATTTTACATTTGATTAAAGTGAGAACCGTTCTCAATTCCATAGTGTGGCAATTAGGTTGTGTTCATTTTCGTTTCATACTAGGTTAACACACCCAGAAATGGCGGAGTGTGTTCATTGGATAGTAGCAAACTGTTTTTGTTGTGACTTTCAATATAGTTGGACAAGACTTAAAACATAGCTAACAGTAAGCCAACCCTATGCATAAACACTCATTTTATTAAAGAAACCTCGCTCCATGCTCCATGATATAGAGATAACCTTCAACTCTTTATCTGTTTTAAACAATATAAAAATAGCTTTATTCGTGGAGAAAAGTTAGTGGAAAAACCCCTCGGAGAGCACAGCTAAGAGCACAAAAAATTCATATAAATGCACAGTGGGTTTCCTTAGGCAGAGCCCGTCGCTATTATGCCGGGTTTTCACTAGTAGAATTAGTGGTAGAGAATACTGGTAGAGTACTAACTATTCTGGGAACTCACCTAATGAAAACTCGGTTATAGTAGAGTAGAGTGGGATAGCACCGTGGTAAAGTTAATCTACCGCTTAAAAGTAGGCCAGTTACTCTACCACTAATTCTACTAGTGAAAACCCGGCATTATGGAAGAAAATCACGTAAAGGTTTAAATATTTACGCGGATAAACACATTCGGTGTACCCAAAAAACCAAAACATTTATCAGCAGAGCTGTACGTGCCTTACATTTAGGGTTCAGCCACCCTTATTCTGGATGTGTGCCGCACACATATCCAAAGGTATTATCTACAGCGAGACAATTGCCCAAAATGCCTTGAATTCAAGGATACGTACATTGTGTTTTTGGGGTGGTTTTCAAGCAGCTACAAAATTATTCATTTAATGTGGATTTGGTGTTTTCTTTGCAACCACCATATTAGGTCTAGAGCGAAGGCGGGGCTCTGTTAATTTAGGACGCTTTTGTTGAATTGTTTTCCCACTAATGCATCTGCACAATTAAGGTTCTATCTCACTTGTCGAGGATCCTTTTGCCTTTTGTTTGGGGGTTTCGGCATAATTTGATGAACGGCATAAAATGTATTGTATACAGTTTAAGAGCCTCAGCTGCAGCAAGATCAGAAAATGGTACACCAGGGTTCCTCAAAAAGTATAGAACAGCCATGTCACGAAATTGTTTGCCATCCTTATTTCAAAGGCTAAGCAATAACCTTCAAAGTTGCTACATTTTATTTAATCTATATATATAAAATTCGATGTATGTGTGTATGTATGTATGTTCCCTAATAACTCCTAAACCATTCAACCGATCGCCACAAAAATTTAACCACATATTACTTACATCAAGGGGGTAGTTTTAGCATCGGTGCCTACTTTCAAAAATCACTTCTAGGGGGCGCTGTCTTAGAGAGCTTTAAAAAGCATAATAATATACGTTCTACGAGGGTGAAAATGTCTACATAGAGGTTTCTGGGTACGAGAAAGCGATTGGTGATGTCCATTACTTTCGCAAAGATGGCGGTTCCAATATGGCGGCCGAATTTTGCAATTGTGTTCCCCGACCCCCGGCATGGGTATCAAATGAAAGGGTATGACAAATAGAATATTATTAGCTGTGTGGCGTCAATCCAAATTCAAAATGGCCGCTTACACAAAATGGCGGATTACTTTTTTCTATGCAAGCCATCCGATATGGGTATCAAATGAAAAGGTATGACAAGTAGAATATTATTAGCTGTGCGGCGTCATTCCAAATTCCAGCCAGGCTATGGGAACACTAGCCTATGGGGACTTACTTTTCGAAATGTAAAAAAGCGGCAGAACATTAAATATAGTTTATCCTGAAGCTCTTTAAAAAAACACCGATACATCTGTTGCATGTCTGATTAAATGCTGGACATTTTTTTGCTCCTTCTGTTCGTCTCAAGCCGAAATGACAAAAACAGAGAGAAAATGTGTGTGTAATGTATTTTTTTAGGGCACCAAATTGTGCGTTTTTGAGCCAAATTTGCAAAATTGATTATTTTTTTTTGGGAATAATTTTGCTCTGCCGGGGATTAGACGCCCTGTGCAGAACTTCGCTCATGGCACCCTCGAGCGAAGTTCTGCACAGGGCGTCGAGTCCCCGGCATAGCAAAATCAAATCTGATCGATAAATGCCAAGTCAGGGATGGTTTCTATTGGCTCGATCAAAATATCAGATCCCTAAAAGTTTCACATTTTGTTATTTGGAATCAAAAATACCAAAAAATTGCCTGTTTCAAACTCTCCTACTGTATATTAAAATTCATATCACCTGATTACTACTATTGGCTTTTGGGAGCAGCATAGGCGCACCGGGTCCCAGCTAGTCACATATATTTTCTTAAGGACCAAAGACTGCAAGAAGTTATCTGATTCTTCCCTCGGTTGCCAACATCTCAAGTGTACGTGTAGATTGCTACGATCATCGATGGATTTACGAGAGATTTTTGGTAGCTTAGCCATTTTGGAATATCTTACCTTCTACAGTGGAAAAACTTCGAGATTACTATAAATCAAAGCTTGAGCTTACCATGGATCAATTTTTGAAGTTTTTCAAAATTCCGGATAAAAGATTCAACCATATCCACGAAACTAGTGTCTGACCTCAACATCATAGGCGTGATATTAACCAAAGATCTGCGATGAAATTATCACATATTAGAAAACGCCAAAAGCAGTGACCGGTTTCTTAAGAAATGAAAATTTCTGTTTACATCGAAACGAGTGTTCTCCTGCCTTCACGACAGTCTCACAGCAACAGATTAGTACACTGTAATAAATTTCTGTGGTAATTTTACAAAAAAAATACTGCAAGTTTTATTCACAAGCAGTTTTGTAAATTTGCAATATATATTATTAGGAATATTCCTAATCTACTTTACGTATTTTTACCAACTGTGTAGTAAATATAAATTATTTGTGGGATGTAAAAATACAATCAGTATTGGAGCTTTCTCTTCAGAGCTTTGTAAATTTCCAAAACTCTTGTTGCAACTTTTTACCAGAGAGAGACGAAAAGGGAAAAACCCAAAGCTGAAGATTACCGCCCTGTGCCATTGTGCTTGGCCCTGCCTGAAACATTTCCAAGCGCCAAATTTTATTCTTAGTTACTGCCCACTCCCTAAAAGCAATTGGGTTTATATGCTTAGTATTCCATTGTTACCTGTGAATTATATCCGCGAGAGGAAAAATTTAAACCTTACATTCCAATAACCGATTTGTAATTTTACTGAAAATTTATGTTCTAAAATTACGCCTCTTCAGTAAAATTACAGTACAAAGTGATAGGATTTTTTCAGTACATAACATTGATAAATATATTAGAAATATTGTAATTTTCCTACATAAACGATTTAGAAAAATACACAACATTGTGTAAAATATACGTCACATTCATGTAATCAACATTTACGTTATGCAGTATTGGAGATTTCAAATTTCATTTTGTGAAGTTACAAAATTTATAGTAAAATTACAATAATTGTGTAGTAAATTAGTATTTCATATCGCGATTTGTAATTTTACTGTACATTTGCACTGTGAATTTACAAATTTTTTTACAGTGTAGTCCAGGCGCTGGAGCATTTCCAGTGGTTTTGGCGTGATGTAACGGACCTTTTTGGTGGAATTGGTCAGGAATGGCATGATGGCATTCCCAACAATATCTAGGGTGTGCGCAAACATGAAAACGCCTGGAAAATTTATGGGAGCCCATAAACGGAAAAATTCACGAAAAATTCCCTGTTTTTTGACCTTTCTTGATAAATATTTCTTAACGAAGCCTTCTAGGCGAAAAGTTTGTTGGACATGTTTTGTTCGTTATTGGGTTTGCTAAAACTTAGCATAAGTTTGATTTTTGAAATTTGAATTTTTGCATTTCAAAATAGCCGAAAACTGCGAAAAACTGTACCCTCACTTTAAAGTTATACCAACAAAAGAAAACACCATTATTTTTCAATGTAATTCTGGAATTAGATAGTTCAAGGTATGTTTAACTTATATCTAAAACCCTATCACTGTCAAATGGTTTTTGCATAATGGATTTTGCGATTAAGTGATATCAAAAAAATTCAATATTTGTTGCAGCGCCAAAAAAAACCCTCCCATGTTGGTCCTGATTTTTTTACGTATGCTTTAAGACTCACTTTACAATATCCAATCATAAAATTGTCTTTTTGAATTTTTTTTTGGTTTTTATTTTTTTGAAAATATTGCAAAATATCATTACTTCGGAAATGCTTGGCGCGTTTCAAATTCGGTCGAAAAAGGACTCAGTTCTATTGCACCAATTTAGCTGTTTTTCTAAGGTATGAAGGCGGTTTTGTTCGACTTATAGTAGAATTTTGAATCTAGGATTAGACCCAGAAATTTCGCCCTTCAAGATAGAGTGAGGAGAGGATATGTGCATACATATATACAACTTGTGGAGGTTGAAGGCGGGGATTTTCGTATTTTCAGTGAATAGCATTTGAACAATTTTACCTGGTTCTAACTTCTAGCCCGTCGCGTCGTCTGAAGACCTTCTGCTAACTTTTCTCAGAGACCGGATTAGTTTTGAAACATAAACAGAGATGGATCTTCTGTTATAATTTATTCGAGCAAGAATTCTCATCGTCGTTTTTAATCTTATAAATAGGGTTATATTGAACCAATTTAGGCTGTCGCAATACCTAGCTAGAACTCTTCCTCTATCCCTGAATTTAATGAAGTAAAATTCCAAATTCACGGAAATGTATGGCCATCATCTGAAAAATTAAAAATTCCCTGAATGGTTGGCTACACTGGGAATTATTTATACAGCAGTATCCAACTTGTTTTGGTGCTTCTTTTCAAACGTTGTAATGGGACATTGTAAATGACATACATACATTGTAAATGTAATGGCTATTGTAAATGACATACATACATATATCGAAAGTCAGACAATATTTTATATTCACAAACATGCCATGATTTCGCTTCATCAGTTAATATATTTACTACACAATTTTGTCCGGCAATATCGTTATCAATATATCACAAATGAAGTGTCTGCCATTCAGACCTGCTCCGCCTTATGTCCAATAGTAATTATCATACTTAATAATGTTGGGTGAGCACTCATCTCCTTATCTGTACAACAACCTGAATCTACTCAACTATAAAACGTAGCAGCAGCAACGACAACAACAACAACAACAACAACAAAAAAGGAAACATCTTAACATTTTATCTCCTTAAGGAGTTTGTTACGAGGCCATCTAGAGGCGAATCTTCCCAGTGATTATCACATCCTTATTGGCGTATTATTCCATTGTGGTCGTTCCTGGCCATTGTTAATATTCATGAGATGATTTTAACGAGTATTGGTCCCAGCCCAGCCAGCCAGCAGCAGTTATGAACATTATGGATGAACACAAAAAAAAATTCGTACAAGAAATATGCATGTTCGTATAAGTATATTTACCTGGTCACCATCATCATCAGATACTTGTGAAAAAAAAATTTCATCACGTATTTCACCGTATTTCGTTTTAGTTTGTTATCTGGGGAATTTTTAATTTGCATTAATCGTGAATGGAGTGCTTAAATTTATTATTATGCATTTAATTATGAATATTTAATGGAGTGCAAACAGTGGTGACTGTGACTGATGTGATTTTTTTATCGATTTTAAGAATTTTTTTGATTTGTAAAATTTGAGCATCCTGGAAGTGTATGAGGATTATTTTAACAGAAAAAAAGCTAATTGAAAAAAGAGTCAGCAGTTCAGTACGAGGTGACAGGAAAGTAATAGAAATAAATTATTAGAGGAAAGCCCCTATGAGAGGATAGTAAAATGTTAAAGTGAGTTTCTAATGTATTTTAAGTACGTTTGAGTAGAGGTGTGCACATAAGGAAACCAACAAGAACATTACATACATATTACATATTGTACATTCAAAGGAAGACACCTTACCTAAATAAATAATGAACTAACAAATTAAGGTGATTATTTCCATGTAAAACAAATCTAAACAGATTTCTTCGAGCACTGCGACTTACATGCATGAATAAATCGAACAAACCAATTCCAGGGATTCATATCAGATACGATACAATGCTGAAGGGCACATTTAGTCAAAACATAATTAGTAGCCATTTCGGCAGTCATTTGCCATGTTATACCAAAACACATCCTCCTCCTCAATGACCACTCACTCACTCCACTTGATCCAGGTATTATCTCATCGACACATTCGTCCCTGATAACAAAGCCGATTCCCAGGCATTGAGTGAAGTCGATTTTCCTGATCACCTCGAGGGCGAATTACCTACAAAGCGTAAACACAGGGTGAACTATACTATTAAAGACTATTTTTTTAAGTTGCCCCTATCTCGCACACGTATGGACAGTTTGAAGCCTCTGTCCTGGTGCTTTAGTGAAAATGTTATGTTATCTCGGTGGTTACACATTATCCGCTAAAGAAAAGGGAAAAGAGCAAAACGTCTACTATAAAAGCACTCGTGAAGGAGCAGGAAAATCCTTGCCAAAGGACAGAATGAAGCTGGGACGAACCTCTTAACTTAATTGCATTCGAGGTGTTTTTGCACTCCATATACTTACATGTATAGTGAATAGGTTAGAGAGTAAAGTGTTGAAACTTTTGAGGATGTCAATGGAGAAAGTTTTTACGACCGGGGGTTTTGAAAGCTTCTAGAGTAGTTTTATGACGGATGTACCTTGACGAAACTACTTGACTTCTCTCTCTCTACGACAAATATTGTGTGACACGTAGTGCGAAAGGTTACTATATGTGTAGCCTTTGTTCAGGGGGGAAGTGGCTCTATATGAGGAAAGTGAGATAACTTTTTGCAGTAGATTAACTTATGGCGATTGCCAAGTTATAATTTGTGATGAAAATCACTTTTGAAGCTATTTTGGAGATGGAATGGTGTTTTGTAGGTAGTTTTTGAAGTTTGAATTTTATATGTAGGTGACTGAAGGCCGCCTATACTATTTTATTTAAAAAAACAGAGTCTTAGCATAGCATTAATCGAGATAGTATTATATGACGTCAAGTCTCAGCCTTTCACCATCTCTGCCGGTGTCACCAGGGGTCAATTTAATTACCCGTTCTTTTTGTAGTCTTCATAAATGACCTACTCTCGGTACCTTCCAATCCATTTCACAGCTTAGCTGATGGCCGTACCCGTGTCACCGGTGTGCGGCTTCTGCGGAAATAGTATTATATTCTGACAGGCCCGCCGCAAAGGGGGGGGGGGGGAACTGGGACGAATTGCCCCGTTTTATTAATTTAATTTCTATTAGTTTTACTTTATTTTTGTTAGAAAATAGATTGAACCCCAAAAAGTGAAAACCCCATATCCCTGCGTGCTAATAGCCTAGGGGCCCCGAAACTATCTTGAAACCCAAAAAGTCAAGACCGCCATATGCCTGTGTTCTACTTGTCAAGCAAGCCCAAATCTAGAGCCTGAAACTAAAATATGTTATGTTTGCAATGGATACGGCTTCTTCTATTCATCATACTTAAATAGTAAACACCTATTTTTCTTGCTTTAATTTCCGCAGTAGTCGATGACATCGTCATCTATATATATAAAAATGAATGTGTGTATGTATGATCGCTATAGGCTTCTACACCGTGCAACCGATCAATGAAATTTTAACTATGTGCTATTAACATTCAAACTTAGAACATAGGCTTTCTAAAGCCACTCCTAGATGGCGCTGTCATGGAGAGTTTCGTTGAAAATCATCGCAGAGCTTTGAATTTTTGCATGAAGTTCCGTGGAGGTCTCCTATGATACACCTCGAAGCCCGAAAAATTTCGAAATTCAAAATGGCCGCCGAAATATGACCGAAATTCAAAATTGCCGCAGAAATATGGTTGAATTTGCCAATTTTATTCCGATTCCAATGAAAGTGGGTATCTAGGGGTTTTTAAGGTCGCAAATAACGAATTTGTGGTCAAAACTTATAAATTCAAAATGGCCGACGAATTTGCTAATTGTGTTCCGATTCCAACGAAAATCTGTATCTGAGGTTTTTTAAGGTAGCAAATAACGACTTTATGATCAAAACTTAAATTCAAAATGGCCGCACCAATATGGCCGGCGAGTTTGCGAATTGTATTCCGATTCCAATTAAAATCGGTATACGGGAGTTTTTAAGGTAGTAAATAACGAATTTATGATCAAAACTTATTCAAAATTGTGGGGCCAATATGACGGAAGAATATGTTTAAACGTTGGGTACCGGGTCCCAGCTATCGAAAATACAGAAAATAAGAGGTTCATTGATACACTTCATCTGTGTATGAAAATTCATATCTCGAAAAATGCCATGTCAATGGATGGTTTTTATTGTTTCGATCAAAATGTCAGATCCCTAATAGTTTCACATTTTTTTATTTGGAATCAAAAATACCAAAAAATTGCCTTTTTCAAACTCTCCTACTGTATATTAAAATTCATATCACCTGATTACTACTATTGGCTTTTGGGAGCAGCATAGGTGCACCGGGTCCCAGCTAGTAGTCTATATTTTTGCCAGCTCTGGTTCTATTGATAATATCATGCAATGATTTAAACGTGACTGACCGATACATGATCTTAGATAATATTATATCATTTTTAATTTACTGAAACTGCGTTCACCAGTTGCAACACCAATAGGTATCGAAATAAAAAGACGTAAGCAAATCCATAACTGAGGAAAAACAGACTGAAGACCTTTAACAAAAATTAGAGTGGGAGATTTAGCTTGCCCTTAAGTAGTCTCTTCACTACCACTGAAGTAGTATAAGCTCGAATTGAGTATTAAGGAAAAAGAGAAAACTTACCCTGGGGAAATGGAGGACATATGAATTTAAAATATTTTCATAAAAATTGGTCTAGCCGTTTTTTTGTTTGAACGACTTAAGTGATTTTTGTACCAGCACGATTTCCCGCGAACCGAAAAAGATATCGACTTCGTTAAGGTGCCGTTCGAAGCGTGTTCAAGGAAATATGATCTGAAAAGATTTTCATAAAAATTGGTCTAGCCGTTTTTTTGTTTGAACGACTTAAGTGATTTTTGTACCAGCACGATTTCGCGCGAACCAAAAAAGATATCGACTTCGTTAAGGTGCCGTTCGAAGCGTATTAAAGGACATATGAATTGAAAAGATTTTCATAAAAATCGGTCGAGCCGTTTTTTTGTTTGAACGACTTAAGTGATTTTTGTACCGGCACGATTTCGCGAGAACCAAAAAAGATTTCGACTTCGTTAAGGTGCCGTTCGAAGCGTGTTCAAGGAAATGTGATCTGATAAGATTTTCATAAAAATTGGTCGAGCCCTTTTTTTGTTTGAACGACTTAAGTGATTTTTGTACCAGCACGATTTCGCGCGAACCAAAAAAGATTTCGACTTCGTTAAGGTGCCGTTCGAAGCATGTTAAAGGACATATGATCTGAAAAGATTTTCATAAAAATCGGTCGAACCGTTTTTTTGTTTGAACGACTTAAGTGATTTTTGTACCAGCACGATTTCGCGCGAACCAAAAAAGATACCGACTTCGTTAAGATGCCGTTCAAAGCGTATTAAAGGAAGTATGATCTGAAAAGATTTTCATAAAAATCGTTCGGGTCGTTTTTTTTGTTTGAACGAATATTGGGAAGTTAATCTTGTGGACCGAAAGGGTCAAAAGCCACATCCCAACTAGTTTAGAAGCGTTTTTAAAGCAGTCGCAAAAGTATAAAAAACTTTCTAACCCTCCATTTTATGTAATAGTGGATATGCGAGACAACTGCAGTGTCGAAAAGCTTTATATTTTTGTTCCCGTTGCACTATGTATCTTTAGGTTCATCGGCGAATAAAGAACCGACCATTCGGTATCTATATTTAATGCCCTGAATGAAAACTTATTCTTACGTTACCACAAACTTTTTTTACCCGAGTAAAAATTTGCCGTCCGCATTTGTTCGCTATGCGCTAGCTGTGGCTCCGTGTGTGCTAGTGCGTACCTGATGCAGGCTAGGTGCGGGCTAGTTTCATTTTTACTCGGCTAGTCAAAGATTTTTTGGAATTTCAAAATCCCTCAAAACATATTTTAGCACCAGGCTCCGCAAGGTGATATGGTGTGCCTGTATTCTGAAGCGTCGTCGTAAGGAAGAGTTTCTGGGGAAGTCTTTAATTTAGTTGTTGTCATAACCACCTTATAAGTTCCAACCCAAGGTGGGTCCGTTTCGCTACGCAATCGCTTGATATTTTCGAATTTGTTCCTTGTGATTGTATTCTGCAGGTTTTTCCTCCACTCCTCCTGCATGATAAAAGGCTGCTCAAAGACACGTTGATTTCGGTTTCGTTAACTACACTCTATGATTCTTAGGCGGGCATTTATGAAGCAATATTCCAGTATTAACACTCAATTCTGAGATGGATATAATTGTTGACCTTGTTTCATCCTGCGTTGAATTAAGCATTTCAAAATTTGAGTTTCATTGAAAAACTCAAATTGTTTATCCACAAAATATTTAGAAACCAAAAGAGGCTATTTTATTTTTTAAAACCATACCGTGGATTCTAGTGTCAACTATTTATCGAAAACGAAAATGACACTTAACATAAATTGAAAGACTTGCACATGCAGCTAAGAAATTTTCAGGTTGTTTTATTTGATGAATAAAGAAAAGATTTTAATTAGCTCATCCAACATTGAAGTAGCATTCTGCACGTTCTACACATTAAAATTCTTCATTAGACACCATTTGTATCAAAACGGAGGTGAGTGTTACTATTGTAAAAGACTCCCCAGATACTTTTAAAAAGAGTCATTAGAAAAGTGCAGTTTTTGCATCATCCAATTATGAAAAGGTTCTTTCTTTTGAATTGATAATACTTCTAGAGTCTGATGATAAAAATTTACCAAGTACATAGCATCCACTGAGAGCACACTCAAATAGCGCCATTCTATATTACAAACAAAATATTTAAAAAAGTAATATTACGCGAATTTTCCTCTTCATCCTTCAACGTGACGAGAATCCGAGTCAAACCTCCTATTTAGAAAAAAAAATTCTCTTGAGAGTCCTTGACCCTAATCCTGAGTTGCCTCTGCGTAACTACGTTCTCTGTTAACCTAATTTAACTGAAAGAAAAAAAAAGTGAAAAGAGAAAAGCATTTGCACATCACCGCCTTTACTTAAGATCTCAAGGCAGCCTGGTATCATATAACGTGAGGCCTCAAAAACATCTGTTCAGGTACGTGGCAGCTCATTGAGATATTCTTGGAAAGTTTTCGCAATCACGGCAGTGTTTTGAATAGCAATCAACAGGAGACTTCTTCCTACTTGGTCTGATTTCAACTTTGCTCCGAGCAACTCTCCCATTTCGGTCTTTGGTAGGTAAACATGAAAAAGTTAAGATGCCTCCTCTACAGAGGATATGGCCCACCTATGAGGGTGGTGGCTGCTTCCCCCGTGTCCCCTGCAGGCTTCTTCTAAGGGTGGGTTGTCAAAGTACATCTTTTCGGTTTATGTTTTACCTTTTGCCTTGAGGAATGAAAATAACTTTTTTTTCGGCAATTGATACATGGAGCAAACTGACAAATGAGCTTTCCATGCTTTCTGGATATTTTCAGGGTTCTTTTTTTAGGTTGGAGAATTTTCAAGACAGAACTTGAGAATATCTTTTTGTACTATTTTTAGGAGCATCTTCGCTTCAGTGATCGTCTTGAAATTCCTTGAGGCATTTTCTAGGTTTCAAATGGAATGCTTCATAAATATAGAATCGAACATCAGAAGTTTAAGTTGGTGTTTTTGGGGATTTTAAGGTGGTTTTAAAGTTTGTTAAAAAACAGCCAAAGAAATTAGTCAATATTTTTCAGGTTGAAAGGACATAGACTTTGAAGAGTACTTATGCGTATGTATTGCAAACAGTGGTGTTTATTTAGATGAATGCTTTTTCTCTACAAAATAAACTTTAATGTAAAAATGATAATTTGTATCTTAATTTTTGAATTTCCCAGAAATTTGTTCTGTTTTTATCTACTCGAAATACGGCGTGGGTTCTGCTAGAGAACTAATAGCCCACCGTTTTTTTTTTGTTATATGTGAAAGTCCAAACTTAGGAGTCACTCTTTGTACTGCCAGTCTGTCATTTTGTAACCGTCAAGGTGCTTGGTTGTTTCGAAGGAAAGAATAGAGTTCAGGATATATTAATAAGAGTCTGAAAAATGCTAAAGGAGGCGATGGAACTTGCGTTTGAACTTCTGAATGTTGTAGGAGTTCACATCAAACAGAAAAAATTGTATATAACAAAAATTAAAACAAAAAATTTTTGTAATGGGGATTCGATTTCGTAAAGTCGATAACCTCAATAGGAGGCGTCTCATCCAGAGACGCAGCGGTAAGGGTTAGCGGGAGACAGCCTCGTCAGAGTTTTATGTCTACCGAAATAAGTGAATGCCGCTAACCAGCCGACAAAGGCTGTTATATTTTTTGATAAATTTAATAGCAACCTCTTTAAACAAGATAAAAATTATTAAACTTCTTCTCATAAATACGATAACATCCCAAACTTTCGAAGGAAATTATCATTAAGTATAAACACGCGAAAATTTCATCATTTTACATCACCGTAAAAAAAATTTATTAAGAATCATAAAAAATTATCAAGCAAATGACTTTTAAGAGCTGCAGCCAAGGGCGCCATAATCAAAACCGAAATAAATAATTTATGTTTGGCAAATATGTCAAGACGCTTTCTCCTATCTTTCCGTCCTACAACAACAACTGCGCTCACCTTACCGCTTATGTACTAGAGATATCACTGCCACGGGTGCAGAAACTTCCGTACCTTCATCATCAAATTAAGCGTGAGCTGATTACGTGTGAGATATATAGTGAGTACAGTATGGGGTGAACGTCATAAATCCGACATGTTTGATTACCCTTCATCCTCACTAAATCACCCTTTATCATCCGGGAACATTATTTTCATTCAATTAACTCAGATATGTTCGACAGATTTATCTCCGAGTTCAGCCAACACACACAAACACAGAATGCGAACTTCCAGTAATTGACGTAAGAAGGTGCTTTACCGGATGGGACTGGAGATTGATGACAGAGGGGTTCATGATGGCGACGCCATTTACATATTAATTCCTAGTCCTTTATCGCCTGCATGAATATTCTTATGGTATCAAAAGGATTCGAGGTGATTCACTCGACGGTGATTTGAAAATCACACTCATATGTCAAGAGTAGTCGTTTAGAAATTTATGAAGAAATTTAACACTTGAGAATCCAGACTGAAGGAGCTAAGATATGGGTTGAGATCCTAGATATGGGTTGAGATCCTAGTACCACGCTATCATTTCCTGACTTCTTATATTTGCATATCTAAAAGGTACACCAAGTCCACTAATAAAGTTTTTAATAACATTTGTTTGTTTTTGAGGTTTTGGTGAACCTTGCGTTTAAACTCCTCAATGTTGTACGAGTTCGGAAATATTTTTTTCTACGCCTCTGTTAGAAAACAGGCATTCTGATATTACTTTTAGTTACGGAATTAGCAGCATTCCACACCAGTGTGGAATATTCATTCCATCACTTGTTATGGAATGACTACTAGTGGCGACATCTGTTCCTCGTAATCCAAGAATATGATTTATTAATTAAAGAAAAAAAAATTTATTAATTAAATAAAAAAGGATTGTTTCAATAAATATACAATCAATGATGTTCTTCTAGAATATTTTTGCTTTAAATAAACTATTCAATTATTAAATTGCATAAAATAATAACATTTTTTTATTAAATTTTGCAGCGGCCATCTATTAACAAATTATTAAATTACAAAATTTTTATGAATGAACACTCCCTACAAATATGTTATTTAGTGTTGCTGTGCCTTATACCTTATATTTTTGACAGTAGCTTTACATTAGGTATGTTTTTCTTTACAAAATATCAATAAAAACTAATTAGAGGCGTAGAAAAAGTATAGTCTGGGTTCAACTTAGTCATAAACGGGGTAAATGTTGATCCGGTAAACTTATCATTATTCAAGTTAAAAAACCAGAAGCCAAATAATTTTCTTTTTCCTGTAAGACAAATCAGCTGAATACTGTCGAAATTGGTTAAGTATCAGGATATGGTATCAAGTTCTTAAACACTCCTGGTTTTTTTCCATCGGGAAGGGAAGCAATAGAGCAGAAAGTATATTCAGTGAATTTAAACTGGTTCCAAAAATTGCAGTTTTTGTTCAGTTCAATGAAATGAGAACTGGTTAAACCCGAAAATGGAACAAACTCGTTAACAAATTTTTATGAAATTTAATATGGCACAGAAACTGAGACGTTTCACAGAAAGGCAAATTGCAGTAAAGGAAGAAGATTATTCATAAGTTTTACTTCGAAATTCTAAATATTCTAACTATTTTCCTCACTGCCAACCAACTACAATAAATCCACCACAAACTTCTTTCTGCACCTAATGTAAAACTCAAAAACTCCCGGGAACGCGACATGATTTTAAAATATCCTCCAATAATAAGATCTTTCCCTGCTGTGTGCACAACTATACTCTTCCTACCATTTCAGGATCGCGCATATTAAACTTGTTTACGACTTCATACACACCGCGAAAACTAATAAAGTTGTAAAGGCTGAGTTGTCTGCGACTGCGCAGAGTGCACTCAAGTCAGTGTCAGTGTACATCGGGGCGCACTGTATTATCATCTCGGATCCTCTTCTCTACGTAATAACAAAAATGAGACAACTCCGCCATAATTATTGGGTTGCAGAGAAACTCACCGTTCCTCCGTCTGTCCGTGTACGTAATGCACTGCAGAATTAATAAATTAATCGTGCGCAGAAGGGAACATTTATGTGCGCAGATAAAATTATCAAACACGAGAATAAATTTTCAGTTTTCTGCTTTTTTCATCTTCTCTTTTTAGGTTTTTGAAGAACAGCGGAGTACCAGCAGGTTCCATACGCGGTCCTCTTTACTTTTCTGCTTGTTGATTTTATTTTGTGTAAAGGGGCATGAGTGGAATTTTTATCAGCCTACGCCTGTGTATAATTAAGCTGTTAATTATCAAAGTTGTTAGTAAGTTTAATAAGAAAAGTAAATATGTTTGGATGAACAGGATACGAGGCAGAAATAGTTTGTTTTTTATTACGATAGCTGTAGTTTTACTTAACAAGGTGGCGATCATAGTTATGATGTACGGTGGATGGTTATGGGCGGAGGTACATATATATTTTCAGCGATAATATCATGTTCGTTAACTGAATTTATTTATTAGGAAGATTATACGATGGTTTGGAATACGATCAAGATTAGACGATGGGTTGCAATACGATCCAGGCACAATTTATTTTATGTGAAATATTGTAATAGGATTCTATGTTGTTTTAGTAGTTAGATTCCTTGAGGTAGTCACGGATGAACACACATGGCTTATGGCTACAAATTAATACGGGCAAGAAAACAGTCGAAGATTGAGAACTGAAGCCGTGCTGTTGAATCTATTGAAACCATTTGGTTGTTCATTTACTTTGCTCTATAGTTTGCAAAACTCGTTTTGACTATAGCTTCTTCTGTTACAAACATTTCGTTTGAGCAATACTCTCTTGAATGTGCCGAATTCTTCTCTTGCATTAGTTGGGCACAATCATTGTCAAACAATTCATTTCTTCGTCCACTGGGCTTGTACCCTAAACCGTTTGACAATGATTCTTTACTTCCGATTTTCAGGTTATTCAAATTCAGTCTTCCATTGTTGAACATCAACCTAGTCGTAAATGGTTACAATTGCACAACAACGAAACTCACTAACATCGCTCTCTATAAGATCATATTCTAGTGCCATACATAATAAAAAAGGATACAAAGGCTTAAAGTCATCAGGGGTTAAACGCTGCAGGATTTCCTTTTAGCAAACAATTAAAAGTTTAATTTATGCAAAGCTACACCTGCGACCCAATTATTCACACAATCGCACGCAACTACGACAAACAAGCAAACAGTTTCTGGTTTAATAATCAAATACACCTGTCACCTGCCCCTGATTGGGACAGAGACTGCTCTGTATATTAATATCGCAGTTTATGTGACATTGATTGTATTTTAAACAGGAATTGACTCACACCGTTTATTGAGATATTTCAATAAATTTGTTTTGTAATAATTGCATGAAAAAGAAAAATTGATGAAAAATTGCGAGGACATAAAAAATATTCCCATTTCCTTTAAATTTCATTCTTTTTGCTCCTTTTTTTTGTCAAATGCACAACGTTCACAAAAAACAGGATTTTAGTGAAACACAAAATTGATTTCATCCTTCATCAAATTCCGGAATAATTTTCCCTCAAGGATACGTACTTCACTACCTTAGGGTAAACATTTTCCTTATTTATTTATTTTTTTTTAAAAAAAAGGACCTTAGCCTTCTTCCAAGTTGCAGCAATTTGCCTCTGGAAGGATACGTGCAAAAAGAGCGTCTCCTTTTGCTAATGTTGGATTTTCACTTCAATTACTTTGTGTCACACTTGAGTAATCTAACTTTGATTTATGAGAGCGATTTTATCCCCGGACGGGTGTTAATCCTGGGCTGCGAGCAGCTCGAATCTAATTAAGCCCCCAGTGCTGGGTTCCTTACAGCAGGTGTTGTTAATTTCTTATTAATTTCTACTCGACGAATGTAAGCCACTTTTTTTTCGCTTTGCTTTCTTCATTTCATTTTGTTTTGTTGCTCTGCGATGGTGGTGGTGGTGGTGATGGAGAGAAAACGGAGCGCGGAGAAAATCTTCTTAATTCGAGGGGAGGATTTATGTTGTACAACCTAAGAAAAAAGGAGAGTAAGAATTTATTTAAAGGAGTTTTCTAAAGGTAACACCGCCAAGGGGTAGTAATTAGGTTAATTTGCGAAAGGAATGCTTTAAGGATTGTGTCAATATTTATGAGTAAGCAAAATTAAATAGATTCGTTACAGTTTTTTTTTACATAAAATATATGGGAATAAGGGCGGTTATTCAGTCTCTATACCTGGACGAACTGGTGGAGGGATTGAAGTTGGAGGAGGGCGACAAAGATATCATCCAGGGAGTATCTGCAGATGCTTCAAATCGTGTAGATCTACCTCCAACACTTTAAGATAACCTTCCTAAAAGAGAAAAATTTGGATGTCGTGTTAATACAAGAACCCTGCGTACGAGGCCGGAACATAAAAAGGGCTCTTGGACAGGCAGTGCTACACCATTTACTACCGCTCGGATCAAGGTAAGCCAAGATCTTCTATCCAGGTTAAAAGGCACAATAAAGTCTACTTCTGTTCAACGGACTTAACTGAATTTAGACTGGAGTTCGGAGGAGTGCAGGCCCTTTACATAGCCTCAGCCTGCAAGGCTCACGACTAGGGATACGAAATCGGTGGAGAGTACTCGACTCATACTCGAACTGTCTTAGCGTATAAATTACTCGATTTTCGGCTGGTACAGATTACAAATGCTTATATAGCTTACATCTCGAGTAAAAACACGCATAGCGAACAAATGCGCCTGCCACACGGGTATGGACGCTCCCATGCACGAAATGCATAAAAATGTAAAAATGCACCCGCCTCTGTTACAGATATAAATGTATTCGTAATCAACCATTCCAAACGCGAGTGCCGCTTTACCATGCGGTCCCCCAACTAAGTACTAACCACGTCGAATGCTGCTTGACCTACGCAATCGAACGAGTATGCTTAAAGGCACTATTTATAGTCACCAAGTTTATTGCCAGTTTTCTTGGTCCTATACAATTTTTCAAAGCTCCAATTCCAGAGAGTAAAGCATACAAATCGCTGCTTTGTGTTGATACCGGCACGACCAGCGGTGTTTAAGGCCACAAACAAAATTTGGTTAACAGAACACAGCAGCCGCAGACATTTGGGTGAAATTGTTTTACATAATTAATCGGAAGATATACTCTCTTAAATAAAGCAGCATTCATTGAAAAATATTGAATGGTGTATTTTTAATAACGATTTCAAACAGAATCTAACAGATGGCCAACCTTTTATATGCACCGAAGAAGGCTTAAACTGTTAAAATCTTAATGGGCTTGTAATCTGATAGCGTCTGGGATCTCTTTAATAACGCTGCCACAAACATACACAACTAACCCATACACTCGTATAGGATAAAGGGGTATACGTTGCTTCACAGCTTGTCACCCAGATTTCTCGAAAACTATAGGTTCTACGTAAATTTTGTATGGGATATTTTTATGCAGATTTATCTCACGTACAAATTTTACTTAGCAAAAATTTACGAAAAACTGATATTTATTTTTAAAAGCACAAAAACTGTTAGCAGAACCTAACATTATTTTTTTTTTAGATGAACGAACTCCGAAAAATCTTGGTCACCGCATATTTTAGGCATTTCACGAAATGGCTGGTTGCTGCCTTATTAATTAATATTTTTTTACCAAAATTTCAGAAAATGTTGTTAAATAGTTGTGTTATTAAATTATAAAAAAACATTTTGACTAAAGTAAACAGTCGCTTCAAAAAATAATTTCAAAAAAAAAATTTTTTTTCGCCTAAAAAAGTTATGCACGCCCTTAAAGGAAGAAGGAAAATAAATACCAATGAAGAGCTTTTTTTACGAGTTTGATTCTAATATGCATTAAACTGCTTCAGAGTAAGTAAGAAACCTATGCCTCCAAAATGTATATGGGTCATTCTTTTTCAAACCGGAGAGATTTGGACAAAAATTGACCAGTACCTACATTTTTGATTTGGCTGAAATTTTTTTTACGGGTTCTACTATATACATAAAAAAAGAGATACGTATTCGAGAATTTTTATTTCTATTCAATATTTTGGAAAATAGAGGGAATCGAAAATTTGAGAATTTGGTGATTTTTGGCTTGGAGAAATTTATAACTCAGGTTCTTCGCTGAATTCACCAAATTCTCAAATTTTCGATCCCCTATATTTTCCAAAATTTTGAAAAAAAAAATTAAAAACCTCGAATGCGTATCTCTTTTTTTATGTAGAACCCGTAAAAAAAATTCAGCCAAATCATAAATGTGTCGGTCAGAAAGGTGTTCGGTTTGTAAAAGAATGACCCATATTTATATTTTACAATTTCACCTCACCTAATTTCAAGCTGGAAATTTTACTGCCGCAAAAGAAGTAAGAAATGTCTCTCCAGTTCATATTTATAAACTCACCTCGCCTCAGCTCAAATTGGATATTTTACTGCCGCAAAAGAAGTAAGAAAGAAGAAACCGTTGTCTCTCTACTAGAGGAAAAACCATAAAAGAAGAAAACGAGCATCTCATTCGCTCTGGTTGTTTGAGTGAAAAAGTTGCGCTTTCAAACAACCAGAGCGAATGGGACACTCGTTTCCTTCTTTTATGGTTTTTACTCTACGTATTTACAATCACACCTCGCCTCATCTATTTCGATACACCAGTAGGAAATTATTTTTGAACCGGGACATTTAAAAAAATTGAGGCCTCAGTACAATTTACCATATTGTAAGGGACAAATGTACTGCCTCGTGTAAGTCCGGCTCAACTCTATAAAAATTACAGGTGACAAAAAGGTGTCAATTGGCTACTACGGCCCGCGGAAAAACCGTAAAATTTATTCTGGCCCACGGTTGCCCACCCTTGATCTAGAGGGGATGCTTTTTGATCGTTCCGATCACGTGGGAGTTTGTTCGCTGCGGCCTGCGTAAACTTATAAATTAACTTGTACGCGGTGCTACTTGAAATTATTTCACCATCTAAGGTCTGTTCTGTTACTTGGTGTGTGGTTTAACTCTACCACGTGTTACGACCTGAAAAGAGAGCAAATTACAAAGTAATGTGAATGCTTTAAAGAGTACGGCTTTTAGTTCCTAGAGTATTTAAATGAAATAGGACTTGACACACATGACAATTTGGCTGCTGATGCGATTTCCATTCAGATGACGACCAGTTAGGGATTCAACAAGCCGTAATCCTTCTTGGAATTCGCATAGGAACTCATCCAAGGCTGGAGTAGAACATCCACCCCAGACAGCGTTTCGGAGGATTGTGTCCCTGAATGCTACCCCAGATGAAAAATAGTAGAAATATAAAATTAGGTCACGGCTCACTTGCATCCATTTTGGTAGTATGGACCATTTGGCAAGATTCCTCGACGATCCTAACTTGCATATTCTAGATAAAACTAGGAAAGAGAATGGGCCTTCTCTTTCCCGGTCATGCACTTATTTCAACTTTTTTGGATACTATGTACTGTTTTTAGAAGAAATTCTTACCTTAAGGATCCAGAATGACCTACTATTAAACGAAAAAATTAGTAATCCTTCAATTTTACTATTTTTAATAAAACTCTCATTAAATCATCATCTCATCTAAAATATCCTTTAAAAATATTTTCCCATAAAAAAACTAATACATACATAAAATCCTTAAATAACTTCTTCGTCCTAAAAGCGTCTCATTTGTTAACCTTGAAATTTTCTTGGAATCCTTATAGAAAATCTCATCAAATCCACAAATTTGCTGTAAATAAACTTTCCTTGTGGCTCCTAGAAAATAAGAATAATTTGGTGGTGGCTTCCTTGAATTACAACACTTAATTATTTATGGCAAATTAAAGTCTATTTAATCTCCTCATACCGAGTGTGGTTACTATAGGTATAAGGAGGATGAAGTATGTGTTATTGAAATTAATGAGCGGGAAGTTATGGTCCTTCAGGATACAATTGCCTTCAGTGACGCCAGTGATAAAAACGAGATATTTTGTTCATAATTTTATGAGTTTCTTGGCCACGTCGCAGCTGAACCCGTTTGTGTAGGTTATTCTTCTTAAAACAATTCAAAATTAAAACAACAAACAAAAATATATGCAACAATTATTTTAAACAAACCACACCCTTCTTCCATTTTTTAGTACATGGAAAACTTTACGCGCTTAAAGATTGAAAATTTAAAACCAAATTTTCCAGTCACGTTCGTCAGTCTGGCATTCATTTTCGTCCGTATTCGAAGCTACTTCTCTGACTAGGCCCGCTCTGTCCCTTGCTGCTCTCACTCTGTCTGAGATTCAACAATAAATATTTACTGAAGTTCTTAATGGTGGATCCCCTGCCAGAAAGCCAAACACCTGAGACTACTACCCCTCTGGAAGAGGAGTCAACCCTCTGGAAAAGGAGTCACAATCGAGACATATGTCTTCATCAACAAACAGAAATCCTTGAGTTGGATTTCCTTTGAATTCGTGCGATGCGAATTTGCACCAGAAACAAGGAAACGTACTTATAACAAGATTACAAAATTTCAGATTGGGATTGGCTTCGGTGGAAACTTTTAATTAATCACAAATTGTCGATGCGGGAATAAAGTTGACATTTCTGTAGAATGGTTTTTGGGGATGAAATGGAAGCTAGTTGGATATAATTTGGGTACATGACTACATCCTTAGGGAGAGTATTAAAACTTTTAATGGTTGGATTTTGTTGTAGGATTAACCTATGGATAAATAAATAATTTGTGAATAAAAAATGTAGGCACCTTCAAAACGGATGAAACGTCTTTAAAGCGATAAATGAAAGGGTATGTACGTAAGTGTTTGTTGTACAAGCCTCATAAAGCTTGGCGACCTTACATTTATCAGCCCAGCGGGAAATTGAAGCGCTTCTAAACAAATTCTGAAGCGCTGAAGAGGAAGGCCGACGCGCTTCTTATTCGTATCCCAACTCCCTTCCTTTTAACACAGGCATGTCATCAGAGCGAAGCGATTATATTTTGTTGTTCAAGAAGCGCAATTGAAGCTGAGAATTTCACTTTATGGTTTTCACCACAATTACAACTTCAATTTCACAATGATTACAACTTCACAAATGTCCTAAAACAAGGAGAACAAATACAAAAATTGAGAAAAACAAAATAAAAAATTAAAGTTGGGCGCGTGCTTCCAGAGAGCTTCCATAACATATGAATAGGAAGCGCTACATTCTTGCTGCTTTTGGAAGCGCCTATTTAATTTCCCCCTGGGAGCCTACAGACGTACAAAAATAATTCTTTGTAGTAGTTGAGCTAGAATTAGCCCAGCGAGGGATTGAAGCGCTTCTGAACAGATTCTGAAGCGCTGAAAAGGAATGCCAATGCGCTTCTTATTCATATCCCAACTCTCTTCCTTTTAACACAGGCATGTCATCAGAGCGAAGCGCTTATATTTTGTTGTTCCAGAAGCTCAATTGAAGCTGAGAAATTGAAGCTCCTGGGAGCTCCTGAAGCTTTTTAAAAATATTTTTTTCACCAGAAATAGTGTTTCATAACTGACGTGGCTTTACAAAAACTGCAAATTAAATTTCCCAACTAAGGGGATTAAGACAAAACTTGAGAAAACAAAGAAAAATTGGAGTATAGAGTGCGTGCTTCCAAAGAGCTTTCATAACATATGAATTGGAAGCGCTACATTCCTGCTACTTTTGGCAGCGCTTGATAAATTTCCCGCTGGGAAGTAATGAAATAAAAATCATCCAGGACGATTGGGTGCCAAAGACGATCAGGAGCCCATTTTCATGTACTGCTTTGGTATCTACAGCTTGCTTGAGAACGGTAGGGACAATGGACAACACTTCTGGCGAGAAGTAAGAATTTTCTGGTTGCAGCTATGTTACTAGGTTTGCTCATAAGAAGATAGTAGTGTCCAAGAACGAATATTAGGCAATCTGATAACCAATCTTAAAAGTCACGATCACGAACGGAACGATCACTTTCAATGGCGAACCAGCTGAAGAAGTGGAGGATCAACTAACATCTGGTGAGGATTCTACGCTGCCGGATTTGAGCTAAGATTGAGGACCTCAATCGATTGTGCAAGTATGAGAGCGGGAGTCGAATCTAGAAGGACAAGAAAAGGAAAGGGGCATCCTGTACATAAATAAATCAGATACCCTTATGCTAAAAATATCATAGACCAATATCAGTGCAGCTTCATCTTAGGCAATAAATAATTGGATTTTCACTCCCATGCAAACCAAACCACGGAGAACTTCGTACAGTTTTGAAACTCATTTAATCTCTCTTCATAGATTTTGCGGTAGTCTGTGATTGCATAGTGATAGTAGAACTCTAAAAATCCATGAAATAACTTAACACTGCTAATAAACTAATTAGATTTTATAGACTGACAATGACCGAAGCGCGATTGGTCAAGTTAAGTGATCTGGATCACGACCAAACAATGTCTATAATGGACTTTGACCAATGGTCTGGCTTGCCTTTTATTATGGAAACCTGATCGAGATTCGAGATTGCCTATAGATCTTCTATCGATCCATGTGAATAGGGCATTACGCGGAAGATCTTCACTTCGTTGTGAAATTTGCAAGATCAGTTCAGGGCGCTTTTAAGGTAGATCGATCGGGTGACACGCAAACTGGAGTTGGACATTAGCGAAAGTAAGCCAAATAACCGTGCTTAAGAGAAAAGACCTTCGGAAAATTGTGGGCTTTGTATATGAGAGTAGACGATTCAAGAAAATCAACAATAACGAGAAACACAAACACTTTCGAAACTACACTACAACACTAGTCACTTGCACACAAGTAGCCTCAAAATTGGAACCCTACAGAGATTTTAATCGAATCGCAGCCACGTAAAAAAAGTATGAAAATCAATAACCCCAAAATTTGTTATCCTCACAAATTTCACCCCCAAAAAAAATACCTCAGAGCCTCAAGCAAAGGATTTCATCACCATCACCCAAAATCCGTAAACATATGGTAATTAATTGTTATACAACTTAATTTACTCCACAAGGGAGTCCTTTAAAAACACTCCACCAAATCCAAATCTGCCCAAACAAAAACCACCACCACCAGCCCTTGACTTTCATCCCTAGAACTTTTTTCAGCTTTCAAGGGAATAACACCAGCAATTCGCCAAAAAAAGTGGTCACCAACAACGCCTCTATACGTGGACAAACACGAAATAAACAGCAACAAAGTGTGCGGACTATGTGTAGACTATGTATTACACCAACATGGCCGCCATTGAGTTGAGTGGATTTTATGGTGGATGTTTTATGATGTTAAAAATTTTTTATTGCCCAAGTTCTCGTAAATAATGCGAATGCGATGTCATATGAAGTTTATGGTGAAGTATGCCCAGCTCTGATCCTTGCCCTTTTTACCCTGACAGCAGCAGCATAAGAACCAGAACTGGACAGCCCTCAAAAACCATCCCTCGAAAACCAGCCCTTGTGGAATTTCGGATGGTGTCTTTTTTTCGACGGGGGGACATTCTGGGAATTGTAAAAATGTTTTTGGGGATTTTTTTTTGGAGCAGTTATGAAGATACAAAATTCTCGAATTATTGCCATACTGAATTGTTGACTCTGTGTGTGTATGGCTATTGTAACTTTGCTATAAAAAAAACCGCGGACATCCCCATTATTTCTAAGCCATAAAACATGCAAAGCTTGTGTGAAATTAATTTCGATTCTTAAGGCAAAAAGCACGTTCTACAACTTCATTAGATAATGGAGTACATAAATTCAGCAAGGGCATGGTTTTAATATTGTGGCATGTATCAGAAAACTCTCTCTTTGTAAGCTCAGTTTGAAATATAAAATACGGCATTATAGGTTAGGGGCTGCGGAGTGACGAGTAGACCATGATGAACCTTACGTTTGAACTCTAGAATATTGGTCTGGTCCAGAAATTCTGACAGCAAAAGATTGTTCCATAGTCGAGTTGTTCTATTTATAAACGACTTTCTAGAACGCATTGTCCGCGAAAGGAGGCACTGTATGGTGTGGAGCGCCTCGAGTGGACTAGTCTTGTAATGCCGGAAAAGCACCGCTCTGCAGTTACGAGGGAGGCCATTTCAGTGGAAACGTCGCTATGGTAGGTAATATCCACAAAATTTTGACAAGACTACTACATTCTTACTGTGGCTCAATGAGTCAATGGTTAGGGGTCGATATGCATTTAAGCGTCAAATAAACGAATTATTTTCGAGGCGCGGTCGAAGGTAGGACTTGTAGAGACCACCCGGGCTGTCGGCTAAAGGAGGAACTAAGAAACTCCAGGTATTGAGTGGTATGTTTGGTAATTTGGAATATGTGATCGTTTTATCGCAGACTCTGAGTTAATGTTAAGGCCAGGATCTTCCATTGAGACAGAAGGAATCTCAGTACAAACTTTTTTATAGATGAGGCAGTCATGCGGGCTTAGTCAAAGATGAGTTCAATTACTATTTTAATAGAGTTGGATATGCGATCACCACCGAAAAGGTTAATTCTGCCTCGTGCGTGTCTAATACTGTCGATTGTGTGAGAGTAACCGAAAGTACCATCATCATCAAAATTGTGGAGTGGGTTCGAGAGGAATGAGAGCTGATCATTTATATAGATAAGTAAAATGGTTCATGATAGAATGAAGCTTTTCGTAAATTAAAACTTTGTAGATTTGAGGGTATTTACAAATAAAGTAAATAAAAGCTTTAAAGCTTTTTGTAAATAAAAGATGTGATTTTTTGAAAAATAAAGCTTTTAAGCTATTGGTAAATAAAAGCTTTGAAGCTTTTTACAAATAAACCAAAGCTTTAAAGCTTTTCTTAAATAAAAGCTTAAAAGCTCTTCGTAAATAAAATCTTACAAGCATTTCGTAAATAAAAGCTTAAAAGCTTTTCGTAAATAAAAGCTTTGAACCAATTTGTAAATAAAAGTTTTAAAGCCTTGTGTAAGTAAAAGCTTTAAAGCTTTTTGTAAATAAAAGCTTTAAAGCTTTTTGTAAATAAAACACTTTTTTCGAAAATAAAATTTTCAAGCTTTTCGTAAATATGCAAAAGCTTTGCAGATTTGAAGCTTTTAACAAATAAAATAATTAAAAGCTTTGAAGCTTTTCGAAAATAAAACCTTTGCATCTTTTTGTAAATGAAAAAATTTGATTTTTGTAAATAAAAACTTTGAAGCTTTTCGTAAATAAACGCTTTGAAGCTTTTCGTAAATAAGAGCTTTGATGCGTTTTGTAAATTTAAGTGAATTTTCCCAAAATAAAGCTTTCAAGCATTTCTCAAATAAAAGCTTTGCAATTTTGAAGTTTTTTGCAAATAAAATATATAAAAGCTTCAAAGTTTTTATTTACGCAAAACTTTACGTTAAGAAGAGCTTTGCAGCTTTTCGTAAATAAAATCTTTGAAGTTTTTCCTAAATAAAAGCTTTGAGGTTTTCCGTAAGTAAAACTTTTACAGCTTTTCGTAAATAAAAGCTTTGAAGCTCAAGCCATTAGGTGGCGTCGTTGGGCTTGATTTCAGGCAATGCTGCAACAACTTGACAGGTTGAAAAACTTTCTTGTCGCCGAATTGCATCACTTGGGTCCATAGATGGCGTGGTTCTAACAAGACGGTGCCACATAATACACCGCTCGTGCTAGGATGCAAATTTTGCGAGGAACTTTTCCACCGAATAATGTCAAAAAGCACTACTAGTCCCAGGTTTGACTGCTCCGGAAGTTCTACAAGCCTTACATTCGTCCTGCCTTGGATTAATTTCGTTTATATGGGTCGGGCGTCCAAAACCATCTTATGGTACATGGTACAAAACCGCACTTTTCTATACAGTTTACGATTGTGAAAAAGTCATTTCTATAATGACGTCAGAAGCGATTAATCCACGAAATTCTCCACGAAATATTTTAATAGATTTATTTTTATTAATTAAAACTACTAAACGAATCCGTGTTGAAACACACAAAAATTTAATAAAACTGCGGTCCAATAAACATCACTAAAGTGGGACAAACTACAAACCGAGTTCCGCAAACGAGTTCTGGACACAAAACTTTCGACTTTAATTTCCCGCTACAACTAAACCGAACCCAAAAAAAAAATCTCGTCGATTTTAAAGTTAAATTTTCCCCGATTTACTTTAAAATAGAAAAACTTTTCCACTCAACTGCAGAAAATGTCCTTGTTATACAAAATAAATTGTCCGCCCTCTCAATCCCGATTCGACCCCGCAGCCCTTCAGTAGTTAACGATTGTTAAAATAAAAAAACTCCACAGGATAAAACTTTTTAATTTTCCCTCAACAATTGTATCCCGGCAGAAAGCTTTTAATTACTTTCGTAACTACTCATCTGGGTCGCGTTCCGGTTTAGTCGCTTCCGCCATTTCGATGGGGCGTTTTCCTTTTTTTTCATACCCCAAACAACCCTCAAAATGGCGGTACCCGGGATGCACAGTTGTCATTGCTGCTATCATATAGCGGCGGTATTATTGCGTTGGCTTTTCGATTGTTTTTTTTTTTTGCAGCCTCATATCCGTTTTATTTCGCTCGTTGGTTCGTAGATAACTTATATGAAATCTATAAAATCACACGGAAGGATCCCGGAAAAAGGACGAGCAGCACACTCTCATTCCGACCTTATTTTTAAATAATAAAAAAAATGCATTGAAATACCCCAAAAGCCGCTTTCATTTCATTTGGGCGCACTTGGGGTACACTTTTGACTCTGGTGAAAGGATCTGCATTTTATTGAGGATCAAAAGGGGTTAAATGAATTAAAAAGGCGAAATTCTCATCCCTTTTGGTCTCTTTCATCGCTTTGTGCAAAATTTGACGGGTGAAAGCTTTGAACTCTTATTAAAGCCGGGATTTTTGTGCGCTAAAGAAAACGAATTCACGGTTTTAATGAAAAGGTAAAAATTATTATTTGTGTGACTCTAAAAGTCTTTTAATAGTTTTCTCCCTTTTTGGTGGATTTCTATTCTAGGGTAAAGATGTTCGTTTGAAATTTATTTTTATTCATCATTAAAAATCATTAAAAAATTTTCTTTTATTTTCGTTTAAAAAAGAGTTTAAACATGTTTTCCCTTTTGACACAGAAAATTTTCTTGTCATCTAGTTTTATTTGGTAACTTCCACACTTGACATGTAGCACTTAACATACACCAGAGTGTTCTCCCCTTTCGATGCCATCTACCTATAGAACCATTTGTATTTTCCACCAATGTGGGTTTCTACTCTGAAAGAATCATCTGCGTCTTTTTACTACTTTTAGGGTTTGGTCTGGGTCAGCAAAAAGCACGGAGGTCTGTTGTTCTAGTATTTGAAATCATGGCCCTGTAAGATAAAAGGGTCTAAAGTCCGGTACCCATTAATACCTTCAACATCACAACCAACATTTTCCAATAGCGTCCTGTACGCCCAGGATTGCATTTTCCTCTAAGTGAAACCCAAATATCAACCTATGCAGGCTTAGGCCCCTATCAGGTTTCAGGGTATACTTTAGTGCACAGCCTCCCCAATGTAGCAACTTTGAAATAGTGACAGAGTAACATAGACTTTCTTCTCTTAATGGGGTCCCTAGACTATCAATAATATTGTACAATATTTTGATTTACGCAATATTATTGACGGTCTGTGGGTGATATTGAAAGATTGTTTGGTGCAAAGAAGGAAACCGTCAATATTTTGCTCAATATTATTGCACAATATCATTGAGAGTCTAGAGGCTACTTAAGTGGCCCCAACACTATCAATAATATTTTGCAATAATATTGAGCAAAATATTCAAGGTTTCCTTCTTTGCCCCAGACTATCAATATTATTGTACAATAAATGTAATTCTAATTAAGAGTATAAATTTACAAATTAAAGTTATGTGCATAACAATACGAGTTCGATTTTGTTATCTATCGAACAACGATGTTTACGGAACGACATCTAATTAAAAATGAGAAATAGTGCGCAATATTAACTACAGACTGCAGCACTGTTATATTGCACAAAAAATATCAAATCCATTTTGATCCGCTCAATATATTGTGCAATCTTTCAATATCACCCACAGACCGTCAATAATATTGAGTAAATCTAAATATTGCACAATATTATTGATAGTCTAAGGGCCTCTTAAGTTGCGAAAATTGGGCTCGGCAAATTTAGGGTTCGCCCTGGGTGGCAGAAATCCATGCTACTCCACTGAGAGCGATCTTAAGCCCCAAGCTTGGTTTAAGAGAATTTAAGCGGCACTTTAAACTTCACTCGGTTTAAGCTCGTGCTGTGAAACTGAGCATTAGTGTGTTCATATACAATTAATTTGTACGTGGAATGGGTATAATTGTTGTCTGACCTGTGCCTCCAAACCACAATTAAACTCTAAGACCAAAATTCACCAACATTCCTAATATAAAGTGATTTTCTT
This sequence comes from Thereva nobilitata, assembly GCA_963855945.1. Classification (NCBI taxonomy): domain Eukaryota; kingdom Metazoa; phylum Arthropoda; class Insecta; order Diptera; family Therevidae; genus Thereva; species Thereva nobilitata. The sequence goes on from OY979694.1 coordinate 229,655,272, forward strand.
GTTCAGAAACTTAAATAACAACTTTATCATAACTTAATTGGAAATCATCATTGAAAATCTTAAGGACAATAGCTTTATTCAAATAGACCTAAAGTGCCTCTCAGAGTGAGTCACTCTATGTAGGCTTTTTTTAATTGGAACTACTCGTCCTCGGCTGAAGCAGCTGGATGACTCCATTGTTTTATGTTTCATAGAAGGTGTCACTCATCCGTAGTCTGAGTCATTAATTATCCCCGGAGTGGCTTTTAATTACAATTGTTGAATGGAAGCTATGCTTTCGTGGTTGTTTTAACTTCGCGTGTTTGCGTTGGATACTCTCATCCTGATGGCAGAAGGATGTCGGACTTTAAAGTAAACTGAATTTTTTCAGCTTCATATATTTTTTTATTTGATATGATATAGTTTTGAGATGGTTGAGAAGAAGGTTTGTTTTAGTAATGGTATGAATTGAAATAGAGAATAGAAATTTCCATTATAAAAATTAATCCATTATGTAAATGAATCTAAACTTAATTAAAAGATAAAAGCCTCTTAGATATCGTACAATATTTTTTTGAATTAATTTCAAGTTTAGAAACTTAGGTTTAACTTTAGCTGGCTTCAATCCAGGAGACAGGGTTTGAAATTCCAAAGCTCTGGGTTACATGGTCTACGTCCTCCTTCCAGCGGAGGTTTGGTCTACTTCACTCATTCATACGAGTCAAATGTCCTGCACACCGTGCTCTACTGAAATCTATTCTCTACAATCTACATGACATCTTTCCCATACAACCCTCGAACAGCTCGTTATTTTAGCCATATTCGGGGCCTACGAACTTTCTTCTCCGAATGCTTTTTGCAGAGAACTCAAGTCTCTGATTTTTTTGTGAATTCTGGTAAAAACATCATTTTGTACAGCAGGAATTTTTGTTTGAATAAGACTAGACCTCAGAGGTAAGCCTCTTAATTCCAGCTGTTCTATTTTAGATTGCAATGTTGAACTCTAAGCGAAAGCTGGTAAGGTACATGAAAAAATAATGAAAGAACTGACAAAGCTAACACGCGGTTTCACTCGATCGGATCCTATCAAAATACTACCGCGACAGTATGCTGACATCGGGGATCGAAGAGGAGATGGCTTTATTGTCCATGTAGACAATGGCAAGCAATGGATTATTAACTTAAAATGCCTTTTCCACTACTTCAATAGTAGGATTTGCAGCTTTTTGTAGATAAAAGTTTTCAATCTGTTCGTAAAAACAGTTTTGCAGCTTTTCGTAAATAAAAGCTTTAAAGCTTTCGTAATCTAAAGCTTTAAAGCTTTTCGCGAGTAAAAACTTTTCGTAAAATCAGATTATAAATAAAGATTTTTGAAACTTTTCGTAAATAAAAGCTTTGATGATTTTCGTGAATAAAACCTTTGAAGTTTTTTCTAAATAAAAGCTTTCAAGTTTGTGGTAAGTAAAATCTTTGAAGTTTTTCTTGACTAAAAACTTTTAAGATTTTCGTGAATATAAGCTTTGAAGGTTTTCGTAAATAAAAGCTTTGACGATTTTCGTGAATAAAAGCTTTGAAGTTTTTTCTAAATAAAAACTTTCAAGTTTTTGGTAAATAAAATCTTTAAAATTTTTCTTAACTAAAAACTTTTAAGATTTTCGTGAATAAAAGCTTTGAGAATCATCGTAAATAAAAGCTTTGATGATTTTCGTGAATAAAAGTTTATAATTTTTTTCTAAATAAAAGCTTTCAAGTTTTTGGTAAGTAAAATCTTTGAAGTTTTCATGAAAAAAAACTTTGAAGATTTTCGTGAATAAATGCTTTCAAGCTTTTCGTAAATAAAATTTGATATTTTTAGAAAATAAAAGCTTTGCAGCTCTTCGTAAGTAAAACGGAGGCCATCAGGTATTTTATTTTCCTTTCATTAATTAAGAGCCTCCATTTTCGTGCTGGATGCTAAATTTTAGATGAATGTTTCTTATACAGCCTTTGCTTTTCTACCAATAAAGACGATATCATTTTTCCACACTTTCAGAGGAATGTAGCTTGTGCTGTCACCCCCCCCCCCCCATTCCGTATAACTCTTTTCAAATTAACTTGAAAAGGAGAGAGCTTTGGCAGCCTCATTTATCTGTTATAGATCATACAATGCTATTTTGTCCCAAATATTGAATATGCGTGGAGTTACTGTCGAGGATCAGAAGAAACATTCGTGTTTTACCACATATGTACGTTGTTAGCAAACCGACTATTATGACACGTACATTAAAAAGCTTACCACAGGTGACCAGAATTGGGTTTATGCCTACGATATTGAAACCGCAGTTATCCCGCTGGTTTGACAAAAGATCTCCAAACTCGAAAAGGCAGATCAGTCTCGATCTTCTGTATAGGATTTAAAGTAGTAGATAACTTACGTAATACCTGTTGCCAAGTTGTTGTTATAAATTTATTTATTTATTTATTTATTTATTCATTTATTTGAGACAACATGTACAAAGATTAAAATCTTATATAATAGTACATTAATTAAAAATTTGGAAGACAGCAATAATGACAAGGAGAGAGAAAAAAAAAATTAGAAATTAGAATTACAGTAAAAGAAAATGTAAAGTAATAAGAAAAAAAAATTTAAACTAAAAACTATTATTTAAGTTTAGTATTCATGCTCTAAACAGTCCTATTCGAAATTAAATCAAAAAGATGCTTCCTGAAGATGCCCGCTGAATCGGCACGTTGTAATTCCACAGGGAGAGAATTCCATAAAAGAGCTGCGTGGACGAAGAAAGAACGCTGACCAATTAAAGTTCGGAAACGCGGAATAATCACATTATTGTTTCTAAATGACTGTGTGAGCTGCACAAACTGATTGAGATAAGATGGTTTACGATGCTGGAGGATATCATGAAATAGACGCAGAAGTCTATATTCACGATAGTCACTAAAAGAGCAGCCCATAACGAAATTAGAATAGGGCGAGATATGGTCAAAACGGCGTAATTTGTAAACAAATCGAACACAGTCGTTAAAGGCAATTTCAAGTTTACGGGCGCAGGAGGAGTCTAGAGCAGGAAAAATAGAAAGACCATGCATTAGAAGAGGTAAAATTAGTGCCTTCACTAAGTACATACGGACGGTCCTACTGAGCAAGTTGCAATGGAACCTAAGTTTCGACAGTTGCCCATATGTTTTACGAATGATGGAGCTAACATGATCGCAGCAGGTCATTTTGGTATTCAAGATAACTCCTAGATTTCTTACCTTCTCAACACTCACTAGAGGAACCCCATTTAAAGCAATAACGGAGAAGTCGGGACGAACAGTGGCAGAATGAGAGAAAAAGATGCAATGGGACTTCGAAGGATTAAGCTGAAGTAAGTTTGAGGTCGACCAGGAAGAAATACGACGTAGATCAACAGCAAGCTCCTCCACACATCTTTGAATTTGGTCGCCGGGCGCAGAAATATAAAGTTGCACATCATCGGCGTACATATGTATCTTAGAATGTTTTACTACCGAAGGAAGATCGTTGATAAAGATGCTGAATAAAAGAGGACCCAGAATGGAACCTTGAGGGACGCCAGCACAAAGTGGAGCTATCGAGGAACTACAGCCACCAAGTATAACTTTCTGAGAGCGGTTGGTTAAAAAGCTATGCAAGAGTTTGATAGCAGAAGAAGAAAAATGGGCACGAGAGGAGAGTTTCTGCAAAAGCAGAGAGTGGTTGACGCTATCAAAGGCTTTAGAGAAGTCGAGTAGCAATAGGCAGCAAGCGTGGTGAACGTCAAGAGAGTTGCGGATATCAGTTGTAACTTTGAGGAGCGCAGTTTCGCAGCTGTGGTGCTTGCGAAAGCCAGATTGCCACACATTTATGAGTCGACGTCGATCACAATACTCAAGGATTTGAGTAGCTAACAGCTTTTCAAAAACCTTAGCCAGAAATGGGAGAATACTGATAGGCCGGAAATCAGAAGGACTAGCAGGAGATGGGCATTTGGGTATAGGTATAATTAAAGCAAGCTTCCAAGACGAGGGAAACCTAGATACTGTGAGGCAGGAGTTGAAAATATGAGTTAAGACGGGCAACAGACAAGGGATGAGCAAATTTAGAAACCTAGGCGAGATGTTATCACTACCAGTCGCTTTAGATTTAACAGAATTCAGGGCAGTGAGCACTTCAAGGGAGTCCACACAACGGAAGCTGAAGCCATCAGAGGAGGAAGTGAGGGGTATAAGGCAAGTCCGCCGAATGGCGAGATAAGAAATGTTGGTTTAGGGTTTCAGGACAGAGGTTGGGGGCGGTGACTTCTTTTTTAGAATGAATACCCAATTGGCGCAAATTATTCCATATCGTTTTCAATGGGAGGGAAGGATCAAGCTTACGAGCATAAAAATTCCTCTTAGCTTCCTTAATTTTAGCTACAACTATATTCCTAATACGCTTAAAAGATCTTCTAGCAGTATCACTGTTGAATTTTTTGGCCCAGTGGAAAAGAAACTCCCTTTCAACAATCAGCGATTTAATTTCCGCAGTAAACCAAGGTTTAGAACTAGCTGATAAGGTTTTACTTCTCAGAGGTACACACTCATCAAACAGATCAAGGAACATAGTGTCAAATGCAGCGATCTTGTCGTCGACGTCAGTCTTAGAAAAGATGTTAGCCCAAGGCAGACAAAGGCATCTTTGGACGAGTCGCTCTCGGTCAATACTGGAGAAATTACGATAGTTTAGAGTAACCGCGGAAGGAGGGTCAACACAAAAGCGATGACAAACGAATAAAAGATCGTGGTCTAGGTAACTGGGGGGAGAGATTTGGTTTTGAAAGGTGATGGAGTTGATATCATTAGTGAGGAACATGTCGAGCGAGGAGGGTGCACTACAATTGAAATAGGTTGGGAGAACATTGGTTACATCTAAGCCAAGAGAGTGAATCGTGTGAACAAAAGAATTTTGAACGGTAGATTTCCTTAAGCAGTTGACGTTGAAGTCACCACCTACCAGGATGTATTTATATGCAGCGGATAAGTGCTCAAGAGCTTCGCTAAGTTCTTCAGCATTAATGGGGTTGAAGATGCCAGGCGGAGAATAGACACAGACAAGAAGAAGTTTATCAGAAGCACTAGAAATTTCAACACAGATGAATTCAATCCCAGGGAGTTTAGAGAACCCAACGGTTTTTGATTTAAGGTGTTCTCGCAGATAAATAGCGACTCCTCCACCAACACGTCCCTGTCGATCATTACGAAATAACTTGTACCCCTCAATGGAAACAATAGAAGAGGGAATGGAATCGTTGAGCCAACTCTCGCTGATGAAAATAGCATGTACACCGGAATTAATGAAAAGCTCATTCAACTCGCCAATTTTGGGACGAATACTTCGGGAATTTAATAGGCAAGCGTTAAAGCCACTATGTCTCGAACTAAAAATTTTGAGCAACGTTCTCACCCGGTCCTCGCAGCCGAAATTATATGGCATAAATTAAGTGCAATGACCCGGAACAACGAACATAATCAAGAAGCAAAAGCACGAAAGAACAAATACAAATAGTCCTAAAAAGTTTTGCAGGGTTAGAGCATGAAAACAAAATGAAAGGGAACAAAAGCATTAATAGTACAAATGAAAAGAAAGAGAAAAAAACAAATTGAACTAGAAAAAAAAAACAAAACAGGAGAAACTTAAAAACAACTTAAAATCTTAAAAAAAACAAAAATAAACATAAATAAACTTAAGAGACAAATTAAAATCGTTCTAGTTAAACGCTAGAAGCACGTGACTCCAGTGCTTCAATAGATGGACATGGTAGTTGGGAGGCATCTCGCACGGTGACAAAACGACCATCTTTTCTACTCCTGACACGGACAAGGCCGTCCCTAGTGGAGACAGAGTGTAGCAAGCCCAACTTGCGAAGTTTTAAAGCTTCCCGCAGTAGATTGCTGTTGGTCGCAGTAAGGCTTTCGTTCACGTACACAGGGGAATCAGCAGTAAAGCCATCCAGCTCGCAAAGTTTAAATTTCAGTTTGCTATTTACCTTCAAGGCGTGCATAAACGCCTTTGCTTCACGCTGCCCAGAGAACTTGACGATGATCGGTCCACTCTTCGCACGCATACCAGCGCTGAGCCGAAATGCTTCGGTGTAGTTGGAGATATTGTGATTAACCATGGTTGCAAGGTTAGTGACAATATTCAGCGGGGAGTCGTCTGGCTTGGTGGGAATGCCACGAATAATGACATCACTAAGCCTCTGAGTTCGCCTCAAGTCATCCACATGACGTGTGTTATCAGTTAGCTGGGAACTGATAACTTGCAGGTCTTCAGAGTGATCCGTTGCTTCCAGCGCAGAAACTCTCGCATGCAGAGACTCGATGTTTTTGTTGATATCGGCCAGCTGATTTTTGTAGTCCATCGTCAGGCACACAATAGAGACCGTAGGATGCCTTCCGGCAGCCAACACCAGCAAAAAAAGTTAAATTGCGTATAAAATTGGAAAAACGGCCCAGGAGAATACCTGGGGTATTATTCGTCCTCGGGCTATCCTTCTTCACATCCTTACCCGGGGATCAAGTGGCAATTTACTCTGTTGTAATTGAGTTTCGTTTGGCCATGAAAAAAAAATAATTTCATCGAATGTGATTTTGGCAGTTAAAAAGGACTCATTTCGTCCTGGTGACTAAATTCATTGCATTATTTTGTTCTGGTTTTTTAGTTTTTTTGTTAAATGTAAAGAATTTTCACATTTTTTTTACTCACGTTTTCTAAAATCAACCTTTTTATACGCTTTATATTAGCTTCACCTGTATGTATGTATGTATCTATGTATGTATGTATGTATGTATGTATGTATGTATGTATGTATGTATGTATGTTACCGCTTTATATTAGCTTCAGCCGTATGTATGTATGTATGTATGTATGTATGTATGTATGTATGTATGTATGTGTGTATGTATGTATGTAGACAAATCTTGCAACTTGATTTTGACCCACTTCTATATAACCGATCAACTTCAAATTTTGCACATATGCATAGTTCGCGTGACAATGCAATCTGACCATTTTGTAAGAAAATCAAGATGGCGGTTCCAAGATGGCGGTCGATTTTTGCTATTGTGTTCTCCGACCCCCCGACATGGGTATCAAATGAAACGGCATGACAGGTAGAATACAATTAGCTATATGGCGTCATTCCAAATTCAAAATGGCGGCAAACAAAATGGCGGACTACCTTTTTCTTTACATCCCACTCGATATGGGTATCAAATGAAAGGGTGTGACAATTAGAATACTATTATCTGTGCGGCGTCATTCCAAATTCAAAATGGCGGCCAACACAAAATGGCGGATTATCTTTTTCTTTACAACCCACTCGGTATGAGTATCAAATAAAAGGATGTGATAATAGAATACTTTTCGCTGTGGGGCGTCTTTCCAAATTCAAAATGGCGGCCACCACAAAATGGCGGTTTACTTTTTTCTTTACAACCCACTCGGTATGGGTATCAAATGAAAGTGTATGACGAGTATAGTATAGTAAGCTTTGTGATGTCGTTTTAAATCTAATATGGCGGTCACTACAAAATGGCCGAACACATACATATAATAGACTAAAAAATAGAAAATAAAAAATATAGTTTAAAAAAACTAAAAAATACGCTTTTATTTTAAAATAAACTAAAAAGTAAAAAATAATTTTGAATGTAAAGTTTTTATTGCTCCAGCCAGTATAAGAAAACAACCTACCTTTCGAAATCTAAAAAAGCGTGGGGCGCTAGCTAAAAGTTCCGGTGTTAATAAAATAAGAATATAGAGAGCCCCACGCTTTTTTACATTTCGAAAGGTAGGTTGTTTTCTTATACTGGCTGGAGCAATAAAAACTTTACATTCAAAATTATTTTTTACTTTTTAGTTTATTTTAAAATAAAAGCGTATTTTTTAGTTTTTTTAAACTATATTTTTTCTTATCTCTATACATCAGAACATTTGAAGAACCAAGGTTATCATGGGTTAGGTCAACAATTATCGCACGGGACCCCATTTGTAGTCCCAGCCAAAACAGACTCTCCCTGTTTTAGTCTTTAGCTTAGAATTTCCAAATGACTGTGACAAAAAAAAGTCCTTGGCTTTTCTAAAACAAATTTGGTGGTACGAACTTCCTTTACTATGTTTACGAGTCGTGAAACGTGCGTGCGTGAAATGATGAAAGTATGTCCGATGTTAACACCTGCTTGAAATCTCAGCGTATATCTTTGCGGCGATTTTTAATTCTTGTCACAACATTTGGTATAAGTCTCTTGCTCAATAGATCCTTTGCCAATTAGTACCACTTCCTCTAAAGCGGAGTAGCAACGTGGAGTTTGGTTCCAGGTTTATGTACACTGAGTCAAACAGGGCATACCTTCGTTAGCCTGTATAAGGATCCCTCCCACAATCACTCATTACACTTCATTAGACATAGCACTCTCGTATGCAGCCCTCTTTTTTATCCATTAGCCGACCAACTTAAGCCCGAATTAAACTATTGTGTTGTGGTGTGTTGTGGCGCTCTATGCCCAATCAGAGACGCGAGATCGGGATGCGCCACACCACAACACAATAGTGTAATTCCGGCTTAAGTTTTATTGTTCACACTAATGATCCATATGTGTCTGACAGAGCACCTTACCCAAAGTACCCATCGCTTTGATTAGTCTGGTGTGGTTGGTCTAGATATCTCCAGGACTTTCGACAGAGTATGACTACTTCTCTGCTGGCTAAACTCCAAAGAACTGGTACCGACTCTGTTCTTAACAACGGCAATTCACAACTTCACTCATGAGGTCACTCGAAATTAGTTGAACTTCGCGAGGGTAGGTTAGTGTGCCTTGGGAGAGCTGACAGGTAGTCATGAGAATCTTACATCTGTCAAGCAGCACGGAATGTGTGCGACCGCCTGTCTAAGGCTTCCATGGCTATGATAGGCGACTCCGCTGGGGGTACGCATCCAGACGGTTGTGTCAGATTCCTACTGACTAAACTCACCAACCCTTTTTTGCATGACGTTCAATTCCAGACCGGTACGAGCCGTTAAGGCATTACTTCAGTCTGGCGCCACTTCCATCCTTTTCCACACAACCTACGACCTTATCATATGGTCCAAGATGTTTTCAGGAGTTAACTGCACTGCAGCAACTGCTTCCAACGCAGCCCTGTGCACCGCAAACCTCGGACAAGAAGGCATCCTCCGCGTCCTCTTTATCGTCCGAGCAGTCCGTGCAGAAGGGTGAATCGTCCAACCTAAAGCGGTGAAGGTATGCCCTATAACATCAATGTCCAATCAGGAACTGTGTGGGGTAATAACTCCCTTATAACCCACTTCTCCACATTTGGTATGAGTCTATGGGTCCATTGGCTCTTAGTAGACTCGTCCCACCTCCTCTGCCATATTGCGATGGACGGGCTGCGCGCCAGAGTCCATCGTACTTCCTTGGACCCCACTCTTGCATATTCCGGGTGGTACAACCTCTTACCCTCCATCGCAAGAATATCAATGGGAATCATTCGAGCTATCACGCATGCTGCTCCGTCAGACGTAGTATGGTATACACAGCATGCCCGAAGTGCACTTAAACCAATACGCAGAGTTTATTTTCCATCTATTGCGCGTCCTGTCCAATGTCGCTGCCCACACTAGCCCTGCATACAATAGGACCGAACTAACCACTCTTGTGATGAGGAGGTGTCGGCTTGGCCCGGTGCCAACTATATTAGGCAGCATCCTCGTGAGTGCTGCGCTGATGGCGGAAGCTTTTTCCGCTATGCCCGCCAAGTGTACCCCGAAGTTGAGCCTTCGGTCAATCATCACTCCCAAATACCTGGCGAATGACCTGGTCACCCACTTTCACCGTTCGCGAATATCTCGATTTCGTCGAGGCGCTTTCCTACTACAACTAACCCGATGTCATCGGCGAACCCAATAGCGACCGCTTCTCGCGGGAGTCGTAGCGCCAGTACTTCATGGTACATGATGATCCACAGAAGAGGACACAGGACAGAGCCTTGGACGGGCTTTCACACAAGATCCCACTCACGACCCCCGATTCTCACCCTAGACTCCGCCAGCATGATAGCCCACCCAGGACACCCTAACTCACCCCAGCAAAGTTGAACTTAGTTTAATACAGGTGGCGCTCACGCCTTAAGCTCACCACACAGGTTCTTGTCCCCAATAAAGCTCACACTCTAGTCCAAAACCGATGATGTCACTGGTCCAGTACCCCTGATGCTATACTGTTATTGTGGTGCAAAATAGGTGGCTCTATTGCTCGACTCACAAGGCTCCGATCTACTCCAAAGGTTGTAACTCTTGCTGAGATTGATTATTGCGCAACAACCCGTGTTCTTGACCCCTGTGGCCTAAAATTATCTTCTTTTTCCAGCAGGATATCCTAGCCTCATTTATTACCATTCTCAAAATTACTATCGCTTAATTTTTTTTTTCTAAAAATCTTACTAACTTGCAACTTTGCGAAGTCAGTCCTTTCCAAAAACATGAGTTACTATCACTCATCGATTTACTTTCCGTAACAAATAAAAAGAAATAAAACGTCCATTCAACACAGAAAAGCATTTCCCAAGAAAAGTGCACTTTTCTGAGCTCGTCCTTGAAGTCAGCTCCTTTTTCAATCCCTTAATATCTTTTAACAGAAGTTTCATAAAGCAAAAAAAACGCACTCACATCAAGAGCAGAGCAGATATCCAGTTCCTTAAGGACGAACATAATCCTCTTGTTTCATGTTATCCTTACACATACAACCAGAATATAAATCCTCAAGAACACGACTGTGAGTGTGTAGACCATCCCATACATATCCTTTCAGAGATTTAATCCTTTTATCTGTTCTCAGACAAGTGTAAACGTTTCAATAATGTCTTAGCTTTAAATCTTAAGAATGGAACAGAGATAAAACAAAAATACTGTAGCCATTGGTTTATCGCGTTCGCTAGCCATGTTCTACAAGACGATAAACTTCCACACTTCAAGGATACAAAATTTTATAGGGTGCTGCACACATAAGAATATAAAAAGGGATAAACTTTTTACTTTTTTTTTTGGCCACTGTCAGAATGTTAAAATTAATGAATGTTGAGATTTGTTAAAAGTGAAACTTATCGACAACTACAATTCGACACAAACGAACCAATTTCGAGGGGACTTTGTGGAATGTGTTGCTATCGTTTGCTAGGGTCTCGATAAAAACTATAAATTAAACTCAATTTCTATAACAATTGTTCGGAGTTAGTGACAAGCAAAGCTGCAATCTGTTTCCAAAACATTTTCAACACGGTTCGGTTTAAAAAGATTTAAAAGTTTCATTTTGGATTCAGGACAGACTACGGATTCAGGGAACACTGCGAAATGCAATTGGTGCATCCTCTTTGCCACAATGCTGGTGGATGTCAAACGTGCACTTTTCAGTTTTATTTAATTTAGTTGGGAAAGTTTTTTTCTAGGAAAATAAAAATGTTGAAATTTGTTCAACGTTCAACAGAAAAAAATTTAAATTTTTTTGTCAGAGTTTTTGAATTTTTATGAGGTTTTTCAGTATTAGTTTCATAAAAGATTTTGATTACGAGATGTGAAGAGAGATCAGAACTGGTCTCTGGATTCATATTACATCTCCATATAAACCAACATGCCTATCAAAAAACCATATCCACAAAATCCATAGATAGCCATACTAGTAAAATTTAGAGGACTCTAGAAGCAAAGGCGGTGGCTCGATGTAAGATTTAAAATTATAGAAGACAACGAAAATGATTGTACCGCGGCTAATGTAATGAAATTCCTGTGTACGTTCGTGTGATTAAGCCTTGGTCTGCTTCTGTTAACTTCTCTAACGTTTACAAAATTATATTGTAATGGTGTCGTGTCATGTTTAGTGCATCTCTTCTTGCTCTCCAACGTGTCCTGAACCATCTTCAAACTCTTACCTGTAGGAGCAATTAGAACCTCCCATCAATGGATAGAAAAGAAAGCTTAGGCCTGTTTCACACGAGACGACGGCCAACCAACAGAAATCGTACGATATTCATTTTTTTAGAGAAAAGGGTGAGAGAGGACGATGGGGAGGGAAGATTTTCCCATCCAACTTTCTCACACCTCTCACCCTCTTCTCTACAAAAATGAATATCGTACGATTTCTGTTGGTTGGCCGTCGTCCCGTGTGAAACGGGCCTTAGCAACAACGCGAATATAGTCACTGAATTCGCCTCATGCAAGCAAACTATGTTCAGTTAGTGCTGGCATTGTAGCAGAATTATCGTAAGATTAAGCTCTACAATTTATAATTTCGAATCCATTATCTTCGAGCTTACTTAACGTAAACATCATCGAGCAAAAGCCGAGTTTTAAAAAATTATATAGGACAAAGAAAACGGGCAATTATCATAGTGACCATAAAGGGTGCCATTAGCAAACTTAGTAGACCGGCTATCGTTCGATTGCGTAGGTCAAGCAACATTGGACGTGGTTAGTACTTAGTTGGGGGACCGCTAGGGAAAACGACGCTGGCGTTTGGAAAGGTCGATTACGAATACGAATATTATCAGTAACAGAGGCGGGAGCGTGCATACCGGTGTGGCAGGCATATTTGTTCGCTAAGCATGCTAGTTGTGGGCGCGGATATTAGTCCAGGGAAATTAGACAAAAAAAAGGCCCAATTTCGAAAAAATTCCGGGAAAGCTGAATTTTGGTATGGACATTGATATTATTGCTCTAAGGAAAATGTCACGAGTCCCCATCGATTTGACACTCCGACACGATTTTACGCGGGGTCAAAGGTCACCAAAAGCGATTTTTCGAAAATATCTCAGTAATGCTCACGTTTACAGAAAAGTTATATGAATAAAGTTTGTAGCTTAGGTAATTTCCTACAAAAAATGTTTTATAACTTTTTCTTGTAAGAGTAACCGTTTTTGAGATATTTTGATTTTAGTCCACGGATATTAGACAAAAAAAAGGCCCAGAATTTTTCCGTAGTTGAGCTTTTTTGTCTAATATCCGTGGACTAAAATCAAAATATCTCAAAAACGGTTACTCTTACAAGAAAAAGTTATAAAACATTTTTTGTAGGAAATTACCTAAGCTACAAACTTTATTCATATAACTTTTCTGTAAACGTGAGCATTACTGAGATATTTTCGAAAAATCGCTTTTGGTGACCTTTGACCCCGCGTAAAATCGTGTCGGAGTGTCAAATCGATGGGGACTCGTGACATTTTCCTCTCTTACAAGAAAGAGTTACTCTTACAAGAAAGAGTTATAAAATATTTTTTGTAGGAAATTACCTAAGCTACAAACTTTATTCATATAAGTTTTCTGTAAACGTGAGCATTACTGAGATATTTTCGAAAAATCGCTTTTGGTGACCTTTGACCCCGCGTAAAATCGTGTCGGAGTGTCAAATCGATGGGGACTCGTGACATTTTCCTTAGAGCAATAATATCAATGTCCATACCAAAATTCAGCTTTCCCGGAATTTTTCCGAAGTAAAATGTCTAATTTCGCTGGACTATATGCTTTTCAAAAAATTAACCAACTAAATCATTTTTACTCGTAGTTGATGATTAGAATTACAAGTCTTTTTTTTATTTAATTTGCCACGATTTTTTGAACTTTTTGACTTGAATACGTCTGTAAGTTTGCTTCCTCCATGACCGATGATAACGAAATTATGGCATACAGTTTTGAGTTGCAGCTCAAAAACTATTGTTTATATCGTAAGAAAAACGAATGACATAGATGAAGAATCAAAGAATTTTAATGTTTACTTTCAAAATGAAATTTAAAATTGTCGCCGAAATATAACCGAAATTCAAAATGGCCGCCCAAATATCGTTTAACTTGCCAATTGTGCCAAATTCAAATTGGCCGCGCGAATATGGCGGACGAATTTTTTCAATTGTGTTCCGATTCCAATGAAAGTGCGTGGAGGTCTCCCATGATGGCGCTCGAAGTCCGATTTTCGAAATTCAAAATGGCCGCGCAAATATTGCCGAAATCTGTATCTAGGGGTTTTTAAGGTCGCAAATAACAAATTTATGATAAAATCTTATATAAATTCAAAATGGCCGCACCAATATTGCCGACAAGTTTGCCAATTGTATTCCGATTCCAATGAAAATCGGTATATGGGAGTTTTTAAGGTAGAAAATAACGAATATATGATCACAACTTTTGCAGGGACAATATGGCGGACGAATTTTGCCAAATTAGTGCCATTTTCTGGTCAGCTGTATGTAGGTTGTTCAAGAGTTGGAAAATCTGAAAATCTTCACATTCTGGCCCCAAATGGAAGAACATTGAACGTAATGTATCCCGAAGCTCTCTTAGCAATCGGTTCAGAATTGATCAACAAGATTTTTTCAATTTGTTTTTTACTGTTTATTTCCTACCTTTATGATACCAATAAAAAATAAAATGATCTCTTTCAGAACATTGTAGACGTATTCACGTCATTTGTCCGTATCCGTGATACAGACATCCGCTTTTTATCAATAATATGTCCTTTTTGAAGTCTTGATTGTGTAGAGCACTTTGATTGGCAACGTTGGGATTTAGTTTTCATCAAGTATTAAATCCGTCCGAGAAGTCAAAGTTCGGTGTCAAGTACTTATACTACTTCAGTTTCCTTCTTGAGCAGCACTAAACCCTGAAGAACATATACTAGACCCTGAAGAACAAACTAAAATATTTTACAAGGTTTTATTTTACTTAACATATTCCGATTTGTTTTGGTTAAATCTTGCAACTCTATTTTTAACCACAATTGTCGAATTCTGCTCAACGAGGAACTCCCCAACAGTCAATGACAGAAATGTCATATTTGGCTAGACAGAATAGCGCCATCCGTCGTCCCATGTCTTCGCTGTCTGCAGCCCCAAACTACCACACCGATCGCACTGTAAATTTGAATACACCTTTAACTTATAAGTATACAATTTGATTACGGATTTGATATCCACTCCAGAAGTATGCGGCGCATTTCTTCCACCAATTTATTGTCCACATGAAATCATATTTTTGTAATCACCCTGTAGTTCTTTAAGTTCAATTCGATAGCAGCATCAACTCCAACAACAAGTAGCTCAACACCGTAACAAGTGTCCCCATAAATTCCTTAAAATCTTTCCTTAAAAAAAAAATTAATAGAATCGCAGGACCTTCACAGGTGGTTGTAGAAATTGATTCCTTATGAGAAGGACACGAGTGCACCTCCTTGAAACGTTTCCACCAATACCTCCTCATCCTCCGTAGCATTCTAGTCCTGCAGTCAGTCTAGTCTGGCGCACCAATCCTCGGCATTTCTGTTCGTGCTTGGTACTCGGAGGCGCAGAGTTCATAAATCCTCGTCTTCGATACCCGTCGACTCCGCTTCGGGGGTGCAAGTTTAAAGCCAGTCGTCTTTCCGTAAATCATAATTTCGCGACAAATTTGACAGATTGCATGTTTTACGAATGAAACCGAATGGCGGCGTACAGTGCACAGTGTTTTTTGGTAGTGGAACGGAATACATGAGTAGTCACCAACCCTGGCAGGGCTGCACGTAATGAAAATTTATGACTTAGAAGTAGGGTCGCGATGTCGACGGATGAAGGAGAAGTATGGTATGTGCCAGGAGTACTAAAGGGTTTTGGCATTAGATCTGTTGGGCGTTTCGCTTTTGCCTTAAACTATTAAAGGATTTCGTTTTGCATTTCCTTTTAGAGATCTGTGATTATATATGGTTTTGGATTTCCATGGGGGTGGATTGGTGAAAGCAACAAGATTAAGATGACGTGAATGTAGTAGCAGATATGTATATGTGATGCAGATATTTAGTGGGATTGCTACAACACGATGAATATAGAATTTAGGATTTATCTTGAATTCGATACAATTTAATAAATTGCGTTTCACTTAATATTTAACCGTCAATGGGTTTTCTTGTAATGGCACATTTCCTAAACTATAGGCAGCAAAACAAGAGATAAATGCTTATTCGCACAACACCGGAAGTATAAGTTGGAAGAAAGGGTCCTATTGTTTTCCCATGCTTTGCCGTTCTTAATGGTGGCTTCACACATAAAGGACTTTTGTCCTGACTTTCCGTGCCGCTTCTGTACAGACTGTCAAGCTTGAACGAAACGGCCGAAGAAATGCCGGTGCGGTCATGTACCTGCGGACTTTCCTTTGTTTCACAAATAAAATCTATAGAATTCGTAGACAGAAGTCTCTGCTACCAAACGTCTCTATCGTGTAAATCCACCATTAGCGCGATATCAGATATTAGCTGTGTTCCAAAATTCCAAAATTTGACGCTATTTCCGAAAGTATATCTGAATTCTTATCCTCTTGTGAATCATATTTTAGCGGGTAATTTCAATGTTCACAGTGTAAATTGGGTAGATTACTTGAATTGTATTAATGTTTATGACAGGGATACTGGAACCTTTGCAAAAGACTATCTGCGCCAAAGTGTTGACCACATGACGCGAATAGCTGACATTGCAAACAAGCGCGGATCTAGAATTTTGTTTTGGGAGAGTCACGGAATTAAAACTGGCGAAAAAAATGTCTACTCCTAAAAACCAAAAACAAAATTAACAAAACGAACAAAACTAACCGAATTTTCTGGCGGATTAAAAACAAACGTGCCCTACGAAAACGTTCCCTAATGTGTTTTTGATGAAGACACGCCCTTTCTTGTGATTTTTTTTAGACTAGAGCTCAGGGAAAGCCCTTTGTACTGTCGACAATCTATTTTAGTGCAGCTAACTTCCGAGTTTGCGAATCAAAGCATATAAGGTGCGTTTCATTTTCATTGGAGTGCGTACGTTGGCGTAGTTGGGTGTAGTGTTGAGCCGGACTTACACGAGGCAGTACATTTTCCCCTTACACGATGTAAATTGTACTAAGGCCTCCATTTTTTAAATGTCCTGATTCAAAAATAATGTCCTACTGGTATATGAGCGTGTTTCGAGATAAATAAAGCGAGGTGTGGTTGTAAACACGAACTGTAGAGACATTTCACACTTCTATTGCCGCAGTAAAATATACAATTTATACTGAGCCGTGTTGAGATTGTAAATACGAACTGGAGAGACATTTCTTACATTTTTCGAGGGAGTACTGGAGAGAAATTTCTTACTTCTTTTGCGGTGGCAATATTTCCAACTTGAAATTAGGCTAGGTGGGATTGCAACGGCCAGGGACAACTAATTAGAAACAGTTATTTATTTTCTCCCTTTTTATTAATTTGCTTGATTTTGTTATTTCGGCATTACAATACCATCTCGCCTCATTTGAAGTATGACATTGTACTGGCTCAAAAGAATAAAGAGGCACCTCTTACAAACTTATTTTAAAATTGTGTCCTACCCAACACTAGTTGGGTGCACATCGGCGTAGATGCAGCTAGACCAGCCCATACTGTGGTAGCAACAACCACGCCGATGTGAGCCCAACTACGCCGGCATTCGTACTCCAATGAAAATGAAACGCGCCTATAGAAAATGTATAGATCAATCTGTTGTTGACCTTGAAGGTCTTTTTTTAAGGTCGTTTTTTTTTAATTTGCAAAAAAGTTGGGTCGGTTTTGATCGTTCGGTTATATTTTGTTTTTGTTTTTTTAGTTGGGTCAATTTTGTTTTTTAAACAGCCAGCGCTTTTGTGGGGGGCATGACCCCGTGACCACCCCCCCCCCCCCCTTGAATCCGCGCCGGTTTGAAAATCAACCTGTTACCTACCAAGGTACTCTGGTAAAGTCGATCCGGCTTTCGGCTAGTCGGACCATTGTCTAGTTAACGCCAATTTATCATACCCAATCTTCTACCACAGCTGTTGACTGTGATATGCGTTTCCAAGCCCGTAATGTCAAATTTGCCGCTCTCTGGGTTATCAAAACTAAATCGGCCGAAATGCGTTTGCTCATCTCTCATTTCATCATATCCATAAAACCTAGGCTACCACTTGACGCCACTTAACCCCACAATATACGCCCGGTCGTTAAAAAAATCGCCTCACCTTACACTAAACCTCTGCGCAAACATTTTCCCCTACCTAATTCTAAGTGACAAATAGTATGGTTTCAGACAAAAACGTCTACCGGCGATCTTTGAGTGTGCTTTACAAAACACCTTGATCAAAGTTTTTTATCGATTTCGTGAGTCTGCTATAAGTGAGTCTATTGTGTTAGCTATAAACCCCAGACTATTGTCATTGACTCAGTTCTAAAGAAGTGGATCGTAAGTTTTTTCGGCCCTTCAAGCAATGAAGTATTTGATTGCGTCGAATCGAAACCCCCTACCAGCTCTGCCGATATTCCTAGGGTGAATTCTATAATCAACTCTTTCTAATCTTTTTAAATGATTTACTCTATCAGTTCGATCGCAGGCTATAGACTAGGAATTAATTTCTAAATCGAACAACTAGACTATGGAACAATCTTCCATAATCAGTATTTCCGAACTCTTACTTCACCAACCAAGAGTTCCAAAGCAGGATTGCCGTCTCCTCTAACATAGTGTTCACTTTTCGTTACCTCAAACCTACCTGGAATCAATTAGTCGCTTAGTCAGTTAGTCGATTAGTTACAATCAACCTTCGAAAAAATGAATCTCGATAGAACGATAGAAATTGCGGCATTATAATTAGAAAGCAGCAGGCTTATGAAATCTAATCACCATTCCCCTCTTGATATCTTCGTTAACTCCTTAATATCATCACAGGAAGCGCCTAGTTACAAAATTAATCGCATTCATAGATAACCTCAAGATAAACCGAGCGCAAAACCTATCTTCAATTTTCAACTTATATCTTCTCAATTACTTACCTCCAGTCAATATCGACTTTTTCTTCAATTTTTCCTTCAAGTCACGTTGAAGAATTTTTATTGGCCGCGACGGCAAGTAGTGCCAAAGCCACAATTTATATGTTAATTATAATTTCCATCGCTTCCCCATTAATTTCGTTAATAAGAAGAGTAAACATTGCGCGAAGAAGCCGTAAGATAGTAAACTTTATTGCTTCATCCATCGTGCGATGGCCAATCATAATTACCAGGTGCAGGCTGCAGAAGGGCGGTCTGCTTGCTTTCTGAGGCTGCTGGTGCAGCTTGCGCGTAATCTGGTCAGTTTTATTTATTGGGAATTTTAATTTATTATTAGTAATTTTATACGGGAATATCAAGAGTCGCGAGGTTAATCGTAAAATGATTTAGTTTTACTGCGTTCGGTTGGCGTTAAAACTAACCTTGGTTTTTGCTGGAAGTTGTTAAATAAATTATTATTGGTAAAAAGGATTGGTTGGAAGGATATTATATAAAATTTTTAGTGTGAAAAATTAATAAAAGAAATGTCGTAAATTTGTGGATGAAGACTTTAAATCATTCTATAGGTTTGTTTGCTTAGTTTCGCTAACTAGAAATTTCATCATGATCTGCAAGACATGACCTTTAGTTGCCTAGAACACTCGAGTCTGGGTTATTAATAACTATGCCACTTGCTGAATCTGTTTCAGCTGCCTGGCCGAAGCGATCCAAAACATAGGCGTTAGTCAAAAAATACACCAAGTGATGTTCGTGATATTTTTGGATCTGATGCCACATACTCAGCTTTGATAAAATCATTGATGGTCGGCCCTACTTGCGCTATACTGATTTATGTTTGCATTAATATTTCATCACCAGTTACCATTCGATTCAAAACATCGTTCTTTCTCTGCACTTAAAGCAGCACTCCTAATGCTTGTACCTAATTTTCGGTCGTTTGCCATTCATTTTTGTCTAACAATGCCTTCAATTCTTCGTCTTCAAACTTCTTAGTTGGCTATGGCGTTGCGTTCCTATAATATCAAATCAATCTCCACTTTTCAATCTTTTACACAACTATTTAGGAGTTGAAATTGATCAAGTATAAGCTCATTATGTTCCCCGGACAACAAACGAAGACAATCATTTTCCGAATTCTTAAAATGGAAACAAAAAAATAACGTATACTGATTGTGGGTATCTACACTAGTATTCCTTCAGCAGCAGCAAAACCGGTTTTACAAGTTAATCTAGATCTACACTGGTATTCTTTCATCGCGAGTAACTTTCTTGTCTTTACAAAGAGATACCTGTGTGCGTGTCGATAATTATACTTGCTACCCGCGAGTATGAAGAGTAGGCGAAGGCGAATTCTGTATGTGCTAAGTTTTCACGCCGAAATTTTGTCGTGAGCAGGTTACTACAGTTCCCTCTTGTAGTCCAATCAATCTACAAAAATCCATCTAATAATTGCCATCAGGAAACAAAAAATATGGTTATATAGGAAAAAAAATTCTAAAAAAGATAGCGTTTTTTGTTTTTGAATTTGGCATGGCGAACCTAACCTAAAAAATTCCGGAAAGTGAAAAAACGCTTTTTTGCGAATAACAAAAAAACTTGAGCTCGGATCGAAAAAAATCTAATTATAAAGTTGTAGGTATTCAAATTATCTTTCGATTGATATATATAAAGTTATAGGTTAGCGCACAAAACATAGAGATAACTGCAAAAAACTGTTAAAATTCACGTTTTTTTAATTTGCTAATAACTTTTGTTTAACGCAAATTAGATATCTGTTATTTGGCAAAACTATTGCTTCTTGCTAGCTGAAAAAACAGTTTTATTTTTGTTGCAAAATATTGAACACTTTTTTTAAAATTTCACTTTTTGTAAAAAAAAGGCGTTCTTCTAAAATCGCTCCTCTTGATCTACCGATTCTTCTATAGTATCGTTCTATATCTTAAAATTTTCTTCAATACTTGTACTATCACGTACAAGTAACAAAAAGTCTACTAAAAGGTTTTCTAGTACTTAAAATGACCCCCAAAAACATATAAATAATGAAAAAACAGACGTTCGATTGTAAAAACTAACTTTTTGAGTCTGTTATTAGCAAATTAAAAAAACGTGAATTTGAACAGTTTTTTGCAGTTATCTCTATGTTTTGTGTGCTAACCTATAACTTTATATATATCAATCGAAAGATAATTTGAATACCTACAACTTTATAATTTGATTTTTTTCGATCCGAGCTCAAGTTTTTTTGTTATTCGCAAAAAAGCGTTTTTTTCACTTTCCGGAATTTTTTAGGTTAGGTTCGCCATGCCAAATAGAAAAACAAAAAACGCTATCTTTTTTAGAATATTTTTTCCTATATAACCATATTTTTTGTTTCCTGTTGGCAATTAACGCTAAATATACAAGGACCTATTGTAGATTGATTGGACTATTGCCCTTTCACCTCTCTCCCAAAGTGGCCCCTAGACTATCTATAATATTGTGCAATAATATTGTGGGAAATATTGACGGTTTCCTTCTTGGAACCGGACAATCTTTCAATATCACCCACAGACCGTTAAAAATATTGCGCAAATCAAAATATTGCACAATATTATTGATAGTCTAGGGGCCCCGTAAAAAAACCAGCTCTATTGCTGCTGAAGCAATACTAGTGTAGATTGGGCCATTCAAAAAGCCTAGATTAGATTAGAGTTCGATCACCGTAGAAAACACCACGGGTCTAACCGCGGTCGTACAGAGCCAACGCATAACCTTCCCGAGGGTATATTCCAAAGGTTTTGTGGACATATTGCCGACTTATAAGGATAGAGTTGGCTTTTCTCTTCTTGACGTCAGTGAGATGAGAGTTTCAGGTGAGTTTGGTTAGTATCTAGGATTTCACAGCCTCAGTAGTTATAACGTAGCTATCACGGAAGCCTTGATGGCCAAATCCTGACGAGGTTAAACTTTCCAGGAGTTAATCAATCACAGTAAGAGTAGGGAGAAGGCCTCTGCTTGTTAGTAGGCTTTAACGTCTTTCACTGTGATCGAACTATAGCATTTTTATCTCTGAATTTTATTATGGAACTGATTCATGTCATGGTGTACGCATCAAGCCCTTTACCAAAATCATCTCTTTCGATAACAACGGATAAGGTTTATCAATATACTGAAAGCTAAAGGTCCACACCTGGACCTGGTTCACTGACCTCCAAGGGGTTTGTTCCCGTGCCCTCCAATTATTGGGACACAACATAAAGGATTTCAGGATACTGGTTGGCCTTAGTTACACCCTAGAGAGGAGACGCGGAGGACCTAACCTATAGGCAAAGGATGAGTCCGCCCTGCACGTACTCTCCCACTGTCCCGAGAAAGATCGTTGTGGTCGATTTACCGTAACCTTGGTCGAATAGACGAATCCAAGCAAAAAATCTTTAGGCTGAGTTTGTTCAACCGGCCTGGCAAATTTGAGGTGTAGAGGCTGTCAAGAGAAAAATAGGTTTCAGGAGCGGACATGGTATTTGCTTACCGTATATCTCAAAGGTAGCAAAGATTCCCGAGTAAAAATAATTTAGTTGGTTAATTTTCTTACAAAGCACGCACGCGCGCACCTAGCACGCATAGCGAACAAATTGGCATGCGCCAAAAGAATGCACGCTCCCGCCACGGGCATGCACGCTCCCGCCACAGGCACGAAAATTTAAAAATTTGTTCGCTAGACGCATGCACTCTCCCACTATAGACATGGACGCTCCCGCCACAGGCACGAAAATCTAAAAAAATTTTCGCTAGAGGCATGCGCGCTCCCGCCACGGGCATGGACGCTCTTGCCACAGGCATGCACTATTTCTAGACTAAAGGGAGCGAAATTGGGTTCTTTAAAAAATTGTGTAGGACGAAGAAAACGGGCAATTATCTTAAGTCTTATTTTTATTCAAGCGTGCATGCTAACAGCGGGAGCCGTGCGTGCTGGGGCGTGCCTGTTGCATGCTAGGTGCGGGCGAGTTTCATTTTTACTCGGGTTCTGCATAACGGGAAACTTTCTTTTCTACGAGGATTTTCTCAATATTCCTTAAGGAGTGTGTATGGGGAAATACTTTACATGAAGTCTCGATTATTCTTCGTTTGCGGAAGTCAATATTTTCTGTATCGATCTGAATGTTAAAGCCGTTAGGCTGATTGGGTTAAGGCCGCTGGCGTGTGTAATAGAGCTTTTTTCAAGCTTTTGAACAAAAACTACCTTGTCTCAGAAGAACATGTACGCACGTTGCGTTGCTTTTGCAAGTGGGTATTAGCAGTTGAAGAAGTATTTCCAAACCATGTTTAAGCAGAGCTTGAAAGATACCATCAAACTACAAGATTTAGAGTCGCTGAGTGCATCTGAGATGCATCGATATGGGGACCAGCAACAGTAAAATTGTGTCCGTTGAGATTGATTATTATGTTCCAGTCACATGCTTCGTACAACCTTATGGCCGGGAAGCATTTGAAGTTGGCTTTAGTTTTAACCGATGTAAATCTTCAGTTGAGTCCAACCATGAAATGAGCCTCACCAATCCCAGACAGTACCTCTCAATTCCATCCCACGACAAATCAGGACTTCCAGCCGTTGCAGGAACTCAAAAGGCATCAAACGGAATCAATTAACCTCCCATCCCGAAATTTATAATCAAACAAATCCCCCCAAAATCCATAAATTTATCCCCATTCAATGACAAATAGCGAAACGTGCATGTCTAGGTAATCTGCCCCTAGCGCTCCATACTCGTCGTCGTCCACTACAGTAAGCCCAAACCCATAAATCCGCACTAAGCATTCTGCTGTGTCCAGCGGTGTCCTGCAACGCTAACGATAACTGCCAGGAGACTCTCTGTAAACATTTACGGAGTCATGCCTAGTAAATCTGCCTGGACAACAGTCTGAATGTGTTCCGTTTTTGGGGCCTATACCGGGTCATCCGGAATGCACAAAAGGATCACACCGGGATATTTACCTAAAATCCCCACACACAAACAAGCAAACACTGTCACCGTTTTGTGACTGGAACCACGAGTGCGGTTGGTGTGCGAACACAAAAGGACTCGCGAATTGGATGTTGTCTGCCCCCCAGGAGAGATTTACGATACGATCCGGATGTGGTGTTGGTAACAGGCTCCTCTATTCTCAGGTGGCGGAACGTGTAGCTTGTAATTGAGTAGAATCGAGCACACGTGCTAACGCTTTGTCATTGTCCTTTCGGAAATACTTTTACTGCCTCTTGTAGTCCTTTAGTGCGGGGAGACACGTAACGGTCCTATTGTTCGGCTAATGGCCGTAGGTGAATGTAATGTCTTTTTTTCGCTTCGCTATTGAACTATTTTTACGGGGTTTCAAGTTTTGTTGATGGACTCGAAACCTTTTTTTATGTTGCCTCCTTTACAGACAGGACTCTAACGTGGAACTGAATTGAGTAATTGGTTTTTGTTAGTTACACTTTTGGCTATTATATTTCCAGACAGTAGTCTGAGTGAATTTGGCGGTTGTTTGGATAGGAATGTGTTCTGTTCTGTTAAACGATACTATATTTCAATTAGTATGGTCTAGAAAAGGCCGAAAGTTGAAAAGTACGAATTTGGAACTCTTTGTGACGAGCTGAAATTCGACATATGTATGACTTCTGGATACATGTAATATGAATCATAGCGTGTTTCACAATAAAAAGCTGCATAGAAATCGTGCAATATTTTTACGAAAATTCACGTTTTGTTACAAATTCATATCGAAAATTATTGAATCGTGTGCCATTTGAGACAATTCACAAAGTAATCACTAATTTCGTTGACACTGATTCAGTTTGTGATCGATAAAGAATCGGAAGACCGTCTATAGTTCGTTCAACTGAAAATATCGCTGCCGTTGGAGAAAGTGCTGAGAAAAAACCAAGAATATCTATACCAACGGATAGGTATCAGCAGAAGCAGTATGCAGAGAAACCAAAAATCTAACAAACTCAAGAACACGGTCAATGATCGACCCACGTTGGAAATGATCGACCCACGTGCCAATTGTTGCCACACAATCATTGATAGCGATGATCGGTCACATTTTCATCAGGGTTGCTACTTATAGAAGCACAATTGTGAAACCTTGAGCTCGGAAAATTCCATGGATGCTAATTTTTGGTATAATTTCTTTGAGATTGAAGAAGAAAGGATCGTCACGATTCTTCGATCACTCTCCTTCATATGTTACTAAAAGTTTTTAACATAAATTTTTGATGATCCTGCTTCTGTCGTAGGATGATGTTGGAAGAGTACCTTGTAAAGTAATTCCTGCGATCTTCATAGTCTAGCCAGCTGTGCGTAGGATCATTAAACTGTTTCAATATTCAGCTTCCATGGATTTTTTAACTGCTGAACTTACAATGAACCCAATTTATGTCTTCCTTCCTATCTGGATAATGCAAGCGTCTTCGTTTTGTACGACCGTTACACCATTTCTGGTCTACTTATCCTTTAACTGAGGTGTCAAGTCAAAAAGTAGTGCAACTGTCGATCACCTGGCATATTTTACTGCAGCCGTTATACCTCAGATTTGTATACCGCTTGATAGTATTCGTTAACTTGCCTGGCCTACATTAAACGCTTGACTGCTCGAGACAACTCGCGTTATGGCTACTCTCTATGGTGGGTCAAATACAGAGATCATAAAGGACAGTCTCATCCTTCTCAAGGCAAAGTCTTCCGTTCCGGGCATGCCCGATCGGGTCCTGATTAAGTTCACCAAAAATTGTCTAGTGGGGCAGATGAACAAGGATGTGTACCTGCTGTCCGTCAGGTGAAGACCCGAGCCAATCTGCTATGGTGCAAATGTAGCTGGTAAACCTTTGTTTTGGCCGGAGCAGCACTAACTTCCACCCAACTACCTAAGTGCAATCATTGTGCCCTCCAAATCTGTTCCGGTAACTCTAATGTCACTAGCATTATCGGGCATGAATTCCATGGCCTTGAGCAGAGCCGCTTTTAAGGCAGTCAATTTTTTTTCTCACAATCCCCCTCTCTACAAACGCCCATTAGGTCCAAGCGGATGTTATCGCTTTACCTTCGCAGAATTCTCCAGCTTAGTCATCCGATTTCTGCCGTAAGAGCCGTAAGTTTTTGATTTACAGGTTTCCCACTCATTCCCTTTGCCATCTCTTTTAGACACTTGTCATCAATTTGCACTACTAGAAAGCTGCTCCTTTTAGTCCAGTAAAATGGTGCAAAAAAAAGAGCCATCTGAACATTTTCTGAAAACAGCAATTTTTTTTGTAATGTGGAAGGGGCTTGGTTGGGAATATAAAACCGAGTTTTCGGGATCCGGAGGCGTGACGTTCGGCCGCCATCTTGTTTTGAGTGGTGAAAAATGGTTTTCCTTATTTCTCGGAAACCGTGAGTCTGCAGAATAGGAAAGCATGGAAAATTTCCTTTCAATAATGTAAAATTTTTATGCTACGGCCTTTACTTTTGAAGTTATTAGCAAGTTAGATGTTAAAATTGGCCTTATTTGGTGCTTATTTGGTACTTTTTGGCAAAGCTTAGGTGAAAAAGTACGAAATAGAGCCAATTTTAGCATTAAAATTGCGTATAACTCCAAAAATAAAAGCCGTAGGTTTAAAATTGACATTATTCATAGGAAATTGTCCAAGCTTTCCAATTCTGCAAATTAAAAATTAGTTAACTAGGTATTTGTTGGAGAAAAAGGTGGTTTTAGTTGAAATTTTAGTTAAAAAAAACTAAATTTTGACTTTGATGACTCATCGCTCTGAAAGTTGATAAGGTAGAACCTTGACTTTTACAGTTTTTAGATAGGTGGGAGTATTCTGCGTACACTGATACCTTACTCATGAAAATAGCTCATAGGGTTACAAATATACAGGGTGATATGCAAACCTCTACCAAAAAAACTACATAACGCCCTAGCTGCTAAACCGTTACGATTGACGCCCCCTTCCATACGATTTTTTGTTCGTCTTTCCAAAACCTTACCACAGCCGGCCGCTTTGTAAACTTAACGGTATACAGCCTGTATAGATGGAAGCATATGCAGTACTTTTGTTATAACTTCTCCGTTTGCATTGCTCTAAAATCTATAAAAACAACCCTAATTTAATAGGTGACCACATCAATCATCATCACATCATTATTCGCAAGAAAATTCTCTACGAAAAAGCTCTGAGGCATTTATATGTAAAATTAATAATAAAAAAGTTATAGCGCTTTAAAGCTCATCACCCCCAAAATTTTTGTCATTTTTCGTCCATATCTTTTTTATTATTAATATTACGGCAAAACATTATTTACGAAAGTTGTAGATAATTTGATTATCTAAAAAAAATATTTCTACAAAAATTCTGTAGGACTCACGGTTTCCGATAAATAGTGAAAACCATTTTTCAGCACTCAAAACAAGATGGCGGCCGAACGTCACCCCTCCGGATCCCGAAAACTCGGTTTTATACTCCCAATCAACCCCCAACATTAAAAAAAAGTCTGTATTCTGCTGTTTTCAGAAAATGTTCAGCGAATGTACCATTTCACTGGACTATTTCACCTTTGAGTGTTTTAGCCTCCTAAGGAGTATACTTAGCAGTAGGTACTGTTAGGATCTTTCGGCTATTTGTCCCTTGTTGTTTTCCTTTGTCTCTTGCGTCATCTGCTTCTTTTGCATCAGCTCCTTTTACACGATTCGTTCGAACATGGATTCCTACGCGACCGGTCGACTGAGCCCAGAATAGTGCATTCCTTTTACTCGTTTTCCATTTTATCTAAGGATGGCTTCTCCTCCATGTGTAGTCCACTTGTCGACTCATCAGGGCTTATTTGTGTAACCACGTCAACTTGTGAACTACTGCGAGAGATCTCTGAGTTCGGCGATCGAACAGGAGATGGCTTTCTCGTTTATTGTGCTTGTAGGTGATGCTAGAAGACAGATACATAAATCGCCATAGCGCTGGGTGAAATCGAACCACGAACCTCTGGGATGGTAGTCGCACGCCTTAACACCTTAGCTACCAAGTTCCTGCTGTAAGTATAAGTTGAAAGTAAAGAATCTTTAGCACTAAATCAATCTGTGTTTGAAAGTTGAATGAACTTCTGTTTCTAGTCTACTAAACTCGGTTTACCTCGACTACACTTTAAAACCTAACGTCCATTAAATATTAATATGGGAAAAGTAACCAAGGATCCGCTTCCTTGCTTCAGGATTATATCACAAAATCAAAATACGTCCACGATGCTACCGTAACATTAAAACCCTGACAGTAGCATGAAAGCTTTTCACTTAATATCTTGATTGAAACTCTCTTTCGCTCTCTCCCAGTCTTCGGGGGGTGGTTTATATTTAATTACTACTTCCTCGGTTCTGTTCTGTTTTCGAGAAACTATACGATCGCAGCTGAAGCTCATTTGCTGCTTATTTACATTGGAGAGGGGCTGGTTACCCACTAATTGCGAACACAAGTTAAACAAAAAGGGAGAATCCTTCCACTTCACCTGCCCCCCCCCCCCCAAACCCCCGACAGCTCTCACCTGGCTGCCCCCGATGGGGAGTCACGCAAACATTTGTCTCGGGTATGCCCCGTACTTGGTTGCAATATCGCAAAGTACAAACATTGTTAGGGTGCAGACCTTCCTTAATGTAACTTAACACGGAAGTTAACGTGGTAATATGCTCTTTCGAGTCTAGTCTGCGGCAGGTGTTACTGACAATGTTTGGGAAATATTGATATTGATAAAAATTTTATGAAGTGATACGACATGCATTTATTGAATTCGTTTTGAAAGGGAAAATGATTTTGTTTACTTCGTCGGGGATTGGTTAGTCTAGCCTCCCTTTTGGGGAATTTATATGTGTATGTGTATGTATTTGAGCAACGTAAACTCCCAGGTGTGCACTTGCTCTG
Organism: Thereva nobilitata; assembly: GCA_963855945.1. Lineage (NCBI taxonomy): Eukaryota > Metazoa > Arthropoda > Insecta > Diptera > Therevidae > Thereva > Thereva nobilitata. The sequence continues at coordinate 229,683,998 of OY979694.1, forward strand.
TTAACAAAAAACTCTGGACAAATGCCAAACGGATTTATGAAAGTTACTCCCCCAAAAACAAGAAGAGCTTCATTAAGTGCCCACTTGTTTAATAACCTTCAAAGTTCAAGAGCACTTTCCCACGAATGTGTCAATACCAATAGTAAAGTAATCTTCGCCAACATTTTCACATAAATCATTAAAGTTTCTCCAGGATTGACTTTCAGAAAACTTTTCGTTCTTTTTTCCAGACTCTCTCCGCTGTACACCAAAAAGTTCACCAAAAGCATTTCTTCGGCCTCGCAGTATTTGTTCTCAAATGTCATAACTTTTCTCCTTTTTATGCTTACCACTTTTTGATACATAAAAGAATAAAAAACAATTTTTATTTTTGGACTTTTGCCAAAAAGTCCTTATAGAAACCACTTCATATGAACCACCACCACCACAACACTTGAGGCGCGGTGTGTTGTTGAAATAGAAAGTTTTAAGTGGAAAATCGTAGGTGGATATCAATGGGTGAAAGTTTCTGGCTTCAAGGGCGTGAAAACATTTTCAAGAGAGTAATTTCATGTCTTTGTTTATTAAGTGATAAATTTTGGAAAGTTGCTGGCTATACTTGAGGCGTGTTTTTGTGGCTAAAAGTTGTTATTATTTTCGACTTTAGTTTTTGCGTACTTTGATATATTTTGTGGCTAGCAAAAACCTAAACACATAAAACTGACCTGCCTTGAACCGCAGAGAAAATAAGCGAAATGAAAATTTGAACCAAAGGAAAAGGGAAGTGGAATTGGATAAAGTCCAAAGTGAGGTTGTCATGTGATCAACATGCACTTGCATATAGGGGAACTTGTGGCTGCTATGGCAAGTGTACTATTATATCATGAAGGTGCAAGGGCTGTAGGATTAAAGGATGTAGCTTCAGAGGTCTCTAGATGTTTCTACTGCAAAACAATGTAAACAAGTGCGAGACCAATCTTCACTCTTGTATTCTTCTTCTTTCTTGTAGTCTTCTTCTTTCTTCTTTCTTCTTGGTGTGGTACTGGGTGCAAAACTACCGTGGATACTCCCTTGGCCTATTCAGCAATCCGCCGGGTGTCCCAAAAGCCGATTCCGGATCGATGAATACAATATCAGAGCGCAGTTTAACCAGAGCATACCCATTTTCACTGCCTTTGCACCAGCGACGAGCGGCGATCCAAACAAGGGTAACATAATTGAGACCGTCCAGCTGACAGTTGGCAGTCCCCCGAAGAAACATAAGACTCGGCCGTTCTTAGCCTGAAACAGCAAAAGGTCTGTATGACACCCAAATGCAGCAAGGTGCTCCTGAGTAGAAATTATACTTTTCCAAGTACAGACCGGTATAAGCAGGTATCAATAAAAGTTCAAACGAAGCATGGTACGTTCACACTTTTTCTAGACTAAAGGGAGCAAAATTGGGGCAAGGCTCCTATTGTATAGGACGAATAAAATGGACTGGTGACCATAAAGGGTGACATTAGCATACTCAATAGATCGGTTCTCGTTCGACTGCGTAAGTCAAGCAGCATTAAACGTGGTTAGTACTTAGTTGGGGGACCGCTTGGAAAACGCCACTCGCGTTTAGAATGATCGATTATGGATACATTCATATCTATAACAGAGGCGTGCCGTGCATACCTCTATAGCCGAAGAATTTTTAGATTGTTGTGCCTAGCCCGGGAGGGTGCAGGCCCGTGTAGCATGCGTATTTTCCAAATTTTGTACCCGTACACCATAATAGTACGGGGCGCATTCTTTCGCTCTCCGTGCTAGTTACGGGCGCATATATTATGCTTCTAAAGATATAAGTACGCCTGTACTTGCTTTACGCGTGAATATAACAATTAATTATTTTTACTCGGGAAACCAATTTAAACTTGGCCCTACAGGGCCTTATCGTCTTGATCCGTTTGTTTTTTGTAGGCTCTCCTAAACTTATCAAGAGTGCATGCCAGTATAGCGTACATCTATTCCCGATTCTAGCGCCAACACCTCTCTTTGTTTTGGAGCCGTCCGTGTACCATACCAGTCCACTCTGCGATACTTTAGCGAAAGTCCTGGATAGACTATCTGGGCTCAGGGAATGTGGCTAAAATTTTAGATCTTATCTAGGCAGAGGTACAAAATAAATACCTCGAAAATTCTTAGGGCTTATGCTAAATGATATATTCCACTAGAGCCTTTCCGCGCAGAATGAACATTATGGCGTGGAACAGAGCCTATGGATCTTTATGAGATCTATAGCCGAAAATCGTGTATTGGATATACACCACCCTTTTGCTAGTCTGGCCCAAATAAATAACATTCTTAGTAGCAATCTGCTGCGCTCTTTCTTTCCACCTCCCATAAGCACAATAATCGAGGACGATATCTCTAATATTGCATGAAAACAAGTAGAATAATGGGTGGAGTGAATAAAAACTAAGTGTACACTTAAAGGGAACACTCCTGAGTGGAGTGATTCGTTAAAAGTGAACACTCGATTTGGTGTGAATAAAAATTCTCTCATTCAAATACTATTCACTCATGGGAAATTTTAGTTCACTCATGGGAAATTTTGGGATTAAAGGGAAATGTCATTTTTGTGAAATTAGTAGGCTAGTAAACGTGGATGGATTTATATGAAGTTTTACTTTGGGAAAATTAATTTAGGGCTAAATGAGGTTCTGTTGGAAAAATTTACCTTTGCGGGATTTAGTTTGGGCAAAAGGTGGTTTTGCTGCCGAATCCGCTTTTGGGGGTTTAGTTAGGGCAAAAGGTGGTTCTGTGGGAAAAACTTGCCTTTTGGGGGTTTTAGTTTGGCCAAAAGGTGGTTTTGTAGCGAGGTCAAGCATTTGTAATGCTGAGTAGATTAAGATCTTTAAACGGATTGAAAATTGAAAATATAAAACCAGTATAATTAACAGGATAAAAACCATGCAATACTGATGCTCTTGAGGAAATGGAGCGCATGAGAAACGTACCTGCTGCTTTTTAAAATGGATCAATTTAAAAATTTCTTAGTTATTTATAGTTATGACTAAAAAGTAAAAAATAATTTTTTCTTTGGCAGTGATAGATATACACAAGAAATGCTTGAACTCAGGCTTACCTTAAAGTTTAATGTGTATTAACAATTTTAAAATTATATTCTCGTTTGACTTTAAATGTTTGAACTCTTATCAATGAATTGTGTATATTTACAGCTTTTCAAATGCATTAATAATAGTTTGGACATCCATAACTATAAACACAATTGTCTAACTGCAACTCATGCCAAAACTTTTATTAATGCACTTGCACAATTCATTGATAAGAGTTCAAACATTTAAAGTTAAACGAGAATATAATTTTAAACTTGTTATTACACATTAAACTTCTTATTTTTCAATGAAACTTTTCGTGTGAACCTATCACTGCCAAAGAAAAAATTATTTTTTACTTTTTAGTGCATTTCATTTATAAAAGTTATTTATTTCAAAAGTTTTTTTGATTTATTTTATTAAAATTAATGTAAAAGGTCCTCGCAACCAGCCTCAAATTTTACAAGTGTTCACTCACAGGCAAACGTTAAAACTTTGTTTTATTCACATCAAAATGAAGTGTTCACTCTATATGGAGAAATGACAGAGTGAAGTACTTAACGAAACCTAACGAAGGTTACTTTTATTCACGCCAAAATAAGTGTTCACTCAAAAAAATGGAGTGAACACTTGCACTCAGTTTTTATTCACACCACCAAATAGCGCGTGTTGGCATTGACAGTCTTTCTGGCTAACTCTTACTGTTCGACATTGCATTCGGTGGCAGAACGGTCGACAGTTTATAGGAGCGTACCTCTGAGCTCTGATACTAGGGTCATGTTAAATCACAGCCTTGGGGTCGTGACATAGTACTTCGACACGGTTCTTGTGGCCCCAGTCAAAAATGATTTCGATGTCCCTGTACCTGTTGATATGGTTGGACTTGAACTCACGATCTAAAAGACAAGGTCTGGTGTACATTCGTCTTATATTGTTGAATGCGTACGAGTAACGTAGGGCCGCATCAAAGCGAAGTTGTTGAGTATGTTATAGGAGACTGAAAGTAGGCAATTTTAAAAGATTAGGAGTAAGACCGAATACCTTGAGGTTTAGCTTTGACGATACCAATAGCTTGGAGCTTATACACCGCTACACTCTGTCGAAAGCCTTGGAGATATCTAGTAACCAGACCCGACTCACTAAATCGGTGTATACCTACTGCGGTTGAGGGGTTCTCTTAAACACACAAGAACGTCCCCACTAGAGTTGAGCCGGACTTACACGAGGCAGTACATTTATCCCTTACACCATGGTAAATTGTACTGAGGCCTCAATTTTTTTAAATGTCCCGGTTCAAAAATAATGTCCTACTGGGATATGAGCCTGTATCTAGATAAATGATTGTGTGATTGTAAATACGAACTGGAGAGACATTGCTTATTTCTTTTACGGCAGCGGTGAGATTGTAAAATATAAATATACTTTGTGGCGACATTGTTTTCTTACCTACTCTGAGGCAATTTAATGCATATTAGAATCAAACTCGTTAAAAAGCTCTTCATTGGTATTTGTTTTCTTTCTTTCTTTAATTTGCTTGTTTTTGTCATTTTGGCATTACAATAGCGCCTCATTTGAAGTATGCCATTGTACTGGCTCAAAAAAGCTCTTACAAACTCATTTTATAATCGTGTCCTACCCAACACTAGTCCCCATTAGACCATTTTGATCTTGCATGCTAATAGCCTGACTGCCATACCTATTAACCTGACTTTAAACAATCGTAATTCATGACTTATGATGTTATCAAAAAATCATCATTTTCTTTTATCCCAGAAAATCCCTACTTTCCCCCTTAAAAATAATTATCGAATCCACATCATAATATGAATTATTGTTGCTCCTCCAAGCCGCCAATAAATTCTAAAATAAAATCCTTAAAGGAAGATCCTTCATATCCTGGCAAAAGTAAAACCACGTGAAATTACAAAAATGATTTACGTTGGGGCATAATAAAGGAGAACCAATTTAAAAATCCATTACCATGTGTGTGTGTGTGTGTGGCTGTGTGTACGTAAGGGACGATCCCTGATAGGTTGATGTGCTCTCGTAGCTCTCGTAGTCCTAGAACAGTACTGAATCCTGACGCTGAGCTATTATTTCCCTTTTGACTATCAGGATACACACATGCCGTGTATGCCGGGGCGCCGCCGGTGAGGTTGAGGTTAATGCATACACAATTGTTTCAGAATTTCGATTTAAATTCAAATTACGTGTTCATTCGTTAGTGCCTGCAGTCTGAGGTCCTGTAGACCGTTTCATACAGATTAAGGATGTTTAGCCATCGGCAAGCAATTATTCTTTGAACTTCTGGCTGCCAGGGATACGCGATTTCTGACGTCGTCGTCGTGCAACAAAGCCCTGTTGCTTGATGACGTTCCATATCGGAATCGAATATTGTAAGGAGTTTTGTGTGTTCATTAAAAATTGATGCTGATTAATTCGAAGCTAGTTTTGGTGGAACATTTGTTTAGGGTTAATTAAATTCAGAATAAGTTTTAGTTACACAGATCAAAGTGATTGTCACAAGGTTTTAAGGAACTGGTTTTGTGTAACTCAACATGTGAAACAGCAGCTCCATAAAATTGTCTTGTCTCAATTCGTCTTTTTCACCTGATGTTCTGCTCTTACGGCTGTCACAGAGGAGACACAGTGCCTCGGTTAAAATCTTATGAAAATTTAAAATCTGCAAAATGTACAAGCTAAACCTGAAATAAATCACTTTCAAGAGTAAATTTCTGTGTCGGTTGCACTTAATGCGAAATAAATTCATTTGACAGCGAGACATTTTCGTGTGCCTTATTTATTACGGAACGTCCAAGACGCCAGCAACGATTTCGAATTTTACTTAAAAAAGGACACAAAAAAAGGAAAGCAGAGAAAAAATCGAAAGTCCTTAAAAGATTACACGAAAAATGAAAAACGGGAATCCATGCACTGATTCCCGGGTACACCCGTTCCAGGGCTTCTCCAGCTAGTCCTAGAGTCGCAGCGCGTCCCAGCGGGAATTTATATTATTCTTGTTGAGAAAATTGCATCGGGAATTATGCAAATTTGTTGCCAGAACAAAAGTTACATTCCCGGAGGCTAGACCCTGACAAGCTCTCTTCTATATACAACGGACTCCGTCCCGTTCACGGGAATAATACCAAGACACGCACCAACGTCGAGAAGGTGTTGAAGTAACACAGCCCCAGACTTGGGAATAACTTATGCAAAAACGCCCGATCCCCACTGGGGCTAGGGGCGGGGGTGAGGGGCACATTAGATATTTATGCAAATTAAGATAATCGCGCGAAGAATTCATGTTCATGCGGGGCGCTCCGAAGTGTACTAAGTGTCGGGGCTTGCCTTGGTATTGCGAGAATTAAGACACTTTTCGACGAGAAAATCAATGATCAGCTCGGGGACACCTTGAGGCAGTCACAACGAAATGGCTGACAATAATCATCAAGGTGTACTTTGAGCTGAATGTTTTGTTTGCTCAGATTTTATATAGATAATTTTGGCATTTGCATATTGGCGAATTGAATTGAATCGAAAACCATTTGAACGGTTCGGGCACTGCAGATACTCGAGGAATGCAATTATGTAAATGCTTGTGACCTTTTGAGAATGGATCGATTGCAATTTGGTTAGGTTCGTAGAGAGTGCAGTACAGGGGTTAGGGGTTCGAATTCGACTCGGGTTCAACTGTTGGTATTATTAAACATTCACAGACTTGTGGAGATTTTGGATATTACTTAAGTAACGGGCGATCTTATTCACATACGAAAAAGTGCGGTGGAAATCAACAATTTCATATCCCGACCGGAAATTTTGGTGGGTGCAGCTGGGGCCCCTATGAGATTAGCCACACTGCCCCATGTGGACACCATGTGGACTGCCCTATAAAGTCTACACAAGGCATTTAACGCATTGCTTCATATTCGCATCATTAGGAATGCCGCATGTGGCCTCCGTGAGGAAAAATGTATGCTGCCGATCCCGAGTGGAAAAGAGGCCAAAAAGTAGAAAATTTCGGGGTGTATATGTGCATCAACTGCGGAGGCGTCAAAAGCTTTATATTTTTGTTCCCTCTCCGCAATTGCCATCTCGTCTTTCTAAATGTGAGAATCGTTTTAGCAAGTGGTCCCCCAACTGAGTACTAACCGAGCCCAATGCTGCTTGACTTCCGCAATCGAACAAGAACCGGTATATTGAGTATGGTATATAGGTTTCCACTCATGGATCATATTATTGCACGTAAAACACCATTGCTACTAATCGGCAATCAATGCCTCGAAACTGGATGGACAACACACCGAAGACCTTTGCTTTCGAACATCGAATATAAGAAAGAGCGTTGCTTTCTGATGGACGGCTGGATGAAGTCCTCAACGAGATGAACCGATATAATATCAAGATTATGGGACTTAGCGAGACCAGATGCCAAGATGCAGGAGAGCATATCTGCCCAAACGGTGAGTCCTTGTTATATTCTGGCAGGAAACAAATCGAAAACCGTAGGAGTTGCGATGGCGTAATACTCACTAAGGAAGCCAATCCTGCCTCAGTAGCTGGTCACAAATTTCTCAGAGGATTATTACTGTACATTTGGGTACCAGACTAATAAGACTACGGTAGTCCAATGATACGCTCCAACTGAAGACGCAGACTGAATTAGGCTTTACGCTCTATGCCAAGGGGAAACATCAACGCACAGGTTTGCCCTACCAACACCGGCCTTGATCACACAATTGAAAACCAAGGCCTAGGCCAAGTCATTAACAGCAGCGGTGAGGTTTTCGTTGACTGCTGTAGCTCCCACTAGTGATGAGCAAAAATAGTCTTGTTCTTGCAGTCTTGTCTGGATCTTGCACATTTAGCAATACCAAGACCAGGACCTACCTATGCTCGCAAGACCACGACAAAGACTAAATGAACAAGACCAATACCAAGACTTTAGCAAGAGTCTCGCAAAATTCTCACTAACACTTATCATCACCAAATTCTGATGTTTGGTGTTTCCGTAAAAATAAATGACACGTACACAAAAGATAGCACGCGTATATACGAAAAAATTATCGCAGACGGAAAACTCTGAAAGACAGGGGCGGCGGAGCATAATCATTATGGGCGGGGAGCACGTGAACAGATAACCGTTATAATGTGAGAAATTCGACCAATTTATTTACCTGTTGAGTTATATGGTTTTAAATTCTATGCCCGACTAGCATTTTGGATGAGAGGGGGGGTCTTCAGATAGGGCCCCTATTTGGTTAGCTCCACAGCCTCATGTGGACCCTGTGTGGATTGATCTACAGGACCCACACACGGCATCTAACGCCTTGCCTCATTCTCGACTCGTCATAAGGAATGACCCATTTGCCCCCCTTGAGGAAAATCATTGCTAACCAATCCCGAGAGGAAAGAAGAGGCCGAAAAATTTAAGAATTTCGGAGTGGATTTATTAGTAATAATTGCGCCGGTGTCGAAAACTTTATATTTTTAAAGCGAGTGTCGCTTTACCAATGCGGTCTCCCAACCAAGTACTAATCACGTCCAATGCTGCTTGACCTCTGTAATCGAACCAGAATCAGTATATTGAGTAGGCTCAATGACACCCTTCACGGTCACTAACATGCCTGAAATATGAAACAATGCAACAACAAAAACTAAAGCTTTGTATGAGTAAAATTAAAGTTTAAGGGTATTACTTTAAAGCTTTTTAAAAAGCTTTCCAAATACGTAGGCATATATTGTGATTGCCCCATTTTATTTGTAATGTGGTTTGCCTCATAGGGCCCTTATGAGAAATTGATAAGGCATACCTCACTTCAGTATCGGTGATTTTTTTTGTGTGGTGTTCATGAGGAAACTAAAGGGAAAGCCCTCTTTCGGTATGCCCCTCATTTGCCACATGGGGTCCTCATGTGGAACCTATGGAGAAATCCCTCCTAGTCGGGTGAGGTTTAAAAAGCTTAGGCTTATATACTTATAAGTTCTTAATCGCTTCGACCACCTTACTTCGTCGCCAACGATTGAGATGGTCCTCCAAAGTTCTGGGTTAATAGGTGTACATAAAATATTTTGGGTGTGGATCTCCCCACGCAAAGCGAAATTGCGTGTGCACTTTTCCTTCCATCCCCACGCGCTCCGCCGCCCCTGGTGAAAGATGTTAGGAGCTTTAGAGGAGCAGGCACTGGGGAGTTACCACCATTTGGTAGTAGCAACTATTTGCCTAAAATTCGCCGTAATTCACGTAGATATTCTGCGAGACAGCATTAAAAGGAGAGAATATGCTGGGAATCTGCAACAAGCTGCTGGAAAGTCAATTTAAGCCTCGTACCAGATACGTTACATCCAATACTGCAAATATAGCCCGCGCTATAAAAAGAGGGAATTGAACGCCCATGTATAACTGTGATTGACGATATAAATGATCCGATATATGCGATTTTAAACAAACAGAGAGACTTGAGACTCTCACTGCACATGAAACCCGTAATTTTAAAATTCCCTTTTTTTATAGCGCGCGCTCTAGCATGAAACCCGTGTCCTTTTTCAGAGCATTGGACGGCAGGGTTCATAGTAAAAATGCCAAAAAAGAAGGAACTAACAATACGAGGCAACTGGAGAGGCATCTGCCTATAATCTACTGTGGATAAAGTCTTGTCCGATATTCTTTGACCTAGGATAAAAGATGCAGTTGGCCGAACTCTTAGAAGACAGCAGGCTGGATTAAGAATGGACCGCTCCCGCATAGATCATATAAAGCCCTTGAGAATCATAGTGGAGCAATCTACTGAATTACGATCCCCCCTTTACCTTGCTTTCATAGATTATGAGAAAGCGTTCGACTCGGTTAACAGCAGAGCACTAGGGCAACATAGATTGCCGGACAAAATAATAGAATTGATAAAAGCTCTATACAACAATTCCAAATGCAGAGTTCTCCATAATGGAAAATTATCCGACAGCTTCGAGGTGAGCTCCGGAGTGCCACAAGGGTGCCTTCTTTCACCATTACTCTTTCTTATAGTAATAAACGACCCTGTCAGCGCTCTAGACAGTACAACAGGGCTTGCTGGCCCACTAACACCAGGACCCTTAAAAATATGTTAAACAATTTAGCAACAGAGTTCGGCAAGCTTAAGGCTAAATGGGGTTAACCACCAACGATGGTCTCCGTATACCAAGCCATCTCCGGTATAACTTAGCCTTCCCGTGGTAATGCAGAGTTCTGCGGCGTCCTTCCTAGCGCAACTCGCGGGATCAATTTATCCATATTGTGAGGTGCTGGGGAGAGGCTGGTGTAGTTTTTAATCCCAAAGGAATAAAGGAAGCAAAATCCCATCAAATCATCAGCAGAATCGATTCTGAATGTATTCTTTCGCCAACTGGTTAAGCATATCTACTATTAGGTATCGGATTATGACCAAAATTTGGACTACTCCAACCAATGGACCAAATGGACAGACTGATAGTACAAAGACTGTCCTCTAAGCTAAGTCTTTAGATCGCTTATTTATTGATTAATAAAAATGTAACGATCGTTTACCGATCTGTCATTGATTTCCGTAGGATATTGATATGGTAAAACCGTTATCGTTTCATTGGTCAACAAATCGGCTTAAAGTTATTAGAGTAACATTCATAATTTAATTGTGGTTACTGAAAGTTTGAAACTGGTTTGAGTATTTTATAAATACAATTATTTCATCAAAGGATCAAAAACTGAAGGATAAAAGAATTTTTAATGAGCTTGTGTCATTCAAAGTATAAAATAATTTCTCTTTCATATAATTATAACCGAAAGAGTGAGGACAAAATTTGAAACAAAATAATTTTATTTTTTTTTTATTTAAAAAATTTATATTTAAATAAAAATATAATACCTGCAAGGAATTTGTGTATAATTAATTATCCTAAACCAATTTTCATTTCCTTTAGTACAAAAGCAAAAAAAAAAAAACATAAAAATAAATAAAAACAGAGGAAAAATAAAGTAAAGACCAACCTCCAATTAATTTTGCCAGGGATATCTGCTTTTAATTAAGCACGAGGCACACTCTTTTACCTACAAGGCCATAAGTCCTACAAAGTAATGCCGGCGGCCCTTTTACCTTTATGCGCAGTAAACTGTATGTAATCCCAAACAAAATTCGGAATCAAAGAGAAAACCCGAAGCTGCAAAAGAAATGCGCATCAAGCGAAATGCATGTTTTCGTTTTTATTTTTTTTTTTGTGATCGTTGTCAATTTTATTTATTTTTTACTTAAAAAAAATAAATAGGATTTAAAATCCTGTGAAAAATTAAACGAGTTGTTTTTGCATGTGTTGGGTGAAGTGTAGAGTTAGTGGTACATCAAGGACCGATTCATGGATTTATAGAGCGGATGTTGTTGGTCTATATCTAAAGTGCTGAAACTGGAGCGGGCAAAGAAGCTCTTTCACTTTGTGTTAAACGGAATCAAATGTAATTAAAGGATTCCTGCTAGGGAAACTGTGTTACTAGGACGAAAAAGTTTTCCTTTTTGATAAATTATGAGGTTTTTAATGGTTTCGAGTTTGAGAGGGATTTAAATCAATTTTTAACGGGTGAATTATTAAGTAAAGGTGAGTTCGGTGATTGGAACAACAAGCACTTGGTTGATGTTTATTTTAATCACATCGACCTTGGTGGCATAAAGGTAAAGGTGTCCTCAGGGGCGTTTCCAGCCAACTGGTTTGGGGGGGGGGGGGGTAATTTTAAAAAAAGGAAAAACTTAAATATTTTTTTATTCCATAAATACATACCATTTGCACCCCTCTAAGCCACCCTTAGCTAGGGATGGGCGATATGCATCGATGTATCGGAAACATTCGATGTATTGACACGATGCATCGAGCTGAACCGATGTTTTATTAATGCTTCGATATATTCGATGCATCGATGTTTTTTATCCGATGTATCGAATGGTAATATGCTTTGACTTCGTTCAGTATTCATATACGCAAGTTGAAAATTCAACTCAATCTCAACTCAACTTTTCAAGGTATACGTGGTAACTGCTAGAGTATCACGCATAAAGCTGGAAACATAATTGAGCGGTCATAAGAGCGCGTCAGCACCGATAAATGCCAAATGATACAAAATGGTAAAGCGTGCATTCTGTTCAGCATAATCAGGTTGTGTGTAATCTTATTAATTTTGACGTTTATCAGCGCTGATGTACTTTCATAACCGCTCAGTACTGTTTCCAGCTTAAAGGGTGGAGTACAATGATTCCGTTCCGCACCGTTTCGTATAAATGTCAAAAGTCGGATTGTTAGAATTTTCATTGGAAGTGCTCGTGGAAAAGGAAGGGTGACTGCAGAATGGAAAAGATGAGCAAATTCCATCATTTTTCGAAAAGGTCGGAAGACATAATCTCAGTTGGTGTTATTTGGTGGTCGGTAATTTAAAACATAAATATGAAAGACGAAGAATTAATTGAATTAGTAAACACATATCCGCAAATTTTTGATAAAAAAAATGAATTCTATTTGGACACAACATTTTATTATTTCTGCACTCACTTCTTTTAAACTTGATAGTTGTCAAAAACGGAATGAATAGGCTGTATTGTAGCCAGTTATCCAACTTCACGGAACGGTACGGTTACGGTGCGGTTCGGAACGGAATCATTGTACTTCACCCTTAACTATAAAACCTGTAACTGCATACACTTTCATATTTGCGTATTTTGTAGACATAAAATTGATTGTAATTTTGAAAAAAGTTTGTGGGTACAAAGCCAAGGTACAGACATCGATGTATTTTGCGATACATCTTCGTAACATCGATGTCACAGAACGATGTATTGCATCGAAAAAAACATCGATGTTTTTTCTTAATGTCCACCCCTACCCTTAGCTGAAGTTGCCATTTCATCCCACCACAGCAAATGGTCAAAAATTTCTGCCACTTGTATTTAACGGTTATTTAGCCCTAGTAGGAGCTACATACGCAGCGACAGGATTTTATTTTAATTTTAGCCCCCCCCAACCTGATAGCTCGAGGTGGGTCCGCTTCCCGCCAAAATGTGATATTATAAAAAATGCTTGAAATTACTTGAAAAGCTTATATACCAAACGGCAGAAGGTTGGGACGACACGATTTTTTCAAGTGTCAGCTCCCCTACTAAAAGGAAGAAAGTCATCACTTCTCTTACGGCGCTTGAGCAGTTAACTTAATTTTTTTATATAGGCTGTTTCCACACGAGCGTACACACGATAGACAGAAGTCGCCGGCAATCGTTAATTCTCTTTTGGTGTTCGGTGAAAAATCGTATGAGCTTCTACACGAGGGAACAACTTGCAGGCAACAAATCATACTGGCTTTGTTGTTGTTTTCGACATTTTCTTTGCGAGCAAAAAGGAATTTCAGAAAAAAACTACAACAATGCATGAGCTGTCAAAGTGTTCGATCAAAAATCTGCTGAAAATATCGTTCAAATTTGTGTGCCCTCCCCATTGTCATAACTTCATAAACCACTTCTTCTTCATAAACCACTTTGCAGCCGTCGTGTTGTGTGTACGCTCGTGTGGAATCAGCCATAGCGTGCTATATTAGCGGTAGTCTCGGGTATCGGTCCCTTCCACGACTCTCCAGCAGCTTTGGAAAAATTCACGCCGACTAGATTCGCCATAACTTAACTTGTTTGTTTGAGGTATTGGTAATTTTTAAGAATAAAAATAAATAAGCGAACGAAAATTCTTAATTACCCAATACCTCCCTCTAAACCGCCACTGGGTGTCTTGTTTCTAACCTAGAGGCCAGGGCTCGAGTATTTTATTCTGTAACAGCATATAGTGTTTTTTTAAAATAATTCTTAGCGTCAAATTAAAAAAGCACAAGGATTTGAAGCAAGCATTTCCATATACGTATCTCAGTAGGTATTGGGTTACTTGAGCCTGGGAAAATTTGTTGTCACCACAGTAGAACTTTCGTTTTCCGTACTGAAAAGAGCTTCGTTCCCGGATAAGCGAAGAACATTTGACGTTTAAAAACAAAGCATTTAATAAAAGGTGATTATTCTTTTGTATGACCTAATTTATGGGGCGGCAAATCTTATAGGCCCAGGGGGTCAAATCTTAAAATACACCACTAACTATTTACTACTACTTAGTTTATTCACGACCAAATTTCTATTCGTGATTCATCGTTACGGATTAAGAACTCCTCACACACTGGTAACTAGATATAGAAAAATTGATCTGCAAAATAAGAAACTCCATTTTTTTTGTTAGGTCAGAGAACAATAAACTTATTGGTTTATTTTTGATAAAAATTCATATTTACTTATGAATACAAAAAATTATGTGCAAAAAATTTATTTTTCATGAAAATGAGAATTTACACGTATTCCTGGAAAGTGATGCTCCAAACCTCTTAAAACTAAGCCAATCCATCAATCTTCAATCGCATTATTATTTCATCTTTAATACACACACACACAATGTAAAAATAATAGAATGCAGCTTCGAACATACTGAAGGCGTTATCTCACCATCCTTTCTGTATATGAAGAACACCCAAAACCCATAATGAGTTTTGATGGGCAATTATTCCATGATTAAGCGGATAGCCTCGAATCGCACACCAGCGCCTCGCATTTGTTTCAATATTTTGCCCGTCATCAGGCCCTAAGAAGCAGCCATTACTCAAATAACATGACTGCTAAGAAAAAAAAATCCTATACATTATTAATATCCACCCCCGTACGTCAGAGAGAGCACCGACAGCCTTGAGGTATCTGAAAGGGGGTAAGTAATGCTTTCGTTTCATCTTAGCTCCCGTAACAGCTTAATGACTACCAGACGTGAACATTCACCATAGCTGCTATTATGGCACATTTGTCAAAATTATTCTGTTATCTTCTTTCTCCCACGTGAAAGCCACACCATTACCAGAATTTGAATTTCAGAAACTCTAATTGACTTCACTAGCTGCGGGATAGGGGTGGTGCCATAATCCTTAGGCGTCTGCATTAGTGCCCCAGGACGGGGAGTTAACACTGGTCTTCTAATCCTAATTCGCACTGATCAACTTGGAACCCCGAAGTCGTTTTTCAAAGAAATTTGTCACCAACAACCAGGGCCAATGTGCCGCAGTTAGTGCCACACCAGATTAAATCCTTGCCCGAAGCTTATTTCTAATTTTGCAAAGAATTTCGTTATCTGCGTTCTAAGGATGATTTAAGGGGAGTCCGGAATTTTGGTTAGAAGGCATCATTTACCTCAAGCGGCGCCTGTGCTATTCCAAAGTTTTGCAACACGAGTTTCATAACTTCGGCAGTCCCAAATGCACTCAGAATTTCCCCTAATCATTTTGCTTTCATTTATTTAGCACCAGACGCTAAAAAAGTTAAAGTAATTTCATTGTAACCTTTTGTAGAACTACGTCATAGTTGTTGTCAGGCTGGAACTATTCCAATTCCTCTCTAGTGAGGATCTGGACATCGCAAACTGGGATCAAGTTGAATTTCGATGTCCTGTAGTCGGGGGTAGAAAGTTCAGTGTAATGAAGGATCTATATGTACATCTTCTCCGTCCCGTAACTAGCCTATCGTAGCCTTAGATCCGTACAGGCTTCCAACTTCAGGTGACAGCAAATCGAGGATTATGTTCATTGCTTCAGTAGGACTTGTACACGGAGTCTCGTTATTTCGAGGTCTGCTCACTAGGATAGAAAGCTATATTGTCCTTCTTTGATCTGTCCTAAATATTGACCCTGAAATTTATGGCACGCTCTGAGGAAAACAAAGGGAGCTTATAGAATTTCGGATATAAGTCTTGCATGCCGTTCTAGGGTCTTCTGGATGACAAGCTTGACAACAGCCATGCACCAATACCGCCTTTCGCCTTTTAGAGTATAATTAGCATTACCATATCCATGCCTGGCGGTTTATATTTGGAAGAAAGTCTTCACTGCGCCAATGAAACTTTCCTCTTCCCATAATAGTGCTTTCTGGTGAAATTTTATGCCCATGTGGGAATTGGCTATTCAGGAGAAAAACTGGATATTTAGGGAAGATTTCAGTTAGGAGAAGCTTCAACGTTCCCCGAGGACTCTATTCACATAATGTCATTCCGCTCCAGAGTGTGCCCCGTACATGGTTGGGTGTCGTATTGAGTCAAATACAGTGAGACAGCCTTTTCGCCGTAGTGGTACGAAGAGTTATCTGATCTTAGAGTCTAGGGTATTGACCATTTTAACAAGATCCTCACTTCTAGGACCCATACGAAGAAGATATAATTGTTGCCAGTGATGTAACGAGTAGTGCTGCACACGAGACGAGACGAGATTTGGCCCAGTCTCGTCTCGGTCTCGAAAAAATGGGTATTTGCAGGTCTCGTCTCGATCTCGTCTCGTCTCGTCTCGAAAAGTCTCGTCTCGTCTCGAAAAGTATCGAATTTCACTGTCAATTATACAAATTGCTCAGTCTTCTTAGTACAGTACAGATGGATTAGAAAATCGGGGTATGCTCCTTTAATTCTTGGAAGTATGTTTTTTCATAAATCGTTAATGGAGCATAAAAGAAGCTCAACTCTAAATTTGAGTAAAATTTCTAGTAGACGTTTTTTGAAAAGCGTTTTTCTCTGAATCTACGCATTTTAGAGAAAAGTTTTTTAAACAAAAAATGTAGAGGACATTGTTACCTACAATTTGTGTCATACAGGTCATGCAGTACAACTTGAAATACAGAAGCTAGGCGGCGCCAAAGTAAGTCGGAGGGAAAAAAAGTTTAAATAAATGTTGTAGACATTTTTAAGAGGAACAATTTACTGATTTACACTTTTGTAAAAAAACCATTTTTTCTGGGACAAAAAACGAAAAAACCCTTTTTTGGAAATTTTGGCGCCACCTAGCTTCTGTATTTGAAGTTGTGCTGCATGACCCTTATGACACAAATTGTAGGTAACAATGTCCTCTACATTTTTTGTTTAAAAAACTTTTCTCTAAAATGCGTAAATTCAGAGAAAAACGCTTTTCAAAAAACGTCTACTAGAAATTTTACTCAAATATAGAGTTGAGCTTCTTTTATGCTCCATTAACGATTTATGAAAAATCATCCTTCCAAGAATTAGTGGCGCATCAATAGTACATCTGTACTGTACTATCTGTATTTCGAGAAATATCAATATGTGCCATATTAATGAAATTGTACACAAATATTCCTTATATTTCCATGCAAGTCACTTCCCAGACGTAGACACGTAAATCTGCCTTTTTCAGTGGCACCAGGGCGGGGTAGAGGGGATCAATGAATCGAAAGTTAATTTCTAATTTGTGTAGAGTTACATTTACGTAGAGTCCGTTCCAAAAGAGAAAAGGTATTTTACAGTCATTTCATTTCATTTCAACGCATTTCATTTTAAATACGTTTAAATGAAATAAAATGACAGTAAAATACCTCTTCTCTTTTGAAATGGACTCTGCATTTAAATGCTTATGGAATGCGTACTCTTCGCCTTATCTGCGCAGCCTGCTCAAGTCATGTATTGGTGCCGAATGTTGTGCTCGTCAAAGAGCGTAGCGTGAAGATAATGAAATAGTTGGTGTCGATACGATTTCAAAATAACGATTTAATTTCGAGACCTGGAGATGTCTCGCGAGATCTCGAATTGTAGTCTCGGTCTCGTATCGATTTTTAATCTGGAGGTCTCGTCTCGATCTCGTCTCGAAAATCGAGACGAGACGAGACGATTTCGAGACAAGTCTCGTCTCGTGTGCAGCACTAGTACCGAGGACTTTGGTTGGATAATTTCGATAACTTCTTCCCAACCAACGAAATGGTCCGCGCTCGTCACCTATTTCGTTGCTTACTTTCTACACCATAACCCAAATCTTTTGTAGGAATCGCACCCTAGCAAAAAGTTATTTTATTTAGTTACCAAGCTTCCTACTTCGTCCTTAAGTTCTACTAGTAGTGTTGGCTTTTCGCTTGTCAGGTATTCTCAGGTGACGAAGAGTTCTTCCCGCTGCAAGCCTCTACCTTCACAACGGTTAAGCCTCGTTAGATGGAGTTAGGATATAGATAACGGAGAAAGGTCTACAGATCATCCAAGTATCAGCGACTGCGTTAAAAATTAATTCAAGACTTCAAATTTTAACTCCACTGGAACAATTTTAGCACGCTATATGTTGGAACCGCAAGAAGAGGTTGGTTCAACTGACATAGAGAGATTATGTGAAAGAAACGAAACTACCATCATCACGAATGTCCTTCCACTATAAAAAATCACAAAGTTTGTTTTCCTCTTTACTGACAACCACAATAATCTTTTCTTTATTACTCCTTTCCTGCTCCTTTGATGTGTCCTTCCTTCCTAGAAGCACTTAAGGCATTCGAGATTTCATGAAGCTACTTGAAGTGATTTTAAAAACATAAAATTGCGGGCGACAGAAGCAATTTGTTCATGCAATAAAAACTTGTTTTTGGTGGAAAAGTTTACCAAGCTCTAAACTACACTTAAGCGTGGCTTGATGCAATTAAACACTTTCTTTAAAGTCGTACAAAACTCGGAATTGTGAAAGGATTTTTTATGTCTTTGACGTTGAATGTGAATTCGAAATTTTCGAAGTTTTATGCTTGGCTGTGACAAGTTTTGTGGTAAAATGAGTGAATTTTGTTTTTATAATATTTTAATGTGTTTTGGTTATTTGAAAATTGTTCAAAACTTGGATTTTTATGAATTTTTATTTCAAAAAGCATGCATTTGTCGCAATTTATTTATGATTGATTCTTAAAGTGGATCCGATGCTGCCTTGACGTAATTCTTCAAACCAACTAGCCTAGGCTAGTTTCACGTCTTCTTGTTTTTTTTTTGTGGATAAATGGAAATTTTCATCATAATTGTTGCGAAAATTCGAGATAATCAATCGAAGCTCTGCTTAACCATATATCTACCAATATATTATACCAGCAAGATATTGATCCAGGTCCAGGTTGGCACCTTGGTACGCTCGTACCATTGTCATGTCATGCTCTAAACGTAGTACTAACACGTCGTCTTTTTGGTCAGTTGGCCAGTTCTTACCTGATGCTATCGCTATAGTTCTTTGTTCATTGTCATTAGAGGTTTTAAAATTGATTTCTGAAAAATTAAGAAAGGATTAACATTTAGAATAGTCTTATATGAATAAAAGAAAGTTTCTGTATGCGTGTATGTGCGATGTGTGCGCTAAAGCGGGCGCACCAGTGATCGTAGAGCTTCGAAATTTTGCACGAAGGTCCGCGGGGGCCTCCCATGGTGCACCTCGAAGCCCGATTTTTAAATTCAAAATGGCCGCCGAAATATGACCGAAATTCAAAATGGCCACCCAAATTTGCCAATTGTGTTCCGATTTCCATGAAAATCGCTATCTGGGGGTTTTTAAGGTAGCAAATAACGAATTTATGATCAGAACTTATAAATTCAAAATGGCCGCGCCAATATGGCCGACGAATTTGCCAATTGTCTTTCGATTCCAATGAAAATCGGTATCTGGGGTTTTTAAGGTAGAAAATAACGAATTTATGATAAGAACTTATAAATTCAAAATGGCCGCGACAATATGGCCGGCGAATTTGCCAATTGTGTTCCGATTACAATGAAAATCGGTATCTGGGGTTTTTTTAAGATAGCAAATAATTAATTTATGATCAGAACTTATAAATTCAAAATGGCCGCGCCAATATGGCGGACGATTTTTTTAAATTCTATTCCGATTCCAATGAAAGTGAATATTTTGGGGTTCTTAAAGATTCAAATAGCGAATTTATGATCAAAACTTATCAAACTTATTATGATGAAAATGGCAGCACCAATTCTCCACATCAGGAAATATTTTATAAAAACAAATAAGCGTCATTCCCCCTATTTCCGTGAAGTTTGCCACATTCTGAAAAATGGGAAATTTCTTAAATTCCCCCTAAACAGTAGAAACGGTAGAAATAGGTTTTCAGATTTATATGAGGAAGAACTGTATATAGTTCAATTAAAAAAAGGCTGTAATAGTTGCCGACAAAAGACATATTTTTTATAGGTAACTCTAAATTTTTATAGTACCCAAAATCAATTTTGCAGATTTGTTCTCTTTTTCATTATATCTTTTTCCTACCGCGGACTGTGCACACATAATCTTTTTTTATTTAAAGGCGTTGCAACGCACGCGGGTTTTATGGTAGTATAAAATATTAATAAGATTGATATACTCAACTCACATATATGGGCTCTCATAGGTGCAAAAGGTGCACTTGCATCGGGCGCAATTGGACGGGGCGCAATTTTAGAAATTAAGATTTTTTAAAAAAAATTTAAACTTTGAAAAAAAAAATTGGAAAAAGTGTTCGCGTGCCTTCATTTTCATATATTAAAGGAACTCCACAGAGTGTTTATGTCTTTTTCAATTGCCTTCACTGCGATCAAAAAATGAACAGCTGATGGGGGCGCAATATGGCATACTGCACCGGGCGCAAGAAAAACCAATCGCCGGCCCTACATACATGACCAAAATGAGAACGAATCTACAAGACTACCAAATACTTCACCTCTTTGACCATCAGTATAACTTAGCCACAAAGAATTTGTCATAGACTAATACATCTCAACTTTATTTGGCTCAAGCAATCATGTTTATCAAAGATATTTCAGTACAATTTTTCACTTTTTCGTTGCTAGAAGATTGAGTTAGAATTTCATATAAATGTGCATAATATTTTAGGCACAAAGATGGCCTCGGGTTGAATCATTGAAATTAAAATTTTGTAAGAATTTCCGACGAATTATATAAATAGTAAAAAAATTTGGATATTTTATTTTATTTAAAAATTTTAAATAATAAATATGCAAAAATGTATTTCTTAATCTGATGGGAATAAGACGTCCTAGCCCAAGGGAGGAGCTGCCATTACCAGATAGAACTCATGGTTACTTGGGACCATCTACACGACTTCTGCATCTCATTTTCAAGGCTGGAATGAAGGCGAAAGCGTTGTTCTCAATAAATTTAGTTGATTTTTGAAAGACCTCAAAAAGGTCGGATTGACAATTTTCTGATTTAAATTCTACTGATTTTGATGTTTGTTAAAGAAGTAAGTGAGAAGTCATTTTTTTAAATACTTCTTCCTTCGAAAGAAAAATGAAACCTTATTTTTGTCAGTTATTTCGATAAACACATTTGTTGGGATACTACTTAAATTTTTGAGTTTTTAGGTCTTTTGATTGGCCCTAAATCACTTTTCTATTCTATCGTAATTTAAAAAAAAATAGGAACTGGAAATGAAAGATTTGATTGTGTAAACTTAAATATAGTCCTTAATTCCCGAAACAGACATGTTAACTAATAACAACAAAAATCCTCGCATTTCCTTATCATTTACTCCTGTTCAGCACTCATTGTTCACGTAAATATTGAGACTTGAGACACGACCACCTTTTAACCCCTTATCTCACAGACGTTTTAAAAGGTTGAATATTGTCAAGACAACCTTTTCCATTTAACATCTTTCGTGAAAAAGCTTTTACACAAGTTAAACAAAAGGACGAAAAAAAATAAGCCTATATGTGATGAATGTGTGCGATACAAAAATATTCGTCCAATGTATGAAGGAAACAAGGAAAAAGTGTTTCGTTTTTAGTAAAAAAAAGGATTCCGTCTTTAATTTTATTCCTTCTGGTGAAGTTTAGCAGTTGACGTAGCTTATCCTTATGTAAAGAAAAGCACGAAGCTCATCCTTATGTAAAGATAAACAGACTGTCGTCAACACAGTGGTAAGTACACAACGGGGTTTGTTAGGGAAGATGAAACAACAAATGGTAATGAGGTGTTTGTCGGAATCAGTCTCGTCGCTAGGGGCGCCATCCTTCAAGGAGCAGAGCAGCACATCCATTCTTCCTGGAAGACCAATTAAAAATATAAAACAATTTCTCAGTTCGTTTAATCAACTTGTTCTCTAGCTGATTAAAACAATCATTGTGTGAAAAAGGATGTTGTGTTTGGGAATGATTTTTTTTTGTATGTAAGCTAGCAGGGATTAAAATAAAATAGGGTTTTGTATTTTCGTAGACATACCCAGAAAGGGGTTTGCAATTTTTGTATGCAACGAAAACCCGTTTTTGATAATGTGTTAGTTTCAGGGACGTCACTTTATGAGACTAGAACAAAATCCAATAAAATTTGTGACAGAACAAAAATAGTGAGTATCTAAAGGTGAGACTAGTGTTAAAGCAAGGATCTCTGAAGCTTTATCTTAGTGCCAGAAATTGTGTTGTATATATTTACGACCCAATCAAGTCTTCTTCTTTATGTGAGGTCCAAATATTAGTACCGTGTCCACCACTTAGCCTATTAATATACCACTATAATCCAGATTTGTAGGCCAGAGAGGTTGAACAACAACACACTGTACCTTGCAAAACTCATCTTTCTCGAGGGAAAGCCTGCGGATTCGGTGTTTCGTCTTCCTTTTCTCCAGAAAAGATTATTTCGGATACAGTGCCTATCCGGCTTATAATCGTTCTACTGTATTCCAGCGATGCTCTTTCGCTTTGACAAATAGATGTTTAATGTCGAATGAATACAGTTTCCGAACCTGAGGCTGTTGGAGTAGACAAAAATTTGTGTGAAGCGTAGGCCCCTCTTAAGTTTTTGAAAGTGCATCCCAATAAAGCGCACATTTCTGACTGAAAGATAGTAGTTACGATGCCTAAGCTTGTGCCTCACTGGACCTGTGGGCTTCATCCCTGATCCTAGCTCCTGCACATTCTTCTGTCTTGGAGCCATTTCTATACCATACGAGTGAACCTGGTGGTATCTCATGGAAAACCCAAGGTATTCTATGTTTTTCACGAAGGGGGCTAAGACTTCTGGAGTCTCGTCAGGGAGAGATTTTCGGTTGTAGAACAAACAGGCTAGGCTATTCAGTAACCCACATAGATCTTTGCACCATTCTCATAAAATTATCTACATGATGGTTCCAATGGAGTTGTTCTCTTCTACTTAGAGAACTAGCTTCAGGGTGACTGGTGCCTTGCTGACACGAAGACTACGGTTGACGTAGAAGTTATCTCTTTGCCGAGAATATTCCCCATTGTAAACAAGGCAAAAGATCAGACGCTTATCGCTCTCAGGGTTTACACAGTACGAGTGTCCTATCCCAAAATATAGTGAATTGAATCGTTTAATATCGCTTACGTCTCATATTTTCGAAAATGTGTTGGATCAGTCCCGTCGCCTTACATCCATAGATGTAAAGTCGTGAAATTAAAACAATGAATGAATTTTATGTGGGATTATCTAGGTTGATGTTTATGATAAAATCACGATTAAGGTCTACCTTTGTTGATGTATACGTCCATAAATATTCAAGATAAGAATGGCAGTTAGTCCGGGGAAATTCACATTTAAAGGAGACAAAATTCGGAAATGGCTGAGAATTGTTCCACAGCTTCCTTGGGACCTTTTAAGAAAACAATTTCGGAATCACAAAAAAAAACATAGCCGCCGGAAATATAACGGTTTTCCGGTGTTTTCCTTGTATCTCGGTTTCTATAGGACGTACAACCCGAAACGTTATTGCCTACAAAAAAGCATCTTGTCATTTTTTCGAAAACTTAACCCTTTCAAAGTTATTCAAGGTCAAAGTTTCAAAAAATCAGTTTTTGGTCAAAAAATCAGTAACAATTGATTTTTGCAAAATTTTTCGAAAAAATGGCAAGGATGTCATTAGGGTAGGCAATAATCTTTTGTATAAATAGAACAAAAAAAATTCTCAATAATCAGTTTCTGAGTCATTTTTGACCAAAAACTGATTTTTTGAAACTTTGACCTTGAATAACTTTGAAAGGGTTAAGTTTTCGAAGGATTTTTTGTAGGCAATAACGTTTCGTATTGACTAATCAAAACAAATTTTCGGAAAAAGCAACTTTTGAGTGATTTTGTGGCCAAAAGTGATTTTTGATAACTTTGACCTTGAATAACTTTGAAAGCGTTAATCGGGTCAACATCTTTGTAAGAACTAAAGTTGTAGAGAATTTCATTGTAAACATTTAGGGCCTTTGTACGGGGTTGTATGACCTATAGAAACCGAGATACAAGGAAAACACCGGAAAACCGCTATATTTCCGGCGGCCATGTTTTTTTTGTGATTCCGAATTCTGTCTCCTTTCGTGCGTTTTTTTTGCTAATTTCCCCGGACTAAGTTACTTTGTTGATTAGATTCAACTTAGGTATGTCAAAGGCGATTTTAGCGAAATTTCATCAAGGGGCAGTAAAATGTTAGTTGGAATCATAGGTAACTCAACTGTCATCCAGACATTATTCAAAGGTATCTCTAAATAACTTAGCACCATGTTCGTTGTAAGCAGGGCCGTAGCCAGCTATGCCCGCCCCCCCCCCCCGAAATTCTGAGTAACAGTATAGTAAATTTTAAATTTTTAGAATCGTGAATGTCAAAAAGTTCGGAAAATTTTGAATTTCCAATTTCGAATTTCGAATTGAAAATTCACAGAATTTTCCAAATTCCTAAATTTTCATTTTCGAAATTTTCCGTTAGCCGTTGGGTGGACCACAAGAATAAATTGTTTTACATTCAGAAATCTGTTAAATCCCTCTAGCCCCTTCGAGGTGGTTTTTGGGCGGGGAAATTTCAAGAAAATTAGCCGAAAGCCATTTTCCAAAGGAAAAGTGCGGGGTCCTTTCTGGGAAATCTAGGATCATCTCAAAAACAGCGGTCTGCTGACTTGCAGCTGTTCAGAAAACCGAGTTCATCGTTAGTCTCTTGGTTTGTGACAGACGTTTCAGTTTTACACTTCCTTTGTCAGTTCGACAGCAAGAAAAATCACGTAATTTTGCATCAGCAGTAAAGCATGTTCAGTTCAAGAAATTGTGGATACGCTTCAAGAAGAACGAAAAAATGCAGAAGTATCATTCGACGAAATTTTTAGAGCAGCTGAAAAACTTGCGAAAGACGTTTTCGATATGGAACTCAAAGTTCCGAGACTCATGTTAAAGCAAACAGACTCTGTTGAGGCGTAACTTTCGTCTTGCTATTTTTATTCCTTGGGTCGATACGCTGATTCAGAATTTGTCAGACACATTTTTTAATGATAATGAGAGCTTACAGCAGGTGAAGAATTTAATGAGGAAGAGGTTGATGAGAACTAAGAAAATAAAAAAAAGTGAAAACATTTAAGATAAAAGAAAAGACAGTATATTATTAATTCATAATCAAATTTCATGCTCCACTTTTCGTCCTTTTTGCATGATATAACTCAAGTTTGGATTACAACGGAGTGCAAGGGATATATTTTTTCATACCTATACCACATTCAAGCATTTAAGAAAAGGAAATGTTGACAATCTCAATCAAAATGAAATTTATGCACAGCCATTAACTTCAATAGGTGCTTGCAGTCACGCAGTTTCATAATATCTCAGAAACTGGAGCAACATTGTTTGCATACAAATTTCACACAATTTCGTACAAGCTGCACACCAGGTTTTGGTAACATACTGGAAGCGAATGTCGCCTTTAAATAAGAAAAATGAAAGCGACAAAAAAAATAATATACTATGTATGTATATGAAATGAACCAGGAAAGGTGCTTAATGAAACTCTTTTATTACGAAATGACGTGACGAGGACGAGCGAGATTGCGATAAGTTATGCACAAGTTGCGCTTTTATTCATGTAAATTTCTCCCTGCCTAACGACCATTGGAGGGTGTTAGAAAGGGCTATTAAAGTCCTGGTAATGCAGCTACATTTAATCAGGAAAGGAAAATAAAATATTGTAACTGAGCAATTAAATGATTTGAATTTGGATAGCATTTTTCTTAATGGTTAGTTGAAAAATGTTTCTAGTCACAAATATTTGCAACTTGACTACTTTTGTTGTTGTATTAAATTTTAAAGATCTACAATTGTAATTCACTAGATTACATGATGTTAATTGCCTAAAACCAACCGAACAATCATGATTAACCAAACCACTGTATATTCTGTATATTAGAATTAGGGTAGCGCTACTATTCCCTTTTGAGACCTAAAGGAATTCAATGTGGAAAAATGGATAATTGCGACTCTCTATTGCTTGTAGTATATACTACAGAGAAAACTTCTTCCTTAATTTTATCCATCTCTGAGTTTTCCGCAGAGAAATTAAAACATTTTAACCATAAAAAAGTCCATTTACGTTTTATAGCCCAAAGTTCCTAATTAGTATTAAATTGCAAGTGGGACTCCCTGAATCCATATACGAACACACACTATCCTGCCTCAGAAACTAATAAAAGGAAACTTTAAAATGTGTCCTGGAAATCGATACCGAAAACACTCAATTATGAAATATTAATAAAAATGTTCCGAAAATAAAAGCCACGAAAATCTAAGGCCAAGGTTACCTTGTGCTGCTATCCGTGGAGTTTCTGGCCAGTGTTTATAAATTCGGCAGGTGATATTACCCGATTCACTGCTCAAGGACCAATTAACGTTGGATCCAGATAGATTGGGGATGTACCTTCTCCCATCTCCCATCTTGCATTAATGAACAGCACATTTTAAATAAATTCGACGCTGTCTCCTTGCCCTCGTGACGTAATCCTCCGGCCGTGGACTGAATTATTTCTGTTATAAATTTCCAAGGAAATAATATTTTTGGAAAATTGTAATATGCCATTTTCAAGCCCTTAAAAGGAAGGGTGAAAAACAATTTTCTTGGAAATTTTAAAATCATCTAAAGGGGAGTTTTTTTTGTATCCTTTCGAATTTGTTTTTAATGGCCATAACCTTCCTCAGGGAAAGTAATTATATTTGAAATTATTCCAGTTGAGGGAATTGGGAGTATAGTGGAAGAGATTCTAATCATCAAAAATAATTGAAGTTTTTAGTGGGGAAAAGTTAAGTTTAATGTATTTTTTTTAATAAGGAGATTTTTGAATTCCGGTAATACAATTACCGTGGTAATATCTGTGAAATTTTGTCAGGGCTATTACATTCATATCGTGGCTCAGTGTGTCAATGGAGGAGGAAATGTTCTTCGACGAGTTTGAAGGCGCCTTGTCCAATCGCGTAAAGAGGCAAAGAAGTATCCTCGCCATCTATGCAGCGATCAAACACTTCCACTAATTCGTTGAAGGTCGCAACTTCGTGGTCTATACTAACACTTTACGAGTGACCTCATAAGTTCACTCCGATTCGCACTAGCGTATGCGGATGACCTGATCGTGTACAGAACGGGGCAGAAGATTAGAGTAATCCAGACGCTCCTGCAACGTGATTTCGAGACAATCGAACGCTATACTGATGATTGGAAGTTGAAAATCAATTTTAACAAATGCGAATCGATCCTTTTCCGGACTCCTCTAAACAGAGCTTCTCGCGATGTGCGGAAGAACTGGAAAACCCTCAAAATATCGAACAATGCCGGACAAGCATTAGAAAAGAAATTGGAAGTGAAATACCTTGGGCTCTGGCTGGACCAATACTTATATTTCAATAGAAATGTAAGTGCTGCTCTTGCCAAGGCAAACAAGGTGTTTCATATGACCAAAAGGCTTTTTACAGCAGACACCTAAGCCCACGGGTGAAGGTGATCTGCTATCAAGCCTTGGTCAGACCAATTTTAACTTATGGTTGTCCTGTATGGTTCAACATATCCCCTTCTTACATGGAAAAGCTTCGGGTTTTCGAAAGACAATGCTTAAGGGCGTGCCTAAGCTTGTATCGAACACCCGAATCGGGCTTCACAAAATTTCACGCCAACAATATCCTTTACGATAAGGCATCTGTTAACAGGATCGACAACTTCATAATTAAGTTGATTCGACGTCACGTTGCCAGAGCGACGGAGAGCGACAATCCTCTTATTCGGGGAGCGTTCTACCCGAACTCTGAATACCACAAAGCAGCTTGTGGACGCGGAATTATCCCCCCAGAAGCATTCATTTACCTAGATGCCAAAAAATTGGTCCAGGATAATACGGGGTTACCCCTACTATATCACATGTATCGCCATGCATGTGATAAGCGAGTGCGTGCTATTGAAGAAGGCAGAGAGGTTCAGGATCTCTTGAGGTTCAGCACACGAATCCCAGAAAAAGATAAAAAAGAGGCCTCCAATGCCAGTAATGTGTACTGGTGGCTGGAGGATCCCCCATAGTTGGGTATTTGCCCTCTCTAATTAGGTTATAGAATATCTCTTAATGCATGCTAGTTTTAAAAGATTAGTTTAGTACTTAGATAGGATTTAGTTCTAGTTTTTAGTTGGTAATGAATCTAGATTTAAGTCAGACTAATTAAGTGGTGCGAGCTTCCACGAGCTTTTGTTATTTTTAGCAACTCAAACCCGTGGAAGCCCGTCGCCTGGACGGGAGCACCCGAGAGAGATTCACCTCTGATGCCCCCCGCCCAGATAGATTCGCTAGAGTTAAGTTAGTTAGTAGAATAGAATAAGATAGCGTAAGTTTTATACAAAATTTAAAAAAAAAAATATATATACATATAGTACCTAAGTTTTTCAAATTTTTCTTAGGATTACAAATAATAAATAAATACAAAAATAAAAAACACATAAGTTTTAGCCGAAAGGCATAAGTTAAATTAAGATATAGATTAATTTAGAGTGCCTGCTGAGGGCCAGTAAGTTAGATAGATTAAAATAGGTTAGAATAATTAACTTTAAGCGTTTAGTTAAATTTATATTAGGCTAGTTAAAAACTAAAACTAAAAAAACTAACACTACAAAAAACAGGTTCGCGCCCTTCAAACAAGGACCGATCACGATACCCTCGACAGACCAGACATTTGAGTCTACTTCCACAGTTGCCTATGCTAGCTCAGACTCAACAAAGTGACACCAAGTTGAACTCACTGAAAAAGCCCACCAGCATCGGCTCACGAGTAAAACCAGTGCTCACGCCAATACCATTTGATTTATCTCTCATCAGGTCTGGCGTGAATCTAGCACAGGCAAGCCTAGTCCTTATGGACTGAGTTTTACCATTGAGCCATTACCGAGAAATACTTTTGGCCAGTGATCAATAAAGACTGCAATGAGTGGTCTCGATGGTATCTTCGTGGCCAAAAGTGTAAAATTTCGAGATATACCAAGTTTCCACTTGAACCTTTAAGCTTAATTGGACCGCTACCAACATATCTCGGATACTCTAACACTTTAACGATAGTAGACCAATTCACGAGATGGCATGAAGCATACCCAATTCGGGACACCTCAGCTTCAACAGTGGCGCGTAATTCGGATTGAAGCTCTCCAATGAAGTTGTCTCACCGAATCAGGACAACTGCAAACTAACCGCACGCAAACTTGATGGGGGAACGGTCCAAAGGCAACTGAAAGCAGAAAACTCAGTATTGCACACTCGTTTTAGTTCTCATATGCAGAAGCTAAAGGCAACACATCTTCGACAACCAGTCCAAAAATGGTGTTTACCTGTCGATAGCTCTTGATAACGACGCCAACGTATTCATAGGAGTCCGTGTTCAGAAATCTTCCGATTCTCGAGGCCTATACCAGAGATAACGTAATGTATAAAGATGCGACAGCTAGAACAAAAAACCCGAACGCATTTCGCATCTGCAGACTTCTGAGATTGCCTCCACCTTAGCAACATGCAACAAATTAAAGTTTCCAGCTACACTACGATGCGAACGTATTCTTCTCAGCCATGGTCCGCAACACAAGAGATGCGGTGAGTTTGTGGATAGGGAAGCTGGCAGTTTAGGGGGGCAAGGAAAGGAACTGCCAACAGAATATTTTTCGCAACATTGTCATCTTTCGGACTTTTGCCTCTAGTGCTACATTGAAGAATTGTGCTGGAGTTTTGTATTTTAATCATTTGTTAGAACATTCAGTGCATTTTTGGGGGCGTCTATTAATTACGCGAGGCGATTTTTAGACCCCCTTCACCTTGGTGAGATGTCTATACGCCGTCAGAATTAATGATTTTAGGTCGATTTTTGAGATAATTCTTGTCCATCAGATTTTTTTCGATAGAATGATAGTCTAGGCGTAAATACATAACTATAAAATCATAGTGCGTAAGCACAGTTTTGGCTCTCGGATAGTTTTTCAAATAAAATCGTTTAAAAATAATTAATATTGACCAGCATTTTTTTATTTTACTATCACATAAACTTTACTGTGCATATAGAGTCGTTTCTGACCCTCCAGGTGCACTTTTAGCCCTTGATTGCATCCAAAAGTGCATTTTATGAATGCTAGACCATTCAGAACGCGGAGAGGAGGAGGTCAAAACATAACTTCGTTTTCTATATGCTTTTTAGATCGCTGATTACGAAAATCGGGGTCCCGCAGTCCTAAAGTATGGGCATCAGCTTAAAAAATGCAAAAAAACAACCCTTTTTAAGAGTTTTTCGCGATAATTTCAATAACAATCAAAAATAATCCAATGAAATACACTTTTTTCAACATTTATTTGTGAAGGTGGTTGATTAATACCAAATCAAGCCAAATTTTATAATAAGGGATAATTCTAAAATTGTTTTCCCACTATATGCTTCAAATTCGATTGAATGCCTTTTAACAGCCAAAAATAAATTATTTTCAACCCTAAAGGGGTTAAACTACCCCTAGATAAAATTAAATAAATATAACTAATATAAATAAAATTTAAATGCAAAAAAAAAATATAAAATATAGTAATATAAAAAAAGTAAATAATTATAGGATATCAAATAAGATGCAAAGTATGTTATAAACAAAAAAAATTAGTATTTTATAAATAAAAAGATGGAACAGAAATGTTTTATTATTTGTTAAGGATAAAATTTATTATATTTACAATGCATGTGCATTAGGGTGGCCCTTATTTTTAAAAGTCGGAAATTCCTACATGCTAATCTCTGAAATGGTTCTCTACTATGAAAAACTAATTCTCCAAAAAATTTCATCTCAATTGTTTGAAGTTAATTCGTCCCGAAAACGCGGTAAAGTTTGTTATTTTATGAGAAAACTTTTATTAATCAACATTTTTGATTTGATTCAAATTTTTTTACGGAGTCTCTATACAAAATAAGCGGACACGTATTTTTTCCTCTTTTTCGGTTAATATTTTCAAAAAAAGGGGGTGGGGGTAAAGTTTACGTCACTCGCCGATTATGCCCTTTTTCAAATCGCTATTACTCCGGTTCTATTTATCGTGTCGAGTTAAATGAGGTATAATTTTAAAGGTAATGAAGAGATCTTTATTTATATATTAATAGTTGTAAAAAAAATTTCAATTTATTATTTGGAAAAAAATTATTTTCTCCGCGATTTCGCCACGGGTAAGACTGTACCAATTCAGCTAAAATTTTTATAGTATTTTTTTGGTATAGTGAACCATTTTAGGGGTTAGCACCACCAAAAATGTAAACAAAAATCGCCCATATAAATAAGGGCCACTTTAAGTACATATTATTTATTAAAATTTATTTTTTTTGATGGACCTTCACCATCTGAAGACTCACTGCTGTCTTCACGTACAAAATTGTATAACGCTGCCCGCACACTGGATCAGACTTTGTACGAATTTGTGCCAATTCGGATGAAATCGATACAATTTCATCAGAATTCGCACAAATCCGTAAAAATTCTGATGCAGTGTGCGGGAAGGGCAGCCTAATAGGAAATTCTCGGATGCAATTTTCATGGTTTTCGGGGACATAGCACCTTCAAATTTCAATTTTTTTTTTGTTTTTTAATGTAAATTTTTAAATGAAAACATAGACATATCTTAATGAAACTTTGCACATATGTTTTACTAGTATTTAACTATACAAAAAAATATTTTTTTAATTTTTTTTGGTCCCGCGTCGTCTGCTGGAATTTTTTCAAAAAAACCCCAAAAAATCACGGTGGGCAGGATTTCCGCTCTTAGAAAAGACGGACACAAAAACAAAAAAGCGGTTTTAATCAGCATCAAAGCAGCTATAAAATGAACTAAAAAGAAAAAAGTTGGTTGAAAAATAACAAAATGGCGGAATTTTTTCAAAAATCAAAATTTTTTGCCATCGGAAACATCCTGTAACTCAAAAAATTGTACGCCGATTTTTTCATCCGTAGTTCATTTTGTACATTAACATGTGTAGATTAACGTGTTAAAATTTTAGAACGATCGAATAAATATTTTTTTTTAATCTTGCCCACCAACTTAAAACACGTTGTTTTAAGAAAATCGCGTTCAAGTTAAAATACAACATTTTTTTTAAAAAACCATTACCAAAATTCAATCTACGATGCCTTTCACTTTTATTTATATTATTAAAAAATATTTCGTAAAGGTTTATTCTAACAAATTTTATCAAAACAAAATTTTAGATTTTTTGAAAATTTGTAGGTGCTATGTCCCCTTAAGTGAAAAAAATAACCCGAATAAAGCTCTTTTTTATTTAAATTTTGGGCCATTTACGGTGAGCCATTTTGCATGTTCCAATTTTCATGTCAGATTCGAAATCGGGGGGGGGGGGGGTTGTGCGAACCCGGTCTACCGCCCTAGGGCGCCAGGTCCAAGAGGGCGCCGCCACTACCGTCGAGATCCAGTAATGTGTTCATTTATTTAGATATTAAATGATAACTCCTATAGAATACAAGACACAATTTCGAACGTGCATACGAGATAAACAAAGCTTGTGTTTGAGAAACGTAACGTGTTTGAGACACTGTAAAAAAATGTAAATTCGCAGGGTAAATTCGCGCAGTAAAATTACAAATCGCGATATGAAATACTTTCTTTTCATATTTTCCATTGGAGTTTCGCGGCGAACCGACCAACAAAAATCTGAAAGCATTTCTTCTGACCATTTTCCGTTTTATCGTCTCTCTATGTGCAATATGTCTTGATGAAACCTTTCACCATGCTCATCTGATATTGCACCAAGATTTTGAATTTTAAAGTTTTTTTTTCATTTTTCACTAAAGAGTCTTCAGATATATATTTGACTCCAGGAGTTCAACTCGCACTTCTTGGCCAGTTTTTACTACGTAGGGTTTATCTCTTGCGCGAATGTCCCATTCACATAACAAACAACAAAACTTAGTATATATGCAGCATTCTAGTCAACGAAACTTTTGAATCAGCACAAATGTTCCACGAATACCATGACTTTTGTCGGGATTGAAAGGGCATATATTACCATTCTGAAGCAATGTAAGAACTAAAACCTTCGATTTTGAGAGACCAAAATTTCGAACAAGATCATTCAAATCAATGTCTAAGGAGATGAGGTTCTTTTCATAGGCTTGAAGCAGTGCTTACAAACCAGTTGTGCGAATGACTCTGTTGAGGAACTGGTCTTCATGAATCCTAGCGTCATAGTCATACAAAAGTAACAATAATTTCTATGGTTTTGTTATGGTCGTTGCAAATGGCATGGTCTTATGATTTCCTGCGAGCCAACCCATTAAAGCACATACTTGAGCAACTTCTGCAACAGTTTTTCGGCAGCCAGTATTTGTCTTTTTCTATCATTAAGAACTCGTCCATGCTCACTATTTAAATAGATGAAAGTAGCGTAAACGCAAAATCGAAACACAAAATATTCTGAATTTTGAGAAATTTACAAAAAAAAACTAATTAACTAGGTATAAATCTAGACGTGCAGCAAAAATGGAAACCAGATTTAGATTCAACCCGTTAAAACCTTCATATTCAATTTTATTTGATTGAAGGAGGATTGACCAGTGTAATCTACCTAAAAGAAATGTATGATTTTTTACAAATTTTTCTTATTTTCAGTCGATTTAGGGTTGGTTTTAACCCTTTAGGATTATCGCTTATCATAAAATTTGGCTTGATTTGGTATTAATCAACCACCTTCACAAATAAATGTTGAAAAAAGTGTATTTCATTGAATTATTTTTGATTGTTATTGAAATTATCGCGAAAAACTCTTAAAAAGGGTTGTTTTTTGCATTTTTTAAGCTGATGCCCATACTTTAGGACTGCGGGACCCCGATTTTCGTAATCACCGATCTAAAAAGCATATAGAAAACGAAGTTATGTTTTGACCTCCTCCTCTCCGCGTTCTGAATGGTCTAGCATTCATAAAATGCACTTTTGGATGCAATCAAGGGCTAAAAGTGCACCTGGAGGGTCAGAAACGACTCTATATGCACAGTAAAGTTTATGTGATAGTAAAATAAAAAAATGCTGGTCAATATTAATTATTTTTAAACGATTTTATTTGAAAAACTATCCGAGAGCCAAAACTGTGCTTACGCACTATGATTTTATAGTTATGTATTTACGCCTAGACTATCATTCTATCGAAAAAAATCTGATGGACAAGAATTATCTCAAAAATCGACCTAAAATCATTAATTCTGACGGCGTATAGACATCTCACCAAGGTGAAGGGGGTCTAAAAATCGCCTCGCGTAATTAATAGACGCCCCCAAAAATGCACTGAATGTTCTAACAAATGATTAAAATACAAAACTCCAGCACAATTCTTCAATGTAGCACTAGAGGCAAAAGTCCGAAAGATGACAATGTTGCGAAAAATATTCTGTTGGCAGTTCCTTTCCTTGCCCCCCTAAACTGCCAGCTTCCCTATCCACAAACTCACCGCATCTCTTGTGTTGCGGACCATGGCTGAGAAGAATACGTTCGCATCGTAGTGTAGCTGGAAACTTTAATTTGTTGCATGTTGCTAAGGTGGAGGCAATCTCAGAAGTCTGCAGATGCGAAATGCGTTCGGGTTTTTTGTTCTAGCTGTCGCATCTTTATACATTACGTTATCTCTGCCTATACCAAGTAATCAAACGATTACGAAAACACTTCGTTGTCAAATTTTACAGTACAACCAAGTCGATATCTTTCGACAAGCCTTCGGTTGTGACCGAGACGACAAAGCCGAGCTATCCAAAGCAGTAATATTTCATTAGGCTACGCTGGCTGGAGTATGTGAGTAATAGTATAGCTAGGTCACTACTGCATCAGTGACGTCATCGGTTGTGGTCTAGGGTGTGAGCTTTATTCGCGACCAGAACCTGCGTGGTAACTAGCCACCTTTTTTGTGGTGAGCTTTGACCCCATTTGTGTGATAGTAATTGAACTTCGGTGGTTTGGGTTAGTATGTTTTGGGTGAACTTTCATGCAGAGGAGTCTTGAGTGGAATCTCTTGTGGCGGCTTTGAGGTTAGTGTTTATCGGGTGGCCGGAGTCTTGGGTGACATCTTGTAGGCGAATTTTATCCAGGTTCTAATTCTGGATGTAGGTACCTTGGATGAGCTTTCGCACTGGGGATCGAATCTGTAATTCAACTTCACAGTGTCTTAGCTACGATCTCGTGGAAATCTGCAGTTGAACTTCGCTGTCTTGGAATGTATGTATATAGGTTTGAGGAGACGAATTTCATCAGTTTCCAAGATATAAGCATTATTCTTTTTTCCCAACGGCTATGGATTTTATATCGTTTTCAAATAGGTAAGAAAATGGAGTAGAGTCAATTTGGACTACCTAGTCTCAACTACTTTTTCAAGGTTACTAATATGAAGGAGTACTTACCGCTTTTGAAAATAATGTTGTTAACTGTTTCTCTTGCTTCGATCCTGGTGGTGGTTGATGTGTTCGGCAAAATGGAAAGTCCTTAGGGGCAATATTTAGATATGCTTGGTAATCTAGATGGACTTCTAATATGTAACCTGTAGGGGAGTTATCTGGAGTATTCGTAATATCAATATTCTCAACCCATCATAATATACTAAATACTTAGATTCAACCATAAAGATAGACAGTTATATAGACCAGGCAGACTAACACAAACTAGATAAACACACTAACCCAACCAAGCAAAGTTCAACAAGTTTCCCACAGGTAGCGCCAAAGCTCTCCATAAAAAAAGCTCACTACACAGCTTCTGGTCCCGAATAAAGCTCACACCCTTGACTACAACCAATGACGTCACTGAGCCAGTAGTGACCTAGCTATATTACTACTTATGTGCAGCCGTGTACAACAAAGCGCAAGCCACTGGAAACAATCTCCCACACGATCTGAACGATCCAAAAGAACACCACCTAGATCGCCCCTAAAGCA
Organism: Thereva nobilitata; assembly: GCA_963855945.1. Taxonomy (NCBI): domain Eukaryota; kingdom Metazoa; phylum Arthropoda; class Insecta; order Diptera; family Therevidae; genus Thereva; species Thereva nobilitata. The sequence continues at coordinate 229,720,113 of OY979694.1, forward strand.
TAAGATTTTTAATGATTTATCGGGCCTTATTGTTGAATCCGCCGGCAGGGAGGTGAATGCGAATTTGACAGATTCTGATTGTTGAATCCGCCGGCGGGAAAGTGAATGACAATTTCACAGCCGAAAGTGAAAGCTAAACTAAAAACCCACTTGTTTGGAGTTGCGTATCCAATGCGAACTGTCCATTCGATGGTCACTTGAATTTCGAAAATTAATGATGTCACTTCATATGGCAGTTGCGCTCGGCGGATTGAACAATCGCAGCGACAAGTGAAAGTGAAATTCTTTAGCGGCGGGAATCTCAAATCCGACGGATTTAACAATCAGGCCCATCGTCTCCATGATTTTAGGGAGAATAGAAATATATGCTACTGAGCGGAGAGTAGTATCAGGTATAGAAGATTTCGAGGTAAACAGATATACAAGTAAGGTGGCGTTGGATTTGGTTTCTGTTATCACCTCTTATAAATAAAAGAAGGGGTTGTAAATGCAACGAAATTCTTCTTGATGGAGGTTCACAAGGAGCAGACTTTTTGATCGCGACCGATATCATTAAAAATTTCAGTTCTCATCTTGCCGTCAAATAATGATTTCATCTGAGGGGTCATAAGATTACAGGAATTTCGTAGTTTGATGTACTCAGGATGTAGTAATTCATTCGGTTAATACCTGCTCTATATACGGCTTCTTTCGCTTTAATTGAATTCGTACACTCCCGATCAAACCATCTATTCGGATTAAAGTTTATAGAATTGTTAGAATGAGTTAGAATGGAACTCGTTTTCGTCCGTTTGTCCTTAGTGACGCAGATTGCGACAGAATTAACGTTCTTACTACGAAAACACAAATCCCTGTCATAACTTCACAGAAGCGAATAAGCCGCAGCCAGTTGGCTTTGCCATTGTTGTAGAAAGGATTTTTTAAAACTGTTTTGGTTGGGGAATAGACACTGAGAAGCAGTGGTCAGAGTTGCCGAAAGGTGAGTGAGTGAACAACGACGGAGTACCGCGTTATCTGAGAAGAAAGAAATAAACCTTTCTTCTGCCATCTAAATAGAAGATCGTCAACGGTATGACCATTCATTTCAGCAATCGGGAAGATGCTAAATTTTCCGATGGTGTTTAGGCGTTTAAATTGTTATATTTATTCTTATTGGCTGACAGAAAAGCTGAACTATCATAATTTTCAACCATTCACGAAATCTCTAAATTATTACTGAATCGTTTCAAATAATCTTAGTTCATTTAAGTCCCACACAATTTTTAAAATTCCAGCTACATAACAATGCTACCATACCAGAGGGTTGACCAAACAAAAACCAGATTATAGCGCTTCCATTAGAACCAACTGCGGATGCAGAGCCTTTCATATTCCGGACTTCACATTAAACCGGATTTTCGTGTTACACAAAAATCTCAACAAAACAATAAGTCCTAGCTGCATCCTTTCTGCAATTGTTCCCGTTTGCAAACATCCTCCCAGTAATTCCCTCCGAGCAGATTCAAGCACCACCACCACCACCACAGCCACTTCACACGATTGTAATTCAAGTTAATAATATCCTCTCATGCGATATTAATCAGGATTAAAACGAGATGTCCTGTTTGCGGATCATTTTTTTTTTGGCTGTTCAATGAAGTGCCTTTAAATGAGCCGAAATCAGTTTCAGATTTGCTCGAAATCATTTGGATTTGCGGTGGCGTAATTAATTTGATAAAGCGGCGGTCATTGTCAAAAGCATTCCGCATAATGATCCATTATCAAGTTATTGCCACTTAGTGTATTAAGTGGACATTTATGCTTTCGATTGAAAATTCGTTTTGGTGAATCACGGGAATTTTGGGGACAATAGATTATTTGCGGCTATCAATATTCAAATATTTTGATTGGAAACCCAATACAGATCGATGGTTGCCAGAAAAAGTTCCACCCTTGGCGTGGGTTTTATTGTCGGTAAACGCCCAAACATTTGTTGTTCAATGGTTTTGTGTTGAAGGGAATGAAAAATTAGGGTGAGATATTGGAACATGTGCTATACATTTTCGAACTCCTTTTGTTGAAACATGATCGGGGTATTGTAGTCTGTCTTGAGGTTCCACCCACTTGCTGTCAGATATCAATACTAACTCATTCAAGAGTATTCTTGCTAGAGGTAATATTTTCGTATTTTTTTATAGTTTTGCTTAATTACAGCCAGAATATCATCCTGGACTTAGGTGGCGACCGGTACCTATTTTGGGCCGATGTCATCCAATTTGGGATGCCAAAACATCCTCCCATGTTGCTCTTCACTCAAACGAGCTGTAGCCCATCGGTTGAGTTGCTCAAATTGCACATGCGTTTCAAGCCAAGACGTCGAGCTCTTTGCAGACCATAATAAGCTACATCAAATTGTAGATCACCCTACAAGAATTCCTGATATACTGCCTGCGGCTTATTCGCACATTTCAAGTCCCTGACTGGGATTTGTGTTTTTGTAGTACGAACGTCTGTCGTTTCACCAAGATTATATGAATGGAAATGCTTTTGCTCATTCCTAAGACTAGGCTGAATAGAGAGTTTAATTGGAAGTCTACGGAACAAATAAGGGTAAACCATACCTTGGTTGGCTCTATGTGCGCTCCTAACCTCTTATTCGGAGAAAGAAACCGCAGCCTGATAGATGCAGATTACCGGGCCAGACGTCCCAGCGTATTTGGCATATTCCCTTTTTTTGAAGTGAAAACTTCTATAGGCACGTTGGGCACTTTTCAAGTATGCACTTCTAAAAAAACCGATTCTTATGGAACTTTGTACACACATTGAGTTGCCGTGACAATGCAATCTGACAATTTTGTAAAAAAATCAAGATGGCGGTTCCGATTCCATTAAAAATCAGTATCGGGGGTTTTTTAGGGCCACAAATGACGATTCTGTTGTCAAAATTTGAAAATTAAAAATGGCCGCGCCAATATGGCGGACAAATTTTGCAATTGTGTTCTGATTCCATTGAAAATCGGTATAGGTTGGTTTTAGGGCCACAAATTACGATTCTATGGTGAAAATTTCATAATTAAAAATGGCGGCGCCTATATGGCAGACGAATTTTGAAATTGTGTTCTGATTCCATTGAAAATCCGTATAGGGGGGTTTTAGGGCCAGAAATTACGATTCTGTGGTCAAAATTTGAAAATACAAAATGGCGGCTCCAATATGGCGGATGAATTTTGCAAATGTGTTCTAAATCCATTGAAAATCGGTATCGGGCAGTTTTTAAGGTCACAAATGACGAATCTGTGGTAAAAATTTGAAAACTCAAAATGGCAGCGCCAATATGGCGGTACGATTTTGGCAATTACCATTCGATTTCACTGAAAATCCCTATTTGGGGGGTTTAAGGTCGGAAATAATGAATTTGTTGTCAAAATTAGAAAATTCAAAATGGCGCTGGCAATATGGTATGCATAACAAATCACATTACCAGAATTTTGTAGAAAGGAAAATCAAAAATGACTGAATTAAGACAAAAAAGAATACAATAAAAATAAGTAAAAAAACTTTTAAGTTAAATGGTTTTATTTTAAATCATAAGCTGTACCAAAAACTATAAAATAATTAGAACACAAACATGGACCTTCTTGAGATTCTGACTACTGGTAAGAAATCTTGCAATAGTAGCAGTGCTGTCTTCTCATGTCGTACGCCAAGGGACGCTGCGTCAGCAGATTAAGTAATAATCTGGGACTTTTAACAGACTCAAATAAAAACGTGGGGCGCATAAAAACCGGTATAACGACTGCATAATTAAATAAGAACGACTTGTCTAGAAAAATGTGTTTCCAAGTCTGGAAAAAAAATATTTCAATTGCGCCCCTATGCACTACGTACTATGTATTATGTACTATGTACTATGTACTATGTACTATGTACTATGTACTATGTACTATGTACTATGTACTATGTACTATGTACTATGTACTATGTACTATGTACTATGTACTATGTACTATGTACTATGTACTATGTACTATGTACTATGTACTATGTACTATGTACTATGTACTATGTACTATGCACTATGTATTATGTATTATATGCTATGCACTATGTATTATGTATTATCTATTATATTTTTGTTTTTCTTATTTTATTGCGACATCAAGTAACAATAAAATAAACTTAAATGGAATATTCATAGACAAAATTTATTGATCGTTATCCTCCTGTAGAGTAAGATTGATTTGGAAATATAGACTGGCCATAGAAGTTTTCACTTCCAACGTGTGATCCTATGCACACCAATTTTTTGTCTTGCAGTACTCCCTCCAACTCCCTTGGGTCTACTCTTTTCCAGACTTGGCTCATTTTTTCTCTGGATTCATGTTCTGCGAAGCTGAGTGGATACTTGACTAAAGAGTTAAAGCAGGAACACAATGCTCGCCATAAGCCGCGGGCTATGAAAGCTTTTCGTTGTCAAATAATAGACACCATGTATCTACATAGGAATGAACAAAATGAAACTACCGGCGAAGCGACCATAACCACGACCAAAATAATTAGAACCTATTTCTATTTTCTGGTTGACGCTTACAGTTCTACCAATTTCCCCATACAAAAAAAAAACACCGCTGTCAACAAAAAAACCTTATTATTTTGGCAAAAAAAGTGATTTTTGGAGAAATTCTGTTGTGTCTGAGGGTGGTATATTTTAAAATTAAAAAAGCCATGTTTTGCCCTCTCTTTTTTCTCATATTAATTTAAATTAGCTTCAATTAAAATTTGAAAATCATTTGACAGGAAAAAATATTTTTTCAACGCCTACGATATCGCTTTGCTCTATTATGATTTTAGTTTTACGATTGACAGCGGTGGCATAATTTGAGAGCAATAAAGCTTTAATAGCCCGCGGTCTTTGGCGAGCATTGTGTTCCTGCTATTAAGGGTGACTTCCGGGGCTCAGAGTCTGTCTCAAACGTTGATTGTCTCTTCTTTAACTCTGCAATTAATAGTTGTATGTATGTCACATGTCACATGAATTTCTAGCATGCGCCAAAGTAATGTGGGCACCAAGTAAAGAGGCCGAATTTTTATAATTCAAATGGTTTACTATAAAAAAAATACATTGACCCATATTTTTACTGGCTACAAACTGCTATGGGGCACCTATGCTTCCCCAATGTTTACTTCGTCCTCTCAATATCCTTCCATCACAAAAATATTCCGATATTACACTATGTAACGTGTAATCTAATCAGCGAAAATAGTGTGCAATTTTTTATGGTTATTTTCGTTCCAGCCACAAAAGCCGGCCAACGCTGTAAATGGTTTAAGTCATGAAAGGCCACTTTCATGGAGGTTTAAAAGCCCTTAAGCATGAAACACCTGTACCACAGGTATGTGAAATTGTTTTTTTTTATTTTGAAAAAGGGAAATCAATATATTTCAGAACGCTGTACTGGGGGATGCCATTAAAAAGTCCATTTAAAGTGTTTCTTAATGCCTTCAACACAACAACAAAAAAAAAGAATTTCATATAAATTGTTTGTCGGTTGTTTATAATGAAAATTTTTCCTTCAGTTTTTTTGTATTTGTAGCGACTTTACGTACACAATGTTTCACAAAATCCTGACGCTGGTTTTTTTGCTACTATTATTATTCCTGTCAAATGAGATTAGAAAACGATACTTTATTGGAAGGACGAGAAATGGTGAATGCAAATTTGAAGCTCCTAAATTGATTTGGTATCCTGCGGAATATTGATTGATTACTTTGAAGATATTTATCATCAATTTGAATTTTTTTTTGCTGATGAATGTAAGAACATGACGGAAGGAACTTGAGGAATTCCAATTTCCATTCTTGATTTTATTTAGATGAGGGAAATGATAATTTTTTGTAGTTAATATTTTTGGGAAGAGCAGAATGAGAAAATTAATTTCGATAAAAGATAAGAAAATTTTTTGGAGGTATTTTGTTGGAATCAAAAGAATATCCTAAATACGCAAAACACATACACTTACAATTACATGTTTCTGCACAGTTTTTTTTTAAATTTCATAATGAACAGAAAATTTTATAGTCTGCAGTTGTGTGGTCTAAGTTAATGTTATTGTTTTTCAGCCGATCCCACCGCTGCCACCAAGATTTTTAGTACGTCTCGAAAAGTAAAATTATATTGGCGGTATTTGAAGACCCTACCTAGGCTGTTATTTTCAGGACGACGTATAATGAAATACAGTCCGAGCCGTGGGTGCATGTATACAGCTAGATCCGCCATTAGATCAAGACCGTGCAATCGGATGAAAGCAATACTGCTGCAGATTTTATTAGGGATAATATAGTTCTTTAATATCCCTATTGCTTGAATTGGGGATCAGTTCACGATTTAGTACGTAGTTAGCTTGTCTAATCAAAAGCGTAGAAGTAGCACAGAGCAATGTCTTAAACAAATCTGGAGATTGAAGGGAATTAAGAAAAAGTCGCTTATGAAGATTAGTAAAAGGGCTGGTGATAGGATGCAGCCCTGAGGAACACCAAGGAGGGAGTAGGGATTCGACAGGATCAAATACTTACTTAAATAAACAGCCAAAAAAGACACCCCCTGTTTGGGATCCTTTCAAATCCAAATCAAAGACAAAGTTTGCACCTCTTCAGCAAGTATCCCTTCCTAGACTATAAGTGATAACTTTCATGGATAAAATCTAGATTACCATGTAACACTAACTCTGGTCAAAAACGCTTAAAAAGTAAACATCTTAACTGGGCTTCAATACCTCCATCCTCCTTCGAGGGTCACCTAAAAAATTTATTCTTTTATTTATTGTATATTTTTCCGGGAAGGATTAACCTCACTCGAATGAACATTTCTAGTTCAATGGATATTGATTTGATCATCAGACAGAGAAAACTTCTTGATAACACACACACACAAAATCAAAATCAAAAAAAAAGAAAAAAGAAAATCCGATAAAGAATCCAGCTTATTTCTTTCCTTTCAACTACACATTTCCATTGTTGAATAATCGATGTTTTGTTTACAAATGCTTTAACTTTTCCATGCGGTTTCCTTTCGACAAAACTTTCTCCGTAATCCATTTCTGGTTGCTTCTTCAATCAGACCGAAGGAATTGCATCGTTTTCGTTTGTTTTGTTGATTTTTGGAAAGTTTTAAGATTGAATCAGTGCGGAGATAGTTTAAATAAAAAAATCTTTTGAAAGTTATTGTTTGGCTTGTACTGTGGTATTGATGATGGTTTTAGTGGAAAAAATTTGTGGACAAGATAACATAGATTTTGCTTTCTTTTATTTAAAGGGACACTCGATAATTCAAAAGAGGATTAATACGAATTAAGACAGAATTGAAGTATTTTATTAATGTCCATCACGCCGTCTAACTTCACCCTTTGCGATACCATGACGCTGTGCTAAAAACGAAAACTAGAAGAGGGAATCTAAGTGAAATAATGATAGCAATACAGGAAAACTAGAAAATCGAGGAGACCATGTCACTTCGTGCAATTCGAATCTACGGTCTCTATGATGGCAGCCAGACGCTTCAACCACCAAACTAGGAAGACCGATGACTATGGAAATTAGGTGAAGGTGAAATCAACACCCGGAACCAAAGCAGAGTTAACTGAAAGGCAGTATAAGTAAACTCCCTTCCCGCACTTCTAAATCAGTCTCCTGGGCGTCGCACCCTATATTGGTCGATTGATGGGATTCACCTCGTACGAAGAGGCATAACACTTCAGTGAGGCGCTTTCTGTTAGCTAGGATGGTTATGAAGAAGCCAGAATACAAAAGTTTTTCGCTTTTAATATTTTTAATACTCGTGGGCTTCAAGCCAATTTCCATTCCGTGTTATTACATATTTATAAAAATTCTCCGCCGATTTTCGCACTAAGTAAGACTATAATTTTGCCTAATAATGACTTAGACCGATATCATATATCTAGGTGAGTGCACAATCACTCCCCTCATACAGGATTGCCACATATGTATATAAGAAAAGACCTATCCATTCAGTAGGTGTATAAAAGTGCATCATCTAGTTTTAACCATCTTGGTTTTGAAAAATATCTTCCAACCCAATTTTCCAACAATTTTCAGCGTTCACAATGGAAATTGGCGACTAATTCATCCAATTTACTGTGTGTACGTTGAAAATCGTTTGAAATCTGGGTACGTAGAGAAAGTTAACAAGTAAAATTTGATGCGATGCGGACACGGAGGCGCGTAAAGGTGGGGACTGACTGGTAAAATTTTACTTACTTTCTCTCCGTGTATCGTCCGACACAAGGCCCGGGCTTTAAAAGGCACATTTCACCGAAATAGTTAAAACCAAATGATGCACTATTGTACACCTACTGGCAGTTGATGCAGTATTGCACACCCAGAGTGGCATGGTTTTTGGGAGGGATGTCAATTGCTTTGTAGATGCAAACAATCTGATCCAAATTGCATATCATCCCAGGCCAAGACGATCACCTCCTCCTTGATTTATTCCTGTCTGATATTATGAATCCACTGACGGGGATTTGTGTTTCTGGAGTAGTAACGTTTACTTTGCCGTTCCCTGCTTCACAAAAATTATACATTTGGGAGCTCCTGTAAATCCATCGTCAGAAAAATAAAATCATCACTCAATAATAAATTGAGAGATAAAAGCGTCAGCTCCACTGCTGGCAGTAAAACTTCAGGTGTTTCGTAACCTCCATCAGGGAAATGTTCACTTCAGGCACAACATTTTTAATTTACAAGGAGCAGTGTGTGCAGGAAGCAAATGCAAGGCCGAATTAGTTGCATATCTATTCCTCTCGAGTTCTTCCTTAGCCGATGTGGCCGCAGTTTTCTTAAAGACTCGGGAAGTGTATAAATGTACCTGGAGTTTATCCAGACTTTTGGAAACTGACCCATGTTAGTTAGCCTGACCCATGTTAGTTAGCCTCACCCATGTTAGTTACCTTCTACCAATTCCTCTAGCTACAGCGCAAAATCTATTATCTCCTATATCATACCAAAACCAACCAAATACGAGAGAGAATCAGTATGGCTTTAGAAAAAATAAATGTACCTGGGCCCTTCTTAAACACCTACTTTAACGAAAGGATTCATAGCTTTAGGGACTTTGGTCAGGTTGCTCTAGATATCTCCAAGGCAAACCGCCCTCTTCATTATACTTCAAACTGTCGACTCTGTCCTAAAGAACTTAATTGACAATTTTCTTTTCGTCCGTTCAATCAAGGTAGGATTGGATACGGTACTCTGCATTAAGGTTGATTCGCACTATATGGAACGTCAACGTCACGTCAAGGAACGGCAACGGCACGTCAAAATATTCTTCAACGAGTTTTACACTAGGCGTTCACATATATAGGCAACATCACGGACCGCCAAAGTCACGGCACGTCAAGATTAATTTGAAACTATATTTTGACGTGACGTTCCTTGATATGACTGATCTATTCTGTTGAATGTGAACGTAGTTACTGCAGCATTTCGAATTTTTCAAGTATTTATTGTATTTATTATTGTATTTTTGTTCAAACTAATTTTAGTCGAGTCAATGAAGGTTGTTACTTCTTAGTCCTCAGGGATAACTCCAATTTTGATGATTTTTATTTTAAATGTTTGTTTTTATATATTATTTGAAATCAGAAACATTTCAATGTGCGCAATTAAATATGTATTTATATTTATTTAATTTATACGTAAATTAATTTTTTTAAATAGTATCTAAAGGGGTAAAAAATGTTGACAGGTTTTGGATAGACGCACAAAAAATAATATTTCCTTAGCAGTAATAGCGTCTCGAAAAGTTGTGTTTTTTTTTTTGAATTTTATGTTCAGTTTTTTTTGAAAGGATGTGAAACTGATATTTCGACATTCTCAAATATTTATAAAAATTTATTTCATCGACATCCAATTACTTGTACAGCGTGTGGTATTCTCCTTCTTGTTTTCTTTTTTTAAATATCTTTTGTACCCATTTTTTCTCTTTTGTTGCTAAATTTAAATCTTCTTCTTCCTCATCCAAAATTAATGCAATCATTGCTAACTTTTATTATTAAATTTAGGCATTCCAAATAACAATTTAAATTAGCAATACGGAATACGACAATACTCTATCTAATTTTTTTTTAAACTGAACGGTAAAATTCACGTAACGTTGACGGTTAAGTGCGGATCGACTGCAAAATTGACGTGCCGTTGCCGTTCCTTGACGTGACGTTGACGTTTCGTATAGTGCGAATCGACCTTTACTCTTACACTTTCGACAATATAAGACAGAACGTGACAGGCCTTTTCCTTTAGAGTCCAACCTTACCAACAGGATCATCGAACTTATTGTCAATTGGCCCCGCAAGAATGTGATCGAATTCAACGCCTCCAAAACGGGGTTCTGTCTGAGTACATTCCTGACAAAACCAACGCCAACCTTCCTTCTATCTCAGTGGACGATCTTGAACTAAAGTGTGGTCCATCTTTTGACTTCTTAGACGTAAATTTAATCGACGATCTACGATGGACTAACCACAAAACTTAAATCACCCAACAAGCATCCCAACGCTTGAGATTTCTTAAGGGACGCAAGATTCTCCTTCAGCCGTTGGCCCGGGCCATAATCTGCAAGTCCTACATTCAACCTTGTTTTAAATTTAACTCGGTAATCTAGAGTGGGTCCTCCAAAACCGATTAAGACTGGACAAAGTGAAAAGCCACGTTGTGAAATTTATTGGGGACTGACTAGACTGACCTCAATGCAACACCTCTGTCAATTTTATCCGCTATTACCACAATGACTGTTCCATTGGAAAAAAGTAAACTTCTTTCTCGACGGCAATATTTTTTCCGCTCTCGTTTCCCCCATACTATGTTCCAGGGATTCGTTTACAATTAGAACAACTAGACTCTGGAACGAACCTCCACAGTCAGTATTCCTGAACTCATACATAATCCAAAAGTTGTTCAAACGTAGTGTTTATGGTCTCTTCTTTTAGCACCCCCAGGCAACTCATCGTAGCTTATCCATTCTCTATTATTTCTGCTATCTAAGCTTGCTACTAGTTATTGCACCATTCCATACAGTATTACAGACTAGTATTGGAAAGGGTGATTCTTAAGCTTAGTTTTAACATGGGCTGTAGGTAGCACTGATTTCTTAGAAGCATAAAACTTGGTTTGCTGGGATCCTGGCGGCTGCAAATAGGTTGTTTATGCCGGGGCAGCAAAACTGTCTCGTCAGTGCTGTTACAGTGCGATCGTAGCCTAAAAGGTTACGCCTGGTAAAGAGTGACTCATCTCAATATACTAGAAACTAAAAACATATAAGACAACTGAATCTAGGTGTAGTTTTAAGTAGCTGTCCTGCCTCGCTAGCGTAGGGATTATTGCGTCCGACTACCATCCCAGAGGTCCGTGCTTCGATTAAGCTCCACAACATGGTCCTTATCGTATTTCCACTTATCCCACCTAGATAACAATCTCTCTTTTTTGGCTTCCCTCTTGACAGCCACTTCCAGTCTTTCTCTGGTCGTCGCCTGTTCGCTCGTCGAAGTCAGCCCTCTGTCGCTGCAGTAATTGATGAGACCCGATGGAATAAAACCGCATGTTGACTTTGGGAGTTCCTTAAATCTCCTATCTCCACTCTTTCCGATTAGAGCTTAGACTGTATAAAGGGAGACTTGTCTCTAAGATCTGGTTTTCACATAAAAAAAATAGGGTTAGGTATGAATTTCGACTCAATGTGAAAAGACGACTGAATGCTTCCTGAATCCTAATTCAATTTTCACCTGCCATGTTATTCTTGTTAGGCGCTTAAAATCAAAAACTTCACTTCTAATTAAACTGTGAAAATACACGTTGATAAATTATCAAATCCACCAACATACATATATGCAAAACAAATACACCTCAAGACAACAGGTAAACCCAATTTAACCTTCGCCCATATTTCACCTTCAATTAAGATAAAATGTTGCAGGGTTAAGGCAGAAACAGGATCTGGGCCTCTTCCGTTAATAATTAAAAGTTTAATTTATTCAAAGCCTCACCTGAGACTCAATTACTCGCACGCATCTACGTGTAGGTAGTTTGTGGTTTAATCATCAAGCACATCTGTCACTTCTGATGGGACGTGCGGTGCAAATTAATATCCTAGTTCCTGTCACAGATATCGCAGGATAATGCCGCAGCTTGTATGGGAGTCGGTCATGCAGATTATTGCTTTTATTACATTCTAATGACTTAAGTCATTCATGAATACCGCTCTACGGTGCTGTGGTGGTGGTGGTGGTGGTGGGAATTTTTAACAAGGATTTTGAATGAAGTTATTTTTAGATTTATTCAAGGACGCACCCAGGTACCTACACGCAGCGTGGCTTAGGGGGAAGAGGACGGATTAGCGATTTAATATTTATCGTCAAATTTCGTTCTTTTTTTAATAAATCTCATCAGAACTTCACAAATCCTGAGGCTGCTCTTGAAACTCCTTTTTAGATGAAGGTAATCAATAATTCTGGCTTGACATGAGCTGGAAGGAAATTTTTGTTTTGCTAACGAAAGGTACAAAAAAAAATACGTCCTGAAGAAAATTCATTTCACCGTTCGTCAAACTTCAGAACAATTTGCGCCCGAAGGGCTTTTCCTGTGGAACGAACGAAGTGGGGAAGAGCGACTTTAAAAAAAAGCTCAGCTCTTCACCTTGAGCTTTCCTTTCGGGATGGATACGTGCAAAAAAGCATCTCCTTGCTTATGCAGGACTTTCACTTCAATTACTTTCCGTCACACTTGAGTAATCTAACTTTGATTTATGAGAGCGATTTCATCCCCGAGCGAGTGTTAATCCTCTGCTGCAAGGATCCGGAATCTAATTAAGCCTGGGAGTCCTGGGCTTCTTACGCTACGGCAGGTGTTGTTAATTTCCTATTAATTTCTACTCGACAAATGTAACCAGTTCCTTTCTGGGCGGGGTGGGACGTGGCGAAAATTGTCTTAATTCGAAGGGAGATTACTACTTAAGCGCGGCGAATTAGTTTTTCGGTTTTTATGCGATAACGAAGATGGAGGGCCTAATTTGGGTGATTGGTGAAAATGGAAATGCTTTACTTTAAAGAAGAAAATATAAACTTGCTGTCGGGTGTTTTTACACCGAATGGAGTCAATGTGATTAGGGAATTTGGTATCAAGGACATGGTTCTGTAGGTATGAATTTCCAACGTATAGCTCTACAATTCATTAACAATTTCCCAATCACAAAAAAAAACAAATCACCAATGAGTAAATTTTTACAACCCTCTTGACACAATCCTGTATATTGGGACTAGGCTAATTAGGGAATAGGGTAAATCTCAAAATAGGGTAAACAAATTAAGAAATCTCAAGATCTCTAATTCCGAGGGGATTAAAATCAGGCGGATTTTGTTGTAATCTTTTGTCAACTTCCAACCCCGGCTCCCTGCTTTCTCACTGCAATTGATGTCAACGTTAATTAAATCCCTTTACTGCATTGAGTGTATTTATTGAATAAATTCTTAAGGAGTAGTGGTAAGTGTTTACAATACATGAAGAGATTAGTGGAATTTGGGGGAAAATGGAGGAAAGAAAAACGTTGGTAGTGTAGTTCGATATAAAAAATTTAAAGGTAAGACTTTTCTAAGAATTGTAAAAATACAGGAACGATTATTGGTTCATATTATTTTCTACTTTAACTTTTGGCTTAGTTTATATTTCTACGTGAGCATTTCGAGCTTAGAGCAGGTCTTAAGAGCTGAGCGAACTCCTCGAAATCGAAAATTTCTCTGTGCTAAGATTATGGGGTGCGACAGTGTGGAACACCCAACCACCACCAGAACCCCCAGAGCTTAGGCAGGCGCGGCGCATTTATAGGTGCAAATGGTGCACTTGCACCGGGCGCAATTGGACAGGGCCGCAATTTTAGAAATTAAAATTAAAAACAAAGTTTGAGACTTTGAAAAAAAATTGTTAAGGTATTCCCGTGACTTTATTTTCATCTATTAAAGGAATTAATTTTTATTGCCACAATTTATTTTTCCAGTTTTTCGATAAAATATTCTGTACGTCTATCCCCGAACTCACATGGATCCCGCAGGCGCAAGTATTTACACGATAAAGTTTTATTGGAGCATTTACGTTGGATATCTAATAGGGAAACCTAAAATAAATAGTTAAGTGTTTGTGCCTTTGTCCATTTTCCTTCACCGCGACCAAAAAATGAGGAGCTGATGGGGCGCAATATGGTATACTGCACCGAGCACCGGCCCTGCCTCTTACGCTGGAAGAGGACCACAATCTTACATTCTGGTAATGCAGTGAACTGAAAAGCAGAAGACGGATATTAGAAGGCCCTTAAATTGGGTAATGAGGGGCGACTACTCATTTTCCTGGAAGAGCTACAAAGCCAGAAAAAAACATAAATAAAGAAAGCTCTACAACTATCGAAGAAGAATGCCTTGGCCGAGGAAATTATCTTAAAGCATAGAGAACATATCAGAAAGTCTCAAAGTCCATGAATCAATGAGGAGGATGGCAGAAAAGCTGGAGGAAACTAGTAAAATTATTATGAAAGTTCACTTTCCAGGAAGCTACTTCTCGGGTAGGTCTTGCGATTATTCAAAATCAAATGGCTGAATCGAGATTGAGTTGACAGGATCATAACAGAAGAGTGATTAAAACGTGCTATAGACACATTTTTCCATTCAAGAAATCACGGCTTGCCGAAATATTGTCCGCTTTGCTTCAATGCGACAAGAAGGTCATTGGACTTAAGCTGGGGTCGCGCTTTCGTAGGTGCAAATAATGCACTTCCGCAAGGAGCGCAATATTTCCATTGCCCTTCACTGCAATCAAAAATTGAGGAGCTTATGGGGCGCAATATGGCATACTGCACCGGACGCAAAAGACCCAAGCGCCGGCCCTGAGCTTAGGGATGCCCAGCTGGATGACATCGGCTCAGAATCTGGACCTGTGGTTGGGCCTACCAAGGTTCTAAAAAAGAAGAACAGATGGTTCCATTGCAAAACCTTAGGCTAGAGTTATTCCTAGGATGTTAAGAGTTGGGTCAGCCGATAGATCTAGACAGTCCACTGAGATGCGGATACAGTAAGGCTGGTTTTGTTGGAGATACGACAGTACTTCATTTGGATGCCGCAATCGGAAATGAGTTCGATGTTCCTATTGATTGAACTGGACATGGCTCCTCGATCATGAAGACAAAAGCTGGCACGTGCCTGGCCCGCCTGGTCGAGACTGGGGAGTAGCATAGCAATGTAAGCATTAGACGTGATTAATGTTATAACCTCCACCATTGGAAATAAAAGAAGAAGCCAATGATGAAAGAAGATTCTTCTTGAAGAAGTTTACCAAGGACTTTTTGCTGCTAGAGAAAGAATTGAACAACTTACTTCCCAAACCTGTAATCGTATAATGATTAAACTTTCTCTATGGTAGACTTACAGGAATTTCTCAACCTAATGTAATCAAGGCGAAATGACTCCTTCGAAGACAGTATTTTAAACCTTGATTGTACTCATACATACATTTTCCACTAAACCATATATATATTCAGCCTAGGCCTAACATTTCTGTATATCTCTGGTAATATAAAGAGCAACAGAATTGAGGTTCTTACTGTGGAAACACAATTCCCAGTCTGTGGCTTGCAAGAAGTGAATTATCCTCAATCAGTTGGCTTTCCGATAGAACCACACGACAATTACTTATAGCCAGCCAAGAAGGAGGAAAAAGTGAAATAGGACGAACTATGGCGTTGCCTGGAATCGAATCCCGGAACTCTGGAATGGAAGAGTCTTGACCTTTAGGGTATCGATGATCTTTGACATGTTGGCCACACCAAACTTTTCCATGGCTTTTAATCCTCAAACTAAGATTTATTATCAGAAATGTCACTTTTATCTATTCTAGTACTATAAATGAAAATAAAAGATTTATTATAAAGTATCATAAATGATAAAAGTTATTTAAAAAAAGAAATCGAAATTCATTAAAAATTCAAAGAATGCACTCGGATATTAACATGTACTCAAGTTGCATGCACAACCTCATTTTCGCTACCCCCAAAAACTACCCATGCTATTAACGAAACAAAATCGATTAAATTTCATATGAATACGTTTGGATGTAGACACCAAAAATCCTTCCAAAAATGCTCTCCAATTTTGCTTCAATTTCGCTCCAAAATGTAATAAAAGGATCATCACGACTCCTTAACGACACTAAAAAATTTAATCGTTAATAGCGTGGCATTTACCATAAACGTTACTGGCGATGACGTCGTTCCAGAATAATCTTTTATTGAATTACGATATTATTACGTGATAAGGGATTTCGACACAGCCTGAGGGTGGCGCGGCGGTGCATTTTAGGGGGCGTTTTCGTGCGTTTTTTTGTTTTTCGTTGCTTGTTTCACAGAAAATATAAACAAAATTTCGTGTTCACTTTTTATAATCGGAATTAATTTTTGATATTTTTGTTTATGGGAGAAATTATGGTTAATATGATTATAAAATTAAGTAATGGTGATTGTTTAGGATGAAATTTTTATTAAACTGATTTTTTTTCGGTGTTTTTGTTAAATGTTGAGTTTAAAATATGCTTATCGTGGAAATATTAATTTATCACTATCTATTAGTTTGTGCAATGGTGTTCATAATTCATAATTTTACTGGTGACAACATAAACTCTAAATTTCTAAAGAATTTGTTTTAGGGTTTAATTTTACGAAATTGTCGTTGATCTGCTTTAACTAGACTCATTTCCAAAAGAATTTTGACATTGTTTCTATGTATGTTGTTTTATGAATGTGTATGTTCTATTTTTTGCAATTGAGATATTTCAGTAATTTTTTTTCAACTAAATATTGAGTGAAAAAACGGCGCCTGGAGTATATTATAACAAAAAAATGCCTTCGTTAGTCGAAACAAAAAAAGAGCAAAAATTCCAAGAAGCCATTTGTTTTGCAGGAAACACATCACAACTAGAATCAATTTCTTATCAGATAACAGCCGTTTCCGTATCCTTTTCGCCTTAAACACATTCTAAGTAATTGCAAAATCGATAGCGTCTATGCCGGAAGGATAGCTTCATCCTCAGCAGCAGGACTCGTGTAAACTCGCAGCTCGTGCATACATTGGCGTAAGAAATCCCCACCTCAGACAGAAGACAACGGCTCGTGTAGCTTAAGAGCCATCGCTTAGTAAGCAGCAAATTCCGTGGTTTTTACAGGATTTTCTCACAATCATGCAAAGTGAATAATTCAATAAATTCGTCCTGATAGAAGAAGCTGCGGGGATGATGCCAGGCAGCAGGATATCCAGCCAGAACTTGGGTTGGTCTATAGCAGGCGACGGATTCTGCAGATTTCTTATCCCCTAAAAGCACCCAGTCCTTGAGAGCCCCGTGATAAGATCGATTCCTGGAATAATCGCCTCTAAGTGAATTGAATGCTTAAGGAGCAGTTTCTGATTTCTTAACTCTGTGCAGCGTAAACGTGGATAGTCCCAGGCAAGATTTATGCAAGGCATTTGCGGTTGCGGTCTACTTCTGCCTGCACACGGCAATTTATGGGAATTAGAGCATATCTGAGTGTCATTAGAAAACGTAGTCCATGAACTCGTGCAAGGTATCTCGTTCAAGTAATTAGATTTATCCTCGCTGAAGCTGAGCTGCTAGAGAGCAAAGCAATGTGCTATAACTAATAAATCGTTTGCACGAAATTTTTGTGCTGTATAAGAAATGTGGCGCAGCAGATAGTCATAAAAAATATATCTAACTGCACGTGTGACTACAGGTGAGAGAGAGATTGTGATTTATGTGTCACTAGAGATAACTAGGTAATATGCTTGCGCCGTGCTTTATATCCTCACGTACCTAGGTGAGTGTGACACATCTGGCTCACAGTATTTTATTCAGGAAGATGAAATGAAATCTTTAATAATAATTGAAGGTGGCACCAAGTGCAGTGCCAGTGGCATTCACTGGGTGAAAATAGAGCAGCGAAATAGATATAACTTACCTAAAACGAATTTGGAGATGATTTGTGGCTCAGACTTAAATTTGTTGGAGTTGAATAGGGTGCATTTAGCATCACTAAATAATCACTGGATAAACAAGAAGACATAATAGAGTAAAGCTTGTTAGTATCTAGTTTAATCTCCTTTTCACATAAATTCAATTTACGCGGTTGGTTGGGTCAGCCATTTATTAAAAAGGGGGGGGGGGGGGTTGGGTAAATGTAAATAAGTCACCAGGGTATCCCCTCCCAATAGACCTTGTTTGGTCTCGGTAGCCCACGGGTGAAGGCTTCTGACTACCATATCAGAGGTTGGGGTTCGAATCTCTTGAGAAACATAGTTCTTCGGGTTTTCACTTCTATCACCAAGATAATATTCCGTCTTACTTGTCGTTCTTTAAAGCAATTCACTGTCCTTTCTCTTGCCAGCGCATCTAGATATGTGCTTCCTCTTTGTCAGCTAACCTTCTGTTCGATCGCCGAAGTCGATGTTCTGTCGTGGAATCTGTGGATGAAAGCCGATAAATTAAAATCGAGAACTGGTGATCTTCTTTGTTTCCCTACTATCTTTCCTAAAGAACTCGACCTCAGTGAGAGAAGATTAAGTTCTAAAGGCATTCCGGCGGTGTATGGATAGTCCAAGGTTGTGTTCCTCCTCAAGTTAGGTAACAATGACTACCTGATACCTTTGCTGTCGAAAACAATATATCTGAAGATTGCTATCCTAAAGAGACATCCTTTAAGTAGAAGTAATCATGCGTATCAGGCTGACAGATCTGCAGAAACAATACTGCACCAACTAGTGAAAATAGCCGAGGAGGATCTGTATTCCAGAGCTGTAGCGATAGCCATGGTTATGAACATTGAAGGTATCTTCGTTAAGATACAGCTCAGGGACCTAATGAATGCTTTTATAAGGCGCGAGGTAGTTGGACAAAAAATAGGGCAATAAGAATTCAGACAGGAAACACACGGCTTCGAGAAAGGGTGTCCAAAGGATTCCCGTAAAGCGAAGTTTTACCATTTCTTCTGTGGAACATCGTTCTGTGGGACTCTTTTCTCGAACACCTTAATGAATTAGAGGCGTTCATTGTTGGGTTTGCGGATGATTTGACGATTACGGTACGCGACAAGTTTATAAGCAATAATGCAGACTTAACATGGAACGTCTCCTAGTTATAACAGTCGTGGTATGAACAGGGTCTCTCCAAAAAAATCAGAAAGATGGACCTGGATACGAGGATGAATTGTGTCTCCGTCACCAGGTGCTTTGACGAGGTTTTCGGTTTTACTCACTTAATTATGGGTATGAAGCAGAAGCCAATGGTTCTCCCCTGAAACTTGAAGCTCTCTCACTATTTCCATCTCTGCACGCCGTTCTTGGCCAAAATAAAGTGTTTTCTTCAGCACGAGTAGTATAGCTATGATGGTAATAGCACAGTAACGTCATCGGTTGTGGACTCGGGTGTGGATGTGGTCTTGGGTAGGAGTGAGCGCCGCCTGTGTGAGATTAGTTGAACGTCGTCTTATATGAGCTTTCGCGTCAAGTAAACTTTCGATGAGGGGTATCAAAATTTGGCTGTGTCTTAGGTGGGATCTTGTGGAGGAATCTGATCCGAGATCAATGGAGGTCCATTAATTATTTTCGACAGGCTTGCATCTCCGTTAAGCTTATATGCAATGTTAATGATAAAAATATTATTTTAGTGCCCATTGATTCTAGAAAGTGTTTCGCGTTAGGCGTATTCATATAGGTTGGAGAGCGCAAAAATGTCATCAAAAATCGTACATGGCAAAGAAACCCGCACACAAAGTTATAGAGCTGGAATCGGACACTTAACCTCCATATTCTCCTGATTTTTCACTATCGGACCACCACCTTTTCAGGCCGCTGCTGCAAAACTTTCTACATAGGAAAGAGCACAGGATACCCAAATGACAGTGGAAGACTATCTCACCTCCAAAAGTTAGGACTTCTTCTCCAGGTAATTGTATAAGCTTCTAGAACGCTGTCAAGCAGTTTTAACTAACGAAGGAAATTATATTTTGGATTTAATTTTAAATAAAAAGCGAAAAAGGAAATTTTGTCTTCTTTAAAAAAAATCACATTACATTGCCTTACACCTAATAAATTAAATAAAAATCTCTGAAATTAGATTCCATTGTTTATGACAATGACACATAAAATATGAATTCGGAGTACCTTCAATTTTTCTTAATGAATTATTCATAAATTTCAAATCTGTAATTTGCTCATCCAAATTTTAAGTACCGGATGAAAGGCGCTTCCATTAAAGACACTCATCTGTCCATTTTCTGTTTCGAATCAAAAAATGTTTGAGTAGAAAACAAACATCCAAAAAAATGTTGTTCATAATTTAAATAAAAAGCCACCTATTCCCAACGTTGTTAAGTAACGCCACTCCGCATTATGAACGAACTAAATGAATGCTCTATTCATCCAGTAGCAAAAGATAATGCATCGCGCACCTGAAAAAGGAGAAGTTGAAACGATGACTAATGGCTTTAGCGAAATTTCTCAACGTCATCTTCATCGTTTATTGTCCTCCTTCGAGACATTTTAAAGTCATATGAAAAGACAGACGTGCACACATAAGATAAAAACGTGGACAACAATTTAAAATTCTGTTGTCGTAGGATGTGCAGTCCAAATAAGACCGATGTGAAGATTCTAAAAGTGCATTCAAGTCATGCTCACAGATAGTGCACACACAATGCACAAGGGCTTGATGCCCTCCTCACAACGTTCTACTCAATGTCGTGGATTAAAACATATGAATATATTTTCTACAAAATTTATATTCATTCTAATTTGCAAATTGTGATTTATCACTCGGATTTTTTTTTGTATATAAATATGGGAGGATTTTTTTTGTTAAATGCTTTGAAATAAAACGAGAAAAAAAGCAATTCTTATCAAAGAAGACTTAACTTTATTACTGTTAAAAATGCGACAGTAAAGAATCCCATTTTATTAGACCAAGAAGTTTGCTTACACACATAAAATTAGGATGTAATCCTCGAACAAATGAAAATTTATAAAGCAACCTGCATCGTATTGCAGCACTGTGGGTTCGTATCCTGGCCACAGGAATCTGCCCTCGCGCTGTAGTGCAACGAAAATCCATGGAAGGAATGGAAAAAGGACCTCGTTTGCTACTTTCGTAGATGGTGGTGGCAGGTGTTTTCACTTTTGAAATGCTATAAAACTTAGAATTTTAAAACCCTATTAATTTTTGCAGGTAGAAGCAGGTAGAAGGTCGTATTTTCAGGCATTTCTGATTATGTTGTCAGTTTATACAAGAGTTGCTTGATAAGTCAGTAACTGTAACAACAGACGCTGCCCTAGTTGAAAGTTTGGCCATGGTTAGTTCGGTGAGTGGTTTCAAAAATAATTTAAAGTGTAATTTCTTTACTTCTTTTCTATTTCAAAAATAAGAATTTTCTGAACGGGTAAAGGATTGTTTTTCCACCGGATTCTCGAAATAATTTCCACAGAGAAAACCTGAATCTGAGGCAGGCCAAACTATGTCATTGTCGAACACCATTTTAGATGTCATTTTGTTTGCCACATTGGTCATGATAAGCCTTTGTAGTATTGTATGTTTACCTCTGATGCAAAATTTTCTTGTGGATTTGTAGATATATACTCTAGCTGTGCTTTCATAAGCGGTCCTAACTGCCATCACATCACTGCCATCGTCTGGCACCGGCTGTTTTTGAAGTTAAAAATGGCGTCGAATGAATGCTGTAAGAAAAACTGAATATTTTAAAACATAAATTTTATTAAACAGAGACAATGTTTATCATTTTAACTAGCATAAAACCCGCGTGCGTTGCAACGCCTTTAAATAAAAAAAGTTTATGTGTGCACTGTCCGCGGTAGGAAGAAAGTGAAAGAAACAAAAAATCTTGAAAAAATGTTTTTGGATAGATACCATATAAAAATTTAGAGTTACCTATAAAAAATATTGTAAAATTTCTTCTCGAGAGTTCTCGGTTTCGTCAGGGATTAATTGGAACAATTTGTTTCTTTTTAACGACTTTAATTTTAAAGCAAAACTTTTTGCACATATGCGGTGCTTCTTCCTCTTTTACTTCTCCCTCTTCCCAATTTTCTCGATGGTTCAGTTAGAACAACCGTACTGAAATAAAACGAGATTCAAGTAGATGCCACTGAACATGAAACTTCTCGGTGAATAGGAATTTTTATTTTCACTTTTCGGTTAGCCGTTACACTGCCCCCTTCTTACTTAATGTTCGTCCCGACCACAGCTTCCGTCCTGTTTTTACCGGTCGAAATTTTTGGATGCGATAGATGGCATCGTTTGACCTCGTGATGGCAGTGGAGAGCCCTCCCATGTTCTTTGTAATTTTGGCGATTTACCTTTTATTCGTCGAGGATTTTATAAGTACACTCGATAGCGTGGCAACCTTCACGACAATAGGAGAAATGACCAAGATACACTATGTTCAATGTTCTCTCATTTGAAGCTAGGATGTGAAGATTTTCAGATTTCGCAACTCTTGAACAACCTACATACAGCTGACCGGGAAATGACACCTATTTGGTAAAATTCGTCGCCATATTGGACCCGAAATTTTAAATTTATAAGTTTTGTTCATAAATTCGTTATTTACTACCTTAAAAACCCCCAGATACCGATTTTCATTGGAAACGGAATAAAATTCGCAAACTTATTGGCTCTATTGGTGCGGCCATTTTGAATTTATAAGTTTTGATCATAAATTCGTTATTTGCCACCCTAAACACTCCTAGATATCCACTTTCATTGGAATCGGAATACAATTTGCAAATTTCGTCCGCCATATTGGCGTGGTCATTTTGAATTTATAAGTTCTGATCATAAATTCATTATTTGCTACCCTAAAAAACCCCAGATACCGATTGTCATTGGAATCGGTACGCAATTGGTAAATTCGTCAGCCATATTGACGCGGCCATTTTGAATTTAAAAGTTCTGATCAAAAATTCGTTACTTGCTACTTTAAAAACCCCCAGATACCGATTTTCATGGAAATCGGAACACAATTGGCAAATTCGGGTGGCCATTTTGAATTTCAGCGTCCATTTTGAATTTATAAGTTCTGATCAAATAGTAGTTGTTTGCTACCACAAAAACCCCAGAAACCGATTTTCATTGGAATCGGAACACAATTGGCAAATTTGTCGGCCATATTGGCGCGGCCCTTTTGAATTTATAAGTTTTGACCACAAATTCGTTATTAGTGACCTTAAAAACCCCTATATACCCACTTTCATTGAAATCGGAACACAATTTGTAAATTCATATTTAGGTGGCCATTTTGAATTTCGGTCATTTTTCGGCGGCCATTTATAATTTCAAAAATCGGGCCTAGAGGTGCATCATGGGGGACCCCCACTGACCTTCGTGCAAAATTTCGAAACTCTGCGATGACGGGTGCGCCCGCTATAGCGCACACATCGCACATACACGCATACAGAAACTTTCTTTTATTAATATAGATTATTTTTACATCAAAAGTAAATGTCAAATGATGATAAATGTACCAGGATTTTTTTTTCGTACGCCTCTATTAATATATATCTTCAATTGTAATAACATCAGTGAGAATTTTACAAATTATAACTTCCGGCCAAGTTTT
The DNA here is from genome assembly GCA_963855945.1 of Thereva nobilitata. NCBI lineage: Eukaryota > Metazoa > Arthropoda > Insecta > Diptera > Therevidae > Thereva > Thereva nobilitata. The sequence continues at coordinate 229,743,814 of OY979694.1, forward strand.
CTATGAGAAAAAAAACAAAAAATTATAAACTAATGGCTTTCTTAGAAAGCTTAGAGTGTCCTCTTTAAAATGCTTCTTTCATTTTTATTTTTGCGTACATTTTAGGCAAGGATACTTTAGTTTTTCCCCGAACGCCTCGCTAGAATATTTTAATTCAACTTTTTGGCGCGCTTAGATTTTTCGAATTTTCTTCTTATTTTTATTAATTTTTTATAATAATAAAACAATTTTTTTTTAAAATAAGTTATAATATAAATTTTAGTGAAATTTTCCGCTCTTACACGTGGCGCTATTAGTTTTTCGAATTTTTTTTATTTTTCTATATATAAAGCAAAAACCAAATTTTCGAATTTGTTTTCGAAATTGTGAACTTAGCATACCCTTTAGCGCAGCAAAGATTTATTTATCGTTTTCTACACCCAAAAAATTACCTAAGTTCCAATTTTCAGCGAGATCACATTTTGTGCGAGGGAGAGCTTGCATATAGTAGCCCTGGCTGAGAAATTTGCGTCCATTAAGAAATCCCAGGCATTGACATACTTGTTTGGCGATTTGGAATATGTGATCATACCATTGCAAATTCGGTAGGCCCAAGATGTTAAGAGTTAAGTCAGGTGTTAGATTTAGAGTTCAATGTCTCTCTTGATAGAGTTAGAGAAGAATTGAAAGACAACCAAACATGGTCTTACATTGTCGAAAATTAGAAAAAGAGCGGGTGATAGAATTGACTCTTGCGGAACACCGACAGATATGGTGTGGCAAGAAACTTTTAATCCAGTACTTAAGAACAAAGTCGATAACAATAACTTGGAGTTTGGTCAACAGAGCAAGGTGCCATACTCGGTCCAAAGTTTTGGAGACATCTAAAGTCTGTATACTCATCAAAGTGATGTGATGTGGTTGAAATGGTCTGTTGAACATAGAAGAAAGTTGCCAGCAAATATTTTTGGTCTAAAACATGTCTGTCATGTAGAATTTTCTTGGATTCAATATATTTCATAATTTTTTTATTAAAGTTAATAATGGCACTCAGTTGGTTCAACTTTTACAGCTACATACAGATTTTAATTTTATATCCTTGAGATATCACTAAATATTCATAGGGAAGCTCTGTGGCATACTTATGTGCCTTTTTCTTCCATCTACAAAATAAACACAAAAATCTTTCCTTCGAAGAAGTATAAAAATATCTTGGCAGCAGAAACAGTGAGTCCTTTTCTTTCTATCCTTATCTAAATGTTTTCTATGCTCTTTATTTTTAACATCCCTGGACTTACTGGTACAATGACCGAGAGACTGAGATGTGCAAACACGCATTGCAGATGAACCATCCTTAAAAGGAAGAACAATTTCCATTTTTATCTCTCCAGGAAATTTTGTTGCACAGTTTAGCGGGTCATGCTGGCGACGACCTATATACAATACATATACATACATCCTTACATCCTTATTGCCTAAAGGAATCCTCATCCAACTGGAACAAGTCCCTGCTGCTGCCTGCCTTTGTGTGTGCTTAACCGAATAAATTCTCAAAGTAAGAAACTAAAGGATATATTTTCCTCGATGCCAAGTTTAGTTGCTAAATGTTTACTGCTTCTGTTTTTGTTATTTGTGAGGTACAAAAAAAACAACAACAAAAAACACCAAAAGGACTCTTTTGTGACGGAACTGGATTTCTATTAGTTATTTAATCATAGTTTTACTTTGATCAACAATTTCCGTCAGTAAACGGATCTGCAGCTGTGTTTCACTCTCTGGCAAACTCCGCACAAAACGTGAAAACTCTTTAAATAGAAAATCTTGCAATGGAACTTTATTCAGGAAAAGTTGTCCCAAGTTGTTCCTTTGTGAAGATTTAATTCTGTAAAATTACCGAAAAAGGAAATTCTTGTTCTAGTTAAGTTTTGTATGTCGTTTTTCAAGTCGTCGTCGGTCGTATCCAAGGCAATATTGTTGTGGTTTTTAATGATTTCAAAAAAGAGGAAAATTTCGTGGAATTTTATTTTTAATTTTCGTAGAAAGGATGTGCACTTTAAAGGAACTGTTTTGTACTTTTAAAGAGGAAAATGAGGGGAGATCAAAAACTTCTAATTTCGTCATATACACAAGCACTTATTACATCACAGAAACATCAGAGCATCGTCTGACCCAAAACCTTGAATTTTTTCTCTAGTTATAACTACACCCACAGACAAGGATAACAGCAGGAATTATGTCTGACCGGAAGCAAGTTGGGACTTACGAGATGAATTTACCCCCACAGAAAATCCCTTTTATCTAACAAGCCTTAGATGTGTCTACTGAGATGATTTGGGTGCTGTCAGTAGCAGTTAGAAAGATAAAATCCAGCCAGAGGCATTTGACTGATTTATGTCAAACAATACTTGTTAGTTCGTCCTCCAACCAAAATTTCCACATCCATTTACTAAATTAAGGATTTTGTGATAAAAGTGAGACTGATATGTTTTAGTCGTTTCCCTTTCCTATAAATCTGAAATGATAACAAAATATCCTGGATTTGGTTGACAACAATTTTAGCAACACCAAATTCTATTGGGATTTGCTATTGTATTCAAAGGGGATTGAAGGAAAAATCATAAAAAAATAAGTAGTAAATACCGAACTTACTAACTTTCTCCTACAGCACGCGACTTTTTAGTCACTTTTCATTAAATTAAAACTCATTCTTGCTTGTAACCTTCTCATAATCATAATTACATTATTTCGTGATCTTAATCTAAAATTCAAGTTTCATCAGCTTTTATTTTTGAATTTAAATCATGGAAATAACCACCTTGAGCTGGTTTTAGATAACATCATCGTTTGGCAGCATTTACAAACTTCTGTTGCAACTCGACGTGCAGTTCACATCTATGGACAAGTCTTTACACCATTCCAAAACACAAAAGTCGTCCCCAAACAAACGAGCAACTACCAACTCGTACATGTTCAATTCTTATCTTGGCAGGCAAATCACCTTCTTAAGATATTAAATTCCTCATGGTTGTCACTGATGCTTGTTACTTTCAAAAGGTGATGGTCCCGTGCTAAAATGCTGGGGAAAATCTCTCTTAGATTTTGTGGAAGATTTTTTATAGTAAACCAGATGGAAAATATTCGTAGATACTTGGTAGTACAGCATATCTTTAATTTCATATTGCTGATGTGGTAGAGAAAACATTATTGGTCAGGAAAAATATTACGGGTCAATTCTGATTGGTTTATCTCAAATAAAACAAACTATACCAGAAGGTTGATCGGTCTTTATTTAATGAAAAAGACTAGAGCACAAATGCTCAGCCCTTTATACTGTCGACAGTCCTATCATAGAGTACGATCTCCAACAGCACGCTCTAGTCGGATAGGTAGTAGAAAGACAAAGGCAAAATCTGCGCCCACGCACATGTCGTTTTAATCCACCCTCTCACATCCAAACTACCTCGTTAGAAAGCTGAAGGAATAGAGATGGTTGGAAGTGCAAATTTTAGATTGAATAGAAGCTCAGATCTTCAGGCACGGAGTGACGATAAATATCCTTGTCAGTTTTCTTGGACTGCAGGCCCCATCCAGTTTGCGGCCAGTGAGTGTGTGGTTATACTTGGCCTCAAGGCAAGAAACCTTCAGGCCATGGCCTTTACTCACTAGGACGTCGCTGGTAGATAGGATTCTCCTTGTTTATGGAGGCATAACACTGCAGGGAGGCGCTTTCTCTTAGTCACCATGGTTGAGACATTGCCTGCTACAACTGAGGATTACGCACGCAAGCATAATACAAAAATTTTGTTTCCGTGATATGCCATATTTATACTTATTCTCCTAGTGAAGTCTTAGTTCGATATCAGGTGTCTGGATACACTTTAGTGTAGAATCTCACGGCTTAAGAGAAATTACCATATATGTTAGCAAAAACGTAAACTCCCAAAAGGCGTAGAATAGTAATATATCCACCTGATATTAACCATTTCGGCATTAAAATGTTACTTCCAAACACTTGCTTGTGTTGTGGTATCAATAGTAACGAGGAGAGTGAAATCATTGGTGCATGAGATTTCATCGTTCACAATGTAAATTGGATGGATTACTCAAATTGCACCAGTATTTCTGGCAGGGACGGAATGATCACCGTACGCGAATTTCTGACAATACAAATGAAGAGGCCCACTTGCTAGATCTTTTCCTTACCTCACGAGTGAGTACTTAGTCGCTCTTCTGTTCTTCAATCGCTGATTTGATCTACCTTGTTGTTTTCGTTCAGTTCCGTATTTCAATACTGGTAAAATCATCGTCCGTCACTGCAGCATTTGGGATGTCATAACTCATAATAGTTAAAAGCTATAATTTGAATTGTCATCTCATGGTCAACCTACAACCTACCAATATTTTTTATCGAATTACGGCACCTAGGTCTGGCTTTGACTTGGAACCATCCGGGTACCATACGAGTCCACCGTATGATACATTAGTTTCAACTTTTAGATCTTCGTGGGTATACATACAATCTGAAAGCATTCTCTCTTCTGGAATCGCTTCAATAATGCTCAAAATTGTAGAAAGCCCATGATCTAGTTTACACCTTAGACTCTCGAGATTAATTTGTCAAGTTTTCCTCTCTAGCTCCGACGTATTCTGTCAGATGAGTGTCAAGGGCTAGTTATCTGTGCTTCCCGCGATAGGCTTCAGCGCAGAGTGCACCTTAAGGAGAGTGAGTCACTGTACAACGTATGGTGGGTCTTCGATTGGAGCATATATGCTAGTCATCTCCTTAGTGGGCCAGTGTAAGGTTGAAAAATTAGTCGTGACAAAGCAGCGGCTTGGTTTAGTTTTAGAAATTATGAATGTCTCTTTATATTACACTCATACCACTGATCGAAATATTCGGCTTTAAAATTTTCTATTCAGTCATTGGTTAAAAAATATTATTTATTTCTTTTGGAATGTTTTTAATCCTTTTGTATAAATTTTGTCCTATAGAAAAATTACAATAAAGTACTTTAGCAGAACTTCTTATCAAGTAAAGACTACTTTGTTCCTGCATTAACAGAAAGCATTTCTATTTGAACTGATATCATGCTACTAACAAACTCTACAATATCTCTACAATCATCCCATCGACTGTCTCCTTATCAGTCAATAATTGTCCGTTAAAAATGTGTTAACTTTTATACTTCACCAAAAAAAATAAAAATGTCTTCTTAATTTTTATAGAAATTTCAATACAGATTCAGGGCAGGACAAAAAATTCGGAAATTGAAAGTTTACGCACGCATAGGACCTTTATTTTTTCGAATTAAGAAAGGCAAAAGGAAGTTTCTCTTTTCATTTGTGGCATGCTTGTGGGCGTACAATTTGTCGGTTCGAAGGAGCTTAACTGAGGTTTAAGGGCTCCCATCGAGGTTCTAAGTAGGTTTTATGGCAGCATTTCTTTTATTTTCTTCCCTTCGTGTGTTTTTTTTTTCCTTTTTTGATTTTCTTCCAATTTATGACGAAAGGATAAAGATTGTTTTCGGGAGGTAACAGGTGTTGCTCTGAAAGAAAAAGTAAAAAAAAACCGAAATTTATTTAGTCAACCATTAAAAAGGGATTTGGGATGATTGAATCCTAATAAAGCAATTCGCATTCAACATCAAGAAAAAATGCGGCTATGAGGGTTTTTGCTTCTTTAAAAGTTGTGTTATTGTTTTAATATTATTATTTTTGTGGAATGAATTAAATTTAAACTTTTTTATAACAATATTAACTTTTTTCTGAAGGTTTTATTAAGTTTTGTTTAAATTCCGGTCCGGTGATTCAGAAATTAAAATTTTTCAAGTTTGTGGTTCTATCAATATTTAAAAATTATTCAATCTGGTAAATTGATATCAATTATTTTTTTTTTGAGTATCCCAAAATTTTGTAAAAATTAAAAAAAGAAGATTCTGATGAAATATAACACAGGTCAACAAAAACAATTTTTTTGAGTCTCTATTTTAATGATGATTTTCTAAGCCTTTATACCAAAAAAAACTAAAACCATGGTTTACTCTTGAAAAACTTTGCTTTTGTACCGTTAACAACGATCAATACATATTTAAGCTTTTGTATGAGCAAATAACTAAGTATTGTGAAGCTCCTTCTATAAGGGAGGACGATTTGAGACTGTACAACGACGGGATCTACGAGTGCTGTTAGTATAGCCATGTCAGTTTTGGCACAGTAAAGTCACCGGTTTTAGTCTCGGGTGTGAATGTGAGCTTAGCTAGAAGCTTGGGTTTTGGTTTGTTCTTGGCTTGAAGCTTGGACAACAACCTTTGTGGTGAGTTTTGGGTGGACTTAAAAGCTTTCGATGAGCTTTTATTCTAGAAATATCGCGACTAGCTTTGATATTCTGGACTACAACAGATAATGTCAAATACAACTGGAAGCATTTCGTTAAAAAGTTTTCCGTCAAGATTCTGAAGCTTTTCAATATTTAAAGAATTTCTATCCTAGTTTATCGGAAGCAAATGTAAAAGCTGGTATGTATTTTAGTCGGACCACAAATAACGAAAATAAAGACCAGCACTGAATGTTGACAGCTACTGAACACTAATGAAAGTCAAGCATGGGATAGCCTCAAATCAGGGCTTTTACATATTATTCCAAAGGTCACTTTCTAGAAAGAGAAATCTCTAGCCTACAAGCAGCTATTGGTTAGGAAGTCTTTAGTCCTAGATTTTTAGATATATTGTCGAATTCTATATTGATTTTTTTTTTTTTTTATGTGGAAGACTAGAGCTCAGGGAAAGCCCTTTGTACTGTCGACAATCTATTTTCTTCGATTTGCCACTGTATTAACTAAAGTGGTTTAATGTGCATTTTTATACTATATCACCTTGTGTATTTCTAATTTTTAGTTGTCACAGACTTGTTGAAAAAAGTGATAAGATATTTTACACAACTTCTGCAAACTAAATAAGTGATAAACTCTTCAAAAACTTAGGGTAAGACTGTTTCCCTTTTTAATATCATTCAATTTGTATTCATATATGTTAAAGCAATTGCGGACTTATAATACATGTACGTATATTCGCCCTCAAGAATAGTCCTATCAACCCTTCATGATAATTTCCCCCTGTACATATGCAGCTAGCCTAAAGGCATATAATAAATCCCTATATGGGTGTGTTTTCCCTTATTTGAAACTTGGTTAATATTGTGGTGACGAGAAACAATTTTCTGCAAATTTGCCATGAAAACTTTTATCGCTTTAGTTCCGCTAATTTTGGTAATTAATTTTAATTTGTAACTGCTGTAAAATTATTTTAATATTTGAAGGATTAATTGGTAATTGATTTCAAAGCGCTTGATTATATCTTCAAATATATGAATTTAATCATTATAATCATTTTCATACTATTAGAGGCTATCATAATTCTTTTGTTTACTGAATTATCCTTGTTCATGGATAAATTTCATATAAGTTTTTTAAAGAAAGCACTCAAGCTTGAAAAAGGACTGGGTAAGGAAGGTATTGAAGGAGATGGCGATAAAGCCTGCGTTTGAGGTTTTGGATACTGTAGGAGTTCGAAAATACTCCCTGTGAAAGATTGTTTTTCTATTTATAAACCAATGACACGGATTGCAGTGGTGGTAGGAGAGCGTCTATCGGTATAACAACCGCTATGATAGTAGTATAAAGTTTTTCTAGGGCAACTACCTTCGCACAGTGACTCAAACAGTCGATGGTGGATAAAATATTGTTGTTGCCAATGAGATTGAGGTCCTTTTTGAACTTTATCTAACCATGTTAGTGTTGATTTTGAAGCACCGCTCCAAATAATGGAGTCGTATTGGAGGTGAGGCCTGGGGAATGTAGGATTTGTTTATTAACAGACACTGGTTGCAGGAGGAATTTGCATCTCCTAAGACAGTGGTGGCGAACCTTTTTATGTGCGCGTGCCAGAAAATTACAAATATTACTTGTCGTGTTGCTGGCGTGCCGCACAGTTTTTAATTTTGGTGTTTCAGAATTTTATATAGACAATTTCAAAAATTAATATACAAAAATAATATATTACCAGAATCAAAATTGACAGAACCATCGTACCTATTAAATTGCAGAAAAATCAAAAATTGTTAAAATAAAAAAAAATTTAATATAATATTGGAATTTTCCATCAACGCCTATTTTCACAATCACAATACTACAAGAATTAAAACAATAGATACTTGTGCTTAACGAAAAACAACTCAACATGACTTTAAAGCAACTCAATTGAAGCAATATTCCGGAAGGCCTCAGTTTTTTTTGTAAAATAATGAGCACGTACGACATATAGTCAGATTAGCTATTAACAAAAAGTATAAAACATTGGCACTAGTCCAGGGGTTGCGCACGGGTGCCTTTCTGCACAATATTGTTATAAATGTGGAGGAATTCCGGTTCAAATGCGAAATATGAGCAGCTATGAAAACTTTACAGTATATAGTTTCTGGATAACTAATAATGAAAAACCATTTCTTACACCTGGCGGGGGTGTTGATTATGTAAAATTTCCCAGAAAATCCGAAATCTGAGCACCTATAAAATCGACAAAAATAATAAGCCATGTTACAAAGGATCTGAAGCAACACAAAGTTGTACATAGTAACAGCCACAAAAATTCCTTGTTATCAGGATTTAAGCAAAGGGTCAATACATTCTCGTGCGATATTTATAAAAATATGCAATTTCATATTTCGACGGGAGCGATTAATCGCAGATTTGTTGTTTGTTGTTGTTGATCAAAAAGGGAAGAACGCAGATCAGCATTTATTGATGAGTGTGCTACCAATGAAAATCGCTTCGAGCGCTCTACACGTAGATTTAAAGTACGTACATTTGAATATTCGCCAAAGAAAAGTACGCTGAAATATTCGCCAAAGAAAAGTAAGTCAGTGCAAATTGCAACGCGATTTATTTGGGCAGTTGTTAAATATTTCGTTAAGAAAAAATTCTCGGCATAGATAAAGTATTGACATATCTTTCATAAAATTTGGTCGAGCCGTTTTTTTTTGTTTAAGCGACGTTGTGATTTTTGTACCTGCACGATATCGCACGCACCAAAAACTATATCGAATTCTTTGAGGTGCCGATCGAAGCATATTAACGAAAACATGCTCTGAAAAAATTTCATAACTTTCGGTCGAGCCGTTTTTTTGTTTAAATGAAAAGACCGGCTAAGAATCACAAGCACTAGTTTAGCATTAGTTTCTCTAATATCTAATAAACTCGTTGGAATGAGATCCTTTCTAAATCCATTTCACCCTTTCAAAAATCTGAAATCAATAATACTTCAAATACTCCTTTTACAATTAAACGTCAAGTACATGTCAACCGGTAAAATTTTGCCAAGCAATTCCAGTTTTGGTTTCGCACAGCACTGGAATTAGACTGGGAAGCTTCCAAAAAAATCTGGAAGTTTAGCAAGCAATTAGCCGGTTTCGCACAGGGCCTAAGTTACCTGTTCTGGATACCGCATAGCGATAAATTTCTAACAAGACATCCGAGCACTCTCGCGCAAAATTGTGCAAAAATTAACGTTACCCTTTACAAACGTCAGGAATTTTTCAAACCTTAGATCAGTACTTTTTGGACAGGGAATTGTTTTCCACCATCGAAAATGCGCTCTAGTGTCGCGAAGGAAGTACGAAGGAAATGTTCGTTTGCTAACGTTCAGCAAAAACAAATTCTCTAGAAAAATCCACTTCATAATATTAAATATTCATCGTACTGGGAAGTTGATCGCATGGACCGAAACGGTCAAACACACATCCCAACTATTTTTTTTTAGACTTGTTTCGAAGCAACACGAAGTGCAAAGCAAGAGAGAAAGTGAGTCAGCGATACCATCTATCGATGTATTAGTCATTAAGATTAGGGTTTCACTAGCTTTGGCCGGACTCCGTAAGAAAATTGCCTTTGTTTCGTCGGGCACGCTGTCGTGTTCACGCTTGCGGAATTCGGCCCCTGGACTATATGTAAGTACATGATTGCACACTTTGCAATGACTGGACGTGTTCATTTTAAAAAAGCACACGCAACTTCATCCAAAACATGGCTTAATTTTAAAATTAATCTAGATTAAATCCAATTTAATAATAAGTCGTTCACGTGCCAGCAAAATTTTCGTACGTGCCATCTCTGGCACGCGTGCCATAGGTTCGCCACCACTGTCCTAAGAAATCCCATGCAGTGGGATGCTTATTTGGCGATTTGGTATATGTGATCATTCCATCGTTAATCCTTGGATGATTTCACACCTGGGATGTGAAGGGATGGATCAGCAATATCTTCTACACAACCCTCTGACACCTATGGCGAGAAATTGGACTGGTAAGGATTCTTCTTGAGCGTACCTACCGACCTCCGCTTTTTTGGATTTGGTTTGCCGGCCGATCCAAAAAGGATGTGCCATGACTGGTCGCATTGATGGTCGTGTCAATTACCATCTCCTGGCTGAAGGTGAGTAGTTGTTCCTCTGACGAGGTTGAAGGATTTGCAGGTTGCTACCAGGTATGGCAGGTACTCACTACACAGCTAGAGGTTGCCACCAAGCTAGAGGTTGCTTGTCTCCAACTTTGTTGGTTTCTTTTCTTTTTCGTTTTCCATCTAGGTGCCACCAGGCCCGCCACATAACCTTGAGGGGCCTGGGGCTAAAGGATGATTGGGGCGCCTTTAGAGATTGAAATTTTGGCTTTCAATCTCTTTTCGGGAGCCCTCTCTGACCTGGGGCCCGGGGTAATTTGTCCCAGTTGCAACCCCCCCCCCCCTGAGGGAGGAATGGGTACCACGAGTAATGCAGAATTGAGTCCAGTATTGCAGAACCGCTTACCAGGATAAGGCACTTGCACAGACTTTCCCAGGCATCGGAGAGACTCGTTTACGACAACCACTCTACGACAAGCTAGCCACTAGTTGGACAGGTAGCTATCATCGCGGTAAGCACCTTGACTTAAGAGAAGGTAAGCATGTGGACAAAGCACGGGATTAACAGGATGCGTATAAAATTGCAAGAGAAACGGAGGAGAGACTTGGATGTCCACCAGGACGAAATGTATGTCCTTTTCGGTGGCTCTCTACCACCGCCGCCCGTCATAGCCCAATTCTACCTTGAGGCAGGCAAGGTATGGGTAACTTCTCAATAAATGTCGACATATTTTTAAATAACTTGTTACTCCAAGTAGTTAATGGGGCCTGTTCTGTCGGTAAAATTTTATCATTTTATGTTATGTTATGCCATAAATTAAAAGAATTTCCTAAAATCCTATTAGGCCGCCATCCACGGTCAAACAAATCGTCAAATTTGTGGCCAACATCGAAAAAATTCTAAGTGTGCGTGTATAAAATACAAGTTTTCGAAGTTGGCCGCTGTTTGAAGAAAATATTCGTCTGGTTTAATATTTCCTTCAAACAGCTTAAATGTGTGTGTGCATTTTTTATGTGTGCCATGTAAAGCATATGAAATTTCGTTTTGTTTACAGTAGATTATGTGAATTGTCGCTCGAGATGTTTGAAGAAAGTTTCCCTCGTTGATGGCCAACAAATGTCAAAGCATAAATGTGTGCGTTGTTTGTCGAAAATTGGTTTGATGATTTGTTTGACCGTGGATGGGGGCCTATTCTGTCCGACAAATTTTATTTTATTTTATGAATCATAACATAAAATATTTCCTGTTACGCTTCATAACATAAAATAATCTAAGCAGCACATTTTACAGGTATTTTAGCCCATTTTATGAAAATAGCAGCCGGCAATTGACATTTGCGTGAAAGTAGTTTTCATTTAGTTTTGAGTTAAAATAAAAATTTATATACGCATTAAGAAAATTGTATTTTGTCAGATACTGAAACAAGGCGCGCTTTGATTTTGTTTTGTTTTCATTCATAATTTTGTTTTCATTTTCAACCGATCAGCTGTTCAAAACGTAATAGAACCGATTGCGGATTGTACTAAATATTTTATGTTATGTGTTCATAAAAGACTTCATAAAATAATTTTAAGAAAGCATGACAGAATACGAATTTCTAAAATATTTTATTTTTATTTTATGAAGAAGAAATTTTATCATCATAACATAACATAAAATATTATTTTATGAAAAATTACAGAATAGGAATATCTTAATATGTTTCTCTTATTATTTTATGTGGGACAACCTTACACACTTTTGAAGAGCGAAAAAAACGTCCATCGAAACTATTATTATCCGATCAACTTTATGTTCAGTACCCAATCTTCTCCAATATTTCTACTCCATCCTCAAGATTCCCAATGCCAATTTCTACTTTTATTCCAAATTACAGATGTCCCACGGATTTACCCTAAAAACCGCAGATCAACCTTCATTACCCGCCATCCTCGCCAAAAACCCGCAACCATCCAAAAACCACCGTCAATAAAAATTCTGTTTTTCTGGAAAGTCCTTTTTGGTTTCTACTTTTTTTCCGCCATGTTTATGATTCGTCGCCCATTAGCTTTCCTCTAATGTTAACCGCCCGAAATATAATCCGTAATATAACAGGAAGAAAGTGGTGAGATAGAAAACATTTTATGGGGGCATAAAACCTAATGAAATTGTGCTTTTCGGCGGGTTAACGGTAAGCTAAGATATATTATTATCGCAAGGATAATTTCGGTTTTTGTGATGTTTTGTTTTGCGACCAATAAAACATGGAAGGCCATCCCCCAAAAGGATATTTCTTTGAATTCCCGTTTTATGCTTCTGTGGGGAACTGTGTACGAGGATGTTCACCTAGAATAAAATAAGGCAAATATATTACATATTTATATATATATATATATGGAGGGAATAAGTTGTGGGTTTATGGTGGATACTTTGAAATAATTAAAGAAGTAGTGTGAAAATGATTGTTTTAATTAAGATTTTGTATCCTTTTTTACTGTCGCAAGATGTAGTCAAATGTATATTGAAACGTGATAGGAGAGAAATATTAGAATGTGGGTGTTAGGTGGTCTAATTGAACATTGACACTGTGAAGGTGCCCTAATTGAATATTTGTAAATGTTTTGTAGCTACAATAAACACATGGCAAAGACACGACAGTTTTCTTTTAGTAGAAAGAAGGAGATTTGTCGAAGAGATTGAGTTCGTTATTATATGGGAATTGATATTGAGCAAGTAGAACAGGGACAAAAGTTCGGTAGGCTATAAATCAAACTTTTATGCATTTCGAAAACTACCACCTAAGAAGCTGCAATCAACTTGTCCCCAAGATACTCCTGCTAACTCTGATTGCATTCTTACGCCCGTGTCTGGGACCACTTCTACGAAACCCGAAAATGGATATTCCGGAGAAGATCCAAAAAAGATTTTGGTAGGGTTGCTTGACCAAATCGCGAATTTTCCAAAACTTTTCCAAAAAAAACACCTCTCAACTAAATTAATCTGGTAGCCTTTAAAAATAATCGCTCACAACCTCAACCTATTTATTCATTTCACATTTATACCTCGCCCTGCTGTCGCCCTGTTCACAATTTTTTTTCTCAAAAATTTTAATTAATTTATTAAATTTCCCATAAAAAAAAAATACAGTCTCACTAATTATCCGATTTTCAATACGGAAATCATATTTAAAACAAGTGTAATTAAATTTGAAACTATGTCGGCATTTTTCATCCAGATTCAATATGGATTGGAAAATTTTTCCGCCTCACAGATTTAAATATGAATTCCGGTGGAAAATGTCGAAAATCTGACATTATCGATTTGATGTGGAAAATGGAAAATGTTAAAATTTATGTTTTATTCATTTATTTATTCATAAATTTAGTAGGTAGTGACAGAATATGCCTATTTTGAAATTTAATTTTGCTTAAAGTTCAGAGATTTAGAGAGTGGAGGTTTGTTTCTGATTGACATCAAATATTGTAGTTGATTATTGTGTTGATTGTTTAAGGTTTTGCAGTTGTATAGGTTTAAAAGTTGATTTTTAGTGTAAAAATTTAAAATTGCAGGTAAATTTTTTCACTAATTATTAGTTGGATGATCCCAATAAAAAATAATATAAATATTAGATGTATTCTGATAACAGATCTTGGAGGAAATTAATGCAGTTAAAAAAGAAAGTTCTCACGAACAAATTAAAGGGGACCCAGGAAAATAATGGCTGAGACAATTGGCGTTGATTGCAAGTAACAGAACTATTGTGTTCCCTGGAAAATAAAACATCGTTTCATATGCAATACTCCTCTGACGAAAAAAGGATTCCAACCAACCGCAGTAATGACCACTCGCATCACGCAGATGTTCATGTTGTTATATCACTACAAAACTTTACAACAATAAATGGAAGATCGGGAGAGCGTTAGACTAAACAACTAAGGGTCGTATACATCAACGAAGTTAATCCTTAATCGTAATTTTATCATGAGCATCAACCAAGTTTATCGCGGATAAAATAAAATCGAGCTTTTGTCGTGCGGCTTGCAGCTCATGGGAACGCGTCCTGTCTTCACTTGCTCATACACTTGCTATCAAGGAGTTATAGGTAAATGCCAAACTGAGGGACATAGACTCGGATTGAGGATCGGTACAAGGAGAAAGTCCAACCGATACTGCCTGTTGATTTAAGTTTAGATCATTCAATCTCCGAAGCAGTCCGAACAACATAACGCCTATCTGTTTTCCTTTGCACCTACTTGTTGCCTTCACGTCTTGTAGGTATTCATTTAATCTTCTTTATTATTTTCCTGATTTCTCCATTCTTTTCAAATGCCTAAGAAATCTTATCCTTTGCAACTGGCAAACCGTACTACGTCATCGCTCTTAAGGATTACATTGAATTCTTCGTTCGTGGGTGCATAAACGCAACATAAGCAAAAAATATAAAAATTTAATATTAAGGCTCACAGGTACCAACCCACTCATTATCACCAACCAACCGAAAAAAAAATCACGGCTACCAGAGAAACCTTGACATCGAAAGTCTTTTGCAGTCAACCCCCGTGCAACGGTGTTAATTACTTCATCTAACTCCATAAGGACCTCATAATTAATTGTTATACAACTGAATTTACTCTGCAGGAGCGAGTCCTTTTAAAAAGCCAACCCGTCCCCCATTTAGCCCGGAAGTAGACCCCCCTTCATCGAGACTTCCCCGTAAATTGCTTGTCAGGACTTCCTGCGTGTTTTTTTTTATTATGTCGCCATTCCCCGAAGCTGCATCATATAAAATCACACTTTTGGGCAGGGAGCAGAAAACACCTACAACACGAACACAGGAACTCCACAACAACAACAAAACAAAAACACCCTGTGTAGGCCATAGGGGTTAGTTAGTAGGTGTTAGTACCCGGTGCTACCGCTGAGTTGAGGAGATTTTATGGGCGATGTTTTATGATGTTCAAAAAAAAAACAATTTTTTTATTACCTTGAGCACTCGTAAATTATGTGAATGGAATGTCATATGGAGTTTATGATAAAGTGTGCTTTGCTTTCCCTTTTTTTATATACCGACATAAGGACTGTCCCCGGACTGCTCAACCTGCTGAGGTCAGCAACTTCGTAAATCTAGCTCCTGTTTTTTTCGGGGGGAGAGAAGATGTGCTCCGCATGTGATGAAAATTGGGAGATAATATTTAATACAGCGATTATGGAACACTAAATTATGGAATTGTTGACTATCGGATGGATTTAGTGGAGTTTTTAAGGGTTGATTGGGTGATTTTGAGTTTCGCAATGGTTAAGTGGAAATAATCAATTTGGGAGTTTGTTATTCATTTTAGTTTGTGCCAATTGAACTTTTAAGGAACAGCCTTTAACTAACGTCGGAATCTTCTCTTAAGGTGTCTATCCAGGGATTTTTGGTCTAAAATCGAGTTTTTGACGATTTTTTTTATTGCATATTCTGATGGACTGAAATGTCCTCTATCATTTAGCGTTTTCAGATTTTAAAAAAACGACGTGTAACATGATTTTTTTCGTGTTTTTTCAATAGCGCGCACGGCGTCAAAAAGCGCTCGGCACTCAGCGCACGCCACTCAGCCTTTTTTTAAATTGTTATTTTAAAAAAAAATATTGTTAAAAATCAATTTTTATAAACAATCGAGAACGCTTTTGTTGTTTACTCGATAAGATCAATGTTCACACAAAATTTCATGTCGACTGGTCGAGCCGGTATTCCAAGTAGAAACAACGGAACGTCACACTTCAAAGACAATTATCTCGAAAGTTGCTTTTTCAACTTTCTATCAACTTCTCAGCGTAATAACAGCGCGAGTTTTCAACCGATTTTAATTTTATAAAGTGGAAAATGTTCGGAATTTAAGATAGAACAAATTTGTCTGGTGGATTTTTGATTTATGAAAAATTCACAAAGTTATAAACAAAAATATAAAAAAAAACACAATCAAAAACCACAATCAAAAACCACAAAAAACTACAATTTTTGGACCATTTTTGACTTTCCGCACATATTCGTGGATTGTTGATAAACAAAAGATGATATCAAAATTCTGCCAGACAAATTTGTTCATTATTAATTACCGAACATTTTGACGCCAACAAAATTAAAATCGGATAAAAATCCAAGTTCTTATTATTCGTTAAAGTTGACCTATTTTCCAATTGTTATTTAATAAAAAGTTGTTACAAATCGTAATTTTTTTACAAACGACCACGATTTTGTTGTTTACTTGATAGCAGCTATATTCGCACAAAATTTCATCAAAATCGGTCTATTAGATCAATTTTTAGCCATTTCACTGGATAGTCCCCTTAATATCCTAGACATAACATCGACCGATGATCTGAATTGGGATAATCACAGATTCCAATATGCTAAAAAAGAATCCTGGGATATCTTAAAAGATGCAAATTTCTCCTTTAACCGCCGCCCTACGCTTTAATCTATAAGTTCTAAATTCGCCCCAGCCTAGAATTCATCTCCTTTATCTGAGCCGATTACTCGAAAACGCCATGTTGTTATTGGACAAGGTGTAAAACCACGCCATGAAACTTATTGGTGATGGTGCAATTTTACTGATATGGGAAATTTTACCGGTCTTACTACAGCGACTATTCCACCGTAATAAATATCACTCTTCCTTCACAGCTATATTTTTACTGCAGTACGTTCGTTTCACTCGTACAGTCCACAACCCTGTTTTTTTGCACACAATACGGTCTACAAATTCTTTTGAAAGCAGAACATATAGACTATGTAAAAATCTTCCACAATCACCATTCCCGAACGCATACACCATGCAATAGTATAAACGCAAGGTTCATCATCTATATCTCATGCACCCTTGAATCTAACCTACCCTTCCAGCTAAGACTACTAATAGACATTGCACCGTAAGACATACAAAAGTATGTATAAAACGTGACTCCTGAGCTCCTAGTGTCTTCTCCTTCTTTGACGAAATACTGGGTCCGAAGGTACAGGTTCAGCAGTCTGCCCCGCAGGTTGTCGCTTAGACTATACTGTTCCAGCTATGGCGGGCCACTCACAGAGAACATGAAGGGTAGACTCATCCTCCTCAAGGCAAAGCCTCCAGGTGAAGTACTCCGCCCTTCCTATCCTCCATAACTAACAGAAAACTCTCAATCCGATTCTCTAGAACTAGGTCGAAACCATTAGTTTGGAGTTTCAGATCTAGGCAAAGGGCCATACTCACTCGAAGGCCTTGGAGAAATCAGACCATTCTTACTAAGGCTATACATACATCGGTTTGAGATGCGATGAGGTTGGACACACAAGAATGATGCCAGTCGATTTTTTTTGCAATACTGCTGGCCATGTAGAATTTTGTTGAATAGCTGTTCTCCCAGGGTCTAAGGAGAAACGCGACCTCAAAGTGGGCCTATTGTACCATAAGCAGCTACCCTACCTGAGATTTCAAAACTACACTGCTTACATAGATTCTGCAGTCTGCCTAAGGAATTGTCACTCACACTTATTTGGCCTTGCAATGTCACGCATCCTTGTTATAGCACGACATTGACATCAACCCCCTCCTCGAGGCTTCAAGGGATCCTCCGCCGTTCAGAATCTTCTTTTATTCAACTAATTTTGTCGGTTTAAAAATCGCGAAGCTCTTAGAAGTATGACTACCATAGCGGGAAAACCTAGGAACGCTGTTCAGGGGATCTAATTATGAGCGCTGCCAAATATGCTTCCAAGGGAGCATTACTGGAGTTTTCAGAAATTTTATAGAACGAAGAAAACGGGCGATTATCTAGGTGACCATAAAGGGTGACATTAGCATACACAATAGACCGGTTCTCGTTCAATACGGAGAACAAGCAGCATTGGACGTGGTTAGTATACTTAGTTGGGGGACCGCTTTGAAAAAACCACACTCGCGCTTGGAATGGAAAAGGCAATTGCATAAGATGAACAAAAATAAAGGCTTTTCGGCACAGGAGCGCATTCACATATCTACAGGCCTCCATGTATATTCCTTTAAAAAGCTTCTTTTAATGCTTCTAAAACGCCTTTAAAGGAGCATTAAAAGCAATGCTCCCCTCTAATGACATGCAATGTTAAAAAGTATATGAAACTGGTACGGGAACGGGAGCGCTGAAAGCTTTTTAAGGAGTGCTCAAAGATGGCTATTGCAGCACTCCTTTTCACCCTGGGACCCTAAACAACTGTTGTGAACATACTGATAAACAGAGGGGGGGGGGGGGGGAACTTAGGGTTTTGATAGCTTGGTACAGTGTTGCCAGCACACAGAAATGAGTTTTAGCGTTTTTAAAATTATAAATACCAATTCCTAAAAACTGATAAAGATAAGGTTATGCCCCATTCACCAACTTTTATAACATTCTTCAATTACAATTTACATTTTGAACGGCACTCAGTTTAAGAAAACATTAAAATTCAAGGATTCCTCTTAAAAGTTTCCATTTTATTTGACCTTGAAAAAATTGTGAATTGTTGTCCTGTCTGCTTAACATCTCTCCTGTAACACAATACCTTGCAAATGATGATTTCATTAAAAATGATTTTTTTTGTCACTACATCATAATTTCACTAACTACTTCCTGGGATTCAATTTAAAACAAATTTGCGACTATAAATTCCTAACGAGAAAACAGATTTGAAATGTTCCCAACTCTCTCTCTCTCTCCGTCGCTCCATAATAGCGCATTTCATCATCAAATGACTCGAATAAAAAGTTGCTTTTAAGAGTCGCAAATTACCCAGTTTTTGTCAAGTTAAAATCCCATCTATGGCGGGCCCCATTTCGCCTTATCACAGTCCATGATAAATGCTTTCCCACCACCATCAAGATGGCCATCGCGCGCCGTGTCTCTCAAGTCTTCATCGCCTTGAAGAAATTCGGTTTTACTACTTTGAAAGGAAAATGGTCGTTATTCCCAGCAACAACAACAAAAACAACTCAAAAAAGGAAGAAGAAAAAATATGTCCATTCCACTCGGTGGAGTAAACGACGTTCTGATGGGGATGTCCCTCCAAATGGAATATTTAATGTGATCCTTCCCAGGTGGGCGACAGGTGATTGATGTCTTCCATTCCGCGAATGCTGACTACTATATACGGGAATGTTTCATCTCTTGCCTTGGCAGGCGCCATTACAGGCGGAAAAGTCACAATTAAGCAGAAAGAATCCCACAGGACAAAAAAAAAACAACCCCCCTAAGTCCTTCGCCCCCGAGTAAGGGAAATTTAAATCTAAAGTGAGAGCCGCAATTTTCCACTCAGGGGCGAACACTCATTTGTGGACGGCTCTTCCGGAGTTTTAATTACTTGATGAAAGGTGAACAACATTTTTATGTTGTCTGGGGGTGGTTTGAGGGGTGATTGCAGACTTAACGTCTTACTCGCAAAAAAAATATGTTTCCAGTTTATCTTCACGGAAGAAATTCATAATTTTTCCTTGTTGATAATTTCTAAGCTGGCACTTTACCGCCATTTGTGGCTCCAGATTAAACTGGCATTGTTTTGGAGCGTGTTCTGGGCCCGACCCACATGGAATTGGAAAACCATTAATTCCCAAGGATGATCCTGTTGAGTTCATAGGCTACAAAAAACAATTTATCAAGTGTCAACTCTTAATCCCACAAGCGGCATGCAAACACTTTGCATAAGGTCTGTCACTATGTTTGCCAGTTTGTCTGCTTATGTGTCTGCATGTCTGTTTGCGTTCATCTTGACGGATCTGCTGATTTTATTAATGAACCTCTCAAGTCTATTTGCTCGCTACCATCTCCATTCTGGGGTGTGCTCTGAGATGTGTGCCCCTTAATTTAATTTCCTCATTCCCAGCCCTCCGTCCGCCCCCGGTAGGGTGGTGGTGGTGTTTAGGGCCCTACCGAAGCGGCAATTCGTGACAACAACAACTGCAGAAGATAAGGAGAGTATATTGCCTTTTGTTGAATGAAACCTTGTCGCTACTACACTGGCGAAAGAAAGCAAAAAGAGAGTGATTTAGAGCTGTGCATTTGGTATAAGACTTGTGTACGTCAATATCTTAAGGCGATTGATAAATGGGAAAATGGCTTTATTGATACAAAGTGGATTTTTCAGTCATTCTTTCACTTCAGCTACAGGGATTTGGACAAATTTTAACGTTCACAAGAGATCGGTGAGATTTTGTAAAATTAATTAAAATTGCAGACTTTATGCAAATTGGATTTTACCGAAATTAGTTTGTATTCAAAAGGGCTTTTTGAAGGCTCAACGATTGATTTGGAAAAGTCTAGACACTTTATTCAATCATTCATTCAGGTTTTTAAAATAATTTTGCGTTTCACAGGCAGTGACACCATGGCTTCATTGCGAGAATAATTTCACTCTTCGGACGGGTGATTTGGTCGCTTAGATTATGTGATATCACAGCTCTAGACTGCGTCTGGATTTTCGGCTAAGGCTTCTCGATTTTGAGTACCTTCCAGTCATTTATAGCTTCCATATTGTGACGCCGGACTTACAGCAGCTTGTGTGCTCTTGTCCATTTTAGGTAGTCTTGGCCAGGCGGATCTAGAATTTTGTTTTGGGGGGGGTCACGGAATTAAAAGTGGCGGAAAAAAAATTCTACTCCTAAAAAAACAAAAACAAAATTAACAAAAGGAACAAAACTAACCGAATTTTCTGGTGGATTAAAAACAAACGTGCCCTACTAATGTGTTTTTGAGGAAGACGCGCCCTTTCTTTTGAGTGCAGCTAACTTCAGAGTTTGCAAATCAAAACATATTAGTAGAGTGAAAATGAACAAAAAAATTGGTGATAAGTGATGTAATCGGAACTTCAAAATTTTTTTTATTTTTTCATTTCATACATGCACCTGAGTCGAAAACCGAAAAGTTTGGAAAAATCAAATGCAATCATACCGAGGAAAGTGCATAAAAGTGCATTTTGAGTGCACACTATTTTTCAAATGTCGACGGTTCTATTGGTCGTAGAAAAAAACAAAGAAAAAGGAAAATACTCGTGACTAAAAGGGCTATCGAACTGGTGGGGCGAGATTTCGTTAAAAATATTTCCTAACCTCTAAAAATCCAAATTTCTCATTTTATTTATTTTTTAACTAAAAATGCATTAAATAATGAACAAATCGGTGGATTTTCATAAAAATTGGAGGAAACACGTACTTTAACGTTATAAATATGCTATTAAATTTTCAAAAATAAAAATTCATTTTTACTGCCAAAATAGATTCTTTTGTAAAAATATTAAAACCCTTGTAACTTAATGAGAGATTGTCCTAGCGTGAATTTTTTTTCCCTAAAATAAAGAAAAAACGTCCATTTCGATCTCCGAAGTCAAATTTCTGTCGTGGTAGTATAGGACGTGAGCGGTTGGAGCAGAAATGTGGGATTTACGTTGGTAGTTCTTTTAGTCCTTTCTCTACTATTTTTCCCACTAGATATTGCTCTTGGAACAATCACTCTAGACAGAACAGTTGGGCTTAACTCTGAACTTTATTCTTTCACATATAAAAAAATTTCATCCTTGTCCATTTAGTAATGTCTTTTGACGAAATGGACACCGTTCTAGGAATTCCTAGTGGAAGGGAACCACTTGATCACTCATAAGTCCACTACCATTTGTGATGTCGAACGTGATCATCAGATCTTTTGCCTGTTTTTGATCAATGGCGCACTTCACCACTAAGCCCAATATGTCGATGTCGTCTTCTACTGATCTTTAAGTCGACGTCAATGGGTGACACATGAAGGTAGTCCCTTTTCACGTTGTTCATTGGCCTCTTGCGGACAAACCTAGCTAATTGGCTCCAGCTGTATCAGCTTAGCCAACTGTGGATGTCTTTGTAAGATTCGTCGTTTTCGGGACGTTATTAAAAGGTGTTGAGCTATCCTCTCCAGACCTATCCTTTTTAAACCAGTATCTGCCGTTGCTGTTCTCTTTGCATTCTAGAGTGCCTTCCAATTCTCAACGACGACCTGATACCCAACTTTGTCGATCTTGTCCATTTCAGACAAACTACCGGTGGCCACATTCTTGGCAATCTTGAATAAATGGGGCACGATTGCACTTTCTTTTATGGATCTCTTCTTTTTATGGACCAACGGCCTTTGTTTTGTATTGCGATCGTTATCACTGTGGCTAGTGACTCCTGTTGCTTCTTTCGTTGCTTTTCTTTCGTCTGATATTGAAGCACTGTGTTTTCAGAGCAAGGGGAATCAGTATATACTCTGCAAAGGAGGTGTTCGTAGTTTTTATTCATTGGGCTTGTTTGTTCCTGTGCATGTTGTAATCTGGTAATCTGTGCATACCTCATTTTTGGGTCTTGTAGATGTATGAGTTTGAAACTGTCAGCGTACTCTGCCTTCTTTCTGTACGACTCGTTCTGTCCACCCTTTCCAGCTTTGAATTCATATACTGGAGCACGCCCAGAGTGGTTTGAGCGATGTGCTTTAGCTCGCTTCAACTCCGTCTACCTCATCCATATCCATATCTGCGTTGCATGCATGAAAACGGCACGACCTAAACTGATTCTAATCGATTCGCATTTTCAAACCCAATATTTTTGTCAAGATCCATAGTAGTCCATGTCCGTCCTCCTGAACTGATAAATTCAAATTAGAAAATTGTAATTTTCTACATTATTCAATTTTGCACCATTTTCATCAATAAATTCAAGTCTCTTTGGAAAATAGTATCTAAAAAAACTTATGTTATGGACTCCCGATGTCAAACTAGCCTTCAATCTATGGTCTCCTCAGACTAAAGTAAATAACCAAGGGAACAATCACACGTCGCAATGTGTCTAGTAATAATTCAGCAGCAAAAGCCAATAATTTACTAAAACTGCGCTACCACCACTTTCCTCTGCAATGGAAGTCAGTCGCAGCTCATTCTGAACACAAATATACGAGCCGCAATCAGAAAAGCCTAATTGGAGCAAACAAACGGCACGACTGAAAGTCCACCCCCAGCCCTTCCAACCTTCCTTGGTAAAATCAAACTCAACTGCAATTAGCAATGCAATGGATTAGAGGTTTTAGGGCTATTTACGGATTAGTTCAACATTGATTTGCTATTGCCGTGGATTTGTTTGGTTGTTTTTTTGTTGTTGTTTAGGATTCAAGGTAACAAAGGTAACACCTTTTGGGTGATGTTTTCATGTATTGAGTTGAAGGTGGTGGATACTAATTTTGAACACTTTTATCGAATTTAAATCTGGTACTTAGAGAGTAGCAGTATTTTTGGTAGCCTTTTTTAATCCATTCTTCCAACATATCTTGCATACGCTATCATATGAATTTTGAAGTAGATGAATGGCTGACATTCGTTATATATTTGATACAGTTCGTCAATAGCTACTTCCATATCTATCATTTTTTTTGGAATAAAAGTGCATGTGATGATGATGATGATCGTTAAGGAAGAAAAAGCACCGATTATTCCGATCGCATAAGCAGAGACTTACTAATTTGATTATTCAGTAATGTAGGTCCTGCTATCGAACAGAAGTCAGAGTTACAAGATCAAAAGTGAGTTAGAAAATTAATCTTGGATGCACCAAAAACGCACTTTTTCCTAGCTTCATTATCAAACCAAAGTTATTCGAGCGTTCGAATCTACTCGGATCTAGTACAAGTCCAGATCCCTCATGACTTCACTCTTGAACCTCTGAAACGTTATGCAAACCTTAGGAGTGATCAGAATACGTTGGTACGAGTGTACCATGTTCACCTTCAAAAACATCATGCTGTTGTGCTGTGCACGGAGAAATTTAGAGTTGATGCAGTAGTAAGCGTGGAATAAAACATGATCCTTGCTTCACGAATTGAGAGTGAGCTCGGTGTCCCTGTTGATCGAACTTAATATGAGTTGACGATCGTAAAGGCAAGGTGTGGTGGGTTCTTGTCTTCCGTTATCAAAGCCATAAGGGTTACCCAGAGTTTCGTCATCAGCGAACACAAAATACATTTCGAAATGTTCGTAACGATGAAGTTATGAACGTGTGATCGGCCAAGGCCGAGAGGAATTTTCAGTAACTTCATGCTAAAAGTGAAGTTTACAAACGCGTTCGCTGTTCACAGAAAAAAGTTAGCACGATCAGCCAGGAACAATCGATACGTCCATACCGGTATGGTTGCTCGAGTCGCAAACGAATACTTCGTGACTTTATTTAAAATGCCCATTTTAGGCCTTTGAAAAAACTAAAAAATTTCAATTTTTCAATTTTTTGCCTTTTTTTCATAGTTGTCAAAAGGCAAAAAATTGAAAATTGAAGTTTTTTAGTTTTTTCAAAGTCCTAAAATGGGCATTTTAAATCAAGTAACGAAGTATTGCGTATGCTCACATAAGTACATAACAAAACCTACAATTTAAAAAAAAATATTTTACCGTACGATGATTTGACATAAAATGGCGGCAATTTTAAGTTTTTTTTGAAAACTGCTAATTGTTGCCGTAATACGGCGTTTACATCGCCTCGAAAACAAGTGTTTTCATGAACTCGTTTTCGGAAAACGAGTGAGGTGTTTTAATTAATTATTTCGTTTTAAATTTTTTCCATGGCAAACTGAGAATTATACCATGTTCGCACTGAGCCGAAATTACGCGATTTCGCCTATTTTCGTGATTTCATCCAAAATCATGTTCCAAATCGTATGATTTCCCATATATTCTGGTGATTTCAAAATCATCTCAAATCTCGTAATTTTGGCAAAATTACGAACAAAATCATGTCAAAGCCAATGCTCAAACCCGAAAATCGAATTCAGCCCAATTCAGCACGTCACTATTGATGCTGAAATTGTCAGTTGGACGTTTTAATAACTGATTTGACTTTAAATTTTAACTTCACATTCTTCAAAATGCAAAAACCCAAGAAATATAAAAGAAAGAACCCATGGACTTTGCTAGAAGCTAGTTAAAATTTGGTCTGAAAAAATTGAAGGCTTGCGTAGTGCCAGAAAAAAACACCGAAATGAAATCATTTCAATTCAGTGCGAACGGTTCTACATAATTTCGAAATCACTTTCCAAAATCACGTAATTTCGGCTCAGTGCGAACATGGTATTAAAAAAAAGTGTGATACGGAAAATGACATGCGTATAACAAGTGCTGAACGCTGAATCGGGTTCTTGTCCAGACTTTTCTTGTTTTCGTTGTCGTTTTTATTGAAAACAGGTTCCTAAGTTGTTTTCGATTTGTATGAAAAACACCTGTTTTCGATTGTGCCTTTGCCCAAAACGCCAAATTTTGACGAAAACACGTGTTTTCGAGGCGAATAAAAATCGATTTTTTTTAAAATTCAACCACGTATTTATAGCATCAAAATACATATTTCCTCCAATTTTTATCAAAATCCGACTATTTTCCCGTTATTTATTGCATTTTAAGTAAAATAAAACAAAATTTCTTACATTTTGGTTTTTTGAGGTTAGGTTTCATTTTTAAAGTATTTATACGGAATCAGTTCGATAGTCTATTCATTCACGAGTATTTTCCAATTTTTTTTATTTTTCTACTACCAACAGAACTGCAGAAATTATGAAAATAGTAGAGCAATGCACTCAAAATACATCAAAAATGGAGATTTATGCAATTTTCTCGTGCAGCACAGGACCGATTTTGCAGAAATTTTTTTTTCGCTTTATCTTAACATCTGTAAGAAAAGGTCTTGAGAAAGGTTTCAAGTCTGAAAATAGAAGATATGATCCGCATGCTGAATATGGCCGGCTGGATGTAAAGTGCCTCCAAGGATACTTCCATATAGTTACGATACCGAGCCTAGAAATTTCACCGCCGACCTATCCCACCTCAGCTACTTACCTACTGACTTTTCGCTAGAGAATTCTATATTTGTACATAATTCAGATCCATAATGCAGCTGCCGAGCAATTTAATTTCTATTACTGACGTGTAAAGCAGGAAAAAGGGTAATAACTAATTAATCAAAAAGAATGTGAAAATAAAAAAAATGTATTTTCCCTTTTATGAGAAATGTCAGTACTTGAAGATTTATAATACTAAATTTGTTTGTATTCTCACTATAAAAAACGGCAGTTAAACTTTTATGAAAATTATATAAACTACAAGAGTCCTTAAATCCACTGTTCCCAAAATCGTTTTATCCAGCTTACAAGGAAAACTAGATTCATGTAGAATAATTACCTGCATACGAAGGAGAAGTAGCACTGTTTTTATGGACCTGTTCACCTGTAAAATTAAATATAGTTTCCAAGTAGACTGCAGCTACTGGGACCGTCCCGAGATAATCATCGCGGCTGCAAGTAGAAACCACCACAATTCGAGACACTTTATTACACTTACAGCGGAACAAGGGCGGAACATTGTTGTCATCCGAGCATACAAGGCCGTAAATCCCTTAAAGGATCGTAAACCGAAAGGATTTCATAATTAAGTCATTAAAAGGATGTTGGAAGTACTTGTTGATGGTTCCCTGCGATGTCTTCTGGTGACGACCGTTTGCTGGGGTAAAGTGGAGCACTGGTAGAGGTCTTCCAAGACGCGGCTTCAAGGGCTCCTCCAAGGGGGCACTGTGCGACTTGCGGACATATCGGGAATCGACAAGGCTAGTATAGTGCAGGACCACTAAATCAATGTAACGACCAACTTTTATTACTGACTGCGCCTTTTGAATCTGTGCCAGGGACTTGTTTTTATTTAAGTCGAAGCCGTTAGGGCCGTTAAGGAAGGCTCTTTACTGCCATCACTTTTGTCCACTACGCCCCAGCTCCGGCCAAGGTTTGCCGACGGTAATTTATGGCCGCGGATGCATATTACCGCGACTTAATATACTTCGCTAGAATTTATTAATGCCCTGGTCACAGCCAATGAGTCGAATTGTAGTGCTGTGGCATCTCGCCGGTTATTTATGGATAGGGAAATCTTACAATAAAATTAAGAAATAAATTTATTCAGTTCTTCTGGTCGGGTAGGGGCCGCTACTTCGAGACTATGAAGACATCTGGTGATGGATTTCGGGTGTTTTTGAATTAGTCTTTAGTAGATTAATTTGTAGCCGGAATGGGATATGTAACCTTAACAAATGATGGAGACATTTCTGGGAAGATGATAGCCATAATTTAGTGACATCTGAATCTGCAACTTAAAGGCTTGGAAATATACACCAACAAGAAAATCAGGAACTTTTGCTGGCTAACAAGTAGTTTTAAAATAAAGTAAATCTTGCCTTATCTTGAAGTAAATTGCTTTCGTTTTAGAAAGATTAATTCATGTATGTACGACGTACATAAAGGTTGTTTTATAAATATTCTCGAACGAATATGGCCTCGTAAAGGATTGATCACACGTCTCAAACTTGTCTCAAAATTGAGACTTTTATTTGGCTAGGTTGGGACGTTTACTAGAGCAGGACCATTAATATCTCTTCTTTCGGAACTACAAAACAACACAAAACAAACATTGCTCTACAGGAAACAAAGTGGATCAACAATGGTATAACTGATGTTTAGAATCCACACCGTTGTTTCAAGCGAAGTACTTTAGAACTCGACAATTCGGAGTAACTTTTGTAGTCGATAAATGTCCAAAGACCAAAATTGGAAGAACGGATGAAAAATTGGAAGCCTAATTCTACCGGCGGATATTCGATGATATAAAAATAAGGATGGGGGGCTTCAGCGCTTAGATTGGTAAGGAGGATCAGTACATGGGAATGATAGCCAAACATAGCCTTTACGAAACAACAATGGTAGCAGACTTATTGCTTTCGCTAGTAGCAAAGTAAACATGAGTTTCATAAAATAACCTGTGGGACATTGGTTAGAAAGACCAGCAATCAAATTGATCATGCGCCAACTAGACCTTCGGTATTTCAACATTGAAAAACTCTGACATTTTTTAGCCGATTTCGACAAATAAACACGATTCTGAAACGTCATTCAGTAGCATTTTAGCTATGAGCAGTGCTCGAAGTGAGGCGGGATGCCAACGCGGCACTACTAAATAATTGTAAATTCATCCTGCCACTTCTTAGGGAGAAAAAATGCATCCCGAAGCATATTTTTTTAAATTTTAAGAAATTTTTTTTAGTAAATTTTTAATACGAAAAAATTAAAAATAATTTGAAATGAGAATTTTAAATTTCAAATAGTAACGGATGAATATAAAAAATTTTCAAATGAAATTTTCGTTACTAAGTAGGCCATGTACTTCTTTTGTAACAATTTTCGCAGCTTTCCGTAAATTTCAGCTTTTAGCCGATCTAGCTTTGAATCTATATTTATATCGCGTTAGTTTTGTCTAAAAAATTATTACTTTTACAAAAATGGATAAATGTGTGATAAAAAAAAGAAAAAATCTGGTTGAACAACAACATATAGATAAAAGGGCGCGGGAAGAAGAGCCTTGTAATGTACCTAGTACAAATCAGCTTTGCCATTGGAACAGCACATTCCAGGTGCTTTTTGAAATTTTAAATCATGACATTATTGCCACAATTTATCCATTGGACCAATCATAACATTGGGGTGCATGGGCATGCTGAAATCGTGATCTTCTTATTCTCAAAGTAGAAGCTCTGGCTCGTTTATCTTGTAAGCACGCGTCGCTTTGTTCATTTGTCTCAGCCGTTTTAATTGCTGCCTCGCATCGGTCTCCCTCGCTTCCTTCTTATCCATTTCCGATTCTCCTTACCATCTTTCCAAAAAAACCTTGCTGATCAATTCTGAACCGATTGCCGATCTTCAGGATACGTTATGATCAATGTTTTCCATTTGTAGCTAGAATGTCAAGATTTTCCGATTTTCCAACTCTTGAACAACCTACATACAGCTAACCGGTAAATGACACTTATTTGGCAAAATTCGTCCCCCATATTGGCCCCACAAATTTGAATTTATTAGTTTTGATCATAAATTCGTTATTTGCTACCTTAAAAACTCCCATATTGCGATTTTCATTGGAATCGGAATAAAATTGACAAACTCGTCGGCCATTTTGAATTTAAGTTTTGATCATAAATTCGTTATTTTCTACCTTAAAAACCACAAATACCGATTTTCAATGGAATCGGAACACAATTTGCAAATTTGTCGGCCATATTGGCGCGGCCATTTTGAATTTATAAGCTTTGACCACAAATTCGTTATTTGCGACCTCCGACCCAGTTTTATTGGAATCGGATAGCATTGGCAAAATTCAACCAATTCGGCGGCCATTTTGAATTTCGAAAATCGGGCTTCAAGATGCAACATGGGAGACCCCTACGGACCTTCATGCAAAAATTCAAAGCTCTGCGATGATTTTCAACGAAACTCTCCATGACAGCGCCATCTAGGAGTGGTTTTATAAAGTAAAAGATCGGTTGCACGGTGTAGGAGCCTATTGCGAACATACATACACACCTTTATTTTTATATATATAGAAGAATTACACATATGCTATTAAATTAGATATGCTTCTATTTTTTAACCATCCCACCACTTATAACATGCCACTTCGACCACTGACTCATAGCCAATATACACCGAAAGAACGCCAGTAAAAGCGTGTCCTTTATTATTGGTAAAACTTTCAATAAACTTAGTTAGACCGTCATATTCTGATTCATTATTTGCCACATTTTTACTGTACTATTTTCCTTTTTAATGTATGTATAATACCTTAAAAAACACCCTAATCGTTAATCATACAGACAAAATCTCCAATCATCTACAAACTGCTCACAAAATATCACAAAATTGTGCATTGAACTTAAGTCAATAAATTGATTACCCCCAACACAGAACAAGATTGTGGACCTCTACCTCCTGGTCCATATAACGTAAGGGTCCATTACCTAAGAAAACGGATTGAATTAACTTTTATCCGGTCTCATAATCCAAATTATCCCCAGCAAAAGACAGTCGGATAGCAATCAAGCAAAATGGAGGATAAAATGGGATATATGTCAGCAAGCAATAAAAATGCTCCATAAAATCACCAAATGGCCGAACGTTGGGTGGTAGTGGTCTGCAGGACTCTCTCTCGTCTCAATGGGGGATTATGGTGACTAACTGGAGAGTTATCTCTGGCCTTGATTTTTGCTGATTTTATCATTTGTCCAGAGATGGAAGCTTTGGCGCGGCACCAATTAAAAGCTAATTGGACCCTATTCAAGGGTAGACACGATGTTTGTAACAGAATTGCAGATTAATACTAAATCGCCCCTGATGAATTCTAGAGCGACGTTTTGCATTTTTCATCGAGTTCATTTTTGTGTTTTATTTGTTCAGAGAATCGACGAAATCGTTGAAATCAATACTGGAATTAATTATTTAAGGATTAAGATAATTACTCTTAATTATTCAACTTCAACATACTTGGAACTTGTCCTTGAAACTCTTGAAACGAACACGACTGCACCCTGTTTCCCAGTAACAAAAAAAAACTTTTCTAGAATCCAAGATCTCACGTATCCCTTCCCGGAAACCCATCCTGGAGTATAATGAGTATTCGGGACTGCTAACGACATAAGTTTCTTGGCATCGATCTCTATCTTTGCACTTTGTCGAAGGATAAAATTCACTGAAACTTAAGTGGTTCAGAATCATCTAAGGATACATTTAAGGATTCTCCCTTATTCCCCATTCCGTATCCTGCCTACGCTGATGCCAATGGCTAACTAAGCTTGTGTTGTAGTCACGTGAAAGAAGTTAACAATATTTACTGGCGTGTTTACACGTATCATCCGTACGTGCGTTTAGCTCTATCTTTACGAGCATTCTACAGGATGTCTACGTATACGATGGTACATAGTAACGGATTTTTAAAAAACAAAAAAAGGACGACAACCCACACGTACTAATGGGAATGACGCGCGGTATGAAATTGAGTTATACAATGTTTTGTTTAATGGATGAATTTTGCACTCATTTTCCACCAACAAGATTCAAATAAAAAAGTGATCTCATGGAGGAATCGTCAAAACGTCTAGGTCTAGTGCAGACTAGGGCCTAACCCTGTACAACTATGGTTTAATCCACATACCAAAACGAACTTGACTCTGAACAGCTGTAGTGCTATAGCTTCAGGTCCTGGCGAACAAACTTTGACGTATGTGCGACGACCGGGGTAGCTCCTGGCTTGTATGACAAATCCCTCATTTAATCTCATTTGGGATATCTCGCTCGAAATACTGAAGATGATTTGACTAGATTTACTGCGTCCACAAACTCGAGATCCAGTTGCCTTTCCTTCAATTTTGGATCCATGCAATAAAAGTAGGTAATGCGTCGGTTGGGCCTGGGAACTAGGTCAGTAGGTCAGATCCTGTAACGATCCTGTTGCTGATTAAATACTTCAGCGTGCCCCTTTTGACGGTCCTGGATCCGAGACCTTGAATTGGCGAACGAAAGTTGTATAAAACCGGCATGAAATCTAGCATTTTAAACAGGGAGTCATCTTGAAATTTTTTCAGTATACTTGGATGACCTAGAAGAGGAAATAGCTGGATTTCGAGATGATTTAGATGCCATTAAAACCTTTAACGATATTCCTAGTAGCCAATCAAAGCTCAGTCTATATAAGGATATCGAAGAAAGGACGCGAGCAAGGCAGATATGAAGGGATGGTCCAGAATCATCTGTGTTAAACTGCTTAACTAATATAATTTAAACCTGTCTGGCAATTTTATAAAACCATAAAACCATCGTTTCATCATCAAAAATTTTATAAACATCCAAGATTTTACTTTAAGTAAAAGCACAATCACTACTTACGTTCTTTTACGAAACAATTTTTCCCGCAGAATGCATTCTTGATGATTTCTTTCTTAATGGAACTGAAGACGTGCACATTGTCTGCGGTTTCATAATGACAAATGTAACATTCATCATCATTATGAGATGTCTGACACAGTCTGTAGTCACCTGTAGAAGAAAGAATTTCATCTTGTCGAGACATTTCTGAAGCCAGCGTCTCGGTTCTCTCCTGCTTTAAAGTGTTTCGAAAAGCGTATATTATTCAGTAGAGTAGTGTAATTTCATGCTGTAGCGAGTCAAACCCCATAGAAACGTTTCTGATTTTTCATTTTTCACCACAACTTAGTCACTATATGGTTGCAGAAAGTCGTTTTACATTGCTTTGTGTGTATTGTAGACGTGTAAACGACTGGATTTTTTGTGTAGAACAGGAAACAAACGGATAATAAAAAGAGGACTTAAAAGGAAACTAATTATTTATTACTGAGTAAACCGAGAAGGCAATGACTGCTGTTAAAGATTAATGACACGAGAATGACATAAACTGATCTAACTAAGCTTGGTTGCGTCCGGGTAACCGTTAAATGGAAGCTTTAAAATTTCATTTCCCACACAAGTCCTGACGATCAACACAAAATCGCTTTTTCCTCAAAACGCCTCTACTCTCATAAACCAAATCAAATTTTGAGTACACTCTACCACCAGAGCAGCAAAGCAATTCTTTTTTCATCATAGAACTTTTAGAAGCATATTTAACAATGTTGTGTGAAACCCTTTAAGGTGCACCCACTATGGAACACAACTTTTTCTACAATTCAGCACATTCCTGCGGTTATACGGCCCCGAGTCCTTGAGCATTCACCAAAAACCCTTTCAGAAACATTTCCTTCCACCAGTAGAATTGTTTTGACCACTATTTGTATATTTTACTATCAGCAAATTGTTTGGTGTTCGAGTCCCTGGTTAAAATGTGGCTCACTGCTACATTCCGAAAACTGAAAAGGACTTCTTTAGACGGAAGAGGAATTGCTTAGTTGTAGAAGGAAACTGGGTCACATACACCTTCCATGAACTTCGTCGCATTAATCAATAGAATTCTGTGCTGGAATAGAAGAAAGTATACAACTCACAAGCCACAAACTTCGTAATTGGGCAAACTGTGACTGATGTGATTCTTATGTAAGAGTTGCAATATGTAACCAGACCGGGGATGGATATGTGATAGAGGAGAAGTTCTAAGGATGCTCTCGAGAAGTCTACAATTTATCAATAGTTTATTGAGTGATTTACAACAAGATTTGTAGTTTGTATTCAACATGTTTGTAGTGAGAATTAACAAGGCTTATGAGGATTGAATAAATATTGAGCTTGTTCCACTAACCTATATCTTGAAGTTTTTAATTAAATTGAATTCTAATTCTATACGATCTTAACTTCGTGAGCGACATTCAAGTCTCAGAGGAGCGGTCCAGCTTAAACCACAGACACATTTACTTTAGGGCGGATGAGTCTTTGAGCGCCCATGTTCTTAATAAAATCTGCGTTGGATGTGGACCTATCTGCTCTTGCAGAGGCGATTGTTGCTTCATTGCAGAGTTATAAATCTACCAAATTGCGATCTAGACCCCGCTCCATAAAATAAGGAAAATGAAGGAACATTTTGAGGATATGAATGAGCCGGTAATTTTCGTTTTTAAACAAACAAAATGACGTTGCTCACTTGTGAGGACTTCAGACTCTCACTGTGCTTCGTCAAAACAGCGATTTTGAGTTTCCCATCTTTTATGGCGTGGGGTCTATTACAAAGAAGCTCTTCTCTAAGGCTGCTTAGAAAAGTGGCAACTGGGAAAGTTACTAGTACAAGAAGGCAATTAGAAGAACAAAAAGGGATAACTGGAAGATCTTTTACCAGAGCATCGAAAATGAGCAGTCACCAAAGTTGGGAGATTTCGAGTCTATAAAGAGCACCGACGCACAGTGGAGCAAATAGCTATTTTTTTTGGACAAACGATTATTCCCAAGCCTGGAATTAATGAAACTTAAATTTTTTTTTAAACTATTCGTTATAAAATTACTTTTAATTTTATCGATCCCGAATTTTGAAATTTCCAAATTAAAGATGGCTAATTCAATATGGCGGACATAAATTTTCTAAGTAAATTAAAATTTTATCAAAAGATTCTTTAAAATTATAAAAAATTGTTGCTTGAGGGGTTTTTTTGGAAACCAAAAATTAATTAATACTAATTAATTTCAATAATTTTAAAGAATCTTTTGATAAAATGTTAATTTACTTACAAAATTTAAGTCCGCCATATTGGATTAGCCATCTTTAATTTGGAAAATTCAAAATTCGGGCCCGATCAAATTATAGGCAATTTTATAACGAATAGTTTAAAAAAAATTTTTAGGTTTCATTATTTCAAGGCTTGGAAATTATCGTTTGTCCAAAAAATGAGCTATTTGCCCCACTACGCGAGGGTTCTTAACAACAAACAAGATAAGATACCTTGACAGCATTATTTTAAGTACACACTTTCCCAGGTAGAGCTGTCGCCAAATCAAAAGCAAAACTCAAAATCGCTGTTTCCAGGCGCAGCGAGAGTCTCTAGTGGGGCAGTGAGAGTCTCAATCCCCCCATACGAAAATAGATTATAAACCATACACTGTTAAAATTCATACCGAATAATTATAGTACAGTAGAACTCCGATTATCCGAATCAATTGGGGATGGGGGCAGTTCGGATAATCAAATATTCGGATAATTGGATATAGATTGGGAATCAAGCAAAAAGAGGTAACATATTGTACATTGAAGAACAGAATTTATTAAGTTGTTATAAATTAAGCAAAAAGTAATCCATCTACTGAAAAAATGTTGTTAGAAGATATACATACTTATGTATAGTACCGGTAATATATAAAAATGAAATGTGTGGGCATGAACATTTAGCGAAAAATTTTTACTATCGCCCCGAAAATCGATTCGGATAATTGGCGATTCGGTTAATTGGCGTTCGGATAATCGGCGTTCTACTGTATACAGAAAAAATTGAAAAATTTATTAGCCTTTCATGGGGAAAATTACAGAACAATTGGAATTAATATTTATATCGCAAATATTTATAAAAAAAATTAAACATAAAAAAATATTATTCCCGAATGACAAAGATTTTTAGCAGTGTATGATAAAAGCGAGCAACGTCACTCTCTTCACCTCCTCATTTCCCCACATGCGCGCTCATAATCCTATTTTTGGTGCGACAAAAGCTGCCAAGGGCTGCGCTCACCCATGAAAATATTAGGAACCCGGCTCAGTCGTTAAAAACATATAAGACCAATAGAGGGGGCGGAAAATCTACGCCATACTATTGCTAGCTGCGACTTACTCCCTTCCTCTATATAATGTGCAGAGTTTCATTTGTACTTCTAAGGCCGGCCGTATACCAAAGCTTCATAATCGCACCCTAACAATGAAAGTGACCTAACTCAAAAATTGCGATTTGTGGGAAATGAGCAAGAAAGTATAGTGTTCATGCATAAGCGACCGATGTATACGCTGTCCCTTTTTTTAGTCATAATTCCGGCTCATTTTCATTACAGGGTTTCAGAGTAGGATTTTGAAGATTAGTTTATAGCAAAATCAGAAGTTACAGGAATTTTGAGTTAGGTCACTTTCATTCTAAGGGTGCGATATGCACCTTTTAGTCACTTTTGCTTGGAGATAAATGTAGCAAAGCGGCATGTGACGATTTCTTCCATTTAAAAAAAATTGCATTATGTCGCTAATAAGCATGTGAAGCGTTGGTATACGGTCGGCCTAAAAGGTGAGATTTGTATTGCATAGACATTATTGTCAACAAGGTG
Source organism: Thereva nobilitata (assembly GCA_963855945.1). Lineage (NCBI taxonomy): Eukaryota > Metazoa > Arthropoda > Insecta > Diptera > Therevidae > Thereva > Thereva nobilitata. The sequence continues at coordinate 229,779,822 of OY979694.1, forward strand.
ACAAGAGACATTTATATCCTGGGCCAACCGCTTTGCTCCTACTAGTACGCGTCCAATGAAACGGCCTTTCGCAATATAGTGCTCAAGCTGAAAAGAGCAGTAAGCACATAAGAATCGTACTATTGGCTTTGTTTGATATCGAGACAGCCCTTGACTATATAATACATCCTTTAACATTATAGCAAAAGCTCTAAAAGATGAGATCTAAGCAGCACTTTTTATGGCAGAGTAGAGTGTATGTTAATTACTCATTAATTCAATGCTGTAAACAAGTATCCGTTCCTTAGTGATCTCTAGACAGCTTTCTATGCATTATCCTTTTCAGACGCGTCAAAACCACTCCATTGCCACCTCCAATAAGTGCTATCACCGAAAGTCAATTAAAATTTTCCTACCCTGGAGCCTTCCTTTACTATCGCATAGCACAGGGTGATTAATTGCAACAATTGCGGAAAAAGAGCATCCTCTTGTCTATAGTGACGATCCTTTTACAAGCGCGTCGAACTAACACCCCTCAGCATAGTATGAGTCGCGTTTTGTGTAGTAAAATTAACAAAATAACTCATTGTCTCCGGATAACAAAGCTCAGTCTCTCTACATTTGTCTTTGTTAAAAACACTTACAGGACTCTTGAACCCTGCACCCCGTCTCACCCTGTTGTTGGTGGGTGTTGATGCTTCTCTTGTTGTTACTATACTTTGCTCTTTTGAAGAAAGCCTTTGAGAAAGTCCTACGACGGAGATAACTAAATACAGGATTCGGCTTGACATTGATAGATTTTCGCCTTGTGGGTGGAAAGGACTCTTTTTTCATGCTCCATTCTGGCAAAAACAGGATTAGTTTTTTAGCTGAATAATAATGAAAAACGAAATTTTACCGGGAAGTTTAACGAACTCAAAGGGTTATTCATTTTGGAGGTGGGATGGGTGTACTAACAAATTTTAAGGAAATATTTCACAAGAAAACTTTAAAGCGTGAGGACTCTTAAGGATTTTATGTTTGTGGCCGAAATTTCTATCGATTTTGTTAACGATTTTTCATGAATTTTTACAAGAAATAGTAAGACAGAAAAATAGATTTAAAAACATTTCGGCTAGACTAAATTTAATTTAAAAACAAAAAAAAACAATTTTAATTTTACCCAAAAATGTCACGAAAAATGAAATTAGTTTAACAAATCGGTGATAACAACTTTTGACACCTTTTTTGACTACAGAAAATTGAAAAGCGTCTGAAACTGTACCTTCTCACCTATAATTCCCTAATGGGCCATTTGCCGTTTAATTGAAGGTCCTTAGGGTCGCTTTGTGTAGCCGTGCCTTAAGTACGTTTACTTGTTTCTGCTAAAATTTCGCTCATCACTGATACCACCGCTGGGAATACTATGGTAACTGATGAAGACATATGTCCTGATTGTGCTGCGCTCTATATCTCTCTCTATCTCCCTACCGCTGGCATCTATAAAGATGGAGATGTCTCAGGTGTTTGGGCTTTCCAAAAGTGGATCCACCATTAAGAATTCCTGTAAATATTTATTGTTGAGGCTTAAAGGGAACCCTTTAAAGTTATGAGTTTGTTGTGTAGGTACGTACAGCGGTAATTGCCAGACCGATGAACGTGACTGGAAAATTTCTTCAAGTTTTTCAATGCGCCTTTCTTGGACTCCTTTCGTTTCCAGGATACCAGAAGCATAAGGGCAGGAAGCCTAATAAATTACCAGGTTCAGGTTTTTTTTGTTTGTTCGTTTGCTTTATTTTTTGTTTTTTTTTATTTTGCGTTTTTTTTTGTTTTTTTTTTAAATTTGTGATGCAATAAAATTGGGATTATGTAATGTTATCGTAGATTATTTTATGTCCCATTTACGTGGCTTATGAGGTCTTTTCTTAGAGGAGTTCACCACTGATTGTGCCTAAGAGAAAAATGGGTTAAAGTAAGAAGATATTATGTTTGCAAACATATACCATTGGCTTAACAGCTGCGTTCCTTTTCACGTTTTAAGTACTTTGGTGGAGTAAAACAAAAAAGAAACACAAAATTTTGTTGATTTGAGAAAAAAACCAAACCGGTTTTCAGGAACATCAGGTTTTGATGTTCCTGAAAATAAAAATTACGAAAACTAAAGACATTCCAAATAAGGGCACTAATTAATAATGTTAGAGACGAAATTATTTTAGAGTTCGATAGCCAGAATTTATTTGATAAAAACCGCAAAAATTGCCGTACAATACAATTTTAGTATCAAAAGCCGTCTATGTGTTTCTCAGTAGTGAAAACTAATTCATAATAGACTCAAGATGACTTTTCTTCTAGCACATTTTAGTTTCGCATCAATTTCATCAATTTGTCTGCAAGAGGAGGGGTAGTTCGAAATATACCCGAGTAAGAAATAGTAAAAATAAGCAGAAAAGGAACATAGCTAATATAGCCCGCACCATAAAAGAAGGGGAATGAGCGAGCGCGCATGTTGAAAATATGAATGTGCCGGTAATTTGCGTTTTAAACAAACAGAGTGACGCTGCTCGCTTGTGGGACTTGAGACTCTCACTGCGCCTGGAAAATGCGATTTTGAGATTCCTTTTTTTTATGGTGCGGACTCTATTTCGTGAAGAATGCAAATTTGCAAAAAAAAAACCAATGACCACTAAAATGGAACTTATGCCGCGGCTTCACTGACCTCAGTTCAATAATGTTCAGTTCAATCCACATAAAGTAGCTTCACCGGCTAAAGTCTAGTTCATGTTTAGTTCGTGTTTGAAATTGTAGTTACATTTTTGCCAAAAGTTAGAAATGCAAAAGCTCACTGGAATGCCATTTCATTATTCTAGTTGATTGCTCTCTCTTTTAAGCGAGCTTTTGCTTTTAACTACAGTTCGAGTCCAGTTAGACGAACTGAGGTCTGTTTTATCCTCAGTTGAATATATGGAAATTGTATGCAAACTGAGGTTATTTTAAAAGTCCAGTTCACCAATTTGCTCGAACTTGCGCATTTCGGCCGGTGAAGGCCGGTTATACGTTGCCAACCGAATAATTCCAAATTTCTTCCAGAACCAACGATATTGGTGACATAAAAAGAATTTTTTTTAACTCATCATCATACCTTTCGTTTGATAGCCTTCTTTCGATGGCAATTTGAATTTGAATTGTGCTCCTTGATTTGTTCAGTGTATTTTACGTTCGGCTCGGTGTTGTGGCAGCCAGTGCTGAGCTGGACCTATAATGTTAAATAATTGGAAAGGGTCCAGACCATGGCAAATATAGGTCAGTGGGCGACGCGGCAGGAATCCATTCATTTACAGACCGCCAACAATTCATTTTAATGTCACCTTCCGGCACACGCTGGTATCTTTCAAGCTTCTAGGTCTGCCAGATAATGAACATGAAACCTTTAGAAGGATGTTGCATTAGAAACTTCATATACAGCCAAGCCAGTCGAACCAGAGGTAACCATGCCCTACACGTAGCCTAAGACTGTTCTAATGAAATATAAATCGTCCTAACTTTTGGAAAACATTTTTCCTCACATTGATATTTCCCAAAAATCCAAAATATTTTAAGCTAAATAGTACCAAAACATCACAAATTCACGAAATTTTAGAAAGACCCAATAACACCAATGATCTAATTATCACAATCAATTGATTATTTTCCATAGAAAGCATTTGAATTGCGAAAACGTTCCGATAGCCATCATTAAAGCACACAATCCATACACGTGCATAATTAATTTGGCTAATAATAGTGTCTGATAGTTTAATTATGCCAGCTTACCGCCCATGCTGGCCATTGATTGCAGGTTCACACTCTCGTCTTAATTGGCTTACATCCCTGGCTATCCCCGGGTGCACAGCTTTTGAACCTTTAAAGCCCAGTTAAAGCTGGAAATTAATTAAAATCCAATCATCTAAACTGGAGCCATCGCCGCAATCGTTGCAACTAGATAATGCGGCCAATTCAGAGCATCAGATCAACTTCGGACAAGGAGCACACACACACACACGGAGAAGGAAAACCAATCAATGAAATAATGCCACCAATGACGATGGAAAAGTTTTGAAACAAAGACGCTGCAGAAAAGACTGTGGTCTGTGGACTTCGACTAGGGATTGTTCGGGATTAGACATAGCCATTTCGGGATGATTGCTTCAGATCAACTACATCTCAGGTGGGTGCACCTAAGCCACTTTCACCTGAGATTCCTGTACCGGCAATTCATCAACAAAAGACCACATATCCACTTCCTTCATGTCACACCGTAATTACCTTCAATAGCGATGTTTCCTCCTCTTATGACAGCTGTAATCGTGTATCCGCATAACATGCTAAGCACCGCAGCGTCACAGGTAACACAACAAATTGTAACGTGAAAAACGCTGATGTACACATAAAAAGCAGCCAAAGTGATTTTCATCTGGTTTACAGATAATCCCGATGAGCTAATCCCACTACTTAATGTCATCTTCTTCAGTCTCATAACGCCAATTCCCTGGGACAGAGACGATGACTGGCTTTCACTACGTGTCAGGTATTTGTTGTGTGTGCATGGCAAGGAGCTTGTCAAGGTATATCCGTCATAAAACTACTTGATGAGCTTTTAAAGGTGTCGTAAAAAAACTTTTCACGTTGACATTCTCCAAAAGTTAAACACTCAGCACTTGGTTGATATTCAGGAGTACGTTTTATATAGCGTATAAAAATTTTCTAGAACGTTTAGAAACGGCAGAATGTGGCGTGATCCTCGTCCTCGTGTATTTCTGGGTGGATTAGTTTGAAAACTGTAGATGGAGATATTAGAAGATTCATGTTGATATTCAGGTGTACTTCAGGTGTGACATGATGGATTAAAAGGAGAGATTTTTGACTTATTATAACTGTTGCGGTTATAGAGGGTTCTAAGGTTGGAATTTTGAATTATATTTACGGACTTTCGTATTATTTTATTTTTATTAGTTTAACGAATGTCGGCAGTTACTCATAAGCGATACAAAAGAGTCTATCCTGAGTTTTCGCAACGATATCACAAGATGGACGTATGTAGCACATGGTTGGGTCCAAGGCAGAGGCAGGCACGGATACCGCGATATAGGGCGAAGGCCAAGTTTAGTATAGCGTTTAACTTGGACACCCTAGCTACTCTCTTTGAAACAAAGTCTTTGGCGCGCATCTATTAAAATTGAAGAAGGGCCTATGCCAGCAATCGTTACAGCCAAGTAGCAATCAGAGCGATAAATTAATTTAAGAACGCCAACATGCCATTTTTGAGGTACGTACTCGACTCACTCTTAGTTAGGTCTCGGAGCAGTGTCTCGCTGTTTGGGGTGACCTTGGTTGATTAAACAAGTCTAAGTCTAACCTTTAGGCAACGTGCTGAATCGGTTCAGATTATAAATCGAAAGTAGTGTGGCTGCTTGTGATATAACAGAACTCTTTGGTACCAACACCTCACTTAAATATGAAGAAGACTAATAAGTTCGTCGCATTATAACCATTCTTTAAAATCGGTGATATCGACGGAAGAAAGTGGAATGCTCCAAAAGCTTCCGCCAAGCCCCCGCCTGATTGCATCTACGACTTTTAAACAATTACTTCGGTATTGCATTTGGTTGATCCTTTTTATTCAATTTATTTTGAAAATTCCGCATCCTTAATCTCTGAAGACACTCTCCTCAATAGATCCTCCATATGGTCCAGGATATTCTCCGGTGTTAGCCTCAGGTTGGCCGCATCTTCCAACTTGCATGCCCTTTATCCCTCATGAGCACTCACGAGCTCTCTGAGGTCATAGCTTTCTTCTCGTGATACGTCTTTCAACATTCAGTATGGGTCTGTGAGTCCATATTCCCCTTCTAGACTCGCTTTACATCACTTACTACTCCGTGGGGAACTTGCAGGGCTCCAACTATCGAAGGACGATCCTGCACTACCCTGTTACATAATCCGGGTTAAGAAGGTTCATTCCCTCATTCGCAAGGACACCCACAACATCCTCATAGAGCTTGGCCGATATTCCGAACTCAGTTTCCTCGTATTAACCGTTTTGCCGACTCTGACCTTCTAGACTCGCTTTACATCACTTACTACTCCGTGGGGAACTTGCAGGGCTCCAACTATCGAAGGACGATCCTGCACTACCCTGTTACATAATCCGGGTTAAGAAGGTTCATTCCCTCATTCGCAAGGACACCCACAACATCCTCATAGAGCTTGGCCGATATTCCGAACTCAGTTTCCTCGTATTAACCGTTTTGCCGACTTGATCCTACATTGATCAGGACTTAGATAGCTACTTTAACTACTGGAAGGCAACGCTTTGGTCTGGAGCGCGCACGTTAGGTAGCATTCTTGCGATTGCTACACGGACAGTGGACGCTCTATCTGCTCTGCCAACTAACTGCTTTTTGTATCTGCAAATACAGTCAACCATCATTTCCAAGTACCTCTGGATGAAGCACACGAAATAACCTAGAACAAATCCATGGAGGACGCCAGATCTAGAATTTTCTCCTTGCTTATCTCATCGAATGTTATGAGAGAATTTATAAAATAGATGGCATTAAAGAAATGCAGTTTTTAGGTGGATGATCTTTTGGGAGAATGGCGTAAATACGTTAAGGATCATAACAAGACGAAATGGCCTTTCACACAATGAGATGATAAAGTGATACGTTCTTACGATTTTGGCTGAAAAATGAGATCAAATGGTGACAAGTTTAATACCCTTGACACACTGCAAAAACGAATGAACATTCTTGCAACTTCATTGGCTTTCAATGATCATTCGTTTAAGTAGTGACACACTGCATTTCTCAATGCTCATTGGAACTGCCAAAATACAAACTATAAATAAACTGCCAAATATATGAACTGAAAGTGATTACATAGTGATTTATACTTTTAAATTTAATAAAAATTATTAATTGAGGCCCAACAACAGTTATATACAATGGACGTTACTATTTTTTTTAAAAATTCTAAAATTTGAATGACAGTTTGACAGTTATGTATTTCAGTTGGAAATTTTACTGGAAAATTCATGGAAAGTTGTTCGTTAATTTCCCAATTTCACTTCCATCTTTATTGAATGAAGTTATTTTTGCTTACTATGAAAAGCTACTTGCCAACTATGAAAAAAAGGCAAAAAATTGAAAAATTGAAATTTTTTAGTGTTTTCAAAGGCCTAAAATGGGCATTTCAAATAAAGTAACGAAGTATTGCGTATGCTCACAAGAAAGTACATAAAAAAACCAACAATTTAAAAAAAATATTTTACCGTACGATAATTTGGCATAAAATGGCGGCAATTTTAAATTTTTTTTGAAAACTGCCAATTTTTGCCGTAAAAAGCGAAATTTTTCTTTGAAATTTCAACTACGTATTTATAGCATCAAAGTACATCTTTTCTTATTTTTCTATTTATTGCATTTTTAGTAAAATAAAACAAAATTTCATACATTTTGGTTTTTTGAGGTTAGGGGTCATTTTTAAAGTATTTATACGGATTCAGTTCGATAGTCTATTCATTACGAGTATTTTCCATTTTTTTTATTGTTCTACGAGCAACAGAACTGGAGAAATTAAAAAAAATTTTGTCATTTATTGGACATTTATGCAATTTTCTCGTGCAGCACAGGACCGATTCTGCAGAAAATTTTTTTTTCGCTTTATCTTAACATGTGTAAAGAAAAAAAACCAAAAAATTCAACTTCCCAACTACATCACTATCATATGACAATTTCCCTCTACTAATTACACACTGGGTGAAAATGATTCATAGCCGAATGATACTTCCCCGTGTTCTTTTAATGAACTGGGTTTTGAGAGCTTTTGAGTTCCCATACAAAATCGAAAACCCAGGTTTTATCTGGGTCTTCTGGTTCTTCGATTTTGTATGGGAACTCAAAAGCTCCTCAAAAGCTCTCAAAACCCAGTTCATTAAAAGAACACGGGGTTCAATGTTCATTGGATGCTGTAGTGTGTCAAGGGTATAAGTCAAAAGCTGTAGATTCCTTAACAAAAATTACGAAAACAAAAATATTCAATAGAATTGGAAAAACGGACCTCGGAAACAAAGCAATGCGATTTTTAAAGCTGCAACTAGGATATTGCTAATGTCTGTGTAATACCACAAATTTTAGGGAGTTTTTAGGCCTTCGAATATTCATACATACAAAGATAAAATAATAAAAATTTCATTCTCTTTTGGAATACTTAACTTCCATACAAGTAGCTTTATTTACGAAAAACCAAAAAGGATTGTAATACAGAATATTAAAACTACAAAATTAATTTATTATAATTGGTATAATTACATGTGTTAATAAAGCAAAAAAAAATATTTTTCCGCTTTTCAAAATTTGTTGTTGATGCATTTACTACAATTATTCGCTCTTTGAAAACCACAAAAGCACTTTATTCTTATAAAATCTGGAAAAAACATAAAAATGCATTTACAAAGAACCAAACTCTTTAATGTAAATACTTATCTGATTAAATTTTTATTATTAAACGGCCGTTATTCAAAGAGAGTTATGTCCTAGAAAACAAGATTTTTTCATTTATTAGTGATAGTAGTGTAAAAAACTTAAATTTGATTATATTCATTTAAAAATTATAAATCCTATTAAATTAAAGTATACATAATTTCTTATGTAAGGAACCAGTTTGGAGAAAAATAAAAGTATGAAATAATATAAACGTTTTAGTTAACTTGTTACTTCCAAATTTATTTCATTGCTTTCTAGCTGCATACGTTGGTAGTCTTACGTTCAGCAAAATAAACCTTACAATGAAATGAACTAGGGTTCTGGGAAAAGTTCGAAGTAGTCCGCTCAAATTAATCAAAATATTGCTATTTTTTGGAAATTTTTCCCACAGCTATGAGGACGATCCCAAATGAAGGATTTGGCGCCAAAAGGTCTTTAGCGTCGAAACTATGCGGAACTCGAAAAAACAGTGAAGACAGGAAATTGTATGCCCTACAACTTTGCTTTCTTGATATTTTCACCAAAATGCATAGTTTCTCCTCAAAATAGAGAAAAATGCGAGAAAACTCTAAAATTGACATATTTCTCAAAAGCCACCATTTTTTCGTACGTCAATTGCTTATAAGTTACGAACTACTGATCCCAGCGACACGACGCTCGATTGAAAGGTGAACAATTCAAGCGTTTATAGTATATTAGCATCGATATGGCACTACAAAACTGAAAACCATGTCTGAAACGTGTCATAACAAGTGCAGAAAATAGGCCACGTACGACAATCGAAAGGATGAAAGTTCGTGAACAAGGGATTGTGAGCCGCCACAAGCGTTCATGAAACCAAAAGTGAAACCGAAAAGATGATTTTTTGTATTAGTACAAGTAAAATAGTAAAAATAGCGGAAATGACTGGGTACAGGCTGAAATTTGGCAGAGAGCTTCCTTTTAGGGTTATTAATAAGGGGTTATAAAGTCTACCGATTTTCGACCCCGGGAAACCCACTTTGTAGGGGGTTGTAGGGTAAAAAAATCAGTTTTTTGCAAATACATCTTAAACGGTAAGTCTTATCACAAAATAGTGTTTACAAAGTTGGTAGATTATGCGATTATCTACAAAAAAGGTTATTACACATTTTCTCGTACGAATTGCCATTCATGAGATATCGGCGTTTTAAAGATTTAAAAGTGGGTTTCCCGGGGTAGAAAATCGGTCGACTTTATAACCCCTTATTAATAACCCTAAAAGGAAGCTCTCTGCCAAATTTCAGCCTGTACCCAGTCATTTCCGCTATTTCGCTTTTTTTGGCTTAATTTACCTGTACTATTTGGGATTGGAAAGAAATCGTCTATTATGAGATAATTCCAGTCAGTCCTTTGACCACACAGTTGCTTCTAGCTTTGTTTTATTCTTCCACTCCAATCCTTGTGCGTTAAAAAATCTATTGCAGAACTTTCTGTATGCATCACTTTGTTGAGTTTTGTCCCACTGCTCTAGATATTACCAAGGCTTTTGACAGAATATGACCAGGCTGCTTCGTTGGCTAAACTCCGAGCTATTTGTATTATAGACGCAGCTTTCAAGAACTGGACTGAGAATTTTCTTTCTGGCCTATCAGTCAAGGTAATATTCTAAGGAGCCAAATTTAAACTTCACCCCGTCTCTGGTGGTGCTCCCAAGGGCTCAATTCTGTCACCTACACTTTTCCTAAACTTTATATATGGTCTGCTGTCAATCCCAACCAGACCCCTTCGTTATGTCAATGTCGCTTTGCTGCTGACATTGGGCAGTCTGGATCTAACGGCTTATAAGTCTTTTAATATCATAGGCGTAACAATAACCGAGAATCATCAATGCAATGACGACCATACATATATCCGAATTCGCAAAAAACGCAACTTCCACAATGGCTGCGATTTCTTTAAAGATGTAAGTTTCTCATTCAGGGTGCAATGTACAAGTTCCACATTCGGCCACACCCTGAATACAACATGTTTCTATCAGTTGAAGGCTCGAAAACCACTAGGGTGGCTGGGCAAAAGGAAGAACGGTGTCTTTAACTCATCGGTTACGGCACCAATTGCTGCTCCATTCACTCATTAAACCAACACTGGAATGTGGCACCCCAGGCCTTATCTCTATTATCACAATAACTATTCAGTGTAAATTGAAACCTCTCTTGACTGCAAGATAATGTTATAGCCAACTTGGCTCACTCCCATACCCTGCAGTCATCCTTTTCGCACACTGTATACTGTCTAGAAGTCCGTTAATAATTAAATTAACTCTTCTGCAATCACTATTTCTTAAAGCGTATACAACAGACCTATCTTAACCTACTAAGCTTACTACAAATTACCGCAGAAATCAAACACCTCAATGCATGAACAAATGAACTGACATCACTTAAATTCATTCCATAAAACCTCAATTCACCCTACTCCACTTTAAGAAGTCATGACCATACTTTAATATTTATTGATCCAAAGCGTATACATTATGGCTAAGAACATATTTACCTTAAACTCTCAAACCATGTGGCATCATTACTAATCTAACCACAAAGTCCAAATCTTCAAAGCCAATGTAAATAAATGTGGTCTCGAAATGTCAGACTAAACGTAAAACAAACTCTTAACCGAAATTTATTTCGAAACCACTTTGTCCTAGTTTATGCTACTTAGACACATTCTGCATACACTGTTCTCAAACTGAATAAATTATTATTTAAAAGTTGTTTGTTTTTTTTGTTTAACTAATTTAGAAAATTTATTTATTGTAAAAATTGACATGGACTACGATACTCTGAAATTTTCTTTTAACTACTAAAAAAATTGTTTACCAAAGTAAATATAAAAATTAATCTTACCTCAACCGAAATGTTTACACAGATCGACATTAATCACGTAAACAAACTTCCATCAATTTGACTGCAGCCACAAAAGCCCCAATTAATTGTCCAATAGAAACGAAATAAGCCTCTTTCTGAAGTTCACCCGCATCCCATCGTCATTGTATTACAAAAAAGGACACTCCACATCCAGGATTATATACCGGAACATCCGGGAAAACGAGGACATGTTTCACCACTTTAAGTCTATTCGATTTACACTCAACAACAACAGATTTTGATGTCTTTGATTAAACAAAACCCACTTCACATTATATCAAACTAATTTTAGCATCCATCATGGCGTTTATTTATAGTTTAGATTGAGATTGTCGTAATAATTGTGAACGCAGACAAATATGCCGAACTACAAAAACACCACCCTCTCCGGCATCAAGCACAGAACTGATGTAATCTCATGCGATTGGCTAGACGGTGCCTGTTTTGAGAGCGCGGAAATGTCTCGTAACACTTTAAAAAATCTCATGTGGAATGTAAGTTTACAAAATTCCAGTTCCAGTGTAAAATTACTGTGGATAAAGTGTCGAGAGATGGAAGCTTCTGCAATAATATCTCGAGATATGTTTTGTTTACATGAGAATAGTCGCGATATCATGAAATATGTTGCCATATCTCAAGAGATTTAAGTTCCCCTCCTCCCCTCCTTGTCCCACAGGAAAAACATTTCTTAAACATTTTCCTTCCAAAAATACTTTTCCAGGGCGGGTTTTAATAAGTGAAAATACTGTAATCCAACGAATTCTTTATTTGGGCGAAGAAGTTTTCCAGCAGACATTTTCAAAATTTCCCAACGACAAAAGAATTTCCGAAAGTATGCTGCTTACCTGAAAGCTTCTTACCCCTCCCCCTTCTTCTTCAACCAGTATTCTCCAGGTAAGTATGGAGACCTCTAGGTACTTGTAAGAAGTGCCCGTGTGCAACGAAATCAATTGCCTCAGTCTGAAAAAGTTGAGGAATGAATTTTTGTGGAACTTATTAAGCAGTCAAAGAAAAGGTGAAACTTCTCCGAGAGAAGTTAAGGTAAAACATGGTGTAAAAAAGGTGAATTGGATATTTCTCGGTTTTTGTTTTGATATCAAAATTCGTAAATATATCTAAGTTTATGATGGAAGTAAGTACAGAGGTAACATGACGGTATGGAGGAGGATAGAGAGCGCCTCGATGAAAATATCATAGAGGTGTGCCGCGCCCGTTAGTAAATGGCAGGTTTCGATGATTGTGGAGTGTTCAAGCAGATGAACTATTATTTTGTGGAATCAGATATTGAATGATAGAGAAGAAATTGATGTCTTTTAATGTAATAGCGCGATATTAGTAGTTGTACTTCTCTAAATCTTCGTGCAAGTTCAATGCTGCTGCAGGCGTGTGCATCTAATCAAGATAATCACACTGCTTTGTTTGGATGTTTCATTGCAAAGTAAAGATATGTAGATGTAATGTCAGATAGACGCGATTTAGCACGAGCTAGAAAAATCATATATTTTGAAAATATTATTGATTACCTGCAAAAAAGGGCAAAATGGAAAGAGTCTAATGGTGGGGCCACACGACACAAACTTTTGTTCAGTCTGTACGAACAAAAGTCTGTGTAGTGTGGACCCACCTTTCGGCGTATAGACTTCTACAGAATTTTGTCTGTGCATGCAACCTTCTGGAAAATAAAAGCCTGAAGCAATGAAAAGTCCGCACAGACATTCTGTCGACATGTCTATGAGCAAGAGTCGGTGCTATGTGGACCCACCATAAGAGTCTTGAAATTGGAAAGAATTCCCAGAGCATACATACACTGTGCCACAACAAGCGAGAGTTTTAATGGACCAACAAAGGAGAACAAAACTATTACAAAACTTCGATCGTATCAGCATCATAAACATAAAACGGGGTTCTGAGAATTGCTAATATCAGTCTATGCAGTGTAGGTTACCTGCAGTAAATTATAAAACGAAGGATTTTCAGCACAACTTGCTTACTTTTAGTAAATGCTTCCTTCGGAAGAATAGTTGAGCGTAAAAGAAGGTGAATTGGTTCAGAAATAGAAAGACACAAGACTATGGCATTGCGTGGAATCGAAGCACGGATCTCAGGGATGGAAGTCAAAAGCTCTAACCGCTATATACTAATACTACACAGTCCCAGGCTTACTTGAACTCGACGAAAATTTTGTATGTGTAAGGCTGAGCTCAGGAGTCACACTTTGTACTTCCAATTCGTTCGTCATTTCGTTCACGTCGTGGAGCTATGGCTAGTAGTAAGCTTAGCTCGAAGAAAGATGAAGGATAGGAGAAGTTAACGGGAGTCTGGAGAATGAATGAGGCGATGAACTGTGCGAGATTGAACTTCTGAACGCTGTATGAGTTCGGGAATACTGACTGTGGAAGGTTGTTCTACAGTCGCGTTGTTCTGCATATAAAAGGATAGACCGAAATGTACGTGAAAATAAAGGCTACAGACTACACGGGTGAGTTGATCGGTAAAATTTTGACAGAGCTGCAACATTCTTCGTGATTTAATGAGTCAATTGAGAAACAAATCATCCCATTACCAAGAAGTTTGAGAACACAGTTCTGCACCAGGCTAAGGCAGTTTTCGAGATCTGGGCCCAGATAAACGATTTGAATTGAATGAAGGACTTGTAGACTATGGCCGAAGGAGGGATTTACATCTTCTAAAAGGAATCCTAGACACTGGGATGCTCTTTATGACTTTGGAATATATTAGTCAATGTTATGCCTAGGCTATTAAATGAGAAGGTTCAGTTAGTTCAAGCCGATCCACTGAAATGGGAAGAAGAGTAGTGCAGGTTTCCTTAGAAATAGACCCCATCGAACATAACCTTGATTGAGCTATCAGAAAGAAAATTCTCGATCCAGTTCTGAGTCAGTACCAATAGCGTGAAAGCAGAGTAAGATGTCATACCCTCTTAAAATATTTGGAGATATTTTATATAGACCAACCACACCAGACTTATCGATTAAAGCGGTGAATGCGAGGACCTCAGTGACATGTTTCCAGCATTTTCGGAGTAGACACCTTAAAGAAAGCTGTCCATTAAAATTTGTAGCCGCGATAAAATTTAAAAAGTACAAAAAAAGAATAAAACAAAATGTACATGGTCCAAAGTCAAGATAACCCTTCACATTTCAAATAACAACTGACAAACGACCGCTATAAATAACCCATAGCCATACCCTAAACTCGGTCTGCCATCCGTCGTAGCCAATAGATTTCTCTCATCGCAAGATATATAACACTCTACACTCAAAAACCTAAAAAACTTGTTCCCTACCACATAGAAGTATTTGTATCTATGCTAGGAATAACTTGGTATACCTATGCAGAAGTTCTAACGTAACCTCTAATCCACCTTTAACTCTTCAGAAGTCCTAGGAAAAGTAATGAAGTCCCTTCCTTAGCATTCTCAACAACTCGGACCTCTACGCAGTAAGCGAGAACTTCGCATATCAATCCTTCGCCTGAACCATACAAGCTTAGAGAATTGCCTGGCATTATGGGAAGAACAGATAATAAGGTGTTTTTTCAGTCCCTGCTTCTTCCATTATGAAATCTGTTTAGCCTAGGCTGGATAGATGGTTTAATCGGACATGGACGAATCCATCTACGCCGCCGCCCCAAGAACTAAATTCAACCTCGGTAGTCTGGTGAGTAAGGCGCCTGGCTACCATCCCAGAGGTCCCGGGTTCGAATCCCGGCAGCACCATGGTCCTTCTAGTCTAAGATACGTAGAAGAACGACCTTAACCGATCAAGTAACCGAATGAAATTTTTTTCTATGATAAAAAATATGCTAACAAAAGTAACGGTGATGGGTTGCCTAACGAAATATGTTAAAGGCTATATTTAATAGGGTTTTTTTCGCCATTTTCCGCCTTTTTCTCTATTTTGAGGAGAAACTATGCATTTTGGTAAAAATGTCAAAAGAGCAAAGTTGTAGAGCATAAAATTTTCTACAAATTTTGTCTTAACAGTTTTTTCGAATTCCGCATAGTTTTGCCGCTAGCGACCGTTTTGCGTCTTTTTTAGATTTTGGGCTAAAATTATGCATTTGTATGAAAAATTAAACGAGATCAAAGTAGTTGTTGCAGTTTTTCAACGGCTTTTCTTTGGACGCTTTGATTTATCAACAGTATCTGAAAAAAGGCGAAATACGAACTGGAGAGACATTTCTTACATTTTTCGAGGGAATGAAATTTTGTACTGAAGAGACAATTCTTACTTCTTTTGCGGTAGCAAAATTTCCAACTAAAAATTAGGCGAGGTGGGTTTGCAAAATATAAATATACATTGTGGAGACATAGATTTCTTACTTACTGTAAAACGGTTTAATGCATTGTTTAATTTGCTTGTTTTTGTCATTTTGGCATTTCAATAGCACCTCGCCTCATTTGAAGTATGACATTGTACTGGCTCAAAAGAAAAAAGAGGCACCTCTTACAAACTAATTTTATAATCGTGTCCTACTCAACACCAGTACTGTCTTATTTCTAATAAAGCGTGCAGAAGATGCCCATCGATTTCTGTAAATTTTACTGTACAATGGCGGATCCATCCCTTAACATGCTAAGCCTGACATTAACCAAGGTTTTTTGATGGATCGGTCAACTTCTTCACCTATTGACTCGGACTGTAATATACAGACCATATATTAGGTCTTTCCTCGAATACGACTCCTTTATTTGGAAAGGGGTTTTATTGTTGGGTCCCACGGTATACAGAAACAAGGTTATGTAAAAGAATGTATACTGTTTTAGTGCGACGTCACTCGGCGACCTCTTCCCATATAAAATCGAGTTGTTGTTGTTTCTGCATTAGTGCTGACGTCACTCGGAGACCTTCTTCTACGATATTTGCAGCTCTCAGTCTCTTTTACATTACCTTGTTTCAGTATACCGTGGTTGGGTCCCAAATGTGGTGAGATTAAATACAAAAGAGGCCCTCAAACTCATCGGTGAGGACACTCTTTGGTCTAGACAAAACTTTATTGCTGCTGTCGGAGCGACTTTTTCACAGAAATGAGAGTCTTATACCCGTAAAACAAAATTAGACTCCTCGGCTCATATGATAGAATTTTGCATTTAATATGCTTCTTTTGGACTCCAAGACGTGAGTTGGATCTTTTCAAAAGTAAGGAACCATCCATGGAGTTTTTCGTTAATATTTGAGGCATTTCTAATCCCTTCAAATTTATGGATTTTGTGCCATCATTATCAACCTTAAACACGAGATTTATCGTTCTTTGCTTACTGTTTAAGTATAGTCTCAACTTGATTAAGGCTTATTTAGAAAGAGATTTGTTTATCAAGAAAATTTGTCGTTTATAATTGAAATTTTACATATTCATCAAGTAATTATTACGCCTTGATCATCGACTTCCATAAATCGTTTATGTTTGCCACGTTTTAAGGCCCACCTAAGAAATGAACGTTATACGATGTTGAAAATTCATAAAAAAGGCACGCTTCACCGTCAACAATCAATCAGGCATTGCGGAAAAATTTGAAGGATTACTTATAAATATTGAATCCTAACAATGCTGCATTTCAAAGAAAACACGTGCAAGGATCAAACAGATAAATTGCGCAGGGTTTGGATCTGATTTAGAATAAAAAAATTCTGTTACGAGAATGGAGGTTTTTTTTAAAGTGATATATAATTTTTTTTAGTAAATTTTTTATCTAAAAAATGGTTTCCATTGAAAATAAAATCCTTGCGAAATTATAATATGAGTTTCACGTGTATTTCCTTTGCTCATCATCATCTGATTCGCAGAAGCACCCATTACTCAAATGACGTGACCGGCAATTGTAAGGGAAGAAGGGGTGGTTTGTTACAATGCCCAAAAAATAAATTCAACCCCACACACGCCATCATACCACATGCAACTTATGTGCCGGGGTCTCACCCTTCATATTGTGTGTGTCAGCAGAATATAATGCTATAAGTGACTCTATATATATGTACATGTACAGAGACGTGAATCCTCAACGGGGCTCTGCCTATTGCCCGCATTTGTCAAATTCTCTTATCTCCATAAAAGCCGCAACATTCCCAGAATTTGAATTTTGGTAGCTTTAATTGACTTTCACTTTCATGAAGGGACGAAAAATAGTACTCTGGCCACCTCCCTCGGCAACTCTTTGCACGCAAATGCCACTCTCTAATCCGTACCACATGTGAGCCAGCTAGAGGCCCATATGGGCCATTATAAACGGGGTCTGAATTCATTTTTCAAGTAAATTTTTGCCATCCACAACACTCTAGCCCCAACCAACATGCCATATATAGTCCCTGCCACAATGGCTGAAATGCCAGCCCAAAGTCATCTTCGTCATTTTGACAGGATTTTTGTCATTTGTCTTATGAGTGTGTTCCGTGGACGCCCTGTTCCTGACCATTATTGTCCGAAAAAAAAAACATGGACTCAGCTGAACGAGCTTTAATATCATTAGTCAAAAAAGGTTCGTCCTTGACACTTTCTACATTGGGGGACTGCATTTGGTCTTAGTATGACCGATTTGAAGCCTTTATTCACGACAATTCGTTTGGTCATCGCTATTCTAAATTGCTGATAGCATACCTTTAGAGACGATTCAATTCGTCATAAAAAGTAGGGCAATCTTTAAAAATCTGAAATATACGAAAGACCCAATTTTACCGCAGCGGTATGGGGTCGAACTTTTGTCGGTATACGGAAATAGAATAAAAATATTTCAAATGTGGCAAATGCCACATAAATCCTAGATTGTCTGACACTTTTGCATGCCATTTCGAAACTGAAGCTTTATTTCGGATATTTTATGGATGTCATTGGGGAGTGGGGAATATGCACTTTCATTGTTGCGACTAGGTGAATATTTCTTTATTTATTGTCACCACGCACCAATTGGGAATTTGCTATTGTCCTGGGGGATGATACCGTGGAATGCGGAGAAATTGATTTCGTTCTCGACTTGCCCTACTTTCTGATTATGACAAATTGGATCCTTTATTGAAAGGATATTTTTGATATAGGAAATTGTTATTATTAATGGATACATTTGTATATCTTGTTACGCAGGTGTGAAGTGTATCACTTTTGTATGGTTGCAAGTATCGAATGGCGTCAGGTTAATGAGGTAGTAAGGACGGGGTGATACCAAACTTTGAGGTGTGCACTAAGTGGTGGTTTGTACGCCTTCACAGTACATTTTGAATTCTTGAATGGTTGCTTTATCGTCAGTAAATGGTTGCCGAAGTTCAATACGATTAATAGTTTCGTTTTGTTGCTGTCCAAAGTTCTTGGATGAGTTTTGATCGTGAGGACTCTGACTAATTCAACTTAATCAGGACGACAATGTTAAGTACTTCCAATGACCACGTAGTAAGCACACTCTTCAAAGCCTACATAGCCTAAATCTTGATGACATGCAACTGAACGCACTGGCAGTGGATATTTCATCTCGGTGTCTTCTGGGCAACGAGCACACCCACTTGTAAAGTATAGTATTATGCTGATCAGCATCAGCTTAGAGTTGCTGGAGAGGGTTCTCCTCAGAGGTCAAACTCAAGGACAAATGAAATTAGTTTGCTACACTGACCTGATCGAGAAGTGAACAAAATCCTTGTAGGCGATCACCTACATTCACCCAGGTAAAGTTAAAGGTGTTGCTTATAAAGCTCACTTTTGATAAGACATTTTCCAGCCATTTTCTGGTAGATACCTTCATCAAAATGCTTGTTTTTATCGGCGCAAGCCTCATGGTAGTTAAGGGGACTTTCTGGTCTAGATTTTTCCAAAAATCAATTTTTTTTAAATTGATATTTCAATAGTATAGGCTTTTAAAAGTATACTGTTAAATTTTCGTATAAATATTTCCAGTATTTTGACTTCTACAACCTGTTTAGCAGGTCAGCGCGGAAGCAGGTAAAAGGGTCAACCGGTCCAATGAATAGATCTATTGTTTGTAGGAATGCAGCTGCTCGGATTTTCTCCCTTCTCCTAAATATGAATAAGTCACACATATTCCCTATTGACTACGTGTAGGTATTTCAAAATATTAATTAATAGTAGGGTTAGAGTAGGATTGATAGTAAGTATAGATTTATATCCGATTCGTCTCAAATTTTACTACGCTATTCAGTAAACCAGTGCCTATCGTTGGAACTAAAACCCCCGTTTTCCGTTGAATATTTCTTATTTTTTACATACAAAAAGTAATGAAAAAACCGTCTGTTTTCGAAACGTAAATTTTAACAACGCGCCATTTTGTCAAATTTTTTTTTTGTCATTCTAGTTCCTGTGATAACTACACACGGTGAGCTTGAAGTAAGTTTTTATGAGCTCGAAAGGTAACCCGGGTTTTTCTGTTTGACTATGTTCTTTGACCTAAAAGAAGACATTTTGAGTCAAAACTAAAATCTTGTAAGCGCCCCTTTTCGATTTTTGGCCCCCCAAAAAAAAACACCCTCTAAAAAAAAATTCCGTTTTTGACTAATACCTCTTAAACAGTAAATGTTATCATAAAATAGTATTTACAAAGTTTGTAGATTATACGATTATCTACAAAAAAATATAGTACACATTTTCCCGTACGATTTGCCATTCATGAGATATCGCCGTTTTAAAGATTTAGAATAGGTACTCATTCGCGACGAGTATAAGGTCATCAGACGCTCAATAAATCTTTTGTTGGACTACGGGGCTAATATTTTCAGGGGTGATTGCTGGATGTATTTGGAGAAAAAAATTGTTCTAGAGAGGTGGTCTATCCCCACTTTCCACTAAAATACAGGGTGCTTACGAAAAAAAATTTAATGTTTTTAAAATTTACTTAAACCTCAATTACTCCTAGACTAATTATCGTGAAGCAACAAAATTAGGCTCACCTTTTAGGTAAATGTGTATTCTTTAATTTGATATAAATATCAAAAAGTTTAGTGACTCCTTTTAGAAGATATGTAGGTTTAAAGTGCGAGCAAAATCCCAATATACTTCGTTTTTTAGCATTTTGACCTAACTTTAAATCTACATATTTCCAACTTGAAATTAGTAAAATATAACTATACATTTTGGAGGCCTAGCTTTCTTACCTACTCTGAGTCAGTTTAATGCATATTAGAATCAAACTCGTAAAAAATTCGCCTCATTTGAAGTATGACATTGTACTGGTTCAAAAGAAAAAAGAGGCACCTCTTACAAACTCATTTTATAATCGTGTCCTACCCAACACAAGTGTACATGCATAAACCAAGTATTGAGGTGATCCTTTAGGTTAAACCATATAAGTCCCATGGGGTGAATGACTTTCGTCGCACTCTGCTGCAAGAGGGTTCCAGTCTTATCACTCCTTAACCCTAAAAAATAGTCAGGGCATCCTTGGCATATTCTCCTTGTTTAAAGAAATGTAAACAGTTGCAGGATATTCTAATCGCATCCTGGGTAAATCCTTCAGAACGATAAACCTCTCGTCTTTTGCGTTATATTACAGATGAACCAAGACCAGGAGTCAGAAGGATAACTAAGCGATTATGAAGGGTCTAGGCGGGGCGGATATAACGTCCAAACTAGTTGAAACTTGTCAAAATGGGCTGTCTTCTTTGGCTAGGAGGTACAGGATCACTCTGCATTGGGCCAGAAGGACATTGAGAGCAACAAGAACATAGATGAACTGTGCAACTCTTGTAGACAAACCAGTGGAGAATATACAGAAGCCGCTGCGAGTAACAAGCCCCATTGGCAAACATGCGAGCAGATTGACAATTTCATACAACACCCCCTGCCATAGCTGTACAAACTGAACAATCCAAAGAGACAATCGAAAATTTTCGAGCATTGTTTCGGGAGGACTAGAAAGTCTATCAAGATACTGGTTGTCTTCATTACTTTGCTTTAAATTACTTAATATGAAGTATAGAAAGGCCGGCAATTCCTGGCCTCGAAGAGGATGGGTCTAGGAGGCTTTACGTTATCTGTCGCTGTCTCACCACGGCGAGCTATAGAATCTCGTTGCTTAAGGCGACGTGGAATAAACAGATATAAGAGCGCCATACAATCACTAAGCAAGCTGCTGAACTTGTCAAGTGTTTTGACCTACGAATCTGAGCGAAGGGGCTGTAAAATACTAGGTGCGTAACGGCGGGGTAGTTTTTGACCTGATATCTAATACAAACAGTATAAAAGGGAGAAGACGCCATTCTGTCAATTAATAATAGCCATTGTCAAAGCTGTGCTCTTTCCAAAAACCAATGCTACAATTTCCACGATGTATGTATCATAAAGTTGTTTCACTTTACAAATGATCCTTTATGAATGGATACCCCAAAACCTGAAAAGGTAACAAAATTCCTATTCAGAAATATTGAACTTTTCCCCGCAAACACAGTCCTCAAATCCAATTTGACATCTACAACGAAAATGTTCCATAATAATACATTTCTGATATTTTACTGAAAATGGACTTTATGCCAAAAGAAATGAATCCTTCTGAGATATAAAAGAAACACCCTCTTGGGACACAGCCAGAGAAAGAGAGAGCTGAATATCATCATGGATGCTCATGGATTTTGTGTAGTAACTTTATCGCGTCGAATATTTGAGTCTCTACCCTGGTGTGCTGGTGGTGAATGGAGCTGGGGTATGCCCTTACCTGCCCTACCTTAATGTACGACTAACTTTCGTTTTGAAATGTAAATCTAGCTTCACACGTGAAATTTAAAATTACCAACTTTCATTTTCAACGAGTGCTTTGCGGGCTCAGCCTTGCGGCTAGAGTGTGATATACGGGGGCGCTGTGCTTCTATCCCAGGTATGGCAAAGTAATTCTGGCCTATGTGGCTGTTTTGGAACAGACAACAAAGGGTTGCTTGGTGGAGTTTAATATACATTTTTGTGGATTCGTTGAGGTTTCATAAAATTATATACATTGGATGCTTGCATATTTTGGGTTTAGATGAAGTATTCGCTCTTAAAGATTTATGTTTTGTTGTACTTTAAGGATGACTTAAATTAGTTCTTGATTTGATATTTAATAAGTTTTAGTTGGTACATAACATCACAGAATAGCAAAACCTTTAAGATAAAATCAATCAGGCTCTTCTACACATAAATGGACCAACGAACTACATTACTAGTTTCTCTAATTAGAAAAAAAAATATCATCAAACAAACCCTGGCATATATTAAAACCCCAAGCCACACAACTCTCAATATTTATGAGTATTTTATTCCATTTTTTTTTCCTGTCAGGATTCCATTTCATAATGATGCTACAGGACATTTCTGCCAACCAAGGCATGACACAGTCCGTATTCTTTTACCCTGACCCATATTTTTGTTTCCTGTATTCACATATGTTTTCTGTCAATGCCTAACTAACATTCGAGCACAGAGAACTAAAACGGCAGTAAAGGGACATAATTATGATTGACAGGATGAAAGCCTATACGGAATGCTTTTATCGATGTTGGACATGTGTGCAGATTCAGCTGGATTTCCTGTGATAGGATTGCCATGTCACTCACATTTTTATTAGGACGAATACGGATTGATGATTTGAGCTTAAGTAAATATGGTTGGAAATATAGAAGGACTATTTTGTTACTATAAAAGTTATGACGGTTTTTTGTATGTTGTTTGGGTTATTGGAGGTGGATAGTGAGCCTAGTTTTTGATTTATTTGTAAACAACGGAAGACCTTCTATTGTCAAGCTTTGTATCTATAAAATAATAAAAAAAATCAACATAATCATATAATATCAATAAAAAAAGGGGTTGGAGGCTTGGTTCGTACGAACACGACACAATCTGGGAGCCTTCGCTCCAAGCAGAGGCGGGGTTTTCATCGATGCGAATGGTGCACTTGCAACGGGCGCAATTGGACGGGGCGCAATCTGAAGTTGTTCCAAGCACCTTCTATGTTCAGGAAGGCTGCAAAGGTGCACTGTTTTAATTCTATTCCGAATTCTACAGTTGAAACTAATACATCCAGTGAAGTGGCCATCGATTATCCACTTGAAATATGAAGGCTTGGAGAACGACATAGAGACCTCTATTATGGAGATTCGAGTGTATAGGTCTCTATAGATTTGCTAAGCCCAGGATTGTGCTAGGGAAAACACCGAAACACATCCTGGAGCAGATGATGAGCTTGGGGATGTGTGGAGAATGGTGGCAGTGGCGCTGAAGGCCATCTACCAGAAGAAGCTTAAGCAGTTCGAAGCTTAATGCCGGAACCATAATAGACGTGAAAGAACGTACGTCAATCCCTACGTTCCCAGGGCTCTATGATCAAAATGAATGATTGACTATAATAAACGTACATCACATGTACTTGTTTTCGTTAATATTTCGTTAAACATAGTATAACGCCATCCTATGGGACCTGGATCCCAGTTGACGGCGTTGTAATGTCAAAATCGTAGCATATTGGTTGTATTCAGACTCAAATTCAAACAATGTTTACTGCGTTTATTATAGCCGATTGTACGTCAAGTGTTTGTTCGGTAAAAACGTACGTCGATCTACGTCTATTATTGTTCAGGCTTAAAGAAACAACATTAGCAGGATAGTTTTGTTAAGTTAAAGCGCAAGCAAATCCAGCATAAAAGCAAAATCGCGAAGTAAATCCCGATTGGACACAGGCTTTCATAGGTGCAAATGGTGCATTTGCAGCGGGCGCAACTGGACGGAACGCAATTTCAGAAATTAATATTATTTAAAAAAAAATTAAAGTTTCTCTTATTTTATATATTAAAGGAACTCCACAGAGTGTTTATGTCTTTTTCAATTGCCTTCAATGCGATCAAAAAATGAACAGCTGATGGGGGCGCAATTATGGCATAATGCACCGGGCGCAAAAAAACCGAGCGCGAGCCCTGACTCCAAGACAAAATTTTCGTGGCATTTAGGCCACATCCTGCTCACTTCAGTTCAAGCACTGCGGTCCGGTGGGACGAAGACTGATTACAAAAGCCTTTGGTATATATATACCATATAGACTTGATCTTGTTTTCATCACTTCCTAACTGATTCCATAAATAAATTTTTAGATAAAAAAAAATTTTTATACCAAAACAAGATCAAAAAACCATTCCAAAAACTAACTTCGAAACAACTCGATTTTCTCCCTTATTACAAAAACCCAAAGTGAAAGTGACACCTAACTCCAGAAATGCCTTTAATGACCTTTGGTATCCACTTGAAAACCCCCCGGATAATTGCGGTATACAGCTACAAAAACCATTCGTCACCTACTGAATAACTTGTCTCTGTTGATTTAGAGAGGCTACACAGTCCCCGTTCGAAAGCAGCAACTGATTAGCATTCAGGTAGCGTAGAGCATCTTCATGAGTTCTAATCGAGATTCCTTACCAGAAATTTACAATGTCTTTAAATCCGGAGATTCCCCAACAACTACAGCCAGACCAGAAACTCTCAGCTGCCAGTTAACGAGATGTAATCTAGCTTTCTTTCTTCCGTGCTGGACCGTGCAATCTCCTCGCATCGTGGCTAAACAAATTAAAAATTCCCCGGGGGGTAGTACACAGGAAATAAAGAGAAATCGTCCCCTTGGGGGTATGAACGTTGCCTTTGTGTAAGATATAAAAACTTCAAGATGTGCATCCATCAAAAAACGCCCCTATACAGCTTCTGCAAAAATTACTAGGAGGCCCTTCCGCAGCTAAGACGTGATTGCTCAAGGAAAGGAGCTGCGCCAATCAAATACAAATGATGGATATTTAAATCTGGAATTCGCTTAACTGATGGTTTGTAGCCCAAATGGATCCTGGAGGGGCGATTTGTATTTTTTCGAGTACTTAGTTACCGCCAACAGTCAATCGATGAATGTACTTTATAGCCTTTTGCATCGAAACATGCCGTGGAACAATACCTGGCGGTAAGAGGCGAACCATTAATCAAAAAGAGTGGAAATGCTTAGGTTTAAGTATTAACAGGTGCACGCCAAAAACCATCGATGGTTTTAAGGTGATTGGAAGATAATATCTAACAACTGCGATAAATCTCCTATCTTGGAGTTGGTGTGTTGTTGCTGCTACCCAGGGTGTTTCCGTTTTATCTCCAATCAATCAACTCTCCACAATTCATTAAGGTGCCAACGAGGACACGTCCATCCAATAAATTTGTTTGTACTTTGTCACTTGTCCAAAAAGTTTTTTAGTAGTAAATCGTGCACGCAGTGAGTGATAAAATTACTTCTTCCTGCGGATTCCAACCAACAAGGATCCCTAGAAAAAAAACCACTCTGGAAAGGCACGGACGGATTATTATCCCTAAACTTTACCAAAAAGAAAATTTAATTTTTTTCCTTCTTAGTTTCAGAAAATTAATTAAAAAGGGGAAAAAAAGGTTCTGATTTACTTTTACAAAGGAATTATGACACCTTTTGGAAAGGTGAGAGAGATTAATGGCAGATTCGAAGTGTAGTCGGTCGTGAGGTGAATTCATTGCTGTTAAAATATCGGATTAACCATCAGGGAAGTTGTTAGTAATGAATTTTTTTCCCCTGTTGGAATTTGTTTTTTTTCTCGAATATTTATGATTAATTGAAATAGAATTACTTTGGAGAAAATGTTGATTTGAGTACTGGGAATCTATTTGTAGAACGAGAAACGTTTACATGCAGCTAATTGATGAGATAAGGAAAATTTATTGTATTTTTTTTTGATTTGCAGATATGGTAAGATGAAATAATTAATTGCTTTTTGAAAGTTATATTTTTTTTAAATAAATCTCAATCTAAATATAAACAACAAAAACCGTATTGAAAATATTTGCGCATTACACAATTTGATTAGCAAAAAAATTACAAGAATTTAGCAATACACAACTGGCAAAAATGCTAAAATCAAATCAGTGATGACGTCAGAAAAGCTAAAAGCTTTCGTATAGCTTGCGGGAAAAGCTCTCATAAATCTTACGACAAAAGCTTTCTTAAAGCTTTCGGGAAAAGCTTTTTTAAAGCTTTCGAGAAAAGCTTTTTCAAAGCTTTCGGGAAAAGCTTTTTTAAAGCTTTCGAGAAAATCTTGTTTTAAAGCTTTTGGGAAAAGTTTTCATAAATCTTACGGGAAATGCTTTATAAGTAGCTTTTGATAATATTCGTTGTTGTGTGTTATGGAGGCGAAGCTTAAAAATTACCCTTTGTACTACCATTCTGTCATGTCGTTCAGGTCATAGTGGAATGTCTAGTTGTAAGTTTGATTTGAAGAATAAAAGAGAATACGATAGGTTACGGGTCTCGGAATTGGTCGAGTAGATGACAATGGACTTTATGTTCAAAGTCTGGAATGTTATACCAATTCAGAAATACTGACTGCGGAAAATTATTACATAATCAAGTTGTTCGGTTTATAAATGCACTTCTAGAACGTAGTATACACCAAAACGAGGGACTGCAGTGTGGGAGAGTGAACCGTGAAGGCCGGATATTCTTAATTATAGTGAAACCGCAAAATTTTTAATGGGCTGCTACATTCCTACGGTGGCTTATTGAGTCTCTATAGATCTTGTCCAGTTACACAAAGAAGTTTTATCAATTGGTTGTTTTTTAACGAACAATTCTGGATAACAATCTATTTTTTATCCATATTGGTAGAGGATTAATGACTCTACTATTGCTTTATCTGTTCCTTTATACGAAAGACAGAATGAATGGTGCATCAGTGGCTGAAGTAGCAATTTAACCATTTTCCAACTAATTTATATTAGAATAGATTTAGGTCAATTTTGTATATAATAAATTTGGATTTTAAGGACATTTCACACATTTTGTATTCAGTAGAAGTCAGAAGCCTCAATTTGTAACCAATTGCCCCGTGTGTGCTTTACATTTTCCTTAAAACTTGAGCTTTTTGTTGATAATAAACTAGATTACATTACAGATCATCCAAGTACTTTTGGTTGAAAGCCCATAGATTCATTGTCCACACGAAACCACAACTGAGGGTGGCTGCTTATCGACACCAAAATGGGCAAAAGATGTCATTTTTCTGGAAAAACTGGAACGATATGAAGTTTCTCTAATGTTAAAAGCATTTGAAATACGTCTATCATGTCATCGGTCATGTCGTAATGCATCGTAGAAGTAAGTCGTAGGATTAGTCAGAAGGAGATTTTCTGCCTAGAACAGGTTGGAGAAAGTTCTCAGTTACAGAAGAAGAAACACGAATTTAAGTTTGAATTCTTTAATGGCGTATGACTTTGTTCCCTATGTTTCTATTTCGGTTTGTTTATGTTTAAGTACATATTTATGAAGGAATGGTCTATAGGTCTATTTATGATTGGCTTAGCTTATTAATGGGTCCATTGGGTTAGCTTTATATTTTGGAAAATGGTTTTTCTATGTGACAGTTATTGGCTCAGGAATCACCCTTTGAACGAAAAGTTTGGGTTGTCGTTGGTCACGTGTTGGAGCAACGGGGTATAAGGAGTCAAGGAAGATGTTTAAGGAGATGGCGATGAATCTAGTTTTTGTCAGAGATTAGAGTTCAGAGTATTACAGGGTGAAGACTGGTAGCAAAATCAAGTCAAAAGAAAGGAGGAAGAAAAGAATCAACGATGCCAAAAGTGTTATATGATTTTTTTAAACAGTCCTCGTCCCATGATACCGGCTGCTTCGATTTCCGTTTTCGAAGCACTATAAGAAAAGTAGTGAAATAGGCAAAAAAAATTGGTAAGAAAACAATCCCAGCTAGCATTTAAAGGGGGCATGCCTCATGCAGCGTGGGGACCCCATGTGGAAAAATAGGGGCATGCGGAAAGAGGCATTTCCCTTAGATTCATCATGAGCACCACACAAAGAAAAATCTGCGATACTGAAGTGAGGTAAACCCTATCAGTTTCTCATAAGGACCAGCTATGAGACAAACCTAATTACAAATGAAATGGGGCAATCCCACCATCTGCCGGAGGTCAAGTAGCATTGCACTTGATTAGTACTCAGTTGGGGGACCGCTTGGAAAAATGACACTCGCGTTTAAAAATATATAGCTTTCGGCACCACCGCAATTATTACTCGCATATCCACCCCGAAGTTCTCCGGTAGATGCCCCTTGTGGGGCTAGCCTCATATGGGCTTTTTCTGCACCCCCTCAAAATGCTAGTTGGGATATAGTGAACCGAAGAGGAGGTAAGAGAAGAGGTAGTGGTGAGAATATTTCATCACTCCAGTAGCAGAGGGATGTATTTTCGGTCGCCTGTACGGCCCAGCTCAAAAAAATACACCGCCGGGGATCTGCCTTAAACGGTAGTAGCAGATTACTACTGACTAAACTTACCAACCTCGTTCTATGCCGTTTGAGCCCGGACCAGGAGACGCTGTAAAGGCATTACATCAGCCTGGAGCCATTGATGTGATACTTAAAAGGATCCCTTGAAGGGGTGTTCAAAAGAACCGGAATAGTGGGGCAAATGGATGAGCGACCTTTTGTCTTTGCTTCCTTGTAAGAAAAGTGTCTTCGTCGAATCTCGCTTCCCAATTCACTGGCTACATAAGTGGACAGTCCTCTGCTTCCCAAATCTCTGACATTCAAAGAAGGCATGGCCCGCGTCTGGACATTCTGGGTAGAACGGTGAAGCCTTCACGGTATATCCTATAATCTCCGTGTCCGCTTAAAAACTACGGAAGATAGTAACTTACTTCTTCATGTTCTCTTATGATGACCCATTTCTCAATGAATTCAAATCTGTCGGGCTCTCATTGTTGTTAAAAATTACATTACCTCTGATTACCTGAGTGATCGTTTGCCGGATTTATTAGTGTAATACTAACTCGATACCCTACTTTACATCTTTATAATTTATTGGTATTATGACGTATACAAAAAATGACTTTTTCATGCTTGCAATAAAGCACTTGATCCACTACCCTGGCAATCCATTAACCTAAAACTTATTCAAATCTTTCTTTAAAAAAAATGAATACTATTATCCCAGAAAATCGCATCCTTAGTTAAACAAATCTCTCATCTGTAGGCATAAAAAATTTTCCCCGAAGAAGATATTGCAGAATCCTTATCCATGGATAATAAGGAGGCTGGCTGTCCTCGATTTGGTTATCCAATATCCATTCATAAGATTTGGATCAAATAGAATAAAAAAGAGCCTTAAGATATTGTAGCCATGGCCCAGAATTGATTTTGCACCCCCGAGAATCCCGAATGGAATCGCATAAAACTCATAAAACTCGCAATCGGATTGCCAGTGAAGTCTCGTTCCGGATGACTATCGTAAAAAGTATTTACCGATTGCCCGCCATCCCTTCGTCCTCGTTTTGTCGTCCTTAAGAGCCCACGATATCCTTATTCTTATTTTTTGAATCTTTTCTCTAAGATATGATCAAAAGTGAGTCGACTTCTACATTTTTTTTTTATTATTTTTATTTTATATCCTTTGGCTCGATGAAGTCCTTCGACGGTGGCATGCAGTGTAGGGTGAGAAGGAAACGGATATTAGCTCAGTAATATGTCCCGGATCTTCACTTGACCGAAACCTTATCATGGATCAATGGATGGCGTTGTGTACCTTGAATTTTTGCTCAATCGAAAGGAGCAGGTACCTTTTATGATGCTGCTTGGTAAGAGAGAGATTAGACACCCGATGACTTTTAAAAAGGGTGCACTTAAACTTTTATGAACGGACTTTCTTTAAGGGAACACGTTTAAAAATTTACGATGAGAGTCCCGTGTTTTAGTTCAGTAAACTTTATGTAGGTGGATCCAAGTAGCCCAAACTATAATCCACCGAAAATGATGTAAAACTACAAATATGAAATGACATAGTAAAACGCCAACAAAACAATTAACAACCATTTTAAAACTAGCTTTAATCTCGCTTTGTTAATTAAATTCTGACAGATTTTCATCCATGCAGCCGCAGAACGATGTAAAAAGGCTGCAGATGGAGCAAACATTTTATATTACTTGTTTTGTGGGTAGCCATAAAATTGGAAAATTAATGAACCACGGGAACTCATTATTTACAAAATGGCCAGCGAATGTCTACCGTTGTTGAAGAGGTACGGTATTTTCTCGTTAGGTTTCCCGTGGATTGACTAATTACTTCTGAAATATCTGTGTTCGGCGTGGACTTCATTTACATGCAAATGACACAGAGGGGGATACCATCCAGAATGAAAACAGGAACTAAATGTGATTGCAAACTGCTATGCTTTGACCAAGTCCATTGCCCGAGTTCATCCTATTGTGCGGTTACAAGACAAATCACCCAAAAGGTATGAGTGGTGCTTGAGTGCTCCAGCGATATTGAAGTTTTGGTTACTTTTCAGCGGAAACTATTAACAAGTTTGCATTTTCAGCTGGGAATGGATTCAGATTAATAGCAGTCAAGTGGGAGAGTGATACCGTTTATTGCTATAGTTTGAAATGCACTGAAAATAAAAACGTTACACAATAGTTTCTGTCCATTTGCGAAATACTTTCATCTCCGAAAGTACAGAAGTTAAATGATAAATACTATATCTGCAATTACAGTTCTGCGTCAGGACGCGTAAACTTGAGAAAATGGGCCAAAAGTCTCAATCGGAAATAGACTTAAGGCCAAAAACGAAAATTCTTCTTACGAATTGTAATTTATGCGCAACTACACCTCCCCATAGCATCTTTCAATAGAACTGATTGGAAATATACAAGTTGTAACCTTAAGGATTGATTTATTATCTACTTTCGTTTTGGAGTTATTTCATCCTCGCTGATTAAGACAATTTTATTTGAATTACCCTTTTATTACCTCCCGTAAATTTTTTTTATTACCCTTTTATTACCTCTGAAGAATTTTTAAAAAAGAAACAAAATTATTTTTGTAAAGAATATACAAAAACTAAAAAAAATCGACAGATAACTTTATAGAAATGGCTAAGGCTTCCAGATCCGCAACAACCCATAGAGTTTTACTTAATTCTTAGAGGTACGCCATAAGTCTAACTCCCACAGAGATTAGTTAAATTCTTAGTGCAACCTCAACCGACTCCCACGGATCCAATTCTTGGAACGCGGACAAGATCCGGTACAAGAGCCCACCAAAGACAAAGCGAAGATCAGCCACATTCGCCAGTGCAAAAGGTCAACCAGCGCAAAAGCTCATCCAAGACGCAAACCGAACACAGCGAAGTTCAACTAATTTCCCAATGCCTGCACGCCTTTTCAACCTAAGATTCAAATGTAAAAGGTTTTACCAAAGACGCAAACCAAAAAGCTCGGTTGCGTAATATGGCGAAATATGTGGTTCCATACCATCATAGTTATACTACTAGGCGAAAACTATTAGCCACTATACACTTCACACTAAGCACTCTCTGTGCATTCTGTGCCAGCTAAATTACATCAGGAGAAGCGCTTGCCTGCCATGGAACGCCTCAAAATTGATTTTAGTTATGAAAGCGGGGAAGTTAATTCCGTCCGATAGAGGATAGCGAGATGTCAATGCACCGTGGAATGGCACTGTCCTACAATTACTGCGGTATTGCTCTAGTTGAGTGCATACAAACTACAATTATCAGCGGAACTGTGAAGTGGTTGGGCTATACTGAGAGTATGTCGTTAATAAAGTTTAGGAAAATGAACTCACAAATGAAAAAATTGTAAAAAGATACGTAGGAAGGAATTGGTCCAAGTGAAAGTGACCTAATTACCAAAGCTTAAAGTGGCCTAATTGGAAAGGTTAAGTTATTTTGGTTCAAAAATCAGGGCAAGTTTCGCAAAAATAACTAAATACAAACTTATATGTTTTATTTGATCCATCAGCTAAACTAACGCAACCTTGTAATATTACAACTCATAGAAAATAGGAGATTTAGATTTAGATTTAAGTCATACTTCGTCACAAAACAAAACACTAAAAAAATTGTCTTTAAATTCAGCAAAATTAAATTTAAATTCTTGCAAAATTCTAAAAATAAATTTGAAATTTTATTCAAATTAAATTCACTTTGGGTGGTTTTTCGCAGAAACACACCATGGTGGCGCCGAGTTTAATCACTTAATTTCATGCTCTCTCGAAACGGAGCTCCACATGTGACTGAAACATGTCATTTACGAACTGAAAATAAATGCGAAAAGGAAATCAACAGACTTTGATATTTTTCTGCTCAGATGGAATTTAATCCTTAAATAATTCATTAATCAATCCTAATCCTAAAATTCAATTGTTGTTTTTATTATGTTTTGCGTCATTTTATTTTCCATCGATTTGCATATGTCGGATTGCAATGAATCATAAAAATTTTCCAACTTACAGTTTCGCGTTTTCATAAATATGAAATTTGGATTCATCTGTTCAAGTTTTGTCGATATTTATGAATTGTGGTGTTGGTATAGTGGAAATTCTGATATAAAATTTTTTTGATGGATCAATTACTAAACTAGTTTGAATTTTATGCTTTAAAATATTTTTGCAAATGCTAACTGGAAACATATCTGTAATGCGCACATATGTTTTATTAGTGTAAAATTTTTATATGTGAATGCTTTAATTTAAAAAAAAAATTTTACGGTACGATGATTTGGCATAAAATGGCGGCAATTTTAATATTTTTCGAAAAGTGCCAATTGTTGCCGTAAAAATCGAAATTTTCTTTTGAAATTTCAACCACGTATTTATAGCATCAAAGTACATATTTTCTCCAATTTTTATCAAAATCCGACTATTTTCTTTATTTATTGCATTTTTAGTAAAATAAAACAAAATTTCATACATTTTGGTTTTTTGAGGTTAGGATTCATTTTTAAAGTATTTATACCAAATCAGTTCGATAGTCATTTATTCATTCACGAGTATTTTTCAATTTTTTTTATTTTTCTACGACCAACAGAACTGGAGAAATTAAAATGCATCAAAAATGGACATTTATGCAATTTCCTCGTGCATCACAGGACCGATTTTGCAGAAATTTTTTTTTCGTTTTAGCTTAACATATGTAAAGAAAAAAAAACCAAAAAATTCAACTTCCCAACTACATCACTATCATATGACAATTTCCCTCTACTATCTTGGTTGAGGCAATCGTTTGATACAGCTTTAGGGCAGCAAGACCCTTGTTTGTAGCAAGACCCTTGTTTGTAGCATCTATTGACCTTATTAACTTTTTGAGTTTTGAGAGATCTTCATTCTACCACGCGAGAAGAATTCTTTTACTCCACCATTCTGGACAAAATTCCTTATTTTCAAAAGTGCTCTTAGGACCTGACCAAACTTCTTCCAGTCAATCCTTCTTGGGGTTCTATACAGTTTACAAGCTTCAACCTGTAGATTTACCTTGAAACGTATCCACCAGTGATCTGAGACTTCTTTTCGAAATTTCTTGACTTCTCATTATCTCACGCAGAACACTTTTCAAATCACAAGAGCTTTGTTTCTTAACTAAATCCCGGGTTCCCTGGGATCCCAATTCGTGTTTCTTAACTTTCTCGGGATCATTTCCCCTCCATCCCAAAGAGCCAGAGGTCTGGAGTTCTGGCGGCGTGGATTAAAAGAGAAATGTCAAAAGGTGACAGTTCTCAGCCAAGGTGACAGTTCTCAATTTTCGACATCAATTGATTTAATAAAAGATATTCGTGTTATCGAGGCAATAGTGCAAATAATAAATAAATTGAAGTGTTGTGTTATCGAAACAACAGTGAAAATAATAATTAAATTGAAGTTTTTTGTTATCGAGATTATTAGTACAAATAAATAAATAGTTCTTCTTCTTGGATTTCTCAATCATCCCAGAAAGCATTTCTTTACTTTGACAGTTGTATCCCCACCCTTTAACAAAAACTCGGGCTCCCTGGGATCCCGGGATTTAGTTAAGAAACACACTTAAGCTCTTGACACCTAACCTTTTGCAAAAGTTTGACGTAACTGCATTAACGATCGCTTGGCAATAGTCAATCTGCATAACCGACCGCATGTTTACTGGCAACTGCAATACCGAATGAATGATTTGCGTTTACTGCCCTGCAGATGACGTTACTAAACCCAGCGTTAAAGTGTCGTTTTTTGCAAGAGGTATTGATCCTTTGATGTGAACTAGGTCCGTTCCGGTGCTCCTTCTTTATAATTTAATAAAAACAAAACAAAATCTTTTTCGTTATCAATTGGTAATAAATTTGGATGTCAAAAATTGTTAGAAAGGAGTCCTTCGTGTCCTTGCAATCATAGCGTGTAAGTATGTTCAAGTTCCAAGGAAAGTTTTGTGTCCAAATTAGTCGAACAAAAACAATCGACACCACATCAACAAAATATACTCCTCTGACATCGCAACCTTGAGCTAGCGTAGGACCCACTAAAAGGCAATTGTTTGTCTACTGTTCACCCCGCAAACCAACTACCATCAGCCCAAGACGAGGGTCTCATTTGGGGAGTAACATGAATGAGTGTTTACCACAAGCATCAGGAATTGGATTACCATATATGAATACAAATCGAACGTTGATAACAAGAAAAGAAGTCCAGCCCATCCCGGCAGCCATTTATGCCGGAAGTTGACGGTATCATTTTGCTGTCAAGATAAGAATTTCGCCTAAGATAATTTTGATCCGGGTTTAGTGGTTTTATGCTATGGGATACAAAAGGGGTGTAAAATTACTTAAGCGCCTCGGGCGTTTGCCACGCTCCTTACGGGTTATCCACAAGAAATTACTTGACAACATTTCACAACATTTTCGGGAAGTGAATGGGAACTTGCTGATTTACGAGTTGAGGCGACATTTGCGTAGTCTGGAGGCATTTCAAGCTGGAATTTTTGGGGTTTATTTAAATGTTGTTGATTGCGGATTGCCACTAAAAGGAAATTTATTGCTACCTCATGAATATTCTAATTATGGATAATATTACATAGGGGCTCTCAAAGCATAGGGGTTTTACTATACTAACCCGTAGATCCGAATTGTGTGGTGAAGTAAAGAACAGATCTGTTCTTGCCAAAGTGGGGAGAAGCTTTAATGAACATCCCTTAACCAATTTCCGGAAAGCAAGTAATTTACTGATTTGAACTTGGGTAAAAACATGCCTATCCTCATTTTAACACCCAAAAAACAGAAAAATATTCAGAAATTTCACAACCCACCAACAACTTTCCCATATTACAAACTAGAAACAATTCAAATCAACTTCTTGATTCTACGAAGCGATATAGTCTACAAAAATGGAGCTGGAGGAAATTTCTTTTCGTTTCCTGCTTAAGGAGCCGTGATTGCAGCCCCATCAGCACCCAGTACAACCCCTAAGGAATTACTGGCAAGCACCAAATCGAGTTAATTTAATTTTATGTTGAAGTCGTTTAGTGAATTTATTTCCCTCTAGCACCACTTAGTGCCGCAACCTTCGAGTCAAAGGCGAGCAGTGCCGAAATGTAGACCGACCTCCAGTCCAATATGTGCAAAATTGTTGGTTCCTGAGAGCGAGCATTGATTCTCCATTATTGGCAGGCATGTCGTCGCATTATCCTGGTGGGCCATAAACAGTTAAATTAATGGGGCTGAGCTGATTAAACCCTTTTTTTATATCCTTTTGCTACAATTTTACTTGTTTCCAAAAAGGATTTACGTAAATTGCTACAGGATAATAGTGGACTACTTTTTGGTTGGTTGGGAGAATTTAAAGTGGAACGATTTTTTTGATGGTGTGTTATTAGAAAAATATTGGTGTCATGGAGTAAATGGGGACACTCTTATTAGATAAGAAATAGTTACCTTACTGCTGAGGATCTGTAAATAAAAAAAAATCATTTAGAGTACCTTTAGAGGATACTCCCCAACGTGGATAGGAAAGAAGGACTATTAAAGTAGCAATAAAGCTTCCAAAAGGCTACATCAGCGCGGAAAAGGTGAGCTTACCGTGTGTCCGACGTGCAGCAATTCCGTGAATGCTACATAATATAGGGAGCCATAGGCGTACCCAGAATTTTTTTTCGAAGGGACCCCCAATTTTAAGAAAAACTCATTAGACAGCAAAAATGAATTTTTATTATTAATAATATGTTTTTTAATTGTTTTTTCATAGCATAAACCGAGGGTATGCAATGAAAGTAGCATAGCTATATCACTCCGAGCGCAGTCACGTTGTCGGTTGTGGTTTCGGGAGGTGAGCTTTTAAAAATTTCGAGATGTCCTGGATATGAGCTCTCGCGTTGAGGAATTTGGTTGAACTTCGCTGTGTCTCGGATAGGCTAAAGCGCCAGGTCAGCTGCCGAGCTGGGGGTCGAATCTTTAGTTGAACTTCGCTGTGCCTTGGGTGGGATTTTGTGGGAAATTTGATCCGGGTTCCAATTCTTGATGCGGATCGGTGCATTTGCTTGGACCGGATGATTGTTGGTTTGCGTCTCCGCTAAGCTTATAAACAATATAATTAAGCTAACGATATCAATATTATTTTAGTGACCATGGATTCTAGAAGGTGTTGGAGGGCAATATAAA
This sequence comes from Thereva nobilitata, assembly GCA_963855945.1. NCBI lineage: Eukaryota > Metazoa > Arthropoda > Insecta > Diptera > Therevidae > Thereva > Thereva nobilitata. The sequence goes on from OY979694.1 coordinate 229,816,632, forward strand.
AGTTGAAGGGAGCAAATTTCACCAAAAATCGCGTACGGGCAACGGTTTCCGAGATATAAGCAATTCTATGTTTTTAAGCAATATTATTAAGTTAAGTTTTCAGCGGCCGCGGATTCCACGGGTGTGGATTATGGGCATGAAAATTTTCAGTAAAAATCGACCTGCGAAAAACGAGCAGTTAGATTGCTTATTAGATGATCTACAAATGGGATAAAAACAGTTGATTTTGTAGTGGCTTGGAATATGGGAGGCGGACGAAGAAAGGCGAATCACGAAAGAAAGAGAAAAGGTGAGTTTCTCTTCTGAGACGGTAGAGTTTCCCTGAGTTTGCACGAAGGTTACAGGGGAGAGAATCCACCATCACCACCCCCAGTCCGAGATAGGTACTAAGATCCATGTTCACATTCAAGATACAATAATAATAGTTTTGGTTTTATCTAAACAATAGTAGCCTAATTGTGTATAAGTATGATATGATTTCAAGTTTCCTTCAGTGTTTAAAATGCCATCAGTCAAGTTTCCACAAAGTATATTTTTTTAATTGGTAAATTTCTAGAACTAAACCAGTCACGTGTGCCCAAAACGCAACAAAACTTACATACAATACATCTTCCACCCTTCGTCAAAGGAAGACATTTACACCTGGCAAAGTACTTCGAAACAGATAGTATCATGGATGGAAAGAAAAAATCCCGTAGGGTACGTGCCGCTTGTACTACCCCAAAAAACCACCCTCCAACCCACCGCTCACTAGATTCATTCCGCAGTCACGTCTGGGAAGTTAACAATATCCACTGACGTGTTTACACGTAACGCCAGTACATGTTTACGTACGACTAGCTGCTTTCCAGGGACCCCATGATACCCGTCCGTAATGCAGACACGGCATCCTTCCTACCTTCGAGGGGCTGCTTTCTTCTCCCATTTTTTGGGGGTGGTTTTGCTTTCTTCCGTCTTTTTTTTAAATATCGCGACACGCAGAATATCTTTGGTTTATAGGCGTTGATGCGAAATTGAACTCTGTCTGAATCCTTGCCGATTGTGTGTTTGGAGATTTCACGGAGATGATTTATGCTGAGCAGAGCCTATCTCGGTGTGTCAGCTCTTTTGAATACTTGATGATATTTTGTTTGGAGTAGGGGGGCATGGATGGGGGTGTGCATGATGCTATTTTACAAGCCATTTCCTGATTTTATTGCTTACTTCTTGAACATAGTAAAAGGGTAGAAGCGCAAACGATTGATGCGGGAGAAATATCTGATTTGAATAGCAAAAAATTTTTTCTTGAATGCTAGAAGATAGTAAAAAGTGACAAGAAATATTGCATAGTCGCAAAAAGTTGTAATTTTATTAATTATTTCACATTTTTCAAACTAAATCTGTTTTGAACTTGACGAAAAAGAAGCGATTCTGTATCTTTCTGGTCTGATCTTGCTTTGTTTAAAACCCATAAGCCTTATTTTATATATTATTTCCACGTCGTCAGAACTTTTTCTTATGTATAGTATACTTAGATATCCAGGAGGATCCGAGTCAAAGAGATTGACTAAAAAACACATTAGATTTGGACGGTCTAGTTCATCCCGCAACCCTGTAGTGCTGGCTTAACGGTCCTATTCAGGGTATTGACCATCAAAGCCTTTGACGTGGCACTTGTGCAAGTGTCGGGGTAAGTAATCCGTCGTTCCATAACCGAGGCACCTTAGCGCAGAAGTTTGCTTCATCATGGGGTAAAGCATCTACCATACATTGTAAGATAAGGTTGAGAACGGATATCCACATAAGCAAGGGTCTTCAGCCTCTTTAATTGCCAGTATTTTTGAAGATATATCGAAGCCGGGAACGCATGCCGGCAAAGATCTAAATGTTTAAGCACAATCGCTGAAAATACAAGATAGGCTCTCCTGGGTTTAACCTACAGTAACAGAATGTACTCGCATGGTATAGGGATGGCTCTAGACAAAGACAGGTATGGTTGCCGGGATTTGTGGTGGTCCATGCTCCAACAAATTTCTTTCTGTACCTCTAGTAAAGCCAGGCAACTGTCGAGGCGTAGTAGGAAGTCATGTCTCATGTCATGTCGAAATACTGAATTGATTGGTGAACCCTGCATCTACGGATGATGGGAAGGAAAGATAACCCAACCTTTATGCTTTGTCCTCCCTCCAGATGAGTCACATTCTTTGTCACTACCAGCAATAGCGAAGAGCAGAGTCTCGTTGTTTGTTGCGTCTAAGCGACTGACCTGTGGATTGGCCTAGGCATGTCGATTTAAAATCGATTAATCGAAAAATCGATTTTTTTGAGTAAAATAATCGATATTTTAGATCGATCTCAAACACTGGATCGATTCAGTGAATCGATTCAAATACCCCTCGAATCGGACCCGATTGACATTGGGCTCTTCTACACGATGGAAACGTTGTTTGTTGAGAAGGGGGTGAAAGAGGATTTTTCCAAACATCTTTTTCAATGGATTTTTCAGCCAACTTTTTGACAGCTGTGTGGTTGTTGATATTTTTTTTCTGAAATTCCCTTTTGCTAGGAGCATAAAAGAAAGGGAAATCACAGTAGCCAAAATAGACTTTAGACAAAAAACAACAACATTGTGGAGTACAGTTGGTTGTTAGTGTTCACTCGCGAGAAACCCCATCCGATTTTTCATTCACTTTCAAAAGGGAATGAATAGACGATTATAGCCGATTCTATAGTTGGTTGGCTGTCGGCCACTGTAGAAAAGCCCTATTTAGCAATAAAAATTATTTATACATATACACTCAAAAAAAATTGTCTTACGATGCGATTAATCGAGAATCGATCCTTTAATGCTCGATTTAATCGAGAATCGATTTTAGTGCGTTCGTTTCGAATCGAATCGGAGATCGATTTTTTTTTTGGAATGAATCAACATGCCTAGATTGGCCCTCGAGCTTGTTCAATCGGTCTATTCAACAAATCTGAGTTCCAGAATCTTTCAAAAACACAATAGGAGCCCAAATGGTGGCCATGGTACTTATGGACCCCTGGATTCATTTAAATAAAAATAAAAAAAGAAAGACAAGCTATTGATGCCAAATTTCATAGTTCGTCGTATCGTTGATGTTTGAGATCCTCTTGAAAATCTTCATCAATGACATTGTCTGCCGAACGGCTGCTCCGCACCTGCCACGTGTGCTACTCCCTTGTGTTTCAGTCAGGCTCCCCAAGGAAGCTTAAGATGCCTTTGGAGGAAGATTCCGTAACTGAGAAAAAACCGAGAAATATCAGATAATGAAAGATTTCCTGAACAAAGATCGGAAGTTATATAAATTTTAAAAGACGAGTCATCGACGGGAGAATACCTCTTTAATATTCTTGTACCTACTATAAGATTCAGAAACACACTTTTCTATATTAATAGGCACTAAAAAAAGAAATCTGCTCCTGATATTTCCATAAAATCACCTAAAAAAAATCTCATCCCACCACATTGCAACCATAGACCAAACTTTAAACTTCTCCTTCCACTTAACACTTTCCATTTTATTCAATTGGTATTAAAAGTCCCCAATAAACTTCCCGCAGGATTTTTTTTTCCATATCCTTCGTTTCTTCATCTTCGGATAAATTCCCAATCAGCCGATAAATCAAGGATACGAAGGCGCTAAGCACAAAAGGGGAAAAGTTATGACACTCGGGACCAAAAGCCCAAGACATCAAATGTTTTCATGAACTTTCACTTCTTAAGGAGCTCTGCTTGCATTTGGGACTCCGCCCGAAATTTTCTCCTTAGTCCATCTTCGACGAAGTTTCCTGATTTATGAGAACAGTTCTTCCGGGCAATTTCGGGATGGAGCGAGTATCTTAAGGAACTGAAGGAATAAATCTCTGAAATAGGTTCGTCTTTTTTTTCCGCCCTGAACTTGATAAGTTCTCGAATGAGTTGTAATTGCACATTAGTTTGAAATCAGAAAGTTTCTTTTGAAATTGTACGAAAAGTTACTGGGAATGAAATTGAGTTTTTTTTGCAGTTGTTGTTGTATTCCTTGTGAATATATGTTTTTTAGGTAAATACTACCAGCAGAAAGATTGTAGTTTTTGGTAAACAAAATTAATCACACTAGTCTAGGAATATGATGAAGGATGTTTTGGTTTTAAGTCTGCTTTCAAAAAGTGACTTATTTAAAGAGATATGACAGTAATAATTGGTGATCAGCCGAACATGCCAGACTGATGTACCTAAGTGCGATCGATCATAACATCCAAGTTGTTGCCAATGAAAATCGCACTAAAAATATAGTTAAATACTATCCGACTTCCTCTGCTTTTAAGTAAGTTCGCACTTTGCAGAGACACGTAATTATGATGTATACAACAGCTGTCATACAAGATCCGAGGCAGGATACCGAAGAAAATCTAACATACAATTCGAGCCTAATTCGCAGACAGTCTGTCAACACAGGATCTATTTGGTTCTGAGTGACTCCATCAGGGAATACCAATTACTGTGTTTCCATGCAGAGTTTATCCTGAGTTTACTCAGATTAGCGCCCATGGAAACGGGGATTGAGTAAAGTGTCGTTAAATCCAAGTAAACTCAACGAAGCCAGGCCGATTAAGCCGGGTTTTGTATATGTGTGTGTTTCAGTATCCTTTACTGCACATATACCAACGGCGACGCAATGTAAAATTAATTTTCTGTCACTTTAACCCAGAACCGTCATGGAAACAGCATCGAGTGATCTTGAGAGAAAAAGCTTTTTGTTTACTTAACGAAAACTCTACCCTGGCTCATGGAAACACAGTAAATGAGTCTCTGTGGATATCCTTATGCACATGGCTGGTACTTCCAACGACCAGGTTCTTACTTACTGCAATCTTTGTAACTATGTAGTTGTCCATTATCATTAGAGACCTCATGCAAGCTGTATGCTTAGGTTTCTTTTGTGTCAAAGAGTGAGTTTCAGTCAAAGGATTACAATCCACCTTTGTACTGTCGGCGACGGTTCTATCATTGAATGCAATGTTAGACAGAAAGCTGGGATGATAGGCACCTTAATCGCTAAGCTACTGAAGCCGGCCAACGCATTTCCTATATAAAATCTCCCGACAATTTTACGGACGACATCCCCTTCCAAGGAACGAATATTTCGAAGCCAGCCTGAACTTACAAAGCAATGTATCGGCTTTGTGAGAGAAAATCGGGAGCATGGATAGATGGATGTTGCCGTGCTGTTCGATGTCTCTACATAGGCGGCGTGTTAAAAATGGTTTGATAAACTTTTGCTTATGGCAACAGAAGTTTAAAATGGGCTGTTCTCCGTTGAATTGCGTTTTTGGGTACCACCGTACTTTTTTAATGCCGATATTATTAAAATCAATGTATCGACAGGTGCTGGTTGAACTGGTTTATAGGAAATACTAACTCATTTATTAACTCGGTACTCTAGCGGTTAAGAGGCTCGGCTACCACCCCGAGGTTCGTGGTTCAAGTCCACACAGCACCATGGTATTCGTCTTTCAATTTCTCCCACTCAGATATTATTCTTTCATTCTTGCTCCCCTCTTTATACCAATTCCTTACTACCATCATCTATCTGTAAGCAAAATTCGGGAAGCCATGTTTTGTTCTATTACTGAAGTCAACATTCTGTCGTGGTGACATTGAACATGCGCAGATTTGTACTTTGTGCATGGAGCAGCATACTTCGATTGTACAAACTTTACTCTATTCTCTCCAATGGTACACAATTTTTTCTCAGTAGTTTTATTATTATTAAATATACCCTGTTCTGTCATTTCTTCCGAGGCAGTAATCAGTAATACATACTAATACTAACTAAACATGTCTCCCAATTTATGGTTAACAGGCTTTAGCAATCTTAGTAGACAGGAAGCTGGAAACATTAATTAAAACTCCAGGATTAGGTACACCACAAAGCCAAAAAACAATAGCTCGAATAATAAATGTAACATTTTTATATAAAACATAGAACCTTATCTAAGCTACATGAGAAACAACTTCCACGTCACTGACAAAAAACAAAAAAAAACCATACAATGAAAATAAAGGTTGTTTTTACCAAGTTATCTGGCATAGTCCTTAGGCATACTTATGCCATTATATCTTCAGATATTCTTACCAACCCTCTGACACAATTTCTTGTGAATGGCACAATAAAGACAGGTCAAAGTTATACTTCGTCCCAATTTCGAAATAAACCATCGGAAAAAAACGCACAAATTGCGTTTTCATTCGGCTCACATAACGAGAGCTCGTTTAGGACTCCAACCCGAGGACGTAAATTATTCTCTTCACGCTTTCCGCAAAACAGAGAGGAGCAGAAAGAAAGGGGTGGCAAAAATGTTTGCGTCTTTTCCCCGCATATATACACAGAGTCGCACCATAGTTGGACCAAAAAAAAGGATGTACACACAAGGATATACACCGAAAACTTCCTCCGACAAAAAAAAGAAGGAACTAGCTTGAAAATCCTCAAAATAACATTTTCCAAGCAGGATTTCAAATAATTTCACCCAAGATGTGAAGTCGTGTGTGGAACAAGTGAATACGTGACAGATAGAAAGGATTGAGAACTTTCATTGTAATTTGCATATGTCAGTTCTGCCGCTGGTCCTAAATGTAGCACATACACCACACTAAAAAGTGGAAGCTGGGACTTATGTCTCTATATGCCTAGGACTCGGCCCGTATTATATGCCCGAAGATATCACATGAATTTCAAGTGCAGATTCCAAGAACCAAAGCCAAGAATATGATGGGATGTAAAAGTTTCTGGCTGGTATTTGGTGAAGGATTATTTATTTAAGTATCATGAAAATCAAAAGGTTTTGTGGTTGGAGGGTAAGTTCTAAAGTAACATAAGAGAAACACAAGGATCATTGCAAAATATTATTTGGACAATACTATCACGACTTGAAATGACAAAAAAACCAGACGCCTGTATTACGGCAGAAATTCCTTACTACACATTGCTAGCAAAACCATTATCGACCTTAAACTGATTAACGAAGGAATATGCATTATTTGTGTGTAAGACAAATAAACAAGATTCACCGTCGAAAGTTTTCGGGCGACGAAAGTAGAAAATCCTTTGAGGTAGTCGAAAGGCAACTTATTGCCTCCTTTTAAAAGTTATCCTGGAAGGAGAAAACGTATGGAAACAGTTTGTCTCCTCTTTCAGCATCCTCGAGACTATTATTAGCCTATCCTATCCTCTGTTCCTGTCTACGATCTAAGCTTACTGCTAAGTACTGCCCTGGTAGTACAAAGAAGACTGACTCCTGAGCTTGGCCGTTCTCATAAGGAAATATACAGCGCCCTCTACCACGCCAGTTCAAGTTGTCACTTATTAAACATTCACGCGAAAATAGATGAATTCGATAGAATTGGAGGAAAAGCCAGTGTCGAAGGTAACAGAATCGCTGTATGTGAAAAGGATAGGTATCATCATGCGCTTCCTATAAGTAGCAACGTGGAGGAGCTCAAATATATACGCCAAGACTAGAGATATTTGGCCTGACTACAGCAAGCAGAGATCACACGATCTCCTACATCTCCGAATCGTATCGATCATCGTAGATTCATAGTCAATTGTGGAACATGTGAACCAGATTGAGAACTGCCTAGAACACCCACTGCCGTAGCTATGAGAAGCAACACGCCAAAAGCACAACCGAAAATATTCTTTGCAGTCTTTCAGCTCTGGCTAGGATCAGGCACCGCGCTTTGAAACCTTTTCCCACGAGGCTTAGAAGTTGTTTCGAAGTTTAACATTGGAGATACGATCCGCTGCCTGATTATGACAAGCTGAATCTAAAATCACTCCAACCACACTACCATATACTTATAGGTTTTCACGAGTGCTACAAACGGTACCCTTTGGGCCCTAGTTGTATCCTAACTCTTGGTTCATTCGAAATATCTTGGATTTCGAAATTTAGGTTGATGTTTATGATAAACCCGCGAATACGAATTTTGATAGTTACGGCCTTAAGTGTTAAAATAGTAGTGGCGATTGTGAAACTTGTGAACTAACAAAACATAGAGACGACTGGAAAAAGAGACTTATGTTAATTGCCCCAAGTCCTAACAAGGCTTGTAGCGACATTTAAAAATAATAACGCTATTCCATAGCTATTCTTTCAATCTCAACACGTTTTAGGTGTTTTGCTATCCTCCAACATATCTAATCTAGCAATCGTCGTAGCGTCGCTGTGGGCCGGTTATCTTCACATCCTTTTAGCGTTTGTTACGTTTGCATACTTTTAGGGTCAATTTATATTTCTAAATTCTGCCAAATGGTGGATGACCCATTTGCTAGTATTAATTTTATCACAGTAGTCTCTAGATCTAATTCTGATTTAAGTGGTGATTTCGCTTGTTGTATTATTGAACATATGAGGTCTTTACCTCTTTACCTTGAACCTTTTTATTGGCGATTATTTGATAGAGTCCGTCTGTAACGTGGTAACTATAACGATTTTTGCAGTAAAGTAAATATAAATATACATATTCTCCTGCTTTCATAGGTACAAGATAAATTCCAGCCAGTTTTGTGGAGTCTACCGCGCTGCCAGTCCAGGCTAGCAACAAAATTCTTTCTTCTGTTCTTATTCTCACAGTTCACCTCAATCTTCCACGACATATCTTAACCCAAATGGTAGCTTTTTCAAAATTCAACATTCTTTCAAGTTTCGGCATTCTTTCAAGCTCGCAAACAAAGACCCAAAAGCCGCTGTCTCTCCATAAGACGGACGTTTGAGGATGTCGCTAGGCCAAAAAGACTTGTGGACCTCTCAATTCCAAAGGTAAAAAAAAATATTTATGCAAAAATTTCCCCACAATTTCTGTTATTGTACCTTTATCATTCGGGATATGTTTTCTGGGCCATGAATTCCAGTCACGAATTAAGCCGACAAATTACGAAAATCTAATTCCAAATGCATAACAGAAACGAGATGGAAAGTCCCTGCCTAAAACGACTGCAGGCGAGAAGGGCATTGCCGCATTTTTTCGGTAGCACTGCCGCGGGTGATTCTAATCAAGAGCAGGTGAGGCTTATGGACCCCAACGAAAGACCCTTGCCGGAACGGGATTCCTAAGAACCAGAAAAAGGTCTCGTGGCCACCAACGACGCTCCATCTCTACGTGAACAATGGGAGAATAATTTCGAAATTACTTAAATCGAGTTTTAATGGTAATTTCCTCGACAATGGATGAACTGATGATGAATGCGATTGGTTCGCGCGATGAATTCTAATTTTATTACGCGGGCATAATAGAGACGCATTTTGTTTTTAATTTAAACTGGAGCATGATTGCCAAGATTTATGGCATTTGCATATTTTTTGGTCTAGGGTGAAATATTAAGAAAAAGCAATTATTTTGTATGAATTGAAAATATCATCCATTCATTGACTAACACCCTCTGTTTAGGTTTTGGAGAGTTTTTTTTACAAAATTGTATTTATTTAAACAACTTGAAGCGCAAAAGCGTTGTATTCGTCACGAAAACCCTTCTAAGTGTATATGTCTTAATTTCAACCCCTAACCGAACATGCACTCAGCTGGGGGTGGTGGCCCTTATTTAATTACTTCTTCATCTTTGGTCTAATTGCGTCTAGGAACGATACTATGCACGGTTGGGGATCGTTTGCTGCTTGTTTACTTTTTGGACGGCTGCCCTTTAATTGCGAACGCAAGTTGTTAAAATATAAAGAGGAGTCGTCCCATTCCTGTGCACATTCTCTACCTCGGCACGCAACGGTTTACCCGGAAGCTTGTCTTGGCTGATTACAACGCCGCAAAGTACTAAACCGTGGTAGGGTGCATAGTCATTTAATATCCCTTAACATGAAAATTAACGAGCAAACATGCACTCTGGAATTGAACCCGGAGTTTTATGGCAAATTAAATTTAGATGTGTATTAAAGTGTTTTAAATGTAAGAAGATTTTTTTTCGAAGGAGTTCATACAATTTGTTGAGGAAAACTGAAACGATTTTGTGTGGAACTTATTTAAAACTAGTAAGAAACCCGCGTGCGTTGCAACGCCTTTAAATAACAAACGATTATGTGTGCACAGTCCGCGGTAGGGAAAAGGTATAATGAAAAAAAGAACAAATCTGCAAAAATTGATTTTGGATAAATATAAAAATTTAGTTTCCTATAAAAAAAGAAAGTGCGTGTCAGCTCCGACAGTGACTGGAGTTTAATCCTGAAAAACGACTGTCTTAAAATATATACAATAGGCAAAGGAAGTAAATGAAGCCATAAATATATTGATTTGATAAAATATATTACATACATTTTTTTCTACTTTTTAGTCTATTATATGTCGTCTGCCATTTTGTGGTAGCCGCCATATTAAATTTAAATTGACGTCATACAGATTACTGTCACACCCTTTCATTTGATACCCATACTGAGAGGGTTGTGAAGTAAAAGTGAATCCGTCATTTTGAATTTGGAATGACGCCACACAACTATGTATTCTACCTGTCATGCCCTTCCATTTGATACCCATGTGGGTTTGCGGGGAACACAATTGCAAAAATCGGGCTCCATTTTGGAACCCCGATCTTAATCTTTTTACTAAATGGTCGGATAGCATTGTCAGGCGAACTATGTGTTTGTGCAAAATTTGAAGTTGATCGGTTATATTTTCTACTTTTTACTCTATTTTATGTTGGCCGCCATTTTGAATTTGGAGTGACGCTACACCGCTAATTATATTCCACCTGTCATACCCTTTCATTTGATACCCATGTCGTGGGTCGGCGAACACAAATGCAAAAATCTGCCGCCATCTTGGAACCGTCGTCTTTGTTTTTTTTACAAAATGTTCACAAAGTATTGTCAAGCAAACTACGCATAGTTGCAAAATTTCAAGTTGATCAGTTATATTTTCTAGTTTTTAGTCTATTATATGTCTTCCGCCATTTTGAATTTGGAATGGCGCTACATAGCTAATTGTATTCACCCGGTCATCCCCTTTCACTTGAAACCCATGGCGGGGGACATAATTGCAAAAATCGGCCGCCATCTTGGAACAGCCATCTTAATTTTTTCACATAATAGTCAGATTGCATTGTCACGCGAACTACGTATATATGTGCAAAATTTGAAGTTGATCAGTTATATTTTTTACTTTTTAGTCTATTATATGCCTTCCGCCATTTTCTGTGGGCCGCCATTTTGAATCTGGAATGACGCTACACCGCTAATTGTATTGTACCTGTTATACCCTTTCATTTGATTCCCATGTCGGGGGTCGAGGAAGACAACTGCAAAAATTGGCCGCCATCTTTATTTTTGTACAAAATGTTCACATTTCATTGTCAAGAAAACTTCGCATATGTGCAAAATTTGAAGTTGATCGGGTTCAAATGGTGGGTGGCTTTAATGACGGAATAATGACGGACTTCCATACCAATGTTCATCCCCTATTTCAATGCCTTACATCCTCTGTTTTGGGAGAAAAGGTGGCCTATCTCCTACTCCAAGGTCTAATCTATCTCTGTATCAAATTTCATCAAAATCGGTTAAGCGATTTAGGCGTGAAAGCATAAACAGACAAAACAGTCTACCTGGACTGGAGACATGCTGCAAGGGACCAAACTTGTCAGAAAACTTGGAGAAATACTCTAGAGGAGGTCAAGGCTTGATTTTGGGCTGCAGCGCCATTGGATGGATTGGGTATGTCCAAATATGACATAACCATCGCCTTTCCGCAGTGTCAAGCGAAAAATCAAATAAATTTTGTAATGTTTTTCATCAATAAACAAATCTTTGCACATTTAATCAAGAAGTGGCACCAACCCCAAACGATATTCACCATATAGTCCTACACCAGAAAATCAATCAAATGCAGCTTCTTGTTTGCTCACGAACACAGGGCGTGCAAGAAGGACTGTAATTAAAATTTGAGTTTAAACTCTGCCGTTTTGAAACGTCCGTCGAGGGTGGACTTGATAGCCTTGTGGGTGGACTTCACTGACCGTCATCATTGTGGAAGTATTACCAAAATTTTCGTCAACAAGGGGAGGTTCTATATTGAAAATTTTCAAGAGCTCTAATCTTTTCGTAAATTGCTTTTCAATGGTCGTTTCATGACTGATATTATTTTGTAGAAGTGCACATCCATTCTAAAAAGAAAAATATTGCGATTCTCTAATATCCACAGCTGCTGTTCAACATTTCGTGAAATGCTTTTTTTTGAAAATTTAGAAGAGTTCTTTGGTGTGTTTCACTCTCTTTCCCAAATGTTCTTTACGAAACTTTCTCAAAGGCTTTCCTCTGGCGTTTGAGCAGTAATGTTTATTGTAGTAAAAGTTAGTCACACAAACACATTTTCTTCTTTTCTGTTTATTATAATTGTTGAGCTTTTAACGTGAGTCCCGCAAAAGCACATCCAAAGTTAACCGAGATTTTATCGTTGAGTTATTTTTTCGAATAGAAATCCTTCAAAGGAAGTGCCTCCAACGTGTTTGTACAACATTCGCAATAGGTGGATTATTTGCAGCTTATAAACTGGAGCAATTCGTTTGACATAAAAATATGAGAAAAAAACACATTTTAGAGCAAAGCAAATTTTTATTAAAAAACTTCACGAATCCGCTTTAGGAGCGACCATAGCAAAACGCGGAATAAACAATTACAACTTAATGTACAAAATGCCCGCGCTTTGAGAAGTTCCTTCCAACAAACTATTCCAGATGGTTGCGAATTTATTCGCTGAAGATTCCTTTTTAAGGATAAAAGGATTTAGGTCGTCGCCACTTTGGCTCGCTGAACTGGGCGCAAAGGTTTCCGGGAAAGACACAATAACGACACACAACAACAAAAAAATAACGAAATATAATCATTATTGTTTCTCTTTAGAGGGGGGAAGAAAAAATACATCTGCAATGCGTGTGTGTGATGCTGCTGCTGGGTGTGCTCTATAGACAGAGTTTGCTCTTTCGGTCACTGAACTAGAAGCATAACCAGAACCAGAAAGGACATAGAAATAAATGAATGGATACGATAAAAGGATAAGAGTTGCCAAGAAAAATTTTATGCTTGCCCAGTTGTATCTTGGTTAGTTATGAGGCGTGAAAATTGTATATAACAGAAACGCCTTCTTGTTTTGTGTCCTTTTTTTCCTTTTCACGCTATATTTTATGTTTACTTCACCAAAATAATCGCGTTTTTAGGCTGGATGATCATGCCGAGGAAAATAATAGTTTACAGTTGAGGAATTTGAATCATTAAGGAATTTATAAGAGTCAACAAAAGAGTTGGATCGTAATCAAAAAATCATGCAATAGTGCTTGCTAAGTTTTTTTGAAGTTGTTTTGTTTAAAGCTATTCACCGATCTGTTGAAGTCGATTTTGTAGAAAGTAAAGCCTAAATATTGTTTTTACTTACTAACTCCGCCTGTACAACCAGTATCTGGACCTGGCCTCACGCAACTCCTCTCTCTACGGAACCAAACTCCGCGCCATGTCATTAAATTTGGCATTCCAAAGCTTACGGCGTCATCGTCTCTGCATACTTCCAGCAGAAGTTTGATCTGCCTTACTATCGCATTCGCATCCCATAAACCCTACCATAGAAGACTTTCCGAACAGGTTTCTCTTCACTCATACGATCGAATGCCCTACGAACCGGATCGTACCGAGCTTTATTTTCTTCCCATCTACAATGCGACTGCGCTAGTAGATCTCCTCATTGCAGAGGACTCTAAAAGACTCTCCTCTCGAACATGACTAAGAAATCAGATCACTTTTTGGTAAACGCGAAACATCCGAAACGAAACTTGACAGGCGACACAAGTAAGTTACCTACTTCCTTCCCGCATTCCAGCCTCTGGCCATCCCGCGTCTCAGCAGATGATGATGTATTAACCCCGTTTTAAGAGACATAATACTCCCGCGAGGAGCTTTTCATTAGCTCCGATTGGGATTGCCCGCTGAAACTGATGTTTACAACCTTGCGCATGCAAAGCCACGAAACTAAAATGTTTGTTTTGAGTTTTGCAATATTCGTAGGCTTCAAACGTATTTTCTTTCTTTATCTATATATATATAAAAGTGAAAGTATGTCTGTCTGTAAATGTTCAATAGACTCCGAAACCGCTCCTCCGATTGGCCTGAATTTTTGTATATAGGGGGTTTCGGGTACGGCGGGTGTTCGCGGTCTATTTTGCTCTATCTCGAACATTTCGGGTGGCTGTAGTGTACCGATATCCGTAAAATTCGAACTTTCTCGAATTACTGCTAAAGAGCTCAGATCTATATTATTTTGGTTTTTTCCGAAAAAAATACGATTCCCAAAGTTTCAGATCGATCGGTCCAAATTTAAAATGGCGGCCAACACAAAATGGCGGATTAACTTTTTCTTTGCAAGCCATTCGGTATGGGTATCAAATGAAAGGGTATGACAAGTAGAATATTATTAGCTCTGTGTGGAGTCATTCCAAATTCAAAATTCATATCACCTGATTACTACTATTGGTTTATGGGTGCAGCATAGGCGCACCGGGTCCAGTGGCGTAGGTAGCTTTTTGCGATGGGAGGGGATATGACAGTATATTTTGATTGATCGGATTTTCACAACTTAATGCATCAGAACGGGGTCTTTTCGCGGTTGTTTCTGACGATAATTCTGCATTTCTATGGTTTTCACCGTCTCAAGACTTGCCGAATGGTTTTATTGGCAGTAAAAATTTCTTCATTCCGAGATAATAAACAAAACAATTTCAACACACTTTTGCAATTATAAACTAGAATAAATTTCACAGTTGAGGAGTGTCTGTTCAAAAGGGCGTATTTCCATCATAAACAAACTTTACAGAAATCGAAGAAAACTGCCTGTTCCTCTAAATAAAATGCTAAAATTGTATTTAAATGCACATTCATGCACTATATTTTTTGTAATTATTTGTTTAGAAATATGCCCTTTTGATCGGGATTTTGAGAAATACGACCTTTTGATTAGTTACTTCAAGAAATAAGCCTTTTTGAATAGAATTTTTGGAAATACTTGCAGTGAAGTTTTTTGGGGCTCTGTCAAAAGCAAAAATCCTTTTAGCACGATTATGTCCACCTATCCACTCCTAGTAAAACTTTGAGCCAAAATTAAATGTGTTATTGTGTTAGGGCTCTAATACCAAAGTGCCAAAGTACCAAACTACAAAATAAAGCCAACTTTAACATCAAAATTTGCTAATATCTTAAAAAATAAAGACCGTAACACAAAAATTGTTGGACATTATTTATAGGAAATTGTCCGTGCTTTCCAATTTTGGAAAAAAAATATTGACTAACTACTTATTTTTGGGGGAAAAGGTAGTTAAAGTTGATAGTTTTGTTAAAAAAACAAAATTTTGACTTTGATGACTCATTACTCTGGAAGGTGGTAGGGTAGAATCTTCACTTTTACATTTTTAGATAGGTGGGAGTATTCTGCGTGCAGTGCGGATTGTAGTTTTTTTTAAATAAAATATTTTAGTACGGTGAGAGTATTTTTCTAAAAAAACACACTTCCTTATAATTCATTAACTAAAGCTGATATAAAAAAACCGATAATATATTTGAAATCAGCGTCAAAAATTAGTTTAGAATGATGTAAAATATTCCATGCAACAGTCATGCTGTTGAGCAGTGTTATAATTGGGCCTTCTTTCGTTTACAGTCACAATTATATATGAAACGAAAATTCAGATCGTATTTTGAGGTAAACCTTCTTTTGCTGAGGGGTTTTCGGTTATTCGATCATACTGAAATTTTGCACACAGCTTCAGTTGCGATGACAATATAATATAGTATACTCAATAGATCCAATATGGCCACCAAAAAAATGGCGGATTACCGTTTGCTTCCCAAGATGCAGAAATACGCCCTTTTAATTAGAATCCTAATTTTTTGGAATTTTTTATATGGAAAGTACGCTCCATTTGAATAAGGTTTTAGGCTCATTCGATGGACTTTTATGCCATATTTTCAAAATAATTTTAAAATAAAAAAAAGTTGAAAACGGAAAAACTAGAGTAAATTAATGTTAACGCTCCAAGGAACGCCTTCGAATTATTGATTCGCCAGAGAGTGTGCTGTGTGTTGTGCTCGATAAAATTGTATCGAGTTAGAACAATCTATGAAGTGCAAAGCTTCCGCGAACTTATATATTAAAGTTTATCATAATTTTGCCCGTAGAATCTTTTCTTTAACTTTAATATTTTTACTGATTCGGCAATTTTTATAAACTTCAAAATATTAAGCAGCAATTAAATTGACAATCAAAGCCAAACTTTAGTCCTATTTTTTAGGAAGCTTATATTCTGATACTCGACTACATTGAAAAATATTCGAAATATTAAATATTGAATAAAATATGCTCATAGCTAATAGTTATTTCTCCCAAAATTGGAAAAACGATTGATATTATTTTATATATTATTGATTTATTATAACGTTAAAATTTTGAGTATTTAGGAACCGAGGTGTCGCTATTGGCTCATTGTATTTACTTTACATGTGCTCGATGTGTCCACAATTATAGTGAGGGTCCTTTTCGTGGCTCTTGATTGGTCGGCCTGCTAGAAACGCGGAAATTAGACAATACTTAAATGCACAGCCGTCGCAAAAACATATCTAGATGATTTTTATATACATAATTGCGCAAAAACAAAATTGCACATTACATAATTCCAAAAGAGGTGCTGGTGCTGAAGAAATTTCATGTATACTTAAATACGTAGATACGAAGACTTTTATTCAATTCTATTATAATTTTCGTTGGCTCATGGGGGGGGATTGATCCCCTTGATCCCCCCCCCCTATCTACGCCACTGACCGGGTCCCAGCTAGTTTATAAATATTTTCCTTAATTTTCGCACTAAGTGAAACCTAAATTTTACCTAAGAACGATTTAGATTGTTTTCAGGTGTCTGGGTACAGTTCAGTCCCTAATCTTTCCTCTCATAGGGGAATTGTCATCTAAATTAGTGTAGACGTGGCCTTCCAAAATGAGTTCATAAGTACATAATCTGATGTAAACCATCTCGTTCTTAAAATATTACTTCCATTCAACGACCTTTTTTTCTTCCTTCTATACAGGAGTCCTTGCATTAATAATGAAGCCTCCTCATTAGCACTTGGCGCTATTTCCGAGAGTATCTCCGAATTCGTATCCTTACGGAGTGTATAATAATTGTTGCGTGAGATTTAGACGTTCACAATGTAAATTGCCTGAATAATTCGAGAGGCATCAGTGTTTCCGGCAGGGACGATAACCTCTACCCGAGTTGCTGGAACCATACACCAATGGTCACATTTTCTTGATATTTTCCTTACCTCTCACCGAACGCAGTATTACCAATTCCTAGTCAGTGCAAATATACCATACCAATCTTCTAAATCAGCATAACCTATGTTATGGATCGTTTAATCGTGAGTGTATACACAGGATTATAGACAAGGAAACTATCTATAGAGCTTACAGACGTTTTCCGAGTGAAGTAAATTAAGTTGAGAAACTCCAGTGAGGCCACCATCAGAAAAGTCAACTTAGCACCAGATCCATAAATTCCCAATTGTAAGAAAAACGTCTGCTCCTGGGTAACCTCCATCGGGGAAATATGCACTCCACTCTTTGTCTCATTTACAAGCCGAGGTGATAACAGAGCGCATTCTGTTGACTAATTTCTATTGTTATCGACTTAGTTCTAGAGAACTGGATTAAGAGTTTTCTTTCCGCCCATTCAGTCAGCCGAATTTTAACCCTACACCATCTCTTCTAATCTAATGCTTTTATCCAAAGCTTTTATGACGTCATTGATTTGGTTCTTGCTTAGGAAAACAAACTTTTAAGCTTCTCATAAATGTAAGCTTTAAGCTGTTTTGTACTTCTTTTAAGGTCTTAATAGATGAGGATCGATGAATCCAGATAAAAAAGCTTTTCTGGAAGGTTACTAAAAATTTAAGGAAGTGGTCTTTGCAGCTTTTGTGTAGGTACATGTGTGTTTGTAACAATTTTTCATAAACTACAAATAATATGTTTTTTGGCTGGCTTTCAGGACTAGGTTGAAAGCGGACGAAAAAAATTCTTCACAGACGCACGAAAGTATTCAAATTTTTTTCAATGTCACCGCCAATGGATCCTCGTTTACTATGAGTTATTCAATCAGTTTTGACAAGAACGGAGGTTTGTAAGTTAGCCAGTGGTCATTTCAAAATTTCAATCTAGTTTCGAACCCATCTAAATATAGTATCTTCATTATTCATTGACACTAAACTCAAGGATACCATCAGTCACACTTCAAAAACAAACAAAAAAAAATCTACAGATTTACTAAGTTCCTCTAATCGCTTTGTAACAACTCCACCAGTACACACTCAATATAAAGTGAAAAGGACGTCATGAAGTCCTTAAACAGAATCTGCGTTGGAATGTTATCGAAGTATTTACGGGTAGACAACGGGCGGCACGTTCTGGGTCGATGGTGAAAGCAATTAATATTCAAAGTGTGCGTCCGGATAAATTGAGCATGAAGTTACCATTTGCATAAATGAAGAGAAGAACACTTTCAATAAAATTCTAGGTATCCTTGGCTTTCTCGGTCTAATCCTGGAATCGTGGACTGAATTATTTCTTCAATAAATTTTCTATGAAACAATATTTTACTTTTATTTTTTTTTTGTTGGGGAAAATTGTAATATGCCACTTAGGGGCGCTTAAATGAAGGGTGAAAACAATTTGGCTTTTGTGTAAATTTTAAAGGTCGCTGCTATACCGCTGCCGTTCAATTGGGGAATTTCTATGGCATAAAATGGTAATGAACTTTCTCAATTAGAACAAAGTGTCTAACATTGAACTGGAGAAGCAACAGATTGAAATTATTAATAAGTTAAGTTTTCACTGTAATTGGGTTTTATTGGTCTATGGGAAAATGGTGTATTTTAAGAAACGTTTTAAAGATTAAATCTAAAGAGACTTTCGTGGAAGTTTGAACGACAAGTAAGAGAGATAAGGTAATGGCTTGGGAGAAGGTGGAATGACATAGAAGTATTTTTGGCTGGTAATGACTTTCCGAATTTTGGGTGGGTTGTGGTAGTGTGAATAATCTAACAAGCAGAGTCTTTGTGGCATAAACGATTATGGTAGAATGGCTAACTGAGCTCAAACTGTGAAAAGCCAAGCCCATTGATTCAACAGAACCTCACTCTTAATTCGATGCCAGTACTTGTATTTCTCAAAAACCCCTAACTCCTGTAGATTTTCCAACTCCAAACACCAACAACTCTTTATTAACCCCATCACCTCGACATCATTATTCTCATCATAGACTTTGAAATTTCCTTTCTTGAAAATCTAAAGAAACGACATTCACCCCAGGAATCAAAAGAAACACAACGGCACAAAGGCTTATTCAGACACTATTGGGGCTACTGTCGCCGTCGTCGTCACTATACAGTAGAGAAGTTTCCTTCTTCATGCCGAGAGGGAACTACCTCACCCCGACTAAAATGTGTCTCAGGGCGGGCAAATAAAGGTCCTCCGACCAACATACTAGGGACTGACATAACCGACCAGACTGGCATTTAAGGAGCCTCGAGGAATGAGTGTCCATTTCCTTTTCACACAGTTCTCATAGAAAAATTCCTTTGAGTCCTTTTTGCATTGAGATTGAAGATAAAATGAAATCGCTGACAAATTGTTCTCTTTATTATCAAGTGACATAAATGGTGTTTAATAAACGGCACTAATTTTCTGGTATCTGTCTGCGGGAGATTTGTGTTTTAAGTTAGATTTTTTTTGGCTCTATTAAAGTGGGTTTTTGTTCATTTAGTATGACTGATATGTTGTGAAGATAGGAAACTTAGCGTATTGGAAAAATTGTTTGAATGGCATATTTGAGTGAGGGAATAGGAAGTATTGCAATAACGGGTATAGCTGGTGTCAGATTTTGAAGGGATATAAAAGAATGCTTAAGTCTTGGACTAATCACAGAGGAGCTGCACACAATTCTATCCAAGATACACTATAAAATTTGTTAAAAAAAATCTGTACTCCACGTCAATGGTAACGTCACTATTTTCGAAAATATCAAAATCGATTCCATTAGTATAGCTAAGCTGCTCCCACGTCATCTGTGGGTTCGCGTCTTGGCTAAAGCTTTTTTTGGAGTATGTGGTGTTGACTTTATTCAGGACAATTACCTTTTGTGATTAGATTTCATTTTTAGAGATGTCGCCGCTATTTTTGATATTCTGGGCTACAAGATGTCTCCACTATATTTGCGTGAACTTTCGATTTGGTGGTATTGTATAAGGTGGAATCTCGAGTTTAATAAATCAATAATAATGAAAATTATATTTAATTTATTCAGGATGCGGTGGGGGAATTCGGTCTAAGTTCCAATCCTTGATGCAGTTTGCGTATCAGTTTTAATGGAAGTATAGTGTTAGTCGTGTTGCTATTGGCGACATCGCTTAATATTAAAGCTCACCACAAAGGTTCGCGATTAGCCTTTCGATCCATTCGATTAATTGGCGCATTTTTGCAGAGAAGATGTTTCTTCGTGCATCCTAAAAAACCGTGGCCATCGCCCACGCACTGTTTTGACTGTTCAGCCATCTGACGTTCTCTTCATTTATCAGGATTGCGTACGGAAAAGCGCCAAACCAAATTTCGAATCAACCATTCTTCACTGAGCTTGCTGGATTTTTTCTCACATTCATTTTTTCATGCATAATTGACTGAAAGCACTATACCTTGTGATTTGTCTCTAGCGTCAACTGTTTCAACACTTGATTCGTCAATCACTCAAAACCATGTGATGGAGTTTATCAATAATTTCGGAGGAACTCACTTCCACTTATTCATAATTCGTAGATGTACGAAAAACAAAATCCAGTGTCACAAACCGCAACCGTCCGAAGTCGGGGCGAGCATCAGGAACTAAGGTTACACCAAGCATACCGGGCCGGCTGCCTCCGTGCTCAAAGACCCATACAGAATGTGGTAGAACCAATTCCTAGATTCTTCAAGGAGAACAATCCTGAGTAGAGCATTTCGGGGGTGCTGCCAGTACATGATCGGACTCTGATGGTATGCTGAAATACACCGAACATTTTTAGGCAGGTTCGTAACGCTGCCAGAAAGATGTCAGAACATTAGTTGGCTTGGTCACGGGTACTGCGCCTTAAATTAATACCTATGGGCTATGAAGGATCGAAAGGGCGGAGAACGCCACCTACAAACTGAGGAGAGCGCGTGTGAGAGACTATTCATATGACGAAAAATTTTAAAAAGTCGAAAGCTTTGTTACTGAAAATATTGAATTACTTTTTACCACATTGCATCGCAGTTCAGTCTTGAAACTCTTCTTTTGTCATTACTAAAACTTTTACGCCAAAAAAACACCCCCTCCAACACTTTTGTATCCATTACGCGCAATATCTTATCGGATTGAATAAAATTTTTATTACATTTCGCCTTAAAACATATGTCATTATTGCAAAATCAATGGCAATGGCTGTAGCAGAGTCCTCCACCATTGGCTGGATTCGCAGCCCTCCCCATCTCAGATGGCAGCCGGTCGTCAGCTACAAGGGGTGGCATTAATAGCATCAAATTCCGAGGTTTTTATAGGACTTTCTCGCCATCATGTAAAATAGATTATTCAATAAATTTGTCTGATAGCACAGCAGCCACCTCCCGAGGATCATAGAAGCAGGAAATACGAATCATTCCCGCAACGGCGCTCGTACAGATGGCAACGGGGTTTTCCATTCAGATGATAAGATCGAGGGGCAGCGAAATAACAGCCCTTAAGTGAATTGAATGCCTCAGAAGTAGCTGCTGGCTTCTCACTCGGCGCAAATGGTGAGGGTTGCTAGATTTATGCTTGATATTAATGCGTTTTTATCTGGTGTGCACCTCCGTAATGGCAGCACTAGTGAATTTATAAACCATTATGTCAAGTCTATTATATTTGGCTGCAAATATTTGAACATCGTGTATAGGAATTTTGGATCGCTGCCCCCATTTTCATGGCAAGTCCTTTTTGGCTTCGCCTCGGAAACATCCTAGTGCACTTCCTGTGTACGGAAACTAAAATGCGGAAAATTTTCTGTAACAAGCTTCTACCCCACCTAAGCATGGGGGTGTACCTATATATATAAGAAAGAATAAGGGCGCTGAAAATGTTCATAAAAAAGGTTTTTCAAGTACAGTCGGAAGTCTACAATGGCGGAACATGGCACTATGCTCGGGGTATACACACGTACATGTATGCGATAGTAGATAACCCGGGCCATTGTACATCCTTACTGTGTTTTATGTCGCCACGTCACGAACGATAATGTGACACACCTGGTGTTGGTATCCACTTAGAATATTTAATAAAAAACTAGAATAAACTTCATGGCCCCAAAATGGGGAGAATGCGGGAGAGTGAGGGGGTGGAAATGTGAGAAACTATAAATGTTAGAAGGAAGACAAAGTAGACGATGTAGTATTTTTTGAATAGACTGGCAGAACAATGGAAAATTGGACCATGCAAGTGGAATTAGTTAGATGATTTCGTCGTGTATTTAAAGTAAGACCATTAAACAAAGTCAACGAAGCCTATTATAGTGAGGGCTGTTCACATTCAAACATCTAACTATTTCTTCCAAAAGGTGTGCTGTTTAAGAGTATGGTTTTACGCGTACTCACATAAGTAGATATCAGAGAGACTTGGAAGCTCAGCAAAAAGGAATCTGACCACTTAAGGAATATCCACACTTATCAGGGCCGTGCCCGGGACGTCACAGGGCCGTGTTCTGTCAATGTGTGAACGAGCTCGTTCCCGGGCACGGACATGTGTGAACGAGTAAAGGAGTATCCATACATATTAGTGTTCCGCCAGGGGTTCAAAAAATATCGGTGCGTACATTTTATATGAACTCGTTCACATATGTCCGTGTCCGGGCCGGAGTAAAAATCGAACGTCCCGGACACGTCCCTGATGTGTGTGGATACTCCTTTAGTGTGCTCAAATGGAAAGTCTTTTCGCGTATTAATCGATCTCGATCCGTATGACATATCCGTATAGGAGGCAGGAGTTTCATGTGAAATGAGCCCTATTCTAATCTTGACGGTTCTATCTAAAATACACTGCCAAACAACACGCTATTGCCGGATAGTAAAGAAAGGAATGGAAGTACATGCTGCTAACGCCAACACACAGCCTTACTCAACTTTTATGCGTGCCAGAACGCTGAATGTGGTGGTGGAACCCATTCATGGCTTTATCTCTAATTGTAGTTCCGAGTAAAAATAAAAACCGGCCTTACAAAGGGCGAACACCGGCCGCTTGGCTTTTTAAGGGGCATATGATGGCCGTAGAGTTTTTAACCATTTTTAATGGGAGCACATACGGCCTTACGACGGCCAAATTTGACCAAAAGATTTAAAAGTCCAAGTACTGAGCTGTAGAAACGGTCATTCGACGTGTGTGTGTGGTGCGTGTTGATTTATATTTTAGTGGGAAATTTTGTTATTTAACGGCTTGAAAAAAAAACACAACCGAAAAAAAATCAAACATTTAATTGCAGTGAAATATATTTTCTTATAGGAGGGCGAATATCCACGTTGCTGCCACTGTACCACCGCCGTATACCCGTAATAGCAACCATACGGCCGCCGTACCACCGTCGTATGGCCGTTATTGGAACTGTAAGGCCGTTGTATCACCGTCAGTCGTCCCCTGTACGGCCGTACTGCCCTGCAACGAGCCTTCTGTTAACCGCCAGATGGCCGAGGACTATGTTTCAATCACAGTCGGTATTTGCCCGTTCTAAGGCCATCATTTGTTTTACTCGGGGTTATAGGTGATGTCAAGAGAGAAGGCAGAGGATTGCAGTGAAGAAAGAAGACAAGAAGGAAGGAATGCTGTCTATATGGGAAAAGTAGTAGAACATACTGCTGCGTGTAATCGAACCATAGACCTTTAGTATGGTAGTCGGTTACCTCAACCCCTAGGCTGCCGAGGCCGGCGTTGGGAGATGACGATGAATTCTGCGTTTATCCACGAGTTCGGAAATAGTAGTAGAGGAAGATTAGCGAACGGTTCTATTCATGATGCGAAATGTGGAGTTGTTGTCAGTGGGTATGAGACGACGCGTTGAGGACTAGCCCTATTGTGATAGATGTGGTGAAAATAACCAATTCCTGTTTGACTCCGGTGGACAAAATGTTGTTTTACCAAGCGGTCTCCCAACTAAGTACTAACCCCGTCCAATGCTGCTTGACCTACACAATCGAAGGAAACCCGGTCTACTGAGTACGCTAAAGACACCCTTTATGGTCACCACTCATCCCAAATTTCCTCACCTCACCGCATTTCACCTATCAAAATCATGCACAATAATCTGCTACCAATTTAGGACTTTCAAGTAGATTGTGGTATAATGGGAGTAATGGGAGCCAGCGATGAGAAAATAAAATAAAAACCGTGCACAATTTTTTTGTTGTGTTATATGCTTATTAGTAGTATTTAGGGTGGTTCCTAAGCTTAGGTTTCAAACATAAATAAATAAAGCAAATATAATCCCATAAACGTTTCAGTATCTGAAAAAACCACACAAGGCCATTTGTACTGGGTAAATCCGAAACTGCAAAATAAGAATTTCCTTTCCTTATTTGTTGTATTTAGTTTGCCAGTCATGTAATTACCGCAGAAACCACTGACTTCTATCAGTTCAGGTCTTAACATTCCTAATAAAAGAAAAAAACCTGACCTTTAATACTATCTTAAAAATATTATGCTACCATTTGACCATTGACATAAAACTGCTTTCAACCGCCATAGGAGATAATTATTTCTGACTGTCATGTTTCAGGTTAATGGAGAACCTAAATACCTTAAGGACACGGCATGAATTTTAAGTGATCTGTGCCCATTACTGAGCGAAGATGGCACCACTACCACGGATACACCCGGAGGCTTCCATTATTAAACAAGTTTACGGCTTAATAAACTGATCTTAATGAAGCCATAAACCGTGCGCCCGGATAAGCGCCTCCTCAATTTGTGTATCGCGACTGTGGCCGCAAACGCAGCTATATACAAATCCACTACTGGGACACGACAACTTTAAAAGGATCCGAACAGGATTTACTGCTCATGTAATATTCAAAGCGTGATAAAATATGCAGATTTATTACTGTTGACTTATTCCAGTAGTAATTGCTGGCTTAATTGCTCAGACATTGGGGCAACCGCGCCGCAAGCTTCCTTCATACTTTTGCATAGCCTTGGAGAATATTCAAGACGGGAAAAGAAGTCAGGGAAAAATTTTTATTATTTGTTTTTGGACAAAATCGAAAAAGTCGTAAATTTTTAATATTTCCGAACTTTAGAGAATTTTAGATTGGCATTGACACTAGACGGAGGTAAAATGGGAGAAGCTCGCGCTTCCCTCCCCAAACAAAGCCCCAATCGATTCCAGGATCCTCTCCCTGAAGTCGCATTGAAATTGAAATTTTTGGCCATAAATCAAAAGATGCGAATGTCAAAATTTATTCAGAGGAATGATTCTTAAGTTTTGCTCGTTTATTTCCCTCCAAAGGAGCAGTATCCATGACGCCTTGGGATTAAGAGAACGCCGACGACGACGACGTCTGGCCAGAGGCGTCAAAGGTTTCGGGGCGGGCAAGATTTAGTCGTGGTTTTCAATTTTCGAACACTTTCGATTTCGATTCTATATTAAAAAGGTGCTACCCTCCTGCATAAATTTGTGGCACAAAATAAAATTCCCCCCTGTCTTGAGATACAAAGGACTCCTTCAAGCAATTGTAGAGAAACTATCACTTCTCTTCTAGGATTCTGAATAAAATAAAAGCGAAAATCCTTTTTTTTCTAGCAAATGAAAAATGCACTGACAAACTGTGTTTCATGTGGTTTTCAAAAGGTTTAGTGAGAATTTATTGGTTTTTCGATTCGCCTTTTATATTTGACTAATCTTTATGCATGAGGAAAGGAAGGAGAAAGTTTTCAATCAGGTAAGTACAGCTCCAAAAGTTTTTGGGGGTTTATAATGTTGGGGAAATTGTGAAGAATTTGCTTAGAACATTCATGGTTAAACTACTCATTTCTGAACTGGCTTCAAGTGTTTCTCTAGAAATTCAACATTCCTGGCAGTTTACCGAAGAAATTTGGTTTGTGGTATTGTGGTGTGCCTTCTTTGTTCATGATAGTCAACTTTTAACTATTGCAAAATTTTCTTAAAAGGAGTTCTACAATCGTGAATAAGAGGAAGGAAAAGTTTGTTTTAGAATAAATAGAAATACCTTGTAGCTAAAAATGTATGAAGTTGTTATAAAAATTTAGAGGTTGATGTTTCAGAATAAGAAAACAAGACTTAAACAATTTGAAAATCGTATACACCCAAAATCTAATTTTCTTTATATGAAATTGTGCCTCGCCTTACCCCAAAACTTGTACGCTCGTTGCGAAATCATAAAGTTCATTATGGGTGCCTTCCATTCAAACACAGCGAGACACAATTGTGTCTAATAGGGTGTTCCATCAACGACAAAAATGTGCACCGCCGGGTGAAATATATTTAAACACGACGGTGATGGAACACCCTGTTAGACACACTGTTTCTCTCTGTGTCTAAATGGAAGGCACCCTATATTTTTTTTTGTTTTGACACGAACACCTAAACCTTTGCTTACAATGAAGTCGACACAGAAAACAATTTCTAAATTGTCGGGGAGAACATTCACGGTGATACCGACAACGACACCGACAATTAATATTGTCATAACTACAAAATATGATATCTTTCATGGAAAACTATCTGTGCTCAAAAAAAAATGGTAGGTTTCACCAACATGTTATGAAGAGTCTCACCGACGAAATTAAAATTTAATTTAACTCACCGTCACCGACAAATTAGCAAACGTAAAACATTTTCGACTGATCCACGAAATTCTGCATAGTTTCCACCTTCGTGTGCCTCCATGGATTCAAAGAGCCAAGGCTCGATTTGGGCTGTAGCGCCATTGGATGGTAGCACCAAAAGTGCAACTATAAGAAACAAGTGCGCAAGCGTTGTTCATTTCGTTCAAATTATGGTGTAATGTCTAGTAGTAATCTTGATGTAAAGAATTGAAAAGAAAGGATAGGTTAGGCTTAGCGTGAGTAGATGTCGATGAACCTTGCGTTTGAACTCTGAGGTGTTATATGAGTTCGGTAACAACGACTGTGGATAATGCGATTCACACCAAAATGGAATACTTCCAGAAAAATGAGAGTAATCTGTTCACCGATCCCAAAAGATATCAAAGATCGCTGTGAAATTTATTTTGATAATTTGCTAAATGACGGGGAGATAACGGTTTGACCACCAATATCTGATGAGGACTCTAGGCTGGTACTTCGATTTTTTCGGACTAAATCCTTAGATCTGATAAACTGTGTTTTTCGGTTACCATATAATTTTTGCCATTCTAGGGCATTTTATTCATTCTAAAATTAATCTTATGTAGAACTAATATCCCAATTCGTAATATCATTGCAGCTCGGTATTAGCTGTGTTCCATTGGGTAATATTTTCTACTCCCGAGTACTCCGGAGTACTCCCAACTACCCCAGCACTTTTACGTTTTACTCGTATTTACTTCTGACATCAAAAAATCGCGTTCCTTTGGTGATGTACTCCGGAGTACTCCGGATCGCCCAATGGAACGCAGCTATTATTAAGCTAAGAGAAAGTAACTATCCTTAAACCACCCAAGCATTAGTAAGCGATTATTAGTTACATACATAACGTGTGTAACTATCGTAGTTCATCCAGTAAGTTTTTCTTTGTCCTCTTTAAACGAAGTCAACAATTTCCACAATTTCCAAAATAACATATTCCCATCACCTTTTAAGAATTTTCCCAATTTCCTTGGCACATCATCAATTCGAGATAAGATCCTTTTTTGGGACCCCGGAAATATTTCCGAGCCGAGAAGGCGGCTTTCAAATTCAAATATTTCTGATTTTCTGATGAGCCATCAAAGCTATCAGACACCGAAGGCGCTCGCTGGGACATAACAAGACAAAAAGATGCTATCGTTGGCCTTTCATTTTCACAAACGTGCAAAATACGGATATAGCCACACACTTCAGATCCAGTCGAAGGATCCTTTACCTCGCGAACAAAAAAAAACACACACACCCAATCTCTTTGGACGTGGTTGCGTATGTATGTGTGTGTGTGTGGCTGCGTTGCCTTGGCTGGCGAAACCCATTTTCAGAACGGAAATCCTTATCTCACCTGTGCGTAAATATTTGCCAGCGGAGGCCCCTAGCAAGTCACTGGCAAGATACAGGAATATGAAATGCGATATTTATTCTGCTCCCAAGAATTTCTAAGAGGCTGAAATGATTTTGCTGCCTCCTTTCGCCTTTCTGAAGCCATCAGGAGCACTCACGTGGCTGCTATCACCTCCGGGAGAAGTTGAGGGAGTCTTGAATATGTTTGGTAAGAATACACAACGTTTTTTTTTTTCTTGTGCCAAAGGAGTACACGGCTCCGCTTTGTGATAAAACTTTCCCCGACAAAACTGAATGCAGACGACTCCTTCAAGTTTCTCCCAGAACAGGATATACATCGTTCGCCGTACACACCTCCGAGGAAAGTGGCTGTTATTGGGCTCCTTATGATGAGTGTAAGGTGTCAGTGGCAGAACGCTATAATTTTGAATGTTGGTTAGATACCGTCTTTCGTTTATATCTACGAAAAAAGTTTAACCTACTAAAGTAGCACCACCAAGCAAAAAAAAAATCGAGACGAAAGAAAACATCTTAACATTTTATCTTTATAGATATGTTGAGGAATTTTGCCGAGGAGCGCCCACCCGAAGGCGAGCTTCCTTAGTGATTATCACATCCTTAGTGGCATATTATTCCCAGTGCTTACCTACAGTCTTTTATGCAGCCTCGTTAATATTCATGACAGGGTGATAATGAATATTATAGTCTTTGGCACCAGATACGAAGCGCTATGGCAAAAAAAAAATAATTCACCTGACCACAATCAGATATTTCTATAAAAATATCGTCACGTATTTTATCGTATTTCGTTTAGTTGTTATCGGGCAAATTTTTAATTTGCATTAATCGTGAGTGGACTGCGGAATTTTCGGTTGAAATTAATAATAACGAATATTTGATCGATCAGATAAGATGAGGCCCCAAACACCAGCGATTAAGATAGTTACCAAATATGGAGGAGCGAGCATCCTGGAAGTGAACCGTAGGACATTTTCATAAAGGAAGGAAGTTTGTGATTTGATTTTAATTATGGGTGGTTCGAGACTGGAGACGATTATGTGGCGGATAATTTACGATTTTTTTATGCGGAGCTTCTAAGTACAGGAATCACCCTTTGTACCACCAGTCGTTGGTCACGTCATGGTGCGTACTGTAAACTTAGTTCGAGGGATAGAATAGGTTTCAGGTTACAAGGAGTCAGGAGTGTGTTGAAGGAGATGGCGATAATCCCTTCGATTGAACTCATCAATGACTTCGAAAATACAGACTGCAACAGGTTGTTCCACAGTCAGGTATTTCTATTTATGAGCGAACTCGAGTAAAAATAACACTCGTCCATTCTTAGCCTGTAAAAGATACACAAAGCGTCAAAATGCCTGAATGGCACCCGAAAGAGGTACGCCTGAGTAAAAATTCTACTTTTCCAAATAAGCCCGATACAGGCACGTACCAATAAAAGACGAATGGAATAGTCCAAACGAAGCACGATACGCTCACACTTTTTTAGAATAAAGGGAGCAAAATTCGAGCTTTCAAAATTTTATAGGACGAAGAAAACGGGCTTTGTTACGATAAAGGGTGCCATTAGCATACTCAATAGATCAGTTCTCGTTCGATTGCGTAGGTCAAGCATCATTGGACATGGTTAGTACTTAGTTGGGGGACCGCTTTGTAAAACGACACTAAAATTAACCAACTAAATTATTTTTACACGAGTAAGAGGTTAAGGGATGGAGAGATGCTGCATTGAATTCGATACGATTGTGGCGACTCCAATCGAGGATGAGCTCAATCTCCCTATTGATTGGGTTGGACATAAGTTTGCGATTGTCAAGACAGGAACTGGCACGCACTGGTCTTGTATTAGCGAAGGGGTGTGAGTAATGCAGAGCACCGTCATCAGCAAAACTGTGAAATGGGTTCGAAGGTTTATAAAAATTAAGAAAAGAATATATGATGAAAGTTATCCCTGGGGGACACCGGCAGATCGATCCACTTCTTCAGAACAGAGTCAATACCAACAGCGTGGAGTTTAGCTAACTGAGCCGAGTGCCAAACTCTACCTAAAGCCTTGGAGATATGTAGAGCAACCAGACCAGACTCGCCAAATCGATGCATTCTGTTGAGATTTTCTATCAGACACACTAAAACCTTCCTAGTGAACATTTTTGGTCTGAAGTCGTTCTGTGTGTCTTCTGGGATTTGATCAGACTCTAGGTACCCTATAAGCCTTTTGTTAATAATCGTTTCCATGGTTTTGGAGAGAATAGAGGTAATTGCTATTGGGCGGTAGTTGGAGGGATCGCCGGAGTCACCCTTTTTCAGTGTGGATTGTACTTGAGAAATTTTCCAAAAGTCTAGATAAACTCCGGAGAAGTAGGATAAGGTAAAGAGTTTGCGCAGAGGTTTTGGCATGAGCTGCATGTCTTTAGAACGATTGGGGTACATTTTCAGGGCCAGTGGCTTTGTTAACATCAGGCACTTATATACCTGGCGAGTCTTGAAGAAACTCTCATTGTAGGGATGACATACAAGTGTCGTGAAGAGAAGAGTTTGAAGCGAACGAATATTGGTATTGGAAAAAGGGTTTTGGCCCTCCTTGCCCTGTCCATCTGGTGGGTTCACAAACTTAGAGCTGAGCAGCGGCTGTCCCGGTAGGAGGGTCATTGCGGCTCACCCTTTTTTGGCTTCTGGGATTCCTGCTCCCCTGGATCATGAGCCCTAGATAATTTTGTAGGTGGTGTCGCAAATTTTATAGGTTGCCTGGGTCTGCTTCCAGGCTTCCGGGTTCCTATTTGGAAGGAGTTTTGCGAAACCGTGAGCGCGTGTGCTCCGTGGGGCTCTCCAAATCAACTCCGGCTGTCCTATCCTTGGGCCTCTCCAGTTTAATTGGTCCATAAAAGTGCCAAGCGAAGGACAGAGCCTCCATATCAGATTAAGGCATTGTGCAACTGGGTTCGCCCGGGGCCCAGTGGAGATCGTTAAACGGCAGAGCAAAAATTACCTAATGCCATGCAGCCCACACTAGATGTTGCTCCCCTTTCACGCTTGAGACTGGCCCCCTCGCCAGTGTTACTCTGATGTCGTAAAGAGTGGCGTTCTTCCTGCGGAAACACAAATCCCTGTCAGTTACTTGGAAGAAAACTAGTAAAAGCTCTAAACACTAGGATCTCCCAATAGTGCCAGGAAATTATTAACTTCCCAGTAGGAAGTTATTGTAATCGGTCCGAAAATCGGATTCGAAATTTTCAATGTATTTACACGTTTCAAGGTCCCAATAGCATTTTAAGCAAAAATTTGAGAAGAAATATGTGTGTGTGTGCGTACGTATGTGGTCATTTTTCCTGCACGATTTCGCGCGAAACGAAAAAGATATCAACTTCGTTCAGGTGCCATTCAAAGGGTGTTAAAGGAAGTATGATCTGAAAAGATTTTCATAAAAATCGTTCGAGTCGTTTTTTTGTTTGAACGAATACTGGGAAGTTAATCTTGTGGACCGAAAGGGTCAAAAGCCACATCCCAACTAGTTTTAGGAGCTGTTTTGGAGGGGAGAGAAAATGTCAGTGGACAATTATACCTGACAAATCAGGGGTCCGAGTTGTCGAGGAATGAGTCAACATCGACGTTGTATCACCCTGGATATAAAGTAAGAAACGGGTCAAGTTTCATTAAACTGCTTGACATCCTTGGCAGAAATACTGATACCATCAGAGTAACTCAGCTAATTTGTAATATAGATATGGAAATCAGCCGCAACTTGTCTCATCTCCCATTACAATGATAGAACATGTTCTTTGATTTGTCTGGAACATGTCCAAAAAGACACCAGATTTATTCTAATTGATTGATGTTGGCGGGCTTCTTGAGCAGTGATTATCTTTCAGCTTTCTCTTACTTTTTTGCATCTTTTTATCTATTCAAGAGCATGCGTAGGGATTGGCTATTGGCCCCAGTTAGACTTTCTTTAATGCGTCACTAATCTCACCCCTCTAGACTTTCTAGTGACAATATTCGACAACTACCCAATAAGTTCAGTTCATTTCAGCTAACAGATCCACATTCTTGCACACGTAACATAAAAAATTAATTAAAAAATTACCAACTATGGCACTGGAAACTAGAAAATTAAATTAAGACTTTCATAATGAACTCCTGTAAATGTATAATAGTAATAACTTTGTGCCGTAACTAAACATTTTGCCAGTATCGAACTATACTTGCTCGTCTCAAACTTCATCATATCGAACACGATCGAAACTTTATTTGGTCGTCCTTCCAGGAGTAGCAAAGAGCTACTCAGCCATAACAAAGTTTCCTCCAGCTATACTCATCTTTCCTGGTGCAACATAGAAGAAGAAAGTTGTTATCAAAGGGTTGCAGACGGGACGGGGTGGGATGCGGGTGAGAACAACTATTTTAATCTGATTGAAGCAATTAAAAAGTTTCCAGAACGGAAAAAAAACTTTAATCAATCGAGTATAAAAAAATTGATAAGAATTTTAAAAGATAATAACTAGAGATTAAGAAATGGAATCAAATGGTGGAAGGTGTCCTTCAGGACGTTCTATTTTAGTTTCAGACAAGTTTTTTTTTTGTTTAGGATAAGAACAGATTTTATTGGGATTACTGAAGTAGACATTTTCAGTTCCCTCAAGCTTGACACGTTAGAGGATACCTCTGATTGTAAATAAACGATTCAAGTCCTACTCGCAAACAAGGATTTAAAAATGTCCTTGAAATTATATTTCCACTTAATTATAACCTCGATACTTCAATTTCACCTCCAAACAACTCCTCTTAAAAAAAACACGTTCTACTAACAATAAGCACAGCTGCAACAGCCCAAGGCAAAAAAGGTGAAAGAGACCACCACCTCCGCCCACTCTCAATATCTAAAAGCGTTCAGGTATCAAGATTGCAAGATTTATATTGTGCCACAGACCAACGTGATCTATTAGGAAATTTTATGACTCACGTACGTAACTAATAGTGGAGCCACTAAACAACTTCTCACCCATAAAGACCAACTTTCCAGTCTCCAATGATATCATTAGGTGCACCGTAGTCCGGCGGGTAGGCTCCAGGGACTGAGAGGCAACTAGCACCTATCAAAGACGAAGGAGCCAAGGAATCGGCTCTGGAAGATCTCCAGCTTCTCTCCGTGATGGCGAAGGCAAGAAGTGGTGCAGAAGTGAAGTTCCTGCAGATTTGCCCATAAATCTGTCTGGGAGATTTGCTTTTGCATCATGGCTAGCGATGATGTTATCGGTGGTCAATAAATCAGAGGCCGACCGGCATTTCAATAAACAATAATCGGAGGCCGATGATATCCTCGAATTATGATCGTTTTGTTGATTGTGGGCATTGTGCCCGCATCAGTATCAGTGGGCATGAAATAGATGAAAACAGCAGTAATATGTGATGTATGGCCATTTGGTGGTGCCGTATGGGTATTGATGGGCCTTCTTCTGTTATCTGCGTAGAAACTTCATTTAATTTTGGGATGATTGATTAATTTGGAACTTTTTAGAGTGGGAATCCATTTTTTAAGGTAAATAATTGTGAGTTTAACAATTGAAATGCCAATATTTGATCTATGGCATTATATCTTATCACGTCGGTTTAGTATGGCCTTAGGATGAAATATTTATGTAAATGCATATAAATCCTTGGAGAGCGATTAAAACGTTTTTCTACGTGAGGATTTAGTTTAGTTTTTCTAGAGGTATAGCGTCTTTGTACCGTCGACGGTTCCATCATTAAGTGTAATGTCGAACAGTAAGCTTTAGTCGGAAAGATAATAGACGTAAGAATGAAAGAACTGATAACGTCAAAACGCGACTTTATTCCACCCACTCCCATTCAATTCTACGGCGACAGAACACCTACTTCGGCAATCGAAAAGTAGATGGCTTTCACGCTTATTATTCCTACAGGCGATGGCAAGAGAAATCGATTGGAATCGCTGTAAAAAGGGAAGACAAGAAAGAATGGAAAGCATGCCGTGGAGTTAGTTCGAACCACAGACCTCTGAGATGGTAGTCAGAGGCCTTAATTCTTAGATTGGATGTAAATATATTTTGCTTCTAGGTGTATTCCTGGCGTCTTATGGGAATAAGATGACTCCTGAGCACATAAAAAAGTCAAATGGCTCTTCTGCTTTTTCATTCTTTTGGGGGGGGGGGCGGCTTTGCCAAAACCGTCATTTAAAAACTTTCAAGGATAAGGCTTTTGATATAGCTTATAGTCGATTTAGACTTCATATCCCAAATCTCTGTGAAAACAGAGAAGCCGCGATGGAGGAGACCTAACCTCTTACAAGCCTTACAATCTCACAGCAAGCTCTCTGCTGTTTCGGGGGCTGCCCCGCAGACGCGACAGCTACAATCAACTACCAGCCCTATTTTGCAATATTCCCGTCTCTGTAGATCTGCCATACCAATCTCACAAATTGCTCCCAACACTAGCTTACTACTCCCACTAGGTACTTTGGCGTAGAGTTGAGCTGGACTTACACGAGGCAGTACACTTTTCCCTTGAACGATGCTAAATTGTACTGGGGGGTCAATTTTTTTAAATGTCCCGGTTCAAAAATAATGTCCTACTGGTATATGAGCGTGTATCGAGATAAATGAAGCGAGATATGATTGTAAAACGTAGTGGAGAGACATTTCTTACCTCTTTTGCGGCAGCAAAGTATACAACTTGAAATTAGGCGAGGTGGGATTGCAAAATACAAATAAATATACATTGTGGAGGCATAGGTGTCTTAGGTGGCCCTTAGACTATCAATAATATTGTGCAATGATATTGAGCAAAATATTGACGGTTTCCTTCTTTGCCCCAGACAATCCTTCAATAACACCCACAGACCGTCAATAATATTGCGCTAATCAAAATATTGCACAATATTATTGAGAGTCTAGGGGCCCCATTAGTTACTCTAAGGCAGTTTAATGCATATTAGAATTAAACTCGTAAAAAGGCTGTTGATTGTTACTTTTTTTTCTATCTTTAATTTGCTTGTTTCTGTCATTTTGGCATTACAATGGCACCTCGCCTTATTTAAAGTATGACATTGTACTGGCTCAAAAGAAAAAAGAGGCAGCTCTTACAAACTCTGTACCTAGATTTGTCAACGCGTCGACTATTTCGCTCCATCTCGCCGAGTTGAAAGCATTTTTGACGTCGAGGGTTATCAATGCGCAGCAGTAATACTTATCTAAGGCGGATCTTGCCATGCCCATTACCATCCCGAGTAAAAATAAAAAACGGCCTTATAAAGGGCGAACACCGGCCGCTTGGCTTTTTAAGGGGCATATGATGGCCGTAGAGTTTTTAACCATTTTGAATGGTAGCACATACGGCCTTACGACGGCCAAATTTGACCAAAAGATTTAAAAGGCCAAGTACTGAGCTGTAGAAACGGGCATTCGATGGGAAATTTGAGCCAAAAAAAGAATCTGCACCAAATGTATTGTTGAATGTGTTTTATGGGAACTTCATCATTTTCGTTATGTACAATGGTTCTTTCGATTTATCCTACTTAAAGATATCGATGCACTAGAGAAACGAGCTCGCCAGTCATCGGGTTGTTGTACGTGAAGTGTGTGGTGCGTGTTGATTTATATTTTAATGGGGAATTTTGTTATTTAACGGCTTGAAAAAAACACAACCGAAAAAAAATCAAACATTTAATTGCAGTGAAATATATTTTCTTATAGGAGGGCGAATATCCACGTTGCTGTCCCTGTACCACCGTCGTATACCCGTAATAACAACCTTACGGGCGCCGTACCACCGTCGAATGGCCGTTATTGGAACTGTAAGGCCGTTGTTTCACCGTCAATCACCCCCTGTACGGCCGTACTGTCCTGCAACGAGCCTTCTGTTAACCGCCAGATGGCCGAGGACTATGTTTCAATCACAGTCGGCATTTGCCCGTTCTAAGGCCATCATTTATTTTTACTCGGGATGTTGGCTGCACCAGTTGTTCATCTTGCCTTTCTAAAGCCGAATCGCTTGCTCGTCAGGCCCCCCTCCCTTTCGACTCTAGGGAATGTTCTGTTAAAGATCACCCGGTCGAAAAGCTTGCCTATGCAACTAAGGAGACATATCGTTCTATGGGACGCGGGGCGCCTAAAGGCTTGTTAAGCTTCAGTAAGCGCATGAGTTTCTATCTCCTGCTCTTTGAGGAAACCCATGATAGCTGCCGGCTTAACCGCTTTGTTCTTTGGAATGCAAGAGGAATACAAGGAAATAATTAATGGGAAATAAGACCTAATCAAGAATCCGACCACTTTTATAATGAAGTGGACAAAGTTACGTACATAAGATGTAACAGACGCGCGCAGCTGCCTTGGTGACTTAAACCGTGCAGATAAAAGTAGAATGCCAAAGAAGATCTTCTAAAGTTCTATTGTAAGTAATTGCTTCTTAGGACAATCAAAAACATGCAGATAGGTTCTGTAAAAAAATATCTAGTCAGATGCTCCATAGTCATATCTTATAATGATCTGTAGAACGCTTTTGTTGGAGCGACCCACTATCTCCTTCAGTTCGCTGGACTGAAGTCGCAAGGAAGGTATGTCGAGCACAGGATAATCTTTTTCTTGCGTCCTTCCTGTTAGTGGTACCTTTTCTCTGAGAGAGGAATGCAATTAATAGTTTTGCTGAAAACCAAATAGGCGGACAGCTGAGGGAGGTAGCCCCTAGCTTACACTGGACCCCGCACATAGGTTACACTGGACCCCGGACATCTTAAAAGAGGTCGCTTTTATTGGCTGGTTTTGTCCTACGGTTCTGATTCTATAAATCGTTAGAAATACAGAAGCTAATCCTTTTAAAGAATTTAGGGAGACCATTCTCTAAACTACTTTGAGACCAACCAAGGTTTCTTTCGCTAGTGAATATGGAAAGTGGTGCTGCCATCTCCTTACTAGGCACAGCCAGCTTAGCCAGTACTTGTTAGCTGTTTGAATATACTCGGTTTCCTAACTAAAGAACTGCTATTGGTCAATTTGCAAAAGTAGAGCTCGGACATGCCCCGAATCGCTTTCGGACTTTCTACTTTTGGAAGAACCACTTAGATGGCTTGACAGGTTGCACGGTCATCCCGCAGCCTTGGCTTGCAGGTCTTCAAACTTCAACATTTCTACCAGTTTCCTAGAGCAATGTTGCGTGTGCTTGGTGCCCAGAGGAGATCGTTACCGATAGTGCAAAATCTATCCTTGACTCGACAACGTTAAATTCGCCATTCTAATGTCCATTTTCTCATCATTTGAAGCCGGGAAGTCTTATACTGAATTCTGTTAATATTATTGTTAAAACAAATTTTGTTGCAAGGGAAAGCAAAAACTCCAACCCTAAAAAAATTATATTTAAATTTTCTTAGAATCTATATGTGCTGGAGAAAGTCTTGATGTTTTAAAACCTTACTTTGCGCATACAAAGAATAAAATGAGATCGGAATAACAATCATTTTCCCTGCAAAAACCCTGCAAAACCTTTTCAGAATACAGAATTCGATTTCCAAATTAGCCCTTTATTGACGAGTTCAAAAGTTACCCTGATGATTTTCATTAAGTGAACGAACCCCTTAAACTTTTCACAACCAACTTGTAAGACCCATCAAACTTCCCCTAACCAACTTACAAAAGCCCTCTGCTGCCACATGCGACTTCACAAGAAAACTTAAGTCTTAACGGACAGCAGCACGGCAAGGGCCCCCGTCTCTGTTTGTTTGCATTAATTCATAATTTTCTTTGAAAATAAATTTATATAAAAAAAAAAAATAAAATTTTGTAGAATATATTTCTGGAAGCACTCTTGACCCTGATAATCGCAAATTAAGCACCTTGATCCTTAACCTTATTTTCCGGGATGCAAAGAGGCGAGCAGCTCTTCACCCCCTCGCAACGCGAAGTTGAGCTTAATCACACAACTGGAAAATTTTCTAACCTTAAAAGCACTCCAAGTTGTTATGCTAAGTAGATTTTCTTTGAGTTCTCGTCTTACACTTTTCACGGTACAAAAAAAAAAAAAATATAGGAAAAAAATTCGCTCTTAATCACGGCAATGTTTTGAGGAGCAATCAACTGAAGATTTCCTGCTTTGGCTGATTTTTTGCCATGCTTGAAGCTACACTCATTTTCTATCGAATTCACATAAAAAATGCTTGAGACTTCTTCTTCAAAGGGAAAAAGTGACGTCCTTTTCGAGCGCCCCTCTTCGTTTGCTTTCTCTGCCCTGTCAATGTACGACGTTTTTCGGTTCTTCTTGTCTTATCTTTTTGCCTTAAGGAATCAGAAATGTCTCAGCAATTGATACAAGCAAGAAGCTGACAAATGAGCTCTCTTTGGTTTCCCCGAGTTCTTTCCGCTTTTCGGCAGAGGAGGAAACGGAACAAGGACTTGTGAACATTGTTTTATTTTTAGAGAGTCTGTCTCCAGTTTAACATCCCTTCGGGCCCTTTTAAGGTTGAAACAAAATGTCTGATAAGAGAAAAATTTGAATTCACGATTTTGAGCAATGATACCGGGGGAATTGGATGATTTCTGGAATAGTTGTGATGGCATTTCTTTTGGTATGCGGGGATGGGGCGGTGGAGGGGTTATGTGCAGGTGTTTGTTGGACCGAAATTTTTAGTAAAGAAAATAAACATTTCGAAAAGTCAGCTAACGAGTCCATGAGGTTTTTACTGACAGGTGAACGTTATGGAGTATAAAGAAGTTCAGTTCGATCCTTAAATTGTTCATCCAATTGGCAGACACTCTCAATTACTGTAAATTTTTTTTCCGGAAATATTAAACTAAAAA
The DNA here is from genome assembly GCA_963855945.1 of Thereva nobilitata. Lineage (NCBI taxonomy): Eukaryota > Metazoa > Arthropoda > Insecta > Diptera > Therevidae > Thereva > Thereva nobilitata. The sequence goes on from OY979694.1 coordinate 229,855,756, forward strand.
GGGCAATCTAGACCAGGCGTGGTCAACGTATTCGATTTATTAGGCGCCCACGGCACGATTTCCGTTAAATATTCTTAAAATATTCTTTTTATTTTATTTCCAAAGTGACACAAGCCATAGAGCGAACAACAACAAACAAATGAAGTGATGCATAAAAAATTAAGGAGTTGGAGGAGATCAAGGAATCTGGAAATGAGAACTGCTTTGAATCAGTTGCAGGGCACCATAAAATAAAAATTACAGGGAACCAAGGACGTAGGCATAATTAGCACTGAAAGGGCAAAGTTTTGTAACCGTACTGCTAAAAAGCGTTTACATGCGCATGTCAGTCTGTTTGGAGCGACTTTAAATCCAGCCTACAAGTTCCGATATCGGATCATTTCTCTCACTTTAAGCTTCGAGATCTTTCCCTAGTTCTGTAAAAGAAGGTTTCCAAATGCACGGCGTTTGATCCTAACAAGATCCATACAACTGAAAAGAAAACGTTCATAGCTCTTGTTGGGCTAGAAGATTTCGCATCCCTTTCTGGTGGAGGTGGAGATCTTGGTATTATAACCTGCCTATGCTTTGTCAATACGTCTTCTTCACTCAGCAGCTCAGTTCTCGTAGCCTTAGGTCCTTGCAGGCTACTTGCTGCCTGATATACAGATAAGGTGGCAATAGATCGAGGATCATCCCAGTAGGAAAGTGAAGTTGTCCTAGGACTAGTAGAATAACTATGGAGTCAATCGCCTTACTTCGAAATACTTCGAGAACTAATTCATTTTGAAGTACTTCGAGAACTAATTCATTTTAAAGTTCTTGGAGAACTAATTCATTTTTAACTAAATGGAGAACTAATTTATTTTGAACTATTTGGAGAATTAATTCATTTTGAAGTTCTTGGAGAACTAATTCATTTTAAAGCTCTTGGAGAACTAATTCATTTTGAACTAACAGGAGAACTAATTCATTTTGAATTAACAGGAGAACTAATTCATTTTGAAGTTCTTGGAGAACTAATTCATTTTGAAGTACTTGGAGATTTAATTCATTTTGAAGTTCTTGGAGAACTAATTCATTTTAAAGTTCTTGGGGAACTAATTTATTTTGAACTAACAGGAGAACTAATTCATTTTGAACTAACAGGAGAACTAATTCATTTTGAATTAACTGGAGAAATAATTCATTTTGAAATTCTTGGAGAACTAATTCATTTTCAAGTTCTTGGAGAACTAATTCATTTTGAACTACTTGGAGAACCAATTCATTTTGAAGTTCTTGGAGAACTAATTCATTTTAAAGCTCTTGGGGAACTAATTTATTTTGAACTAACAGGAGAACTAATTCATTTTGAACTAACAGAAGAACTAATTCATTTTGAATTAACTGGAGAACTAATTCATTTTGAACTAACTGGAGAACTAATTCATTTTGAACTACTTGGAGAACTAATTCATTTTCAAGTTCTTGGGGAGCTAATTCATTTTGAACTACTTGGAGAATTAATTCATTTTGAAGTTCTTGGAGAACTAATTCATTTTAAAGCTTTTGGAGAACTAATTCATTTTAAACTAACAGGAGAACTAATTTATTTATTTCTTTATTAAGCCAAACAAGGCACACTTAAATTAAAATACATAGTAGTACACAGTTCTTATTATAAATAATGAAATCACATTATTTAATGACTATTGAAAACTACTGAAAACTTAAGCTACTATTGTCAGGAAAGGTGGGGTTATGTAATTCATTTTGAACTACTTGGAGAATTAATTCATTTTGAAGTTCTTGGAGAACTAATTCATTTTGAAGCTCTTGGAGAACTAATTCATTTTGAACTAACAGGAGAACTAATTCATTTTGAATTAACTGGAGAACTAATTCATTTTGAACTACTTGGAGAACTAATTCATTTTCAAGTTCTTGGAGAACTAATTCATTTTAAAGTTCTTGGGGAACTAATTTATTTTGAACTAACAGGAGAACTAATTCATTTTGAACTAACAGGAGAACTAATTCATTTTGAATTAACTGGAGAACTAATTCATTTTGAAGTTCTTGGAGAACTAATTCATTTTCAAGTTCTTGGAGAACTAATTCATTTTGAACTACTTGGAGAACCAATTCATTTTGAAGTTCTTGGAGAACTAATTCATTTTGAACTAACTGAAGAACTAATTCATTTTGAACTAACAAAACTACTAACCAAAAAAAACAATTTCTTTAGAAATATCTTGTAGGATTACCGCTGATATCGTGATTTGAACTAGCTCCTCTCAGGATTACTTTGACACCAATGCTGGAACTAGCCAATTTCCCACTAGGGCTAAAATTATTTCTATTTTCTAAGTAATCAGTTTATTCCGACTGGGATTTGCATCGCCTCCGTGGTGGTTGTACACAGCGCCCCGATAATTCCGCGACATTACACTCATTACGGACTTGGCCTAGTCTAGAATTGTTATATTCTTTTTCAAGAGCAAAAGAAGAGAGTTGTATGTCAGCATTGGTCTAGTCACTGCCATGTAGATCTACGACCAATGGGTGGCTTTAAGTCTCATCTCTTGCCAAAGGTTTGCTTACTGAATGTTCCAGTAATAGCGGGCCTCTAGATTGTGGTGGAAAGATCAAGAACTTGGATAAGGGCGGAGCTTGGATATATGTATAAATGCAGTGGCAGCGGCATTTAGAGTCAGTTTTGATATGTAAGGCGATTAAAGTGTTCGAAATGATAAAAGTGACCTAAAGCGAAATAGTGGATTTAAATAGTGAATTGCAAGTGCTAAGTGAACTTTAACAATTGTGTTTGTAGTGATTGAATTTTTAATAAAGAAGTTTTGTGTGAACATTTAAAAAGTGCATTCCTTAATTAAAGTGCATTCCTTAACGTTAAGCCGTTAAATAATGCAGATTTCACCCTAGCATTTATATTAAATATAAATGTAAAAAATATCGAAGAGGTTTTTATTTTGTAGTTTTATAAATTTACTTCACTAGCGTTTTAAAAAATCCATAAAATATTTCCACAATAGAAATATCTCCCCAAAATCCATCCGCCTGAAGATGAATGATAAATGATGGAGTTGTATCGATAACTTAATCATTTTCAGTCATTAAAAAGAAATCATTTATTACCTCTGCGGAAGGGCAATATAATTTCATATTTTGGGTCCACCTGAAGAGCAATAAAAACGATACCACAAAGTCTTCACGGTATTAAAAAAATTTAATCCTTAATGTACACCGGCCTTCATCATAAAAACGGTCATGATCATGTCATACTACCGGTAATCGATTATTGAATTGCGATATTGATTACACGATAAGGGATTTATGGCTCAACGGAGAATAGTCATTGAACGATGACGATTCTGGATGCGAGCCTGAAATACCTGACAAATTAATATCAGAGGTAAAATGAAACCAGCTACAAATTGAGATGGAGAAGAATGTAAATTTGAAAACTTTTATCACTAATAAAAAATTAACAGAGTAAGCAACCTGAAAGGTGAAAGGAAGTTCCCGGATGACCTTGTTAAGCGCGCAAGAAAAGAGATAAATCAATGCAGTGATAAAATTTAATGCTGTGCTTCCTGTCTCCTATGCCAAAGGACTGTTCCTCTTTCCTTTTTCGGGCGAACAAAAATATTACCCTTTCCGCCATGGGTTTTATAGACGATGTCTCCATTAAGTTAACGCAAATTCCACAAGCTCCAAGCCATCACCTACTGTATGTGGATTTTCTCACAGCATGCGTTAATACGGAACATTCCGCGCTCCCCATCAGCCATAAAAACGGTTTTTTCCCTTTGTTTGACATAAAACGCAGACCATAAAATCCAACGGGTCTGGCGCGGTTCCTCCGGCACAGGCAATCCATCTTCCTAGGACAGGATAAGAAGAAGGACTTAAAGATTCCCTACCCGTCATGGCAGTTATGTAACACCGGTGGTGGCAGAGTACACAGCGAAAACCTCTTATAAACACTCGCGTTATGCCCCATTAAAGGCACCCCTACACCCATTGTCTGTGCTGAGCGGCGGCGTCCTTGGATCCTTAGATCCTTGTTTCAGCCTACACACGCAATTTCCTTAAATTTTCCTTATTATCCCTTGGAAAAAAAGCGTCCATGAATCCCAAAACTGCTGGAATTAAACTTTTCTATGCATGGCAAAAGTGGAAACTCTGTGCTTAATGAGAGCCGATGAAGGATGGAGCGCCATTTTGCGGCAGCCCTGTTGAATTACAAGTGCTTAATTATTTGATGGTGAAATATCGGCCGATTTATCTGCTCATTTTGGCACAGTTATAAAGTTCAAAAGGGCCAAAAGGATTCAAGTTGAGTAATTAAAATTCATGGCTCGAGAGTTACTGTATACTGCTACTGGGTGTGGGAAGTTTGTATGTTTGCTGGCGGCATGAAGGTCAGTTGCTTTATGCACATTATGGTCTTTCTAAATGGTAAAAGGACTGCTGTAGCATACCGGAGCGAAGATGTATGTTTCAGGATAGGGACAAATTAAAAAATTCTTGAATGAAGATCAGAGTGGAAGGAAAGAAGGTAGAAGGGATGTATATTATAAAGTTAAAGTGAGTGCTTTAAGGTCTCGAGATAAGCCAATTGATGGACAGGTATGAGCTAGACTGCAACGAAAATCTCTACTTTATTAATAACCTAACCATACTCATCTCTGTGATAACTTTCAATGCCTTGCGATGCAATTTTTTCGGGGAATAATAATAGTTTAAGAGTTGAAGGTAAGCCAAGAAGCAGACTTAGACAGCCGCCACTATGCCCAAAGTTTCTGAACCTACCAGAGAGCCAAGAAAATTCGGGCTGGAATTGAGAAGCCCCAGGTAGCACACCCAGGTCCCACTTTCGTGAACTTCTTCTCAATAGACCAAACCTTTGTCAGAAACCCGGGAAGCCCCAGTTGGCCAGGATCATCATGGAAGTATTATGCTGCTCAACGAGACCCTGCTCAGTCAAGTCTAGGCGACAAGCTACTAGGCAGATTGCTGAATTTTTCAAGGCCTACAAATTTGAGGTATAGGGATTGTCCAGCGAACAATAGGTCTAACTGGCTGTACTTGTAAGCCCGATATCTTATTAAAGAAGAAGAAGAAGCGAAAATTAATGTTTCTTATGTGATAGCCCCTACAACAGCTGTTTCTTTTTTTAGATTCCATTTCTCAGACCTTCGACTTTTAACGTTATACTAATGGTTTTGAAATTGGAGCAAAACCGCTTTATTTTCCCACGCTAAAGTGCCGCAGTACCTACTGGTTGAATCATGAAACCAGTTTTGACTAGAACGAGCACTTACCAGCACGAATGGTGTCCAATTCTTCATTTAGATCTGGCACTCTATCGCTCCTAGTTGACAAATAAGCATTTCAACGTGTGAATTATTTTACTTAAATCCATATCCTACAAATTCTCCTTCAGTTTGTACCTAGCATCAATTCGAGGAAATTTAAAAATATTTCTTGAAGAAAAATTCCAAAGTTACGAGTACGTAACTTCTTCACATAACAATATTCAACAATTGCATTTAAAAATAATTTTGCTAAATCCTTTTCTACTTCCACTCCGCCTTTCTACTTATTTGCCTTTCATCCATTTCCTAAAAAAACATATCGAAAATAATATCCTCGAAACGACTTCAGCTGTATTTTTTTGCGCTCGTTTCATCCGTTCATCAGGATGTCCTAAAGTACAGTCATGCTCAAAGGACAAAAACGACAACTCAAGTGCACTACAATTGAGTGTGTATAAGTCGGTATATAAATGCTGCTAGTGGCTCCGCGCTGTATTTGCATACCATGATTTCTGCATTCTGCAAAACTCAAATGCATCCATCATATCCTCTCGTAAGTTCAGTTCTGTCTCAAGAATGCGATTTTTAAAATAACAAAAAAAGAAACTCAAAATGCATTCCATCCCTTGAGCCATAAAATGTACATAAAATTGCTGCATGAGTCCGTGTGATGGAATAGCTTTCAGGAGTTTCAGGAAGATTTGGTAGATGATTTTTAGTTTTTGGTGGAATTGTGAATTTATTAGAATTTAATGTTTTTCGGTGTTTGAAATATGATGAAAACCCAGCCGAAAATAGAAGCGCTCACTGATGCATGAAGAAGCTATCCTTGGGCATCTTAGAAGTGCTTCCCTTCCATATCCCTATCCATATGTTTTTTACCATTGCATGTCATTAACAAGAAGCAGTTTGTTCGATTTTCTTATAATTAGCTTCCTAGGAAGCTATTTTGAAGATTTAAGCTTTACATGGAGCAAAGCTTTCATTTTGGTTCTTTGGGAGAAGGGGAAAAGGTTTCGCTCAAAACAGAAAATTTACCAACAAAGTTTAAACTGACTTATTTGTAGCTATATGCACAGGAAAATCTTCCAAAATGCTTCTGAAGCGCGACCAGGAATCACTTCCAATTTTATTCCAGAGGAAGCTGCTTCCACTTTTCCCGCTGGGAAGAAATAGTTTCTATAAAGTTCATTTGTAATACACCTTTAAAATATTAATAAAATGCTTAAGTCTAAATTATGTGAATTGATTCTTCGTGCCAATTGGGAGTTGGAATATTGCCGAACAGATGAATTATTTTCACGAAATATTTAACGCTTCGTCCCAAAAATTTACCATTTAGTGTAGATTTTGGACGTAACGAATCATTGCACCTTACTTTATCGAAAATTATACTGGTGACACTATTACCATCAGTACTGCTGGCTGCAACGAAGAGTTAGGCGACCTTTTATGACCAAAATTTCAAAGGATTGATATTTCTAGTATAATTTTCAGCACGACTACCATACGAACCACACAACACTTGAAAAGGGACAAGTGCGGATTGTGCAATGTCCGATGAATATGATGGATACGGCATCGTTTTCCATTCAATCAAACTCCTCGAGCTTCGGTAAAATCGTTCTTGCTGCATTTGACCCAGCGTTGTTTTGATGGAAGACCCATTTTCGTCTTGATACCAAAGATGACCGATTTTTTTTCCAGCGCTGAGCGTTATTGTCTGGTTACGGCTTAAACGGTCTTACTGGATTAACCCCTCCATATACCACCAAACACATAGCATCACAACGCTTTAGCCAGGGTGTTTTCTTTGTCTACCGACGGTATTCTGCGCTTAACATTTTTTTTACAGGATCCAGTTTTAATCGCCAGTGACAATTCGTTCCAAAAAAGACTCATTCCTGAGACGTGACGGCAAGAAATAGAACACATTCAGTTTGTGTCTGCGATTAGACTCCGAAACTTTGCAAGAAATCCAAACCCAGCTTACTCACTTTCCCGATGGCATGAAGGTGTCGATGAAAGGTTCAATGATGAAATCCAAGTTTCAACGCTAGTTCGTCAATGATTAAGATTGTTTCCACCAGGCTTTGTTCCACCAGAGTTTGAATCTATATCCTGGAATAGAAATGGCGATTTAGGAGTTCGACTAGATGTCTATACACTGTATGCTTAAGGCACTGGGTCAATTACCCACAATTTTTGATAGCCATAGAAAAATACACCGAAGTCTTTATCTCAAAAGGCATAAATTGTCTACCCTTATTATAAAATCAGACAGTCGGCTTCTTTCTAAATATAATTTCTTCGCCTTTCTACATTTTCCCACGCTATTCGTTTCTCGAACATTCGTTCCATACTATTCTGGAAACTTCGAAAGCTTTTCCAACTCTTAAACTGTAGTTCATCCAATGTTCAAATTATTAATAATAGATGGCGCTACATTACTGCATAAATAGTCACAATATATTGGACCCGAGCGGAGTTGTGGCATTTAAAAGTTCAAAACCCAGAATCATCCTGAAACTCCTCTCTGGTCATTGTCCTGTTTAGTATCATCTCAACAAGTAAGGGCTAAAAAATCATTTTGCTTCTATCGGAAAGCTCAAGATCATCAGAACAGTTAGGAGGTCATGAATTAGCGAACTGAATAGATCAGTTCTCGGTGTATTAACGAAGTCAAGCAGCATTGGACGCGGTTAGTACATGGATAGGGGACTGCTTGGAAAAAACGCATGCTTTTGGCATCCCTGTTTATAGTTGTCAGATTTTCTTATCCATCGAAACGAACCATGATTTTTATTGCATAGTTACGAGGCGACCACGAGCCGTAATCTTAAACACCTCGGTCACTTCTTTCATATACCGAAAGAGATATGAAGGGCATTTTCGAGAATTCACCATGGTAGCTACCGGTCGAACCAGAAGTTAATCCACCATCCATCCACCACCCTGTAGTGAGACTCTGAGGCTCTGGTTACCTTATCGGCAGGCGCGGATTCAAGGGGGGGGGGGGGTCACCGTGGTCATGACCCCCCCCCCCCCAAAAGCAGTGCCGCGGCCAGACAATTCAGAGGCCCTGTGCAAAAATTCAGCGAGAGGCCCCAAAGAGTCCAAAATTTTTTTTCGCTCGCTTCGCTCGCAGGTTGCCCGTACCCGTGACAAAACTATGACCCATATGCTGATTTCTGTGGCTCGTACTAATTTGTGTGATCAATTCGATGAAGTAAATATGCAAATAATGAATTCAAATGATTTTTATTGCCAAAACAAATTTTCGCTCGCGAGGCCCCAACACACGGGGCCCTGTGCAGTTGCACACATGCCAGCAGCGGCACTGCTCAAAAGCGCTTGCTGTTTAAAAAACAAAATTGACCCAACTCAAAAAACAAAAAATAACCAAACGCACAAAACCGACCCAACTTTTTTGCAAATTGAAAAAAAACCTTAAAAATGACCTTCAAGGTCAACATCAGATTTAGTCCAGGAGGGATCGAAAAAAAGTCGAAATTTTACCCTGCGATTTTTAGACGCTATAATTAAGAGAAAAATCGTAGGAATTTCGAGCGTGACAGGAAAAAATTTTGATTTGTCGAAATCTACTGAATAGAAATCCACACCATATTTCACTTCCCCTTCGCTTAAAGATGTTTTTTCTGAAAATCAAGAAAAGTGCCTGTTTTCAAACGCGTTTATGAGGTATTAAATCGAACCTCACCAGCTTTTCTTGAAAATGGGTTGGTAGAGTAACTCTTCGAGAATAAATAGGGCTTTTCAAAATAACTCTAGCACCACCGTGGGCCTTGTTTAAACTTTTTTCCTGAAACGGCTGTTTTTACATTTTTGAGATTTACTCGAAAAGTTATAATTATTTTTGCATGAAATTTTTATTGTAGGTAGGCACTAACAGAAGCCACAATTTCAGCCCTGAAACAAGACTACGATAATTATAGTCCCTGTAATTAAATGTCAAAAATGGCCATATTTCGTGGTTTTTGTTTTTTTTTGCAAAAAACCTGTCGACCGATTTCAATTGTCCAAAACTCATAATTTTCGTCTTTTTAAGCTCTATTACGTACTCTTTTCTGTTTTCCAAAAACAAAATTTTTTCGCACCTAAAACGTTGAAAAACGTGTTTTCGCTACCATTATTAGCTTTTTTCCACCTGTTCTCCTCGACCGATTTTTTTCCAAAACACATTCATTGAATTCCTACGATTTTTCTCTTAATTATAGAGTCGAAAAATCGCAGGGTAGATTTATTTCAACTTTTGAATACTTTTCCGCTATCTGTCCTGGACTAACTGATCTATACTCTTTCTATATGTTTTGATTTGCAAACTCTGAAGTTAGCTGCACTCACAAGAAAGGGCGCGTCTTCCTCAAAAACACATTAGGGCACGTTTTCGTAGGGCACGTTTGTTTTTAATCCACCAGAAAATTCGGTTAGTTTTGTTCGTTTTGTTAATTTTGTTTTTTTAGGAGTAAAAATTTTTTTTCGCCACATTTAATTCCGTGACCCCCCCCAAAACAAAATTCTAGATCCGCGCCTGCTTATCGGTGAATATTCCAACATGGTGAGTGGTAACTTATGGTAAGTAATCAACTCTCGAACATGGTAGATTAATTTCTGGTTCGACCGGTAGCTACCATGGTGAACTCTCGAAAATGCCCGAACTTTTGATGCCATACCCTTCTTCCAAAGCTTTAGTTTGACCTGCGAATAGACTGTTTAAGTTCTTATAATAAACCTTATAGGTTAAGGTATTTGAGGAATTCACACATTGCCATCTACTCCTAATATAATCTAAATCAAGAATGTATTTTTGTCAGAATATCTATAAGGTTTTAAGTCACCCAACAATTCTTACGCCATTGGATAGCTACAGTATAGGTAGGTATACCCAGCATAAAATTCTCCATGTTTAAAATCCATTTCCACAATCTTATCCCAATCAATACAACAAGACGCCTCCAGAGTGCAATTTAAAACTAGAAAAAAAAATGATGGGTACTACAGCTCCACGAATCCATACAAATGCTCAAGGATATTCCGTAGGCAATGTACAATACAATGGCTATTATGAACGGAAATCACGTAAAAGCTTAAATATTTACGCGGATAAACACATTCGCCAGCCGAAAAACCAAAACCATTTATCAGCAAAGATGTACGTGCTTTACATTTTAGGCCAGGGTGAGGCTGTAGCCACCTCCAGTTCGGCAATTGTGCACACATACCTGGAATTGAATGTATGCCACATCCTGCAGCACTGCTGGATCCTTGGAATTTCCTTTCTTGTAGCGTCTTTTGTGTATTTGCTTAAAAGGAACAATATTTTTTCTCTTTCTTTTGTATGAGGTTCCTCTGGACTGGTCCTGGTAAGGGTTTTTCTTCCATGTTAACTAGGTTGAATAGTTGCAGCAGTGGAACAGGGAATTGAATGCACATTTATGTGAAATGTTTGCTCATTTATTTTTTTATGTCGTTTCCATTAACGAAAGTTCAAATAAAATTGATAAATCGTCCCTCTTTTAACATTGAAACTATCAAATCTTAATAGCTTCGATGTAACGACGACGTCCAACAAATTATACCCACTCTTGTCACGCGTCACAAACTCCTTTAATGGCCTTCTTCAGGGTGTCTTCTTTGTCTTCGATGTCTTTGAAATTTATTTCCCATCACAATTAATTTTATATCGACTTCGAATTAACATCGCTATCAGCATGTTCGATAATTAATCACCATAATATCATTCTAAGCGGACGACGGACGGTCTGCAGCCATGGATAATTCCTCCTCGATTGGTTTGCTTTCATTGAGTTCCCTGCGATTGTGGGGCCTTTTGTTGTCGCAATTCGGGAGGGATCTTAATTCCTTTTAAGTTAGACAAACACTCATCAGACATCTGGTGACAAATGATGTTGTGTATTAAGATTTATTTATCTGTTTGGCTTTGGCTAATTAGAGACTGTCTATTGTGCTATTGAGGCTTTGCAATGGCATTGATGCTATATACGTGACTGTGGAAACTATTGTTCATCATGTTAATGGTGTAATTATTTTGTTATTAAAAAACATGATTTTATCGAACTCAACATTTACTATAGACTATACGACTATTCTCAATCACAATTCTACATACGCGCTTATTTCCCTTATTTTATGGCGTTGGGTCTAGCTGCAAAAACGTTTGAGGTCAACAAAGCCTAATTGATCAGATTCAGGGTATGCCGAAATTGGCGTAGTGGGCCTAACAGGAGAGTTCTTAACGAGTGGGACAGTGCACTGCCATTGGAAAGAGGTGCCGAAATAATACAGGACAACCTGTGGTGTTCTCCAAGGTTCTATTCTAGGCCCATTATTGTGCAATGATGTGCTGAGACTAAGCCTTCGAAGAAGTGCTGTCCGCCGTCGGGAATGCGACGATTTCTTAATCACGGAGGGATAAATGAGGAATTAGGCACTAGGGCCAACGCTTGCTGAACATAAGATGGAAGTGGCTCTCATGATCAAATGGAGGAAAATAAACCATAAGTGTGAAAACAGGTGAACAGATTATCCACTCGTTACATGCGCTCAGGTAATTGACAGCATTGACTGATTTGCAAAATACACGTTCTCAAAGGACAGCATATCGTTTAAGAGCCTTCCGAGGCACGACGCACGAATTGGACCCACTGACAAACGAGTGCAGACGCTTGAATAACCCTGAGTCGATTAGGAGTTGGAAACCCAGGGCCGGGGCTAGGCACTTTGCCGCCCAGTGCACATCCGCCCATGCCGCCCCTTTAAGGCCGATTCACACACATCAGTCACGTCACGTCTCAGTTACGTCAGTTCCGAGGAGCACAGTCACAAAAAATATGCTTTCTTTGAAAGTTAATGGCACTGTCTACACTGAGCCGCCGCCGTTCCGAATCAGTCAAGTCAAGCTCATCGCCGCCACCGAACCGTCAATTTCAGATTTCAATTTTGTTTCATTTCTTCATTTCTTCGGATGGCGACTTCTCTTCTACTTCTTGCTGTGCAAGATCAACTAGTCTGTCATGCATGGCAGAAAAGCGAATTTTACACTGCTGCTGCTGTCTGTTACTGGAGCTCGACCAAAAGTTGCCATGCTCTAGCCAGCTACATATTATGAACATATGCGAAAATGCCGCCCTTCCCAAGTGCCGCCCAGTGCAAATGCACAGTTTGCACATATGGGTACCACGGCACTGTGGAAATCATCCCATCCATTGCCGAATGCCAGAGGAGATGGAACAATGCCGAATGACAGAGGAAATGGATAGCAGATAGACCGCACAGTAGATGTACCAGAGACTCATACCAAATGTGGAAAAGCTAGTCACAAAGTCAGTTGCAACCTAACACAATTCCTAAGCGTACACCGAGGTTACGAGAGACACCTCCATCTAATTGGTCATGCCGTAACTTGTTTAGTTAGCGATTAGTGGATCGCGACAAGAACACTCAAAACTTTTGGGGTAAAGTTCTGTAGGCTGTGCAATTTCGAAATCATACGGTTCCCAAATACATTCGCCAGCGTAGCATTATCGAAAAGTAACCGATCGGTTTGGCTCGACCTCACCATCGCGATCACAATCGAAGGCTGGCTATAGCCTATCAAAAGATATGGACTTGTGTCTGTCATCCAATTTGACGACGAAGTGTTTTCGTAATCCTCTGATCACTTGGTAAGGCTCTTCGTACGAAGGTTCGAAGCGCTTTTGAGCACGATCGATTTGCCGCAACAGCTGCCGAAAACATTCTTTTGGACAGCTTGTCGAGGATGGATTGTCTTTAAGTTCTGCGTTTGCGTATGAAGACGAGTTAGAATTTCTGAGCCTTCTATTGGATTTGCATGATTCGGGATGGGAATCGAATTCACGAGCCTCAGGATTCTGATCATAGACGAGCTCTCCTGGTGAGCATTATCAAATCGGCAGTGGCGTATTTACCCTAGGGCCATAGGGGTCATGGCCCGGGGCGGTAGGTTCTTGCGAGATCCGCTTTGGAACCCTTTAATAATCGTTACTTAATGCACTGAAAGAAAAATAACTGTTTGGGGTTGTTGCAAAATTTAAACGTCTTTTTTTCAGCCTCAACGTCCGTACAAAATTGCTGCAATCCTTTTGAGCTAAGCCTGAAAATGGAACTGCAGAAAATTATGATATACGCGATGACAACAAAAACAACAAAAATTGGAACGGAATAATAGCGGCAGCTATACAAATTGACTCGGGCCACCAAAAACTTATATAGTTTCCAAAATTCTCGACACAGACGTAGAGTTAGTTTCCAGATTCTACGAGTCACTTATCACTTTTATAGAGAACAAACAGGAATCTTTTGATGCTTTTGAGGAGGCTGGTGAGAAAAAATGCCCAGAAGAATTCAGAAGCGACCACAATAGAAAGAATAAGAAAAGAAACTATACCATGAGTGTCATGAGGGAGTATTAGCGACCCTCTGTGACCACAAAATTAATACCTTTTTCCAAATATGGGACCAATTCTGGCACGAGTTCTGGGGGCTCAAATCTTCATATGACGAAGTAACCGCCAATTTTCCATTCTTATGGAAATGGGATACAATTCCTTGTGGGGAAGGTAGAGTTAACGCCACAAAACTACAAAAATTATACCCGATTGATCTTGCGGATGGTCTACAAGGAAAATGTGTTCTTTTAAAACAAAAGCACATGGATTTAAAGGAAGCATTTCCATAAACAAAAAGTATTACATATCTCAGTAGGTATTGGGTTACTTGAGCCTGGGAAAATTTCTCGTTTCATTCTCTGTACTAAAAAGAATGAAAAATTACCTACGTTCCCGGATAAGCGAAGAACATTTGACATTTTAAAACTAAGCATTTAATAAATAGTGACTATTCTTTTGTATGACCTAATTTATGGAGCGTCAAATCTTAAAATACGCCACTGAAAATCGGTTTTAATTTCCGTACGTATGCCAAACATGTAATAGGTTAATTCTTCCCCCAAGGGATATTGTTGTCATTAAGGCAGCTTTGAGTTGCTGGTAGAACCGTTCTCTAATCCTGTTTGTGTGCGGATGGTAGACTGTTGTCCTAGTTCGATGGCAACTAGGCGACTTCATTGAAAAGTTTAGATTCGAATTGCGTACCTTGATCAGTTGTGATTTCAACCGAATTGGGTAAGATTCGGGCCATCTTATGAATCGGTCTATGATAGTAAAGATATAAGGGTATATGATAGTAAGACACCCACCTGCCATTACTAAAAAAAATCAATCTTCAACGTTTCTGATTTAATATGAAATATAACCCCTAACCAGAATTCTTCAAAATACATTAATAAAGCTTGGGATGTAATCCTGAACAAACTACGTACTGGCAGCAATATATATTTTTTAAAAGTAGTAATTTTTGCTAGATGCTAACGGCAGTCAACAATGTGCTATCAATAATCTCTACTAATCGGTTAACGTTACTCTTCGTACTTATAAAAATCCGCAATTTACGGCATGTATATTGATAACGCCCCGCCGCCGCTGCTACAAAACATTCCATTTACAAAGTAAACATCATAATGTAATAAATAATATTCGCTGGGAGAAAGGTTGTTGAATTTCGAAGTACCATAATCCTCTTACTAAGCAATTATTGATAAAAGCAAAAGTTCCACCCCACAGCGAAAGTCTGGCATATCAATAAAAATTTCCATAATCGGCTTGAATTTATTCGTTGAT